>OZ005599.1:4330000-6730000 GCA_963930655.1 Myrica gale
TCTTGGTAGACAATGCTAGTAAACTGACAAAAAAAACTCTCACCGATACTACAATAACAGCAAGTATACATTCAAATTATTTGACCACTCCGAAAAAAACAAATACAGATGGACAAAAAATTTCCCTTGTTTCCTTGGTAAACAAATCCTCATTTTCTGCGAATCCCTTCGAATTTCCTTGTTTTTCCTCTATGTCTGAAGATAGTAAAACCTACTGAAGACCCATATGTGGGTTATGGAGGGACAGACAAAGAAGACCACCCTTGTAGAATTTGTTCTTTACTTTAACTAGATTCAAAAAGCTGGTAAACATTTGTTTTTTCTGAGTAAAAGAATGCATCTAAGGGTGAAATATCATTTGCTTTTAGCTATATATAACTTAAAATGTAAGAGTGCAAAAGGGTCGGTGAAGATCCAATAATACTTAGTTCAGCTAGAAATAGAGATACTGCTAAAAGAAAGGTTAAGGACCATTCCAAGACACAGTTCTTTGTAGACTTGTAGTCCTTATCCCAGTAATCTTTTTGTTTAATGTACCTAATTAATTGCTGTGATTGGTTTATATACTTGGTACGCACTATATCTCTGTATTTTTTTTTTTAAAAATTCCGTCTGCAGCTCGAGACCCTGCTTGATCGACAGATGTATAGCTAGACTCTATGGTGGATGAAGGTTCTGATCCATTGCAAAAAAGGAAAACAAACGAAACAACAAAACAAAAGCCAGTTGATAGTTTTAGTGAATGCTCAGCATATGGATGAGTGAGTTGTGCACTGATGCCCCCAACTCCAATAATTTTGTAAGAGCAGAAAATTTAACACTTTTTAAAAGGAACCAATTAGCGCTCTTTTAGCGGAATCATGTCGACCTCCATAGATGAGAGATATGATGATAGCAGGCCAACATGTCTGCATAAAGGTATCTGGAGAAGATTCCACTTAGCATATATATCATAGTGCATGCATGGCTTACAGCTAATACAATACAGAATATTAAACTCTGCTTTCTTATTAGGTGAAGATTAACCAGGGGGTATCATTAGAGTAGCAAGTAGCTAGATGTCCACCATAAACAGGACAATCTAGAGCTTCCACAGCCCCGTGTTTCATGTGATTTTTGAAGTTTGAAATGCCCCCACATTGACTAATTCAGACAGGCATCGCTGATCTCTGTGTTAACAGCTTGCCAACTTATTCCATCGTAAGGCAACTGGTTCAACTGTATTATGTAATTATGCAGTCTAGAGGACGAAGGAGGATGCCGAACCAAGAATTCAAGAGAATTAATGTCATTTTGAAAGAAGAAAAGAAGTGGATGAAACAAAGCGGCAAACCATTGAAGGAAACAGGATTATGCTACATATGACTACGCTGTGTTTCCAAGAAAGAGCAGCTGATTGTTGCTTCTTTTTTATATCGAAAACGAAATGATATCGTCTGCAAATAATATCGAAAACGATCCAATAGGAGAGCACCCTTTCCCTTCAGGTCAGAAGATTCATGCATGTGCGTGTGATTTTGTCAAAAGCAGTTTCCTAATCGGGTATACGACTTTTATGCAGTCTATGAAGCCAAAGATTCTTTTTTAAGAAACTATATATGTAAGCTCATACCATCCAAAGTTTCTTACAATCTGATATTATATATCCCTTGAAGATACAGAGGATCAGCTTTGGACCCGACTAAAATGTGGTCCAAATTCAACAGATTGACAAAAGAATGGCAGCTCTATTCAACTCCCTTAGCAAATGGTGTGGTTAATAAATACTAAGACAAGGTCCAGGAGGGGAACAAATGAAAAGTATTTGTTGGGGGCATCTAGAAGGAGTGAACAGGACAATATTTCAAGGACGGTAGGTTGATTCCCCATTTTTCTTGCAATCTTTTGTCGAATGTGCATGGCATCTTCTTAGCCTTCCGAACTACCAAAGGACCCCTTAAAGACAAAACCTTTCATATATCTCAAAAGCAGCCCAATAAAATAATTAAAAACAATTTGTTTCTTGAGCTAAGACACTGATTTTGAAGAATCAAAAGATACCCAACCTCTCCCCTCCAATTTATTGCAGAAAAGGTAGAAAAAAGAAGAAAATATCCAATCTCTGATCTTGTCTTTGGTTCTCTTCCCATGTGGTAACAAGAAGGAATATTTTTATGAGCTATTCCCAAGCTACTGCATCCAATAAATACTCACCCATGACCTTGTCTCCCATATCCTCAATACGCACATAATCTCTCTCTCTCTCTCTCTCTCTCTCTCTCTCTCTCTCTCTCTCTCTCGTTCTTTCTTTCTCTGTGTCTTCCTGTGAGATGGAATACACAGATGAGGAGGAGCTGCTTTTGAATCTTACCCTGGCCACTGTGACAGATACGAGTGGTGAGATGACAAGGAAGAGGAAGAGAAGGGATCCTTTAAGCCCTATGCATCCCTATGAAGGTTGTGAAGGGAAGATATTTAGGCTTCTTCAAATGAGGGACCAAATGCTAAAACTAGACCGTGAGAGAGCAGCGCTCGTTGAAGATCCAAACGGCCTCCATTTAATTCATTTGTTGCTCATGACCGCCACTGCAGTTGATCAAAACGAGGTGGGCTCGGCCTTGGACAATCTGAGTGAGTTGTACCGAAGTGTGTCCTTAACCGGCGACTCGCTGCAACGAGTCGTGGCCTACTTTGCAGACGGTTTGGCAGGGAGGCTTCTCACCCGAAAGTCTCCCTTCTACGACATGATCATGAAAGAACCTACAGACGAGGAAGAGTTTTCGGCATTTACTGATCTCTATCGGGTGTCGCCGTATTACCAGTTGGCTCATTTCACTGCAAACCAGTACATACTAGAGGCCTTTGAGAAGGAGGAAGATAGCAACGACAGAACACTACACGTAATTGATTTTGATGTCTCATACGGGTTTCAATGGCCCTCTCTTATTCAGTCACTTTCTGAAAAGGCATCCAGTGGAAGTAGAGTAATATCCCTCCGGATTACAGGATTCGGAAGAAGCTTGGAAGACCTTGAAGAAACAGAAACCAGACTGGTAAGCTTCTCAAAGGGGTTCCCTAACTTAACCTTCGAATTCCAGGGATTGTTAAGAGGCTCCGATCTCGTTAACCTAAGGAAGAAGAAGAACGAGACACTGGCAGCAAATTTAGTTTTCTATATGAATACTTTGAATACTTATGAGAGGATTTCTGAAACATTGAAAGCTGTACATTCCCTCAACCCCTCTATTGTAGTCTTGGTGGAACAAGAAGGGAACCGAAGCCCTCGAAGCTTCTTATCAAGATTTATGGAGTCATTGCATTACTTTGCAGCCATGTTTGACTCATTGGATGATTGCCTCCCTCTAGAGAGTGCTGAAAGGCTGAGCATTGAGAGGAACCATCTCGGCAAAAACATCAAACGCTTGCTTAACTATGACATGTGTAATATAAATTGCCCAACGTACGAGAGAATGGAAACATGGAAGGCGAGGATGGAGAGTCATGGTTTTACAGGATTCAAATTAAGCTCCAAGTCATTGATTCAAGCAAAACTTCTCTTGAAAATTAGGACCCATTATTGTACCCTTCAGTTTGATGGGGAGAGTTCCGGCGGGTTCAGGGTGTCCGAAAAAGACGACGGAGGAGCTATTTCTCTTGGGTGGCAGGATAGGTGTCTGCTTACAGCTTCTTCATGGCATTGTGTACGATAGATAGTCTTCCATCACATTCATCACTTGTAAAATTTATACAGGCAATGATTTAACATCGACAGAAAGATTTTAATGGCTTCTTTAGTTATCTTCTTAGTTCCTGATCAAATATATATATATATGTATATATAGTCCTCTTGCCATATCTATTGGTGCGGGAAGATATTTAGCCAGACATCAAGATTCAGGCCGGGAAAAACATGAGCTATTTATCTTGAAGCTGTTGTAAAGCATCGATCCCAATTAGGGGCGCATGGAGAATGTGGACGTGCACGTCAAGCATCTCCGAATGCATGTTTTGGTTTAGGATTGTTATATCTGGATAGTGCTATATATGTTTTTTTTTCTTTTTCTGCATAATTTGGGTCCTTATGATCATCATCAACTTAATTAACTTCAATTGATCACTATAATTAGCCGGAGTGCATAAATTTTCATTTTCCTTTATAATAATTTCAAGAGGTTAATTCTCAAATGGGAATCATTTTTTTTATAAGTAAGACAATTTTATTAAAATAAGCGGTAACAGTACAAGGATCTATACCGGAATCGCTTAATACAAACACGCAACAAAACTAAGGAAATCATCAAAGTCGGCAAAAATGCCTCCTAAAATCGCATTAGCCCAACAAAATAAGGAAAAAAGCATAGACCCTTTCAACGTCACAATAGACAACGACACATCCTCAAAGCATCTATTGTTCCGCTCCCGCCAAAGGCACCACCAAACACACGAGGGAATCAATCTCCAAATGGCCTTAGCAACGGGATTAGAGAGTCTTCTATTCCAACTCCAAAGCACATGCACCACCGTCTCCGGCATAACCCACTGAAAATTCGTGATGCTAAGAACATGACTCCAAAGTCCACGCGCCACAGAACAATGAAGAAGTACATGGTTGACCGACTCTCCATCGCCACGACAAAGAAAGCACCACTCCGCCATGTAAACCCCTTTTCTCTGCAAGTTGTCAATGGTGAGAATTCTCCCGTGCATCGCCTCCCACACAAAAAAGGAAACCCTGAAGGGACACCGCGGCCTCCACACCCCTTTCCAAGGAACAGACACGTTATTCCTCTTAGCCATGAGCTGATACATGGACTTTACTGAAAAAACACCATTCGCTGAATCAGGCCAAGTCACCTGATCATCCTCCCCTCGCCGTAACTTCACACGGTACAGAAAAGAATAAAAGGCAAAAAACTCCTGGACCTCCCAATCATTCGCCGATCGCACAAAGGGAATATTCCATACCACATTGCCCTCCCTTTCTACCAAACAATCTGCCACCATAGCCTCCTTGCTCCGTGCCAGCGAAAACACAACCGGAAATGCCAAGGACAAAGGTCGTTCCCCGCACCACCAATCATGCCAAAAGCTTATCCTCAAGCCACTGCCCACAGAGTACCTGAGAAGCGGCTGAAAATCAGCCCATCCCTTGGAGATGAACCGCCACAAACTCACGCCATATGACCCCCGGGTTTGGCAAGTACTCCATTGACCCGCAGAGCACCCATATTTTGCTGCTATGACAACCCGCCAAAGTCTATCTCAAATGGGAATCATAATAACTAGATATCATGAATCAATATTTGGCTCTCCACTTAAATTAATAATTAAGTTACCAATTACGTATAGTCTTGTATGCGAAAAATATACTGTGCATGAAATTCTGGAGCCCACCACACACATATATATATATAACAAGGTTAATTTCCTTTTCACTTGATAATTTAGGGAAAAATTAAAAATTTGGTCACTGGGTTTTAGTACTGCTGACAAAATGGTCACTGATTTTTTTTTTTACTTTTTTGGTTACTTAGAACATGTAGTGGTGACTTTTCACTCCATCCGTCAAACCTCCGTTGATTTTTAACGGCAACTTGCAGCAATTGACCGCTACATGAAGCGGTCGACCACTTCATGTAGCGGTCGACCGCTGCAAGTTGCCGTTGACGGATTGAGTGAATGGAGCGGTCGACCGCTATTCCCATTAAAAATTAACGAATGTTTGACGGATGAAGTGAAAATTCACCACTACATATTCTCAGTGACCAAAAAGTAAAAAAAAAAGTTCAGTGACCATTTTGTCAGCAGTATTAAAACCTAGTGACCAAATTACAAAATTCTCTAATTTATAGTAGTTATTGAAAGCTCTAGAACATTTTGCCTTGTTTAGAGAGAGAGATTGTGTAAATTTAGGACAGGTTGGAGACAAAAGTCGTATGGTTAGAATTTTTTATACGAATTATTGGTATAAAATATATAATATTTTGTTTGAACTTTGAGTGAAAGTTCAAAGTTGAAATTAGCAAATTAATTTTTTTATTTAAATAAAAAGGAAACTTTTGCACTATACTAAATGAATTCACCTAACATATAGGTAAACAAAATTTCTAGTATTGTTTAAGTGTTAAAATTTTGAGAGGTTAAAATTTTAGGGTATTAGATTTGGTGAACAAGTGAAGAGATAAATAATTTTTATATTTTATTATAGTAAAAAGTAATGATTTGATGGGAGAAATAGATTATATTATAATTTTTTATTGTGTTACAATTTTAGAAAGTGTAAAATTGTTTGTTTCAAACGCACCCTAAGTGACCTCCAACTGTTGTTGCTAGGGAGACCAATAACTTTAATTCTTAAATATTTTTAGAGCAATCAAGATATGAAGAAATTGGAAGGTGATCACAATACATCATCCTAACAATTATAAATATTAACGACAAAATCGTAGCTATCAAACTTGAATATACGGTTAGAAATTAAAATTGAGAGAGTAGATTAGGGAAATCTTAATCCTTGCCATGATCATACGTTTACAAACAGTGGCGGATGCAGGGGTAGCGAACCAGGGCGGCCGCTACCCATTGCTCCGCCCAAAAAAAAAATTTATATGTGTTTTTTGCTTTTTTTCTTAAATTGGCCTGAGCCCGATACCCATTAGCTCAGGCCAAACTCCCCCCTCTCGCACGACTCTCCCTCTCAACTCAATCCCCTCTCCTCTCAGCTCCTTCTCCACCGGCGACGTCTCTGCTCACTCCCTCTCAGCCTCTCTTTCTCTCTCTCGGGATCTCTCCCTCTCTTAGCGTCGACTCCAGTGCACCAGTGACGAGTCCACGCACCTCTTGTGCCCAACAAGTAGATCTGAAAGAGATTTTCAAGCTTTTACCAGATCTGAAAAATGCCCACAACAAAAAGGAAATTCTTTTATCGTCACCTTTCAGAGGTAGATCCGCCCTTCGCGTGCGTTAAAATAGAGAGGTGCTAGGTGCGAAAGGTTGGGAGAGAGAACCGAAGAATGGGGAAGAGAGGGTTTCTTTGTGGTGGAGAGGGCTAGGCTTTGAAAGGAGCGATTTGCTGTATCGTCAGTTCGACGTCACTTTTCGCTCCTTTCAAAGCCTGTGGGATGCGATTTGCAACAGGTTTGTGTGTGGCGTGGCCCATGTGGGATGTGATTTGCTGTATCGTCAGTTCACTGCTTTGTGGTTTGTTGACCGCCGCTCATGTTGATTACCTTTTTTCTTGGAAGGGTATCTGTTTCCAATCAAAAAAACTAAACGACATGAAACACACCCTTTTAGATGCATATTTGGTTGTGCCCGGGAGAGTAGATGTGACCCAATTGGCACTAAAGTGTAATAAAGCACGTCACATAACACAATTTTCAAATGGGTTAAAATAAGAACGAGGAAGAATGATGATATCATGATATGAATTCAACATTCAATGTTTGATGTAAACTGCTGGAGGACCTCCAAAAAGAATACAGATGCAGAGAACCACATAATGTAATTAGATTGGTTTGGATTTAGAAATGAAATGCAATGTAATTATATTGGATTTGATTGTAATGTCATTGTGATTCTATGAATATGTGAATATGGCCGGGAATTGAAATGTACACGAACTTGATTGAGTATGTGTATTATCCTTTTCATTGTAATTAGATTGAATTTGAATTGAATTTTTGAGTTGTGATCTACTGTGAATATCTAAATTTAATATTTTTGAATCAAAATGTTTCATGTTTCGGTTTGGTAATATAATTCTGTTTATGTTCCGGTTGTACTTTTACATTTATTTTTCGGGTTTCTCTTTTAGAGCATCACATGTTACCAACTGATTGATTGTTTTTTTGTTTAGATAATGTGAATATCTAAATTTAATATTGTTGTCATTAGGTTCCTCTTTTAGTCTTTAATTTTCGATATTGTAACTCTAAGACAATTTTTTGCATTACGTAGGAAAAAAATTTCTTGTCATTTCGCCTTTAAAGTTCGACACCTATAAATTTTCATCCCGGTTCCGCCACGGTTTACAAAGGCATACCTAAGTGGTGATGACATGGCAAGCTTTGGTTGGTAGGATGAGTGGAAGGACCCAGAAGTAATTGGGTCAATGGCGCAAGGATCGAGTGCTAATTGCAGGGTTCGAACGCAGTCTTCACAACTCTTACCAGAGTCTTCAGAAAGAGAGAAGCAGAAGGAAAAAAAAAATAGCAGTGCGGAAGTTTGTTGTACAGTCTTAATTCGCATCGCTGCAAGATAAAGCGGAGAGCTTTCGGAAAATTTTGGAAAGGTGCCAATGGAGGAGCTGAAATCGGCTATGGAGGACCACATGGAGCAAATGGCGGATCTTGTCCAGAAACTCTCTGCCGAGCTCCGCTCTGGTCTGCGTCCCGCCTACGACAATTTCATAGGTTTCTTCCACGCCATTGACTGGAGGGTACACTCCTCATCTTTCATTGTTTGCTTCCTCAGTTGAAAGCAAAGCTATATGCACTGCAGTGCCCAGATCTTCAAAAATCTTGTATCCGTTTCTCGATTGTTGCTTTGGTTTCCAAAATTTCATAAAGAGCCAACCATCCAACCTCGCCCAGATCCTAAATGTAGTGCCAAGTGCTCAGTTTATGTGATACCCGAGAAAAGTGTAATTTTTTTGTTTGGCCAAATGCAAGCGTCTTATTTGATGAAAATGTATGAAAGCAAAAATCCTTTTTTGTGTTGGTTATTGCAATCTGTAAACTTCTGCTAACATGAATCTAGATTTGCAGCCATGATTGTGATACCCAAGTGAGAATTTACAGTATAGGATGTTCACATTAAAATTTTGTTTCCTGGTCGGTTCACATTACAATATTAGGAATACGGAATGGTGAATATATTTCGTATTGACTTGATTTCTGGCTAATTGAAAGAACATATTGGGGTTTAATCTTTCTCTTTATGTCAGCGTGTTAGACGTCGTACTTGCTTCGATCACGTTAAAGCAGTTAATATCTCTTCAAACGTGACTGCTGCGTTTGCTTCTGATTTGATTTGCGGTATAGATCTCAAGTCTAATGATCCTTTGATGTCTTATTGCTTTTGACAGGAACCTTGGTTAATGTGTTTATTGGGGTTCCATGTGGTGTTGCTGCTACTAACGATCTTCTCAAGGAAGAATATCAACTTCCAGATGTGTTTATTCCTTCTGGCACGTAGGTCTTTTACTTTCATATTTTTTAGAGCGGTATTCTGATGTCAACTATTTAGGTTGCATCTCATAGATTTCAACATTTTGATTTTGAATCGCTAGGATGATTGCTTTCCTTTTGTTTGATTTGTTGACTGTTGATTTTATGTTGGTAAAGAAAAAGAGGAAAATGGTTTAATTGGATGATGCATGCTGATTACTTCATTGCTTTTGGCCTTTGGTGAGGAATAAGGATGTTTGGGGGATAATCGTATTAGAAGGAGTGAGGTGCAAAGAATGTGAAGTTTCATTCGTAATGAGCCTTATTCATTGGAGGCTTGACATACATTTATCTTTGGCCAAGGTGTATGAGCTATAGCGATGTTGATAACTTAGAACGTGCATGATTGGATGGAATGCGAGTCACATTTGCCAGCATTGTGGAAGTTGTGAGCAAAGAAAATACTGGAGTTTTAGGACACTCATGTGCCCCCATATAGGCAATATAGTACATCAATTTCTTGGAGAACCAATGCCTAAGGAGAAAATTACAGCATTTGGAGGTTTATCACTTAAGAAATGTTCCTGCCTTCAAAATCCAGTTGTCACTTCCCTTCTACCAACCCAAAAGTAACATAAACTTCAAGCTACTCAATCTCTTCCTTGGAGAACCTCATAAAAGATAGTAATCTTGATCAAATCGAGAGTATCATGGTGGGAATGCAACAACCTCAGAGAGGAAAAAATTAGTGCTTCTTGTGGCATTATAGTGCAGTATTCTGAGTTCTGGGACAGTGGTATGTCAATGACTCAGATGATCACTGTTGGTGGAGAAAACTACTTTGCGCTATATTTAATTATTTCTCCACCAATATCCTCATAGCTCATTTCATTTTGTCTGTTGAAAGTTGATGTTTATCTTCCTTCGAAATTAAGAACATTGCCGCCTTTCTCAAATCTGTACTCTTTGAGGATCCATTACCATATTTCACCTCCCAGCTCTCTTGCCTCAACTGCAAAGATCTTTTAAGGTTGAAGCTGCAGTGACCCATAGTTCTCAGAAACTAATTGTTAAGTCTTCATATGCCCAAACAATTTCTCTTTGTAGTTTCTGATTCATTAAACTGTAATATCACACACAGTTTAGGAAGGTACCTACTATGGTGGATCTTCTTATAAATTTAGCGTGTGGTATAAACCATGATAAATCTTGTCCATGGCACAGCAATTGAATTATGCTTTCTACAGGTTTTCTCTCATTACAAATCCTAAAATGTGACTTTTTGTTATATATACAATATGCGATTGCCACGGTACATTTGGTTTCTTATAGGATATTGAGGCGAATAGCTCTGTCTTATTCTTGTTCTTTCTTTTGGAATTCAGGAAGCCTAATCTTTTCTTTTTTCCTCTTTTTCCACTTTGGCTTTCCTTTTTGGGATTTTCAGGGTGAGGGGCATTATGATGGTGTTTCTTCCTCCTTGTGAATGTTTAGATTATGGCTTTTTAGCTTCTGCTAGTTACTTGAATATGTAAAGTTGAATCCCAAAAGAGGTCGCGCGAGGTGCTTTTATTGAATCTGTCATTTAAGTCTGCATAAGATGGTGTAGGTCCACCATGTTTTGGGGTCAGATGTTTTCGTTCTATGGTGATTGAAATGGTGGAAATCACAATTACTTGTAGTGGATCCTCACAATTGGTATCCCGGGTCATTGCATTTATGGGTTAAATTGATCGTTGATCCTTATTTGTTTAGATAATTTATTTGTTCTTATAGGATATTGAGGCGAATAGCTCTGTCTTATTCTTGTTCTTTCTTTTGGAATTCAGGAAGCCTAATCTTTTCTTTTTTCCTCTTTTTCCACTTTGGCTTTCCTTTTTGGGATTTTCAGGGTGAGGGGCATTATGATGGTGTTTCTTCCTCCTTGTGAATGTTTAGATTATGGCTTTTTAGCTTCTGATAGTTACTTGAATATGTAAAGTTGAATCCCAAAAGAGGTCGCGCGAGGTGCTTTTATTGAATCTGTCATTTAAGTCTGCATAAGATGGTGTAGGTCCACCATGTTTTGGGGTTAGATGTTTTCGTTCTATGGTGATTGAAATGGTGGAAATCACAATTACTTGTTGTGGATCCTCACAATTGGTATCCTGGGTCATTGCATTTATGGGTTAAATTGATCGTTGATCCTTATTTGTTTAGATAATTTATTTGATGGTGTGCCCTGCAATAACTTGACAACGAGATCTTTTAAAGAAATCATTTATTACCTTGGATATTACCTTTCCTTGTTCTGGCTACTTATATTTTCGTCTCCAATCCATCATAGTCTCACAATTTCAGTCTCGTACGTTCTTTTTGTCTATAAAGTTTCAACTTGTACAATGATCTGAAAAGAATTTGTCTTCCGTACGACTCTTCTACAAAAGCAGGCCACGTATAACTTTCTTTTGGTCTGTCAACTATATTTGACTTGCAACACATTAAACCGTCCGGGTGTTATTAAGGTATAGGCAAACTTTGTAAATCTCTTTAGATACTGTGGTTTTTGGACTATTTTACCCATCACCGTGGGCATGTATAACTTCAGTAATGCTTATGACTGTGATTAAGCTCATCATACTTATACTGAAAGCACCTGATGTCGTTTTTCTGTAGTATATGGATCATTTAAATTTGGATTTGCTAGCCAAGTAAGAATACCTAGCATTAAGTGACCATTATCTGGTGCTATTGGGCTTGCATGTTGCAATAAGAGTGGAAATCTAAGTGGATAACGTAACCTCTGTTCTTTCCATGCCACTCTTTATTGCACTGCCTGTTACACACACTGGTTGTTTTGATTCTCTATAATATCATCTTATACGAGACGTGTATGGTCCAGTGGTTGGTGTATATCTTGCCGAGAATCTCAATAGATTACTGGGTGAAAACTGGAAGAGCTTTGCCGGACAGAACTATTTCGACCCACACGGAGTTTTCCTTTCAACACTCTGGTCTGGTCCACTTCTTTTTATTGCAATCATAATTTTGGTAAGTTCCAATCATTTTGTACTTAAAAATTCTTCCCTATTTCAATTGCTTCTTTTTCTGAGTCGCACTTGCTTGAACCTTCTCTTTTTTTGTTTGCAGATAAACACGCTGTTTTCCTTGTGTTACCTGATTGTTAGATGGAAAAAGGCAGAGCTTAGACACCGTGCAAGGCTTGCCAGTACTAAGCAAGATTGACTTGGTTCCCATATCCAATACGTTTTTGTCTATCACAATTTCTTTCAAGTGTAACAGTTTTAGCATCCTTTGCTTTTTTGCTTTGCAATTTTTGAATTGTGTAAAAACGCTCTTACCATTATAGGCTTTCAGCCGGAAATGTGAGATGAGGAGAGAGTACTTCTTGGTTTTCTTCCCTCTTTATATATATATATAATGTACGACTTCCGGATTAAAATGAATTTCTAGAAGATGTATCAAAGTTAGGATCTTAAGTTATAAGCTGTTGTACAAAGCTATTCTGACAACATTAGTGCCTCTGCATGACACGATACGCTGAATGCTTTAACAAAATTTAGATGAAATAATTATCAGATTTAAATTTTGTTGATACCGCTTAACACAGTTGAGTTCAATTGTTACCTATTCAGTTTCAATACCAAAATAGGATGACCGTATAATTACAACAACAACAAAAAGCCTCTTCAAATTATTCCAGATGTTAAGCGGATGACTGATCGCAAGCTAATCGGACGACTACTTCTCACAACGGCTAGTACTTGTGGCTCGTTGCAAAAAACCAAAACAAGTAGCCGTTAAACACCACCCCAACGGTCACCTTTTCTGAGAATGTAAAAACCTTCTCTGTTCCTCTCACCCCGTATAAATATCCTCACGAGTTCCAAAACTCAAAGAACCTATTCTTCGAGAATCGTTTCTCTCTCTCTCTCTCTCTCTCTCTGAGATCAAAGAAAGAGAGAACAGTAGACTTCCGACCAACCATGGCTGAAAAGAAATAATGGAAAGTCTCCGTTGTTCAAAGCATTCCTGGAGAACGGAGTCATTCTCAGGTTTCCTGGAAACCCCACCCCGCGCACACTGGCCACTTCCTGGAAATCCCCCATCAAGATTATGAAGAAATCTTGAGCGCGACGGCACCCTGATTCCAAACTCCGTTGACTCGCCCCAGAAACAGCATATTCTGCCTCTGAATCAACTCAAACCCCCTTTACCTCTGGCATGGACTTACCGTCCAGTAAGGACTTTCTTCTCATTTTCAACCTCTTTTGTTTGGCATCTTGGTCTTGTACTGGGCTCTCTCTCTCTCTCTCTCTTCCTTTAGGATCTAAGAAAGAGAGAGAAAAGTAGAATTCCGACCAACCATGGCTGAAAAGGAAATAAAGGACCCCTGTGTTCAAAACATTCCTGGAGAACGGAGTCATTCTCAGGAACATCCTCTTCTTCAACAACACCCACCCCGCGCACCACTGGCAATTTCCTGGAAACCAGGCAACAAGATTACGAAGAAGTCTTGAGCACGACGGCACCCTGATTCCAAACTCCGCTGACTCGCCATATTCCACCTCTGAATCAACTCAGACCCCCTTTACGCAACACGCAACAGCACTCTGGTATGAACTTACCGTCCACTAAGGTCTTTCTTCTCATTTTCTCTTTTGTTTGGCTTCTTGGTCTTGTGCAGTCCATTGGGATTGGTTTCGTAGAAGGGCGATTGTGATCTCGTTCCATGGCTTATAGAAATGGGGCTTCCTATTTTAGGGGCCTTAGCCCCGCCTAGGCTACCATCTGGACGTTTCATTCCATCGGTTTCATTGGTATCTTTAATAGCACCAAATTCAACGATTAAAAGAAATCTCAAACAGATTACTGAGGGATTCAAATCTATTATCTATGTATAGGCTTTTAAGATGTTGTCCAGGTTGTTTATGGTGTTAAAAAATGTTGTCCTAATAGCTCAGTACCCTTCTTTTGCTTACGATGTTGTAGTAAATGTTCTTTATATGTTTTCGGTGGTCAGGTTACCATGTGTCCTGCACTATTTTCAAATCGAGATCGTAACGGGCGAACCATGAGTTATCAGATCAGGTATGGCGTCTGTGGTGAAATATTGTATCATATGTCTTCTGATCATCATTCCATGTTGTGTCTCGTGGAAGATTCACTTCTTCGAGCTCATTCTCTTCTAAGAATTCCCTCTGTGAATTTTTTAAGAAAATCTGGCCTGTAGATATCACAGTAAATTTAAACTGTGAAGGAATTTGAAAGAAGGGATGAGTATTTTGGGCCACACTAATCAATTCTTGGTGCATGAATTAGGGAGTAATCAGGTTGCATAATTGTTGATCCTTTGAACATAGGTGTCTTCACCACTTCACTTACAATACAGTGGAAAGTTAAGTTGAGAGACCATTGTTATCCCAAGATATTCTGATGATTCGCGCGGTTTCAAAAAGCCCCACCATAGTCTTGTGTCCGAACCACCTGGAAATTTCCTGAGAAAAAATCCAAACTAAATAAAAGTAAAAGAGAAGCAAAAATTGTAGGAAGATGACATAGAATAAAAAAAACTAGTGTTGCTACAATAACTTTAGTTAGCTGCTTGATACACCTGCTTGTGATATGGTGTCATAGCTAAATAGCTAGTCCCAGCAATGTTTGATCTGAGACTATTACATCCAAAGAATCCGAAGAATGGTGATCTCACAGCAGTGTATCAGATTTGTGTTGAAGTGTCACCCTGCACAAAAAGGGAGTTTGGGTAGGATGGTATTCGGTGTTAGATTCAGATTCAAAGGCAAGTTTGACTTTAGTTAGCTGCTTGATACACCTGCTTGTGATATGGTGTCATAGCTAAATAGCTAGTCCCAGCAATGTTTGATCTGAGACTATTACATCCAAAGAATGGTGATCTCACAGCAGTGTATCAGATTTGTGTTGAAGTGTCACCCTGCACAAAAAGGGAGTTTGGGTAGGATGGTATTCGGTGTTAGATTCAGATTCAAAGGCAAGTTTGACTTCCCTAGTGGAAGCTTTCTAAAAGAGTTCGCACACTCTTATGCCGTGTTCAGCTAAAGCGAGAGCCCGGAATCTAGACAACCAAGATTGTGGGTTTTTCACGTCATTTGTTTGTGTTTGGTGTTTGATCTTGCTTGTTTGACTCCCTAGTTCTGATGAGTTCGCAAACGGTTAAAATTAAATAGAAGATAAAATAATTTAGACAACCAAAGACTGGGGTATGGTGATGGCTATAGGTTCAGGTTGAAGGGTTTTCACAACCAATAGAAGAGAAACTAATTTAGACTTCCAAACCTGAATCTAAAACATTTTTTGGAATATTTATTCAATCTTATGTGAAGATCAAAGCTGCCTAGTGTTAATGCATAAGAGTTCCTCTGGCTTGGGGGCTGGGGCTAGCCTGGTGATGTTGTATAATTTATGTTCCTCACTTGAGTTTGTTATAACCTCCTTTCAACGAACCTTCCCTCTCAGTCTATATAAGTATTAAAGATCCCAAAATCCATTTAGTCTAAATTTGTCCAACCTTGAACTCTAAGGGCAACCTGTGAGTGCTGTGAGTGGTTACCCTCAGAGTTCCTGTGGTAGAACCTTTCCCTCTCAGTCTATATATATTTTTGATGATTCACCTGTGTCAGTCATTGATTTCGTCATCATAGTTCTATGCTATTTTGTTTAAGAGTTAGGCTTGACCGATATTTAGGCTAATTAAAGGGTTGATTTGATATTTCATCATCATAGAACTATGCTATTTTGTTAAGAGTTAGAGGGCTGATCTTTTTTATTTGTGGCCTTGTAGGGTCTAATTAATTATGTCTTAATGGACTCTTGGTTTAGACTTAAATGGCTAAAGGAGAATCAAGCCATGTGGATTAGGAGAATAGTTCATAATGATTAACAAGTGAATCTAGAATTTTTTTTATTTCTTTTGCTACCCTCAAATTTGCTTTTTGTAGTAAACTTAGAGTTTTGTTTGCAAGGGATAAACGTTTTATGTTTATTATAATGGAAAGAGATATTCTATAGTTATTTATGGTAATGAGTTTGTAGTGTTTTTGAGTGTAAGCAAAATTTCGTGTCAAATTTTGAATTTAAATTAAGTTGCATTTGGATAAGTTTGATCAAAAGTGTTCAAGAAGGATAGTGTTTGTCAGGATAGGCTTGATCGATATTTAGGGTAATTAAAGGGCTAATTTGATATTTCATTATCGTAGTTCTATGCTATTTTTGTTAAAAGTTAAAGGGTTGCTTTTTGTAGTAAACTTAGGGTTTTGTTTGCGATGGATAAATGTTTTATGTTTATTATAATGGAAAGAGATATTCTATAGTTATTTATGGTAATGAGTTTGTAGTTTGTAGTGTTTTTGAGTGTTAGCAAAATTTCGTGTCAAATTTTGAATTTAAATTGAGTTGCATTTGGATAAGTTTGGTCAAAAGTGTTCAAAAAGGATAGTGTTTGTCAGGATAAGCTTGATCGATATTTAGGGTAATTAAAGGGCAAATTTGATATTTCATTATCGTAGTTCTATGCTATTTTTGTTAAAAGTTAAAGGGTTGATCTTTTTGATTTGTGGCCTTTTAGGGTCTAATTAATTCTATCTTAATGAACTCTTGGTTAGACTTAAATGGCTAAAGGAGAATCCTTTAGGGTCTAATTAATTCTATCCTTTTAGGGTCTAATTAATTCTATCTTACTGAACTTGGTTAGACTTGAATGGCTAAAGGAGAATCAAGCCATGTGGATTAGGAGAATAGTTCATCATGATTAACATTGAATCTATAATTTTTTATTTTTGCCACGCTCAAATTTGCTTTTCGTAGTAAACTAGGGTGTTGTTTGCAATGGATAAACGTTTGTATGTTTATTATAATGAGAAGAGATATTTTATAGTTATTTTATGGTAATGAGTTTGTAGTGTTTTTGAGTGACAAAATTTCGTGTCAAATTTTGAATTTAAATTGAGTTGCATTTTGATAAGTTTGGTCAAGTGTTCAAGAATGAGTCTTTCAAAGTGTCTTTCAAAGTTTGAAAGGATAAGAATATTATTTGAAAGGATTTTGTTAGGATAGGCTTGACCGATATTTAGGCTAATTAAAGGGCTGATTTGATATTCATCATAGACGTCTATGCTATTTTGTTAGGAGTTAGAGGGCTAATCTTTTCAATTTATGGCCTTTTAGGGTCTAATTAATTCTATCTTAATGAACTCTTGGTTAGACTTGAATGGCTAAAGGAGAATCAAGCCATGTGGATTAGGAGTATATAGTTCATCTTGATTAACAAGTGAATCTAGAATTTTTTATTTTTTCCACGCTCAAATTTGCTTTTCGTAGTAAACTAGGGTGTTGTTTGCAATGGATAAACGTTTGCATGTTTATTATAATGAAAAGAGATATTTTATAGTTTATTTTATGGTAATGAGTTTGTAGTGTTTTTGAGTGGCAAGGAGTTTGGCTGCCAGAATTCTCGTTGTTGAAGAAAAATGATGTTTTTTAAAGTTCATAAGAAGAACCTCAAATGGTTGAGGGTTAAGCTGGATTACTTAGATTATTACATTGGGATAATCAGAGTAAAGCAATTGAAATCGTTGTAAGGTTTTTCCTTTGAAAGGTAAGTTCAAAGGTTTCCACTTCATTAATTAAAGGGCTATTTTGATATTGAATATATCAAACTATCTCAAAATTTTATTCCTGATTTTTTAACTCGTGAATTTTTACAGGGAAAATGAGAAAAAAATCTTCTGATCAATCATCTTCTAATCACCAATCAATTTATTGTTTTAGGACAAATTCCTCCAATATCAAGACCACATGTCCCTCCTCCTATTTCGCTAATGAATGCTATATTTAGCCAGAAAGTAATATCATCTTGTGACACCCGAGTTGTTTAATTTATCTATATATTATTTCTTTATAATAATTGCAATAAAAAAAATTACGGCTTCTGTATTATTTTGCTTAATCTTCAATTATTTCCAGTTTATTGACGAATAAAGTACGAAATTATATTTTTTAATATTTTCCATCATGTGTGTTTTCTCATAAACATTTTTTTATGAGAGTTTCCTTGTTATGTCGTTTAAATTATCTTCCTTTTATTATTGTGACGTAAATGATTTAATTTGAATTTTTATATTTTATGTATTTGATTTTTATTGAGTTTATATTTATAAGTAAGAGAGAGAGAGAGAGCGCTTAATTCTCACATTGCCATAAATTTGGGCTTAGAGATTTTAAATTGGACTTGGACCTACCTCTCTATAGGGCCGGAATTGGCCTAGAATCCACTTAGACTAAAGCCCAACCAAGTCAAGCCCATTAGCAAAGCTTGGTCGGCCATGTGCAACAGTTTGGTCTCCTGGTCTCCTAGGTCTACTGGTCTACTGGTGCTGGTCGGAAAGCTCAGAAGGTCGGCATGGTCGGGAATTTTCTGGCCTAGCATTGGACTCCGAGTGCAGGATTCCTAAATTCACTGAAGTTATTTTATTGACTTCATTTTAACCGTCTACGTGAAGTTATTTTATTGACTCGCCCCTTGATTTAGTGCTCACAATAGAGACGTGTTATATGGGAAGTGTGGTAGCAGTCTGTGTATGGCTCCAAACTGATTCGAATCTTTTGAATGATTGTCGAGATCTCTGGCCTAGGGTGTAGAGTGGCCAGGGGGAATTCATCAGGGAGTCACGTTTAGACTATATAGGCAGTAGAGTTTTATTCGGCAATCGCGATAATGAAAGGGAAAACGACGTGAGAGATCTTGTGACAAACGGAAGAAAAGACCCAGACCAAAAGATAAAGGGGGAAGAGAGATAATGACAGAGAGTGAGGAAGAACCTCCAGTTTACTGAAAAGATAGGAAAAAGCAGCGTAATAGGTGGGGAGCTAAGTGATTGACTGTGAGTTAAGAGGAGAAAATTCTGAAGGTAAAAGGGAGAGCCAAGTGACTCGACCTATCTCTTTTCCTTCAGCATTTTTCTTTCCTTTTTCTAACAATATTCTTTGTTTGAATATGTGTTACTTTTCATTCTTCTAAGTTGTACTCAACGTCAAGGTAAGGGTAACTTAATAGGTAAAATCGGGGAGCTTTGTAAGGATTTAGCGAATCAACAAAGTATTCGGGATAGTTACATGCTTAGAGAGAACTAGATGTAAGGGATCTAGTTTAACGTTACAAGGGAAGGGTAAAGCTTGAGAGTTTGTTGCAGGTTAGGGTACATGAGAGATTTTCACATGCACGTAAATGAGTTCTAGTTGTATGTTTATTCTTGATGAGATCATTTTGAGAATGGTTAAATGCTTGATTTATGAAGTTGAAATGTGTTAAGGGTGATCTGGGTATCTTTTAGTCTCTGTCAGTAGAAAAAAAAATAGTGAATATGGGATTGTATGACCACGGGTTGGCCTTGGGTGAAGAATTTGTGCATGCATGACTTTCTTAAAAATACCTATGTTGAGTTGGGTATTGATATGTTTGAATCATGTATAAAAAGGAAATGACTTTTGTTTTAGTATAGAGGATAAGAAAAATGTTCGAGGAGCCTTTTGATAAACGTGTGCGGGAAATTTTTATAAAGGGCGTTCGATAATTTTTTTATAAAACATACTCGGGATATTTTTAACAAGTGTGCTCGGGATATGTTTAAAAAGTGTGCTCGGGATATTTTTAAAAATGCGCTTTGGATATTTTTAAAAGTGTGTTCGGGAGATTTTTAAAACATGCTCAGAGGATTTTAATTGAAAATGCCCGGGGGGATTTTCTTTTGAAATTAGTGAAGAGCCCTAAAATCTTTTCGTTTACATACAATCAGTTCTTATTGGGTTCAATAATATATAAAAAGAAAAAGTTGTATAAGTTGTTGGAGTTGCCTATTTGAGAGGATGTGTGGTATTTGAACATCTTTATGTGTGGTATTTGAACATCTTTATGTTAAAGTATCGCATGTTATTGATGAACTGTTATGAACATCTTTATGTTAAAGTATCGCATGTTATTGATGAACTGTTATGAACATCTTTATGTTAAAGTATCGCATGTTATTGACGAACCGTTATGAACATCTTTATGATAAATTATCGCATGTTATTGATAAACCGTTATGAACATCTTTATGTTAAAGGATCGCATGTTATTGATAGACCGTTATAAATATCTTTAAAGGATCGCATGTTATTGATGAATCGTTATGAACATCTTTTTGCTCATATCGTATGTTTTTATGGACCGTTATGAATTCCAGCATGTTCATGCTAAAAGATCGCATGTTATTGATGGATCGTTATGAATTGGATAGATATTTGTTGTATGACATGTCATGTTGCATCATATGATATGTTATATTGCATTAACATCTCATGGGTATGCCGTTGATCGAAATGACTGAAATGATCGAAATGACCGAAATGAAACTCATACCCAGAGGTGGTCCTATGAACGGGTGACGGTACCGATCACAGTGGGATAGTGCAAGCCACCACTAAAAGGAGGGTGGTATCCCTGGTCTGGGGGATAGAACAAAGTAACGAAATGACACCTCTATCGAACTGGAAAAGAAAAGAAAAGAAAATTCAAGTGTGGTTAAGGTGTTGCATATCATGAATGACATGTATGAACATTGACATTAGACATGCATACTTAACGCACACTAAAAGGAGGGTGGTATCCCTGGTCTGGGGGATAGAACAAAGTAACGAAATGACACCTCTATCGAACTGGAAAAGAAAAGAAAAGAAAATTCAAGTGTGGTTAAGGTGTTGCATATCATGAATGATATGTATGAACATTGACATTAGACATTCTTACTTAACGCACACTGTGAACCATGTGACCGTGAAAGAAAAGAAAGTTCAAGTGTGGTTAAGGTGTTGCATATCATGAATGATATGTATGAGTATTGACATGAGACATGCATACTTAACGCATACTGTGAACCATGTGACAGTGAAAGAAATGAAAGAACAAATAAAGTAAAACGAATGAGAACCAATACATCATCATTGCATTACATTCAACATATATTGTTATACTATTAATAGCTATAAATGCTTCACGCTTATATGGTTACCATCTTTTATATGTAAAAGAAAGTGTCAGTGACAGAAAAGAAAGAAAGACAGTGCAATGACTGGGAAACATATGCATCAATTATGCATTACATTGTTCATATTATTAACTCTGATATATGCTCATTAATTGTTTCTTTAATTTTAAAAGATATTAAACATGTTCCCTTTCCTTCCTTACTGAGTCAGTAGGACTCACCCCTTTATCTGTTTATTTATCTTGTATGTACTATGGTTGCGGATGCGGACCCTGGATATATCAGATGTTGACCTTTATGAATGAGAAGTATCTGGATGTTAACCCGTACATACTAGTGATGATGATAAGGATGTGGGAATATTTCAAGACCGAAGAATTCGAGATGCAGGGTCTATTGTTTCTTTTGATGTTAGTGTTTCAAATTTCCTTTTGTTTCTCTGTAGCTCAGTTGTATATGCTAGGAGGACTATAGGTTTTTATATCATCTAGACCTATTCTTTTGTAATGAATCTATCGTATCAAACCATGTTTATTTAAAGGAAGTTTTTATGATTACAAGGTTTTCTCCTTTTTTAATTTTTCTCCGTTACAAATAAGTTTTTAACATAATTCGATATGAGATTTTAATTTCTTAAATCGTTAATTGTTTTGTATCAAAGTTTCTAAACCGATTTACTGCTTTTCTTTTATTAGTAATCTTTTTAATGAAAAATATTCCTCTAAGAAAAATTGAGGGCTTTTAAACGATCCTAAGTGTGCATGCGATTACTATACGCGAGCCGAGGGGGTAAGTACCAGCACGGGCCGAGGGGGTAAGTACCAGCACGGGGCGTGACACATCTCCTTCTGCATCCTCTACAACTTCACCTCCTTTACCCAATAACAATCATTTAATTCCTCCCAAGTCTTATATTCGACATGTGTGTTATATTGAAGATTCATACCATACTTTAAGTGTGGAACATATCCAAGGAATTCACTGTTTACTCAACCTTTTTATCAACATATTTTGCAGGATACAAAATCAGTTGAATTTGAACAAACTTCATGTAAATTCAACTCCTCCAGAGTTGGTTTTTCAAAATTTACCATTTGCAGAATAATTTCTTCAAAAGAATGGGGCCAGCCTTGGACCTTTTCGTGCTTTATCTGAACCTTTTCGCAACATGAAAAATATTTCTTATTATGATTATATTGATGCATGGACTTTTACTTTATTTTTTGAAAATAGCAATCATCGTCATACCTAGTTCATTCACTTTAAATGATTTCAAAGTTCCGAACACATTCCTCATTGGTTCATCCAGTGGTGGGATCGATTTGGGCCTGATGAAATTTTTTTCCAGATAATTTTAAACATGCATATGATCAATGGGTCATAAACCCACATGATACCCTTTCTCTTGAAAAATACCCAGCAATGAAAAACCCTTCATATAAAGATATATACAATCTTCTTCGTATAAACCTTGTGCCCTAGATATTTTGCTGAAAATTTGTCTTTACTAGGTTAACAATGTCAAAGTTCTTTCCTATAAATTTTTTGTAAAATGGTGGTCCGTTTTTACTACAGACAATATCATCAATGTCATTTCTCAAGCCAAACACCAAATAACAAAGCATCCTCATTTCTTTTCCCAGAAAGTCAATTTACAAGCAAAACTTGCTGCTGCAAAGGATAAAGATGACTATAAAAATCAATTGCATGAAGTTCTTTCACAACTGTCTCAAGATGATGAAGACTGCATCAAATACTTGTTTAGATCTCAGTCCAATAAATCCCCAATATCAAGATGCTCAAGATCCATATGAAGGTTATGACATTGATTTATCATCAGAAAAAATAGAAGTCATCAACCGTCAGTTTCTTTGAAGGATAATTTTGTCAATTTGAAGATATCAACTATAATTTCGTCATTTCATAATGGTATTACTGTACTGCTGCCGACAGTCGCCGACAAGCCACTGTTCATCCGACAAATATCACTGTTGCTTTTACTATTTTCCCGACATATCACTATTCATTTACAGTAGCTGTCTCCGGGTACTGTTTCTTTACTGTGCACTTATTTCAAGATTGCCCTTTACTATTCAAAAATATCAAAGGATGTTTCTGTCCTTTCTTACCTTTTCTTTATCTATGAAACGAACTCTCGCCTCTCATTTTGGTAGAGTGCAATAACTTACCTTCAGAATTCTCTCAATCTTCTGACTCAATTCTCTCAGATAACTCAGCCTTCTCTTGCCTTTTCATATATTCCTTTTCATATTGCTTCCCTGTTTTTCCAAATATCAATTAAGCTTTCAAGTCTTCAGCCTTTCACATATCATCCTACCTTGTTCTTCTAATATCCTCTTCAATCTTCAAGTTTATTTTAGAAGTTTCAAGTTTCAAGTCTTCGAATCTTGTAAGTTTATTTCAAGTATTGTACTTTGTGAACTTTCAATTATCAATATGAGTCAAGATCTTTCTAATTTAATTGTCATTGCTTTATGGCTTAACAAAACGATGAATATCTTGCTTGCATTTTTATTTTTGAATATCTTTTACGGTGCATATTTAATTCAACAATACACTGTTGATGCATCACATTTAATTTCGCAATATATCATTGACAATATCAATCATATCATTGATGAAGCATTATATGAAGAATACGATTATGATGTATCATATCATTCAGACGAAGACAACACCTGGGCCTAATATGGTTGTATTAATATGGGTATTTCAGGGTCTTTTATTTGTGTAATAGCATATAATAATAATTAATCAGATTTAGATAAAACTAATATTTGTTTTTTACATGTACAATGTTCATCAAGACAATTACATAATAGGATTTCATCATTATCGGAAGAAGAGTAATCATAAGAAGACGTGGATGAATTATGATATGACTGTGGAGGAGATTGTTGATTGAGAAATAATTTACATAGTTTATTTTTTTATTTCAGGAGAAACATCTAATTCTTTTATTTTTTTCGTTTATACGCAAGTCAAAAATTTGGAAGCAAAAACGTCTTTGATATTTTTTTTATTAAGACACAAAGAGAAACTCTATACAACAAGTTCACCAGAGTGAGGCCACTTAACCATGCATAGGTACTCAAGGAAGTTAGCGCAAGCCCCACTTAAATTACCAGTCTAATCCTAAAGATAATTGAACATTTCTTGATCTGCTTAAAATGAAAAATCTTCCACAAGTATAAAACACCAAATCATAACCATTTTAAATCAAGCCCTATGTATATTTAGCCACATAAGACATAAAATAAAATTGAACTAGTAAATAAATTAATTCAAAAATTCAAGAGGTCAACAATAAAATAGAAAAACATCAATGACATCTAGATAGAGTGGCCCAGGAGTGTTCCCTTTTTCCTGTTTCTTTTTTCCAAACTATGTTATGTGTTTTTAAAAATAGTGTTATCAAATTGGATTTTTTTTCTAATAAAAAAAAACTAGCCGTCATGACAACGGCACCTTTTTCCTTTTGTCAAACGGCTTCTTCAGGTGATATTCGTTTGGAAGAAATTTATAACATTTTGATAAAATTATGAATATTTAAATGATGTTAAAATTACATTGACATGCAGAAGTCGTTAAAATATATTAATGCGATCCCTTAAAAAATAATTAAAAAAATAGCCGTTATACCGTATTACAACGGTCATCTTTTCAAATTTCCGAAATCGTAATTCGTAAACGCCCGTCGTCATAACGTAAAAACCTTTCCATTTCCAAAACGCTGGACACAATTTGTTATTCTTCAAATCTCTCTATCGCTTCCTCTCTTCTTCAAAGGTTCTAGTAAAGAAACACAAGAGCTGAGTTCCAACCAACCATGGGGGACAAGAAGGAGTCCAAACCGCATGAAGAAAAAGAAGAAAGGAAAATACCGGTATTCACAGTCCTGAAGAATGGAGCCATCCTCAAGAACATCTGCATCGTGAACGACCCCCCACCTCCAGCTTCACCATCACCTTTGTCCATTTCCCTGCACCCGCATCAAGTTTACGAAGAAATCTTAAACGTCGGGCGCCACCCTGATTGCCACATCATGTTAACCCACCCCAGCATCAGCAGATTCCACCTCCGAATCCACTCAAGCCCCTCTAAACAACAGCTTTCCGTCGTGGACTTGTCGTCAGGTAAGTCTTTCTTCTCATTTTAACCTTTTTCTTTGTTTTGTAATTTTGGTCTTCCTTTAAGAGAAGAAGAACCCTAAATCACGGTGGCTTCTTGGTATTGTGCAGTGCACGGGACTTGGGTTTCTGAGAAGAAGGTGCAGCCGGGGGAGCGCGTGGAGCTCAAGGAAGGCGATACGGTGAGGATTGGTGGCTCCAGCAGAGTCTATAGGCTGCAATGGGTTCCTCTGAGCCGCGCTAATGATTTGGAACAACCGTTTTTGCCACCAGCGTTGATGGTGGAGAAAGAAGAGGAAAATGCATTTGAAACTTATCAGGTGAGAGATTTTTCGCTTTTATCAGCAAAAATTGTTGAGTGCCTATAAGTTGTTTGTAGATTTTGTTCGTGATTTCTGTCTATGTTTACTATTGTATTCGGGTGTTTGTTAGGGTGAGAATCTTTGTCAATGGGAAACGAAAGTACTGAGGAGAGATATTCATTGGCAGTGGAAGGAAAAGAGGAAGAGAAAATAACAGATACTATCAGAATATCCAAAAATTGATAAATAAATGGTTAAAGCAATAGAAAGTGTAGCTTTTGAGGTCTTTATAGAAATGCTATTGAATTTTGTCTCTCTTTATTTCTATTTGGGTGTTACAGGAGAGCAGTTGGTTTTCAGCTGAAAATACAAAAGCTCAATCACAGGATTCATTTTTGGAGTGTACCAATTCTCTACTTTCTGAGGAGGTGTTGGAAGTGATTGGGAAGAAGGAAATACCATCAGCGCCTCCATTGCCTGAGTACATGATGATATCTGATGAAAAGGAACAAGATGAAAGCCCATCAAGAGTTGTTCGTGAACCAAAGAAATTGGGGAACTTGTCTTTCCCTGCTGGGGCAGTAATCTTAGGGACTGAAAATCAGACAG
The DNA here is from genome assembly GCA_963930655.1 of Myrica gale. Taxonomy (NCBI): domain Eukaryota; kingdom Viridiplantae; phylum Streptophyta; class Magnoliopsida; order Fagales; family Myricaceae; genus Myrica; species Myrica gale. Next base: position 4,356,271 of record OZ005599.1, read on the forward strand.
TGGTGAAAGAAAACCAGAGTCCAAAGCCTCATTCTCTCACTGAAGTGCTATCTGAAAGAGAAAACCAGGGGATCTCCTCAAGAGGTACAGGGCAGGACTTTAAAAGTTTACTAAAGACGGATTCATCATTTTCCGTTGACGGGGAAGAAGCTGTACCACCTGTGGCTCAAATGCCTGAAGAAACTGAGAACAATATCTTATTGTCATTGTGCAAAGACCATAGGCAGAGGGATGTTTCAAGACTTTGGCTGGGACATCTCATGATGGGGTCAACTTCACCGGTTGAGCAATTTCCTGCAGAGACTAATAATCGACACGTAGATGAAGAAAACCAAACCCCACAGCCTCTCTTGGCTTTGCAATCAATGTCTGATAGAGGAACGGCAGAATATTGCACAGCAGAACAAGAAATAAACTTGCTGGAGAGTCTGGACTCTGCGTGTTCTGATGAAGAGGCCCATCCAGTAGAAGAATTATTTCAATACTCTGAACACCAAACTATATTAATCGAGGACCATGGGAGCGAAATCTCAAGCCTTTGTTCTGTACCCATTGCAACTCAGTTCATGGACTCATCTTTGGTTGTTGGGCAAGTTCCTGTAACCGTTCTCTCAGAGACTACGGAGAAAGAAGAAAGCCAGACCCCGCAATCTGTATTTTCTGCAGCAGGACCATCTGAAATAGAACTCTCAGGAAGCTCCTCACTTCAATCGGAAAAACCATCCATGGAAAGTAGCATTTGGTCTAGAAGAGGTAAACCTTCTAGTGTTCCGCAGATTCAAACAGGCGACAGTAGAGCTAAGACCATAAGGGCTGGTATTGATGCCGAAGTTGAACCAGCTAATCCAGAGGATAGACAAATGACTTCAAAGACTCTTTTCACTGATTTGCGTGAGGAAGAAGAAATCTTTACCCCAAACAAGGAAAATTTCACCCCAAATACTCTTCTTAAGAAGTCCTCGAAATACAAGGGTAGGACAGAAAAAACTAAGAATTCCACATCATCGGTATCATCCTCTTCAAAGGTTGCTTTCAGTCCCCGTATCCATACAGAAGAAGACATGACTACCTTTTTAGACAAACAGAACCAGACACCAAAAGTTCTTCAAGAAGGGAAATCTGCAAGATCCCTTTGTAGAAATCTAAAGTGGTTTGAACAACAGATAGTGCTAACAAAGAGAACATCAGAAAGGGTGCCCTTCCAATCTTTACCTGTAAACTGCACTGGTGACTGCAGATCAGATGCTTCACTACCTGAAGCTGCTATGAGAAGCTGCAAATCTATCAACCGCACTCAAAGTAGGGAGAAGGTCCCTAATATCTGTTCTGTAAGTTGATAGAAACCCAATGTTTTAGCTGTTTAAATAATCCACTTCCATGGTTTTGGGTAGCTCTATCAAGTGTTTACATGTAACTGAAGCCCATATGCAGAACAACTACATTGGAGAGGCCAAGAAAAGCTGGACTATGATAGCGGACACTACCACTCTTCTAAACAAGGAGTTAAGGAAGTCATTACATTTATTACAGGGTCTCAAAGGAACTCATTTAATCATTCCAAGAATAGGTAAGTAAGCTTTTTAAGTAGTTCCCTTCATCATCTTGTCAGATTTAAGTTTTCTCATCACATGTTTACTGAATTCCTGGTAATATGGATGATTCTATTTCAATTCAGTCATAAGGGAGCTAGATTGTCTGACGTGGCGTGGTAGTCTGTTCAGAAGAACAACAGAGGCTTCTTCAGTGTTAGAATGGATCGAAGAATGTATGGTAAAAACAAAGACGTGGATTCATGTGCAGAGCTCATCGGAGGAGGGAAGGATGATTGCCCCTACCCCTCCTGCTTCTCCATCTAGTTATAGTGATGACAGTGAACGGTTTCCGTATGGCACAGCACGCTCAATGCCAATTTCAATCCTTAGGAGTCCATCAGAAATTGTTTCACCCACAGCAGAAGACCATATCCTGGACTGCGCTTTGCTATACAGGAAGATAAAGAATGACGGACGTCTTGTCCTTCTCAGTGACGATGTCACGCTGAAAATTAAAGCCATGGCAGAGGTACTATCTCCACTAACTCCCCCCGCCCCACCCCGCGCCCCACTCACACACTAAATGAATTTTCTTGCAATGATACGAACTTTTGGACGTGCCTTCTTGTTCTCAGGGTTTGGTCAGTGAGACAGCACATGAATTCCGTGAGAGTCTTGTCAACCCATTCTCTGAGAGGTTCTTGTGGAGTGACAGCTCTCCCAGAGGGCTTACATGGTCTTATTTAGACGATCTTGTTTTAAGGGAGCAGCATTATCGCTGCCCCTTGAAGAAGTCAGCAAAAGGAGACAATGCAAAGGGTTTGAAGCTCATTCTGCTCCACCAAGGACGAATCAATATCAATTCAGTCAGCTAAAAGACCCTACTCTTTTTTCATCTGCTTTAAGGGGGACCCCGCCCGGGGAGAGGGGAGGGGTCGAGTATCTGATACCAACTGGACCCGGGTTTTCTGTCGTCTGTTGGTTTCTGCATAGATAGATGTTGATTAGATGACTATATACTAGTCAATCGGTCAGAATAAGTCATGACTCCTGGTACCAATTAGCAATACGTAGTTGGATTTCTAGATGAATTGTGAACTTCTAGATTTCTTACTATGACTTCACTCAGAATCAAGTATTCATGCTAATATGCTGGGTTCCATGAAAGTTACTATGTTTTTCTTCCGCTTGAGTCGTGAAGTTTTAACTTCTACGAAGTTGTGCGACTCAAAAGGTGTATTGGATATTCTGAATCCAAAGTTCTGGCACACTGAATTGCAAAATCCAGCGTTGTTCATGCAGTTTACGACAAGAGTACTGAAGTACCTATAAGTTGTCACATAACTTCGAGCGCCTCTCGCAAGAAATATTTTGGTCAGAAAAAAAAACAGATGCAAGTTTTGAAAAGCAGATGGCTCCGGAACATAGACAAAAGATAAGCTGTTGAAGAAGATGAATATATTAAAAACTACAGAAATTAAATAGTACATTAGATAATTTTACCATACAAAATATTACAGATATTCCTAAACTCCTACAACATCACTCAATATCATTACTACTCGATTCTGCACCACTTTTCTGAGTGTAATTACAAGACCCCGCTACAGTGTAGTTAGAAGACCCAGGTACGAAAAAAGAGAATGGACTCTCCGAATCTTCAAATGGGGGTCGAGGGAACTCATGAAACCCACCAAAGTTACATGGTTCAAAGTTCAATGGCGAGAAATAACTGCTCGGATCCTCAATACTCTCCTTCACCTCTGTGGTAGTAGGTACTCCACTCCCACTAGGAGCATTGGAACCAAAATTGAAATTTATACTTCTGACCTTATTTATTGCTTCATTGCCTTCCCCTCGCTCAGGTGGTCCAGATGGGCATTTTGTGTCATCAAGGGGAATGGCCGGAGTGTGGCCTTGGAAAAGAGCAATGTGTCCAAAAAGCTTATCTTTCCTGGAAAATGTCGTGCCACAGGAGCAAAGCCATTTATCCTTACCACAATGCTTTTCGTGAGTTTTGAGATCTGCAATTACTGAGAATTTCTTGGCGTTGCATCTGCTGCAAGTATAGCTTTTGTCACAGTGGGTTCTTTTATAATGGTTTTTGACACACAGAATAGTCTTAAGAGGCTGGAACTTTTTGTGATCCTTGTTCCGCTTGCAGCCAGCATATGGACAGGAGTACCTCTTAATAAGCATCGTTTCAGAGCTGGACTCTTTATTGGGTTTTGCAAGGGCTGCTGGGGTTTTATACTCGTCCCCATGACCTCTCATGTGCATCCGTAGATTGGCATCACGCTTGAAACCCTTCCCGCATATCGTACAAAAGTGGGTGTGAGGTGCAAGGATTTCTTCTTTCTCTAGCTGTAAGATTTCGTAGGAACCCGGTGGAAGGTTCTCTCCTTCATCAGCATCTTCATCATCTTTTGATTCATGTTCGTCAAGTTCATTGCCGCAACCACCAGTTAAATCAATCTGGTTTGACTGATCAGAAACTTTGCTTCCACCATTATTTTGCACTTGAACACCACCATTCAGGCCTACCATGGAAGGCAAGAGAACCCCTCCAAGCTGTCCAATGGGAGCAGTGCTGGAAAGAGTATGCTTCACAGATGGGAGAAGACTACCTGCAGTAGAGATCAACTGAACAATAATTGAAGTAAGATCAGCCGTGATGAGCTGCTGTTGCTGAGCTACAAGTTCATCTGGTTGCCCCAGTACTTGGCCCCTTCGACCAACAATCAAGTGCACCAAATCCTGAAGCTGATGAATTTTTTGTTCTAGGAAAGAGAGATTGCTTAGCATTGCTGTTGGATCCCAGTGTTGGATTTTATCTGTTTGGACTGCTTCCGTCATCTGACCATCTTCTTGGTCTGGAACCGTAGTTTGATCATTGGGTTTGCTAGAAACTGGAGATTGGGTTTCAGAATGTTGCTTGAACTCTTGGATAGGTGATTCAGTCCTAGAGCTGTAGTTTAACATGGAGGGATCCTCCCATTTCTGCTGGGGTTGCGGAGAATTGAAATTGGTAAAAGATGGGTGACTTGAGGAGATATTCTTTAGTAATTCATTTCCAGAGGGAAGTGACTTAGTCCAGGTGTTCTCCTTGGGATACATGGTCAATCCTAATAGCATTTATCAACATCCAATGCGAATCAAACCTGGGAATTTATAAAAAAATTAGATTGTTGTTATCAAACATGCAAATGAAACACCGCTGCTGCCAAATATATAGTTAAACTAAAACAACATAACTAGGCAGAACTCATGTTCTCGAGGAGAAAATTAAACCCCCCAAATCTTCATAAATCCGGCCCATTTTCCCACCACCCTTTTGTTTCAACCAAATTTATTCTGCTTTCTTTAAGTATTCGTGATAGAATAACAAGGATCTAACATTCATCCACAAACTTAGTCGTGAAATCACTATTCTTGACCCAAAATCATAGATACATATCAGCTTCCTCTTCCAAACAGAGTCAACATCAGCATACAAGCTCAACGTCACTCTATAGACCTCATCTTCTCTTTTTGTTGGGTAATGATACCTCAGGATTTTCATTACACTGATTAAACTTAACAACCCAAATCTCTTTAAATAGCTCCAAGAGCAACTTTTAGGTACCGTCGATTGGAGAAAGCTCCCGTCTTTGATCCATCTACAGACTAATTCAAGATTCAAAAAGCTAATTCCAACAAAGCTGAATCATCCCGAGATTTCAAAGGGCAAGAAAAACACAGAAAATTGTTCATACAAAACTACTACAAGGCAGAAATTCAGAAAAGATATTAAAGATCCCTCTATTTAGTCAATACCCATATCTACAAACTATGAGTCAGGGATAAATTCAGAAGCTCACAATTTTACCATGCGTCAAAAAATTACGCTTCTGAAATGAACCCTAGAAAGAGAAATAACTCAAGGAAGCGCTAGACACAGAGAGTGTGAAAGACTCACCAGATTCAAGATTGCTCGGATGCCCTTTGTGTCCTCTTACCTGGCTGCTCCATCTTTCTGAGATAGAGAGGAAGATGAGAAAGTAATGGAAAATGGAAATGGAGCTCAGCGGAGTCTATATATATATCAGCAAGACAGCAACTCATGCCCCCTGTAACAAAGTGGAGACCACATTTGGTCAACCCCATCAATCCTCACCGTCTCTTTTATTGGGTCCACTAATACCACTTCAGCCAACCCATTAATCAGAGCCGTTTCCTACTTAGAAAAAAAAAATCAGAGCCGTTTCCTTCTGCTGGGCGACTCCTTATCAGTTTGGTAGACCCATTAAATCCAAACCGTTGGTGGCTCATATCTGAACCTTGATTTGTGTTTACAACAGTAGTTTTTATTGTTTATATAGCATGCGTAGCAAAGAGGAGTATCTTTGAAGCATGATTGGAGATGGGATAGGTCCCACAACTAGGGTTGGTACCCTTTTCTTTTATCTCTGATTCTGAGATGCATATGCAAATTTGACTTTGGCTTTGAGTTTTTTAAAGCAACCTAGTCCTCTGCTTAAAATATGTAATAACGTAGTTTCTTCTGGGGGAGAGTGAACTGGTGGGGAGAGTTACCAGGAAGCTACGCCACCGTCACACGTCCCTCCAACCAAACTACTGCAGGTTGTCTGCTCCATGGCTTTATTTTTCAAGAAAAATAGGTCAGCAATAAGAAACACCTCCGCATGGGGGTCGAGCTAGACAACACTGAAATCTTTCCCATTTTTATAATATCATTATTGCGATGGTCTTACTTGGCTGCAAGCTGCCTAGACAGAACAACTTTACGTGTTCTTTTGTTTCCTTCCATTACATGTTCGTATGCAAAGTAATGTTTGACCTGGAGAAAGTGAAAGGGAGAGAGAGAGTGTGTTTTGTTAATTGTGCCGACTGCCGCCTTTCGAGGATGGGTAGCTGGAGCGTGCGTAAAAGTAAGAAGGGGCTGAGGTGAAGGTTTTGCCTGCTTTAAAAGGGATCTAATAGATATAAAGGTTGTATGTTTTAAGCATCCTATTTTAGAGAAACTGAGTTGAATAGATGAAAAAGGGTTCAGATTCAAGATCTGCCATTTTCGTGTTGATTGGAAGCTACTGCTTTCAGGATGTCATATATTTAAGAGAGGCATGCTTTCACCACTAGACCTGTCAATTAATGCAACTGGGGCTGAAAGAGGTAGACAATCGGCCCCTAATTAGTAAGACCCCTGTTACTAAGGCTGCGTTTTATTCCTAAAATTTTACACACTCTAAAATTTTAACACAATAAAAAATTACAATATAATCTCTCTTTCCGCCATTAAATCACTACTATTCACTACAAAAAATATAAAAAATTACCTCTCTCTTCACTTTTTCACTAAACCCAATACCTAAAATTTTAACAACATTAAAATTTTACAACACAAACACACCCTAAGTTACTATATTATAGTAAAATTAAAAAATTCCTAGCAAAATTAAATTAAGAGAGAAAAAAGTCTAAAAAATTTTCAGATAAAACTTAATGAAAGGTATGCAAAAGGAATATTTAAAAATTATTTATAAAATTTAAATTGAAAATAAAAAAATACATCCTAGAAACTAACACTACTATCAACTTCTTTTTTCAAAATAATAGCAACTTCAATTTTTAAAATAATCATCATCCACAATAAATTATTGGCTCCTAACACCTAGAATCACAACTGTCTAATACTTTATTACTAATTAAATTTTCAAACATTTTAATTATAACTTAATTTTGTAAGGTATATTCGCACACTCATGTCTAATTAGAATACTATAAAATAATAACAGTATTCACAATAAATTATTGGCTCCTAAAACTTAGAAATTGTCTCTACTTTATTGCTAATTAAGTTCACAAACAATTAAATTCTAACGTCATATTTTTTTAACAGCGAAACATCAGTGTCTAATTAATCTAATAAAAGATTAATTTATTTTTAGAATTAAAATTTTTAAAAGAAGTTACAAAAACAAAAATTAATACTCCACTTGAAATACTTAATCTAATAAAAGAACTAGATTGTTTTTACTTTTTATTGCATTTAGAATATATGTTACAGTTGCATCTGCAAAAAGAAGTTTTTCAAAAACTAAAGATAATAAAAAATTATTTACTAACAACTATGTCTCAAGATTGATTAAGTTGTTTAGTAATTTTATCTGTCGAAACTAATTTATTAGGTAAACTTGAATACAAAAATTTAATTAATAAGTTTGCATCTAAACAGAGAAAATTTATGATTTAATTTTATAATTTTAAAAGAAATTAAAAGGCCTCATTTTTACTGCGTTCAAATGAGTTATATTATGAAATTAATTTTCCTGTTCAGAATTTGTTGTTGACTTATCAATTCGTTTAGTGTATTTTTTAACTAAGTTAAGTCTGTCTGAGTCCAATACATAATTTATCAAGAAAATATGTTTGTAGCATCTCTATATAAAATTCTACTCTTGCTCTTATTGACTTGACAGTGACACTTGTAGCACATTGTTGTGTTTAAGTGTTAAAATTTTAAAGTATTAAAATTGGTGAAAAAATGAAAAGATAGATGATTTGAATGAATTTTTTATATTTATTATAATGAAAAGTAATGATTTGAGGGAGAGAGAGATTATATTGTAATTATTTTATTATGTTAAAATTTTAGTGAACAATCCTTGCTGTTAGCATTGACACAATTTTTTTCAGACTTTAGACCCAATGTCTCCGTTTTGAGTACAAAGGGCTTGTAGCATTGGTATATAATCTTCACGCTTGTCACAATTGTCTACCTTTTGAGTACGAAGGGTTTCTTAATGTACTACGTGATTCTTTAACCGTAGGATTCCAAAAGACCTTCTGATGCTTCATACGTTTTAAGCTTTAAATTGACTAATTTAGTAGATAATAATATGTACATAAGACAGATCAAGCAGAACCGGAATTTAAAATTAAATTTATATATATATATATATATTTGGGGGTCCTAATCTATATGAATCTTTTTCTTTAGTTTTGGGGCTAAGATCGAGGACTCCCGCCCCTACTTCCTCTTACCTTCGCCCCTGAGATAGAGGATCAGGATAGCTCAATTTCAGAGGTTTGTCGTTTGAACAGCTAGACAAGATAATTTTAAGATGCATATATAGGGAGAATCAATTTCAAAGATATTAAAAGATATAAATAATAAACAGAAACCAATTAGAAATAGGGCAATTTTCATGGGAGCAGAACAGTTCCTGAAAAAAGATCCCTTCTGTCCACCCGATCCAGATCTCTTATGACTTATGCTCCCCCCAATAACTACATACTCCAAGCCAAGGTAGCTCTTCCCTTAAGGTCTCTTTAAAAATCAGCTTGGGACCTCTGCCACAGGCTGTACAGATCGTTTAAAAATTGCAATGGAAAAGGGATTTTGCATAGGATTGATATCCCATACAGTAAAATAAGAGATTGATACATTAGGTAGATTTTATTATATGGTTCATATCACTCAAGTTTTATATAAATTATTTTAGGGCATTTCGGGTTTGAAGTTTTTCTGTACCCAAAACTTTTTCTTTCCTTTTTTGTTTTTTATTCCTTTAACACACAAGTGTGTTTAACAATTATTAGTGGGCCAAATATAGTCCCAAAGTCCAGCATAGAATTAAATAATCTAAATGGGGGTGAAGAAGTTAACAATTGTGATTTCAGGACAGTGACATGCAATGACGATTGGAGGGATGGTGAGTTCTGAAGTCTAAAGAGAGTTCCTCCACGTAAAGGATTGGAATGAAATGCTACCAGAAAAAAAAAAAAAAAAAAAAAAAGACAAAACGACAACGAACTCCAGCAAGCATGGGCCACTCCTTTAGAACTATTACCACACGTCTCGTTCTCATCCTTCTGTTCTTTTTTTGTTCTTTCTTTCTCATCCTTTTGTTCATGAGAAAGCACATGAAGCTTCTTTTTTTTTTTTGGCCTTTTTCCTTTCTCCATTCGTGGTGGGCTTTGCTATTCTAAAGCTCTACAAGATTATTGGCAGCTCCTACAAGACAATGATTTGTTGGGTGATCAAGTTCCAAGTGCAATGTTTCCGAGTTCTTTGGCTCAAAGTCAGTAGCAAACACACTTTGCTTCTAACCACGCAAATACAGATCAAACTAAGACAAAGATTGGAATTTAAAGAATGGAACATAATGACCTCATGTCATAGAAGTCTCCCAAAATTCACAAATACTGTTCTTAGGCGTTCAGAGAAATCGATTGGGACAATTTCAGTTAGAGACTGCTTACAAGTGAATACCACAGAAACCCATGGGACATCTGCTCACTATCTATCCGAAGCTCTTTCCCAAGCCAAACTCCAGTGAGTTCTTGATATGTGCTCGGGAGCCATAGATGAGATATAAAGAATATATAGGCTGCACGAAATCATCTCTTCTCTGATTTTACAGTAACTCCTTTGTACATTTTTTCACGGTCCTTCAAAGCATCTCGTCGAGGCCGTCCCACCTTATTGTTGGGGTCGAAAAGAAGCACTTCCTCAAATGCCTTGAGAGCAGACTTGTAGTCTTTCTTCTTCTCATATGCATCACCAAGGTTATTCCAAGCTGTGACATAGCCTGGTTGAAGCCTCACAGCTGTTTCGAGTTGAGTGATTCCCTTGTCGAGTTTTCCATCACGGATATAACTGACGCCAAGCGCATTGTAAACCTATTCAAATATTTCATGCGTAAGAAAGATTATCGGCCAATTTCAACTTGCTAGCTATCATAAAGAAACGTCTATGTATGCTTCCTGTTTATTTAGGCGTGGGCTAAAACTCTAGACTCCTCATGCATCTTTCCTAGAGTCTAACTGAAACGTCCCCTTTTTTTTTCTAAGCAAGTGAAACGTTTCATTTTTAAACTTGCTTACTTCTGAAATTCACATGTTACAATTCAGGCCATCTTACTATAGTAATATACAATTCAAAATACACTAAGATATACTGCATGACATGCTATGTAAATAAGTAACTACATATGTCCATGTGTACAAATGTATGAAGGTGTATATAATGGCAAAGTACGAACAGACATTAGACCACATTTGTGACAAAAGACGTGGCTCAGTGGTTTTGACAGTACAATCTTTTAAGTCGCGATACAACCTGAAGGTTTTAAGACAATTATGAAGGATTTAAAGAGTTCTGGATATAACCGGATACACAATTTACCAATTTAAAAACCACGACTAGAGTTAACGAAGTTGGTTGTCCCAGGAATTCCAACTGCACACATAATGAGTCAACCCAAGACCACATCACCTCCTTAAGAAAGAGGAAAGATACTGCTTAGTTTAAAAGGCTGGTTGTTAGGATCCTTGATTTTAATTATGGGCAAGGTGACCCGCAGACAATTTTTTAAGGTGTTTTCCTTACCACAATAATACCACATTGCGTTTGTTCGTGAGATACAGCCCGAACAGGCTCCAAAAGGCAGCAAATGGTTATTGAGGTTGAAGTAAAGGTATATCTAAGTTCCAAGATGTCATCTTACCTGAGCAAGATCTTGATCATCTCCATCCCATTTCTCAATTGCCTGAAGCAAATATTTAGTAGCAGCCGGATAAAATTTCCTCCTCAACATCACAGCACCAAGTTCAAAATACTCGGTTGCACTGGCATCACCACTTCTTACCTGCTCCTGAAATTATTAAGGTAAACAAGAAAGATAGTGTCACCATTCAACGGCAATGAATATGCCAAAACAGAAGGGGTGAACAGAAAAAGAACTAGATGGGCCTGCATTCGAAGCTCTTACATGGTTCAGGGAGGTTGTTTAATATTTATCAAATGATGAGGAAAGAGGACTTTCCCTAAAGGGGATGGTGGAAAAGTTGCAGGCGTCTTACTTGCAATTCTTTAGCTGAAAGATCAAGTTCCCTGCGAACAAGGACTTGACGAATCACGAAGAAGGTTCCAACGCCAAGGAGACCTAATAATGACAGCAAATATGATAGCTGGATCCCCAATTCAAATAACTCCCCAATCTCATAAACCATGTTTGCGTTTGTAGTTTCATTAGCATGTGCCCCTGGAGCATTAATCAACCAAAAGGTTTGTGCAAATGAGAACACAGATACCCAAACAAATGATCTTTTCCAATCTTCGATGTCCTCTGCCATCAAACAGTTCTGTATACATTCTGCAACAAATCATGATATCAAAGGATGATTTGGAAAGTATACAAAGGGAAAAAAAAACTGTGAAAAATCACTAAATCAGATCACTATCAGAACTTAAAACATTTGTGATTGGCGGTCCAAAATGGAAGAGATTTCTGATTTCGGCATGAAAAATTTGTTGTGGGGTATATAATGATGCCATTAGAGAGGGAAATAACTAAAACAAAGAACAGGGAATTACTCTCAAACTTTTCTGAAGTAAGGAATTTCATCGCCAGTTTCTGTTGAAATATCTGCCTTCATCCGCAAAAGAATAAGAAGTTAATAGGTAGAGAGATGTAGGGGCAAAATATTAAGTTCTTAGCCACACAGCAAGCCAGAAACAAATAGGCATGGAGAAAGATACACATCCTGTAATCAGATTTTAGTGATTTAAGTGTAGAAAAAAGGTTATGCAGCCCATAGGGCCAATGGATCTCCAGGGGATACCACGCAGAAAATGCATGGAATAATCAAGATTTAATCCCAACTCTTGAATACGTTAACCTTGATTTCTGGAGTTAGGGCTGGGTAGTGGTAGAATCGGGGGTGATTCCACCCCCAACCTCCACCACTACTGGCTTGGGCGGTGGCTCAAATTTTGCCACCGCCCCCTCCCCAGCCAATAGTGGAAACCGCTCCATTGGGAAGGCAGTTTTACGGTGGCTGTAGGCAGTTACCGCCTACAGAGCAAAGAGAGAGAGCGTGAGTTGCAGGGAGGGGGGGCTGCTGGGTAAAGGGGGAGGGGGCTTGAACCTTTTAGGATTCGGAACCCCCTCCCCAAAAGGCCAAAGCGACGCAGTTCTCATTTAAGAGAACTACGCTGTTTTGTTTTGTTGTTTCACTCCCCCCAAAACAAAAGACGTGTGTCGTTATCGTTTTGGGGGGAACCCTAAAAGGTTCAACCACCTTCTGCCTCCTCCCTCTAATGTTTCTTTCTTTCTTTTTCTTCTTTTTTTTTTGTTTACGGTGGCGGCAGAACCACCCCGCCTGGCGGCTCCACCACCAAAAGCACCTCCCCACAGTGGTGCTCCTGCTACCACTGTGGGTGGGGACCATCATTCAGTGGGAGTTAAATCGGCCACCGGTGGTGCCACTGAACACCCCTAGCTGGAGTCACACCAGCCAGAAAACAATGATCAAGGAGAAAACTAGGCATTTCACGTTTAGCTCCAACTGCATACAAGCAAGCAATTTGACAGTTTGACTGAAAAAAATGACACGTTCAGACTCTAGAACTAATTCTATAATCGTATGTCTTGAAGGACAATAAATAACGTTTTAAAAGGCTCGTTAACCAATTACGTACATTCTAAAATTATCATTTGAAAGATCTTCCACTTTCAGATTAACATAATATGTATCTAATCCAACCACAAAAATGGAAGGAAATTTGGAGACCCCCTTTAATTAAATCAGAAATTCTTGGATCTTTCCGGGTCTCCACCAAACGTGTCTTAGAAATATATGATCAAGAGAATGAATCAACAAAAATTACTAACAAAATCAGTGAGTCACGCATGGCCGTTACTAATCTGAAGCAACATCTCATGCAGAGATTATCAGAACACTTACCTGATATTTAGGAAATCTATTCAGGTTCAGTCTGTAGCTTGTTCCAGAGGTTATCAAAACTGGTGCACCATCACGCTGTAAAATAGCCTGGATGGTGAGCAGCAGCATTAAGAGCATTGGAGAGATACGCATATTGTCCAGGACAGAAACCTAGTAGCACTAGAGTAGGAGGCATGGATATACGAAGTCTGATACCATTTATCGCAGACAAGTTAAAGCTGCTTGCTAGGAAAATGAAATAGATTCCTGGAAGATTTAAATCTCCACTTATTCATCAAAAAAGTATTAAATCTCCACTTAAATAAACAAATAGGACAGCAAATTTCTCTAACTATTTTTTAAACCTATTTTCTTGATGTCTTGGATTGTTTCATATTGTGTTTATTAATCACATCAAATTAACTGAGGAGTCAGTCTTCTTTGAAGATCAAAGAATAAACTGGACCATAATGCCATGAGGGAAGAAGTCTTCTACAAAGGGAAAGCCTGTTACGAGGTAAGTGGAGAGGAAAGATCTCCAGATTCTTATCTCATTCCATTTCAGTAGCTGCACCAGTAAACAATAACGAAAACTAGAGAATCCATAGTTTCCCAGGAGAACCCATTTTGCCCAAGTTGTTGAGAAACCAGAAAAAAATGAAGCGGTATACTACTTTCAGATGCAATTAAAATGATCACATTAGATTGAATGCTACATAAATCCAAGATGATCTCATGTATAAAAATAAAAACTGAGAAAAGGTTTCTGAATTTCTAGCACAAGCCTGGTGATGAGTTCCATCTTCTTTTGCCTCGTACTAACAAACTCTAGGCTGCTTTGAGTTACCACAAGAAGTACGCATCCAATGATAAGCATACATATTTGTGCATGTGCTTGAAATCCATTCTCAAGTTGAATATAGTTTCACTTCTACCTATTACCAATATAAGAAAGTCGTGATGGTAAATATGTAGAAGGAAATCAATGAGATAATTGTGAGATTAGTCTCATTTTATTATGGTTATAGCTAGTCCCCTCATGTAAAGATGGATGAGCTACAGGCAAATCTTATGGCACGGAGACCATCATATACTAGATGCTCGTCCTTAGCTATATCTCTACATTTTATATCCTTCGACCCAGCTACATTATTAAACTGGCCCCAATTCCTTGTTAGCAAGCTCAATCACTTATAATAAACTAACAGTTAATCCTTGTCATTATCCATAGAAAATGATTAATATCAAGCATTTACGTTGGCTACTTATTTCCTTTGAACCAATATATGAAATGTATACTCTGTAGACTATAAAAAAATTTCTACAGAAATCTCTTTGTTCAGAGCAACACTGAAATTCAGGCACTGGCCCTTATCTAGGAATTTAGTGCATGCGGGTATGGTTGTCGATGGAGTGTATCTCATTTGGGCACAGAGATAAGCAAATCAAAAGTAGCCATTGGCTGTGTCTCTAAGGCATTGATCCACAAATACTTATGCATCCTCGATCTCCTTTGGTATCACAGAATTTCTTAAGAATTGACCCCTAAATAATATTCCTGGACGGCTAACACCCAACCTACAACCTTTTCAAGTCAGTAAGAGGTAAAGCCACACTAATGGTCCATGCCTTCAGTGTCACCAGTTAATTACGTAATCTTGTGAGATAAGAACACTCATTCACTGGAAACTGAACACTCTCTCTCTCACACACCACAGAATAAAAGCAACGAGGGGTCACGAACTGTATTCAATTTCTTTTCAAAGATAGGGAACTGTAGCTATCACAGCAGGGAGAATTACTCCCCCACTGTAATATAGTCTGGTGCGAGTGCACTAGTGGCTTTCAAACAAGAAACTGAAATACGGAACTTGCAAGCTATTAAAACAAGAAAGAATTATCTTAACTTCGATTACAGTTAGAGATAGAGAAAGGCGGTTCACCTGAAAAGAAAGCTTGTGGGGTTTGAGTTTGAGAGGCCCAAATGGGAGAAGATAAGGAGAATGAGAGAGATGGACTTGGTGATACATTTGCAGAGGTGGGGAAGACGAAATGGTTGTTTGGAGAAGCATGTTTTCTGCTTCTTGCTTGAACTGTGAATTTGGGTCTGCAAAGGATGATAACCAGGACCCGGGGAGGATAAAGGTTTTTATCTGTCTGGCCTGCTCTCTACTCCGAGGTGTCGTATCCGATGAAAAAGCTTGACAGTGAACTAAAAAAAAATCTATGAAAAACTTGTGAAGGCAGATTAAAGAGGTACTTGTTGGATTTTTATCTGTTTCTGTTTTTGTTTTATAAACTAATAACCTTTTCCTTTTTTATACCAGTGTTTGTTTGTCTAAAATTTTTAACATAATAAATATATTTTAAAATTTTCAATTTTTACATATGCATTTTAAATTTTTCACAAACATCAATAAACTTCAACATTCAAAAGATTCTTAAAATTTTGAGAATATTTCTCAAAAATTCGGTAAACAAACATACCTTATGATCGGAGAAGTGATATAGCATCTATTTTTAAATTATCAACAACACTGACATTAATATATTTTGAGAGCAATACTTTCATATGGATATAATTTAGTATAATCTATTAAGATGCTCATGAAATTCAAATATTAGGAAATTCCTTTCTTATTAAAATTCTATAGTGAAAATGGTGTGCACACGTTCTTGTTAATAATGTTCAACAAAAGAATTCATGTCTATATCGAATGTATGTGCGTGACAATGATGATAATATTATGCAGATTTAATTAAAAAATAACCCGTATTAAGGATTTTGTCTAGAAAACTTGAACAATGAGATTTACATAGGAAATGACACAACTATTTTTATAATTTAACTTTCCTAAATTTCTCGGTTACATCTATAGGGTCAAACCCAGCATAAACCTAAAGATAATTACAGAGATGCTCATAAATAGAGAACACATCTCTCAAACGAAGAGGAAGTAGTCCAACAAGCTAAATGATGCATTTTGCTTTAATAGTTATCATGCCTGTTGTAACAAAAAAAAGTGCCGGCCCTATAGCGCCCCCCTTCTCCCCACCTTCTGAACAAAGTCCATCGTCCCTCTGTCGGGCAGGGGAGGAGCTTCGGCTCCTCCCCTGTTCTCTCTCTCTTTCTTCCCCTTCCTGATTTTCCTCTCTTAGTTGGATGCTGGTCTTTCTCCTCTCTTCCTGCTCGGATCTGGGCTCCTTTTTGGTTGTGGCTTCAGTTTAGATCTAGGTTGGTGTGGTGGTCCTCCTTGACCACACACTGTTTGGCTGCCCTTCTCCCCTCCAGGAGCTCTTTTAGGCTTGATTTCGGAGCTGGTTGGGCGGTGCACACTGGTGCCTTCCGCGCGAGCGTGGGTGCCACGTACCCGCCCATTTTCCCCTTCTTTTGGGCTTTTCTCGGCTTGATTTCTTGTTGGTTTCTGTTGCTGGTGTGTTTTTCTTTCCAGGAGCTTTGTTTTGTGCAGGAGATGGTGGCCACCCGTTCTCATCCGTCGGTGGACCGGCTCTCTCTTGTCGTTCTTCGTGGATCTGTCCATCCGAGGGTGTTTTCTGGATCTCACTGTGGTACTCTTTTGTTTGTGGTATGGTGGATGTACCTATGTGGAAGTGGAAGGGAGTGCTTTGGCTGCTCCATTCTCCAGCGTTTGCAACCGCCTTGTGCGGCGGATCTCATGTTGTATCTGGGTCTTAGGACCCGTTTTAAAATTATGGGCTTTTTAGCCTATCTGTATGAGGCCTTTATGACCATAGGGAAGCAGGCCTTTATGGCCCATTGGTATATAGCCCTTAGGGCTTTGTTTATTGTTGTTATGGGCTTCATGCCCCTGATCTTTGTAACCGGCCTCTTAGGTCCATCTGTACCCAGCACTGCTGCTTTTTCTCCTGTGAAATGACTTTCACGTTTGCGTAGAAAAAAAAAGTTATCATGCCTGTTAAAATTCACATTGAATCTAAAGTTGCGTTTGATACATAAAACACTTGATCAAAATAAAGAATATAACCCATCACAAAATAATTAATAAAATAATTACAATATAATTCGAATCATTACTTTTCACTATAATAGATATAAAAAAATTCATTAAAATCATATCCCTTTTCACTTTTTCATCGATTTCAATACTCTAAAATTTTAATATTCAAACACAATCATAAACATATATAATTTCTTATCTTGTTTTTTTTTAAAAAAAAAATATTTTTGAAGATATGCATTTGGTATTAGCAACAATCTAAAAGAAAAAAAAAAGAAGTATTAGCAGATTATCATACCAAATGAGACCCTTTTCCTTTTTTGGTTTTAGTCCATGTCAGCTCAAGGGTAAAACCTAAACACCACGTCCACCAGAGGTAAAATACGACTAGGTTGTAAAGTTATTAGTAACGAAAAGTAGATTGTTGTAAAGTTATTAGCAACGAAAAGTATGCTGAAGTACCATTTTCAGATTAAAATGGAAGATAGAGATTTCGTTTTTTTTTCGGTAATTGTGAGAAATACCTGTGCATATCCCTATACAACACTTGATCAAAATAAATAATATAACCCATCACGGCTTATTAGTGATGAAATGTATGTGACGTATCATTTTCCCTTCTTCAATATCCAGATTATAATGGAAGAGAGATTTCCTTCTTCTTCTTTTCCCAAGTAATTGTGAGAAATGTCTGAGCATATAGGTATAAAACACTTGATAAAAAAAATGCTTAAATACATCTTATGTTTATGTGGTATGCGCGAATTACAGATATGTCCATGTAGTAAACAAAGTCATTTCTATACTCCTGAGGTAAAACTATAGTCCAGTATATGTCCTTCCGTCCGTTGTCGTTTGAATATTTAACGGTAAATGCTGATGTGGCAAAAATAAACACGTAAGCACCAATAAGATGATATCACGTGTCCTCTAGCCTACATATGCCACGTCATTATCTCTTAGACACATCATCATTTTTTTTAAAGAAGAAAAAAAAACATAAACGTCAATTGGGGCTTAGCCCCAACTCCCTTCTCCCTCTCCCCCTCCCCCTCCCCCTCCCAACCACGATTCTTCTCCCCCATTTCTATCCTCCCTTGCCTGTACACCTCTCTGCAAGCTCTCACAATGCAACTTGTTGAAGGGAGAACAATTCAGCGCGGGTGAGTTTTGGGAGGGGGAGGGGGAGAAATGTGCCTTCTATTTTTGTTTTTCTCACAATCATATTGTTCACAATGATCCTGGCGCTTTAAATACTCTTGTGCAATTTCTCCAGCTAAATTCCTCACATACTCATGGCCCCATGAACCTATGTCACCTTCTGAACCCAACGATCTGTACTTTAGGCTCTCCCCCCGTTCACCCTCCGCAGACATGGTGAGTGCCAAAACCGCTAGGATGTCCGCTAAGTATTTCTTCAAATCTGAACCCTTCATTTGTCTCCTAATGTGCCTTCTATTTAAGAAGGACAAAAATCTTGGTTTTGGGATCCATACATCTGTATGGCCCCAAGTACTAACGGGGTCTTATGGACTAACCAGTGCTTAGCCTAACGGGAACAGACAAAAAGACAAGAAAAGCTCCTTTATTCTGTTTGTTTGAATGCTGCTTGCTTGTCCCTTTTTATGGTGGTTCATGTTTGATTTCTGTAATTGGGTATACTGCATTGTGGGAGCTTCGACAGAGAGGTGTACAGGCAGGGGAGGATTGAATTGGGGGAGAAGAATCGTGGTTGGGAGAGGGAGGAGGAGAAGGGAGTTGGGGCTAAAATGAGATTTTTTTAATGATGACGTGTCACTGACATGGCATATGACTGGACAAGTGATGTGACATTTGTGGGCCAGAGGACACGTGGTACCATCTGATTGGTGCTGACGTGTTTATTTATCACGTCAGCATTTACCGTTGTCTTCAAACGGCAAATGAACGGAGGGATATATATTGGACCAGAGTTTTATCTCAAGAGTATAAAAATACTTTGTTTACCGTAAGGACATATCTGCAATTCACGCATACCATAAGAGCATGAGATGCATTTAAGCCTAAAGAATATAAGCCATCATGAGTCTGTCTTAGTGGTAAGGGCGAATTCGTGCATGTATGGATAGACGCATAGGTCACGGGTTCGATTCTCCACTAGGTAAATAATGTAATCAACTTATGTAAGAGTCACAGTGATGTGAATGAGTTTGCACTAGCTCTCCGAAATTTACCTGTGCGTTAGATGAATTCACTTTAGTAGCCTACAAAATAAAATAAAGAATATAGTCGCTACAATCTACCCAGGTCACAGTCGGGAAGTTACGAAGGGGCTCCTGGTACTTGATTGCTATGATCATGAGAGCACTTGTGAGAACAATCCATCTTGTAAAAGCCATGCCAAGGGGCGAGGCAACAAGGAAAAACTCGGACAAGGTGAATCCACCCCGGGGCGCCAAGGTGAGGCTATTAGCATCCTGATCATACATCAAACATGAAAAGCAAGTGGAAGCAACATATGGAGCTTCTTTACGTCCACACAAATACTTTTGGAAATTTGCTTCAGTTCAACAAATATATTGTAAATAGAATCTGCAGGTGTCACTGCATAGGATCTAAAGTTCATGAGTTCCAACGGTCAACATTCATAAATTGGAGGAGTCCCTCAGCCTATCTAAAATAGTGGCAGTCTTGCAAACCTAAAAACTGGTGCCTGACCACGTTGCAAGCTACCTCGCCCAGTTTCTCCAATTCCCCACTGCATAAGAGGAGTCCTATGAACACTAGTAAGAGCAGTAAATAAAAAAAACACGTGGGAAGCCATTGTAAGATAAGTGTAGCCTCACCTTACAGTGGAATCTGCACATCCAACATCATCAAATTTCAATTACGTGTTAACCATCTTCAATTTGAGTCACTAAAGCTCTTTAGGAGAACATGGCAGTGTACTTTAAATTGACAGTTAATGGTAGTCATCAAACATGTGAACTCTTCATCTGGAGACATCAAACTGAATCACAAACAACTTAATTGGACATATTTGACCTCCACTCGACTGAAACTGATCTGAAAACATTAATTCAAACCGCACAAGAAGTCTAGTCTTAGCTCATACTTTGGAAACAGGAATGCAATTACCTGCCTGAGCCTTAACCATCTGAAAAAGTCGATCCAGAATGAACAGTGTGCTTCTGAGTTTCTCCCAAAAATTTGGAGAAATTGGATAGAATAGGCAAATCATTGTTCGTCTCTCTTTCAACCAACCACTCCTCTTTAAGTCGAACATCAACGTCCCTATATAGCAGAGCGATTAAGGCAATGAAGAACTAGGGATGACTTGAGAGGATGTAAGGCAGCAAGGGATCTCTTGTTCAACCATTTTCTATCTCAAAGCCTCCAACAGGGAAAAAAATTCCTCACAAGCAAAAAGCAAGGGAAAATTATACAAAAGGATACCTCCTTAGGGCAAGAACTTCATAATTTCTTCGCAGGTAATCAGCATATTTTGTAAGGGCATCTTGGGCATACTGTCTGCCCACCGTCCTCACTGCAGCAGCATTCAGTAAATTTTCCAACGAGCCATGCTTTTTCAAAAGCTTTAGGGCAGTCTTTCGACCAAATCCCGGAGCCACATGTTGGATCCCAGGAACACCATCAACCTCATCACCCACAATGCATCCTAGACAAAAGCAGCTCCAGTTAGACTATGAAGAGCAAATAAAATAAACCATACCTATGGATGCACCAGTTGGACCAGTCTTATCAGATGATCAGACGAAACAAGGTACCCGTTCTCAATCCTTATTGGTGTGGGCCCTAACATATTTAAGGTAACATAGGCAAATTTAGTAATGAAAAGTGGCACAAAAGGTGGGAAAAAGCATTGTGTTCAGTTGCTGAAACAGAGCACTTCATCTTTCTGTGTTAGGCTTGTTGAGGAAGGTGTGTTACAGATGCTTCGATGAGGAGGCAACAAACTACGGAAAGAGACCAAACAAGACAAGGTTGAAAATTAAATGAAGTAACTACTGTTAAGATATTCGAGTCCTAGAAACCATTGTAGTTATTTCCGTTCTGTTTTCAGGTCCTTTTTCTTTTTCCCCCTTATTGTTCTATCTAGCGTCTTATTTTGCTCTCTTCTAACAGTATCCACATCTTAAGAAAGGGAGGGGGGAGGGAAGCAAAAGAGTGTTTTTACATCACTGAACAATATATACCCACAACTGTATCACTGTGTCACAACGACCACATCACTGACCCCAGCACTGAACAATATATACCCATAACTGTAACTAAGTAGATCATGGATATTTTAATCTTCACATGAGTATCACCATATTGCATCTCGTACTTACTAAAGCTCAAGTCACAGCGAGGCTCACAATTATACTGGGCTGTGTAGTGCTTCAGGGTGTAAAAGGACCATCGGTTCAACTCTTCCAAAGGCATAACAAGTTGGACATCTTCGGCAATCAATTGCTTAAAATCTTTATCAGGAGAAGCAATTACCACCCGATAGCCTTTTTGTAGAACTTGTCCAGTGAGTGTTGCTACAACATCGTCTGCTTCATGGCCTTCAATTTTGACGATCTGCATGATTATGCTCTATATAAAGAAAATGATAAACTATGACATATATCCTTCGACAACTAGTCTTCCTTTTCCTGCAAAACAATCTAGTGACAAAAGCCAGAATCTTCAAAAAAATCTGTGGGTTTCCACTGTTGCTGCCAAATTACTAGTCCTTACTGGTCGAAAGTATTTTTTGTTATTTGACTTAGAACCAGAGAGTATGATAGACAATAGAAGCAGCAATACGAGGTCATAAGAACACTCACCCCGAAAAAACAGAAAGACCTAGAGTAGAAGTTAACACCTGAATATCATCAATTCTTATGACATGATTAGACAATATTCTATAATAGGAAGTTGTTAATGACACCGTGCACCCCATAGATGTGAATATGCCTCGGCCAATTGAAAACTACAATTAGCTGCATGGCCTAAATTTGAGATATATCCATATTCGGCTCAGTGAGGGATCAGGAACATTAAGATAAGCTTAAGTGACTGAATAGCCTGGCATGATAAGGATAAGTGACTGACTAGTCTAACATGACTCTATGTTGTTATCTGCTTATGTACTTCTCAATTACTTTGTGTGCTATCTTGACTGCCTCTTTCTTTTACTCGCGTCCTCATTATTCTTTGTTTTGTTTCTCTAATTTCCTACACCTTTATTGCTCTCCAAACCTACAAACAAATCAAGAAAGCCACTCCTTCACACCATAACCTAATACCCTGCCAAGCTCAATCCATACACTCATCAAAGAACAACCCCTACCAACCTGAAACTAAGAATACTAGGTGCTTGCACTGTTCACATCCCTCTTCACACAGCCCTTGAACAGCAATCCATTCATACTTTCTTTGCTTTATCTTGATAAAAAAACTTAATCTTTCTGTTAGACCTTCATCAAAATCTAAACCCCTCTTTTATCCTAGCCTTCCCTCATAAAATTAATCTCACCAGAACCATTTCAAATTCCTTTATTTGCTACTGTGAGGTCCAGAAAGGCAGTAACCAGACATCTCTAAAACCATCATCCAGCAGCAACTGCCTTTTATTAACTATGCATCAACAAACCTGAACAATACTTAAGGGTTCCTTAGCAAAAAAGATTCAACAAGTATTTGGGGTTAGCATCATCGTAAGATTTAAATTTCCAGCTTGTAAGTCATACTACCATTTCTATTACTAATTTCATAAGACAGTTTCAACGAAACTTCACAAATCACAATATGGTCAAGCTTGTTGAGTTGCCTGCAAATATGGAATCTGTACAATCCGTACTGACCACATACACAGCAGTTATTAACTTACAAATTCTTTACAAGCACATTCATTTAGAAGTTATGGAAGCATACAATAGAATTGATTACCGCTTCTTACCAAACAAGTTGCTTCAGATTCAGTAGACTATTCAGTATATTCATAAAATAAAAAATGGGTGAAAGGATTTTATCATAAAGAAGGTTCACCCACTGGCACATTGCACTTTTGGAAAACATCTGTGATGACTCCATGCGACCTTCCAACATGACCCCGTGAAAATCCTTGTGAAGCTGGGAACTGTCGTATGAACTTCTTCCTATGAGCTTTATATGAAGGTAACAACTGTCTGCGATGCTCACTGCCCCTTTCCCCATCCAGAACCTGAACCAGAGACTTACTTAAACAGAGATAGAAATCTGTCACCATTCTTTGTTTCTTTTTTTCCTGGGGGTTGGGGGGTGGTTAGAATTCATAACAAGTACTAATAACAAACACTATCCTATAAGATAAATTCCGATTTGAGGTCTCAGTACCCTAATTTCAAAGTTACTGAAGGAATCAATAACTTAAAAGGGACAAAATTCAAATTTGAAACAAAACATGTAACATATTGCAACCATGAAAAAAAGTATCTACACAAGTACTTCATGCAACATTTTGTCCTGGCCACTGACAAACAAACCTACTCTTAGATACACCTAACAGCACAGCCTACAAAAGGACAAGACCCAAAAGGGGAAAACAGAACATGCCACTGACAATTCAGCTTTATCCCTATAGTCTAGCACTTAGATAAGTGGATCAATTAGAAGCCCATCATCGCAGGTAAGTGGCAGACAACAGACTAATCAGGACATAGGCACTATCTGAGAATGGGCCCACGATAAAACCGCAAGGTCGTCCTTCTTGCGGTTGATTATTACTCTCTCATCCCTCTCTGACAGACACTAACAACCACATCCCAACAAAGTCCTTGCATTCTGAAGGACATTTTTTGCTTGGGTCTTGTCGTTCTTTGAATCATCGTAATATGTTGATGGAGCAGTCACCTTCTAACAAGAAACGAAAGGAACTACGGGTTTGCAAAGTGACTCACGGGATGCAGTTGAAATTTGATAGTTGGGCGCCTGAAGAATTGACCGTCAAACATTGGCCAATATGGCAATAACATAGTTCGAGTACTAACCCATATTACACCAAAAAGATCTTAAATCTCTGGAACTTGAACTTACTACTCAATTCATATCCTGCGTTAGTATTCCGTCCATCATCGGCACACATAAGATCAATATCCGCGTCACCTTGACGCTGATTAGCTTTTGCTTGTTGAACTTTTTCTAATGCAAAACTACACATGACCACCCTAAACTACCACCTCATTTGTAATTTCCCCTCAAATTAATATTTTTTGCAAACCAGATGTTACTTCAAGATGGTAAAGCATATTTTTCCAAAGTGTGTGTGAACTTCGTTTTGCTATGAACAACTTGAAGCTCGTGACTAAAATAGTTCCCACAGAAATGCATTTTTTCATATATGTATATGCGCGTCTGCACGCCAGAGAAGAAGCACCCTTAGTGTCTGTAGACTGTATGGTTTCTGACTGCGCGGAAGCTCCATAACCAATTTCCCATTCTTGGTTATTTAAAAATTTATAGATATAGGAGAGCGAGCTTACGGCAATGACAGGGTCGCTGAGACTGACTTGAGAGAAGAAAAGAGAGACCCAACGACCGAAAGAACGTAAGCTAGGAGTACTTCCCGCATAACAGAGAGGATTAACGTCCAAGAAAAACACCCTTTTCTTGCCTGTCTTCTTTGCTTCACTTTCGGCTACCAATTGCCCACGAGCTGTTTGATTAACTGTCCCAGAAACGGAAGCAGAAGCAATGATAACACCAAGCCTCCATGCTTCTGTTTTCTTTCCATTCGTTTTCGTTGCAGCCGCTGTTTCGAACTTGGAAGTCCTGCTCCTGCATGAGAAAGAAACGGGCGGTAGTGGGCTGGCAGAGAGACGAGGCTGAATCGCAATTTGTACCATCCTCAAACGGCTTGCCGCCTATTATCCTATACAGCGCGTTTCTTTCCTGCGTCTCCCGACTCTCCTTGTGTACTTCCATTGAACTGGGAGCTGGAACTTCAAAGGGGTTGGCACGGGCCTAGGCCCAGTGAACTTCGGCCTCGTTCAGCCTCACCTGCCCGAGTATTATTATTATTTTTTGAAAATAAAAAGAGTAGTACTTTGTTTTACCAATCATTTACTTATTTAAATATTAATGTACCAAATATTACTTGCATGCTGGTGGGGTTGTGGTGACGGTCCTTCCTTCTCTGGGTAGGTAGCTATGACTCAATCCGAACATTCCACAGCGGGTGGGAAGTTTCTATGGTCACGACCAGGAGAGGTTGGCTACACTGATCGCCCCCTTCCGCCCTTTTGCTTAGAAAAAAAAATATTAATGTACCAACATCATTAATTTACTCGATACATTGAAAAAATTTAAAACGTTCTTATTAAAAGTATTGTCCATTCAACAATGCCAAGCATTATCTATTTCCAACATCATATCCATATTTAGAGCATTCGTCAACTACATGTTACTTATAAATTCTATCAAAATATTACTGAAATAACACCCAAACAATCAATCAAAGCAAAGCTTGAAACAGTTTGATCAAATTAATACCAGGCTATAAAAAAATAACTAAATAATGAAAAAAACTTCACTTTGTGCTGTAAATTGTAGGGATAAATACAACATTCGTCCATGTAGTTTATGTCAAAATCAAATAAGTCATTAAACCTTAAAACACAAAATTAGTCCGTAAGATTTAAAATTATTCACATTTGAAGAGTCCCGGTAAGACTAAAGTCTTGATGAATGTTAAACCTTAGAAACTAATTTGATGAGTTTTAAAGTTGAAAGATTTATTTGATTTTCTGCCAAACTACATGGATGAATTTTATATTTATTCCTAAATTATATGATAAGATTCAAATTATTAAGTTTGACACAGAGATTATGAACTAATAAAATTTTATTATATACACCCTTCAATCAGATCAACTTAATGAATTTTGATAGTTCAAAGCATAATGCAACCAAAAATATCAGACTAATATTGAGCATTAATCTAATGCGAGGACAACTAATCCTACAAAAATTGAGAAGTTATAAGCATTTTCATTGAAGAGATGTGAAAAATTGAGCTTATAAGTTAAATAAGGACTACTTAATATTTTTATATGATAATTACTCGATTTGTATAGGATTATTGTTGCTTAACTTAAATAATTAATCCGGATATCCTTAAAAAAAAAAAAAGGACTGGCCAGTGGCCCCCAACTAAACCCAACACGTTGTGTAAATAGTAAACATAAACCGGTGAGAGGTGGTTGACAACTCCGCCCTCTTTCGATGCATTCGAGAAATCTAAAATCAACTACCAACGCCACTCAAAAATACAATACGAGACCCATAAGAACGCACTTCCCACTAGTCTCTCTTCCTGCTCCTCTTCGAAGAAATGGATATTTGATCACAACTTCTCCCTCTGTGTAATCCCAAGACAACGCTGGTGAGTGGAGTTGCCCAATGGCTCAACTTCTTAACACCTCCTTCATCCCCTACTCCCCGGCCCTGCGCCGGACCCCCGGTCTCCACGTTCCTGGTCTACAGCGGAGCAGGGCCCCTACCCGGATTGAAGCCAAGATCAGGGAGATCTTCATGCCGGCGCTTAGCTCCACAATGACTGAGGGGAAGATCGTGTCTTGGGTGAAGTCCGAGGGCGACAAGCTCTCCAAGGGCGAGAGCGTCGTCGTCGTCGAGTCCGACAAGGCCGACATGGACGTCGAGACCTTCTACGACGGATACTTGGCCGCGATTATGGTCGAGGAAGGTGGTGTGGCTCCTGTGGGCTCCGCTATTGCCCTTCTCGCCGAATCCGAGGCCGAGATTGCCGAGGCCAAGTCCAAAGCCGCAACCAATGCGTCTTCTTCTTCTTCTTCTTCGGCGCCACCCGCAGTGGCGGAACCGGAGAAGGTTGTGGAGAATGTGGGCCCCTCGGCTGCTGTCAAGGCGGCTCCTGTGGCGCCGGTGGCGGTGGCGTCCACACACCCGGCTTCGGAGGGGGGGAAGAGGATAGTTGCGTCGCCGTACGCGAAGAAGCTGGCCAAGGAGCTGAATGTGGAGTTGGGGAGAGTGGTTGGGAGTGGGCCCATGGGGAGGATTGTTGCCAAGGATGTTGAAGCTGCCGCCGTGGCATCCGTGGCTCCCGCCTCATCAAAGCCACGGGGGAGTTCGGCTGAGGCGATTGAGTTGGGTTCGGTGGTGCCTTTCACGACCATGCAGGCTGCGGTGAGTAGGAACATGGTTGAGAGTCTGGCCGTGCCGACTTTCAGAGTCGGGTACACTATCACTACGGACGCGCTTGATGCTCTGTACAAGAAGGTAAACTTTTTGGTTCAATAAGTGATAAATTTGGTAGTTTTTTTCTTGCATTATATTTTTCGGTTTGGACGGACAATAAACAGTTTATGTTGTCGGGGAACAAGGATGAGTTCTGACGTGCAATTCTCTATAATGGTGTGGTTGATACTCTCTACGAAACGATGCGTTACCTTTGAAAGAAGAACAATACTAGGTTCAAAACTGGGTAAAGTCATACTAATTTTTACTTACATCTGGATGCTTAGAATGTTAACCCTGCCCATTTACATCTGACACCAGAACAAGATTATGTGATGTGCAGGAAGTTTGGATTGGATAGTTGGTGCGATAAGATAGTTCTATTTTTCAGTAATATTTAACTGCTGCTTAAGATTGTCCTTGATACTCTACTGGCTGGTTGCATTTTGCTCGAAGACTTTTGATTTAAGATAACTCGTGACAGGGAAACTGTATTGCAATTGGATAAATCTTTTTCTTTTACTATTAACTTCTGTCTAGATTACTCATTCTTCTAAATTATGCTCATTAGATCAAGTCAAAGGGAGTGACCATGACGGCATTGCTTGCAAAGGCAACGGCGCTTGCTCTTGCTAAACATCCTGTTGTCAATTCTAGTTGTAGAGATGGTAAGAGCTTTACGTATAACAGTAGCATTAACATTGCTGTTGCTGTAGCTATCGATGGTGGGTTGATCACACCAGTGCTTCAGGATGCTGACAAGGTTCATGTTAATCTACTTTTGGCTGTGCCATCGCTTTTCTTGATATAAATTGTTGGTTAGTTGCAATAGTGTTAATGTTACTATAAATTTTAGGTCGATATATATTCATTGTCTAGAAAGTGGAAGGAATTAGTTGATAAGGCCCGGGCCAAGCAGCTACAGCCTCAAGAATACAATACAGGTACAGTTGATACGCTCATGGATGCCTGTTTTACAATTCAACGTGTCTGTATCTGGAGGATTGTATGCTTCATAATCCTTTGCATTCCACTGGATGGGCATGCTTATTCCAAATCATATTCAGCTTTTGATCCTGTCATAGTGAAAACACCCACAAGTATGAGGTCTTTTGGACTGTTACATGCAGCATTTCAAACAATATATCAGGGGCATTTGATGAAATCCAGACTGGAGTTTTAGTACTTTATGAAGAGATTATAAAATATGGGTTGGCAATTTCTGTAAAATGTCACAAAGTATTAGAGAAGGATTCAGATGTGGGATAAGTTGATGTAGAGAAGTCGAGAAAACCTGTTTTTAAGTGCATGTGCGATATTGCGTTCAACAATTTGTATTTGCATGTGTAATGCAATACAACAATGGTGGAAAGCTAACCATTTGTATTTGCATGCATAATGCAATACGACAGTGGTGGAAAACTAACAATGTTTTTGCATTGTTTGGCCAGAAAAAAGCTTCATACTCTTTGTTGAAATTTTGAATTTACTGACATTTATAAGAATCTCTTTGGAAGTTCAGATAATTCAGCATGATGTCAGGTGGAGCATCTCATTTTCATGTTTTTCTTGATTTGAGCTGGAAATTTTTCTCTGATACTATAGGGAACAAAGACGACAAAGGGAGGATAAATGGGGTTCTTTTTAAATATAAACAGTGTAGATTCAGGAATAGTTCCACATGAATTCAGTCCAAAAACCGTGGTAATACTGTGTTTCCTGCTCACTGGGAAGGATAATTGGTGGTGCACATGGTATTGTTTCCACCACAATCTGGTTTTTCATGCTTTTTCATATTGTTTAAGTAGTGTTTGAACCACTTTAGTGTGTGCTGATGATTGCCAGCTGCCTAAATTCATGATGCTATATACAATGCAATTTGTGAATAGCGAGTATTGCTTGCTTCCGGAAGTACCAAGATTAAGATTTGGTTTTCAGTGATGGGTTAGTAGCACCCCTTTGTACCTACCTTAAACTCAATTTCAGGCCTTCAAACTAAGCCTGGGATCATTCCAGGTCCCTAAAAGGGCAAACGTACCTTCAGGATTGACAGGCAAGCCCCAGGTCTTACCATCCTGTTTTTCTGCCTTATCATATTTATTTTGTTTGAAGTGCAATAGCGGATGGAGCAACATTATGGATAATTTGTTTCAGTATTGGGTGGGAATCTTGTTTCTTGAATAATACTTGTCAGATTGCAGCTTGTGATGATTATCCTGATGTGTGACAAGTGATTGGGGACAGCATTTTGTTTGAATTGCTTACTTGAGATCTATTTCTTAAATAAATGCTGACTTTATTTCTTGATACTCTGAGGTTATCCTGCGATTTGATTTGGTTTATGTCTGAAACATCTTAAGTTATCTATTATATGTTTGCTCTCTATTACTTTTCTGATTCTTTTCCATTGTGCTCTCCTTTCTGTTTCTGTAGGTACTTTCACCCTTTCTAACCTTGGGATGTTTGGTGTCGATCGGTTTGATGCCATTCTACCACCTGGAACGGTGAGGAATTTTTTTTTTCAGATCCATATATGATACTCTGCTAGATTTTTGTGAGACAAGGGGGATTTTTGTGTGCTAAACTATGTTTGTTGATTTGTTATGCTTGGATGAAATTGATGCAGGGAGCAATCATGGCTGTTGGAGCATCTCAACCCACAGTTGTTGCTACCAAGGATGGTAGAATAGGCATGAAGAACCAGATGCAGGTAACGAACCAAATTCACTTTTTTCAATTACAAGTTTAGGAGTTTAGTTTCCAAATCCTTACGCTTTGAAAGTGCAATATCTACAGGTAAATATTACAGCAGATCATCGTGTAATCTACGGTTCTGATCTGGCTTCATTCTTGCAAACCCTGGCAACGATTATTGAGGACCCCAAAGACCTTACCTTCTAGTTTCACATTCATTGTCAAGTGGCCTTCAAGCGTCTAAGATATTTTCATCCTATAATGCACCAAAGGCTCGTGGTTGGGTAGGCTCATGGGAGAGAAACTTACACTGTTAAAAAACAGGAGCAGAATTTTGAGGAGAAAATACTCTTTTGAGTTATAGGTTCTTTAATTCAATTCTCTGCCTTCTCAGACGTCTTGTGTTTTCACTTTGACGGTGTCATAAATGCTGGTTGTTTATTATTGGTCTACTCATTACATTTGACTCTTCATTTTTGTCATGTGATCAAAATATTCTTCACTAGTTTGCTGAAGCATGTATCTCTTTTGAGATTTTAAGTGTAATGTTCTTCAAAGTTGAATGACCAGAAATTCTGCATTAGAGAAGAGGATGGCATACAGTCTGCTTCATTTTGCCTAGTATGTCAGCAAACTATTTTAACTACTGTTCCAGCCTAGAAATTTAAAGAATATGAGTTATGTAGGAAATCGCCCTTTGTGGAACCTGTTTTTTTTTTTGAGATAAATACATTTTTCACCATGTCACATTACGTCCACCAATTATTGATTTTATTTTATTAAGGTAAAATTATAATTTTTAGAGGTAAAACAATAAATTGAAGGAAAATTTGAATGGAGGTACAAAGTGTTTGATATGGGTGCAATGTGACAAAAATAAAAGATTGGAGTGGAAAGTGTCAACATCCCATAATTTAGAAAGTTAGTGTATTTAACTTTTTTTTCTCTTTCTTCTCTTGGTCTCTGTGGAACCTGACCATGGATATCTCATTCTAACGAACGCCAAGTTCATCTGCTTCATTAGTCATTACAGAGCCTTAAAAGCTTATCGAAGCTCGAATTCGATGCAGGTGTGTAAGATATTTCAAACTGGAGTTGGGCTTCTGCCATCAATATTGCGGGTTGGAAGATGAAAAGTCCAATTAGTCGATAAAAGCCACACTTGCTATATGTGTATTGTGCATAAGAAGATGCTAAGGAAAAGCATATATTTACAGACGATAAGGTACTATTAGTCTATAATGCCCAGCAACAGAGGGAAGGGGCAAGGAAAGGATCAAACAATTTTTCAACTTAATGGAAAGAGCAGCTTTTTCCTTTCGCTGATTCTATAGAAGGGAACGAGTACAAAATTGCAATTCCAAAATGATTTATCTTATGAGGGAGGCTTATGCTCTATCTGGCATTGAGGAGCATCAGCAGCACGTTCTTCATCTTCGGCCTTGCCTCTGGTGACCCATTTACACAACTAAAAGCAACCTTCAGGAGTGCAAGCATCTGACTTCTGATGGCAAGTGATGTTCTGCTGACTTTAAAGTCAAGGATGTGATCCCATTTGTCTTTCTTGAATGAATTACTTAGTGCCCACTTGGCCAACTCGGTTCCCTCACTAACAGCTGGTTTTCCCGTTAACAGTTCCAAGAGAACGACCCCAAAGCTGTATACATTCCCAGCCATTGTTACCATCATCGTGTAAGCGTACTCTGCTAATCACCAAACAAGTACATTGAGAGGTTTAGAGACTAATTGACTTGAAATAAATTCAGAAAGGAATTAAAGTAAGGCATGCATGGTTGAGGAGAAGAATATGCATTGAAATTGACATCACGGATCAGGGTATGAATATTATTGAGAGGACTTCACAAAGGATTGAAATATGCAGCAATATCAGCTTGACGTATAGCTATATGGTTTAGTGAACTGATTTTCTGAAAGATAGGGAAAAGAGTTCCTGACCTGGAGGAATATAGCCAACAGAACCAGCGACCGCAGAGAAGCTTCCAGTGCTCTTCAATGGATCAATCACCTTATATAGCTCAATATCTCCAATCTGAGGTTCCTTGAGGGACTTCAGCATGATGTTTCTGCTTGATAAGTCGAGAAGAAGCATAGGGCCAAAGGTACATCCGTGCAGAAAAGCAAGTCCCTGAGCAACTCCAACTGCTATACTGTATCTACTTGCCCAATCCAAAGCACTTCCCACGCTAGCATGAAGTACGTTGAAAAGGGTGCCCTTTTGAGCAAATTCGTAGAACAGATAAGCATTGTCCACTGTCAAAACGTAGGCTAACGGAGTCATGACATTTGTATTGCTCAGTTTCCCCAAGACCTCCATCTCTCGCTTGAATTTATCATGGCCCCCAAATTGGAATATCTTGTCACTCCAGTTAATCTTCTTGACAAAGTAGCTTGATCCGGATGGCATGACAGCTTTATAGTAGGTTGAAAACCTAGTCTTGAGCATAACGTTTGCTGGATTAGCAACTACTTCTATAGCTTTGTTAAAGTTGATACTCGATCTGTGGATTCCATTTGCAGTTAATAGACTGCCTTCAAGGACCTGAGGAAGGGGAAGATCTTCTGCCGATTGTGGTTGTTCATCATTAACCCTGTAATAGCGTCTTGAGATTGATATAGCAAGGCCTGTGACTACCCCAACAGCGAAAAGAGCTGCTGCAAACCCAATAACAAGAGCTACGGCAATTGATCTTCCCTTCTGGGCTGACTTTGGTGAAGTATCTGATGTTGTTGCGTTAATAAGATCCTTATTTCCTTTTACATCAAACGTAAGCCACGGACCAAACTTTGGAATTATTCCAGAGAGCTGATTGTTAGAAAGTAGCAAACGTATCAGGGATCTGGGTTCTGCAAGAAACGTTGGTATCTCCCCGGTCAATTTGTTGTTTGAGAGATCCAAAACTTCTAATGCAGCAAGTTTCGCAAGACTATCTGGAATAGGCCCCTCAAGGAGGTTGGTACTGAGATTTAAAGCAATCTGCAAATTTGTTGGCATCCTTCGAATCTCACCAGTAAGTTGGTTTCCCCCAAGCTGAAGTTCCAGCAGCGAACCCATGCCTTCGATACTGATGGGTATGACACCACTGAGATGGTTGCCTTGTAAGTCCAGGTTCACAAGGTTTTGCAAGTGTGAAATTGCAGAAGGTATTGAACCGTTCAGCATATTCCAGCTGATATTCAATAATGATAATTTCTGTAACTGGGTAATTTCAACAGGGATTCCTCCAATCAGCTTGTTCAATTGAAGCTTCAGAACTTGGAGATGGCTAAGACTACCCAACTTTCCAGGCAATGCACCAGTCAGATTATTCCCTGCCAAATTCAACAGTGACAAATTCTGGCAAGAACCCAAATCCGGAGGTACCAACCCGGAAAAGCTATTGTTTTCAAGCTCCAGATACATCAATTTCTCATGTGTCCCAAATGCTCCAGAAGGGATTGACCCGTTAAGATAATTGCTTCCCAATCTCAACCTGACCATGCTTTGAGATATTTTTGAAGGTAGAGATCCCTCTAACTGATTATAAGACAAATCAACAGTCTCCAACGTTGATGGTGACAACATATCTGAAGGAATCGACCCACTTAGCTTATTATAACTAAGGTCTAAGTTCTTGAGGAATGTTGTAATTCCACTAGGAATGCTACCTTCAAAATTGTTCTGATTGGCTGAAAAACGTTTAAGGGTTGCGATACTTGAAATGACTTCTGGGATTGCCCCACTAAAGTTATTGGAAGATAGAATTAAAACTTCCAACTTAGGGGGAAGGTTGGCAGGAATAAGGCCATTAAAATGGTTGGAACTGAGATTCAAACTTTTGAGGGCATCCAATCCATCTAACTGTAGACTAATGTTTCCACTCAAAAAATTGAAAGACAAGTCCAAGAACTTTAACCCACCAAAACCTTGAAAAGTAGGCAGAGTACCTTTCAACCTGTTTCTGCTAAGATTCAGGAGCTCTAGCCCTCCATTCTCACCACAACGTTTGATGAATCCATCTGGGATTGAAGTCAGATCGTTGTTGGAGAGATCAACACTCCTTAAAGAATCTATCTGGCAAAGCAAAGGTAGAAAATCTGAAGAGAGGTAAAACCCAGATAGGGAGATTGCTATTACGGAGGAATTCCCACCGCTGCAGTTAACTCCTTTCCATGAGCATGGGTCTTTGGTTATATCCCATGATAATTCTGTGCTGTTGAGGAGCTCAGAAAGAGTGATCATAGTTTTGCTTTGGTTTGAGGGTAGTGCAGAGAAGACCATAGGACAGAACAGGCAAAAAAACAAGGAGAAATGAAGTAAAGGAGTGCCGAGCTCAGACCTGCTCATTTTTAGCTTACTGCTGAGAGTTATTCTTCTGTTCTTTTTCAATTACAAATAAGTATGCATGCGTGGCCTAATATAGTACTGGACCACTGGTTTGGTTTCAGGTGGGAGGAAACCGAAGAGGTAACTGGCAGGGGAAGGTGATGAATAGGAGAGAATTACAAGTAGCTTAAGAGGGAGTGAGAGAGGTGTCTTAGGTTCTGGGTTTGGACAGGGGCACGGAAATTCGTGGGAAATGGGAACAATAGAAGACGATGTTGGCGTGTCGTAAGGGTGGAGTTTTTTTTTTTCTTGGCAAATTGGGGGCGGGGGATTTGATCCCCGGATCATGACCCTCCATAAAGGAGGAGATGCCAGCCGAGCCAAAGCTCGCTGGCTGTCGTAAGGGTGGAGTTGACTGGACGGCTGGTCTGCTCCGGCAGAAGACTAGACTTAAAAGTTCTAAAGCGGTGGGGTTACCTTCGTCCAAAACTTCAACGTGGACGACTTTGACTCCCCCACACACCTTTTACAGAGCCCCATTTGCCTTTGCTTCTCGTTTTTGGTGTGTGAATGTGTGTGTTTTTGAGTAAGCACCCAAAAAGTCCTTGAAAGAGCCAAAGAGGTGTCCCTGTCATGGAGTTCATTCCATACTTGACAAGAAATATTCATCAGTTTGTTCAAAAAAAAAAGAAGGTTTTCAGAAAAAAAAAAAAAAAAAGACTCGAAGAAGGGGCTCATTCAAACACGCGTACTTCAATGGAGATCACTCGGAAATGGGACCCCACTATAAGGTTTTTTTTCCTCCTATGCAACTGAAATATTATATTAACAATAGAGAATAGATACAAACAAAAAAACTAGGTAAAAATTCCAGCAAAAAAAATTTAGACGACCAAAAGACCTTACAATATGATGGATTTCACATAGAATTACAAACCAACCACAAAGATCGGGACACAATACAATCCAACCGCAAGGGTCGGAACGCACAAATTTGTCACTAGGATTAGGACACAACAAGACCACCACACAAGGCGATGGCTACTTCACCAGATAAAGGTGATTGGAATGATAATCCGACTCCTTTGGGACAATCTTGCTAAAACTAACGTGATGTTAGGTAACAAAAAAAATTAACTAGCTTTTTTTTTTGAAAATTTTTCAAAAGGTTAAATTTTTTACAACTAAACATTTTTACACAAATTTCAATACATTCTCACACTAACTTCAATACTTTTTCATTAAAAAAAATCATCAAATCTTTTCCCCCTTACTTTTTTAACCAACTCCATCACTTTTTCATTAAAATAAATTCTAACAAAATTTCTCCTTCCTTACTTTTTAACTAACTTTCTCCAATAAAAACTATTTTATAATTATTTATCTTTTCTTGTTAAATTATCTCTTTTTATTACAATAAATATAAACAAATTCACTCAAATCGTCCATTTCTCTTCACTTTTTAACTCACCCCATAAAATTATATTTTTCACCACTTTTTATTAAAATCCAATAAAACTCTAATCTACTTCAATTTTTTACAATATTCTTAAAATTTTCAAAATATCTTTATTTGCTAAAAAACGCCCCACATCTATGGCCAAAAGTCAATTAGCCCCTTTCAAGTTCGAATTTGTTTGATTACATCCAATAAGTTGCAATGAATCAAATCATCGCTATCCTTTCGAAGTAGCCATGAGATTGATCGAAATACCCTTTCAAGATAAATTTAGGGAAAATGAATAAAAAGTTAAAAATAAAATAGAATATTTTATATTTTATTTAGAAAAATATTACTTTTTATTTATCATTTTTGAAAAATTAAATATATTTTGTAGTAATTTTGTATTTGAGGGCATTTCGATCATTTTTTGTGTGGCACTTATGTGATTTACATAAAAAAAGGCTATTTACAATTTTTGAAAAATGGAACTTTGTTATGGCACTTATGCGATTTGTTTCTGACTTAGGGCTCCCATTTTTTGCAGAAAGCATGTGGATTTTTTTGGTGGTTCGATCCACGCACCTGGCCACGTGGAATGGAAGTTAGACGATATTTAACGAATAAAATAAGGGATCTAGAAGCTGAGGTGGTTGTCAATAAGCATTATATGACAATGCTTAAGTGTATTGTGGGCGTGTTGTGGGGTGTGATTGCAATTATGAGAATGTTGTTATGGAGTGCATGGAAATGATGAAAATATATGTTGTTATAGAGATCATTTTGTTGTGTAAACTTATTTTGTAGGATGGGTGATGCGTAGGTCATTTTGTACCCTGCCACTCTTGTCAATTATAATGTGTAAACCACAATATATATTGATTGGACCATGTCAGTTTTATATTTACACAAATTTGGTTGTAATGAAGTGGTACTTATGAAACTATTGTTGTGAATGTATTATCTTTGTTCCCACCGAAATAACACTTCTGTAATGTGTAACAATTTTGAGAACTGAATAGCTTCAATTGGTTGTATTTTGAGAGGTTTGGCAGGTTGTGTTTTGAACCAAGTAAATAGTTTATTTTTCCACTAGCCTATTTGTTCACAAATGGACCAATTATTTACGCATTAAGTACAACTGTTATTATCCCTTTTATATATCAGCAGATTTATATCAGATTTATAAAAAAAATCAGTTACATTCATTCCAATATCAATTTAACCTATTTTGTCACTTCAAATATAGTTCAATGTTGTTCTATAAAATCCAGAAAATGCAGTCACACGCCCCACAAATTTAACACCAAAACTGAATGCATAAACATGCACCCTATCACCTATTCTCTCCAACTACTCCATCCAAAATACAAAATAAGTAAACGAACAGGAACATCCAATTTCATTTTTTGTCAACCTGTCCAAAGGAATGCAAATGAACAGAAACACATCATCCAATACATCTAACTTCATTTTCTGTCACAATTACTTCAGAATATACATCAACCAAAATGCAAACATTAGGACTATGTCAGTTATGCACAAACTGTCAACAGCTACAAAAGGCCACGAAGCTGGCTACAAAAATACATAATGGCAGATTTACACCTATAGTCCAACTACTCCATCCAAAATACAAAATAAATAAACACTCATGCTTACTCCCATCAGGTGCGTTGAGTGACCCCAATGGCCATTTCTGGTGGATCTTCCATCGTTGCCCCTTGTGTATCCTACATTACATAAATAATTTGAATTAAAACCTTAATCATCATTTTATTGTAATAATACAACAACAAAAAAATATGTATCCTACCAAGCCACTGCCATTACCTCCAGCTTCAGCTTCACTTCTCACCCTTCCTCTTCTCCTTCCCCTTCCTCTTATCCTACCAAGCCACTGCCATTACCTGAAGACATGTCTGCTTGAGCACTTTGGTACTTTGAAAAAGAAACATATCTTGAACCGCTGATCATTTCCTCCTTTTCGTCACTTATAGGTCTACCGAGAAGCACATATAGATTTTCCCAACAAAGAGTTTTGTCTTGTGGTGATTTTGTCTAGGGATCAAGTGTTTAGAACGCAAGAGTGATTTGGGAAAAAAAAAAAGAATTTTCGAGACAACTCAATCGGGCCGGAAATTTTTACCAAGTCTTCGTGCCCCATGTTTCGTACGACGTCGTTTCGCTTACAAAGCAAATGGTTTGATTGAAGAAACCCCAAAGAACATAAGCCTTCTCTTCAACGTCGTCGTTTGCAAACTGATGCATGTGCTTGTTGACCTTTTTTTAACTAGGTGGACCTAGATCTGACGTGGTTGGTCCACGTGGATGATGACATGGCGATTCTGTTAGGTTGATTGACAGAAGGCTGACGGAAGGGCCTCTGTGCCCACAGTAGAAAGTTTAAGGGCTTCTATTTTGAAGTTTGAATGTAGATCTATTTGGAAAAAGGGTATAAATTCAAGGATTAAATTGCAAAATTAGTTTTTTATATATAAAAAAATTATTGAAGTGAGTATTAAAAGTGTTGAAATTTGTGTTAAAATTTTGAAATTTTGTTTATTGGATATGAAAATTTTTTATTTTTCAAATAACATTTTTAAAACGTGAAGATTTTTTTGATTCTTCACGTTAAGTTATGGGATTGGTCAGGAAATAAGAAGATATTGGCGTGTCGTAGGAGTGGAGTTGACTGGACGACGTGTCTGCCGGTGCAAAGACTTCTAAGGTAGACTGGCGGGTTGTTAAGACTCCCAAACACTTTTAAAGCAAAGTATTTCTTCCGACTAAAGGAAGACTGATGCTAAGAAAAAACAAAAAGACTAAAGGTAGACTAATGGGTTGGTGACTGACGACTCCTACACACTTTTATAAAGCCACATTTGCCCCTTTTTCACGGTAAGTAAGGATTTTGTTTTTGCACGACGAATTCGTCGTGTCGACTAATCTCAGAGTTACTTCAGTCTCTTCGTCCATACGAATCGAGATGACGAGGATATGTAGGGCTTGTTTGGGAACTGATTATGGTTCTATTTTTGCGGTTTAAAATAAAACCAGATTTTAAGAACTGTAACTGAGACCAGGGTCGGCTCAAGGGTAAGGCAACTTAGGCGGTGGCCTAAGACCTCACCCTAAGCAAGGCCCCATAAAGACTAAAAATAATTTTTTATTTTTTATTTTTTTTTGTGTTGTAGATGACTTAAAAATAAAAAAACAACTTAGTTAAGAAAAAAAATGGCAAGATGCAATATTTTCATATATTTTTTTATCATGAGTGCACTAATATATTTCTTTCAGGCCTCCAAATTCATTTTTAGATATTTCTAAATTTTGCTCAAAGAGAAAAAATGTCTTATAAATTTCTTAATTGTTCTAGTCATGGAGCCTTGATGTCATGTATGAGGGCCTCATAAAAAATAATTAATGGGGCCTTTAAATATTTTATATTAAATTTAATAATTTTTAAATATTTTAAATTAAATTTTATATTAAAAAACCTAATAATTTATTTTGCCTTAGGCCCCCATTTGGTTTGAGTCGGCCCTGACTGAGACCTATATCCAGTTTGGGGCTACCGATTGCAAACCTCCACTACTAATCCTTGGTGAGCCTGTCTTCGGATTAATTTGTCTTCTATCCTAGCATCTACAGATAGCCTGTCTTGGTAGGCGTTGACAAGATGTGATGCAGTGAATTGTAGGATTTTGGCGGGAGACCTCGTGAAGGGCAGCTGCATATAGAAGCGCGCACCATCAATGTGCATTGTCGATTTTAGTGAACCAATGCAATGTCTGGAGTGGAGTCTGACATCCACGATTGGTTTTTTTATTGAATATGTTACTTTTTATTTATTCCATATTTGTTAGCCGAAATAAAGGGCATGTTCGAGCCCTAAATTTTTGTAGGATTCACATTCTACTTTTTTTTACAATCCAAATATCACAAAACACACGTATTTCAATACAACACTTTATTACTTTTTTTTTACAAACAACAATCGCTTTTAACAACTTTTACACGCATTTCAATACAACTTTAACACTACCTAAAAATTCTCAAAACACTCAACTTCCTACAAATATTCTGAAAACGAACATGTCAGTTTTGTTTTATACGTACACGTGTAACTCCACTGTTGATTTTTTTATTCAATATGTGTAACTTTTTTTTAAATTCAGTGTGTAAATTTTTCTTACTATTTTTTTTTTCTAAGTACGTTACATGTGTAACTTGCTAAACAGAGATTTTTGTATTTAAGTTGTCGCTTGGCATTAGGGCTGCACAACCCCGGTGTAGGTGTCGGTTTTGGCCAAAATCGGGACCTATACCGGGTAGGCCGATTTTGAAAAAATTGTCACCTACACCTACACCGTTAAGGGCAAAAACCGGCCCTTAACAGTGGCGGTTTCCGGTTATCCTACATAAATATTGAGCCATTTTTTTAGCATTTTACGCACTTGGCCCAATGTATTTTTTCTTTTTTTTCTTTTGGTCCATTAATCACATATCAATAAAATCTAAACTAATGAAATCCAAATTCCAAAATCAATAAAATTAAAGATCATCTTAAAAGATAAGATGAGAATTTAAAGTCCAAAATAATAGAGACGTCACTGTAAGTAGAAACTATTATCTTTTGAAAAATCCAGTTTAGACCCTAACAACACTTAGAGGGGAGAATATGTGTTTTCTCTCTAATTAACAAATCAATAACAATTTTAAAACATGTTAAAAACCTAGTAGGGTTTCCCTTGTTTTCACAAGGAAAATCAAAAAATTTAGCAATTTTTTAAGGCGCTCGAGCGCGGGTCAAACGCTCGTCGAGCGCTTGTGGCTATATTTGGTTTATGTCTTGAGATATGTTTTTGTTTTTTTTTAAGTAGTGTAAATTCTCTTGAGATTGGTGAAAAGTGTGTTAAAACTTGTTGGAATTTGTAAAAAGTTATTGGGATAGGTGAAAAGGTATTGTAATTGATGAAAAAGTGAGTAGAAAATGTTTTGAAAACTTTTTGAGACATGAAACAAACATAGCCTATGTTTCTGTCTGAAATTTGCACTGAGCGCTCGAGCGCTTGTCTAACGCTAGTCAAACGTGATGACTCTGTCTGAATTTTTTCAGAGGGCGCTCGAGCGCTTGTCAAACGCTGGTCAAACGTGATGACTCTATCTGAATTTTTGAACTAAAATGTATTAGAAATTTGAACTAAAATGTAATTGAGTGACTGATTTTGCAAGCATGGTATAAATTTAATAGTGATTTGTCAATTTTAGAAATTTAGACAATTTGTTAACATTTCATAAAAACTCTTAAACTAATACATTGATTTAAAAATTTTTGTGGTAGAATATCGACCTCTTGACTTATATTATGCGATGTACTTACCAAAGTTTGACATTAAACTCTTTAATTATGATTCTAATGTCTTTATATATACCCTTCTAAATACAATAAATTTGTAATTTTTTCTATCAAAATTCTAAATAACTAGTTCATTCACCTAACAAGCTTCTTGGTAACTTGAATGTAAGCATTTGATTAGACAAAACTAACAACAAATCTCAAATATTCAGGTGAAACTAAACTATTGAGTAAATTTTGTCATGCTTCTAGAATACTACGTCTTAAGGTGAAACTAAAGTTTGAACTATTGAGTAGAAACTAAACTAAAAAAAAATCCCGGTTTAACCTGCACCCGGGAAACCCGGTGCTGGTTAAACCGGAAACCGCCGATTTTTTCAAAAAACCAAACCTACACCGGCACCGGTTAGACCAAAAACCGGAAACCCGGTGCCGGTGCCACCGGAATTTTCCGGTGGCATTGTGCAGCCCTACTTGGCATGCACTGTCTAACTTGCCCTACGGAGACCAAATTCAACTATTCGAACAGTCGCTTCTTTTATGCTATCTCATGATAACGTTGCGTTGCTATCAAATATTTTTACAGCCAACGATTATCACGTTCACATAAAATTTTCATGACTGTTGTAATACAACAGATTATAATTATAAATAACAAAAAACTGCCCACCAATTACGGGACCATGGGTCTGAAAAAACAAGATGACGCATATATTATATGGTAGTGGTAAACATCCGGGCTTCATAGGGCCCACCAAAAACAATTTTTTTTTCACTTACATGTCTCCGAGACATTCCCTACATACAATCTCCTCATCTCTTTTTAAAAAAACTTAACTAAATGATGCCTTATTTGGCCATTAACGCCCCAAGTAGACCAAGATTACAGCTACGAGCACCAGTACGGTGATTTTCCCCTCTCCAGCTCTCCTAGTACCGACGTGGTTGCCAATGACTGGCACACCACCTCCTTCTGTTGTGCGCATGTGCAGAACGCCTTCATTTACTTCATCAACCTAGTAGAAACACCCTGGGTGCTCCTGAGACATAACACAAAACAACCAAAATACACATCTAATACTAACAAATAAGGAGTCACATATGTTACTGCACTTAAAAGCGGCACTAAAAGACACATGGAACATAGACACCGAGACACACACGTAGCACTAAGGATAAGGGTCTCGCCTGTCGTGCCGATTGCAAAATATGCGTTAACTTTTTTGAAAGATAATTAAGTGAAGACGTTAACTTTTTGAACCATAATCACGTGAAGGATAAGGGTTCAGAACGCTACCCAGATGGTTGAACCACCCCAAACAACGAATGATAAAAGTGGATTCAACTTTTGTTTTAAACTGCAAAAACCAGAACCTCTCGGTTCCCAAACAAGACCTTAGAGTTTCATCTGACTAATTGAGATGACGAGGATATTTCCTAGCTCCTGGGTAGGGGTGTCCAACAGCCGGTCCGGTCCGGTTCGGTCCGGTTTGGCCGGCCAAACCGGAACTTTTTCAAAGTATATAGACCGGACCGGTTATATGACCGGACCGGTCCGGTCCGGTTTCCGGTTTAACCGGTCCGGTCTGGGTCAGTTTGGGCCGGTTTGAGCCATACCATTTT
The DNA here is from genome assembly GCA_963930655.1 of Myrica gale. Lineage (NCBI taxonomy): Eukaryota > Viridiplantae > Streptophyta > Magnoliopsida > Fagales > Myricaceae > Myrica > Myrica gale. Next base: position 4,399,184 of record OZ005599.1, read on the forward strand.
GGGCCGGTTTTGGGTTGGGCCATGCCATTTTGGGCCGGTTTTTGGGTTGGGCCTTGCCTTTTTGGGCCAATTTCCGGTTTGGGCCGGTTTGGAGAGGTATACTCCGGTCCGGTCCTGGGTTTTCATGAGGGTAACCCGGAACCGGACCGGAATACACCGGTTTACCGGTCCGGTCAACCCGGTTGACTAAAAGTCAACCGGTTTGGGTCAAAACCGGTCCGGCCGGTTTTTTGGACAGGCCTACTCCTGGGGTGCGAATGTTGCGTGCGTGTATCTATGCGCTTCATGGGCCATCTTTTTTGGGTCGGCTTTGAAGACCTTGTGAAGCCCAGTCAAGAGAGACGACTTGTGGTTTACTCAAGTCCTCCCATCAGTCACAGGAGCAGCAGGATCCAAACAATCCAAATTAGACCAATTTGACGCCTCTAAGCATAATTCCAAAAGGCAAGATGGTATTTTCTTTTTAATCAGAATAAAAAATTATTCCATATCTTGTCTGTCAAAATCATTGAACTATTACCCTTAAAAATAAATTCAGACTAATTTAATATATCAAAAATTTAAAAATTATAACTTTCAAAATCAATTAGATGTAACGTTGATTAATAGAACAAAAGTGTTTTATCTCGTTGATTTTGACATTTTTCACTCTTAGGGGTTTGTTTTTCTTGTGGGAAAGCCAATGTCCACAAGTGACACATGCTTGGGGGAAATTTTATCTTGTTTGGCCTGAGCATAATTCCAAAGGGCGAGGTTCAAATTATGATTCAAGAGTAAAAATAAAGATTATAACTTTTAGAGGCATAATTACTGTAACGGTCTCTACGATTTCAATTTACAACAATTTAGTCTTTTTTTTTTGTTGAAACGAATAGGTTTATATATTGAAAAAACATAGAAACAAAAATTATAAGCAAGAAAAATAAGGAAAAGAACCCAAAGTGAGCTTTACAAGTGATAGTGGAGGGGTCAACATTAAATTGGCTTTAAAAGAGGACACAAGGTCCTCAGGTGTGGCGGACACGAAACCCGAAGGGAGAGGACCCGAGGGCCCTAGGAAACACAGGAAACCCGTGAAAGAAACAAACCACTGCACACTGGGCAGTGACAACTGCCACTGAAGGACCGACAACTGAGTTGGCGGTCTGGCTCCCTTAGAGCGCTAACCATGCAATTCCAGCTGTAATTGCAAACAGTAGAAAAACACATAATTAAACCTAAGCAAGCCTTAAACAGAGAGGCAAGCTCAAACGGGCAAAAGCGTAACATAGACCACAAAAAGGTCTGTGGAGGCGCCAGCAAGAATACAGGAGGAGCTGTTGGCGGCGAAGGCGGCTCATGGTGGTGGTCGGAGCAGGTCCACTGTTGAAAAGTGAGGACCGAAGCCACATAGGCTAGATCTGGGAAGAGGGGCTGAGGTAGCTGGACACGCCTCGAAAGTGGGCGGCGCGTGAAGCATCACACCCCGACATCTGGGAAGCGGAAGAGTCCGACGACGTAGATCTCGGCCGACGGAGACCAACGGTGGGGCACGTGTGGGAAGAAACCAGACGAAAGTCATCGGGCGTCGCTTGGTAGCCACCTGCAAAGAAGTAAAAACAAAACAAAATCTCAACCAACAGAGGCAACCATCCGAACCAGAGAGGAGAAAAGGGAAGCGGGAAGAGAGAGGAGAGAGGAGGGGAAAAAGGAAAAGAAAAAGGAGGAGGAGAGAGGAGAGAGCCGGAGAGCCCCCTCCTCCGGACCATCGGCGTGTATGAAGAAGCAGAGAGAAGAGAGGGTAGAGAGAGGGTTGCCAACAATTTAGTCTAGGGGTGAACAGAACCGGACCGCAGACCGGACCGGACCGGATTTCCGGTCCGGTCCGATTCTTTTTCTTAAAATGCGGTTCGGTCCGGTCCTTTTTCTTAAAATGCGGTCCGGTCCGGTCCTCTTTAATAATAAATGCGGTCCGAACCGGACCGCATTTATTAAAAAAATAAAAAAAATATATTTTTATATTTTTAATACAAATTATAAACATAAAATGTTTAATTTTTATCTAAACTAAAATTTAACATTTTTATATACACTTCCCATTTGAAATTAACCAAAAAAAAATTTTGAAAAAATTTTAAAAAATTAAAAAATTGAAAAAAATTAAAAAAAATTAAAACCGGTCCGGATCACTTAAGTGGTCCGGACCGGACCACATTTAGTGAAACCGGACCGGACCGGACCACTTATAAGTGGTCCGGTGCGGTCCTATATTATTTAAGGACCGCATTCCGGTTGTGCAGCCCTAATTTAGTCTTTATAGTATAATATTGAACGATTTAATATTTGAGGTCCCTCATAACTTTAAGAGGGAACGTTGAGTTGGACCAAATTAATCAGCAACGCTTACACGTGTTTATCGAGGATAGGTTGTGACATGCCTGACCAGGTATAAGTAATTATTTTTCATCTAATTGAGAGATAGACATAGGGACTAAATGGTCTTGTTTAATGTAATACTATAGTGATTAAATTGTCATAAAATGAAAGCCGCATGGATTGTTAAAATAATTAGGCCTAATTTTTTTAAATCTGCGAGATGTAAATTATGATTAATATATAAAATTAAATAGGAAAAAGAAAAAGGTAGCTTCCATAATTATTGATTTTATTGATAAAGGTTTGAATTGTGATTGACCCGGAAGGAATAATACTGCGTGGTGAGATTAGATACGATACGCGGAGGCCGAAAGCTACGAGAAATAAGAGACACGAAACGCGGAGACAGTACCCATCAAGCACGCAACAGCCATTTAATAATAAATGATGTTCGTATAATATTTTCCAGATCACATTCTCTGTCTTTTTTGTTTTGTTTTTGTTTATGTGCTTTCCCCCGATCTGTTTCACCACTACTCCACCCCCACCAAAATAAACGGACAAAGAGCTCTCTCTCCCACCTCTCTGTGTGGTGTGTGGGTGCCTGAACTCTCTCTGCGTAGATCTTGATCAACCTCGTTAAACACTCAAGATCGACACCCTACTCTTCCTTTCTCTGCTTTGTTGGCGTTTTTTTAGATGGAGAGATTATAGCAGTGTGCTTGTGAAGAAGAAGAAGAAGATTTGGGTGATGATGGCGATATGGTGATAAGGGTAGGAAGTTGAGTTTCGCATGGCTGCCGTTATGATGGAATGGGAGCTCTGGGTTCTTTGAGGTCTTGTGGTCCCCGGGAAGAAGAAGAAGAATTGGGTTCCGTAGTGGAGCTAGAGTGTTTAGAGATATGGCGAACGAACCGTCTTCGGGGACAGGTAGCTGGATGGCCTCCTACAAGGGTATGTCTTCCGACAACATCAAGGGATTGGTCTTGGCTCTGTCTTCCAGCCTCTTCATTGGGGCCAGCTTCATTGTGAAGAAGAAGGGTTTGAAGAAAGCGGGTGCGTCCGGCGTCAGGGCAGGTCTGGAGTTATTGCCTTGATTGGGTTCTGTGGGGTTTCCATTTCTAGTTTGCGTGGGGTTTCTGTATTCACTGTGGGTTGTTTTAGCTATACTTCTATGGGCTTAGTTGTTCTGGATATCCACTGAAACCAGGTTGATGTGGATATTACTGTTTCATATTGCGTTTGTTTACAATGTGCTTGGTTTGGGTTCCTTATGTTCACTTTCAGTGCTTTGCGCAGCATTTAGAGAATGAGCAATTATTTTAACGGAGATAGCGTCAAACAGTTCTCTGTTATGATTATGGCTTCCAAAATGATAAACGGAGGAATTTTTACTTGAATTTGCGGTATTCATTGACGGGTGTTTATTTTTTGTGTTGAAACTTTGCAGTTCTTATTAGGACGACTACATACCCTAAGGACAAACTAAATATTCATTGAAGCTTAATGTTGTTTGATATTGGAACGTGTTCCTTTTTTTGTGTGGAACTGGAAGCTTAGGCATTCTTACTAGGAAGAGTACATGCCATAAGGATTAAATATTCGGAGCAGTTTCGTGTGGTGTGGTTTTGCGTGTTCCTTTCGTTGATCAGGATATGTGTTGTCGATAATGGATTGAGTATTAAAATAAGTAAAGCATATATTCATTATCTTAATGTCTTTAGCCTGTGTGAATCTGTTAGATTTCAGCACTTCATTCAAATTGATAACCATATATGACTCTGTGTATTGGAAAGCCACATGCTGTTATGATGGAAACTTCACATATCAACGACTATCAAAACAATGAAGGTGAATTTTGGATGTGTGTATACAAGTCTGGTTATGGAGTGATTGCATTTGTGGCTGTTTAAGTGGCAGAAATGGCTAACATGTTTTCGTGCTGCAGGAGTGATTCTGCTGTTATGCATGTCGTGGTTTTGGTTTTCTTGCTATAATTTTCAGTACGTGATAAAGAAGCAATGCGAAGTAATTTAAATCTTTTGCTACTTGTTGCAGGTGTTGGAGGTTATTCTTATCTGTACGAGCCACTTTGGTGGGTTGGCATGATAACAAGTGAGTCTGAATGGGTTACACTGGTTAAGCTATAATATATATCCATGTAAGAATTGAGTTCCTTAACTCTAAGAATCAGTTTTACTGACTTCAGTCAACATAGTGTGTATCAAAAATTAGTTTGGAATAATAAGTGGTACATGAGCTTTTGACCTTGTTTTTTTCTCTTGAAACTTGAAATATTAGTAGGAAATTTTGTCTGTCTTCTTCTGTGCTTAAACTGATGATAAATTTTCGGCGTTGCCAATTTTACCAAAAAAGACTCATAAATTGGTGTCATTGCCATCACCAAGCTATATGTATCACACGGGTCATCCTCTTTGAATTTGGCAGACAGATCCTACATTCAGTTGATGCCACTAATCAAATTTGAAAGCACCACAAATGATTACCTCACTCTATGATTCATTGACTTGTAGTACATGAAGCATCAATGAAGAAAGATGTATCAATTCACAAAAGGCGTATAGAACTATGACGAGCTCTGTTGTGTGTGTCTGGTTCGAATTTTGTATTAATGGAGCTCCAGGGCTACTCTATGCCCTTTTGTCTAGGTCTTCCATTGGAATTTTGTATTTATGGAGCTCCAGGACTTATGTTACTTCTGTCTTTTCCTCTGCTAGAATGGTATTTTCATATTTTTGGTATGGGCAGAAAGTTATATTTTCATGTTGCTGTGTATATCAGTTGCATTGTTTTCTTTCACTTTCATTTTACCATTGGTGCATCTCAATGTTGAATCTTTTTCCATCTTCAGTTTTCCCCTGTATATGTAAATGTGATTCTAGTCAGTACGAGCCCGCATACATATTTTCAAATTTGAAATGCAGAACTTTTTTGCAATATGCGCATCCTGATTTGGTCATGTCATGTGGCAGTGATTGTAGGTGAAATTGCTAATTTTGCTGCTTATGCATTTGCACCAGCAATTCTGGTTACTCCTCTTGGTGCTCTCAGTATTATTATCAGGCAAGATGAAAGAAAGTCTTGTATGGCAGCTAATCTTGAATTTTACTAATTTTAGTCATTAACTGCACTGTTGCCTTGCAGTGCTGTACTTGCACATATTATATTGAAGGAGAAACTACACATTTTTGGGGTTCTTGGTTGTGCTCTATGTGTTGTGGGTTCTACAACTATTGTTCTGCATGCTCCTCAAGAACGTGTGATTGAGTCAGTTAAGGAAGTATGGGATCTTGCAACAGAACCTGGTATCCTTTCCTATTTTTATAAAGTGTATCAAATTCATTTATCCATTTTGGAGGCTTTAATCTGGCCATATTGTAGAGACAATAAGTGCCTTATTTTGTTTACGTCTTGCAGCTTTTCTTTTGTATGCGTCATTGGTGATAGCTGCAGTTCTCATCATCATAATCCATTTCGCGCCGCAGTATGGCCACACGCATGTAATGGTGTACATTGGCGTTTGTTCTCTTGTGGGTTCACTGTCGGTATGTAGCCAGTTGTTGCCCTTCTGGTGAAAAATGCTACACATGCAGTCTTCTGCACAAAGTTTATTCTCTTCCTTCTTGTCAACCCACAGTTGTTATAGGGGTCTATATTCCAAGATGCCAGACTTTGTGAGAACAGTTGTAAATCTGACTTTTCGAAATCTTTATGCTTTTACTATTCTATAAAGTTTATCTGTTGTTAAGTTGACATTGACAATGCTTGGACAGGTCATGAGTGTGAAAGCACTTGGAATTGCTCTAAAGCTAACATTTTCGGGAATGAATCAGTTGGTATATCCCCAAACATGGGTGTTTACTGTGGTTGTGATTACCTGTGTGGTCACTCAAATGAATTATTTAAACAAGGTATTGCGACATCTTTGGAGCTTTTTTTAAACATCCAAATCTTAGGAGGATTTTTTGTGTGCAACTTTTAGCTACTGATGGTTTCCTTCAAATTTATTCATGCTACCTTTTTCTGTCTTGGGTATAGTTTAAGAACCATGATGCACTTGTGATATTGTTTGACTTTATTTGTCTTAGGTATATTTAGCTCTCATGAAGGGTCGGTGTCATCACTATAAGTTGGATCATCATTATGTGTTGGTAGAATGTAAAACCAGTGCCATGACAGCAATCTCATGTCGTTATATTTAATACTTTGGTGCTGAATCACTTGTGACATGGGTGTTTACTGTGGTTGTGATTACCTGTGTGGTCACTCAAATGAATTATTTAAACAAGGTATTGCGACATCTTTGGAGCTTTTTTTAAACATCCAAATCTTAGGAGGATTTTTTGTGTGCAACTTTTAGCTACTGATGGTTTCCTTCAAATTTATTCATGCTACCTTTTTCTGTCTTGGGTATAGTTTAAGAACCATGATGCACTTGTGATATTGTTTGACTTTATTTGTCTTAGGTATATTTAGCTCTCATGAAGGGTCGGTGTCATCACTATAAGTTGGATCATCATTATGTGTTGGTAGAATGTAAAACCAGTGCCATGACAGCAATCTCATGTCGTTATATTTAATACTTTGGTGCTGAATCACTTGTGACGATGATGGCTACTATCTTTTTTTGGATGGGCAAATTGCATAATTGGTTGTTTGTACATTAAAGTGCCATCTTCTAAGAAATAGTCTTTTGATTGTACTCAGATCATCTAACGATTCAAAAGTTGTCAGATAATTTTATGCTCCTGCAGGGCTGTGGATTCCATTTTGTCGTTTAAATTTCAGCAAACAATAATGACGTGATTATGATTTATATAATTCGAGAAACAATTTTAAGTTTGGAAAAATTAAATTGGAAGTTCTGATCCACAGTACATCTTTCTCCATTCATCATAGTCCACCACGTGGTTACAGATTCTAACCCAACCAAACTCATTGGTTAGCTCCCTCCCTTCCCCGCTTCCACCTTTACATATAGTCATGGGATGTAACTGACTGTATTGTTGAATTTATACTTTGGATGGGTTTTGTTGGGGAGATAAACACCTTTGGGAATCTCCTAGTGGGCTCATAATATAACATATAGGGATATCACTCAACCTAAAAGCTTAAGCTTATAGTTTTCGGCCCATCTATTCTATATTAACCACCCCCACTTATGATTTCTTTCCAATGCGGGACAACATTTTTACCCTCTCATACGTGTATTTTCAACAAGTTTCTTGTATCCATTACTCCTACGAAACAACACCCCACTAGAGACGAGATGTGTGTTTTGGTCTATGCTAATTGGAAATAAGATAGTCGGTTACAGTGAAAGTCTTATCAGATGTTTACCCCCAAGGGTTTGGTGTGGTGGTAAGGCTTCGGCTTGGGTTCTAACATGTCCCAAGTTCGAGCCCCAACACCCCCATTATCGCCCTTGACTTACCTGCTCCCTGGGTTGTGGGGTCGGTCCAAGGGGCCGGGGTTTGTACTTTAGAGTTGGGCCAAAAGGATCTGATTTTGGAGAATTTCCTCGTCATCAAAAAAAAAAAAGTCTTATCAGATGTGTTTCAGTGCCAATTTGATTTTTTTTTCATAGATCATCAATCTTTTGACTGTGTCTTGCCTTGTCAGAGTTTGGATTTGTATTCAGATTAAAGGAAAGAAATGGAAAAAAAAAATGAAGAAGTGAGAAATAGGAACTCGACATGGGTTGTTTTCTGTTTTAATGCTTGTGGTTGTTTAATGTTTCCTGCTGGAAATGTTTCTTGACATCGTCTTTTACTTGCAGGCTCTTGATACATTCAACACCGCTGTTGTATCACCAATATACTATGTGATGTTTACATCGTTAACCATTCTGGCTAGTGTAATCATGTTTAAGGTAATTTTTTCTTATTCGAAACTGTGAATAATTGTTGGGTTAGGATTTGATTTCAATTGGTGCCCAAACAGTCAACGCTTATAGTTAACATAGGATTTTTTAAACAAAACTATATCCATTTATTTTGTTTGTTCTCTTCAACTATTTTCATTTAAGGTTAGCTTAACCAAGCACATGTTAATTAATGCATATACTTGAAAGCTGTATGATACTCAGCTGGAAGGGTTGTAATCCTTGCATTTGTAATCAAGAGAAGCTTGAAGGCACTTATAAAGTAAACAGGGCAAGGAGTTTTATATGCTATAAGTATCAAAAAGGAAAACAGCAGAGATGCTGCATAGCATAACTGTTGCTTTGCTGACTTTTGGTGTTTATAACTTCAAAATTCGTGGGAGTGTAGAGGTCTCAGATTGTATTGCTTGAAGCACTTAAAGTCTATTCAATAACGATGCACATTATAAACATTTTATGGTTATAGTATTGGTAGTTTGTATGGTATGCAATGTGGTCACTGACAAGTACTGATAAGTATTGATGATTTGTTTTGAATGCATGTGGTAATTGAATTGGATTATAAGGATTTATGGATCTAAGATGATTGGTAAGGAGGAGGACTAGAAAATCATAGCTCTGGTTAGATTGCAGGAACTCCTGGTGAATACGTTAGTGTGATATTGATGATCAGCATATGAAGAAAGGGAATTAACTAATTGCTTTCCTTTTCGTTTTTAAGTACTTTATCTTGGCATTATGTCCATGCTATTAGCTTGGGGACTCTTTGGTTGAAATGGAAATTTTTATGCTGGGATTTCCCTTTGCATTTTTAGACCCTCAAAATATTATGCAAGTATGATAAAGATTATGAGAAATGAGTGCAGTTGACTCCAACCAGTCCGGATGAGGCTTTATTGGGTTGAGTTTTTGATAAGGGTGTTGCACTTATCAAATACAGGATTGGGACCGACAAAATCCAACTCAGATTGTCACAGAGATGTGTGGATTCGTGACAATCCTCTCTGGCACTTTTCTTCTCCACGAAACGAAGGACATGGTTGAGGGTGAGTTTGGGTTTTCCATGTCACTCCTGCAAATTCATTATTCTTGGTTTCCTGGACTATGGGTCATCAATTTGTAAATTGCTCTTCCTTGACAGGTTCATCACCAACTTTTCCTAAGCGCCTTCCTAAGCACATGGACATAGATGAATTTGAACTTGAAGGTATACCTCTTCGGTGTCAAGAATCCTCTCGATCGTCATAGATGTATTCTTTGATTCATCAGTCTGCTGTTTCCTATTATGTTGCATCCATTGTGGGGAGGTCCTGCAGCCATCAGGCAATAGCTGTCTGATATTGCGAATGAAAAATAAGCGAAGATGACCGGAAATACTCTCGGATCAACATAAATTTTTTGCTTTCAGCTGCTGTCATGTATAAAGACAAACCTCCTCCATTTTTCTCGTTGCAAAGGACCTCTTAAGTACCTGCAAGGGGAATTCGCATTGATCTATAGATATCTGCAATTACGAGGAAATGTAAGTTTTACATGGCCATAGTGGCACTGTATTTAGGAAATATATTATATGATATGATAGATAACATCAGTTGAGGTACACTAAAAGACCATGATTGTCTTCGTCCTTCGTTATTTACCATATTTTTCAAGTATAATTAGAATGAATTATTTGAAGTTTATTCTTATTTCTATGGGTTAGATCAAAACTTGTGTTCACAGATATCATCCTCCATGGACCTGGTCTTGGAAAGGAACTAGGGAAAAAGGAAAAATCAGTCAATTTTGATCGTTTCTCTACATGTATATAAGGAAAAAGGAAGTTGATAGTTTGGACCATAAAATGACATTGAAATTATAATTTAGAGGTGTAAAATATTTTTTTCTTAAAAAAGTATTACTAGGGGGTCTAAGGTTGTGTTTTTTGGATCGAGTACAGTAGTTTTTCTTAATATATATATATGATAAAATTAATTTTTCACTGATCAATTATTAGGTCTTTGACACATTGCACTATTTGCACTATAAACTATCACTTTTAACACATTACTCTCTAACTACTAATTTTAGACATTTTGCATTTTAAACCTATTTTGATATATTGCACCTTCAACTATCAATGTTAGACACTTTGTTCTCTCTATCTAACAATAATACCCTAAAGAACTTAATGAATTGACAGCAACTTTAATATATACAAAGTGGGTTAATGGTATTATCTTCATTTTAGTTTAAAATTTGACAAAGAGTGCAAAGTGTCTATTATTGATAGTTAGAGGTGCAAAGTGTAAAACAACGAAAAATATATTTTTCCTGTTATATATATATATATATATATATATATATATATATATATATACACATATATAGAAGCGCCGTGAAATTTAACCGGTACTAGATGGGAGAAGATATGCCTAAATAGTTCTAACTTCTACTCCATCAACTCGTAATATTACAAAACCAGCACTCTTTAGCGATGACCGATAGGAGGAGCCTCCCAACGTAGTACAAGGGCGGCTGAAAGGGTAAGTAGGTGAGGCAATTGTCTAAGACCCCCTAATTAGGAAGGCTCTATATTATGAAGGTACTATATTATAATGGAATTAAAAATTTTTAATTATGAAGGCTTTATATTATAGTAAATTTAAAATTAAGAGAGAAAAAGCCTAAAATTTTCAAATAAAACTTGATGAAAGGCTTACAAAATAAGAATATTTAAAAATTAGTTTATAAAATTAAAATTGAAAATAAAAAATACATCCTAAAAACTAGCACTATCAACATCTCTTTTCAAAATAATAGGACTATCAAAGTCAATTTTCAAAATAATCATCATTCACAATAAATTTTTGGCTCCTAAAACCTAGAACCATAGTCTACCATAACTAATTTATTGTTAATTAAATTCTCAAACAATTAAATTATAATGTATTTTTTAAAAGGTACATTGCACACCAATGTCTAATTAATCTAATAAAAATTAATTTATTTTCGGGATTAAATTTTTTAAAATAAGTTACAAAAACATAAATTAATACTCCACTTGAAATACTTAATCTAATAAAAGAACCATATTGTTTTCCAAATTTGTCTATTGCATATAGAATACTATTTATCATACATGTTACATAGTTGCATCTACAAAAATAAGTTATTTAGCAATTTAATAAAAAATTATTTATTAACAACTATGTCTCAAGATAGATTAAGTGTTTAGCAATTTTATCTATAGAGACTGATTTTATTGGGTAAACTTGAATACAAAACTTTAATTAATACTTTTGCATCTAAAAATGCATGAAGCAAATTTATGGTTTAATTTTAAAATTTTAATTTTTTAAAAAAATTAAAAATCCTCATTTTATGAGGGAATGACCTTTTTTTTTTATATAAGTAGGGAATGACCTAATTGCAATAGAAAAATCTATCTTATGCCTTACAATTGATTTGCACAGTTGACTCAAGTGGAGACCTTTTTTTTTTTTGTTGGTAGGTAGACTTTGGTCATTTTCAGTAGCGTCTTGTCTGGCCCATAATAAGTGCAGTTTCTATAACTTGTTATCGAGGGCTCCTAATTGGTTGGAAAGTTGGGTACAAGTGGCTTCATCGGGAGAGCCATGATTCATTTCCCGAAAAGTTCTCTAGGGTCTCTGTCTAAGTAGCAGTACAGTCCCTTTCAAAAGCAACATTGTCAATGGGACTCAGGGAAATACTATTTACTACCAAAAAGATAAAGGGATTTCCCCTATCAATCCGGCGGTAGATGAGATGTCCCCATTTCTCTTTTATGGGTTTGGCCGCTTCGACCCCCTTGTAGAATTTCACTACCCACCCAATTTTTGCTATATTCCCTATTATTTACAAAATTTAATCAGTGGGGAGTCATGCACACAAAATGAGCTCCATGAAGTCATCTTCCCATCAATTTTTGAATTTTTTTTATCCCATTTAGAAAGGGTATGAATTATGATCATCTACAATTCTCTATCCGAAATGTACTATGCAATTGGGAAGAAAAATAAACACAATATATAAACACTACGGTAAAATCTACACAGTCCGAAACTTTAAACAAATTATATCCGAAATATATGATGCAATTGGGAAGAAATATAAATACAATATATAAATACTACGGTAAAATCCACACCATCCGAAACTTTAAACAAATTATATTAAATAGGGTAAAATTTACTTATTTTGTTTATTTCTCTTCAAATTATAACTAACTATTCGGATAAGAAATGGCAGAACATCCTCGTCCAAGCATTTCTTATTTCACCAACGTCTTAATTCTTTTTCCCCTTGGAACCCTTTGATCATTACTAACTTTTTCCTAGTCAGCTCATTTTCACGTATTCAATAATCAATATGCTTATGTATACCTATCGATTTTACTTTCCCATATTACCCTCTTTCACACTGATTCTAAACCACACAAGTAACGGACAAGGCATATGAGGGAGGGTAATTTGAAGAAGTCTGAAAAACACATAAACCTATGTCTACCATTCAATTAGACAAAGAAAAATGGACAACTATTTTTAGATATATTAGAACAGGATTTTGATCTTATGGGGATCGTGGGCCAGTTGAGAGGGACCAAATCTGCTTTGAGAGTATAAACTGAGCGGCCCCCAACCTATATTCTTCTTCAAATCATGACCATAAAAATTCAGGATGGAAAAGGAACTTATTGAAGCAGTTGAACTAAAGCCTCCATAACAACTACCAACACTCCCAACCCCCTAGAGCCATTGTCATTCCCATCTGATCCCTTGACATACAAAGAGCGGATTAACTAAGCCATGGCGACAGAAGATTTCAGCTTCCCGATAATCGTGGACGACTTCCCATGCACCATCGACTCACCGACTTTGTGGCACCTCTCTCCCGCAGCCTCTCCAAATTCCTGCCAGGAAGAACCTGCTGCTACCAGAGGAAAAGGAAACAAAGAAGAAGATGAGGAAGATTGTTTTGCATCAGAACCAACCAGGAATATTCAAAGAAAGAGCTTTTCATGCGTACATGGAAAGGAAGATGATCATGAAGAGGAGAAGATGGACATGTTGTGGGAGGATTTCAATGAAGAATTGGCGAGATCAACTTCTAGTGCAAGAACAAGCACGTCTTCTTCGAGGGATATGGTGGAATTGGGCTGTGTTAAGGGCTTGACAACGTCCAAGAACAATGGTGCCGGGGGGCTTTCGAAAAAGAAGCCGGGCATGGTGGTCATCGTGAAGCTGGTTTTGAAGAAACTTTTCTTGCTCCAAAGTTCTCATCGGAGGCTCAAAATTAAAGGCCCACATGGTGGTCAATGACTTAATTAAGTTAACCACCCTTGGATTATGATCGCTTGTTTTGGTTCCTTATTTATTGATATCTTCCGGATGATCGAGGCCTCTCCTCCTGCGCCGGCCATTCACGGTGCAAAAGGTCATGGAATGGAGAGCTGCTTTTCTCATTGATGTATATAGTTGATCATTATACATAGAGAAGTGACATTTTTTTTGAGTCATGTTGCTTTTGCTGAAACAAATTAGTTGGGGATGCCGTCTTGGCCAGGGATCTTGGCCAAATTTATTAATTAGTATTATTAAATGTTGCGGTGTAGAGGGGAAAGAGTGATCATAAGTTGAGGGAATTCCTGAAGTGGGTATGTGCAGGAGGACAAAAGCTATATAGATTGTGACCAATGACCATAGAGTTCTTGCTTTTAGGTTATTTTAGGGATGATTTTTTCTTTTTTGAAGTCAAGTCATTCATCACTAGAAATTGTCCATGTAATCAGATCGCTAGACCGATCCAAAAAGAAAGAACCAGTACGAGGAAGAAAGAACATGCCTTCTCTCTAGAACCCCTTGCACCACATGCCTGCGGTACTTGTCGGACTTTGTTTTTTTTTTGGTTGTATCGGCATGTGAGCTTTGTATATATTGACCCTCGATATATGGACTTTGTTTAATTGGTCCTGGCTATTGGCATTTTTCCCTTGGGAAGTCCTCTTCCACTGTGTCCTTCCATTGTCTCTACTCGAAATGGAGCACTAATTGTTGGGGTACCGTTAATTGTGTATCCGACCTTGTAAACCTTCCGACATTTCCTAGGAAAAACAAAAAAAAAATTATAGGAGATAAAAAGTGAAGGAGTGATTATTGCTCAAAATTCAAGTTGTATAACTGTAGGAAAATCAATCTAACAGTCCAAACTGTCTTTCCTTTTATAATATGCGCCTCTAACTAACAATATTGACTAGGGATAATCCGGTTCCACCAGTATTGGCACCGGATTCTCGGTATCATGTTTATTGTTTAACCGGTATCGGTGGCTTCTTTTCGAAGAAACTCGAAGGTTTTATCGGTTTCCAAGTACAGGTAAAACTGGATTTTTTATTTTTTATTTTTTTAAAAAATAATGTAAATCGGTATAGTTTCCGTATATGGCTGAATGACTCCGTCACTCTGTTGCTCAACTTGAGCGTTTCTTAACTTTCTTTTACATTAGTTTTATTTTATTTTAACTAAACGATGTAAGCAATTCAAATCGTTTATCGATAAGGTGATCCAATGTCCATTACAGGATATGGCAATTCCTCTTTCAGGTTTCCAATGGGAATACACTAATACAGTAAGATAATTACTTGCGAACTTCTGCTGTGTATAGTCTTTTGGTTCTTTGAATACAGGGGAACTTTCACCATTGGAGGCCGCTGTTTCTGCATTTTGATACGTATTTCAAGGCGTACCTTTCTTCTAGGAATGACCTCTTATTGCCAGATAAAATTTTAGAAGATGATAGTCCGTTGCCAAAGCACCCAGTTTTACAAATTTTACTACTCATGCAAATAAATGTTTTTTAAGTTTATTGATTTTAGATTTTATTGATATGTGATTAATAGACCAAAAGAAAAAAAATACATTGAGTCAAGTGCGTAAAATGTTAAAAAAAATACACAATATAAATGCAGGTTAACAAGGAACTGTCACTGCTAAGAGCCGGTTATTACCCTTAACGGTGGCGGTGACCAATACTTAAAAACCGGTCTATCTAGTGCAGGTGCTGATTTTAGCCGTAACCTACACTTACACTGAAATTGAATAGCCCTAACAATGGCATATTACACTCTTAAACTAACCATAAGTATTAACATGTATCTTCTAGCTAATAAGAGAGACCCTTATAATATATAAAGAATAGACCATAAGATACAATCTTACTATCAAATCTTAATAGAAAGTACACCGGATAACTTATTGTTAGTTTAAAGGTAATATATCAAAGTTAATTGTTAAGTTCATATCAACATTATAATGTAAAAGGTATGCCAATTTAGTGGTTACGAAATCTTGAAACCCGCGATTTCTGAATGAATTCAATTTGTGCATCAAGAGAGGAAAGCTAAAGCCTGAGATAGACCATAAGGATGGAGAACTCAAGGAAGAATACATTCTAGGAGAGAGACAAGGTCTAGAGGGGAGAAAACATCAAAAATTTTACAAGAGAAACTATAAGTACTGTAAGGCGGATCTAGTAGGGTTTCAGTTTACAGGCTATAGTCCATAGACATCTTAAACGAAAGTTTCTTCTACTCCGAAAGGAGTAGTTGATACCCATTAAGTTGATAACAATATTTCGGATACTCCGAAAGGAGTAGTTGATTGTAATAATCTGCATGCAGAAACGCTAATTACCCCAAAATTAAATACATAGTGCTACTACTAGCTTGGAAGTTGGAACTTTTGACCGCACCATATATCAAAAGGACAAACTAGATGTAATTGTATTGGGAAATACTTGATGTCGTCACTTATAAAACCTTCTTCTAACTAATAATAAAAAACAAAGGACTTATAATAACCACGTACTATGTAGTTTTCTTCTTTTGGGATAAGTCACAAATATTTTTTTTGGTGACGAAGAGAAACCCAACCTGACAGGCTAAAACTCACTTAACGGATTAGTAAACCTCGGACCGGTGTAACCCCATTCCCAAGCTACATGCTAGATACTCACTTCGATTTTGTGAACACCTTAATCTGTCGAAATAGTTATTAGGAGGTTGACAACAGACATGTTTTGGCATAATCTAATTAAAGATCTCTAGAGTTCTTTATCATGTAGATCTATGTAATATCACATATTGCTTTGACAAATATTTATCATCTAATTACAATTTGCCATATTTTATACCTTTGCCAAGTGATAAATGCTGATATGATCACAAAATCTCAATAATTTAATTTAAGAAATAATATAAACATTTAAAAGACTACGCTTATAAGGACTAATACCCACACATTTTGAGAGGAATCTCATGATATATATATGTGTCTGTGTGTGTGAGAGAGATCTAATTTTTAGGGAAAAAAATAAAGGAAGAGAAGTTCTTGCCCACAAATCCTAATTTTTTATATACCGATCGATGCTGAGCTGATCATCTAAGGAGCTTCAATTGGCCATGAAAAGCGTCATAAGCTTCATCTATTTCTCGCCTGATAGAAAGGTGCTGGTCATCCCGGGGTGGGGGGGGGACAGGGAACATGGACTCCCATGGTCTAGTTTTTAAATTTTGAAGCACCTATTTTATGGAGTGGGAAAACTGTCTTGGTCCGACGTTTATATTTTTTTTTTAAAAAAATTAAAATTAAAATTGATAGATTTTGAAGCACCTATTTAGATAGATTTAAATTTTATTAGTGTTATAAAAAGTAAGTAAATTGTTTTAAAGATATTTATTTTAAATAAATTTTTATTAGAGTTTGTATAAAGATGTAAAGAGATGATTTGATAATTTGTTTTTAAAAAATTATTAGAGTTTTGTGAAAAGTTGTTAATTAGAGATTTTAAATATTCCATTATAAAATCTTGTGTTTAAAAATTTTAACAAAAAGATGGGGTAGCATAACATCACTTTAGATAAGACCTCATAGTTCGGAGTTTGGACTCTTGTTATTTTGGAAAGAGAATAAGGTTGTCTTTGTTTTTGCGCAAAGGGAAGAAAATGAAAAATATTTGCAGAGAAAACTAAACAAGTTTCGGTATTTGACTAACTCCTTGAAAATGAGCATATAGTATTTAGTTGTCACCTGAAAATTCAAATAATATTTTGTAATAGTTTCAATTCGACGTTGTCAATATAGACATTAAAAACAAGGAAAAAATTGTATATAACATACTTGTGCTTTATGTTATTTTGTAATCGAGACTCGTGCTTTAAATTTTTTTGATTTTGAGATTTGTGGTTCCTTTGTTTATGAATTTAAAGCTCCACTTATTTTGCTGGACGAAAAATTTATTTGTGGCATATTTTCAGACACATTAGTTGCATATGTGTTTTTTTTTTGAGCAAAAGGGAGGGAGCAACCAACTTAGCAACCCTTACCGAAGGTGACTATAGGAGCACCCCGCTACAGAATATCTTGTTTAAGCCTCATACACTGTCCAATTGGCGATCTCGTCGCTATAGCTCCAGCTGAACCTCCTGTATTAAAAAAAACTCAAGTGGGCAGATTTGCCAACTTCTATATTTGTTATCCAAAATTTTAACACAATAAAAAAATTACAATATAATCTCTCTCTACTCATAACATCATTACTTTTCACTCTAAGAAATATTAAAAATCACATTTCTTAACTTTTTCACCGAATTCAATATACTAAAATTTTAACCTCCCAAAATTTATCATTCAAACAGAACATTAATATTTGTTCTCTTCCCTCTATTTTTCGCGTCTGCCCAACACAAGAAAAGCTGAAAATATTTTCAAATGAAAACATTTCTGGCTAATCAAACGCAGCCTAATAGATTACAGAGTATCCAGTTGTCTTTATAATAGCACTACATCTGCACTCCTCTTGTAATCGACTCTGCTCCCTCAGAAGTCAGAACACACTTCCACTCTGGTCAAAACGAATCATTTATCCGAACTTGGATCTCTACCAAGAGGACATTTTTTTTTTATTGTTTTGAGTTCCTTGTATGCAGTGACTTATGGGTATCATTGACATCTACAACGCCTCCTCTCTGTTCTTGATCAAACCCAACACCAGTTCTCCTCAATTTGTGGCGCCTCAATCGCACAAACCCAGCTGTTTCGTCGGAGGAAACTGTAGGCGGGTGCTTGCAATGAGCTCCCCTGTTCCTTCTGTAGAACATGTTAATGAGAGTAAAAAGCGCCTGACCGGCGACTCCTTCATTCGACCCCATTTGAGGAATTTATCTCCTTATCAGCCCATTTTGCCTTTTGAGGTATTCTAGTCAAACTCATTTTCTTTTTTCACTCAGTACAATTGTGTTTGTTTTTGGTCTGATTTTGCTCATTCATGGCTTCTTTCTTTCAAAGATTGATTATTTTCCTTTTCCCTTTTGAAATTGTGGATGGTTTGGATGAATGGGTCGTGTCTGTGCCTTGCTATTCACTCGTTCTGATTTCGTTTGTGGGCCAGTTAAGTGCGGAACAAATTGTAGAATTGCGTCGATCTTGTAGCTGAAGTACTTGGCTGCTGTTTGGCTGTATGCTGTTTGGTCTGAATGAGACAGGTTAATATTCATTGTATATGAGCTGAAATTTGGCTACTTGCTTCTTAGGGGCAAAAGATGATGTGAACGATCACACTTCAAACTGCATGACCTGTGCGAAGTGTACTGTTTATACTATTTCTTCCGCGAATTTTCTTATTTGTAATTCAAATGAGATAGATGTGTTATGGATCGTTCATGATATTTGTTTGTTGCCAGTAATTTTGTTGAAGTTTCTTGTAAAGCAATCAATGGCTCTTTCATAGAATTTCGGGCACCAATTAGCAAGCATCTTTTCAAGATACTTGCATGATGGAGGTGATGAGCTGAAAATTTGGCTACTTACTTCTTAGGGGCAAAAGATGATGTGAACGATCAAACTTCAAACTGCATGACCTGTGCGAAGTGTACTGTTTTTACTATTTCTTCCGCGAATTTTCTTATTTGTAATTCAAATGAGATAGATGTGTTAGGGATCGTTCATGATATTTGTTTGTTGCCAGTAATTTTGTTGAAGTTTCTTGTAAAGCAATTAATGGCTCTTTCATAGAATTTCGGGCACCAATTAGCAAGCATCTTTTCAGATACTTGCATGATGGAGGTGTTACTCCGGAATTTAATTACTAAACCAAGTTAGTTTATACACATTCCATGATCTTGTGCATATGTGGATATGGATACACCGTGTCACTGCAGATGGTGTTTGAGGATTTTGGACCATTCCTTGGTGATGCCCCCAAGTGGGTCAATTAATTAACTTACAAAATGATTTGGGGACAAACCTAAAGCCAAAAGAGAACTTTATGCAACCCCTACCAAATTAAGGGCCATCCAAAATGGGTCCACAATAGTGAACCCTATGCTTGCTAAGGTGCTTTCATCAAGCGTAATGAACCCTTGGTGATCCTTGACCCTCATAGGACTTGACTGGGTTCTCCAACCTTATCAAATATTCTCACTAACCTGGTTTGTCAACTACAGCAGCTCGATCAGAAACCCTAACAATGTCACCCATTCTGTTTATATATTTGCTCAAAATTCACAAGTTGTGTTTGATTACCTCTCAATAATGGGGAGAAAAGAAAGAAAGAAAAGGGGAATCAATCCCACTGACTATTTGTTTCTCCTGTGCTCCAGTATGATGTTTATCGTGTTTAAGTCTTGTGTGTCAACACACCTTGGTTACCAGTGAATTGAGTGGAAATCCATGTTAAGTTGTTACTTGATATGCATATAAACGAATGGGTTTCTTTGATACAGGTATTATCGTCCCGGCTTGGAAGGAAGCCTGAGGATATCATCAAATTAGATGCTAACGAAAACCCTTATGGTCCTCCGCCAGAGGCAAGTCAACATACACTGTAGTCCTTTCTTCATAGTTTACTAAAGGCCAAATTCTGGTTTTGTAAAGATGTTAAAGGAATATTTTTTTCCTTAGTTTAACAAAGCCAAGTTTCTGGGTCTTGTTAAAATGTTATAAGAATCGTATAGTATTGTTTAAAAGATTTGAATTTGCAGAAAAAGTCTGTTTATTGCAGGCACCATTCTGTGTGTTAATACCCCTAGCTGTCCTATAAAGAAATTCAGATTGTTTGTAGGTTTTGGAAGCTTTGGGCTCGATGAAGTTCCCATATATCTATCCAGACCCTGAAAGCCGTTGCTTGCGTGCCGCCCTTGCCAAAGATTCAGGACTTGAATCTGATTATATTCTCGCAGGATGTGGTGCAGATGAGCTCATTGATTTGATTATGCGGTTAGGAATGGAATTTTTTTTTGATTTGATTGTGGTTAAAAATGGGTTTTTTGGTTTTGTGTGTCTCTAAATTGAACATGTGCTGCAGATGTGTGCTTGATCCTGGTGACAAGATTGTGGACTGTCCTCCGACCTTTACGATGTATGAATTTGATGCTGCAGTTAATGGGGCACTTGTAATAAAAGGTACAAACAAGCTTTCTATATTCTTACAGTTTCTTCCAAATTTCTTCATGGGGTGCCTAATTCTTTCTTTCATTAATGGAAACTCTTGGGTGTATGACCATTATTGAGTTCCTAAACATCTACCGTTCATCTTCCTGCTTTTCTTTTCATATTTGCATAACCGCCTGCAATTTTATGTTATTCTTCAGTTCCAAGGAAGGCAGACTTTAGCTTGAATGTGGAAGAAATAACAGCTGTTATTCAAAGGGAGAAACCCAAGTGCATATTTTTAACGTCTCCAAACAATCCAGATGGAAGGTAATTCCAATTTCTTTCTCTTCTATGTATATATTTGGCGTAATTTGTGTACATGATTGACTTGAGGTCTCTAATGTCTCCTTACCTACTCCTAGTAGTGAACATTCTAGCTAGATCGCATCTGGAATGCAAAAATACCGAATACAACGTGTGTGCATAGAGCTTTCTTCTAAGCTAGATGTCAAAAGGGTCATTGTTTAGAAGATCTGCTCATAGATGGGTTGGGATTATGCTTAGATGAGCTAATCTTTTAACATCTAGGGCATTGTTTGTGCATGTAGTAAACCTGTACATTTATACTTCGATAAAACATTCTTAGCTCTCCCAATGGTTATTAACACAAAGATGCTGACATTATGTTGGTGTTGGACTTCAATTTAAGGTGTCTTTTATTATTTGCTTCTCCAATGAGTTGCAGAGGCCTTATTGTAGGATGCACAAGTGCCTGGATGGCATGAGAAAGAGGTTAATATAGCTGTCCTCTTCTTGCCTGTACTGAGTTTCAGGATTTGTCTCTATCCTTAGTTTAGGGTGGTTATACTGATTTAATGGGCCTACACCCTATATTCATTAAATATTTGAAATCTATGCATTTGTTTCTAGTCATTTAGATTCTATTCTCACATGATCTTTCCCTGCTACCAACCATATGCAGTATAATCGGTGATGAACTTCTCTTGAAAATCCTTGAGCTACCCATATTGGTGGTTCTGGATGAAGCATACATTGAGTTTTCAGGAATAGAATCAAGGATGAAATGGGTGAAGAAGCATGAGAATTTGATTGTTCTTCGGACATTCAGCAAAAGAGCTGGTATGTGTATATTTTTTTTGTCTTCTTCTTTATAGTCAACTACTTGGGGACTTGCATCTGTCACTCTAGGATTCTGTTTTGGATAGCGTTGATCTTGTTATTGAATTGCTGGTACAAGATCTATTACATTTGATGTTGTTAACTGTTCGTTTTTCTTAAAATTGATCAGAATTAGGTGTTCTATGTGGTTTTAATTTCCACAAATGCTTTTCCATGGTTGATTTTTCAGACTAATTTTTTGTTCTTTCATTTTGGAAATGCTTTCCCTTCTTTCTCTTAACCGAAAAAAGTAAAAATGCTTTCCCTTCTTTTCTTCATGCGAAATGTTTAGAATCCTATATTTGAAGCAAACAACTGGTACAGGTTTAGCTGGACTTCGTGTGGGATATGGAGCATTCGCTTTGAGCATTATTGAGTATCTTTGGAGAGCAAAGCAACCTTATAACGTTTCAGTTGCCGCTGAAGTTTCTGCTTGCGCAGCTCTGCAGAATCCCTCATATCTTGAGGTTAATAGTCTCTTCTCATCTTCTCAGTACTTTTAGATATATATATAGCTTATTTATATTTTTGAGGCACAACTTAGTATTCAATGGCATATCTAATATGAATCTGCAATCTCTACCAGAAGGTGAAAGATGCTCTGGTACAAGAAAGGGACAGGCTTTTTAGTCTTCTTAAGGAAGTGCCTTTTCTCAATCCATATCCAAGCCATTCCAATTTCATTCTTTGTGAGGTTGCATCTGGAATGGATGCTAAGAAGCTAAAGGTGTGTGATTTTTTTGCTTTTATCAATACCTTTGGTTACTATTTGATATACAAGCAGACATGACATGTATGTGTGGGTGTTTGTCCTTGATAGGAATTCGATTGTCTTGTTTATTTGTCAAGATAGCAACACCATCTTCAAATTTAGGTTGTTCCGGGACAATTTCGTGTTCTTCACTTTTGGTGTAATTAGGGTTGCAAAAGAGCTTCGGATAAGTTGTTCTACTCTAAATTTTGATAAATAGGGGCCAGCTAGGAAAATGGACCAGATTGTGGATAATGGTGCTCTTCATTCCAGTTTTCTCTCGTAATTGTAGGATGTGTTTTAGCATACTTGCGCACTTGATGTAACATTCCAAGAGTATGGAAGAATAACTTGGACTACATTCACTATAGTAATCAGATTTGGTTTTGCTGGACTGCTGGTCAGCCTTGTAGCTGTTGAACGAGCTATCCAGACATTTTGAGTTGTAATTTGGATGGCTGGCTTGGGGTCCTATTTGATGGTGGTCCTAGAAGATGGTTATTCTTATCTTTTCTGTTGTTCCTTCAAATGATATTTTCCTGTCAGATTGATTCTTGTTTTGCTTTGGAACATTTTAGTCCAGCAAAAAGAATGAAAAAACAAAAATCTGATGATATTATTGTTTTGCAGGAGGATCTTGCAAAAATGGGTGTAATGATCCGTCACTACAACAACAAAGAATTGGCGGGCTATGTTCGGGTATCTGTTGGGAAGCCTGAACACACAGATGCCTTGATGAAGTGCCTTAGACTTCTGTATTAATCCTGCGACTTGTGCAGGATCATTTTAGGAAGCAGAATCTTAAGAAGAGGTCAAAATCAGACGTCTATGATAGTTGAACAAACTTTTTAAAGGGCATTTTTAGATTGCTGGGAAAGTGAATCATATTTAGAGATCGAATTCAGTATCTTATTTTTGATTTTGCAAAAGAGGGTACTAATCTTTTTCTATGGTAAATATTTCGTGAATTATTGCTCATCAGGAACTGCAACTGTACATTTATGAAGGCAGATTTTCTCTCATGTCCTTTATTTCTCGAATTTCCTGCATACTAATTTGCAAGAAGTATCAGTACTCTGTTCATTGTATGCCAAATTCATTGACACGTCAAATTTACAAAGAAGAAAGAACTTGCGTAAGCCGTAAGCCATTCTCTCCTTTCCTATCAGATCTGATGAAAAAAAAAATTAATTAGCTTAATCTGTAACGGTATGATACTCAAACAGGTCAGAGCTTTCTATTCCTTGTGATTGAGGAGGTTGATTATTTTTAGACGATAGATTTAGGCCTTCATTTTGATTCATATTCTCCAATGGCGTGCACCCCCAGCATGAATATTGCCACTAGTTTCATTTAACCTGGCACGTACGCCTGCTTTTTATTTATTTATTTATTTTTCAGAAACCACTTGCGTGCATAGCTGCAGCTCATGCAGGTTATCAATATTACGTCGCGGTTATGGAAAAAAAACTTCTTCACAGAGCTGAAGAATCCATGAAAATGACTCGTGCATATACTTTCCATCGACTTTTTCACGAGAAAGTGATCTATGCAAGTCGGTTAAAGATCGAACAAAGTTGACAATCTTGCAGAACTGACACATGCTTTTCAATGGACGGGTTTCTTACATGCTTCCCCTTACTCTGGAGCAGAGGAAGGCCATCATCATCCCGCAACATTGATGAACACCTCAAGTCATTTTCTTCTCTAGTTATCAATATCGATAGGCTTAAAACGTCACTGGCTGGAGATTCCATCTCCCTCAAATGGTGCTCTGAAGCCATTAATCTCCTGAGGAAGATGCACTTTCAGTTTCTTCTCTTTATGGAGAAATCTAACGTTCCCATTTCATGGGAGGGCATAAATATATTGGACGAGTACATGAAAGAGACTTTAGATCTACTTGACTTGTGCAACTCGCTAAAATTAGCCATGTCAGGGATCGGAAGGTATAGTTAATGGTGGACTTGGCAGTCAGAAAGCTTCACGATCAAGGGGTTCCAGATAAAACGACCAAGACAGAGATTGAGAGTTTAGAAAGCGAGACTAAGAAAATTTATGGGGTTGAGAAATATTGGAAAGACATGAATCCGCCCAAGACTGACATGAGTAAAACTAAGGGCAAGAATAGTGCTGTCCGTTTTATCTGTGCCATTAAAAGCACACATGGTGCAATAGGCATGCTTGTTTTTTCTGCACTGCTCTATCCAATTGAGATCACAGTGAACGAGGAAGCTTACCTTGAGTTTCCTCAGCTGAATTCATTGTCACTCTCACTTGGAAACTCGTTGGTTGCTTTTGGAAGAAAGTTGAAGGGGTCAAGGACGAATCAGGGCCGGTTTTGAAGGAGAACCAGTTTATAGAGAAGGCAGTTTTGGATATTAAAGCTCGGGTTTCGAAGGGCAGAGATGTGGATCGAGATAAGCTTCGGAAGAGTATCGATTTGCTGAAGAAGAGCTCTGTGGCTCTCGGAGAGGGCATGGAGATGTTTGAATCTGTGGTGAATGAGCTGTTTGGAGAGATTGTCCAAGGAAGGAAGAAGGTGCTGGCGATGGTGGATTTCGATTAAAAACAAAATGTGAAAGTAGTAGTAATTCCCCATGCATATTTTATTAGAGACTTTATCATGACATGATATATAAAAATCATGAGATAAATAGTTATCTCATGTGTTTATCCCTTTCTCATTTTATATAATTGTGGCATAAATACACTCAAAGAGTCCTATATTATAAGAAAGTTATAAATAATCTATGAGATAAACAAAATTACAAATTAGTCCATATGGTAAGATTTTTGTTAGAAACACATGACCTCTTCGTCCATCTCCGTCTTTTTCACTAACGGCAGATGTTAGTGAACTACGAGATCTACTTAGACACATAGCACGGTGTGATTAATTAATACCCACTAAAATACCAGAGAGAGAGAGAGAGATGCTTATACGTGAAAAATAGAGTTGGTAGAGGTGTAAAAAAAATTACACTTCACCACTCGAAACTACTACTCCATATAGAATTTGCACCCAAATTACCACTCTTGACAAGTGACTCTCCTAAACTACCATTCGTTAATTACAATTTTTACTCTCTAAGTCAAGATATGTACTTTGAGCGAGTTTGACTGGTAGTGTTCAATTTCAAAAGTATGACTACACGAAAGCACTGAAGAAAAAAGGTCGGCTTCATGGAGCTACTCAACAGAAGGCAGACCTCGAGGGCCAATGGTGCTGTACTTGATGCTCTCAAATTGATTCAACTGGCAAAAAAAGCCTCGAACCCCCAATAACATCAAAATATCGTGCAAGAAAAATGCAGAAATATAACAACTGTTGTCATTAGCTCAACCTTCTGTGTCCTCTTGAAAATCAGATTTCACTCTTCACCCAGAAGATACAAAATCACAATTGACAAATGACTTGTGAAATTGACCAAATATCATACAAGCCTGAATGGCCAATCAAAATTTCCTACAAAGCAATGACAGACTCGACATGTAAGTGAGACTGCGAAGGGAAGATGCAAAGAACAGTGGCCTTAGTGGATACAGAGGCATCCAGATACCGGGTGCTTCAATGAATTGAATAAAAATGGACAAGACGTGGATGCTAGAGCAGATTGTAATTGTCTGTTTCTACAGAGAAACAGACGGTCGAAAATACTGCAAAATGTTTACCTCACCACAATGGCTGACTGCCAAATAAATTCTGCGACTTGCCTTGCATTGAAATCGCAAAATTCATGTATGACATTCACAAGCAGCACTTTTGCAGCGTGTAGAACATTACAGGGCATTCAACAGATGTGTGGCCAAGCACAAGTGGAGAAGCGAACTTCCTATTACAACGGTCAGAGACACATCTCACTCAGTTGCACTCAGGCGAATATTCCGCTTTTCCTCTGACCTGTGACGAAACAATTTGGCTATGGCTCTCCTTTCACAGTCCTGCAACATAAGGAACCGAACAGAATTGTTAGATCCATATTACCTGCCCCTTTATCTTTTCTTTTCCTATTTGTATCTAGTTATGGAGTTGTGAAGGGACAAGGTAATGACAACAACCAGTTGAACTTTAATTCTTTCGTAGCCATTGCTATTTCCATTCACTTTGAAGTGATGAGATCACATAAGAGTTATTAACCTTGAACATATTGAGACGGAATGTTTTGCGAGGATTCTTCCTTCTCAACTTCTGGTATGTATATGCAAAACTGAGTTGATCACGAGGAGTGAACCGGTCAACTTCATTGAACCAAAGGCAGGAGAACAAATTTGACATTGGAGTGTGGGCCCTGATAATAAAAGATCCTTCTGGAACATCTACAAAAAACATAGCACAAGGCAAAAGTGTGCTGTTAAGTGTAGGAGAAAGTACATGTAGCGACAAGTTTTGGACTATTAAAAACTCTTGAAAAACATACTGCTAGGGAGCAGCTTGTTAGGATCTAAGACATTGAATCTTTGCAGTCCGTCAGCCTGGTAGAATGCAAATTGTTGATCAATGACGGTATGGTTGTACTTGTTCAGTTTCTTATTCTGCAAAACCTCTTCCCATACACAATGCCTGTCGTAGTGATTAGAAATTGCATATTCGTAGCCTTTTCGCCACAAGAAGTACTCCAAGAGCAGTAGAGGGTCAAGTTGGAGACGCAATTTGCTATCCAGCCAGATTGAATACCTGAAGATAATTTAGATTCAGTAGGTTTAGATACAAGAGCCAGAGATTGTTTGCATCAAATACACTTCGATCCAGCAAATAGACCACTCCAATGAGTAACAAGTAGCATAAGTTCATATAGATGTCCTATTGTAAAAATGTATCCGTATGACCACAAAGCTTCATACAAAAAAAGTGGACAAAAACTCAGGGATGTATATTTGTAACGTATAAGTCCGACATCACAAATATGTCAGACAGTGCTGACATCCTGAACTGAGTGAAAATATTTTACCAGCAACATGAACATTTAAATTCACTTGGTTGCCAGGTCTCAAGCAATTCTACAAGCAACAACCTTTCTAACCAACTATATTACTGCGTATTAATACTGAGTACAACTTACTGAGAAAGATGCAGCATTTTTTTTTGATAAGTAAGCCAGTCTTATTAGGAAAAGTGACAGCATTACAAGGGACAATACCGAAATCACTTAGCAAGAAAACTAAGGATATCATGAAAATCTACAAAAGGGCAGCCAAGAGCCGCATTAGCCCATAAAAAAAGGGAAAGCAAAAAAAACCCTGCAACCTATCCAAAGACAAGGAACAATCATCAAAACATCTACTCTTTTTTTTACTGAGAAAGATGCAGCATGACTGGTGTTTAACCACTTTACAGAACTCGACAAGCTACTTAACAAAAGTTGAGGGAGTGGGATGCGGGAAAGAGGATGGAGACAGTAACTGAGAAGAGCCCTCTAAATATTCACAGATTATTCAAGTTAAAAAACACGTTCAAACTTTGCAAACCTGAAATTGGAAAAGTGTGAACTGGAGTACAATCAAGCTATTCTAAAATGGCCTGAGGAGGAAAGATTGCATCCATATGAATAGAGAATATCAGTTCCAATAGTCGAACTCCTAAGAAGAGAAAATAACCAAGGAGAAAGAATAAGCTCAGTACATGTCCAGCAAAGCTACAAATAGATGGTCTGCATATCAAACTGAAACAGGGCCGCACAATACAAGATTTTTTAAACATTTCCACACACGCAAAATCCATCATAAATTAGCTGTCTACTCTCAGCGATACATAACAGTTATTCATCGATAGGATTTTCCATCCATTAGATGTACATACATGCATAAGGATACAAAGTACATGAACACATGCTAATTAATTGGGTTACAAGCGATAAGGGACCACATCATTTTTCGCATCAACTGCATCACAGGGCAGACACTTCCATAGTCTAACAACAATCGTTCTCACCTTGCAGAAGGGAAGAGCCGATGAGACAATAATTTAGGTATTTTTCCAACTCGTCGCATATCAGAATAAGGAAGATTCTTGACCACCACAATCTTCCATAAGCCAATAAAACCCATTCTATCGAGCTCTAGACCCTCTGAAGTAAGTGTTTGGAAAGTAACTTCATCGATGAACATAATAAAACACACATTTTTCCTTGACAGTCGAGTCACCTGGAAAGAAGAGAAACTGAGAACATCATTTAAGTTCCAAACCACACTCTTGATAAGGATTTAGACCACATATATGCAAGAAATTCTCGACATTGGGATTCAAATTGACCATATCTAACTGAAATCACTCTAGCATTGGAAAATTTCAACATCTTATTGCATCTAACATCCATATTGTTTGTAAAAGTGATAAATATCTGCCTCATTTGACCTTAATTAGCAACAACATTTGAACTTCTAGTGTCATATGTAAACTCCCATCAACATCTGAGGTGCATACTACAGTAATTCTTAGCAGGCAGTGTTAACACGTCCCAGTAAGTTCCATCCAGCAAGGCACCATCTATAGGTTCCCTCAGGCACACCGCATGAGGGATTTATGAGGCTCAGGAAAATACATAGGCAGCTAAGAAGTCTATGTGATTTGGTGCTTTCCATTGGGCATACATCAGGAAGTGGAGGTTCACTTTCAGCGCATGTTTTATTTTTAACTGGGTTTATATGTTTTACACAGAGGAGGTTTGTTCAATTTTCTGCATGTTACCATGTGTTTATGTCCCAAAGATTCTCAAGACTTCCGGGCCATGGACTGTAGATTCGGTCCATGGGCATAATCTTGAAAAGGATGATTTTATATGTATGTTTGAAGTAGTTTCCAGATTACTCTTTTTCTGACACTTTCCGAAACTCAGTTTCTATATTGATAATCCTATAAGACAAAGAAGTTCAATACTATAAACAATGTTTCATAGACCTTAAGACAGGATGAAACTTTAATGAATGGAATATTTTCCCTCTGCACATATCCTTCTCCAGTCCTCTACCTCCTCCTATTAGAAAGCACTTTCGACAGCCCATGGACAGCCATGAAGCTCTGTGACTTAACCACTGTTAGCGATCGATAAACTCATCAAAACCAACCTCCAAACCCATAGATTTAGTTAGCGCCTCAAAATTGCTGCAACTTCTGCTTTCAAATTTCTCCAAATCTTTGCTTCTATCCAATATATCCTTAATGAAGTATGCAGAACCTTCCATCTGGAATCCCTCACCCTAAAGCTAATAATTCTCTTAATGTTAGCCCAACGTGTTAGCATTAGTAGACGGGCTTCCATGTTCCATCTTTTTTTTTCCATGTTCTACCTCAGCTTGGTATTTTTTTTTTGATAAGTCTACCTCAGCTTGGTATTAGAGCGATCCTATCTCGTTCTGAATTTCATCGAAGACATAAGGATGTGACAACAGCTCAAAGGAAATACGCAAGGATGTGACAGAGAAAGCAGAAAAGACTCCTACTTCCTCTAGGAACAAGCATAAATCCCCAGAACAATCTTTTTTCTTTTTACTTTTGGCATGATGTTAGCGCACCATATTTGTTTTTTTTTCCAACAAAGAAAAGAAATCCAGTACCGTTTTACCAGTCGGCGTCCTCAGGCGATCTGAATTTCCAAAAATGCAAGAGACCACAGCAATGTGGCATTTACTGAGGTGATTTGCATCATCTTCTGCCAAGTCAAACCCTGTACCTGGGGATCCTTTGGGACCTTTAACAAAGCCACAATTTATTTTCTGACCATGTGCTAAAAATGAATTTTCCCTTTCTTCCAAACTCTGATGTCCTGCAAATCTAGGCTCCCATTGCTCTTTTCCAATGGGCTTCTCCTCCACCTCTGTGTATTGCAGGTTAAACCTTGCAAACTTCCGACTTTCTAAAGGCTCTACAAGTTGAGCAGTAGAGTTCAAGAACTTCATCTCACAAGAGGAACCTAGAGCAATTAAACCTCACATGTTAGTAGGACTACAACTAGGGTATATGGTGCACAAGTTAGAAAAAGGGAAACAGGGATAGTGGATAGTAAAAATCTGAATGTCAATGGCTCAAAGGGATATTAAGAAGAATGTGCTCGTAGAATAGGAGTAGAATGAATAAATTCAAATAGCATAGGGATTATTATGTGACCACAGCACAACTATTAAGTTAAAAAGTAAAAAAATTAACATGCAGAAAAATGCTACAAAAGATTTCATAAAATGAGTGGAGCCAAAATGAGAAAAACTGATTTGATTCTACTAGAGGAAGTGCCATGAGATGAGTTCTAAAATAATATGGGTAGAATAATTCAGGAGTGATATACGAATTAGGGAGATGATAGACTGTATGATTTCAATAAGATAGGTAGCATGAAAAATTACATATGGCCAACTCCTACGAATTGATTAGGATCAAATTTCATCCCAACTCCATCTGAATTAATGTTTGGCACCCAAACTTTAATGCTCCCTCTGTCCATGACATGCTTTCCTTTTTAAGTTATCTCGAAGGAGACATAAATTTTTCAAAAATCAAAGCCTTTAACTCAAATTCTTCTGAATTTTGAATCCAACTTGTTGGATCCATTTAGCTGTACTTTTAGCAAGAGCATTAACAGCAATGGGTATATGAGATTTAAAACTTAACTTTACTGCGGGACAGTGTATGTAATTCAAGAGGAAACTTCTAAGCAATTATCATAATGGACCAAAACTCTATTGCAAATTAGGTGGATACTCTTAAAAAGGTATACCACTGTTATGAGACTCTAACGTCTTCATCAGGCAGTCATCACTTCAAAATCCAATGGTTTCCTTTTTATTATTTTAGTTTGTTGATTTTCATTGGATAAGTTCTATATTCTCTTCAAGAGAACACACACATGGTGCTAGACTGCAGTACGTATACAAGACATACGCAAAAGAGTGAATCAGCATAATATATTGACATGGACCCAGACTTTTTGCACAAGACAAGAAGAATTTTTACCAGAAAATTTGTGGCGATTTGCTCTCCTCTTTGAACCAGACCGTGTCCTAGTAGACTCCCTTCTGCTGATACTAACATGTCTGGACTGTGTGTTGACACTATTGAAATTTCGCAAGTTTAAAGGAGAGACATTTTTTAACTTGGTTGAAGTTTCCTCCTCCTCAACCACTTTCCGATTCTTGTTGCCAGCATCAAGAAGGTCAGAAGACTCCCCAGAGTCTCCAGCATCTTCATTTGCTACACCTAAATGTTCCCCGTCTCCATGTCCAGCATCATCATAGTCTTCATTTCTCGCATCATGAAAGTCAAAACCATCATCATACTCATCATCAGTCTCAGCTGCCTCGTTCTCTTTCTTCAAATCCTCAGCATCAAAAAGCTGATTTCTACTTCCATTTCCCACAGCAAAGTGCCCCACATTTTTTAGAGAGGCCTCGTATTGTTCTTCATACCTTTTCAGCTCATTTCGCCCAGCTTCATTGTACAATCCAATGCCTCTTCCATCTGAACCATTGACTGAATCATCAGAAGAGGACTTCTTGTTGCCGTTCTTCATTCTCAGCAGAATGTCACCATTATCAGAAGGTTCATCATTAGCAGCCATGCTAGAATTCTCCACCACATCCTCATTGTAATCTTTATCTCTTCTCCTATCATCTCTATCCCAATACCTCGAGTCTCGGCCATGCCCTTCAGAACCCTGACCAAATATTACTTTATGCCTATCTGTTCGTGTCACATTCGTAAGAAAATCATCGTTCTTCAACCCATCATCTGCAGCATAACTACTTATTTCTGCACCAACACATAAATAGTCATCAACTGCTTAGATAAAATCCAGACATCCACATCAGAGGAAAAATGGATAACACGCTGATTCCACAATCATAAATCGAAAACAAAATAACAGATTCGGGAGATTGAATACTTCAAATTTCCTGCCTCTCCATCATGCACTCTATTGAATAGACCCTTCAACAATTGCTTCGATGTAAAGACAATCACATTAAGATTTGATGAGATCTTATAGTTCTCTTTTAGCTCTTGGTAATATAGGTGGGCGCAACAACCAAATCAGTAGTGGTGGTGGTGGCGACAGTGAGGACCATGAGTAGCCTAGGGCTGATGATAATAGTGATGGATGATAGTGGAGGGATGGTACTGTAACGCTTATAATGATCACGATGGCCATGTCACATAGGTGGCTTTGAGTTGCTGGTGATAGTGGAAGTGGTGAAGGTAGTAGTTATTCTAGTGTAAAGTTGAGAGTTGTCATTGCGGTGGTTATGTTTTCAGTTGTTGCGTTCATGACGAGAAACTAAAAAAACCATGAACCAAAAGGCACATATTCATGCATATGGACATCACTTCAATGGAAACTTAACACATTAATGGAGAATATTACGATTCAGCAATAAATCATCAGCAAACGTTGCCTTTAAGTTGATTTTCATATCACACGAATGTTTGGGCTTGAAGATGCCAGCTTATCAAATACACTTGAAATGAATAGGGGCTCATTTTGGTGATCAAACAGACACTTGATACTAAACCTTGCCTCCCATTTGGTTATCCAATGACTATTTGGCCAGCGCAGGCAAGATTTCATTCCAACCGTTTTGGAGGCAACGTGCTGTGGAAGCCCCGAGACAATTTCTTTCACTGAAGATTCTTGGCAACCAAATAGGGATTCAGTGAAGTTCAGAAATAGGAACTCATTCACCCAACAGAAAGGCAGAAACGAAGTACTCAGAAAACAACTCAAATTTCCGATCCAGTTACCTAAAATCACCATCCAAGTATGAGCAAGAAAAACAGAGAAACATAATTAAAACTGAATCCTCCAACCTTACTATTTTATCAAGCAGAATGCAATATCACTCCCTCACCTCACCAAAATAACAAAGTCCAGAAAAAAAAAAGACAAACAAACAAACAAACACATCAACAAGCCCAATCAGATGTCAAATGAAGAATGACGGAGGTTCATCCCTTGATAAAAAGGAATAAAGCGAAAAGCAAAAAAAAACTCGGAGATCCATTCTCCTTTCCCTTACCGCATATCCTCAATAGTTACCAAAGAAAGAAAGCAGACAAATATGCTTGTCACATTCCCTCATATTCCCAACAGCGAAATGAATCGCGAAGAAACTGACCTCTGGTGTCCCTGGAAAGATAATAGTACGCCAAGATGGTAACAACGAGCCCCAGCGACAGAATCACGACGACGACACCGACGGAGACACGGCGAGCCTTGTCGGACCGTGCCAAGCGCCGGGTACGAGAAGGCTTGTATGGCGCGGCGCGAATCCCGACGGAGACGTGGTCGGGGGCACCATTGGAGGAATGTTGGAGATCGTGGCCACGTGTCCCGAGGAACCTCTCCGCTCCCGATTGCCTGTACTGAGCCATTCTAGCATTACAGCAACTTACTTAGAAAAAAAAAAAAACTCTGAGGCGCTCCCACAGAGAGTGTGAATGTGATGGTTTGGGAAATCTCTATTTTTTTTTCTCTGTTGTTGCTTTTTTGAAGTTAAATCTGACGAGGTTAGTTGGGAGGACGAAAGAGTGTGAAAGAAGTAATAATAGAGTTATCAAATAAGGGCAATTTGGGAGTTGTATTAGAATCTCATTAATTCGTAATCACTCTCTCTCACATAAAAAAATATAAAAAATTACAAAAATTATAAAAAATTACCTCTCTCTTCACCTTTTCACTAAACTCAATACCAATACATATTCTCATACCCAACATTTTACAACACAAACACAAACTTAGAGGAGGAGGAGGAGGAGCGTAGCAAAGAGAGAGAGTATGCTTTCATGTAACGGGCCGGTCCAGCATCGTAATCATGAAATTGCCCTTGTACCCGACCCAGAACCGGATTGGTATGATTGTATTTCTATTTTTCCCTTTCTTTTTTTTTTATTTCTTTTCCAGTCCGTAATTCTCTTTTGTTTTTTTTTTATATAATTTACTCTATGTTTGTATTTTGCTCCGAGATGATGTCTTGTTTTCGATACTAATACTTACAATTACGTTGCCAAGAAAAAAAATACTTACAATTACGTTGAAATTTATAAACATAATTTGCAAGGAGATCTCAAGTTTCTATTTATGAAAAATTAAGATAATATTAATTAAAAAACTTAGCCCTTATTGGAGTCAGGCTTAGCTCTTCCTCAACTTAACATATTGTTCATGGAGAACAAACTTGATCTTTTCAACTTTTCCTTCAGCCCGATGTGATAACAGTACTGTGACCGGACCATCACATTGACTGAAGTTTTTCCCGTATTGTTTTATAAAAGTGATGAATGCTTCCATTAATATGCCAATCACAATTCCGATCCAATATCCACCAATGTGCCAAACCTTCCGACATCGAGTTGTGATCACCTTAGTCTATCTACTACCTTCGCTTCGGCTCAGCCATACCAACCGTAGTAGTGCCAATTCGCCTGCCCAACCATTATCTTAGTATTAGCCAAAATTTCGACATGCCATAAACATTCCGCTCAGCCCTCTGGGTTCATAACTAACCTTAACATAACGGATAAAACGACACCTAGATTGACCCATGTCAAGTAAACCACAAGTTCGCCTCCCCTTAGAGGGACCCTTCCGAAACAACATTCTAGTAACTTCGTTTTCATCCAGCGTTATTTACCAACCAGTGAGCCGCCACAGAGTCTCCCTCTAACTCATTCCAAATCCTTATCTTATGAGTTATCCGACTTTTTCCAAATTTGCCTTTGTGACTTCATTAGTCTACCGATAGCAGCATGTCAGTACTTTGCCCTAACTACAAAGCTTGAGTCCTGTCTTCGCCTATGAGTGCAAGAGGACGCGGTCGTCTAACTCAAATTCCGTTGCGAGTCTCATTGCAGCTCTCTCCTACAGTAGTGATGACGGTTCACCACACCAAACATCACATCCCCTTGAAGTTCCACTTCAATTGCCACAACACAACATCATTGCATTTCCTCCGTATGATTGGTGACAGCTCTATATCTCGACCATTACCAGATCGAGCTGATAGGGGCACGCGTCCCACTGATTTTTGGTTAGTAAGAGGAAGCCCTTCTAGTAGGTTATTTGATAATGGCACGAAACAGTTTGACGCAGAATCATTTTTCGGGACCAAGCATTCTGTCGTTATCTTTCTAAATTGATGCTTCCTTCATTAGGGATGCCATTGATGGACCAACATTTGATGCATCTTTTTGAGTAACAGTAGTAGTAGTGGTTGCACCACTTAACTGATTCTCTATTGGACCATTTTAACTGCCTCCTTTAAACCTTGGTTGAAAGCGGAAGCTATCAATGATAGACACTTTGCACCCACTCTAGCAATAATATCCTAAAAAATTTAATGAATTGACAACAATATCTTCAATAAATGTAAAGTAAATTAAGGATATTATCATCATTTTAATCAAAATTTATGACAAAGAGTGCAAAGTATATAAGTTTGGAAGTTATAGAGTGAAATTTATCAAAATTAGTAGTTTAAGGTGCGAAGTCCAAAACAAATGATAGTTAGTAGCTGAAAATGTGTTTTTTTCTTAAAAAATACATACATAATACAGTTCAAATATTAAAATATAATTGTTTAAAGCAATTTATAATTCAAATATAAATTTAACTCTTTATAATAATTAAAATGTAACTCTTAACTCTTTATAGGTCTAATATCCTCGGAAATAAAAAAGGGATAAATCTCATTTTTTATTACTTCCAAATCAGGTAGAATTTCCCACCACGTGTAATGATTGTAAACCATCATTCAAGTAATTCAGCCGGTCTACTCGGAGATCTCACGTTTCAATTTATGAAATTAAGGTAGTATTAATACAAAATACGTAAAGAATATAATTTAAATATTAAAATTCAACTCTTTTTAACTTATTATTCAAATACAAATTTAAATTCTTTATAATAATTCAAATATCCTCGGAAATAGAAATCTATCTCAAAAATTCATACACAAATACTAATATTTTTTACACAATCTCTAACAACTTTTCACACAAACTTCAATACCTTTAAAAAAATTATTACAAATATTTTCTTTCTACACTTTTTACATAACTCTAATATTTTTTTATTAAACAATTACATCAAATTATCTCTCTACATTTTTTTACAAACTAACAAAAATTAAATATCTTTAAAAAATTTCATAGTAAAAACATATAAAACTCCAATTTATATAATTATTCACAATTCTATCACAATACTAAAATTCGTACCATTTATTTTTAGAAAACGAACATTTGTTGCTAAATCTTGAGTCTCAGGATATAGGATGTTGTGCGACCAAATAGACCGATGCACCACATTGAGAAAGGATTTCTCCTAAGAGAAAATTACCTAATGGGTCATAACAGACTAATTGGATGGATGACAACACATTAATTAATCCATCCAATGATTTATATCACATCCATTTTTTTTTTTATTTTATATTTTTTTATATTTTAATATAGATCATTAGATGAATTCATTAATTTATTGTCATCTATCCAATAGCCTGTTAGAACTCATTCGGTAATCGTTTAGGGAATCGAGTCCCACCACATTTGTCAATTAGAGGACCACATTTGTCCATTCGAGCCCTGGGATCCCAGATCCTGTGGCGCATATACTGGGACTGGGTCCCTCTCTCTCCTTTGACGCTTGCAGCCGAAATAGCGAGCAGCAAGCTCTCTTTCTCTGCACAGGTGTGTGTTGGAGGCAAGGAAACGCCAGTATATTCAGGTATTCACCATCTTCTCAGTTTCTCACTCCCAAGAATCCACCTTCATTTTTGTTGCTTTTGTTGTTTCATTGTAATTGTTAGAGGTGTGGCTCTACCCTCAACAAATGTCTAAACCACTAGCTTGTTCCTACCATAACAAATTAATTGGGTGGCAGAAACTGGAATAATAGGAAATTACTAAATACTGAGTTTATACGAAGGAAAAGTCCGTACCTTTGGTTCCTGTGAACTGAGGGCCCAATTCTAAGTGGCGAGTTCTGTATGCTAATCAATTCTTTGTGGTAGGGCAGGGATGCTAGGGGAATCATTGGCTTCTCCGCTTTTAACATTTGGTTCTGCAACACGCTTCTGCTTTTATTCGGTGAGTAGCAAACTACCCATTCGTATTTTTTCTAAGGGGAGATTGAATGGGTGAAACTGAAATGAACTCGAAGGTTGCCTCTCCTCTTTATTGAAGAATTTGATATAACTTCAAAATTTAACCCATTTGACAAATTGGAATCAGTATACTTGCTATAAGTTGGGTTCCGTTGGTTGTGAGTCTGAGTTGTGATGCAGATTTTGTTTCTTGGGGACCCTATGAGAAAAAAAGGCTTGGTTTCGCTTACCCTCTTTGAACCACATATAATTTGTTTTGAGAGATAAAAATCACATGCAGCCTTGCTTTAGCTATTGAAGCTTTATGCTTGGAGAGATCTCTGTTGGCTTTGAAAAGTTTTTGGTCCTACGTCCATGTTGCAAGATTGAAGCTTTATGGCAGCTAGATTTACAACCCCAAGAAATCAAGACTACAGGTGTATGGTTGAATGAAGAGAGGGCATTTCCAATGAGAAAGAAGTGGGAAAACTCTGGGTTTTACAACATTGATGTGCTTGGCCTGTTTGCAATCGTTTGATGGTTAATCTGTGAAACCTCTTTAGGGACTGCTGTTACTTGTCAAGAATAAAAACAAGAAAAAGCTTTTTGGAATTGTTGTTGGGAAGTTCAGGAGGTTCAATGCTTTTCAGCTGAGAGACCGGAATAGGGTCTTATGAAATATCTCAAGATGGGATTGCTTTAGATTAGAGAGTAATTGAGAGAAATAATATGGGTGACCTGCAGGAGAGATACATGGATCATCAGTCAATTAGGTAGGGGTGCCTGATTTTGAAATGGCGGTCAGTGAATGCTTTCTTTCGAGTCTTCTTTGTGATCGATGCGATTGCTACTTTGAAAGATGGTCCCCTTTTGGGTTAGGTCAAGCAGAGAATTTTATTGGAAGCGTATGAGGCAACATGCTGTTGTATGATGCTCACTGGACAGTCCTGCTGTTTTAGGAACTTAACAGCAGATGATCTGATTAAGGGGAAAACAATCTGTTATGAGGTGCTTTATGTGCCAGCATGATGGAAGGCTAGTTGATTATCATATTTTGCATTCTAGTTTTTATCTTCCGTCAATAGTGTTAGCTAAATGGTAAAGTGTATCTATCAACATGCAGCAATATGTACTCGTTTGAATTCTAAGAGGTTGATCTCTGTAGGTCACTTGACATTGATCACTCATGGCTGTTAGTTGACATTTATTTACAAAATACATCATGGAAGACCCATCAGGGATGACAGAATCATCAAGATAGGAAAGAAACCATTGAAGGTGCAGGTAGCTTAGTTATCAAAATTAGATGGTTTTGTAACAGAGATGTGCCAATGAATCCCTTTACCACAGATTGTTGCTTTAAGGGATTACCCCTACCGTGCAGCCCATAGGATTTGGTGGCCCTTCCACAGTCGAACCCTCCCCTCCCCAAACAACTGAACACAAAGAAAAGGAACCAGTTTAAATTTATTTTCTCATGTCATGTGACGGGTTAATGGGATTTTTGACACACTCGTGTTTGTACAATTTTCGGAATTCTATCAACAAAGCTTTTTACTTCGCTATGATGGTAAAGATAGCCTTGAACTGTAGATAAACACATTCCCTGAGACTGGTTTTTGGGAATTTAATTCCTAGAAGAAGCATATGATATTCTAATGTGTGAACCTGCATCTTTGTCCCGTGAATAAAATTGATCATAGGCTTTGTTTATGAAACTTTTTCTTCTATAATTGTTGTTGGATCATTCTTTTAAGCTTCATGTGGAAATGTTTGCATGGTAAGCTGTGAGCTTGTAGCTAAGTTTGGCTCTGGAGAAATTAGTTTGATTTCTATTTATTTCGTTATATTTCTTATCTCTAAATCTTAATGTTTGATCTGCAATATCTTATTGAAGCCTGATCTTGCAACTGCTAAGCCAAATATCGCGCTTTTGAATTTCAACGGCTCCAATCGGCTTCCACCATATGTGCTCAGAGGAGCTTCGTCCACCAATTTCTCTCCTGAAAAATGGGTAATACGTTCAACTGCACAAATTGAAAATTTGGCTTTGAGTGATGAAGATAGGAAGATGTGGGAAGCATGCAGGCAAGCTCTATCTGCACTTAATTTCAGTGTTGAGGAGGAAGACAAGATACTTGGAAAAGCATTTGGCCAGTTTCATTCGCCTTACTGGGGTGAAGACCGCAAAAAAGAAGTTCCAAATTTTGAAATAGTAAACAGAATATTGGATTATCTTAGGGATTTGAGCCTTTCGGATGACGATCTCTGCAAGTTGCTGAAAAAATTTCCTGAAGTTCTTGGATGTGATCTTGAAGATGAATTAAAAAACAATGTGCAGGTCCTGGAAAAGGATTGGGGAATAAAAGGGAAATCTCTTCGTAACCTTCTTCTTCGAAATCCGAAAGTACTGGGCTATAATGTTGATTGTAAAGGAGATTGTATGGCACAATGCACCCGATGCTGGGTTCGGTTTTAGCCGCCTACAATCAAATGCTTGTCTCGGTGTACAAATGGGAGCATTGTAAAGATTGAACTCATATTACGATTGATCGATTTGCAAGTTCAAGTTTTATTCAATGAGTAAATGTCTGTATCTTTCATTGTGTCTGCTAGTTATTTTTTCCCTCTCAAGTCTGTACCTGTACAAATTTTTTTGAAACTTGCAAGTTCAGGTATAAATGTAATAGCAAGTTCATGTGTAAAGCTGGGAAACCCAATTACGAGACATTGAATTTCATACTGCTTCCCATCATGCTGAAGACTGAATGTTCTTGTCCTGAAAGCCGCCTAAACATTAGAGTTACATAGCAGAGAACGAATAGTCAGGTTGCCCTTGTGCGTCATTCACGTTGTCCACTTACCTCGAAATTTTCTGGGAAAAAGAAACCGAAAGAAAATAAATTACTGCTCAGTCTAAGATGTCTCCAAAAGGGAACTAGCTCTTGTCGATAAGCAGTTCATTTCGTCTTCTGGGTAGAGTACTAAGGAATTTCACGTGCAATCGATGAACTACTTTCCTGAAATGAAGCCACGATACACTTTGTTTATTAATCCCTCCAAAAACATTGATGAACACCAGGTGGACTGGTTCGTGGTAGCTTCTACATGTCCTGTGGTGCAATTACGAAGGGAAGAGCTTGTTATAATGCTCAGTTTTTTTTTGCTCAGTTTGTAAGTATCTTTTTAATTTTTTTTTTAAATCATAACAACTCCGAAATATTATTACTCTTAACAGGTTCAAGACATCAGTTACATACTTTAAAAGGCGTGTCAGTCCTTCTGAAGAGGCAATGAGCCAACTAGCTAAGAGGCCTAAAGGCCATTTATACCCAAACGGGATAAAGTTGAAATGGCCAATAATGGGCGGCAAGTTGGTAAAAAAAAAACAACAAAAAGGAAACTAGCCCGAAGGGAGGCTGCAGAACTTTGCAAGTGGAAAGGATAAAACAGTCAGTGCGTGAGATGCACGTGCATGTCTGCTGTTCGACCCTGACTCGGGCTGTGAAGATCGCCAAAGAATGATCAGGATAGGGGAAGGGAGGGGCGTCTCTACCAAATCTGACCGCCAGAGCTCGAAATAGGAGGAAAAGTAGTTAGCGCATGAGCCACCACGTGTCAGTCGGTCAGCTCCTGTCATGGGCAAAATGAGGACACCGATTGATTTAAAGTGCCTCCAAGTCAGTCGTGTCCACTAAAAACTACCATAGATATCAGGATGTAAGCTCCAAGTTTACCTAAAACACCCCAAAAAAGTGACACAAATGAGTGTTTTATTTAAGACTTCGTTCACCGGAGAACAAAACAAGAGAGTGTAGGGAGGCGGGACGGATTGGAGCACCTCCTTATTTGAGTGTTGTCAATGCCTAGGGTGAGGTTGTTTAGGAAGAAGACAATTTTATTATTTGAATTATATTTTCTAACACTCCTCTCACGTTTGAGTTAGACTCTCCTTTAATTGGGAGACCTAATGCGTGTAATATTTAATTGAAATTGAGTTAGAATGTGGATTTAGGTCTCGAACTCGAGCTTGACTTTGTTACTATATGAATCTACCACTCATCCTAAAAACTTAAGCTGATAGGAAGATGAATATTTTATTATTTGGATATATTCTCTAACACTAAAAGGAAAGATAAACAGTGCATATTTGAAATATAATGGAGAGGGGAGAAATAGTAAGTAGAAACAATACAAAACATGATAGAAAAATAATTATGCATTTAAATTTGAATATCTACATTACCTTAATAACGATATTACATTTAAACTCAAATATTTGATATCACGATAATTAAGTCATCAAATCAATGTTACTTATTTTTGAAAATACGACGCTCATATGAATTACTTAAATAATCTATCCATTATACGCGCCAAGCTCATGATGCCTTGACGTATAAAAAAAACGTAAAAGAAAAATTCGCTTTTATTTTAGATTTGGTAAGTTGGGGTTTAACCTGTCATATCTAAGGGGGTGTTTGTTTGTGGAAATTTCGGGGAATATTCCCGAAATTTTGGGAATCTTTACTTTATTGAGATTTATTGGGGTTTGTGAAAAGTAGTGTGTGTGTAAAAGTTAAAAATTTTGGAGTGTGTTTGTTTTGTTGGAAATTTCGAACCCCGATTAATTGAGGAAACAAACGCCCCTTAGTGATTTGATAAAAAGCATGAAAAGTAAGAAGAAAAATAACTTGTCCAATAAACATACGCAGCATGACAGAATAACTCATCTCTTCGTACATAAAAAGGACTAGGGGTGTTCATTTACACCGGCGGTGACCGTTTTAACCGTCACCGCTACCGGTAAGGGCGATTATTGTGCCTTAGCGGTGCGGTGACGGTGTCAAATATATGATTCCGTTAATTTGCGGTGACGGTTTTCGCCAAACCGTCACCTACACTACCGTTAACCACCCCTAGTTGAAACTTGAGATGATTATTGATTATGTGACATACATTTGTTGTACTTTTGTTATAATATGTTAGTTGGTTTATGTCACATTGTTGCACATTTTTATTAGACTTTAGTATTTATGTTTGAATATGATATTATGTTGGAATTTTGGACAACTTATTATATTTGTTATGAATATTAATGATTATAATATTATGTTGAAAATTTAAACTGCCCAAAACAGTGAAAAAAAAAATGAAAAAGCCCAAGGAGAAAGCCTATTTTTTTTAGCACAACGGTTATACGGTTTAAGCGGTTACCGTATAACCGTTACCGTTAATCCCGTCACCGATAAGGGCGGTTATTGTGCCTTAGCGGTGCGGTGACGACGTTGATTATGTGATTCTGTCAATTGCGGTGACGGTGACGGTTTTCACCTAACCGTCACCTACACTACCATTAACCACCCCTAAAAAGGACATTCATTTATCTTACTCACATGAGGGTGCGTTTGAATGATAAAATTTTGGGTAGGAGAAGTAGTGTAAAAGTGAAGAGAGAGAGAGAGTGAAGAAGTGAAAATTTTTACAAGACATTGTGAAAAAGTGAAAAAATTTATGAAAATCGGTGAAAATGTGAAGGGAGAAATTTTTGTAATAATGATAAAAATTTTAGAGACAATTTTAGTATTCAAACGCACCCTGAGATCAAGTAATCAATTGGCGAGGCATAATGTTAGGGAAGCTGGTTTCCAACGGGGATTATGGTGGATGATAAGATCATTGTCTAACAGAACACCTTCTTCTTTAGCTATAAAAGGCACTTGAAGCTTTTGAGACCACAGGCATCAAGCATCTCTCCTTTTCTCCCTCCCTCTTTTTTTTCAGAAATTTGGCATTAATTCTCGTGTCTTAAGAGGTCTGGGAATGGCCAGAACCAAGACAACACTTGTATTGGCTATAATTTGCTTTATCCTAATTGCAAATGAGGTACTGCTTCATGAATTTTTCATATTATTTATTAATAATTTTCCACTACAAAAATTGTGAATGGTAGTAATTTATTTTAAATTTTGGTGAAATTTTTCAGATTGAGGTCTGCAGTGCAGAGCAGTCCAGGGTTGAAGCACAAAAGATCGGTAAGAGTTCACACTTGATTGTGGCCAGCTTGAACCCCAATGCTTTTTGGGTTTAGGCACAAATGCTCGAGTCACTAACTGACCAGTAGCTTTCAAGGTGCATTTAGACATATAGCTTCAATCCCTTGAAGAACTTTTGATATCATCACAAATAACTGGTGGAAAGCTTTCACTTTCCAAAAGATAGAAAGTTGCTTTTTGTTGTTGTGACTGATGCTTTTGGTTCATATTGTACGAGTATCCAGACTGCAAGGGGAAGTGTAATTACCGGTGCAGCAAGGCATCTCGGCATAAGATATGCATAAGGGAATGCAATGCGTGCTGCAACAGGTGCAACTGCGTGCCTCCAGGGACCTCTGGGAACGCTAATGTGTGCCCCTGCTATGCCAATATGACCACTCACGGTGGCAGACACAAATGTCCTTGAAGCGCACAAATTATTCATAAGGCAATTGTTGGTGTAACTCAGTCTACATTGTGAGTTGCAGAAGAATAAGACCTGGAGGAGACACACAAGAAGAGGAGAGATCCAATGTTTGCCTTCTTCGTCATCCTATGTCCTGTGTTTCTCAATTTCTGAAAAGCTCTGTATATTTGCTCGCTCATCTTTATTTAAGTAGTTGGATGTTAATGTGGTACGTTTAATGTGTTTCTGCATTTCATGTGTTCTCCAATTGTCCAATCCTCTGGTGTACTGTTTCATCAATGGCTTCCAATACTAGAGAGACACCCTTCATTAACTCAACAGTACCAGTTGTACACAACCTGAGAGTCTCCTCATCTTCATCAACACGGGATGTGGAAATTTTTTTTGTTGATTTCTCAAAACTATTTTGAATCTTCTTAAATGCGAAAACAGAACACTAGAAGTTTGAAAGGAGATTGCTTTGGCTTGTGGCCGGCGTTATGAATAAGAACAAGGCTGTCCTTGGAGGATGAAGAATGTGGTAAGAGGAAGTTGCTCTAAGTAGTTTGGAGGTAAGGAGGAGTTTGTGTTGAAAGAGGAAAAATTTAAGAAATCGCTACCAATATAAAGAAGGATATTAATACAGTCATCGGATAATACAAAATGAACTCATTAAGCTGGAGAAATTGGCATCCATCGCCAACTTGGCCTCCTAAGTCCTAAGCGTCCAAAGCATAGCTCTGGATTTTATT
The DNA here is from genome assembly GCA_963930655.1 of Myrica gale. NCBI lineage: Eukaryota > Viridiplantae > Streptophyta > Magnoliopsida > Fagales > Myricaceae > Myrica > Myrica gale. Next base: position 4,444,061 of record OZ005599.1, read on the forward strand.
CCTTTGACAATAAAAGCAATATAGTAAAATTAATGAATCTTAAATGTCCAAAAGCAATAGATTCATGGGCACTTGAGCTTGTTTCCATGGGTTTTGAGGCGTGCATAACATGGGCATGCCTTCTTGTTGCCATAGGTACCGGATGGAACACAGTGGCATCTCAGGCAACAACTTTTGCATGCCCGGGTGCACCTATTTTTCCTTGATGCCTTCTTGCATCTCCTTGAGCATGCAGAGCTGCAATCTGAATCACCATGAAATAAGTTTTTGAGATACCATTTCGAATAATAAAGGCAATAAGGAATACTGGAATAGGGCTTCGATTTGAACAGCAAAAGCAAAACAGAACGTGGATTTCGCGCAAACTTAACTAAGAAGACAACAATGTCAATGGTATCTTTGCCTTTTTGTACAGAAACGATTTGGGGAATAAAGAAGTTCGAACTTTTGTCAAGTCAGCCAGCTACGTCATTTGTTGATTGGAGTGATCCTTTTTCGTTCAAGGACACATGGGAGCCAGATTCATGAATATCTTCATCTTTAAGGAAGAGGAAATTAAAGGGCACCCAATAGATATAATGGCTAACATCCTTATTTCAAATGAAGGGTGTTTGTTTATACTAATGTTGCTGGCAGTGGACAGTGAAACTTCGAATACCCTCGTCATAAAAAATAAATAAAAAAAAGTAGCTAAGACAGCATTTGAATTGTAAATTAGACATTTACATTATAAAAAAAAACAAATAGATATAAAATTGTTTACTTTGTTAGAAGATAATATGTCAATCCTAAGTTGAGCTATTAAAAAGAGGAATCAATTTTCGTCTACTGTTGATTTAATCCAACCTACTTCTTTTGTAATTGTAATTTTCCCTAGTTATTTAGAGTCGATTCCAGCAATATATTTTTCATGAAATAGGAGCTAACTAGATGTTGACACTCGCAGAGCACATCCATGCATCCTGATAAGCTTGAGAATAATCCTTATCTAATGGGTACATATTCACATAGCACTTTTGGCACCTACAAAGCAATGGACCATGCATGCACATGCGTCCTCATTGCAGAATACTCTTGCAGGGCTCAACTAAACAATGTAAAATTTGAGACACTCGATCGATTTGGGATTTCCATGTGAAAATGAAGATTGCCATGGCTTCATTCTATGATGCAAATATGCAGGGGTCATGATATTATTTACCCCATCACGCAGCAGCTCATATTGCTTGTTTGGAGACAAATTTTCCCTTCTGTTCATGGATTGTGTAAACATTATGTTTGGGTTTTATTAGTACATTGGCATAGTTCTCACTCAAAGCTTCTCTTGAATGGGACCTCTTTTTGAGGAAAAAACAGGGGGAGAATAATTTTAAGGTTGGAAAATTTGGAAAATGGCATTCTTCATCGAACTTCACAGACAAAAATGAAGCTCATAAAAAGTAATCCGGCACCGGGCAATCAGGGTAAATATCTAGTTAAATGAGTAAACCAGCAACTTACTGATTTTCGGAGGATGATATTTACTGTGAAGAGCTACTACATTGCTCCCTCCATCAATCTGAATCCAAAAAGTGAGATCACAAAAATAAGATCCCCCGGGTTCAAATTCTAATGTTCTATCCTATCGCTTTCTGCATTTTTTTCATTACAATGTATTCCGTTCATTGAAGTGCAAAACTACGGTTTGTGGGCCACCCTGAAGGTGTGCGGCAAGGCTATGGCTTTTGGTGCAGAAAACTAGGAAAAGGTAATAGACTCACACTAGCTAGAGTGTTTGCGGCAGTAGTTATTGATGAAGCCTCTGCAAGAGCCTGGAAAAAGATACACCAAAGTACAGAGTAAAGTATGATTAGGCAATAATAGTCTTCTACTTCGTTAAAAAAATCTCTAATTGTAGTGTACCTGTAGGAGTAGGATGGCAATGAAGAAAACTGAGAAGAGCTTCATTTTCGGACTTAAAGGTAGATATGGGGGGGCAGTGATGAGAGCTTCTGAATGAAAATAGGTGAAGCCGGAGAGCTTTTCTATAGGTCTTTCTGGTGCCTTTTGACGTTTTATCGTTTAAAGTTCACGTGTAAAAGTTGGAGCAAGTTCACAAGCTTTGGTTGAGTCGACAAGGAAATGTTGGTGCAAGAGGACTAAAAAGTATCTTTGGAAGCTTTCTTTCACTGTTGTTCTATTCTAATGTGAGAACAGCTGGTGATGCTTTTGGCTGGTTGGTGTATCATGTATGGACGAGAGGGAGAGGGAGAATGGTCCCCTCCGCTGTCGGTTATCATGTCTCCTTGCCTTGTTTTGCCTCGTGAATAGCAGAATAGGGAGCAACAGGCGACTGAAATAGCTCCATTTGGGCGTGTTAGTTGTGGGCTGGTTCTAGGGGTGCTAGTCCGGTCCGGCCTCTGGCTCCGGTTCCATCACAGGTTCCGGGAGGCTGAGGTCAATAGCTCCTAGGAACCAAAACCAGAGGTGGTTTTTGACATTTCCCAGAAGCGAAAGTTTCCGCCGGTTCACCGAAAAACCGGTTCCGTGTATTTTTTTTAATTTTTTTAACTTAATAGTAAAACGATGTCGTTCTATTTTAAGTTGAAAGACGTCGTTCAAGGTACGTTTTGATCCACGGTATTTGATTCCTGAAAAAGCCATATGTTCCCCTCCCCCCTCTCATTCGGACCTTCGCGACCCTCAGCCCTCACTCCCTCAGCTCTCTCCTCTCTCTGTTCGAAGACAACGTCCATTACTCTCTGTCTCTGTCTCTCTCTGCTGAGGTCTTCTCCAGCGATGCAACTCCCTCCGGCTTTCGCTGCTTCTCTCTCTCTCTCTCTGTATGTCTCTATCTTTGTTTGTCTCTCTCTCTATCTATCTGTCGCTTAAAGCTTTCCCTGTCTCTCTATCGCACACACACTCTCTCTCTCTGTCTCTTTCTCTCTCTAGTCTCTGTCCATCTCTCGCGTCTCTTTCTCTCTATCTCCCTAGTCTCTGTCGATTATGTGAATCTGTTAATTACATGTTGTTTTGAGTCTCTATCGAGTACATTTCTACTATCATTTAATTAAATTTTTTTATGAACTCCTTGTTAATAAATTTATTTTTTTTAGAGATGATTTCTAATGCTGCATCAATCGTGGATTCGTGATTGATCGGCGTTTGGTTATGTTCTTAATTTTTTACTTGAGTTGATACTTCTAACTTCTAAGTTCGTATTGTAATATTCTTCTATTTCGAGTTATGTCAGCATACACTATGTTTTTTGGTTATTGTTTCTATCGAGTCTTAACCACTTTTATTATTAAGTCCATAATATTTCTTTAGCTATTTAAGAATTGTGATGGTGTCTAGGTTACTACTTACTAGGTGACGTTGTGAATATGTGATTATGGATTTTGTGAATTGCATGTTTTTATATTTATTTTTACACTTGTTTGTGAATTGCGTGTTTTAGAATTTTATTGTGAATTTGGATTTTATGATAAGAGTTTATGTTATTATTTTTTTCGGTTTTCAAAAGATCAACAATGAGTTGTTGGTTTTTAAATATTATGGGCCAAATAAAATGACCATCAAAACTAATATGATAATAATAAGATATGGTTGTATTAGTTTGGCTATATATGTAATATTTGAGCTCGAAAGTCAAAACCTCCATTAAAGAATTTACAGATATTCAAAGACTTGTTGAAAAATTCTCTTGAAATTTTCTAGAAAAAAAAAATTTATTGACTTTTTTTTTTGTTTCTTTTCCTTCTTCCATTTAAAAGGTCATAGTAGTTTTGGACTAAACAAATCGGGTTTTTGGGTTCCCCTCTTTTTGGGCTACACGTAAACAAGCAGCCCAATTTCTCTTTCTGATTTCTATTCAAGTACACCATAACGATTCCGGATCGCTGATCCGATCCATTTTTTCCACTACCAGTCTACCTCATCCGGTCAGAGAAGATGACTAGGCTAAGGTGTTGTCTGAATGGGAAAATTTTGAGTATCGAGGTTTGTGAAATATTATTATTTGTAAAAAAGTAAAGATATTTTATGGGAGTTGATGAGTGAAGAGAGAGAAGATTTTTAAAAAATATTATAATAATAATAAATTTTTTAATGAATTTTTTAATATTAATCCCAAATAATTGGGGTCAATTATTTGAAGTTCAAACAAATCCTAAGATAATTATAGTAACGGATGCGCCTATTTAGAATCCAGTTCTGGTAGCAATCGAATAAACATATTTGTTCCAATTCCATTCTGGTACTTATACGAATGGAACCGAAATTTTTGGAATTGAAATTCAGAAATTCCGGCCTAGTAAATGGCCTTTTTGCCCAGATTCTTTTAATAACAATAACAACAACTGCAATGAACAAAACATATATAGACTCCTCTAGGTATGAAGAAAGAAAGTTTCGTTTTAAAAAATGCATCAGAAGAAAAAAGAATAAAGCTGATTTATTTGAACATTGAAGTATTGAACACAATAATGCTCTTTCATCGTAGGAAACTGATTTACAGTATTGAACATGATCATACTTCAGCTTCAACAGAAACGGCCCACCAATCACCAAACTTCTATATTCAAATGGTAAACCATTTTACAGTAATGTGTATATGCAAAAACAATTTGTTGAAAGATGTGGACTCTCTAGATAAGAACCAAATATATTTCCCAGCAGATGAAAACACAGGTTTAATGATTTCAGAAATCTGAGAGTTGAAAGTCAACTTAGACCAAATTCCAATCAAAGCACTCAATCCTGAATCTGTCGATCAAATCCCCAATGTGTCAAACACTGAACCCTCTAGTTCAAAGAGAGATAAGCCATCATGCTTAGGTTACACAAAATTAACTATACCTCGGTGAGAGAGAGATTCGGCATCCAAAGAGAGATTCCGGCCAACAGACAGAAAGATAGAGTTGAGAGGACCGCTCACGGTCGGCAATGACAACTGGACGGTGAGAGAGAGAAATGTGTGTCCGTGAGACAGTGAGAGAGAAATCGAGGGAGACAAGGTTGTAGGGACGAAGGAGGGGGAGAGGGGGGTCGTCGAGTAAGTGACCACTGAACAGGTCAAAATATATATATATTTTTTAATCAGGCCATTAAAAAAAAAAGAAAAAAAACCTTCCGGAACCGGAAATTCCGGCATATACGGTGCCGAATTGGTAAGGGTTTCATTCGGCAATTTGCAAATCACAGAAGCATCCCAAAATGGTTGATAGCTCGAAGAGGAGTAAGAACTCGTCGGAGAGGAAGTCAAAGGGGCGTGTAGAGGACACAGAGACTTCATCGTCGTCTCCATCGAGCTCCGACGATGAATCTGCGAAGCGGCGGCGTAGCCCCGGGCACCGGCAAAGAAGCGAAGATAAGGAGTCGAGGATGGAGAAAGAAAGTAGGAGGGAGAAAAGAAGGAAAGCAAGAAGAGAGGGAAAGAAGAGAAGGGTTGATGAGTCCGGGTCGGGGTCTTCGAATAATGAGGGTGATATGGAGCATGACGATTCTGATAGAGTGTTTTTAATACCTTCAAATGTTCGGCCTACTTTAGAAGTTGTGGGACCCCTAATTCATGCTCGCGTGCAACCTGGAGAGCAACAAGTCGATCGGCCTGCACCACCAAATGGATTGCAGTCGGTAACAGTGGATGCTGAAGCAGGACCAGTAATGCATGAGAATAATACACGAAGGCCATGCCCAGAGGATGATGCTACTGCTCCTAGAAAAAGGTAGTAATGTACTATTGGTTTTATTTCGTACCTAATTAGCTGCTATTTCAATTAGTATGTGCTTTATTCTACAGCACCAGCAATATCGACCAGTGAATGAGTCAATGCCTGTTCTTGCCCATTTTAATGAGATATAACAAGCTTGTAATAGATCTGGATATATACTCGGGTGGTTTTGTCTGGTTAATTGTGCTTTTCATAATGCATGACCCTACAAAAAAATAAAATAATCCGGCAGTGTCTTTTCCCCCAATTTGATGTTTTCCTCTTGCTCTATATAGCGAAATAGGATACATCTTTGTACAGCATGATAAATTTACAGTTTCTGGATCACATTTATTGTTCGTATTTAGTAGCTGCCTCGTGGATACTTTTTATTATACATTTGAGAAGCAGAAAGAGGATACTGGAGATTAGCACTGGACAGATACGATGACCAGAGTTTAATTGTGGGAGTGGTTGCTGATATAGTTTAATCCACAGCGGAGGAAATATTTCAAAAGGGGCAAATAGTTAACCAGAATCTGGACTCCTTTGATTCGGTCTTTCTCAATAACATCCCCTCTAACTCGTGTGTCCAAACTTTTGATTAAAAGGGTCTACTGCATTCAAAAATGAGGAAAAAAATTCTGCCGTTTGGGTTGGGAGAAGGTAAGTTTAAATGCATAAATGGGGACCACCCCTTCATATACTGCCTAGAAATATCAATTTATTCAAATTTCTTGCGCGAATTCTTTGTTGGATTATATAGCATCCAGGTTTTCATGAGTTCCTTCCAAAATCTCTTATGCATATCCCAAACTTCGTCCTCTGATGTCTTTTGAGCTCAAATACCTCTTCTTGTCCTACTGGTTATCTAGTGTATGCCATGCACTATGATTTTTATTTGAGGGAGCATATATAGGTTCTCTTTGGTTCTTGTTTGTGCTGATACGACTTTCTAAAGCATCTCCATGCCATGCTCTTCATTGTAGTCACGTGGAGCATGTATAAGTTCTCTTATATTGTGGCTGACCTGATATGACTTGCTAGAGCGTCTCCATTCCTTTCATGAACACGCTCAAGCTTCTGAAAGCTTCCCCTGAGTTCAATTTTTTTGTAGTGCCATTATAGTCAGTCATTAATCTTCAATATTATCTGTTACAGCCTTTGTAACTCCAAACAGGTACAATAATTAGAATGTATAAAATCAAAAAGAGGAAAAAAAACCCGAAAAGAATATAATATTGACATGCATCTAACAATTTGTTTTCCTTTGTTAAAGGATTTATATGTTTTTATAGCTTTTGCTTAATTTTTGTTGCAGAGTAATTGGCCCTGAGATGCCATCAGCTGAGTTACCTGCAGCAGCAACCAAACTAACAGATGCGCAAGCTGAAGTTAGGTACTTCTTGGAGAGATTTCTGCAGATACTTTTTAATTTAGGAGGGTTTTAATGTTTGGGATTACATTTTGATATATGATTCTGAAATGTGTAATGCCAATTGAGACGACTTGTGATACTATTTTCTTACGAGTTTTTCCAGAGAAGCTGAGTTGGTGGAAGATAATGAAACCTTTATGTGTCTCCCACACCATGCTCTGGTTATTGAGGCTGCATCAGCAAACGAGGCAGAGCGATTTGAAGAGGTATTCTAATTTGCCTATTGTGAATGTTTTAAATCTCTCCCCCTTGCCCCCTTCCTCTATCCCAACCCTAAAACCCTTAAAACTCATCATTTGGGCGTAAAGTAAAATGGCTATAAGCTAATATGGCCATAGAGGTGTACCCAGATGACAAACATTTTTTTTGTCCTTATTTACAAACCTTACCTCTAGCATCTAAACATGTTCTCCATATCCTTTATGCTTGTTTATTTCAGATGGACGCACCACTTATTTCTATACCTACATCTACACCCAAGTTGACGCCATTTGCTGCTGCTTTGTCCACACCATTGTCTAAGTCCATAGGTAGTATGGGCGAGCCTGTGGATGATTGTGAATCACCTGAGATGTGGAATGACTTGACTGAAACATCTGATTATGATGTCGCTGACCCCATGTGCACATATAGTGATTGTGACAATCCCTTTGGGTGCCATCATGAAAAGCATGACATTTAAAAGTTGAAAGCCCACTTGAATGATGGCACGATTCATGAGAGGAAGCAAAGTCAGATGGATTTGGGACGGGTGATGATGACTCATAAGATGAAAGGTGTAAAGGGGGAGGAGATAAACTCTTTGGCAGCAGCCCAATACAATGCTGAGTATAATGAAGAGAAGATTAGGATGGCAATTGTGAGGATGATAGTTATTGATAAATTGTCATTTAAGATTGTGGAAAAGGAAGGGTTTAAGAATTTCATTTGTGAACTTGAGCCACGATTCGAAATGCCCTCCAAATACACGGTGATGAAGGATTGCATGGAGGCGTATTTATTGGAGAGGAATAGGTTGAAAGACAATTTCAAGTTTAACAATTATCGGATTTGCTTCACTATTGAATGTTCAACTTCAATTCTGGATATCAATTATGTGTCTGTTACTGCCCACTTCATTGACCGTAATTGGAAACTGCACAACAGAACTTTGTCTTTTCATTCAGTGTTGGATCATGATGGGGTGACCATATGTAAAGAGTTAGAGGATTGCATGCGTGATTGGGAAATTGATAAGATTCTGACGATTACTGTTAACAATGTATCCTTTTATGATGTTGTCATTGAGCAAGTAAAGACGAGGCAATTGCAGGTAGATACATTGACTCCGGGGAAGATTATTTGTGATCATGACTTTCTGCAGATGAGTTGTTGTGCACATATATTGAACTCGATTGTGATAGAGGGATTGAAAGTGGTTGATGACTCTATTGAGAAAATCCGAAACATGATTAAGTATGTGAAGTCTGCACCCCAGGGACTTGACACTTTCAAGAAATGTGTGGAACATCAAAAAATTCAGGATAGTAACTTCTTGACTCTTGATATTCCTACTCGATGGAATTCTACGTATATGATGTTGGATACGGCAGAGAAATATCAGCGGGCTTTTGAACTTATGTTGGAAGATGATGAACAATTTAGGATGTTTTTGTGTGAGGATGAAAATGGGAGGAGGGGATTGAGACCTCCTACGTCTGATGATTGGGAACACATTCGCCACTTCGTAAAGTTTCTCAAATTTTTTTATAAGGTGACATTGCAGATGTGTGGATCAGAGAAGATTACTTCAAATGTCTATTTTAAGGGACTTGCTGAGGTCCATGAGTATCTGTTCAAGTACTCTGGAAATGATGATATCATTTTGGAGAACTTGGCTTTGAGAATGAAAACCAAATATGACATGTATTGGGGTGATTTGATGAAAATGAATAGGTTTCTATTTGTGGCAACTGTACTTGATCCTCGCTTTAAGATGTGTTTTTTTATGTTTTGGTTCAAGAGAGTCCTTGGCACCGAGAAAGGGCATGAGATGACAGGGATGGTGAGGGCAACCGTTGATCGCTTGTTTGAGGAGTACAACAATATACAATCCATGGATGATAGTGCGAGTCCTGTAGCCTCAATTGGTGGTAGTGATGATAATGATATATCACACCTTCTAGAGAAGGAGTTCAATGAATTTCAAGCTGCACAAAATTTACTGAACAAAAAATCTGAATTAGAGAGGTACTTTATGGAGGACTATGAAGAATTAACACCTTCATTTGACATATTGAATTGGTGGAAGGTGCATTCAACGAAGTTCCCTATTCTCGCTTGTATTGCTCGAGATGTGTTGGCTATCCCTATTACTGTTGTGTCACCTGAGTCAGTTTTCAGTACTGGAGGTCGGGTATTGGATGCTTTTCAGAGTTCACTGGCTCCCAGAACGTTGGAGGGCCTTACATGTGCTCAAAATTGGTTGAGTTCTGAGCTAATTGATAAGGATAAACAGTCGTTCTTAGATTTGACAGAGGACCCTGAGAGCTATAGACTTGATGCGGGTAATCCTATTATCATACTTCAAATTCATTTATTTTGATTTGAAGATTTTATAACTTACATGATTACTTAATTGGTTTTATTTAAAATCTTATTTTTGTAGAAATATCCACCTTGGTCACAAAGATCGAGCAAGAGACTTGACATGGCACCTCTGCAGCTTTTGTATCTATTGCCATGATTATGTTCATGCTAGCAACATGCCAAATAGTTTCAATTGGACTGTTTAATTCCTTTTCGTTGTAACCTATTAATATTTATTTTCATGGACTTGGAATTTCAGATTCGGATACATTTTCTTTTGCTTTATGTTGCATTTTTTCCTTGTAGACTTCCTGTTTTACTGGTAGTGGTGGAGGACAAGGGTCATTAGTTGGTTGTATTTGCTCTGGCTTGTGCTTGTGCTTGTACTTGTACTTGTGGCGGTAGACAATAGTTCTTAGTTATTTTTTTTGTCAGTGTAGCCAACATGGTCGGAAACAAAAATGGGGCATGAAGCAAAATGGCCATAAAGCCAATGTGATGAAAATCTCATATGGTCTTAGTGTATTGCTTGGTGTGGCCAACAGTCATATCTATTTCTATCTTGTTACTTGTACTGTTGCATTTGGAGCCTTGTATTGTGTATGTTATTTATGGGGCAAGATGCACTTCATCTGTTGTAATGAATGGGCATAAATATGAGCTATTGGTGTAATGAAGTTCAGGTATATCTTGTTTGTTTGTTTGTGTGCAGATGTGTTTTTCTGTTTTGTGATTTCTCTGAGCAGAATATATCTTCTTTATTGATCAGTGTACCTGTGTCTTGGATGGTTCTCTAGGAATTGCATGCATGCAATAACTCATATACTGGTTAAATTTATCTGTTCAGATCACCAGAATCATGGGAGTTGAGGCTGATTCTCCTTGCGATGTTATAGGAGTGAACCTAAATATGTCCAGTGATAACATAATGAAAGGGGAAGTCTCTTGAATTCTTGTCCCTTAACTAATGAAACTGAATTTGTTCAATGCATTGGTTATAATCGTCAGTTATGATGTGTTTTTGTTTCCTTGGTGATTTTATTGTCTTGTGGATACGTTTTTCGTCCAACACCAAGCTATTCCTCATACACTCTAAGATGCCTACATTAGATCGGTTGGCATCTATTGATGCCCAACTTACCTACACTGCAGGAGGAAGAGCTCAAAGGTTACCGAGGGATTTGTTCTACGACCAACAAAAACAGTCAGCCAGTCTGGAGTAATAGAGAAGCGTGCCAAAAAAATTCAAAGCTTTAGAAAAGGCTTGAAGTTGTCACAAAAAATCCCAAAAAATAAAAAAATAAAAAATTATAGGGTAGCGTCAGAAGGCTTGAAGTTGTTTCTTTACTGTAAAGAAGATGTTCCTAACCTTATATCCTGAGGAACCTAAGGGATGGAAATTAAGGCTATGTTTGTTTAAGTTCTCAGAAAGTTTTCAAAAAATTATCACTCACTTTTTCATCAATTCCAATACATTTTCACCAATCCCAATAACTTTTTACAAATTTCAATAACTTTTAACTAACTTTTCACCAATCCCAAGAAAATCTACACTACTTCCAAAAAAACACAAAACAAAAACTGTTTTGATAACTAAACCAAACATAGCCTAAATCTCTCTCAGAGTAAGATATGTCCATTGTTCCTGTTCTGTTTCCCATGCCTACCAGCCGTATGTTTTTTTTCTCTAGATATAGAGAAATGTAGGAGATGTTAAATTTTTATGACAACAATGGTTTTTTTGAAAAGTACGGTACAATAAGGCATAGGAGAACTAAGGCATGCCTCTGAACAGTTGGAAATCAGACCAGAATATTTGCAACGTGATGACCAGTCATTCCCCAGTGGCAGAGACTCTTACCTGTTTTTTTTCTCGGAGAACTTGAGTATTTGCCGAGTGTAGTGTCAGTTTGTAAACTGATTCTAATCAACGACCTAGAGTTGGTTGGCAAATCATGAGTTGGTTATTGGTTAAAACTGGAAACATTTGGTGTTGTCTAGCTTGTACTCTGCAGATTATTCCATCGCTGGTAGTTTAATCCTAGCATATTAGGATGGTGTTTTATTTGTCTTTGTGACTTCCTGAATATGATAGTCTCCCTCATTCTTTCTCGTGTGGCTGCATTAAGTTGCTAGATCACAATGTTGCACACTAAAGAACTCCTGCTTAAAAAGTATTTAATGAATTGAACACTCATTCTGTCCTTGCTCTAGTCACCATGGCTCTCCTGTCAGTGTTGTCAGGTTCTTGAGTTTGAGTACTTCTCGTGGGCACAATTATGCTCAACAAAAATTGTTTATACACAGTGATCATCTTGGATGTTTCTATATACCCAAATTGGAATACGACATGACACTTAGGGTCTGTTTGGTTGCTTGCAAAACAAATTACGTAATTTATTTTACTTGTTTTCAAGTATTTGGCAAGTATCTGTAAATGAGGTCAAAATAAAAAGTTTTCAAGTCAACTTTAAAAGCTCTATTACTTTCTAGAGAACAAACTAATCTCAAATTCTATGTAAAACAATTTTTTTAAAACATTATAGTACGCCTTATATCTACTGGCAAAAATCAGTAAGCCTCTCTCAAGTTCCAAAATAATTTGTCCGCCTCATAGGGTCAGGCAAAAAATCCGACGCCCAACCCAGAACCGACCAGGTCAGGTCAAATTTATTCGGGATTGAGGTTGGGGTCAGGTTTTATTTATGTATTTCGACCAGATTCGGGTCGGGTTGGGGTTTGTTAAACACATTTAGAAAAATCCGAACCTGACCCGAATATAAATAGAGCTCAAAACGTTTTTAGCCTAAGAAAATTAGCCCATAATGTTTTGGGCCTATAATATAATGAAATAAAAAAAGCTCCAACGAACCCCGCCCCGAACCTGATCTGCCTGGGGCGGCTCAGGTTCATGAGTCATTCGAGGTTGGGGCTGAGTTTCATTTTCCTTGCCCCGATTTAGTCTAGTTCGGGGGTGAAACTCGACTTGAAAACCCCAACCCGAATTAAATTTGAAGGTTGCATATGATAGTTTTATATTCATCTATTTTCTGGCTACGTGGACACTTCTCCCTTAGTTGGCTAACAAAAATTGAATTTAGGGGACCAATTTTATTAAAAGTGTATCTCAGGGACCTTTACATTAAAATTAGTACCTTAGGGACGAAAATATTAAAATTTTGTGAAAAAATTGCATGCCACATGGCAGCTTATGATTGACATTGAGATGACATATAAAATTCGCGTAAGCACCATTCTGTCTGTTGGCTAATGATAATAGGACGGAGGATTGATTTGTCTAAAAAACTTATCTCAAGAGCCCCACGGTTGAGATTTATACCCATGAGACTAAAATGTCAAAAGTGTAAACTACAGAAACCTGTACGATAATTATTCCTTTTATGTAAATACGTAAATCATTAAGCGTGCCAAACATCAAAAAATATTTTCTTGAAAATATATTAAAAGAATAACCAAACACTGAAAAGTGTGTATTCTATATTCGGTTATTTGTTTTGGGGAGAGGGTTGCATTATTTACTATACTAACTGAACTTTGCCTCTTATCTTGTGAGAATCCATCAATTTTTCTAAGGAGGTTAAATTACTTCAAATAATGTAGATGCGAATTGTTAAAGAATATGTATTAGAACTGAGAATATTTGATCTTTAGAAAACTGAGAATCCAAGAGAATTGAGTTGCTTCTAAACTGACACTCCACAAATAAACTACCATAATCTCTCGCTTGGGAAGCATGTAACTTGACCTTTAGTAAGTGAGACATATCAGAAAGGATCCAACACCTTTATGCTTAAAGCAAACCCAGATCAAAGATCTGGAGATAGAAATACCCATAAACATGTTAGAGTGTCGCTTACCCAAGACTCATGATCTCAAAAGCAACTAAAGGTGCGTTTGTGTACCAAAATTTTACCCCCTCTAAAATTTTAACACAATTAAATATTACAATATAATCTCTCTCTCTCCCCATCAAATCATTACTATTTACTACAAAAAATATGAAAAATTACCTCTCTCCTCACTTTTTCACTAAACCCAATACTTAAAATTTTAACAACACTAAAATTTTACAACACAAACACTAAATCACTTAGATGAGTCAAAATGCTTCAAATGCTTTATTTATCATATTTTAGGGCCAATGTATTTAAACTAATTCCATTAGATGAAAGTCGAACAAATCGTTGACAACTTAAAAATAGATAAATAAATAAATAATGCTGCAGAATAAGAAATATATTATGTCTTAAATGTATTAGATCCGGCTGAATCTTTACATGACAAAATCAACAAGGTATGAAATATTATACTGAAAAGCATGGCAAAAGTAACACGCTTCACTCTCATTTCAAACCAATTTTTTTCTCTCACCTTAGGCATGAAACTTTTTTCTTTAAAGAGAATTTCATAGTTGGTCTGATGTAACAATTTTTTCCTATATAACTTGAATTAATTGTCTTGTTCACTTGGACAAAAGTGAGTGTTAAGTTATTTCCACATGACAGAATGAAACTGATGTTATTTCTTAGAAAAAAAAAGATTACGATGTTATTTGACATATATCATCCGCTGCATTATTGGCCAGTATCATTTTTTTCTGCCACCGCAAGAAGCCAAGTTTTTCCGCAAACAAAACTCCAAGTAGCCTGAGTTCTCTTTCTGACGTCTGTTCAAGTACACCATAGCGATTCCGGGTCACTGATCCGATCCATTCTTTCCACGAAACCTCGTCCGGTCAGAGAAGATTACGAGGCTGAATTGGTAAGGGTTTCATTCGGCAATTTGCGAATCACAGAAGCGTCCCAAAATGCTTGATAGCTCGAAGAAGAGTAAGAAATCTTCGGAGAGGAAGTTAAAGGAACGTGTAGAGGACACGGAGACTTCATCGTCGTATCCGTCAGGTTCCGAAGATGAATCTGCGAAGCGGCGGCGTAGGCGCAGGCACCGGCGAAGAAGCGATGAGAAGGAGTCGAGGACAGAGAAAGAAAGGAGGAGGGAGAAAAGAAGGAGGGAGAGCGAGAGAAAGAGAAGGAAAGCGAGAAGAGAGGGAAAGAAGAGAAGGGTTGACGAGAATGATGAGTCCGGGTCGGGGTCTTCGAGAGATGAGGATGATACGGAGCGGGTTGTGGCCGACCCCGAAGCTGTGGTGCGAGATATGTTGACAGAATTTCCTAGTGTTGTCAATGATTTGACGCAGGTGTTCTTCTGCTTCTTCTTCCTAAATTTTCCCGCTTGCAATTGAGGTTATTTCCTAGTGTTGTCAATGATTTGACGCAGGTGTTCTTCTGCTTCTTCTTCCTAAATTTTCCCGCTTGCAATTGAGGTTATTTCTAGTTTTTGAATCTTTCGTCGGGTCACTCTGAAGCTCAATAGGTAGAAGATTTGAAGATGTTTATTTTGCCATCTGCTGTTTATCTTTCTCTGAAAACCTTTAGTGGTACTACCCTTTCTTCTTTATCGTGAGATCTTGAGTTTTCGCTTAGCCGGGGTTATGATGGACAGCTTTTGCAAATGGTTGATGATGGCCAAGCGGTTGACATAAAGGGTATATCTGAAAGGTCTCTGACAAAACATATAAAGAAGCTGTTCCTTTCATTGAGACTCAAGGAGCATGGTGATAGAGTGTTTTTACTACCTTCAAATGTTCGGCCTACTTTAGAAGTTGTGGGACCCCTAATTCATGTTCGCGTACAACCTGGAGAGCAACAAGTCAATCGGCCTGCACGACCAAATGGGTTGCAGTCGGTAGCAGTGGATGCGGAAGCAGAACCAGTAATGCATGAGAATAATACACTAAGGCCATGTCCAGAGGATGATGCTACTGCTCCTAGAAGAAGGTAGTTATGTACTATTGGTTTTATTTAGTACCTAAGTAGCTGCTATTTCCATTAGTAGGTGTTTTATTCTACAGCACCAGCAATATCGACCAGTGAATGAGTCAATGCCTGTTCTTGTCCATTTTAATGAGATATACCAAGCTCGTAGAAGATCTGGATATATACTCGGGCGGTTTTGTCTGCTTAATTGTGCTTTTCATAATGCATGGTCCTACAAAAAATAATAATAATCCTGCAGTGTCTTTTCCCCCAATCTGAAGTTTTCCTCGTGCTCTATATAGCGAAATAGGGTACATCTTTGTACAGCATGATAAATTTACAGTTTCTGGATCACATTTATTGTTCGTATTTAGTAGCTTCCTTGTGGATACTTTTTATTAGACATTTGAGAAGCAGAAAGAGGATACTGGAGATTAGAACAATAGTATCTGCACTGAGCAGATACGATGACCAGAGTTTAATTGTTGGAGTGGTTGCTGATAGAGTTTAATCCACAGCGGAGGAAATATTTCAAAAGGGGCAAATAGTTAACCAGAATCTGGACTACTTTGATTCGGTCTTTCTCAATAACATCCCCTCTAACTCATGTGTCCAAACTTCTGATTAAAGGGGTCTACTGCATTCAAAAATGATAAAAACAAAAATTTGCGGTTTGGGTTGGGAGAAGGTAAGTATAAATGCATGAATAGGGACCGCCTGTTCATATACTGCCTGGACATTCCAATTTATTCAAATTTCTCAGGAGTTGGATTTGAGGAGTTTCTTGTGCGGATCCTTTATTGGATTATATAGCATAATGGTTTTCATATAATTTCCTTCCAAAATCTCTTATGCATATCCCAAACATCGTCCTCTGATGTCTCTTGAGCTCAAATACCTCTTTTTCTTGTCATACTGGTTATCTAGTATATAGATTGTTGTTTCAGGGAGCATATATAGGTTCTCTTTGATTTTTGTTTGCGCTGATACAGCTTGCTAAAACATCTCCATTCCATGCTCTGCAATTGTTGTTTCCGGGAGCATATATAGGTTCTCTTATATTGTGGTTGACCTGATATGACTTGGTAGAGCATCATTTCTTTCATTAACATGTTCAAGCTTCAGAAAGCTTCAACTCCCTGAGTTCAAATTTTTTGTTGAGCCATTATAGGCATTAAGCTTGAATATTATCTATTACAGCCTTTGAGACTCCAAATTAGGTACAATAATTTAGAATGTATACAATCAAAAAGTGGAAAAAACCGAAAAGATGTAATGTTGACAAGCATCTAACAGTTTGTTTTCCTTGGTTAAAGGATATATATGTTTTTATAGCTCTTGCTTTCTTTTTGTTGCAGAGTAATTGGCCCTGAGATGCCATCAGTTGAGTTACTTGCAGCTGCTGCCAAACTAACAGATGCGCAAGCTGAGCTCAGGTACTTCTTGGAGAGGTTTCAGCTGATGCTTTTGAATTTAGGATTCTGAAATATGTAATGCCAATTGAGACGACTTGTGATACTATTTTCTTACAAGTTTTTCCAGAGAAGCTGAGTTGGAGGAAGATGATGAGATCTTTATAGGTCCCCCACCCCCTGCTCTGGTTATTGAGGCTGCATCAGCAAACGAGGCAGAGCGATTTGAAGAGGTATTCTAATTTGCCTATTGTGCATGTTTAAAATCTCTCCCCCTTGTCCCCCTTTCTCATATTAAGGTTGTGTATGTTATTTACTTTTATGTTAGTGGTGATGATTCTATGCAGTCATCATATACTTCTCGTTTCTTCCATTCCTCATCATTTCTTCTTCCTCGCCCATTTAATTCTTTTGCTTTCAAACTAGTCATGACTATTTAAGGACTTTTTTTTACGTATGTGCTTTTCTTATGAACTATTGGGGGATGGCAAAGTAACCTGTGGTAGGTGGTACTATAGCTACCAGTACCGGTATTCAAGAGTAGTTTTCTGCCACTGGCAGTAGCGTGCTGGTAGCAATATCCCACCTGCTGCTGGTGGTAATCTCCCCCCCCCCCTCTTATGATATAAACTACTTTCTCTATTACCTATAGGTTTTAAATTAAAAGCTTATAAAACAATGACATTCTCTCTTTCATTTGACAACAAGGAGTCACATTCTTTCTTTCTCTATCTTTCTCTCCATTTCTCTAGAATCTCAATTTCTCATTATGTACTCTCTAACTAGTAATGTGTTGTATTTGTTTTGGCTTGTGCTTTTGCTTGTACTTGTATTAGTGGTGGTGCGCAATAGTTTTTAGTTATTTTTGTTTGTTAGTGTAGCCAACATGGTCGGAAACAAAAATGGGGCATGAAGCAAAATGGCCATAAAGCCAATGTGATGAAAATCTCAAATGGTCTTAGTGGTATTGATTTATATGGCCAACAGTCATATCTATTTCTCTCTTGGTACTTGTACTGTTGCATTTGGAGCCTCGTATTGTGTAAGTTGTTTATGGGGCAAAATGCACTTCATCTGTTCTAATGAATGGGCATAAATATGAGCTATTGGTGTAATGAAGTTCAGGTATATCTTGTTTGTTTGTGTGCAGATGTGTTTTTCTGTTTTGTGGTTTCTCTGAGCAGAATTTATCTTGTTTATTGATCAGGTATACCTGTATCTTGGATGGTTCTCTAGGAATTGCATGCGTGCAATAACACATACTGGTTACATTTATCTGTTCAGGTCACCAGAATCATGGGAGTTGAGGCTGATTCTCCTTACGATGTTATAGGAGTGAACCTAAATATGTCCAGTGATAACATAAAGAAAAAGTAAGTCTCTTGAATTTTTGTCTCTTAATTAATGAAACTGAATTTGTTCAATGCATTGATTATAATCTTCAGTTGTTGGTCTATTTTAAGGGTGCATCTTTGGGAGTCATATATGAAGTGTTTTTTTTCCTTGGTAATTTTATTGTCTTGTAAATACGTTTTTTGTCCAACACCAAGCTATTCCTCCTGTGCATCGTAACTCTAAGATGCCTACGTTAGACCAGTTGGCATCTTTTGATGCCCGACTTACCTACACTGTGGGAGGAAGAGCTCAAAGGTTACCGAGGGATTTGTTTTGGGACCAACAAAAACAGTTAGCCAGTCTGGAGTAATAGAGAACCGTGCCAAAAAAATTCAAAGCTTTAGGAGGCTTGAAGTTGACACCAACCCCCCCCCCCAAAAAAAAAAGAAGAAAGAAATAAAAATTATAGATAGCGTGAGAGGGGCTTGAAGTTGTTTCTTAACTGTAAAGAAGATGTTCCCTACCAAATATCCTAAGAAACCTAAGGGATGGAAAATAAATCTATTGGAGGAGTATTTTTGGGGTAGCTAGCTGGTAACTTTCAGGCTTGTGGGTAAAGACAGCAGCATTTAAGTAATAAGTTGTTAGTAGCCCCTTTTGCAATCTACTTTAGAAGCAAGAAAAATTGATCCGTAGTCTCTTGATCAATCTACTGATGGGGAGCAACTACTGATTGAGTGATGGTGCCAATGCAAAATGAAGTTTTTTCTTGGTCGTGCTTTTTGTTTTTTGGGTAGGTGGATCATGATTATTTATTGATGTTTGAATTTGAAAACTAGGGAGAGTTAAAAGCTTTTCATGGGCAAACTGTGATCTTTCCTGCACATCAAAAAATGGCTTTATGTTTTAATAAAATTTTTTTAAAAAATTTTATATGGTTCTGAACCAGTGAATTTGTGCATTATATTTTGTTGTCTAATGATTGACATGGATATGAGTCAGGTACTGGAAGTTGTCTCTTCTAGTGCACCCAGATAAATGCCCTCATCCTCAGGCCCACCAAGCATTTATTAAATTGAATAAAGCTTTTAAAGAATTACAAGATCCGGATAAGGTGAGCTTCTTATGCAAAGCTGGTTAATATGTGGATATATACAATGCTTCTCTTGTTGCAGTCACTTTTTTCTGTTGCTCTGATTCTTTCTTGATTTCATTAATTGAATTTCATGTTCCTGTACTGTAGACTCGTCCATAATGAATATGAACAAATTTCAGTTGGCCTTTAGCACACAATTTGTGGTCACTAGCAATTTTATCATCCGAGGTTAAATGGGCTGTGCCAAAGAGGGTGTTTGGGCATCAAAATAGAACAAAGCTCAAGAATGTAGTGCCTTTATGTCTCATGGGGATTATTTGGCATGAAAGGACGTTTTTGGAGTTGAACTACCCCCTCTAGGCTGAAAAACCTGTTAGTGAATTCTTTTGGCAGTAGCTTTGTCTTTGACAAGATAGTTACCCTCTGGTCTTGCTAAATTGAAGCCTTTGCTTACTTGCACTAATTCCTGTTTAGTAGACAGCTAGTAGAGGGGCTCAACATTTCAGTTCCTGTTTACTCTGATGAACTTGGTTCTTAGGAGAGAAGATCAATATGTCTGTATCCAAGTTGCAGTTACTACATTTGAATGTTCTGTAGTGTAGAGTATTGGAAGATGCAGCCACATTCTGTTAGATTGGTGCATAAGATTTTCTTTTTACGGATGCTACATAGTCAGAGTGAGATGTTCTTGAGATATTTGGGTGGGCCGGATGCACTTTATTACGGGTGGATGCGGCAGGAATGCTTCTGTTTTGACCATGTAGTTGGGGACATGGTTTTACCTCTGCAAGCATATTTTTGCCTCAGTGGATAAGCAAAAGAGTGTTAGATATCATTTTGACTAAATCAAAGATTCCTTGTCCAGCTGACTTGAGCCTAAGAAAACAAACGATGCTAATTTTTTCCTAACTTTGAGGATTAAGAATTTTAAATTACCTTTAAGCATTCATATTTTACAGCTGATGGAGATAAGTTTGTCACTGGGGGGTTAGCCAGGATTCCTTTGTGGGTTAGTTGTCGGCAAGTGTGGTTGTTACAGTCTTGATTCCATGGCTTATTTTCGAAGTTTGGTTATTGAGGCTAAGACTCTTCAGTTTTCTGTTAGCTTCTCTGGTTTAGTCACGGTCATCGAGCAGCATAGGAAGTCTCAGAATTCTATCCGTTTAGGTAGATATAGCATGGTTTGGTTGGCGAATCTCTTTGGTAAACTTGTGGAGTTACCGGATGTTCGAGACTTCTCGGAGAGATTCAATGAACCACCGCGTGCGTTTTTAGCGCAGAGGTGCTCGAATCAGAGTGGTCGCTACGTTGCTATTGCGGAATTTGGTGAGCGACGTCGCAGGGGGGCTGTGATGATTCCAGAAGGGAGGTCGAGTGAAGGATGGAAGGTGTTTGTAATGATGTGCGAAGAAATTATCTCAGCTATAGGCGAGCTCCGACGGGGGTCGAGGAGGACTGTGAGTTCTCTGGTCAGAAACGGTATTTCCTATGCCGAGATGGCAACGCATGGCTTGCCAGAGGTAACAGCGGTGGGTAAGGGGGAGGACCGTAGAGAGCCAGTTGACGTGGTAAGCATGCAGAAGTCCCCGTTCCGGTCGCGGTCTCTCTCCCTCAGCTCCAGGAGGGAGGGTCATCGTCATCTGGGGAGGTTGTGGGCCATGCGGGTGTGCTGCCGGCGCCGGAAGTCCCCGTCGCCCTAGATCGAGCCTCAAACGGCAAGGGTTGATAGGTTGGATGATGGGTCTGGTGACCCGGTTTCGTGCGAGCCCGACGCCGCAAGTGTCTCTGATGCTACTCCGGTCCCCGTTCCGGTTGTGATCTCTCTCCCTCAGCTCCAGGAGGGAGGGTCGTCGTCGTCTGGGGAGGTTGTGGGCCATGCGGGTGTGCTGCCGGCGCCGGAAGTCCCCGTCGCCCTAGATCGCGCTTCGCCTGGACTCCAGATCTCCGTTTCGGCGACTGCTCTCGCTCTGTTGCCTCTGGCGGTGGCTTCTGGTTCGGCCGATGCCCTTCCGGGGCCGGTGGCTCCAGTTTCTTTATGCTGCGAATCGACTGACTCGCTTTCTCCGACGCAGGGGCAGACAGTATGCCCCTCTGATATGGGTGTGGGCTCTCGGGGCCCCCTTTCTACGTGGCTGGAGCACTCCGACGAGGTTGGGATGAAGACCGCCTGTTTGGGGGCAACTGGGGAGGGGCACGAGTTTCTGGTTTGTGACTTCCCGCTGGTTCCCTTTGGGCGGCCAGTCTTGGACGTGGAGATGGGAGTAGGTGGCTGTTCTTCTGTTCCTTCAGTTGGGGGAGGGGCCTTAGTTTGCGTTGATAGTGGTGTCGATGGGATTGGGGATGCACCTTTGGCTGTGTGTCCTCCTTTGCAGGTGACGGAGGATTGTCACCCGATTTCATCCTCTTCGGATTGGGTGCTGGACATGATTTCTTCCTTCAAAGATATGGTTGGGGTTTCTTCCTTCAAAGATATGGTTGGTCTTTCTTGTAACGGTTATGAAAGTGCGCTGATGGCGCTCTTTGCTGCTCTCGAGAAGGACAGGGGGCGCAGTGGGCTTGTCACTCCTAGTAAATTAGGAGGAAAGTTTTCAAGGGAGCTGAAACGGTTGAAATCCTCAGTTAATTATGATGGGAAGAAGTATGTGTCTAGGAAGCAACACAATGGAGGGAGGGTTTTGATCCAGTCTTTATGAAGCCCCGAATTTTGTCTTGGAATGTGAGGGGGTTGAATGATTGTCAGAAGCGGAGTGGGGTGAAAAATTTGTTGAGGGGGTGGAAGCCTGATTTAGTTTGTTTTCAGGAAACTAAGGTGGGGGTTGTTACTCGAGCGTTTGTCCGCAGTTTGTGGGGGGGGGGGACAGCATATGGGTTGGTGTAATCTCGAGGCGCAAGGTGCTTCGGGGGGGATATTGCTTATGTGGGATTCGAGGACTTTGGAGATGGTGGAATCTTGTGTGGGTTGTTTTTCTCTATCGGTGATCTTTAAGAATGTGGAGGATGGTGTCCAATGGGTGTTTTCTGGGGTGTATGGTCCCAATGATAATAGTAGACGTCGTTTGCTTTGGGAGGAGTTATCGGGTGTCTTTGCTTGGTGGAACTTTCCTTGGTGCATTGGGGGAGATTTCAATGTCACGCGCTTTCCTAGTGAGCGGTTGGGCAATGGTGGCTTCGGGAATGGTATGCTGGATTTTTCTGTCTTCATCTCAGAAAATGGGTTGATGGATTTGCCGTTGTTGGGTGGGTCCTTTACTTGGTCAAATAATAGAACTCCCCAATCTTGGTCTCGTATTGACCGTTTTCTTTTCAGCCCTAGTTGGGAGGCCTTGTACCCCGAGGTTACACAGAAGCGGCTCCCTCGACTTCTATCTGATCACTTCCCTATACTTTTGGAAAATGGAGGATTCGGGGGAGGGAAGAGACCCTTCCGGTTTGAAAACATGAGGCTCAAGGCGGAGGGTTTTGTGGATAAGGTGCGAGAGTGGTGGACTTCATATGCTTTCTCGGGGTCTCCGAGTTTTGTGCTTGCTTCCAAGCTAAAAGCTTTGAAGAAGGATCTGAAAGTGTGGAACCAAGAGGTCTTTGGAGATCTGCATTCTCGCAAAAAAGTGCTGCTGGACGACTTGTCAGCCTTGGATAGATTGGATGAGGAGGGTCGCCTTGATGCGGTGGGGCTCGAGAGGAAAGTGGAGGTGTCTAGGGAGCTGAATATTCTGCTTGAGATGGAGGAGACCACTTGGCGGCAAAAGTCTAGGGCTCTTTGGCTGAAGGAGGGGGACCGGTGTACGAAGTTCTTCCACCGTGTGGCTAATTCAAATAGAAGGCATAACTCCATTTCGAGTTTGGAGGTGGAGGGGGAGCTGGTTGAGGACCCCGAGAGGATTTCAGCGACGATTGTTGACTTCTATAGCTCCTTGTATAAGGAGCCTTTCTCTTGGCGACCCCGTTTGGACAATTTAGAGTTTGCCTCTATCTCTAGGGACGATGCGGATTGGCTGGAGCGACCCTTTGATGAGGAGGAAGTTACGGGGGCGGTTAGGAGTCTTAATGGGGATAAAGCTCCGGGCCCTGATGGTTTTCCTCTAGCGTTTTTTCAGTTCTGCTGGGAGGTGGTTATGGGAGACATCCTCTCCACATTCAACGAGTTTGCTAGAGAGGGTCGATTTGTTCGAAGTATGAATGCCACCTTTCTTGTTCTTATTCTGAAGAAACCGGGAGCGGTCGCGCTGAAGGACTTTCGTCCCATAAGCTTAGTTGGGTGTGTTTACAAGATTTTGGCAAAAGTGCTAGCTACTCGTTTGAAGCCTGTTATGGACAAGATCATTTCCTCATCTCAGAATGCTTTCGTGAAAGGTAGACAGATTTTAGATCCTGTGTTGATTGCTAACGAGTGTATTGATTCGAGGTTGAGGTCTAATGTGCCTGGCATGTTGTGTAAATTGGATATCCAGAAAGCATATGACCATGTCAATTGGCAGTTCCTATTGTATCTGTTGCGGCGATGCGGTTTTGGGGAGCGGTGGTGTAGGTGGATGGAGTTTTGCATTTCTTCAGTTCGTTTTTCGGTAATGGTGAATGGTTCCCCTGAAGGTTTTTTTGGCAGCTCCAGGGGATTGCGTCAAGGCGATCCGCTTTCTCCCTTTTTGTTTGTGCTCATTATGGAAGCTTTTAGTAGGATGTTGAGTCGGGTGGTGGACAGGGGGTCTCTTGTGGTTTTGAGGTTGGTGGCAGGGGGAGCGGAGGCATGAGTATCTCTCACCTTCTGTTCGCTGATGATACTTTAATTTTATGTGGGGCGGAGGTGAGTCAGTTTCGTCATCTCCGATGTTTATTGTTGTGCTTTGAGGCGGTTTCGGGATTACGAGTTAACCTTTCCAAAACTGAGGTCATTCTTGTTGGGGATGTGGGCAATATTCAGGAGTTGGCTGCTATTCTTGGGTGCAGGGTGTCGTCGCTGCCTACTACCTATCTTGGGTTGCCTTTGGGAGCGCGTTTCAAGAGTAGGCAGATTTGGGATGGCATTATTGAGAGAACTGAACGTCGATTAGCAGGGTGGAAACGTCTCTATCTTTCGAAGGGCGGTAGACTTACGTTGATCAAGTCTACACTCTCTAGTCTCCCAACCTACTTTCTATCTCTCTTTCCTATTCCGTTAGGGGTTGCTACTAGATTGGAAAAGATCCAGAGGGCCTTTTTGTGGGGTGGTGCTGGAGATGAGCACAAGTTTCATCTTGTTAGATGGGAGCAAGTTTGTTCTCCTCTAAGTAGTGGAGGGCTGGGTATAAGACGACTCCATCTGTTCAATAGAGCTTTATTGGGCAAGTGGTTGTGGCGGTTTGCCTTGGAAAGGGATAGCTTGTGGCGGGCTGTTGTAGAGACCAAGTATGGTTGTGTTTTGGGAGGGTGGCGCACCGAGGCGATTAATGGTTCATATGGTGTGAGTCTATGGAAGCACATTAGTAATGGCTGACCCTTTTTTTGTGGGCACACTCGTTTCTTGGTGGGGTGTGGCCTTAGAGTGAGGTTTTGACATGATTTATGGTGTGGTGATAGGCCTTTGAAGTTAGCCTTCCCTCTTTTGTTTTGTCTTGCTAGTCACAAGGATGCGATGGTAGCGGATTATTTGGAGAGTGCTTCCGGCTATGAGGTGTGGAATATCCAGTTCGCTAGAACAGCCAACGATTGGGAGATTGATCACTTTACTGCTTTCTTTACTTTGCTGTCCTCACTGACACTTAGGAGAAGGGATGACGACAAACTACTTTGGCAGGGTGCAAAGAATGGGGTCTTTTCTGTTAAGTCGCTATATGGGCTCCTTGTTGAGCGTTCTAGGGCGGGTTTTCCATGGAAACAGATCTGGAAAACTGCTGCTCCGCCTCGTGTTTCGTTCTTTGTGTGGGAAGCGGTTCATGGGAAGGTCTTAACCATTGACAATATACGAAGAAGGGGTTTTTGCTTGATTAATTGGTGTTATCTATGCAAGAATGACGGGGAGTCGGTGGATCATTTGCTCCTTCACTGTTTGGTTGCTAGAGAGCTGTGGGTGCATATGCTAAGTCTTGTCAACTATCCTTGGGTGATGCCTAGGAGGGTGGGTGGGGTTTTGAAGTGTTGGAAGCGGCAGTTTGCCAATCCCTTAGCGTCGGTTGTGTGGAAGTTGATTCCATCGTGCATTTGGTGGAGCTTATGGGGGGAAAGGAACGGTCGTTGCTTTGAAGATTCGGGGCTGTCCTTAGTTTGTTTGAAAGGAAAAATGTTGCAGACCTTGTTTCTGTGGGCTAATGGGGTGCTGGGTTCTTCTTTTGTAGACTTTAATGATTTTCTTAGTTTCCTTGCTTGTTTATTCTAGTAGGTTCAGTACAGCCTTTGTACTGCTCTGTCTTTTCCTTTTTCTTTTTTTCTATCAATAAAAGCTTTCCTTACTTATCAAAAAGAATTTTTTTTTTCAATAATCTAAGAATAGTAGATTGGAATCAAAATTTTATATGTGATCTGATTTGGTTTTTATGATCAATTTGTGCTGTGACTTATTCTTAGAAATTTATGAATAACCGTGACCTTTGGAAAGGTAGACTGTGTAGTAAGATATGTCATACTTACTGATGCGGAATATAGTGGAGAAATAGGAACAAGATAGAGAAATCAAGAAATAATAGAGAAGGAGAGAAGAATAAAGTCAAGGAGATAAAGAAATCAAGAAATAATAGAGAATAATAAAGCCAAGGAGATAGAGAAATCAAGAAATAATAGAGAAGGCCAAGAAAAAAAAGAAATAATAGAGAAGAAAAGAAGAATAAAGCCAAGGAGAGGGGGAAAACATCACAATGAGTGCAAAAGGCAGCCGCCAATAAACTTTATAATCACAGTCTCAATAATTTAAGGTTCTCACAAACCTTAAAATAGAGAACAAAAGGTCCTAAGCAAACCCTAAAGGCTGATGGACTAAAGCCTAATAAAACATAATAACTACTAATCTATTAAAATATAAATCACAACCAAATAATGTAAAACAATTAAATTAAATGTCCCCATTACTTACTCTTAGTGAATAAGTGGAAACTCAGCAGAAAGCTGAAAATCCACAACAGTGTCTTCAGTTCAGGGCCGAAGAGTCATGCCAACTTCCGGTTCCATTGCTACAAAGTTTTTCTTGTTTCGTGTTTTCTGGATAGACTTCTAAACACATGTACAAGGACAATACTTGTCTTCATGGCATTGATATTTCCCTATGGCGCTCCTGTGGTGATTGTAGTTGTATTTTTCCATCTTTACAAAAGATGTGTACACTTTTGACATTGGTGTGTCTTGCTAATCCTTTCTTCTCTTTGTAGAGGAAAGTGATGGATGAGAAAATTAAACTCAAGGAAGAGCAAGAAAAGTTTAAGGTACATACGTTCACTGAAGAGGGGCTCTAGCTGTATTTTATGGAAGTAATATCTGAAATATTGGTGTATGTGTATGTTGTAATTCTTTTTGGTCCTTTAGGCTGAGTTGAAAGTAATGCGCGAGGCTGCGCAATGGAGAAGATTGCAAGGTCAGCCATTTTCTGCTAATACCATGGATTTGTTTTAGTTATCTATGCTTGATCTCTGTCTCTCCCTCTCATGAGGGGAATTTAACAAATAAAAGAGCACAGTGTTTAGGGTGAAGTTGTATGCACCTTTTTGCTCTCTAAGATTAGTTTAGAAAGCCAGTGCATGGGTTTTACGTCAATAACTTACCTTTAGAAAATGAAAAAGAGGAAGTAGAATAATGTTCTTTTCTACCCTCACAGTTTAACGAGAAGACTATCCCACACTGTTGTTTCCTGGGGACAACATATGAATCGAATCCAATTTTTGCTTAAAGAATGGCCTAGGATAAAATGTTCTTAATACTATTGTGCTTCTGCAAATTTGATGGAGGGACATGTTAAGATACATAATATATCGTTATATATATATATATATTGTGTTATAACATAGGCGGGCTTACGTTTTTCTGTTGTTGATGCTACATAACGCATGCTTGGTATATTTGTTTATATAGTTACAAAGCGTATGTTCGCATCAAGAATGGAGGTTTTTGACGTAGTTGCTTGTAGTTTTTTTTTTCTCTTAGAGATTTAGTTGATGTTATATATAAATGACGTAGTTGCATCCGAAGGCAATCGTTGAGTGAACTTATCTTCTTTGTGTTAGTGAACTATATATATACACATACACATGCATACACGCATATGTATATGTGCGGTTTGAATTTCTAGTTGTCTTGTTGAGAATTTAGTACCTCAGTTTTCCAAGAGTTTTGATGATTGAAAGTTGAACCCATTTCATATGATGGTTTGTGCTGGTGTATGGGCTATGGATCCTTCTTTGTTATGGGTAATTCTCACTGAAGTGTTTCAATGAAGGATTATCCTGACGTAGGTCTTTTTGGCCTCACTCAAGTTACAACGGGGTCCCTCTATAAGTTATATATGGTCTTTGGTTGAAAAATAACCACTTATTTCAATCTTTCCTTTATCTTCTAGTCATAAACGTGGTGTGAGGCTAATAGGTTTCATTTCCCATATCATGGAAACCCTTTTCAATTTGCTTGGCTCTATCCTCCCTTAGGGGCGTTTATTCTTCTGGCTGATCTGTACCATAACTTATTCTCGTAAGAAATGAAACACTAAAATGTGGGGAAATCCTGCAGATATTTTGGCTTACACTGCGTTATAGTGTATTTTCCTTCCTATATATTTCCTTGCTCTTTGCTGCCTTAAAATCCATAGTCTAGCTACCTTAAATCTCACATCATCTTACTAAAATCCTGCAACTCTTTTCTCTTCTTTCCAAGTGCAAAATCCTTCAGGAATCTTTCTTTTCGAAGCCAAATAAATCTTGCGAGCCTCTGTACCTGAACACTCACCTTTTCCCAAAGTTTTGGTAAATTTGACCTTCTAGTAGATATTTAGCCTAAAGGCTTGTAACTGCTGCTGTCCTACACCAGATTTGGTGTCAAAGCCATTGTTCTATGTCACCCTACCTGACCAGAACGTAGTGAAGAAGTGGAGGTTTTGTGTAGTTTTTATAGTTTCCAGACTTGACTGGTGATACTCTCGGTAAGAATTTTAAACCCTTGAAAGATCCTAGCAAGTGAAAGTTATATCTTTCGTACAGCCTAAGCATCATTACAAAATGTATCTGTCAAGTTTGCTTCAGGTTCTTGTGTAAAAACAATTGTGGGTTGAATATTTTTATTACTATTTTGTACTTATTTTGTGATGATAACACAGCTCATGACTTGAAAAATTATTTGCCGATCTTACTGTAAAAGAGGTGTTGTGTTGCCAGGTATCTCAATGGAAGGTGATGATGAGCTCTTGGCAGACATGGATATTAAAGAAGAACCTAAAAGAGATGAATGGATGACAACACTACCTCCTGAAAGAAAGGTAAAACCTCATTCAATTAGTATTTTGTTACTATATTTGAGTTAATTACTCAGTTTCTTTGCTTTTTGTCGGAACTTGGCATCTCTTGTAGATGTCACACTTCCCAGAGGAAATGTCATTCTGTGCTTTTAACTGGGAAGGTTTTGTTAAATTTTTTTGCACAATCAAAACTACGTTGAACTAGAATTTCAACTCTTTAATTACCCAAACAAAATTTCACCTCTTGAGGTGACTCTGATTCTTTTGTGAAAAGTAGTAAATGATTAAGAGGATTGAACTCGTGGATTGCTGTTTCAAAATTTCGATGGACCTCAATTAGTGCTTCTAATTTTGGTTTAGTCCTAAAAGGACTTGCATTCCCTCCATTCTTCATTTACATTGGCTACACTCTTTCAGTAGTTTTGTTTTGGAGTTGTTTTTCTAGCTACTATTAATAGGAACAAGTTATGCACATGATCTATGTTTTGGTTATTAACAAGTATCAGATACTGCTTTAAAAAATTAAAACCCCATAAAGGGAAGTCTACTTTAAGGTGAACTCAAATATTGAGATGCTGGTCTATTCGGATGAGCATGCAAAACTTCATCAGGCTTCAGAGCTTGGAGAACTGCATGGAGAAGTTAGCAGTCATGTCCATTGATAGAGGTAGACCTTATTGAAAAGACACAGGTCAATTCATAAATATAGTCATTTGGAGGAAGTAAAAGGAATCAAAATTATCCATGTGCGAATCTCTTCTTTTGGTGGAGCCATTGATTGGTACACCGAGGGAGAACTTGCAGGAAAAGAAGAAGAAGAAAAAAAGACTCAACCAGGGAAGTTATCACCGTATATGACAAATTTTTAATTTATTTGAAGTAATGCACAGTTTACTTCTCATTATTATTAATAAAGAGAACCACATCTATCTTGTGAAGAAAAAGCACTTTCTTTCACAAGTAACTTATTAAAATAATTAATTTTCAAAGATTAGTGCAGTGATCTAACCATTGCATAGAAAGCACTTCAAGTTTTAGTAATCGCCTCATCAATTTCTTTCGGTACTCATTTCCCACGTCTCTTCTTCTCTCGTGGGTATGGACTATCAGTTTTCTTGTTTTACTTTATGGTGAAACTAATCTATTATAGGATGCTTGTCCCCTACAACTAACTAGTTTACTTTATGTGTAGTCCACCCTGAAGGGTTTTTGCTTTCCCTAGCCACTATCTCTGAATGCCCCCTTTTTCATTGTCTACGAATCATAACCTGTTAATATTTTGTCTTCTCAGCCTGGTATGACCACGCAGTCAAGCAAATTTAGCAGTCGTTCAAAAGAAGGACGTGGCGACACCAGCGTTTGGACAGATACCCCTTCAGATAGAGCCCAGAAAGCCAAGATGAAGTATGTTTCACTTAGTTTCCAATTGTCTTGGGCAGTCCATGCTGTATGTTAGTTTTAGAGGATTCTAAAGATGTTTAGTTTACCACGACAGCTATCTAGAGGCATACAATGAGGCCGCCGCACTAGCTTCAAATGAAGAGCAGAAGAAGCAGAAAAGTTCAGTTGCGGATCTGGTGGATAAATATAATAAGGAAAGACGGTCGAAATCATTGGTGCAGAAGCACCAGGAAGATTCTGCGAGCCGGTCGAAGAAAAAATCCAAAAAATCCAATCAGCAACCAGCGAAAGAAGAGTGGGCGGGGCAACATCCTTGGAAGCCATGGGATCGTGAGAAGGACTTGACAGCTGGGAGGAAGAATATAAACTTGGATCAAGAAAACATGTCTCAGGGTTTCGCTTCCAGGTTTTCTTCAGGAACATTCGAAAGAAATTTCCTATAGACCTTGGGGTCGGATACTTTGCAGCTCATAATATTAGTTTTGCCAGTCTTCAGTTCACTATTTCGTATCGATTTTTGTTGGGAGTTTATGCATTATATTACATCCCATGTTAGTTCATATATTCAGTCTCAGTGGACGAGCAGAGCCAATTAGGTGTTGCTTGTGAGAGCTTCCTACTTTCGAATTGGTTTTTGATAGTCCAAAACCGAGCTAATAAGATGGGTTCAATATGCCTTAATTCTCTAGGAATTTGCTTTCTAGAATCATACCACGAAATTTGGATGCAGGGTGGCTGCCTTATCCCTCCAAGACACTCAAATTACTTCTTTAAATACCCGTATCTGATTATTTTTTTTTTAAATTGGGTTAATTACAAAATTTACCTTCAAACTATCACTCGATTATCAAATATCCCAATAAGTTTTAACTTGTTGCAACTTGTCTCCGTAAATTATATTTCTCGTTGTGATTTCTTCCACACTTTGGTGAAGTTATATCGAACGGTTTTTGTCCCACATAAACGACGTGACTCATTGAAAAAGACAAATTTGTCTAGCTCGATTTCATTCCACAACTTGCTGAAGTTGTTATATCGAACGATTTTTGTTCCACGTAAACGACATGTCACATTCTCTTTGGAAAATGAAAAATTTGACTAGCTCGATATATTCTAAGTAATTTTTTTAAAAATCAGCTAATTACATATTATTTTTTAGCTCTAGAAATTGCTAGAAGCACCCTAATAGACTAGGAAGGACTCAAACGAGAGTAAAATTATCTTTTCAGGGAAGGAAAATGTCACGTGCCTGATACGTGAGATATAAACTGTTCGATATAACAACTTCAGCCGGTTGAAGGATGAAATCGCAATGAGAAATATAGTTTATGGGGGTGAGTTGCAATGAGTTAAAGTTTGTAGGAGTATTTGAGAATCATAAGGTAGTTTGAGGGAAGAAATTTTAATTAACCCCAAAAAAATTAAAGGAAGATAGTTTCTTAATCATGACCAATAACGATAGACCAAAAGCATAATTTTCTTTAGATTCAACAGGGCGAATTAAAAGAAAGAAAAAATCAAGTTTTTTTTTTCTAAATAAATGATATCATTGCTAAGGAGCAAACAATTTCACTGTGAAAATCAAGGATTGTTGCTCCAGAGGCATAGGCGGATGCAGGGCGTGCGGCCGCCACCCATTGCATCCCCAATTTTTTTTTTTCATTTAGTTGTTTTTATTTATTTTATTTTTTATTCATTTAGTTGTTTTATTTTGTTTATATAATGGACAAGTTTGTGATAAGAAAACTACGCAGCGTACTATAATAAATGCTCAGAAGAAGAAACTAATAAATTACCATGGATAATATCTTAGGGTTATAGAGGTTTCTACCTGGAAATTTCTAATTTTTTAATTTTTTCAAGAATAAATAGAAAACCTACTCATATTTTTGGGTCCCGAATTAATTATTTAGCAGGTTTTTTTTTAGGTTTTTCATGCCCTTGAATTTCCGTGGAGTTCCTACTGCTCAAACTATCATCTTCTTATATATATATAATATGCAAATTATTAAGATCCAATTGCCACATTCAATCTCAGCAAATAGTACATACATGTATTTAATTTTTTAATGTTTTTAAATCCTTAATTTTCGATATTTTAATTCTATGACACTTTTTACATTACATAGGAAAAAAATTTTGTCATTTCGCCTTATGTGTTTGCCCCCCTTCGAATTGGATCCTGGATCCGCCACTGTCCAGAGGATCTTTACAGGAATACAAGATAAATGAATATTCTCGTCTAAATTAACCGAGCATGCCCATTGAACAACTCTCCTTGTGTTTGGGGTGGAAATTTCCACCCCTCAACATTTCTACACAATTATAAAATAATCTCTCTCTACTCGTCAATTATAAAATAATATTATAATATTCAATTAAATTTTATCTCTCTTTACTTTTTCAACGAATTCCATAAAATATCTTTACTTTTTCACAAACCACAATACCCCGACATTTTCAATCCCAACATTTTTACATTTAAACGCCCTCGATGTACAAGCTCATTGGCTTCTCGCTTAACCTGACAAAACTCCCACAAATCACTAGCAAACCTCTGAATATCAGCCACCACGGTAGAAATCTGCCAGTTAGCTCCATTAGTTGAATATTAATGCAAGACAAAAAGAAAAGTTTGCGATTAAGAAATTGAAAAAAGTGAAACATGGGTAGGCCTAGAATTCCGAGGGTAAGTACTTCCGCAAGGCAAAGCAAACGAGGACGATCGTACGATCGGTAGCTTACCCACGCACGTAGCTTGGGCATGCCAAATGAATAGTATTATAAAGAAATCTTACGTACGTCCTCTAGAACTCGGAAAACAAGGTAGTCAACTAATAGCTAGCAATATCAGCCCCCCCACACCGCATAATGGTGAGGCCGGATTGGCACTCAAATATATATAAACGAGGTGCAGATTGACACCAGAATTGGTAGACTTATCCACCTTGGTGAAAAATTAGGTAATGAATCACTGAATATGAAGGATCATGACTAGAAATGCTGCCTAATATTTAAAAATGGCAATGAATTTGCCCCTAAGAGAAGGAACTTTTTTCTTATTTAAAAGAAGGGAATTTGACATATTAGTCCCTGGGTTTATACCTTTTTGGCAAATGGGTACTTGAGTTTCAAATTTCAAAATTTTAGTCATTGGGTTTTCGTTGTTTGACGAAATTGTCCTTCCGGGTATATGTATAAAAAGTGAGCAGTCGTCCGCTCTATGAAGCGGTCGACCGCTTCATATAGCGGACGATCGGTACAAATTTGCTGACGTGTAGCGGTCGATGCTTCAAATCCGTTAAGTATATGGACGACAGACTAACAGAATGACCATTTCGTCAAACAACGAAAATTCAATGTCTAAAATTTTGAAATTTGAAACCCAATGACCGATTTGCCAAAGGGGTATAAACCCAAAGACCAAGTTGTCAAATTCCCTTAAAAGAAATTTGAAAAAAAATCTTCCATATATAGAGAAGATTAATAAAGATTTGAGATCCATTTAAATTCAGCCATCTTTGGTGGGTATTTCTTATCACGTACGATTCATGACCGTTAATAATGCATGTATCAAATAACAACTGCTTAATTAATTTGTGCTCGATCGTAATATTAAGTTCATGTTTTGATCACCTTAGGAGGAGTTTTTCATATAAAACGTATTTTTCTACTATTATTGTGTGAATTTTCCCATGTTCATGTTCTAAATATCCTCAACGATCAGTGTCATAATCTTTTGGATTGTTAAGTACAAAACACTTTTCAATGCACGCTTAAAAAAGTTGCCGGCATCGATCTTTGACGTTTCTCCTCATCAGAGACGTATATTATCTATGGCTGCTTTTAGTCGATAGAATATAATTTGCAAAGCATGTAGGATCGATGATCAGTAAAAGATGCAGCGACCTTTTCCAAGCTATTCCTACTTAAAAATTGCAAGCTTTTTGGTGTCCATCTTTCACACAAAGAACAAATTAAGAAAAGGGTACTCTTTCTTTTGATGTGTTGGGAGGGAGGGACGTTGGTGGATTTATCAAGGCGTCCATTAATGTTTTAGTTCTTCGAACATGCTGCCAGTAACGGGAAGAAGCATGGTATCTCCGTACTGTGTGGTTTGCCCGTATCACAATTCCAAAAGATTATTATTGTCTTAGGTAAATAAAAGAAATATTACTGCAGATCTAAACCCCACAAGCAATCATGAATTATTCCGCCCCATGACTCTTCTATCATTAAGGTAAGATCCAAGAAAACTTAAAGAATAGAGAGAAATTAAGGAAAATGGGGACAACTTGGGTTGTGAGGAGACATGTCATTATCAAACCTTGGTTAACCCCTCGTTCTCTCTCTCTCCACTTGTCTTCTCTAGAAGTTTGTTTTAAGTCATCGTCAAGCTTAGTTAAACCTTCTCTCTCGCCTTCCATCTAGAAGGTTTTTTGTTTAAAAAAGGCAGCACAGTGATGGATATGGATATAATGAAGAGGGTTGAAAATTTTGTTATTAATATACATTAATGTACGTGGGACGCAGCAGCACAACCTCCAGCAGTCCCACAAACCGCCCCGAATATCCCCACTTGCTTGATTCACACTATTTCTGGTTTGCCGAAGCAACCCCACCACCCTTACAAGATAATGAGGCATTTTCCTGCGCCACTAAGGTGCATCATTCTCGATATTCACCTCCCAAAAGTTCCTCGTTATGCTGTGTTTTGAAGAACTTGCGATTTCTCTTTATCTGGTTTTCTTTTTCGTTTTGTTGCTTTGTTTTGGGGGGGGGGGGGGGCTACGAGACGAGACGCTTGGAATCTAAAACTGAAAATTAGATTAAGAGAAAGAAAATAGAAATAGGTGCAGCAGTACCGCATATATATATAGAAGTTGCAGAGATCACTCCATAATGTAATTCGTAAATCTAACTCTATATAATGTCATATTTGATATATAGCTTGGATCTTTATTCGGATTTGATGAGTTGTCCAATATGGTGAACTCTAGCATTCATTTTGGAACAAGTGCTGAGAAACTGTAGCACCGCTCCCAGAACTTTACAGGGGAACTGTACGTAAAAGCTCTTTGCCTAGCTATTGGTTCTGAGCTACCCAATGAGTTTCCTCACCCCAGCTTTTTAGTACTTTTACCATTATGCACTTTGCTTGCTCAAACAATAACTACAAGAAAAAGGAAAAGGAAAGGGAAAGATGATCCTCAAGAAGCAAGCAAACAAAAGAGAGGCATATGAAACGAAAGAAGTGGCATTAATTAGCTCTATTTCCTTCAAATGATTTGTTCATTAAATCTATGGGCCGGCTACCCAATATCATGAGTTGAAGCCAGGTCGCCACCTCCCTGTAGAGAGCACTGATAGCATCCATATATGGTTTACCCTCTGCTCATGATAATAGTGATAAACAGTGGCGGATCCAGGATCAAAATTTAAAGGGATCGTTCTTAATAGTTTTAAAAACTTTTTGCTCAATGTACATTATCATGCAATCATTCATCCAGTCATCTCTCATCCTATTACGCAAATTGCTTTTGATGATCTTCAACGCAGGAAATACTCTTTCAACAGGTGCAGTCGCAGCTGATAACAATCAATCAGTTGGCAACATGTGACGCTCTAAAAGAGGAACCCAAAGAATAAATGTAAAAGTACAAACGAATGAAAACATTACATTCAATTGACATTTAAAAATGAAACTACCAAAAATTAAAAATGTTAGCCAACTAATAGTTTTAGATGTGATCATATTAAAGTAAAATCACACCCACGTTAGAAGTTAGCATAAGTTAGCCATTTCTATGTATGATTTAAAGTTTAAGGGGATTGAAAATATGAAAATAAAAATTATTTTTTGAAAAAAATGAAAACATTATCTGAAAGGTCAGTGCACACAGCATCACACCCCACGTGAGATTCAATTAGTATGGTCAGCGACTCAGCGCACACATTTGCACATCTGCTCTAAACGACACAGATTTACTTTCCCTAAATGAAACGGTGTGTAAAGTACTTGTCAAATTTTTTTTTTTTCTGTACTCCTCACCCCTCTCACACGTGTCCTCTCCTTCTCCTTCTTGTTTTCTCTTCGAATCTTCTCTACGTTGTCTTTTTTTCCCCTTTGCATTTTCTTCTCCACCGCCTCCATTATTGAACGTCCTTGGAGGAACAACCACAGACTACACCGACAACACCTCTACGCCAGCGCGACCGTCGTCTCCTCCTTCTCCTTCTGGTTATTCTCTCCAGCAGTAGTGATGACAGTTCTCCACTCTAGATATTACATGTACCTTCTCCTCCAACAATCTACCAGACTCCTTATCGACTTACGCAGTTGACTTCTGGCACCATGCAGTGCGCATATCTGTACTCTTGTTGGCCTTGGCCAATGAGGGTTGGGCTCAGGCCAACTCATGAAAAAAATAAAAAACTACATTTACATTTTTTTGGGCGATGCAATGGGTGGCGGCCGCCCAGGGCTGCCCCTGCATCCGCCACTGGTGATAAATCATAAGTTAATGAAAAGCTAGATCGGGGCTGAAAATGGTTTCTTTCGAAAATTTGTTTCTTCAATTCCATCATATCCATAGTGCTGACCACATGGACTAAACTAGGTTATAATGCATTTATAAAGATTCAAGACTGTCATTATTCATCCATCTATGATTTTGTAGCGCCCTCCCCCCTAGTCTTCACTTAGACAATTCGACTTCATAAGTGGCTGAATATATAACCAGGCTTTAAAATGTGAACCGTGCGAACGAGCCTACAACATGAATTGAGCAAGCACTGATCCAAGGAATCATTATGTCACACAAGTACCAAAAAAACATTCTTGTCTGTCATATATATATAATGCATGTCATACATAGTTCCAGTTATTATTTTGTTTTAAATCAAAATGTCTTCACCTCTCTCCTGATCATTTACTAGCACATCATATAGTTGTGATTTCCGTAGATATTAGTTCCTCTTTAATACCTATATACATATATAAAGACTTCAGAGAGAATACATTTTGCTTATTTTGAACTCATGCGTATATATACTCATGAGTGTGTGTGCTATATTTGTACGATATTGGCTCGTAAAAGGAATGCCAATTATGATTTGAAAGAAAAAAAAAAGGTCAGAAGAATTGATGGAGCAAAAAAGATCAAAGGCGAGAGCATGGGAGAGTACACTAATTTTTCCAAAGATTTTGCTGAACATACAGAGCATTATTTGTTTACCTTTTACACCAAAAAGCATCTCAATTAATCCATGTACCACGCGTACACACCCTCTTCCCCAAATCAAAAATGGAAAAAACTCGATTAGAATAAGTTGAGATCTAATTAGGTTAGAGCTGATAATACGAGAATTTGGCAATTTATTTCTTGTATACCACGGGATCAATATGTCTGGCCAATAAAGTGAGACTTATTTCATCAGTACATTTCTTATGATTTTTCTGTGTTTCTTTGGTGTTTTGTTTTGGTGTGTGGGTTTTTTTTAAAGCATAAATAGTATATGTATTGATAATAAGATTAATGAAGTTTAAAAATTTTAGGAGGTTCTAAAAGGGGTATTAGAGATTCTGAAAGAGTCTGCGAACTAACGAGTAAATAGACTAAAAGGTCTTACAAAATCCCACGAAGAATAGATAAGTCGTATAAGTCAAAAAAACCACAAATAACAGCAAATTATTATACCTAAAAATAGAAAAGAAACATCCGAAAAACTACCGTAAGCCTTAAACATAAAGACATGTCCAAACGAAAGCGGAACATACTACATAGGCCAAAAAAGGACCGTGAAGACTGACCACGATGGGACCCGAGGAGTTGGCATCACCTACCCGCACCAGTCTCGACAACCGAAGGAATAAATATACAATGGTTAGCACGTCAAGGTCGTGAGAAGAACACTGCTTTCAGCCTTTCAAAGTACCAGAATCTTGCACGAGATCCTATGTAGAAAGCTCTTTTACCACGCGTCCACGGTAATCACTCGCTTTATCTGCTAGCCTGAACTAAAATATCCTTATATATGTGGATCATGAATTTGTTATTATTATATTTGTCATCGATTCATTATATTTTTGTCTGGTTTCTCGTAATGTCGTGGGCATAATTCCTCTGTTTTGGGTTCTCTTCCAAGGCAAACGATTACTCTTTTGAAAGGGACATGTAGCCAATGGGAGAAGGTCTTTTCTAATACACCATGTTTAGTGAGTAACCTAATGATATGGAAAATATCACTTAATAGTTAATATCTGCGAATACAATATGAAACACAAAGGGAAAGTCGGTAGATAGCATTAGATTGTAATGATATTCCAGATTAGTACCAGGATATGCAGTTGACGAGATGAGACCCATGATCTAAGGCTACGTTTGGTTTCTAATTAAATGAGTGGCTAAAATGCTCCGTACGTCCCTGGGGTATGACCATTTCTCAGTTTAGTCCTTAGGATATGAATTTCCCTTAAAAAAACCCTGGGGTTTGGCACTATTCCCAGAAGAGTCCTGTCGTCAACTTATTGGACGAAATTGCTGACGTGGCTAACAGAATACACGTGTTTGCTGACGTGACACGTTTAAAAATTAGGAAAAAAATAATAAGAAGCCACGTGTATAATTCGAAGCTGAACAAACATATGTGTTCGGCGAAGTTCGAGATTCCTGTTCGGCGAACTGGGTCCTTAGGGTTCGGGGAAGTTGGGGATTTGTGTTCGGCGAAGTTCGAGAACTCTAAGCTCGTTAGAATTTTCGCTGATCTCTCCCGAAACTACACCGATCTTCTCAACAAGCCGTCATATCGTGCTCTCTTTGAATCCGACGCTCTTTCCCTGGACGAATCAGTTATGCGGCAATTTGAGAAAGAAGTGAAGGAGCGAATCAAAGTGACACGACAAGTGATTGCGGATGCCAAGGAGTCTTTTGATAATCAGTTGAAGATCCAGAAGTTGAAGGATACAATTTTTTCTGATTGCGGATGCCAAGGAGTCTTTTGATAATCAGTTGAAGATCCAGAAGTTGAAGGATACAATTTTTTCTGTGAATGAGCAGTTAACCAAGGCAAAGAAGCAAGGAGCTTTCTCGAGCATGATAGCAGCAAAGTCAATCCCAAAAAGCTTGCACTGCCTTGCGATGCGATTGATGGAAGAGAGAATTGCTAATCCGGAGAAGTATTATGAAGGGAAGCCGACTTCACCAGAGTTTGAGGATCCAAAGCTTTACCATTATGCAATTTTCTCGGATAATGTGATTGCAGCGTCGGTTTTGGGGCATTTTAGGGATTTCAGCTTCGAATTATACACGTGGCTTCTTATTATTTTTTTTCTTAATTTTTAAACGTGCCACGTCAGCAAACACGTGTTTTCTGTTAGCCACGTCAGCAATTCCGTCCAGTAAGGTGACGGCAGAACTATTCTGGGAATATGGCCAAACCCCAGGGGTTTTTTAAGAGAAATTCATACCTTAAGGACTAAACTGGGAAAAGGTCATACCCAGGGACGTACGGAGCATTTTAGCATAAATGAGTACTCGTGGATTGGCTTGTCATGAACAGATCATCGAAAAGACTGCCTAGCAGAGTAGCTATGGCACGTAATTGACTATTTGCTTCTTCTTTTTTTTCTAGGCAAACAACATAACATTAAGAAAAGATCAGTACAACCGGAAAGGGAGAGGACCCCTACAAACACCCCAAGCAACCACCAGTAATTGACTATTTGCTTGCTTAGTCTATGGGATGTCCACTTTTTGGACCATTTTGACAAAGCGTAGTGCATTTCGCACCGGCCCTCCAAGGAAGACCGGAAACGTTTTCGCGGCCTTGATGAGATAGCGCCAAAGTAGAGATTGGATAGTGACGGGAGACAACTTCGACGAGTGGTAGCAAGACGTAAGGGTCTGTCTTGACGCAACTTTTCAACGATCCGATATGAGCTGGTGAAAGCAAAACCGAAGGAGAGAGATCAGTGCCTCTACGACTGGAGATAAGGTTAAATTAAGCATATATACTTCTTCTCTAATTAATATGATCACGCATACGTGTGCGTGTGTCGATAAAACGATAAGAGATCAAGAGAACAGGAAAGCAAATAGGTAAAAAGAACTGAAGGAACATAACGTGCAGGCCGGTAATTATCTCTCGTAGAATTTTACTACTGCGATACAGATCGAGAATGTGGTGCAATAATTGTGAGCCCCGCATGAAAGACAAAAAAGGTTAACCTCTTCACAATGAGAGGCTTAAAATAACGCCGAGATACCAGGACTATCTTTTTCTTAAAAAAAAAAAGTACAGCCCAAACAGACGGATTTGTGGTTTGCTTATCTGAGTTTTCTCACCGTCCAAAACAAGGCTGTCCGTGCAA
Source organism: Myrica gale (assembly GCA_963930655.1). Classification (NCBI taxonomy): domain Eukaryota; kingdom Viridiplantae; phylum Streptophyta; class Magnoliopsida; order Fagales; family Myricaceae; genus Myrica; species Myrica gale. The sequence goes on from OZ005599.1 coordinate 4,484,610, forward strand.
AGAAAGCCCTAGGAGTTCAATAACGTGGGGTGATCAGCAACTGATGGTGACAGACAAGATGGGAAGCATATAAACAGTACTACCATAGGTATTATATATCTATATGTTTGTCTCCCTTTGTATTCGTAATAACGTCTAAATAAGCAAAAGTTTCAGAAATAGGCAGGCCCATAGAGCAAATGACTTGTTACCATATTAACAACAAAGACCAGAATAAAGGAGCTTTTCGCCATTTTCATGACAATAGTCCTATAATTATGGCTCTCAATATCTAAGATTATGTCATTAAACTACTCCACATGACTAGCTAATGGAAAAAAAAGCCTTAATGTTGAAGATGGTGTTTAAAGGAGACAGTAAGTACGTACCGTCCGTTAATCAAGACAAATCCTAATTAATTAGGCCTTAAATGGATTTGATCGTAAGATGAGATGTTTAGGATTCATGAGGCCGCCGTAAACTTCAAACAGGAGCGATTAAGTACTGCTTCTTTAAGTTGCTATGGCCTACCAAACGACAGCGTACATTTCATATATATTAATGTTCTCATTGAGGGTTTTGCCATAGACGTTAAGTACACTAGCTAGGAAGAGAACACTTGAAATTCATAGGTTATATAATACATCAGCTCATTAGGTACGTATTGTCGCTATTTGGAGCCCTACGTCCAATCTTCCTAGACAAGCGTTCGTTCCTTTTTCTTCTTGGAAAGCATTCGTTTATAGTCGTTCTTTTCTGTTTATGGGATTTAGGGCGAATTGATTAATATGGCTTCAGGCTATACCTACCCAACTAACTAGCTAGCTAGATCATAGATGGGATGATGACCTAAGATAATTAATATAGAAGATATATCGATCTAAGAGAAATGTTCTTCCCCATTCACTTAACCTATAACTCAGAACTTGTTGTACTAATTAATCCCACCCCACTACCCTTCTGGTCTATATGTTCATGTAAAAAGAAAATTTCGCTCGAATACGTACCGCTAGTAAGGTGAAGGCAACATGCACTAGTGTTAGATCTAAGACCAGTAATTTAACAAAGTTGGGTTAAGTGGTTTTGTAAGAATCTCTTGGATTGATGACGCATGAGACAATGTAATGCCAAGCCAGGAGAGATGGTGATATCTTTGGTGGGACTCATCTGGTGAGAAATATAGGAGGTCAACACAAATGATTAGCAATTTGATGTGGACAGCTTCGAAATCTGACATGGCATACAAGTGTCGCAATATGAATGGTGCCACCTGGCAAAGGGCGGCGCACCAAACAGACAGGAGGAGCTGGATTGTGGGGGTGGAGAATGTGATGCATATGGTTCATTTAATGAAAAAAAAGTGAGATTGGGAAATCAGACATGGCAGTCAGTGTTGTAAAAGCATGAAAAATCTTAGTACACAAAATTGCGGTGGGAGGGGGGTGGCGTGAAATCTTGGTGTCACGCCGTCCAAACAAACCTTTCTTCTATCGGCCACCCCACGCGCAATCAATAACCCCCCCCCCCCCCCCCTCTTCTCTCTTCCTCTCTTGATCTCTTCTCCTCTATGGCATATATATATATACATTTATTATTCCTCCTCTAACACAACAATATTTGCCTGTAACTCTAGAGACACCTCTTGCACATTTAAAACTAGCTTCCTCTCCTCAGAAACATTCACCCACCTCCAATACCAGAACCTCTCTCTCTCTCTATCTCGCTCTTTCTCTCTCCGCGGCCTGCACAAAAACGCGGCAGCAGCAAAAAATTTTCTGTGAGTATTTCTGTTTGTTTGGTTGAAACTGTCATTGTGTACGAATCAGATATGCCGACGCAAGTCTTGCTTTAATCCACGTTATGATCAGATTGGATTCTTTTAGTGCATTTTTCCGTGTTAATGAACCATGAACTGGGTTTGTGATGCATATGACATGTACAATATCTCAATGTTCAGTCCTGATCCAAAAAGTCTTTCGTACGTTTTTCTCCATTGTTTTGGGTGAGAAGTTGCACGTACCATTCAACTGTACCGTATACATTTTTCTTCCATGAGAATTGAATTGTCTAATTAAGGAGCTTCTGTACTTTCTTAGAGAATCTCGGCCATTCACAATTAGTTCGAAAGAGAGATAGCGTCAACGAGCTTTTGCATTGATCGAGTTTAGCATATTGGTATTGTCTTGTGAGTGGTTGTCCTTTACAAGCTTTCCCAGCTATTGAGTGAACTTGTCTAGCATGGTTAGCGTGAAAACGTTTTCCAATACCACGAACAGGGAGTGTACTGCACTCAAAGAAACATATAACATGCTCGTGCCAGCAAAGTCAAGCTTTTCGGCAGACTTTTGTGTTCAATATACTTCGCCTTATAAGCTCATGCAACTTGATCCAATTAATTAGAACCTGTCCTTAGGATCTCTGGTGGATTCCACAATTGGTCTGCCATTTTGTGGGGGTAAAACACATGCGGACCACTCCTGGGTCCCACAAAGCTACATCGTCATCATCATTGACATCATATCCTAGCTAGCCTTCTGCTTTACTGGGATATTTGATGTGAATCGTAACTATAATATACAAGGCAAAGCAAAGTAGTGGAACTAGTTAGTTGCCCTTTGAGCTCTGAGATTTAACTTTCATCTCATGGTACTGTCTTCCACTGTAGTTCATGTTATTACACTTAACCTAGCTAAAAGAACCTTTAAGGTTGTGATCTTCCACAGTAGTTCATGTCTTCAATAGCAGTTGATCTTGTTACGAGAACCTAAAAGAAACTTTTAAGATTTTCTTTGTTTGATGAGTTTCACAATCACATCATTATTAAGAGTATAAGATGAGACAGGGTGAAATAATAAGGTTAAAAGCATTGAAAGGAGCTATAGCTTTAGACGTTGGACTCTGATAATTTGTCCGTCTCAGGAGAAGATATATATCAATGGCCGACATGGAGTCTTCATGTGTACCACCGGGCTTTCGATTTCACCCAACAGAAGAAGAACTTGTGGGTTACTACCTCAGCAGAAAGATTAACTCTCTGAAAATCGATTTAGATGTTATTGTAGACATTGATCTCTACAGAATGGAGCCATGGGATATCCAAGGTATTTTAAGTGCTACAATTATTATATATATGGAGGAAAACGTCATATGCTAATCACCTGACATGTATAGATAGGTCTTGTGTTTGCTCTCTCATCAGTGTCATTGATTCTCAATTAAAGTCGATAAACACACAAAACTATATTTGACATTACCCAGGTTAGAGACCGCGCGAACAATAATATCATCACGTGTGTAACTAGCACTATTTGTGATATGAATTAAAAGTCGATGTCCATTTACGGGTCGAGGGACCAAAAGAGAAACGATAAGCTTATCCACTCTCTAGCTAGTCAATCTTTCCTGCTCAAGTAATCATTAATGCCAAATAGCATGTTGGTAGGGCAGTTTATTCATTTAATTGTCGATCCAAGAAGCAATATTGCTAGTTAATTTCTTCAGGCTGATCAAAAAAATTCACTCAAGTAGCTAGTAAACTAATGACTTATTGGACCCAAATATTCATTCAAGAAGCGAATTAAGGTGCTTGTAATTGCAACAAGCACTAGCAAGCTTCTCAGAAAATGTAACTAAGAAAATGATAGAACGTTCGGGACATGATGCATGGTTAGTTCCTAACACATGATCTATGATCATGTATATTATATCTCTAATTTTGTATATGGTGCCACAGCCAGATGCAATCTGGGCTATGATGAACAGAATGAGTGGTACTTCTTCAGTCACAAAGATAAGAAGTATCCAACTGGAACGCGAACTAACAGAGCCACTGCTGCTGGATTCTGGAAGGCGACAGGAAGGGATAAGGCCGTGCTCTCAAAGAATCGACTCATAGGGATGAGAAAGACTCTGGTGTTCTACAAGGGACGAGCACCCAATGGCAGGAAAACCGACTGGATCATGCATGAATATCGGCTCCAAACATCTGAACACGGACCCCCTCAGGCAAGTACTTGAAAAAACAGTGACTTCTATCATCATTAGTACACAGTACTACTCTTTGTGCAAGGAAATTGGTGAAGTGGGATATTATAATTCAGATGAAATTCTAATTGCACATCAAGTGTGGCAGTGGCATAGTGTTCAAACTTCAAGCCCGATGTGTGCAAGCCTTGTTCAAGTATGAGAACACAAATTAATCAGTGTTTCTATAAAAGCAATGCATTGCATGCACTTTTTTAAAAGGGTCATTTTGTTGAGATAAAGTTTTCTTTGAAAGAAGTAAATCATCCTCATCTTAGTTTTATTTTTTTATTTTTCCGACTTAAAAAAAGACATTTAATTTGTTGTAGGCCATCAAAACAAAATAATTGTTCCATATTGAAACCGAAGTTGTTTTCCTAGCCATTATTGCTATAGTATCTTATACATGACAGAGGTCCTTCTCACGTTATTCATGCCCTCCATGCAAATTTGTTGAATTGATATTAGTAACCTTTTGACGAAAAGTGCTTGTTAATGGAAAAGTCAGCTAATGTTGGTGGCAAATGCAGGAAGAAGGATGGGTCGTCAGTCGGGCATTCAAGAAGCCCAGTCCAAATCATAGACAAGGGTTTGAAGCATGGACTCGTGCTTACTATGCCAGAGATAATAACAGCCAAGTTAGGCCTCCATCGTTTCCTGATTTGGTTGCTGCACAAGAGGGTCATCCAAATCAAGCTGCAACTTTTCATCAACCTATCGGCTCACTGCAAGAAGAGCTCTTTTGCGGCCATACTCTTCTCGACAACCAACTCATTGAGATACCACAATTGGATAGCCCCAGTACTCTATCGACAAGTTTCGCAACGAAGGATGGTTTCCAGCATATTGGAGTCGCCATAGAAGATTACGATGAAGAAAGGAGCACCATTAGCAGTCAATATCTGGACTGGAAAAATTTGGATGACTTACTCGCGAATGGCACAACGCCGTTTCCCCTTCCAAACCTACCTTCGATATCCCTGAACAATGAAATAGGAGCCCAAAACAATGGCAGCCATCTCCTTGGATGCTTACCTGACTTATAACAGAAGCTGATCATGACCGATAGCCGCAATCGCGCGGCATCTGTAAGATGATGACTTAAAGTAATAATAGTCCGTGACTACTAGAGTTTAAGGTTGAATTTCCCGTACCGTATGCGTAGAATGGCCAAAGATAGTCCACACAGAGGCCCATATATAAGAGTGATTTTTATGTGATAAAGGGAGAAGACTTCCTGCAGAGTACTGAATCCCCTACAGTTTTAGGCCGGTTCTAGGTGAAAACTTTTATTCGCAATGAATCTGTCTTGTTTGTAATTAAGTTGCATTTTTGCAATATTATCGATAACTGAAACACGATGCAATTATAATTTCTTTTCAATTGTTTTTGTTTCTTTGGGTCTATTATTTTTTTTTCTTAAGCAATTTTGGGGAAGCAGAAGAATAGGGGAAGACCACGATTGTCTGTAAAGCATAAGACAAACAAGCAAACTTACCGCGGTCAACCTACACATCCTTAAAAAGGGTCTATTTGGACCTTTTAAAGTTCGAAAACAATAGAGGCAATTCCCAAAACAAATACATACACAGATAATGTATTTTTCGATGGATTCAAACAAAACTTATACCAACTGGCCGTGATCGCAAAGAAGGTAATTAGGATGAATTCCCCTCCGAACAAGTGGTAGCTTAGTGATAGGAACATCACCTTGTGGGTTTGAAGTCGTAAATTTGAACCCTGACAAATTATACTATAGCTTAAAAAATCTTTCTCTCTCTCTCTCTATATATATATATATATAGGTACGCCTAGATTTAAGGGTCAGGAAAATAATATCACCAAAGATATTATGATTAACAGGTATTCCTAGCACCTGCACATACTAGTTTTAATCTCAAAAGGAGCTCTTGTTAAATTTATTATTAATCAACAAAATATTACTTCGAGTCCTTTTTTTTATGACAAGGAAATTCTCTAAAGCCGGACCCTTTTGGCCCAACCCTGAAGTACAAACCTCGGTCTCCTGGACCGACCCCACAACCCAGGGAGTGAGTAAGTCAAGGGCGATAATGAGGGTGTTGGGGCTCGAACTTGGGATATGTTAGAATCAAAGCCGAAGACTTACCACCACACCAAACCCTTGGGGGTTACTTTGAGTCCATTAAAGGATTAACAAATGATAAATCTTCCATTTCTATAGAATTGGAAGACAACCTTAAAAATAACAAACTAATTAAAATGACACTGACAAGGTCTACGAAGATGTCCAAACTTTTAATTTTTGTAAAAAAAAAATAAAGAATTAAAAAATGATGAGATAAGTAAAAAAAGTGTAGACAATAATAAAATATTAAACTTTCTCGTTAATATTACAATCGATGTAATTGACAAAATATTCATATAAACCTCAAAGATTTACTAATATTAGTTGGAAATAATATATTATTAATTCTTGAATATAAATTTTGATAAATAATTTTGCATCTAAAAAAATTTGAAGGATAATTTCTAACTATAATTTATTAATATTTTATAATTTATTAAAAAATATCTCACTTTGAATCTCGCCTAAGCCCACCTACAAATAGGACAAACATGGGCCAGTGTCGGCCCATTTTCTTTTGGGGCGAAGTTATGTCTACTGGACCTAGGCTCGGACCAGTGTCGGCCCATTTGCAGCATTTCAAGAGTAACGGAGTCCTAACGGGTGTTCCTAATCACTGCTTTCTCAATTTGCCTTCAAGGAGAAGAAAACCTTGTAGAAATATAGAGAAGTAGATCATTTTCCACTGCAAGAAACAAAGACGCAGATAGAGAAGTTACCGAGAAGGAGAAGAATCGACGCCCTAGAGAGGAAGGATGTTTCGGAACCAGTACGATACGGACGTTACGACATGGAGCCCGGCGGGGCGTCTGTTCCAGGTCGAGTACGCGATGGAGGCGGTGAAGCAAGGCTCGGCGGCTATAGGCCTCCGATCCAAGACCCACGTGGTCTTGGCCTGCGTCAACAAGGCCAACTCGGAGCTCTCCTCCCACCAGAAGAAGATCTTTAAGGTCGACGACCACATCGGCGTCGCCATTGCGGGCCTCACCGCAGACGGCCGTGTCCTCTCCCGCTACATGCGATCCGAATGTATTAATCACAGTTTCACCTACGAGTCGCCGCTGCCAGTGGGGCGTCTCGTTGTTCAGCTCGCCGATAAGGCTCAGGTCGGTAAACAAGACCCAAAATATGTAAAAAGGGTCCGAAGTCTGGTTGGTACTTGTTATAGTTGGTGAATGTGGACTATTTTGGCTGAGTGAGTCCGGGCAGTGGGTTTGTTGAAAACCCAAAACCCTAGTAGGTCCCGAGTGTGTTTGTTACTTGTGATGGTGAATGTGGACTATTTTGGCCGAGTGAGTCTGGGTAGTGGGTTTGTTGGATAGTGAATTACTGGAAGAGAGGGGTGTAGGGCTTTCATATATTCTCGTTACAGTGGGGGCTTTTGCTGTTTGCTGTTGTTGGGCCTAATCCCTAAATATAAATGAATGGGTAAAAGTGAGAGCTCAAAGAGACCTGGATAGTTGATTAGTGATTGGATACGGAAGCTAATTGGTAAAGAAAGTGCGTAATTTTAAGAGAGAATACCATAGACACCTTGGTTTACTGGCTTGTAAGAAGTGGAAAGCTGAACAGTTTAAACTTTAAGGTCATTCTGCTTTTGTTACCAGTTCGTGATGGATTTAGGTTTTTATTGTGTTTTATGATTAAAGTAGGGTATTACACTGTGTTTTGCGTCTTGTTAGTTCTTTGTGTTGGATTTAGGAATTGTTATGGTTGGACCGAGTTCCATATATGGAAATTGCTGGTGATGATCACTTAGGGGAGCCCTTTGCTTTCCCTCGTGATTCAATAAATTGTGTTTTAGTTCCCTCAACTCGTTGTGATTGCCGATCTTTTGGGTTTTATGTCTTTCTCTTCCAAACATTAAGATTTTAGCTGCAGCATTAGTATGAATTTAATAAAACATATACATGTTTTTACTGGAATTTCATATCCATGGGCAAAGATTATAATCCCTTTTGACTGGTTAGCTGGCTAGGTATTGAACTGAACCCAAGTTTTGATGAAGATAATTATGTTCTCTGTACTGTCAAATCCGTCTTGTTGTGGCTCCAGTGAAACAATTCCTTTTCTGGGTCGCAGATACTTTTTCAATGCCAAGTATGCTTTGCTCTTTAATTTAAAATGTAGGATTTGAGTTTGTTGAAGATGGGACTTTTTCAACTGTCTTTTTATGTATTCTTATTGATATCGCCTATATTCAAATCTCTTGGTTCGTGAAAATCTTGAGAGGTTAAATTTCATGTGATGTGTGTCATTTTTCAAATCCTAGATTCAAGCATGGGATTCACAAGCTGTATTTATGTGTGATATTTGGCATAAGTTGCAGTTATTGACCTTTCAATAACTGTAAATTCTGCTACAATTAACGTTGGAGGCAGATAATATGGTGTGAGTATTGATTTAGAAATTTTTTTCCAACATCCACAGCTGCCTTTAATCAAAGACTGGTAAGAATACTCATCGCAACCTGTATGCTTTACTGTTGATTCAATACTTTCCAATATGTGAGTATGTCAGAGAAGCGAGGTTGGTATATTAAAACCTGGTGAGATGGCTTAGCGGTTCACGGATAGAGTTCATCAGAGTTGAGGCAGCTTTGTGCATGGAACTAACCTCGTCAATCCTGAGAATTAACCAACCGAATCGCACTGAGGCCTGCTAAACAGACTGTTGCATGAATGTTTTTGCATTGAATCGCATTCTCAGGACACATCTCAGGTTCTGAACCCATTTCAAGCAACCTAAGTAACTCAAGAACAAGCTTAGGTAGATTGGGGAATTGGTGGAAAATGAGGATGCGAATTGGGTTGAGTACAGTGGGATGTCTTCAATGCCACCACCCGAGTTGGCTATTGGGCTGCTATTGTTTTGCTGATCGGCTTCATAGCCTGTGCCCTTGGAATGGCCTGTCTTGGCATTGTTTGCAGACTCAATTCTCAAATCATAGTTTTAAAACATCTTCTTCCTTTTCCTTTCATCAATCGTCACAGATTGTGAGTTTCTCCATTGTTGTAGGAAGATAGATCTCCAAAACTGAGCACTGAGCTGATGGCATCTGTTCCTCTTGAACTGAAACTAAACTGCATCACCAGATGGTTGGAATGGACGCATGTAGTCGCTTGTTGTTTGGTTTTGTCGTCAGTGTAAACTTCCATAGGCTTGCTTTATTTGGTCTATTTTTCTCATTACTGACGGCCTGTTTTACATATTCTTAACATACTTCAGACTCTTCGATATTTTTAACCTGGTCCCAATTCATTTATTGGTTATTAGTTCAGCTAGCAACCCATGAAACGAATTACTATAATATTATATCGTGGCAAATGAGAAACTATATATAAGTGCCTCATTGATACAGTTCTTATCTTCCTTCATAATTTTTGAAACCAGTGCCTCTGTGGAAACCCATTGGGTTTGAGCGGCGTACTGGACCTCAAATTGTTTGTTTTTAGATTGACCAGAGTAAGCTTTTTGTGGTTCTGGTTTGTAACTCGACTGAATAAGCTCTTCCTCTTTATTCTTGATGTAGTGATGCTGTATGTTACATAGGATTAGTAAGTTTAAAACCAAAAGTGATATAACAGAAAATGGGATTGAAATCTAATTTTGGCGTGAGTGTGACTTGTAGATCTTAAGTTCCAAAGCCGTGGGGTTGGAGACCCTCCTGTGGGGGTTTCCCAGCTGTCAACCTCTATGAATTTCACAAATTTTGAGTTATATCTGTTGCTTTCTGATGAATCAAAAGGGTCACATTTTAGCAGACGATGCGTTGCAGTTTGGCGGCAAACTGGCTTTGGGAAAAATAAAGTTACCATGTAATAAGCAGCATCAACTATAAATCTTTTCTTGTTTGGCCAAATAATGTACTCAGAACGATGAACACTCATTCATATTGTTATGGTTGACTGAGAATGCCTGTTATATCTTTTATTCCAAGGATCATTGCTCATATGTGGGAAGAATCAAGTATAAATCTTATGTTTGTTCCAAAGATTGTGGATGAATGCGCCTACTTACTATGTGAGTTGTCCATATTTTTCAGAAATTTTGTGTCTTGGATATGTGTTTTGATGTCGATGGGATTAGAGAACAAATAAGTGCCAACTGACTAGTGAACAGTTGTGTTGATTTCTATGGTACATATGAGGCAGAACGCAAATGTTTTAGACCTAGAATTTGGAAGCATCCGTGGATGGCAATAGCTGTCTTATAATGACCATATCCTTGGTAAGTATCCAAGTGGGTCGTTGATTGAGGAAGATCGGTCATGCAATGGAGTGATCTGCATGAGTTAAGGTGCCGTGGGAATTTTATTTCATTCAGACTAGAATAGTTTGGGACAGAGAATAAAAGCCAGTCCTGACATGCCAGGGATGTTTGTGGCCAAGTAAATGACATCCAAAGTAGTATGGTTTTTGTGCGAAGTAGTATGTTAGAATCACCTTGGAGTGGACACTGGTCAAATCCTATTGGTTGCCTGAGTAGCAAGATTGGGTGCAGGTTGAACCACAGAGGGCAGCAACCCTTGCTGCCAAAGGATTGATAATGCTGTAGAATGTTGAGCCAAAATGTCACTGTTATATTGAGGTGCTGGGGCCTCTGTATCAGAATTAACATGAGTGATGAAAGGATGAGTAACATCAAACGATGGAAAATTCTGCTGCAGAATTTTCTGGATTTAGTTGAGCTTTGTTAGTATGAGGGGAGACTTTTAATTCTCTTTCAATTCAATTTCTTCAATTCATTTTTGGCAACTCCTGTGCTTTTCTCTCTTCTTTAATAAGTATGCGTTCCATAGTCTCTTTGCTGATAACTTCAGCATCTAATCCAATGTCCTGGGTTATATCATTCTTACCCTTTCAGAGCTGGGGAATGTATTTGTGTTGTTTAAAGAATTTTTCGATCCGCATATGCTTTATATATATATATAAAGATCATTTCTTGGTTTTATTTCTGAATTTATTGGTCTATGATACCCTTGTGAGCAGACACATGCACACCTAGACAGTTATTTTCTTGTTACAGCATGATAGACTTTTTTCTGTGTTAGGGGAAAAAGTTCAGCTCTTAGAAGTGAAATTTTGTGAAAGGTATAAAACGTGATAACTGTTTGTAATTTATTAGGCTTTAGGATTCTCTGTAGTCTCCTGACTGCCCTGCAGATGATGCAAAACTGCAATTGATTTTGTTGTTTGACAGAAATGCAATCTTATTTGGGTCTCTACATTTAGATACCAGAAAACTTATTTTTGTCTTGTTTTACTTGCATTGAACGTGTGATAAGGCTAAAGATGAAATTTGGTTTCCATGCTAGCGGCAATAGAATCATTCCTTATGTGTTGCTACAACTTATTGGGTGGCAGGTTTGCACACAACGCTCGTGGAAACGGCCCTTTGGTGTTGGTCTTCTGGTAGGCGGTTTAGACGAATCTGGAGCTCACCTTTATTACAACTGCCCAAGTGGTAACTACTTTGAGTACCAGGCCTTCGCTATTGGGTCCCGTTCACAAGCTGCAAAGACATATTTGGAACGCAGGTTTGGGAACTTCATGGACTCTTCCCGGGAAGATCTTATCAAAGACGCACTTATTGCAACAAGGGAAACTTTGCAAGGAGAGAAGCTTAGGAGTTCCATCTGCACCATTGCAGTGGTAGGAGTTGGAGAGGCATTCCATATACTGGATCAGGAAACTGTACAGCAATTGATTGATACATTTGAGCTTGTGGGTGAGGAAGAACCTGCTGCTGAACCTGATGCTCCTGCTGAGGAGGGTGGTGCAGCCGAACAGGGTGGTGGTGCAGCAGAACAGGGTGGGGGTGCTGACCAGAGTGCTGCAGGTGACGAAGGTGTAGCTCCAATGGAGATTTGAGATTTTAGAACCATTGTTGTCTCTCCTTTGTCGTCGGATAACGTTTTCTAGTACATGTTTGCGGAAATGCCTTTTCATTTATCAATGGCACCTTGGAAAGACCTAATTTTCCTCTTTATTTTTCTTTCGTTTTTATTTCCTAATGCCCTTTTAACTTTTTTGGTTGGCACACAATCTATCTTAGGCTCATCCGTGCAAACATTTCAATGCTTTATATCCAAAGTTTATAGTAGAGACTCAGCATGAACTTGGTAGTAATACCCAACTCTGAACTGATTTATTTGGGTACTGTTTTTGCTTTTTGGTGTGCTTTTACCGTTACCAGGACTTTATTTATCTCCGCCGTCTCACTTTTTCTCTGTTGCCTCGCTTAATATTTTGCCACAATACTCAACTTCTGTGATGTTTTCGTGCGAGCACAAGGCTGTGCCACTCATGAAGTAGCATATTAGTTGATTAGTTCCATGACCATTGCAACCACGTCTGACCTTGAAATCTGAGCTCAGAATCCCTATCACTCCCTTGAGGTCTTATCTATATTGGATCAAATTTGTTTTCATATTCAAAGAGGTAATTTTGTCATTTTACTTGTATAGAAAGTCCATGTTAGATAGTGTTTGTATTCTAACATTGTCGTGTAATAAAAATAATATATCTAGTTCTATTAAATTATCTCTTTTTATTATAATATATGTAAAAAAAATTCATATAAATCATATCTAGTTCAATTAAATTATCTCTTTTTATTATAATAAATAGAAAAAATTAATATAAATCTTATTAAATATAAAAAATTCATATAGATAATCTTATACAAGTAAGCGGGGCTTGTCTAACACATTGCTTCCCATGAATATTTCTGTGGCTCTCAATGCGACATAATATCAGGGCTAAAAATAGTACCGGTTTTATAAACCTCTAGTAGTTAACTGATTACCTAATGGGCACAACACCCATTCCTTCAAAGAGAATGATTGGTGCTCAGAAAAAGGAGTGAGAATGAAAAAGCCTCAAAAATAATAGATAACGTTGAATTAATTTAGTGAATCAATGTACAGATTATCTGTAGTTTGCCGGAGAAATAGTCTCGAAAGACTTGATCGAGCCAACCCCAAAATGCAACTAAAGATGCCCCTTCCTTAGGAAATGAGTAACAATAACAGTGGGAAAAAAAAACTAAGTTTGAGATTCCGGCAGATCATCTGCGGATATTGGCACAGGGAGGCCCTTGATTTGCATCTGCTTGTACATCCATTGCCAATTATCTGGGGTCACCTCACCTCCCAAAGAGCGGGTAACAGATCCACCACTGCATGAGCCAACTTTGCAGCATTCCTCTAGGGATAAACCATTTACCAATCCGTACAAAAACCCACTTGCAAATAGGTCGCCTGCTCCAGTGGCATCAATTGCCCTTATTTTCCTAATGGCTTGGACTTGGACAGTCTAGCATGGTAAAATTTCATTAAGGGAATTAATAGAAATAGAAAATTCATATGGAACAGCAAAGCTGTGGAAATGAGAGGTGAATAGCTCACATTCAAAATGGAGTTTGCAGATTATACCTCACACTTGAAATTTAATGTTCACACAGATTTGCAGATTATAAGTTGCACATGAAATTTAGGGTTCACACAGGTTGATGTAATTTTTCTTAGTGGATATGGATTTCAAGCTTAGACTTTTCTTTAACAGAGCCATTGAAGTTGTCCTCCAGGATAGGAAGGACAACCAAGATGAAAAGCCAAGGATATGAGGTTAAGGGTGCGTTTGTGTTCCAAAATTTTACCCCCTCTAAAATTTTAACACAATTAAATATTACAATATAATCTCTCTCTCCCCATCAAATCATTACTATTTACTACAAAAAATATAAAAAATTACCTCTCTCTTCACTTTTTCACTAAACCCAATACCTAAAATTTTAACAACACTAAAATTTTACAACACAAACACAACCTAACTCTTTCATTGTCCGTTCACGGGCAAACTGGAATTTTCAAAGAAGAGGCATCCACCAAGCTATGTATTTTACAACAATCAGAAGATGGCTTATTTGAAAAGTATGCTTTGCAGTGCAACCATCTAGAGATGAACACACTTCCAGAATGAAAAAGATAAATAAAAAATAAAAAGACTTTCTAATACAGTATTCAAGTTGTTACGCAGAATCTCACTAACCTCTTTTCCATGCTTTGCTATGCATCCGTTAGGGCCCAATGTCACCACAGCCCATCGGCAGTGTCTGGCTAGAAATTCAAGTGCAACTTCAGGAGCAACATCTTGTTCACCCCTACAAAAATTGTAGGAGAAATTTACACCACCAGAGAACTGTCAAATGTTTTACAAGAAGAATAAATACTTAACAACTGAAGAGTCTGGAAGATTGACTATCATTCATCAGAACCCTATCTTAACAAGTTAAGATAACAAAGAGATGATGATCACCTTAGCAGTTCTGTTGCTTCATCTTCATTGGCAAAGCAGAGGTCTATATTCCCTGACTCCAGTAACTGTAGAAGTGGTGATTTAAAGTCCCTAACCATCTGTCCAATGGAAAGGAAGGCATAAGATAATGTATTTCATCCTTAAAAATTGATGAAAATAGGATAACATAAGGCGGGGATGGGAAGACCCCCCCCCCCCACCACCCAACAAAAGAGGGGGTGAAGCGGAGAACATTAGTGGAAATCCCAGCACGCATAAATTGGTTGTTGACAAGTGAAGCTTTACAATTCCCTGCATAAAGCGATTCTATGAAATATTGGAGTTCAACGGAACAAAATGTTTGATTCAATCTCTCTTTCTGGTGATAACATTGTTTCCTGTGATAAAACTCCACCCAAATTGTCTATATTCGAAACTCAAAATTCTAATAACAAAGAGGATCAATGTCTTGAACCAAACTAAATGAATTTAAAAGCAGATTATGAATATACCTCAAAACTGGCCAAATCCAAGGAGACAAAAAGACCCTCTTGTTTGGCCATCTTTATAGCTGCTTGAATAACTTCTAAATTGAAAATTGCATATCTCAACACCAACCACTGTAACAAAAGAGTTGTATACAATTAAGTTCATAGAAACCCTCAACATTACACTGATAATATTATGGTGCAGAAGCTACAGGGAAAGAAAAAAGAAATGGATCTAGTTCATTCAAGAAATTCCATTATCTTTTGAGATCCTATATCTTCTAGCTGGAGTATAAATTTAATCTAACTAGTCTATCACAAAGCATGACAATGATAAGAAGTTTTTCCAAAACAGATTTGATTGAAAATTTGTATTCTAGACGCAGATGCCTAACCTTGGAGCCCTTGAAATCTTCTCTGGTCAAGTCACTAGCCTGAAAGAAAATAAAGATTGTAAGCTTATCCTATTAAGAAGCCTAATTTAAATGCTTAAACTTTTAAAAAACATAGCTTAATGTATACACACTGATACACAACCCAACATATTCACATAGAGACATTTAAAGAAGCATGGCACCTGAACTTTCACAGCATTGGAGAGAGAAGGCCGCATCGTACGGTTGCCCGATTCATCAACCAGGCAAACACACTATGCCAGAAAATATAGATAATAAATGTTTCAGCACCATGCATTAAGAAGTTCAACAACAAATATCCAGAAACAACCAGCTTTGAAGAATTGGTAACGTTAAGCTCACCTGACCTGTGTGTCCCTCCTTTATCCTCAATCTCGAGAGGTTGACTCCATGAGAGCTCATGTTGGTCACAAACAATTGGCCTTGCTCATCATCAACATAGGCCCCAATTATTCCACTGGAGACTCCAAAGCCTGCACTGAGCCCCCGAATAGTATTGGCTACACTGCCTCCGGCCATCGTCTTCATGGGCAACGGATCACCTGGGTACGCGACAATATGGATTCGCAACTCATTCAATATGTGCTGAAGCTCTTCAATTGCAACCTAAACAACATAGAAAATTGATCACTCTCGTGCATGAAACAACAAATTTAACCAACCTTATGATAGAAAATGCGAGCATAGGCCAGTGATCCAATACAGCAAAACTTGGTTACTTTGATCTACACCAAAAGTCACTATACGCCAACGGAAGAAAAAAAAAATGAAACATTTATATACATATCAAAAAGACATAATGAAGTATAAAAATCCACAAATAAATAGACAATGTGACTGGCCCAACGTGAATTGCCCCCCCCCCCCCCCCCGCACCGGGAGGCGATGCAATTCCGATCTTTCAGAGCCTAAGCAGAGAAGTAACAATGGCACTTTAGAGAGAGAGACAGTACCGGAATAGAACCACCGCGCTCGCCAGGGATTTGATCCAGCAAGGACGAATCGACTCGGGCCACATGGTCGACGAGGGCAGCGGGCTGGAGACCCAAGATGATCGGAGCGTTAGTTTCCACAGCCACCTTTACCCTTAGCTCCCCCTCCCCGTTGCTACAGTCGTTGTCGACGGGCAAGGGCTCGGCTCCCATTCTTCCAGATCACTCCACCACCCCGACCCCTTGCCCTCTCTCAAAACTCCGACTCCGCTTCGTTTATATAATAGAGGCCGGTATTCTACAGTGATTGAACTTCTTTCTCTTTTCCTTCTGTTATCGCAGATTCTTTCCAAGATTTTTTTGTTTTCTTTTTTCTTTTTCCCCCCAATATTTTGATACATGAGTTTGCGGTCGAGTTGGAATTTGGAAGCTTCCTCGATTTTTCCCCTCTCCTTTATTTATATTATTTTAAAAAAAATAAAAAATTAGAAAAAAAAACTTTAAAAAAAAATATAAGTTGGAAGCGTCTTTTTTTTTTCCTCCCTTATATTTAAATTATTTTAAAAATTATAAATAGTATAATTTTAATTTTAAGTGATACTTATGATCTTATGATTGAAATTGGCATGTAAATAGTTAATAATATAATATAAGTTTAATGAAAATGAATTATTTAATAAAAATTATAAATTCAAAAACCTTTATTATCAATTTGAAAATAGGTCAACATTGTAGCCATACGTACATAACCCTTTCTTCTTCTTCTTCTTTTTCTAGGGTGGAAAAACTCTACTTCACCAAAAAGAAAGAGAAGGATGAAGTTCTTTTATTTTTTTTACTTCATTTTTCTTTGTCATCCCAAGCTTTGACAATAACTAGACTAGAATACAATTATACATTAAGTTTATAGGATTTTGGTGTTGAGATGAAATTGAGATAAGCCTTTAAATTTTTGTATGAATTGAATCATTGAATATCAATAGATAGAAATAACATGTATTTAATGATATAGATCGAACTATTCATAATTAATACGAATAATATTGAATGATCAGTGGCGGATCCAAGTGATCCCAAAAAAAAAACATTTT
Source organism: Myrica gale (assembly GCA_963930655.1). Lineage (NCBI taxonomy): Eukaryota > Viridiplantae > Streptophyta > Magnoliopsida > Fagales > Myricaceae > Myrica > Myrica gale. Next base: position 4,501,946 of record OZ005599.1, read on the forward strand.
ACATTTAGTTTTTTTTTTAATTCATAAATTTTCCTGAGCCTATGGTGGCCCGACCCCATTGGCCTAGGCCAACCCCACAAGGATGAGAACTTGTTGTCTCCTGCTACTGCTCTAAAGGCCCCGGTCTCTGCAATCTTGCCTAAGATTCCTAGACTTGTCAGGCATCTTGAACCTTATTCGAGGTACTGAAACGAAAACTGATATTTTTAGATTTTTTTATGTACATGTTTTCAAGTTTCCAATTTACAAATCATCAATTTTTTTCTGCCTGCAGCTGAAAAATGGTCGCTTTAGTAGCCTTGCAAGGTGGCATCTTGATTTTCATTGAATTTTAGTTTTAATATCTCTACGGGAGTTTTAAATGCTTGCTTGAGATGTCATGAGTTGTGTTTGCTTCACTGGTTTGCTTGAAGTTAAGGTGCTCCGTCACCACCATTAATGGTGTTATTCTTATACCTTCCAGATTTTGATTGATCATCCAAAAATTATTTGATGGACTTTCAATTTACAATTGGGGAATTTCAACATCAATTCATCTCCACTCATTTTATTTAATTTTTTACAATCATTTGTTCAAAATTAAGTACCTCCCATGTTTCGAGAAAGTATGCATAACATGAATCTTAAGTGTTTTTTGGTTGTTTTTTCAGCTTGTTGGAAGCTATCGATCTCATCCTTCAAGGAACCCATAACCTAGTCATTCCAATTCAACCCAAACTAAGCAGCTATTTAAGAAGAAAACAGCTCCAAAAGCCCTCAACAACTGTCCCTACTACCTTCCACAATGGCCGCGAGTTCTGCTGGCTTACTCAAGAGGACGTGATCCGGTTCCTACTCAACTCCATCAGCCTCTTCTCTCTCATTCCCATGTTCTCAGCATTTGATCATGCTAAGTTACGTCGTCTTGTTGAGCTTTATCCAGAAGATTTCATAATAGATGATCGTTTGATACTTAAAAGTCAGCTTAATACCTATATTAGAGATGTTAGAAAAAATGATGTTTTTTAGGCTTCAAGATATTGGAGGTCTTGCTATGAAGATGCTCGAGACCAAAAAGAATATTCTATTTCCATTAGTTTATCGACTTAGTGAGTTGACATTGGTCTTACCAGTTGCAACTGCAACCGTTGAAATAATATTTTCTGTGATGAAGGTCATCAAGAGTGATTTACGTAATAGAATGGGAGATGACTAGATGAATGATTACATGATAGTGTACATCGAGCAATAAGTTTTTAAAACTATTAAGAACGAAACTATTTTGCAACATTTTCAGAAGATGCAAAAACGTAGGATGCAATTGTCATCTCTCAGTCGTAATACATAGTATGATACGTGTATTCTAATATTTTTAATACTTTTGTCTTTAATTTTCGATATTGTAACTCTTAAGACAATTTTTTGCATTACGAAGGAAAAAAATTCTTGTCATTTCGCGTTTAAAGTTCGACTCCCATGAATTTTGATCATGGATTCGTCACTGTGAATGATGTATGTCCACATTATATATTCATCTTTTTTCAAACTAAACCATCCAATAAACGAATCTGTCAAAAAGAATGGCGAAACCACGTTGTGCTTATGCTCGAACATCTACATGTTCTCTTTGTCACAGACTCACAGGGTTAGCGAAATAAGACTAAGACCCACTTGAACCCAAGACTCCATGAAACAAGAAAGAGAATGGGATGGTGCCCACCTGGGCTAAACGAGCAAGGCACTTTTTCTGACCTTTTCTAATGTGTCTCCTACCTAGACTCCTTGAGGCTAGGTCTGCCTTTATTATACTATATATATTCCCTTAAATTATCAAATTATATAGGGGTTGTCTAACCCGTATGCTTCCTCATCGGACCCGACAAACACAAGTGTAAAAAGCTTTCGGCGTAGGGCTGCATGCTTTTTATCCTTATCAGGTGCCTTTTATCCCAAATGATTTGAGTGCTTTCACTCATTGTCCTTTCTCGCTAAGCAAGGTTATTAAAGGCATCATTAGCGCAGCTACATGCCGCTCTCTACCACTAAATATGTGTGTACAAGTTTAGACCTCTACAGCTACAGCAATGTTAGCCGTTTACCGCATTTTCTCATATGATTTGATAACCCACTACGCCGATAATGATTGTAAAGAAAAGCAATATGCACCCCATGATCTCAAATGTATGCATCATTTTATATGCAATGCGGCTACCGCCTACCAAAGATGGGAAAAGCCCATGCTCTGTCCGTGCTTAATTTAATTGTGCATAAATTGAGTTGCTTTGAAGATTTGTCTTTGCCTCGTACAGAAGAACGCACTCGTTGGATCCAAAAGAAGAGTGGTAAACCTAGAAAGGACAGAAAGGATGATAGAAAACTGCATGGGAATCGCATCTGATCTCTCTTGACAAATGCTCTAGTTCCCTAGTCGATAGATGAACGGTCTGTTATTGAGAGTTTAAGGCTATGCATCAATTTCAATACTTTTTCACCCCTCCCAATAACTTTTTACAAATTCTAACAATTTTTAATACACTTTTCACCAATCCCAAAAAAATCCACGCTATTTTCAAAAAAACACAAACACAAAAACATATCTCAAAACATAAACCTAACATAGCCTAAACCTCTAGTGTTAGTGGTCCCGTCAAATCAATTTCATCTTGGCAAGAAGGAAAAGCCCAATGCAAATCAACGCATGGGACATAATAGGAAAGAAAAGAGGTCCAGAAACAACAACGAAGGAAATTGCAGACGAGTGGCCATTAAGATTCGGATCCTTGGTGGGACACCCAGTTTGTCTCTTTGAAAGTAGAAGCCAGCTGAAATCGCGGAGTTTTTTTTTTTTGGCTTTCAAAGATTCCGATACCTTATCATTATTGCACGAATAAGTTAGGATAATGAATTTTATAACGATATTATCCTTAACTGCTCTGTTTTAGGACTTGGTTAGAAGTGGGGTAGAATCAATCTTGTTGGTTGGAATAATCGACTCTTCAAGAGCCATCCGTTTTAAGTCCCAAGCATTTGTTGGCGGGCAGGAGTTCCTTTCTTTTTTTTTTTTCTAAATTTGCAACATACATGACAAAATCTGATGCATATTGAACATGGGCACTTGCCCACTTGGAAAAAGCATGCACAGCAACCGCCCAAGATGACATAATTTATGACTATCAAGTGAAGTGGCTGATTGAGCCTAGAGGGCCGTGACACCCCAATTTTCCAAAATTAATAATGTCGCCCTCCTCGTAACTTTCCTAGTATTAAACAAGTCTCTCCCCACAAATAAATTCTATATATGCCTTTCTTCTATCCTTTTTTCTTCGTAAAAGGGGAAGAGAGAGCTAGCAATTAGCGTAATCTACTCCCAGAGCGTGATCAAGAATGGTTTGATTGAGTCACAACAACTCACCTGGACAAAGGAGACCGTCCTGACATGAGTGCAGGTGATTTTGAAGGCAAGAGGGTTCGATCCACGTACCTTCTACCCCTAAGCCTGCTATTCGATGCCCTTATTTTCAGACCCTGAAACCAAATGAGGGTGGGTTTGTTTTGTAAAATTTTAGTATTTTTAAAATTTTAAGTATTGAGTTTAGTGAAAAAATGAAGAAATATGTAATTTTTTATAGTAAAAAGTAATGATTTAATAGGGGAGAGAGATTATATTATAATATTTTATTGTGTTAAAATTTTAAAGGGTATAAAATTTTACACCACAAACACAAGCCTGAATTACCTCTAATGTTGTATGACTTTTCTCTAATCAGTATCACTTTACAAGCCCAACATAAAATTTAAAATATAAAGCTCCATCGGGGGGAGCAAAAAACAAAAAAACAAAAGTCAACAAGAGCCGATACAAACAGGAACACATCCTAGGTACTAAAATTTGAGCCCGGAATCAAGTAGCCTTCAAAAGAGACCAAAGGCCACGCACGGTGGTAACTAGCGCGTGCGGTTCACGTACCTCCAAAAGGTGTCAGCTAGCAGTGGTTCGACTCGCTTGACGCTGCCAGACCGACCCCCAAAGCGGAAGCGCATGACCTCATTGACTGAAGATAGCATCTCGAAAACAACGAAAATGGGTCGGGCACATAAAACCTCACGCGGTGATGGGATGGATGCTCTGAGATTGCCAAGAGGAGAGCCCACCTAGCTATGCCATGTCCTCCGAATATCTTTAAAAATGCCAAAAAAAAAAACAAGCACAGAGGGAGAGAAACAACAACCGATCACAAGGGGAGGGGCTAGAGAGAGGGGAGGAGCCCTCCCACCTCTGGTAACAGAGAAGAAGAGGGGGGCTTGAGCGGTAGGGTTTTTTGGGTTCTAGAGAGAAGGCATAGCCTCTCTCTCTAGAACTGGCTTTTGGGTTTAAGCTGTGATGATGCTATAAAGCTTTCCAGCTGCTCGCAATGCAACTCAACATCGACCAGCGATAACCCGAGGACCATCATGAAGAAAACCCAGCAAGAATTTTGGACGCCTCTCCCAATTAGATACAGGACATCGGCATCGTTGGAAAGAAACAGATAGCAAAAACAAACCACTAATAAACCAGAGAACTGCCAAACACAAAAGAGAAACACTTGGGTGGTGTTCGTGTTGAGAAAAAATGTAAGATTTTAGAAAAATTGTGAATATTTATGTTGAATAGTGTCTTATAAGTGTTTATGTAAAGAAAAGAGAAAAATGATTTGATGTAATTGTTTAATAAAAAAGTATCGAAGTTATGTGAAAAAGTATAAAGATAAAATTTATGTTAAATAAAAAAGTAAAAAGTTATTGGAAATTGTGTTAAATGTATTGGTGTTTGTGTTTGAATTTTTAAAAACGAACATAACGGACATGTTCGTTTTGTGAAAAAAGTCCGGATTCGAATCCTAAATTCGATCATGTTCGGCAAAAGTTGTATTCAGCCTAAAAATTCGGTACCAAAACAATGTACCAAACACCACGCATTCGCATTCGAACACGCCAGGCATGCCTTTCTAGCTGGCTTTGCAGGTCACGAACTCCAATAAAAGAGTTTGGAAGGAAAAGCAGTTTTGGCTTTCGCTGACTCCAACACGGCATTTACGTAGACGCGTGGGCTAAGAGCATTGAGCTGCTGTCCTTTGAGTCCCTTCAAAATTGCAATTATTATATTTTTAATTTAAATACCTTTTAAATATTCAATTTTAATAAAAAAATTAATAAATTCGAAATATAAAAAAAAAACAACTTTAAACATCATCGTTAATTTTTTTACACCTCAACAACTTCTACACAAACACCAATACCACTCTAACATCACCTAAAAATTCTCAAAAACTCCAAATCCTACAAAAATCTTCAAAACGAACATAACCCAGGTAAATTAGGAAACATACAAGGCATCAATGGCCCTCTAAAGAATGTTGCGTTCAGCCAAATCCCTAGCCATGAAAATCTTCTGCCAGTATCATATCCCCAGATGACAAAGACCGTCAATCCCGTCTCATTATTTCTTTTTATTCATCTAACAGTTCAGGCAGTGATACTCAATTGTGCTAGCACAGCATCTAATGTTTATATGTTTAAACGATACATCTCACAATAAGATTTAAACCTTACGCTGAACTCACTCCGCCTCTTTACCACAGGAACAAAAGTCAAAAGGGTTCATCTATTCAAACAAACCCAAGTAAATATCAGTCGCCAAGACATAGCAACTCAGATTGGAGCTCCAAAGAGGGGCAAAAGGACAAATGCAATATTCCTCAAGGTCATAAGCAATGTTAAGCCAGCGTGGATAGGATAAATCTGACTATCATCAAAAGACTCCTGCAAACTCTTTGAATTCAAGGAGAAAAATCGCTCACATCACCAACTAGAATGACCCGACACTTACAAGTACAGATCAACAAATCACAAATCATCTGAAGAAAATGTACCTTTGACATAAGGAACATCAAGCATCAACATACATGCTGCTTGTGGCATCAGTATCACCTGAAGCAGAAAACAGAGTTCCCAGAAAACTACAGGAAGACTAGAGACAAAAGCAAGAAAGAAGCAATAATTATGCCCTAACATGTCCGGTATTATTGGGAAAGAAGGTAATCCCTTTTCCATGTATTTTCTCATAACAAATATTCCTTGATGTTGAATTTTGAGATCTGAACCGAAGAAGAACTCACTAAAATCTCATTTTTGAGAATCCTTTGGTGCTTTATCTGGTAGGATGTTATCTGGAAGAATGAGTTCTGGTGGCGTTTCACGGACGACACCCAGCATCGAGTCATACTCCTCATCTTTCTTAGCAAACTTCTTGCGGAGAAGTTTCTCAAACTCAATCTCATCGAATGACTTTGCATTCTCAGCCGCATGGACTTGTGCAAGGTTTGAATAATTGGTTGCCGACTGGGAAATAAAGGCTATCTCTTCATCAGTGAGCTTTCTCAGGAACTTCGCTGGATTGCCCCCCCATACCTGGGATTCGCATTTGAGAAGTATTAAGTAAGCGTTTACTTATCATCTGTCAAGTTAAGCTTCTGTTCCTAATCCAAGGTTGCATCAGATATGGGTAAATAGGCTTTCAAATGCTACTCAACAAATCCCACCCACCAAATTCCAATCAAGAGAATCATTATGGAACAGTTTGCAATCACGATGTCATAATAACCATAGTCACCAGCTAGTGCAAAACATTTAACCTGCTCATCTCAGGAATTATGCCGATTACACTGCATGGCACAGGGATCATACTAAAGAGTCTAAAGATATACTCGCTATTCAACTTATTTGTTTATGTCCATCAAAAATGAGACCATGATTGACACTTTACTGTTCAATTGTTGAACATAAATGCACATCTCTCCAAGTTACTTCTAGTAAACAGGACATTCGAACCCCCTTCCTAAGAAGTTAATAGACTCGAGATATAAGCGCATCTGCAGGTGGATCTCACCAGTGATACCTGTAAATCCCTCCAAGTTGCTTCTTGGAAATAGACATGAAATCCCTTCCTAACAAGTTAATAGACTCATGAGAGATGAAGAGTATCTGCAGATGTACCTCACCAGCAGGGATCCTAGTATTCTGTCTCACAAGAGCTCCGGCAGCAACCATTCCATGTTTCTCAACAACAACACCATCAAGGAGTGTCGCTCCCATACCAACAAAGGCTTCATCCTCAACAGTACAACCATGCATAACAGCACTATGACCTACCAGTAATATTTCCAAGTTAATGAAGGAAAGAAAGGAAAAAACATCAGGTTAACTACTTTCACAGGATGCATATCATCAAATCACTCACCTACAGTAACATTGTCACCAATAATTGTAGGTAAAACCTTCCCGCTTAGGTTAGACTTTGCAACATGCACAAGTGAGTTATCTTGTATGTTAGTTCCAGATCCAACACTGATGCTGTTCACATCACCTACATTCAAAGAGGTTTACAGGATAATTTAATAGAGGGGGGGAAAAAAGCAGATCACAAGGAATAAGGTGGATGTTTGCACATTTGAAAGACAGACTTCTTCATGACTCAAATCAACTTGCGATGCCACTCTAGAATAAGGTACTAAAGCATCCATTCAACTCATCTAGTCCTTCATAAGTTAATCTGAAGAGAGTTTCATTTGCTACTTATTTTATATGGATGTATGCAAATTTTTAAAGACAAAGAAGCCAAACCAAGAGGCAGAACAAGGTCATAATAGCTCTGCAATAAATATGTTTTGTTCTGAGAAATAAGGTAGTAGCAGAAACAAGTCATACTTTGCCATGCTAGGTGCCAGTGTGCAGAAGGTAGCGCCAATGTTATTGAACAGTAATGAGAAGCCTAATGCTTATTTAATTGCTCATGGCATTCCTGCATTAGACAATCAAATGGACCCTACTCGAAGAAAAAATAAATAAATGGAACAAATAGATTCAAGAAAAGGACATCGACATCAGATGTAGGTTGTGTGGTTGCAAACGCAGCCGTAGTGTATTAAGTCAATAAAAAGGTTGATATAAAATAGGCATATTAAAAATAAGAAGGTAAAAGAAAAAGTAAGAAAGAAAGAAGTCCAATGTCACATCTTAAGAATCTGCATTCTCCACAGAATTCATACATAGAGGATCTTACCTCTCAAGACACATCCATACCAAATAGATGATCCTCTCCCAACTTGAACATCCCCAATGATAGAGGCACTAGGGGCCACAAATGCATCCTTATCAACCACAGGAGCTTTATCAAATATGTTCATAAGAGTCCGATGCCTTGACACTACAAAAACAAAATTATAATGGATCCTAGTTTGTATAGCAGAAGTCAGGAAAAGAAGTACAGCCAGAATCCTAAATGTTAACAGAACAAAGTTGTGACTTAACATATGAATGGAGGGAAACGATGTTGTCCTTTTACACAAATCTCTCCAAGCAAGATAAACTACAGACTCCTAGCATGAGTTTTTGCTCAGGTACTCCATGAAGCAAAGGATAAACATTTTATTTGGTACCTAAATGGTTATCAGTTTGAGGAAAAACATTTTGACCAATATTAAACAAATACTTTCTCTCCTGAATGTGGCTCACCGTGTATACTGTCTAAAAGCTTGTTTTCCAAGCCATGAAGGTATTGAAAACTTTGAAGCCTTCAAGATTTATTTTCTACCATTCCTAGAATCTCAGCATTTCTGACAGAAGCTTCTTCCTCTCGGTGGTATTACCGCAAGATTCCGTAGCATACGCATTCAATATGCAACAAGTTCATTAACTCATTGTAGAAGTCTTTCCTTCAATATGTTATGAACTCACTGGCACTCGCCAATTACAAATGTCATGTATTCTAAGCAATTTCTTCCACGGGCCCTCAGCTCAGTGATGGAAAGCACAGTACTGATGAGGCCCCTAATATTTTCAGGCGGCTTTCAATACGCAATTTGCATCATAAACTTATGTTAATGATAATTGCAACATTCTGTAAACGCATTTGGGGGAAATGAAATTAAACAGCTCGAAAACAATTTACGCAAGCAAAACATCGAACTTCGCTTAAACAAACAGTGATCAAGCAGGCCATAGCTTATTTCTGATACAAGCAAACAGTAGCATTTCACAGAACTGATCCTATTAGTGAAATAGAACGCAAACGAAAAGTCGCACAAATTTCAATCCAAATATTTCGGGAATGGGAGATCTAGTGTGAGAAGGAAGAGGGTCTTTACGTTGCTCTTGGAAGTAGTAGTTGCCTTGGAGGCGGCAGCCGAGACGATCAATGGCCTGGCCGGTCTCACGAATCAAGAATCCGACGGTGTATATGGCTCTTCCGAGGGTTCCCATCTTGTTTCGGTTTCGATCGGATTAAAATCCCCCCTGGTCTTCGGGGCCTTCCACCAGGGCTGAACTCGCTGGGTTTTCCGGAGCTTTTACTGAGCTTCAATTCTGTGTGTGATGGTGAAAGAAGGTGGATCGTTAGAAATGATACTGTAGCAGTAGGGTAGAATATCCGGGGGACTGTGATGGCAAAATAGGGTTTTCGCAAAACGCATGGAAGAGTTGCAGGTGTTCGATTTTAACTGCTTTTGTTTTCGCGTAAAACGAAGGAAATGAAATAATATTTACGGCTGAAAATATTTCGAGGAAAAATGTTAATAAGTTTCAATGTTTTGCTAATTTTTTGAAAATAAATCAATAGTATTTGATTGTCACTTGAAAATTTAATAAATATTTTATAATAATTTCAATTTGTCCCTTTTGTTTTAAGAATAACAATCATATTAGATATGATACTTCTTTCAATAATCCATTTGAGTTATCAAAGGTCCAGTCGAAAAAGTTGCGTCATTCATACAAATTTATCAATAAACAAATGAAGAGTGGAATCAAAGTTCAAATGACAAGTAGATATTAAAATAATGAAAATATGTCCCATAAAATACAAATTACAATATGAAAGACTAAAATAAATTTTTATTGTTAATAGATATATTAAAAATATTGCATAACAATAAAAAAGAGTGTAACATAAAATTCTTAAAACTAGCTACTTTCGTATTGATAAATTAATATTTAACAATTTAGTAAAAAAAATTATCCAATTAAATTTTGCCAACTGAGCAGATTGTAAAATGGAAAGAGTTGTGTGCATAAAGAGAGACTTTTTAAATTTAAACTTAAAAGATATGTTTTTGATAAGATAGCAGAGAAAAAATAGTTGAGAAATGTTTTTGATAAGGTATATATTAGAGGTAGTAGGTGAGACATACCTTAAGGTCAGTGGGAGTAAATTTCACAAGGTTATTACTTCATTCGGATTTTTGGAGAATCTTGTGGATCAATGTATATACCTTAAGGTCAGTGGGAGTAAAGTAATCTTTCTAGTCCTTTATGTAGACGATATTTTACTTGCAACAAATGATTTGGGTTTGCTATATGAAACTAAAAAGTTTCTGTCGAAACACTTTGAAATGAAGGATTTGGGTGAAGCCTCTTATGTCATTGACATAGAGATTCATAGAGACAGAAAACAGAAAATATTACAACTATCTCAGAAGGCCTACATTGAAAAAGTTTTAGAGAGATATGATATGAGCAAATGTGCTCCTAGTGTAGCACCTATCATTAAAGGGGATAAATTCTGTTTGGATCAATGTCCCAAAAGTGAATTGGAACAAGAACAAATGAAAGGTTTACCATATGCATTTGCAATCGGCAGTTTGATGTATGCTCAGGTCTGTACTAGACCTGATATTGCATTAGCAGTTGGTATACTGGGAAGATACCAAAGTAATCCTGGATTGGAGCATTGGAGAGCTGCAAAGAAGGTCAAGCGGTACTTACAAGGAACCAAGAATTACAGTTTGACCTACAGACATGTTGACATTTATAATAAAGTATTAAATATTAAATATTAATAAAATTTAGTTAACATTTATTCTTTTAGATATGCAATATTATTTATCTAAAGTTATTTAAGATTTATAGTATTTCATTCTTGGCATTATTAATTAGGGTTAATTACAATTTTTCCTTTAAACTATCACTCGATTCTCAAATATCGCCACAAACTTTAACTCGTTGCAACTCAGCCCCACAAACTATACTTCTCGTTGCGATTTTATCCCTCAACATGCTGAAGTTGTTATATCGAACGGTTTTCGTCTCACGTGAAAGATACATGACATTCTCCTTACTTGAAAAGACAAATTTGACCGGCTCGATTCTAAGTAAGTCATCTTTTTTTTAATAAAAAAATAGTTAACTACATATTATTTTTTAGCTCTACGAATTGCTAGCAGCACTATAGAAGGTTAAAGAGGATTCAAACGATGGTAAATCTACGAATGAGGTACCATTGAGGCTCGTACCCCACGTATACCTCAACAGTATCTGTCATGTAGGTCCAAATCTTAATGACTAGGATATATGGGTCTATCTCCAGAATTTGCTCACTCATAAATGTTTTCATCAGTCAGGTTCGATGTCCACAATAGTACATACAAAATAATAAACAAAGAAAATAGGTGAGTCCTACTAACTCAGTAAGGGGGAGAATGGGGGTAGGGGGACATGACATGCAACGATATAAAACAGTAGTAATAACAATAGTAATAAGCAAAATGTGGTATGAGCAATGCATATGTTTCCCGGTCATTTCACATCTTTCTTTCTTCGATCTGGTAGAGGTATCATTTCTTCTCTCTGTTTCACCCTCAGAGTCCGGGTTGTGCGTCTCTCATTTCCTCTGAGACTGACTTGTGCCCCTGCACCAGGACCCTGTCAGGCGTGCATTGTTTCATCGCCAAGGGATACCAATCATTATCCTCTTAGTGGTGGTTTGCACTATTCCACCGTGAATGATATCGTCACCTGATCTCAAGACCACCTCTAGGTATGTGTTTCATTTCGATCAACAGTAACCTGATACCCTTAATATGTTGATGCAACATGACTTTTATATCATCAATAACCAAATCAACAAAAGAGATCAATTGAATGCACAATAATAAAATAATATCGTCAATGACATTTAAAAAATTAAAAGAGAAATATTAGAATTTCTATATTCTGAGTTCTAAACTTATTAAGCTAAAAACTTGAACTTATATGTCTTAACTTCGCAACCTTTATATTATTAATCCATTTTTAGTCACTTTTCACTAAGTATAAATTTAATGGCTTTCTACGTATTTCAATAGTAATATACTATTTTTATTTAATTACCCTTTTTGCTTAAGACAAATATATTAACACATACTATCCAGTTAGTCAATTTGAAATTGATTAACTATTTAAGATTAAGTAGTACTATTTAATAAGCCATTAATTATTTTATTAAATTTTAATTCAATTATCCATGTGCCTCAATCTAATGAGATCTGGGCCTCCTCGTTTAAATCTCATTTTTTATTTTATTTTAATTAATTATTACTTAATAGGCTGATTAGGACCCTTAATAAGGCCTTGTGATTTGGGCCTCAAATTTCAATAGTATTGGGCCCAAATTTTTACCCTAGGACCTCTAAACAATGCTTAACACTGCTATGGGCTCATATTTTTTGTTTGGATGTTTTTACCCCTGATTTTTAAATAAATCCCGAAACTGCCTCTGATGCCCTTTTTGGTAATTTTTACCTATTTTCTCCTCTTTTCTTCTTGACATTTTTAGACCTTCGTCCAGTACACCACACTAACCTATCTAAATTTTCTCAGCGTCTAAATCCACATATTTTTCACAAAAAGTAGTACAAAACAATCGGGTGTCTTGTAAATTAGATAAAAATCTGCATGCATTTGTACTTTTGTGTTTTCCTACATTATAAGGTGTATTAACAAGTCAATAACTAACAATAATCACAAATGCATTAGATATGAAGATCAGCAACCCAACAACACTTCTCATGGCTTTGATTTCCCATTTTCTTTCCAAAATACCAATATCCATGCATGTGGCTCAATGCCACTTACTAACCCATTTAAACTAAAATAACGCTTCTCATATGGCACTGTCGTGGCATCCCATTTGTCCCAAATCCTTCTTTTTCCAAGTTGACAATCTCAAGCTCATGATGTGAAAAATCATAAAGGATCCATAAAAAGAAAGACATGCAAAAAGAGAAAACTATCGAGCCATTTCATGCATGCAACTCATACATGAGGAAGAACTCATCAACAGCACAAGAGTTGTACGGTTTTTTTTTGTAGTGATCAAGAGATGACAGTGAGCTATATTACATGCAACCATGTCTACAACCTATTTTCTTCCCACCAAAATCATCAACATCTACCCTTACCTCAATATTCGGTTGGTGCTAGTTTCCTTCGTCCAAAACACCCTCCCCTTTTTTCTCTTTTCCTCCTTTTCTTTCTTTCGGCTGCACCAGTACTCTCTTCTCTCCTTTGGCTCTTCTTTCTATCCTTTGGTTCTTCTTCTTCTTTGGTTAAATGGCTCACATGCCCCAAGAGATAAAATGATCGGTTTAGCCTTTAATGGATAAGCTTAACCCTAGAATCTATAGATATGTAATCATGAGCTATAACTCAACTCAAAGAAGCAAACTTGTGGTTCTTGACATGTGGTCTTCCAAGGTTAAATGCATGCACAAGAAGACAAATTAGCATTCATGCACTTATGTAATCGGCTAGAGAGGAGAAAGAGAGAGAGAGAGGCACCTATTTTGGCCAAGCATGATATCTTAAAATAATTAATAAAATGCTATTTAAGAACCATGAAACATGTTATAAAATAAAAGATAAAGAACATTCTTAAAGACTTTAACAAAATTAAAGCCCCTAATGGCAATAAAATGAAATAATAATAAATATCAAACTCAATGAGAAATAAGATATAAATGAATGAAATCACCTATATTTTTAAAATTAAAAAAATTAAGAATATGTAGAAGTATATAAAGATATAAGGTAGGCTCAAGAAAGAAAGAATTAAACATAACATATCAGACTCATATATATATATATAATATGTCAAACAAGTGAAAAAGAGAGAAGTGTTACGGTTGCTCATGGTAAATTCTCTAAGAAGCCGAGTGAGCTCTCTAACTTTTTTTTTTTGTAAGCAATATAGTAGATGTATAGATTGAAAGATCAAGGAGGTTTAAAAACCTCAGAAAGCTCAAAAGGGCGTACCAGACACTTCGAAGAGCCGGTGAGCCAACGAGCAGGCGGACCCGAAGGTCCTACAAATTCCCCGAAGGGACGGAAAAGCCACAGAGGCCAGCAAACACAAACTAATATGCCTACACATAGGAAAAAGACAAGAAAAAAACGAACATAAGCCTTAAACATACAGGTTGGCCCAAACGGGCAAAAACATAACATAATCCCTTGGAAATCTTCGGAAGCATCTGGTCCGAAGGTCGGTGGCGGCGGCGCGTGGGGAACAGAGATGGATATCCACCGTTGGAAATGTAGACCAGGACCCGCACTATCCACGCCGGAGCAGAGGAGCGGGAATGGGTGGCCGGAGGGACACACACGCACGACTCTTAAGGTTCGGTGCGTTAGATCCACGCGCAGCGCGTGGCGCGCGTGGATCAAGACGAGCCGCCTTCTGAAGTGTCGGAGAAGATGAGCGTTGAAGCGCTCGGCGTGCGGATACCCACCAGCCGGCGCGTGCATGGCCAAAATAGGCGGAAACCGACGAAAAGCGCATGGAAGCTACCTGCAATGAAAACCAAAAAGACCAGCCAAACCAGCCAACCAAAACACCACCAACCGGACCAGAGATAAGGAAAGGGGAGAGGAAAGAGAGGGAGGGGAGAAGGAAAAGAGAAAAGGAGGAGGGGATGAAGGAGCCGGAGCTCCCCCCTCCTCCGTAAGGGCTGGGTATGGTTGGGGTAGGCAGAGGGCAGAGAGCTTTCGGGTTAGAGGTTTGGCTTTGTTTGTTTTTTCTAACTTGGTACGTAAGGTGAGCATGTGGCTGCTTGGGGTTGTCAAGAAAAAAAAAGATCAATTTCAATCATGGAGACCACCTCCTTATCTGTTAATGAAAGTGAATGTGGACGCGACAATGCGTGATTCTTTCACGGTAGCAGCAATAGTTATTCGTGCTGGTACCGTCTATTTTAAGGGTGCTTTGACAAAGAGAATGGATAATATGTCTCCTCTATAAGCAGAGGCTGCTTCAACTTGTTATGACATTCTAGAAGAACATAAAAGAGGTTTTACTAATATTATGTGGTTTCTGCCACTAGAAGAACAGATAAGAGGTCTCCTCTGGAAGCAGAGGCTCTACCGTTGTGGTTTCTGCCATTAAAGCTTTTCCTAATAGGGTTGATTGGTATCCACATGAGGAAGTGCGTGTCATTCTTTATGCTTTGCATTTTTTTTAATTATTGGAAGGTTTATCATGTACGTTGAGGTGCAAACGTTGTTGCACACCATCTTACTCGTTGGGCTACCTCTAGAATTTATTTTGGAGACTACTCCTTTGTTCCTGAGCACTTAGATGGTTTGTCTTGGTTGTATGTTGGTTTTCAGCCACCATAGTTGTTTTATGAAAAAGAGTGAGACATGCATCTCACGGTTTTTCAAAAAAATAATATAGTTTTTATCGGATAAATACATTTTTCATCCATCAACTACCAGAAGTTCAACACATTGCATTCTAAACTACTAGTTTTGACACATTGCGTCTTCTAACTACCAATCTTTCACTTTGCACACTCTATCAAAATTTTAGACTAAAATAACGATAATACCCTTGACCCACTTTACATTGAAGATATTATTGTCAATTCATTAAGTTCTCATTAATTAAGAAATCAAGGCTATTTCATATGCCATATTTTGTTTAGACAAGGAACTAATGAAACATTCACGTAAATTAAGAAATTAGATAGTTTAAATTATTATATTTTAATTCTGACAAGTAATATTGAATATTTTCAAAATACAATTCTAATAAGAAAACACAGATTTTTGTTGAGACCGTAGGCAACTATAACTAGAGTTGTCCTTGAAACCAGTCAATCTGACTATTAGAATTAAAATCTTATATATATATATATATATATTACTACCTTACAACTTCAAGTGCAAGTAAGCAAGCGGCTCATCAGTGAGCTATAGCTCAGTTGGCACCTTCCCTTCTGGAGACGGCTAGCTCCCGAGGTCAAATCCCCCTGCCCGTAGGCTTGGTCCTGTTTCTAAACTTTGCCTACTTTGCCTAGAAAAAAAAGTAAGCAAGCAACTCGAACGGCAAAACCAGCTTACTAGCTACCCCTCAGGTTTCGTTTATAAGTTTTTTGCCCACAATATGTTATAATAGTAAAAGAGAGACAACATGTAGGCTGTGCATAAGCGGTGGCGGTGGCGGTTATGCCCTCTACCGCCACCGCCACCGCTATGGACGGTTGTCCAAAAATGGACACCACCCCCGCCCACCGTTAAGGGACGAAACCGGCCCCTAACGGTGGCGGTTTCGACGGTGGCGGTAGCGGTTACCGCCACCTGCACCCAGATCGCAAAAATCACAACCAAATCATCACAAATCTCAACCAAAATCGCAACCATCACAACCAAATCGCAAATCTCAACCCAAATCGCAACCCAGATCGCAAAAATCACAACCAAATCATCACAAATCTCAACCAAAATCGCAACCATCACAACCAAATCGCAAATCTCAACCCAAATCGTAACCATCACAACCAAATCATCACAAATCTCAACCAAATCCACAAACCCAAAAAAAAATCGCAAACATTCCAAATCGCAACAAAACTATAGAGAGAGAGAAACAGAGAGAAAGAAAAAGAGAGAGGCAAATAGCGAGAGGACGGCGGAGCCACGGTGGCTGAGGGGAGGCTGAAGCGTCTTGGTGCGGGTCTGGGAGGAGCAGGCGGCTGGAGGCCAGGGTGAAACGCGGGGGGAGGGGGCTGCCGACTGCTTCTTCGAAAATGGGAAGGGAGAGGGGCCTCGAAACTTTTAGGGTTTCGGGGCCCCTCAAAACGACGATGTTTCTCTTTAAAGAGAAACGTAGTCGTTTTGTATAAAATAAATGAAAAAAAAAAAAAATTTAAAACGGTTCTGGCGGTGAACCGCCCAACGGTGGGCGGTTTCACCGCCACCGCCATTTTCACCGGTTTTTGGTGAAAATGGCCACCGGCACCGCCCCCGCTACTAAGCGGGGAGCGGTTACCTGTACCGGTACCGGTGGCGGTGCCGGTTAACCGGCCCACCGCCGGTACCGGTGAACAGCCCTAATAACATGTATATTGTCGTTGAAGTACCACCGACTAGGAGTGTTCATTTGCACCGACGGTTACCGTTTTAACCGCTACCGTTATTGGTAAGGAAGATTATTGTGCCTTAGCGGTGCGGTGACAATGTCAAATATGTGAATGTTATACTTTTGGACAACTTTATATTTGTTACGATTATGATATTATATTTGAATATGTTATGATACTTGTCTATTTGATATGATTATTGATTATGATATTATGTTGGAAATTTAAACAGCCTAAAACAGTGAAAAAAATGAAAAAGCTCAAAGAAAAAATTATTTTTTTTGCATAATGGTTATACGGTTTAAGCGGTTATTGTATAACCGTTACCGTTACTACCGTCACAGGCAATGACGGTTATTGTGCCTTAGCAGTGTGGTGACGGTATCAATTATGTGATTACGTCAATTACAGTAACCGTGACAGTTTTTACCAAACCGTCAGCTACACTACTGTTAACCCACCCTACCACCGACAGATATTACCGTGTAGTTTTCATCGAACGGCGCGTAGGCGCTTGCGGAAGAGAAACCGTGCGTTGCGAAGGAATACGCAACACAACTGTAACTTGTGCCACTGGCATATCGTTTGGACAGTGAGCAAATTCAAGGTGATCATTCTATTGGTTTCTGTCTTTTCATTCAATTTTTTTTTTCGTTTCTGCAATGTCTTATGTTTATGGCTATAATGTAGTACCCATTTTGCTTTGTGATCCATTCGGTCTCTGTCAATCATTTTCTTTCGCCGTATTTCGATTCTTATTTTTAGGGCAGCTGTATCTGGTGAATAACTATATCCTTTGTTTTCGAAAGTTTCCGTTTCCGTTTCAGTGTTTGATTCATCTTCATTTTTTGTTTTACGAGTGAGACCTATGGGGATCTGGGTTCTGACCACTCTTTCAATTTTAGTGTGCGGTTGATCGATTTGAAAGCCACTATATGTTTGTTTGCTGAGAAAATAGGATTAGACGAACTATCGCGAATTATTAATCATGGGTGCAGTTGGAATTGATGCACTCGTGACCCAGAAATCGAAAATAATAATCTGAATTAATGTTACTCGGATGCAAAAGCAAATATGGGCAGGAGATCCAAAATGGTGTTTTAGACTCGTGCTTTCCTTTTGGTCTTTGTGTTCAGCAAAAGTTTAATGCTTTTCCATCTGCAGTGGGAATTAGCGACTAATTTCTCATGGAAGCAACTGGGAGTGATGCTGCCTCTGTGGTGGCACCTCTTGCAAAGTGGAGAAATGATTTTGCGAGGGTGTTTCAGTACTATTTGGATCGTTCCACCCCCCATTCTGTGGAGCGATGGCTGGGAACTCTTGTTGCTGCAGCTATTTATATGTTGCGGGTTTACTATGTTTAGGGATTTTACATTGTATCATATGGAGTAGGAATTTACATCCTGAATCTGTTGATTGGGTTTTTGTCACCTAAGGTTGATCCAGAGCTTGAAGCCTTGGATGGAGCTTCATTGCCAACGAAAGGATCAGATGTTCAGGCCATTTGTTCGCTGCCTTCCTGAGTTTAAGTTCTGGTAGTCTACTGATTCCTCTGAGGAAAACTAGTTTGTGAACAGTTCAACTTATTTCATCGCATTGAATTTCTTCTTGTTATGAGCTTAAAGTGGTTTTTGGCTGATTGTGTGTTAATGTGATAGCGGGCCACAGCTACACAAGAGTATACGTTCAAACCTCTACTTTTCAAATTATAGGATATCCCGATTCTGTCTAGGAAGCACAACATTATAGTTGATTACCTTTCAAGCCATGGAAGCTTATTATTGTTTTCAGTTATTTCATTATTACTTTCTCAGGCTGATGGTGATGGTTATGCGTATTCGTTGTTTGTTGAACTATAATCTTGTCATGTCTATTCTTTTGTTTTCTTTCATTGGTCGAATATCTTGCAAGCAGATAAAACTATAACCGGAGTAGAGGAATTTATTATGACAAGTTTTGAGGAGTGTAGTATTTGCCATATGATAAAGAGAGTGGATGAAGGGGCTCTTTTACTAGTAAATTAGTTACATCTGAGAATCATAAAAATCACAGGCACCTCAGAATTTGTCAGTTTACCTAGTAAAACTACTAATTCTGGATCTAGTTAGTTTGGATTAGAGAGTTGAAGCAGGTTCTAGCCATGGTGGGTTTGAGGTGTCGCCTGTATGTAACTTATGGTCATCTCACCTTTCTATATGACTTGTTTTGTGAAAGGTATTTTTGAGATCATATTATGGTGATTGACTAGTGTACTGGAGTGATGAAAAAGTTGGACTCTGTGGTGTTCTTTACCTCCTGTATCGGAAGTGTGATCAAGAGAGAAGAGAGCTTTCAATCGAAGTTTCAGATAGCCCAGTTCTTTTTGAACTCCGTGGTTTGGAATTGGACTATTTCTTATCTACTTGGATGGAACTAAAGTTACTTGATTGTACACTTAAGTGTTTTTGCTCCAATTACAAGAGCGTTTGTACAAAAATTATATGCAATTTATTGTAATTGGTTGCTAGAAGTCATTTACTAATTTATTTATATCAGCCTTACAGTTGTTAGCAATGTTCTTTAGCATATAATGATTATATTGTTGCTACATATTTCTTGATCCAATTTGACACATTTAGACGTAGGAACAAGTAAGTGCACTTTTTAGGAACTTTTTTAAACCACATGCTAATGGAACAAATTGTTAACTATCGTTATCAGGGAGCCTGTCATGTACCCATCGACCCTCCTCATTCTGTCTTTTGAACTGAATATGTGGCATGGACTAAGGAAAGACCAAATTGTGTTTTCAAGAAGGGGCACGATAGACCTTGAGCTGAAGATGTCTGTATAAATAGAGCTGAGTAGCATATAATGATTAACATAACTGACTCCAGGAATTGTCGTAAGGCTTGTTTGAGGAGCTGTCACTCGGTGCTTCCCCTATTTTTCTGCTATTTCTTTTCACTAGCAGAGTTGATATCTGTGTGTTTTAATGGAAGCATGAAAAAATGATTTATTTCTCTTGGTTGTGCGGTTTCAGGTATTCTATCACAAAGGCTTTCTTCGTGGCGTTTCTGATGACCTTCTTTTCTGTATTTGATGTCCCTGTTTTCTGGCCCATACTGCTTTGTTATTGGATTGTGCTTTTCGTCCTCACAATGAAGCGCCAAATCATGCACATGATTAAGTATAGATACGTCCCATTCAGCATTGGGAAGCAGGTGAGAGCCATGCCTTCTTCTACCTGAATCTTTACTCATTTATTCTTAAATAGGTAGTGGCAGTTGTCAATGATATTTTCCACTCAGCGTGATCATCAATCCTTCGTTTTAACAGACATACAAGGGGAAGAGGTCTGCTGCAAGTAGCAGACTAGCAGTGGATTTGCAGACTGAAGCTTTGAAACATGGCCTTTTTGGAAGCAGTCGGAAGATATACAGCCTTGTGTTTTTCTTTAAGTGGAACCCACGTTTCATGCCAAAGCCGCCTCCAAAGTTAACTTGTTAAAGATTCCAATTTGTTTATCAGCAATCATTGTTTCCATGACTTGGGGTTACTATCCCATAGTTTTTATGATTAGTATTATTATTTTCTTTTCCAAGATGCTGTAGTTCCCGAGGAGTTAAAATCTGAAAATTGACGAGCCTCCATATATTCAGCACGTTTGTTATATAGTAGTTCTTAAGTCTCCATAGTTGTGATTGTCTGAACTGGAAGGGCAGTTGTCATGGCCAAGCCTGGTAGGAATCATATCCTCTCAAATTCTCTATCCACGTTGCCATATTCCTTTCACATTTAAGCTGATACTGCCCAGAGTTTTCCTTTGTAAAGGAAGGAGATCGGTTGGTGAAAACCTTGGGGCAGCAGATGACTCTTGCTGACATGCTGTCATGGTGGAACTCGTTTCCTTGACAGCGCTAAAGAAGATGGGCACGGTACTTTTCTGTGAGGTTGAGCTACTGGATATTTCTTCCCAGTTTCGAACGGACAGATTGTCTTGGAGGGCTGGCTGCTCGGGTTCCAGAAGGTCAACATTAAGTTATCAGCTTATATAAACGAGACGGGGAGTAAACGCGAACGAGGTTACGAGACCAATGGGAGACAGTACTTAGACTTAGTCCATGAGAGGTAATAAGAAAGCACGTAGAAGATAATTAAATTCATAATCCTTTGCTATTGTCATGTCAGAACGGTAGACTATTTTCCCTTTTAATTTCCTTTTCGAGGCCCACTTGGCACTTGTAGATTGTTTGTAGTAAACCTCAATATATTCCATCTGCTAAATGGAACCCGATTATAGAAACATAATAGAATACTTACACTTTTTACATATCAATATTAATATTAGGCATTTTGCACTTTTTGTCGAATTACATGAAAGTTGAGTTTTTTTTTACACTTGAAATGATAATAATGTCTTCAATGAATTAAATGAATTGACAACAATACTCTCTATTGGAAGTGAGTATATGTAAAGTGGGTAAGAGACATTATCATTATTTTGGGTAATGTTCGTTTTCAAGTTTTTTCTAGGATTCAAATTCATTTACAAAACTATCACCGAACATCTTAAGAACTCAAACACAAACATCAATACATTTAACACAATCTCCAACAACTTTTTACACAAACTTCAATACATTTAAAAAAAAAATTAATTTTATCTCTATATTTTTTTACCTAATTCCAATATTTTTTATTAAACAATTACATCAAATCATCTGTCTATCTTTTACACAAACACATGAAAATATTATTTTACATAAATATTCACAATTCTACTAGAATCCTACAGTTTTTTACAACACGAACATGCCTGGTTTCATTTAACAAAAATTTGATGGATGATGTAAAGTGCATGCGATTAGTAGTTGGAGGGTGTCAAATTTTTCATGATTAATGGATGAAAAATATATTTATTCAAACATGATTGGAGCTTCCTTTCCCATATATATAAATATATATTCCTAATAAGACAATGAAGAATTGGGTAGCTTTTCCCAATTTCTGATGGGCATAATGCATGTAAACATAAAAGTGTATCGGTTTAGTGTCCCTTCTGGTTCTAAAATGATGGCAAGCTGAGGCCTCTCTTGAAATTTCCTATAAGCCATAAGGTACGCATTACCCCAGAATTTCCACGTCTTGGTTCATAGCAGATATCAGTTAAGTAGGTCAAGAGAGAAACCGGAGATATTAGCTTACACCTAGTCTATGAGACTGAGAGCCAATAAGCTACCAGAAGAACTTAATCTTTCGGGATATTATGAAGCTTTACAGATATATTATTCGTGGGTTAATCTCAAAATTATGTGATTAATGGCTATCATAATCGAATTATTGACCCAGTATATGCGACTTGGTATGAACCAAGTGGGACTATATAAAGCTTAAAACCTTTGAAAAAAAAAGTACAGATACTGACTTTGGCATGAACCATGATATGCCAGATGGATGTCCAATCAAATACCCGAGCGACATAATAACCCTCCAACAACTGAACAACCAAAATCTCAAGTTTAGTTGCTGTATTCTTGACTTTGTTTATCGGAAGATTAAACAAAGAAGATATGGGTAGTAGTTTTGTGTTTCAATAAAAAGTTTGTTCCTTAAACATGGCCACCTAATGTGTTCTAAGTCCTCTCTCTCTCTCTGCCGGTGTTACTTGTATTAAAACTCTCAAACACCCCATCCAAGAGCATTAGTTTTTCCAGAAAATAATGGAAAGAACCTTTGTGTTGATATTCTTCTTCTGGGCGGTACTTTCAATCGTCACGCCCGGGCTTATTGTGCTGTCAGAGAATTCGAAACTGTTGGATGCTAAGGGTAAGAGATACTGATCAGAGGCACAAATTCAGAACTGCTTTTAGATTGTGGATTTCTTACATTCGCTGCTTTGGTTCCTCTACTAGGCCATATATTATGTTTATGTGAAAAGAATTGACATGTTTTGAGTCAATTTTGCAGGCGATCAGAAAAGTGTAGGAATGAAGGCTAGGAAAATGGTGGTTTCTGCAGAGAAATATCCAATAAAAGTGCCAATAGCTCTACCGAAGAGGGAGGCACCAGCACCAGCACCGGCACCGGCACCGGCACCGGCACCAATACCAGTACCAACATTGGTACTTAAACCAGCACTACAACAGGCTTTGAGAGCAAAAAGAGCTATATCTCGACGATTTTTCCGAAGCAGTGACCGCCAGCTGATAAGTCTAAAGGTCAAGCTAAAGGGAGCGCAAGAGCATGCCCAGAACTAATGTAAGCTACTTTTGGAGACAGACTCACTGGGTTGTAAATATTTCACCGTGCTCCATAGAGAAATTGCTGAATTGCTTTCAGATAAGAGAGGATTTTTTCTTCTTAGTCATTTTCGTAGGCAGATAGAAGAAACTTCTCTTTGGAAGAATGAAAGGGGGGTTGGGGGGGATAAGCAGATTGTGCCGCAAGAAGGGATGGAGTGAAAGCAATATCGGAGAATGGAAGTTCTTGTGATTAACCTAGCTAGCCCCCCACACCTGCTTTGTTAAGTACACCAAAAGCTTTTGTAAACTGGTTTTGTCCAATGCAAGCTGTTGAATTTCCTGGAAGAAGGGTGGGTTCAGGGACCTGCAGATCAATTGGATTCCATCAGTTTTCTCAAAGGTATAGTGACATTGAGGCTCTTTGGCGCACGCGTCAACTCAAATCTCAGTTTGGGGCCTGGAAATTCCTCCTCTCAGGCTGCTTCCAAATAAGACAGTATGGCTACGGGTTAGTTCTGGTGTAAGATGTCTTTGGGACCCCAGTTTGTACTTAACAATTCAAAAAAAAAAAAGGAAGTGTGATCCATTTTTTGTATGCAGTAACCCAATTGCATGGGGATAAGACAAATTAATGTGCCGTCCTGTTTTCGATTTCGCATATTGTTTTCTCGTACAGCATTTGGGCTGTCCAGAACGCGTGTTTCACGTCTGAGTTGCGATGTGTTCCCTCCCCTGTTTAAGCTACCACAGAATGACCCTCAACTCTTGCGTCAACGGAAGTTCTAATACCGGCTGCCATTGTGACAGACAGAGATTTCCGATTAAACTAGGTAAAAGAAAGACCAAGAAAAACCAATCCCACCTGATCCATAACGTTCAGTCTACCCTTTACATCTATAGGCATCGGACAAATCTACTAATAAAAGGATGACCATTTGGGGATGAAGCCTCAGTTCCGTTTGTCCTCGGGACCTTGAGACAACAAACAATACAGCCTCCAATTTCCATTCCTTTTTAGCCAAAGAATAACAATTTACTTCTTTTTTTTTTTCAATTTAAACTTCTAATTAGAAACAGAAATATGAAAATAAGTTTTTTTTATAAACATAAATGACCAATCAGGGGTGAACCATCATCGAGTCAGACCGAAGTCCCTCCCACTGAAATCCGAGGACATCTACATGGCACGGTTATCACCAGGGCAGAATGAGTTTGCTAAGAGTCGAACCTTCGTTGGGCATCATCTTTGAGTGGCTGAGTCCTAACTTTAGCCCAACACCACTAAGCCACCTCCTCGATGATGAAATATCAAAATGCTTGTGACGATGAATTTTTTTTGGAAGGATAATTGAATTCTTTTTGCACTAAAAATACCGAAAAGTAACTCAATAAAAATTTGAAACATCTTTCAATAATTATGTTCCATAACTCAAATTCCATACTATTATTCTCTAGGATTTATGTAGCCATCAAACTGTCTCTCCCTAATACTTTCCCTAACAACAAAAAATTAAAGTTTTTTTTAAAAAAATAGGCTTTATTTGTTTTTTTAATACATTCCTCCCCTAAAAATTACACTATTGTAGATTGTCCCCTTCCAAAAGTCATATTCTTGCTTTGCCCTTACAGATGTGTGGGTTAAATCCTCTTTGAATAAGTGGCGTTGTATATTAAACTAGTCATAAAGGGTTGATTTAGTAGTTAAGGCCTTAGTATATTAGTTTGTTATATTTTAGTATTTCAAGTTCAAAATTTCATAGGTGCTACCAATTAGTCGACTGCGCGTTAGGGCTGAACAACCGGATTTTCAGTCCGGTTTTTTGGACCGGACCGGACCACTTATAAGTTACTATGTTAATGTCAGGATTTCCAGTCCGGACTGATTTCAATTTTTTTCAATTTTTTAATTTTTTTTAGGTTAATTTTAAAGGGGGAAGGGCATAGAAAAATGTAGAGTTTTAGTTTAGATTAAATTAAATATTTTAAGTTTGTAATTTGTATTAAAAAATATAAAAAATATATTTTTTTATTTATATTTATAAATGCGGTCCGCTCCGTTTAAAAAAATAAGACCGGACCGAACCGGATCGCATTTTAAAAATTAGGACCGAACCAGACGGCAAATCCTGTCCGATTTTGTGGTCCGGTCCGGTTGTGTGCAGCCCTACTGTGCGTGACACCCAATTACAAAAAGAAAAAAAAAATAGTTTATTAAACTACAAAACGAGTAATCCAAAAAGAAATAAGTTGAAATAGGAGTACAGAGTAGACTTATAGTGGCTCGAGTGCCTAATTCGGGTACCATATAAAATCATTTCTTAATTTAAAATGTCGAAACACCCATAGCAGGAAATATATATGCTCCTCGCTTGAAGTTACCAATACCAACGGAGTTATTTAGATTAATAATTGGTTGAGGTACTCTTCAACCGTGGTGTATTTGACATCTGGGTATAGATCAGAAGCTTCCACCGCAACTGATGGCTCGATTGCAAAGTTGGTATGATCTCCCTTAACAAAGACTGAGTGGTTGATTGCCAAAAACACATTGAGTGGAAATTGGGACTCTGCAATAATGTTTCGAGGTCGGTTAGCTTCACTAACCTTGGATGTCCTTCGAGATTAATTTGCTCCTCCAAAAAACAAATTAATTAACATAGATTTTCATGACTAACCCTTAATGTCCTTCAATATTTGCTCCTCCGGAACATAGATTTTCTCGAGGGGTTTGCCAATCTTCTTCTCCCAAAGGGCAACAAGCTCATTGAAAGAGTAAAAGTTTCTGGGAAGCCTGAGGTAGAGTATCTTGTTCAATGTTCTTGGGTCATCCACGGCTCTAATCGTATAAGTTGCTATGTCTTCTTCCGTGTTGAAAATTGCTACAAGAAGAGAGAAAAAAAGGGTCAAACAGTGATTGATACATCTTAAAACCCTTTTCAAAATGCCGAGAGAACAAATAATGGTTGGTCGGTTACCCTTGGCATTTCCATCTCCAAAGATACAGACTTTGTCTCTAGGAGGAGCAGTGGCTTCCGGCTGTGCCAACGTAGGTAGAAAATACCCAGCGAAGTAGTTGCACGACACACAAGTGAAGGGGATCCCTTCAGCCTCAACAGTGCGGCGAATTTGGACCCCTGCATCAAATCCAGACTTTGCTGGCTCAACAACATGGGTATGTTCTACGTCGTTTCCGAATTCCGAAGGGATGAATCTCTAAAGTTATAAGGCCCAAAAAGAAAAAAAAATCATCTTCATAACTCAATTAATATGACTATTTCAGAAAAATATGTTCTCCAATACGATGCAATTCAAAATTAGTAACAAAACTAGGAGATACTTACCAAAAAAGAGAGACAGAGAGTTACACAAATGCCTAACAATTTCAAACCAATTTTTTTTTTTTCAGCCCCAAGCCACACAGATTAGGTCAGTCTCGTTTTAGTCAAGGTTAACTGATTGTGTTGAACCAACCTTGACATTGCCGGCTTCTTTGATAGCAGCAATGATCTTGACCTGCTCTGCCACCTGCGTGTACCCAACCGCCGATATCACCACGTCCACCTGCTTAATCGCTTTCACCAAGCTCTCGTGGTCATGCAGATCTCCCAGCAAAGTGCCCACATTAATTACCGAACACAACCGTACGTGCAGGGCTCAACCAACACATATATACATCGACACTATTAGGGACAGAGTGAAGGGAATTAATGTATGTACACGGAGCAAAGTGACGCCTAAGTTGTTGAAATTCTCAAAGAGTTTTCCCCTGACAGGATCAGAGAGCGTGCTCTCCCTGACCAAAGCAAAGGTGGGATGGCCAGCCTTTGCGCTTGCTCCCACGATGTATTTTCCGAGGTAGCCGGAGCCTCCTATGATCAAAATCCTGCTCTTCTGATCAGCCATTGAATTGCTTGCCTGACTTCAGAAATTTCTGAAAGGATATGATGGAGAGAGAACCCAGAAAATCAAAGAGTACCAAGGAGCACGAAATAAAAATTGCAGAGTGATCAGTTTACTTGGAAGCCAAATGCGAAAGTCTTTTTTGATCGATCGATAAAGCCGTGGGGAGGATTATCTAAGGATCAGAGAACCAAAACTGTTTGCTTCTTTGATGAACATCTCAGTGACGACTTTATGTTTTGACCAACTAAGAAGTTGACACCATTAAATATTATCTTACGTTCTGGGGAGAATTGGGGGAGAGGGAGGTTGATTCTGTGACTTATCCTTATTTTATTTCATTAGGAAGAAATACCCTTTGCATCTGACTTTCGTAATTTCCACCATAAATTACTCAACCTCAAATTCAATGGATTTGCACTTTGCACCTTTGTGATAAGATAAATTAAAAATATGCCACCTATCACAATCCTAACTGTCTATTTTATAACACTAGGTGCAAAATGCAAACTCATCAACAGTTTAAGGTGCAATTTATTGATTTTAGTCGTTTTGGAGTGTTAATTGTAAAAATTATAGTAGTAAGAAGGTGTAAAGTGTAATTTTTCTATCTTATCTAGCTATCATAGTTTGTTGGGTCTCAATTCAGTCTAGATCGTACGGGTCCACACCCATGGTCGGGATTCAGGATTGAATCCCGACCTGATCAGACGGCTCACGGACGCGCATTTAGCTGTAGTGGTCCAACCACTATGGTCCGATCACTACATCTAAACGCGCCCTGTCGGGTCGTCTGATCAGGTCGGGATTCAATCTAGACAAGTCTGGACCCGTACGTTCTGGAATAAATCCCGACCCTTGTTTGAAAGGTTGTAATCTGCTTGTTATGATGGGGTTAAGCACGGGATAAGTCTATGCTAATATTCCTTAATTTATTATTGTGTGTATTCCATTAAGAAGAAAATATTTCATCAGCGCGTTCGTAACATTACAGAAATATAAAAGGATGAATATTAATAAGTAGATTAATAGCTACTTGATCCTAAACAGGATTTCAAAGATAAAGACTGTTAACAAAATATCATATATATCTCGTAAAAATAAATATTATTTCTTCAAAACTTCCCCCTCCTAATTACTAGCTTTATTTATTGAAAAGAAAAACCTTCACTAATGAGGTTCGAACATCGATCGAGTAAGTACATCAATATTTATGCGAAGAATTGGTCGAGGTACTCCTCCACAGTGGTGTATTTGACATCTGGGTATAGCTCGGTGGCCTCCACGCCAACTGATGATTCAATCTCAAAGTTAGTCTGATCTCCTTTCACAAAGATTGAGTAGATGAGTGATAATTTCGTACTCATTTCAACTGGGCACTCTGCAAAAATCATAGTCAACAATATGAAAACCAATGGAAACATGTGAAAATATGGTATATCTGCGATCGATTAGTTTTTCTCTCAACTTTTCTGGGAATTAGGTTTTTCTTCCTAACCTTGAATGTGCTTGAGAATCTTATCCTCTGAGATATAGGTCTTCTCTAGGGTTTTGCCAATCTTCTTCTCCCAAAGGGCCACAAGCTCGTTATATGAGTAGAAGTTCTTGGGAATCCTGAGGTAGATGATCTTGTTCAATGTTCTTGGGTCATCCACGGCTCTAATGGTATAGGTTCCTATGTCTTCTTCATTATTGAAAATAGCTGCACAGGAAAAGAACAAGCAAATTAAATAATAGGACTGCAAGGTGCTCAAAACATGTGCATTTGATCACAAAAGGTAAAGAGGATATGGCTGCACAAGTTTCTACTAAATCAATGCATGCAAATTATTGCTCCGGGGCTTAAGAGAATATTAATGTCTCTTGCCTTTGGTATTTCCATCGCTGTAGATGTTGACTTTGTCCATGGGAGGAGAAGTGACGTCTGGCTGTGCCAATATAGGAATAACATACCCACCGCAGAAGTTGGATGCCACATAAGTGTAGGGGATGCCTTCGGCCTCTACTTTGCGGCGGATTTGGGCCTTGGTGGAGAATAGAGTCTTTGCTGGTCCAACGCCATGGACGCGGTCCACGTCATTTCCGAATTCGGAAGGTAAGAATCTCTGGATTACCATTTCAGTAGGAAACAAATACCATTTCACAAATTAATTAGTTTCTAATACAATTAAAAACTTATATGCATACATATTGCATTGGTTCATCTGGAGGATTTTCTT
Organism: Myrica gale; assembly: GCA_963930655.1. NCBI lineage: Eukaryota > Viridiplantae > Streptophyta > Magnoliopsida > Fagales > Myricaceae > Myrica > Myrica gale. Next base: position 4,531,481 of record OZ005599.1, read on the forward strand.
GGCGTTTGGTTGGTATCTTCCGCTTATTTGGAAAAATGAATAGTACTCTTCTATCACGAGAATTCTAATAACATATTTCAGACTCTCCACCATTCAAAAATCTCCTTATACACACTGTATATAAGTGTGATTATGATCACTTGACTAAGATTTTTAAATTTTTCTACCTGTATTGTGCGATGCAATTCGAAAAGATAGACGAGAGATGAGTTTTATAAAATCCAAATCTCACATTAGGACCTTACTATATTGAGTTGAGTCTTATAATGATTTCAAAGGGCTTGACTAGGCCTGGGCACCTGTACCGGTGCCAAATACCAGTCAACTCTCCATGGCGGCACTGGCGATGGTGCATGATTTTTTTGTGGGGCGGTGCCCCAAGCGGTAAGTGGTTTCCACCACTAAAACAGTGGAGAATGCGTTTTGTTGCTATTTGATAATTTTTGTAGTATTTTTGGGATTTTTGTTGAGATTTGTAGATTTGTCCATACCGATAGTGGTTGCGGTGGATGGACGCAAAAACTGCCAACATAAATGCACAACCCTATGCTTGACAAGAACGTCAACTATTTAAGGAGGGAGATTGTGATACCTCGAGAAAAAGGTAACGAGTCTCAAGTCATATTCTTAATCTTGATCGCAGGATGCCAGGAACAACTTTTTAAGAATCTTTAATTTGGCCAAGATGTTCATACTACCTTTGACATATTGAGCCCACAAACTATCAAATTTCATCAATTTACAACCCTATAAAAGATTCAACGATCAACGCGTGGCACGTGTGTTGTGAATGAGCCACATGACATGATTTTGACCCTCAAATTTTATTTTCAGGGAGCAATTTGATTAAATGTGGAAGTTGGAGGGCTCAATGTGTCAAGATTAGTAGTTTAGACTTCTATTTGAAATTGCATTGGTGGTTAGAGTGCTCAAAGTGACTTTTCCCTATTAATTGCCTCAAGTTGTCTGAGTAATTTAGAGATACAAACCTTGACACTACCAGCTTCCTTAATGGCAGCAATGATCTTGACCTGATCTGCTAACTGCGGGGGACCTACAGTTGATATCACCACGTCCACCTGCTTAATCGCCTTCACCATACTCTCATGGTCATAGAGATCACCCTGCAACATACCCACCTTATTTTACACAATTATAGTCAACTCTCCCACGCAAGCATAAGCTCAAACACATGCCATACAATCAAACAGATACGCGCGCGCATTCATGACATGCAGTTCAAACACAGTTATGAGAAATGGATGTGCATACGTACATGGAGAAAAGCGACCCCTAAGTTCTTGAAATTCTCAAAGAGTTTCCCCTTGGCAGGATTAGAGAGCGTGCTCTTCCTGACCAAAGCAAAGGTGGGATGGCCAGCCTTGGCGCTTGCTTCCACGATGAATTTTCCGATATAGCCGGTGCCTCCAATGATCAAAACCCTGCTTTTCGCAGCCATTTAAAATCTTTGGCGAAAAAAGATATATCCGAAAACAAGTGGGGGGAGATATGCAAGGGAAAAGCGAAAACTCTTACTTTTTGTGAACAGGCGGCCGGAGAGCCCCAATTATAGAGGAGAGGAGGGATTTGAAGTTACTATACTGGGATTATGGTTGTACTCACGGGAAGGGCCTACTTCCCTGTTGGATTAACTATCACCACTCTGTTACCTGGCCTATCGTGACACTGACAATGAAATAACATTACTTTTTTGAAGCGAGATTTGTCTGCATAGCACACAAAGAGTAGTTTTAAACGTGGATTGCAAATCCGCGCCTTCAGAAAAGTGAAAAAACATGATTGGAAATCCTAGTGCGGGAGTAAAGGGATTGCCAACCCATCCTTTATTTTTCTCTGCAATTTTATTATCAATAGCAAAAGGCCGTCATAATCAACACTACTGATTAGGTGATAAAAATGGGTTACAAAAGTGCCAAAATGCCTAAGTGTGACATAGTACCATGTTTAAAATGCCTAAGTTTACAAAGATTTTGAATATACGCAGCTTCCTAGAAAGCCCACTAACTCATCCACTAACTCTTTCTCAATGTGCAGGAGGGCATTTTTGTCCACAAAAATCAGCACTCACGTTAATTGAAAGGAGCTAAAGATAAGAGGGCAAATAATGAAAAAATGAAACAGAAAGGGAATCGATTCTGTTGCAATTTGGGGAAGGACGTCGACGAAGGCATGGAGGAGAAGAAAAGAGAGGGTGCTGCGCGTAGAGAAGAGGAAGGGAGCGCGTGGAAGAAAGGGGGATTTGACCATTTTTCTGATATAGTCTCTCGAGCAGATGGAAAGAGGGGTGTGGTTATTTTCTTGCAGTATTTTTTTCTTTCTTTCCCTTTTCTCTCGAAATTTCTGGCTGTTGTGTTTGATGGGTTTCTAAATCCCAAAAAACTTGGGTTCTGATTATCTTGCATCGATTTGAGGTTGTAAATTGATGGAGAGATTATATTTCCAATTTCATTGTGTTCATCGTTTAGAGAGACGATTTTCATTTGAAAACTGTTGAAATTCTTGAAATGGGTATTTTGTAGACTCTTGGCACAATCTACTCCATTTATGGGTAAGATTTCATTCAGTCATTATTTGTCTAAAATCTCTCTTATGGATGATGAATCTATTCAATCTTTGATAGTCTACGGAGTTTAACTTCTTTTATTTTCCAGTTATTGAATCCTTGATTGGGGAAGTAACTGAGTAATGTTAGCTCGATGATATTAATTTTAGATTGAGAATCGGTGCCGGTAAAATCAGAACTCAAGGGTTTTTTTAAATCTCTTTTCAGCGGACTTTTAGTTGTCCTCAAGCATTGCTAATGCGCTTTTGAGTCACCTGCTTTGAATCTTGCATTTCTCTTTAAACGTGAATCCTGCTTTCGTTTTTATTTACGTAATTCCTTTCTTTTAGCTTTAGGATTCGTCTGTTACTTTTTGCCAATTTATTTTCCTTTTATTTCATTTTTGTTTTTACTCTCTGTTTGTAGTTTACGTTAACATAGCATTTCCTTCCTTTTGTTTTCCCTTTCGTCTTTTCTTCGTTTATTTCTATTTCACGTTAACTTTTCTTTCTTTCTTTTATTTTGTTTTGTTTTATTTTTATTTTTATCTGTTTGTTTAGCCTTCTCTCTAACATTATTGTCCCTGTGAAAATCGATCTTGGGACTTAACCCATGTTTACAACTTGACAACTCTTGCACTTGGGAGTAACTCTTGCACTTGAGAGTAATTCTTTTGGGAGCCAAAAAAATTACAGATGAGAAGGATCATCAGGATGGCTGCTACAACTACTACAACAAGATTAGGATATTTAAATATATTCCTTAATTAAAACATTCTCGTCTTCTAGAAACACTAAGGCCAATAACCCATAGTGTCCATTATTAAGCGTAGAACGCCAGAAATCTCTTTTGCAAACGACTAAATACCCTTAATATAGCATACAGTACTGGCAAATTATCTTTTGTTACAGTAACGCTGAAAAAGATCAAATAGTTTAACAGCGCTCCTTATTTGAAGCTGTCATGCAAAAATAACGGCGAAAGCTATTTAGATTACTAATTGTTGGAGGTACTCTTCAACCGTGGTGTATTTGACATCTGGGTATAGCTCAGACGCTTCCACCGCAACTGATGGGTCGATAGTAAAGTTCGTTTGATCTCCCTTTACAAAGACTGAGTGGTTGAGTGCCAAAAACACATTGAGTGGAAATTGGGACTCTGCAAGCATGTATCGATCGATGATGGTTAGCTTCACTAACCTTGGATGTCCTTCAAGATTAATTTGCTCCTCAAAAAAACAAACATAGATTTTCATGACTAACCTTTAATTTCCTTCAAGATTTGCTCCTCCGGAACATAGATTTTCTCGAGGGGTGTGCCGATCTTTTTCTCCCAAAGGGCAACAAGCTCATTGAACGAGTAAATGTTTTTGGGAAGGCTGAGGTAGAGTATCTTGTTCAATGTTCTTGGGTCATCCACGGCTCTGATCGTATAAGTTGCTATGTCTTCTTCCGTGTTGAAAATTGCTGCAAGAAGAGAGAAACAAGGGTCAAACAGTGATAACATATTAATTACCCTCTGCAAAATGCTGAGAGCCTACAGACTCCAGAGCCTAAAGAACAGATGGTTGGTTACCCTTGGCATTTCCATCTCCAAAGATACGGACTTTGTCTCTAGGAGGAGCAGTGGTTTCCATCTGTGCCAACCTAGGTAGAAAAAACCCAGAGAAGTAGTTGCTTGTCACATAAGTGAAGGGGATCCCTTCAGCCTCAATGGCGCGGCGAATTTGGACCTTTGCATCATATCCAAACTTTGCTGGCTCAACTACATGGGTGTGTTCTACGTCGTTTCCGAATTCCGAAGGGATGAATCTCTAAAGTAATACGGCCAAAAAAAAAATCATCTTGATAACTCAATGACTATTTCAGAAAATTAAGTTCTCCGGCCAATATGATGCACTTCAAAATTAGTAACAAGTTACTCGCTAGGAGATACCCCGAAAAAAGAGAGAGAAACAGTTACATAAATGCCTAAAGAGTACCACACACAAATATATATATAATAGAATTAAAACTAGGCTTTTGGTTAGTATCTTCCACTTATTTGGAAAAATGAGTAGTACTCTTCTATCTTTAGAAAAAGACAAGAACTCTAATAACATATTTCAGACTCTCCACCACTCAAAAAATGGATCTCCTTCGACACAGTATAGTGTGAAATATACTGGACTAGAGCCGGTTTTCTACAATTTTCTACTTAAATTGTGCGGTGAAATAAATTTAAAAAGAGATAGACACAATATATGTATCGTCATATTATGATATCTGAAATCCCACGTAGAGTGAGATTGAGAAAAGAATGAATGAGAGATGAGTTCTATAAGATTCAAGTCTCATATTGAGATTTTATTATAGATTGAGTTGAACCTTGTCGGCACCCCCCTACAATGAGCTCCCGCCAAATTCAGCATATATAATTTTTTCTCTTTTTCTAGCTTCTTTCTTGGTGCAGGAAGGCTCTGATAGGGACAATGTTTTCCTTTGTTTTAAGGTAGATGGTTTGATTGAATGCGGTTGTTTTGGACAGATTTAGAAGAAAAAGACAAATGTAAGTGCATAATTGAAAGATAATATGGAGAGAGATAAAGAGAAATAGTAATAGAGATAGAGATTTAAGTAGTTCTGTTTAGAACACCTATATCTACTGTAAAACCCTTTTATGATTATATTTTGTATTATTAGTTTATGAGAGGAACAGTTAAAGGTCTCTATTTATAGAGAAAATACACAGTTTCATATTAAATATATTCTTACATTTAAACTTGAATATCTAAGATCATAATATCTCACGTTAAAACTGAAACGTATAATATCAAATAATTTATTATGATATTATCTCTAACATGTACCAGATTAGAGACTTTGTAATGCAATTATTAAGATCCAGTTCCTCCTATATATATTGTAGCTTTTTGCTATCAATGAAATCGTATTGATTAAAAAAACCAAACAAAACAAAAGGAGCTATAAAAGGCCTACGGTAGTGACAACTCTAGCCCTAAACATTCTAATTTCTTCCTAATTCGCACAAAAGCAAACCTAAAAGCAAGCGCGCATCAGTATGGAATATATAAAATTTCACTCGAAGGGGGAAAAGACTTGTGCTTATCCATATTAGGATGTTCAACCCATTGATCACCTGTTTTTTTTAACACGTGGGATACTTTTATTCGTCGACGTGCCGATCGATTATTTGTTCATACTGATCGATCGACGATTTGAAATCCTGACGGTTACGCTATATGATCGATCAGGAAAGTAAGAGCGATTGATCAACTTGTGTGGACACATGTCCTTATGTCATTCGTTGCGTGATAAACGATGATGTGACACTTACTTGTTGCGCTCGGCGTGTGCCACGTGTCCAATCTTTTTTGATCAATCGGTAGTCTTTACTGATCGATCGATGTCCTAACTGCATCGGACCGATTGATCGCTGAGGGTGACGACGTAGTTTCGTCACCAAAGCGCTATGCAGTTCGTGACGTAGCATTTCGTCACAATAAGTGCGATCGATCGACGATATAACCGATCGATCGGTTGGTGACAAATAATTTCGTCACAAAAAAAAATATTTTTAGTGACAAAATATCCATTTCGTCACCATTAAGAGCTTTAGCGATGAAATTCGTGACAAATATTTTTCGCCACAAATAATCTATTTTTAATGACAAAATTCATTTCGTAATTCGCACAAAAGCAAATCTAAAAGTAGGCACACATCAGTATTAAATATATAAAATTTCACCCGAAGACTGAAAATACTTGTGCGTATTCATAATAGAATGATAATCGGTAAAAAAAGAAAAAAAAATATGATTTGAATGAAAATTAATTTTTGTGTTTATTGTAATAAAAAAAGAGATGATTTAATGTGAAAAAAGATTATTTTATAGTTATTTTATTAGTCCAAAAGTTTGGAATAATATCTGGCAAAATGTTTAAAAAGAAAAAAAAAACAAAGAAATGTGCGGATAATAGACTCACAAACACAGCACTCATAGCTGTTGACACAGCAGCTAATCCTACACCTTTAGCACCAGACGATCCTGGCCCCATGACACATCACTAAGTCTAGATTCTTCTAGAATAGTGTAGCCTTGTAGTGATAGCAACGTATATCTTTTTGTTAGGATATTTTCTATTCTGTTATAGCGTATTGCAATAGACGTGTACTCAACTTCTATAAAGTGCACAGTGCACAACAATAATATTGTGTGCATAAATATTCTTTTACGTTAACGTGTCTTCTCCTTTTTCTCTCGTACTCTGTTATGGTATCAGAGCCTTTATGACCATTTTCCTTAGCTCTTCACAATGTCTAGTGATGAGTCTCCAGTTAGTAATGCGATAAGCAATATTTCCTCACCCATCTCTTCTTCGTCTACCTCTCTCACCTCTCTTCCGCATCTTGTTACTGTTTAACTGTCTCATGAGAATTATCTGCTCTGGCGTGCTCAGATGACTCCATATCTGCGTGGTCAGAGGTTATTTGGTTTTGTGGATGGTACCACTCCTGCACCTGCTCAATTTTTGCCCTCCAGCACTACTCCCAACCCAGAATATGTTGTCTGGCTCCAACAGGATCAGATGATCCTAAGTGCTCTCATATCGTCCCTCACTGAGCCTCTTATAGCCCAGGTAGTGGATACTCTACTGCTCGAGCAGTTTGGTCGTCTTTGGAGGCTCTCTTCCAATCTCAATCTCAAGCTAGACTCATCCAACTGCAGTATCAACTGGCAACACTCAAAAAAGGCACTGATTCAGCTACAGATTATTTCTGTAAACTCAAGAGCCTTAGTGACACCCTCGCTGCTGCAGGAAAACTTCTTAGCTCTACTGAACTTGTTACCTATTTGCTTGCTGGTTTAGGACCCGACTATGACTCTTTTGTTTCATCAGTCACTACACGTCTTGAGCCTCTGACTCTTGAGCAACTTTATGGTCATTTATTGTCCCATGCGTCTCGTCTGAAGCAACATTCTTCTTCTTTTTCCTCTCTGGATATCTCAACAAATATTTCTACTAAGACATCTTCCTCACCACATCGGGGTGGACGTGGTGGTCGAGGAAATGGCAACCGTGGCCGTAGCAATGGTAACCGTGGCAATGGTACTCGCTGGCGTGGCAATGGTAGAGGTGGTGACTCTGGTTTTTCCACCCCTTCTGACTCTCGTCCTACATGCCAAGTTTGCTTCAAACTTGGTCACACAGCATTACAGTGTCGTCAACGGTTCAACCAAGCCTACCAGCAAGATCCACCCTCTCACATGGCCTATTACAGCTCCTCTGGGTCTCCTACACCAGATCCTTCTTGGTATCCGGACACAGCCGCCACCAATGACATTACATCTGACCTATCTCAGCTGAATCTTCACTCTCAAGAGTATTCGGGTGATGAACAGTTGCGGGTTGGTGATGGTAACACTCTCTCCATTTCTCACATTGTTTCTTCCCACTTCTCTCCTTCTTCCACCACTCGTTGTATTCTTCGTCGTCTTCTACATGTTCCTGATATTACTAAAAACCTTATTTCTGTTCGTCAGTTTTGTGCTGACAACCATGTCTTTTTTCAATTTCACTCTAATGCCTTTTTTGTCAAGGATTCCGACACGGGGAGCACTCTTCTCCAAGGCCGCACCCATGATGGTCTATACGTTTTTCCCACTGCTGCATCTCCTCAAGCTCACCTCACTTCAACCTCCGGCATTTGTACACCTTGCCTATCCTAATCATCTATGCTTCCTCCACAAGGCCATCTATGGTCTAAAACAGGCTCCTCGTGCCTGGTTCTCCCGGTTCAGTACTCGCCTTCTTGAGCTAGGCTTTGTGGCTTCTCGGGCTGACACTAGTCTCTTTATTTATTCTTCTGGACCTCATCTTGTTTACATACTGGTTTATGTCGATGATTGTATTGTGACTGGCTCCTCTGCTTCCATGGTTCAGCATTTTATCACCCGTCTTTCTGCAGATTTTCCTATTAAAGATCTTGGCGACCTACACTATTTCTTGGGGGTTGAAGTCTCTCGTTCCAGCACTGGCATGTATCTTTCTCAACTGAAGTATGTTTATGATCTCCTTCGGAAGACCAATATGTTGCTGGCCAAACCGGTATCTTTTCCTATGGCCTCCTCTCTCCGTCTCTCTGCTCATGAAGGTCCCTTATTTGCTGACCCTACACTCTACCGGAGCACTGTTGGCAGCCTCCAGTACCTCTCTTTCACACGGCCCGACATCTCTTTCGCGGTCAATAAAACCTGTCAGTTTATGCAATCTCCCAGGGAGCCTCATTGGCAGGCAGTGAAGCGTATTTTACGCTATCGTAAGCAAACCGCTCATTTTGGTCTTCACCTCACTCGGTCCTCCATCACTGATCTTCGTGCCTTCTCAGATGCTGATTGGGCAGGCAGCCCCGACGATCGTCGTTCTACTGGTGGTTTCTGTCTCTTCCTTGGCTCTAATCTCATATGTTGGACTTCTCGAAAACAGAAGACTGTTGCCCGCTCCAGTACCGAGGCCGAGTATAGGTCTCTTGCAAATGCTACCGCTGAAATATTATGGATTCAGTCCCTGCTTAAGGAACTTCACATGTTCTTGCCTCATGCTCCCACTTTATGGTGTGACAACTTGGGAGCTACCTACTTGTCTGCGAATCCTGTGTTCCATTCCCGTACTAAGCATGTGGAAATTGATTTCCACTTTGTACGCGACCGTGTTGCTGCCAGGACACTTTTTGTTGCCTTTATCTCCAGTAAGGATCAGTTGGCTGATGTCTTTACTAAGCCAGTTGTGGCTGAACGCTTTCATCATCTACGCTCAAGTCTCACTGTCTTACCCTTGCCGCTGGAAGCGAGGGGGGCTGTTGACACAGCAGCTAATCCTACACCTTTAGCACCAGACGATCCTGGCCCCATGACACATCACTAAGTCTAGATTCTTCTAGAATAGTGTAGCCTTGTAGTGATAGCAACCTATATCTTTCTGTTAGGATATTTTCTATTCTGTTATCGCGTATTGCAATAGACGTGTACTCAGCTTTTATAAAGTGCACAGTGCACAACAATAATATTGTGTGCAGAAATATTCTTTTACGTTAACGTGTCTTCTCCTTTTTCTCTCGTACTCTGTTAATAGCTATATATAATTCTTCATTACAAGCAGTACTTCAGAAAAACAAAACATATAGAAAAAAAGTTCTGGCATGAAGCCACCCTTATCGATCGAATAACATGAGTTATGCCAACAACTGGTCAAGGTATTCTTCGACAGTGGTGTATTTGATTTCTGGGTATAGCTCGGTAGCCTCCACTCCAAATGATGGCTCAATCTCAAAGTTAGTCTGATCTCCTTTCACAAAGATCGAGTGGTTGATTGATAATATCTTACTGATTGGAAATGGACACTCTGCAATAATCACAAGTACCAAAAAAATTTAACAAAGGCCAATTAGGCTTCACAGTTGCCCACTGCTAATATCTAATCTAATTAATTAGCTACTAATTTTTAAGCAATTGAAAGAGAAAATCTATGTGAAGCAGTGATGGTGTACGGGCCACAAGTTAATTTCCTCACTGACCTTGGATGTCCTTCAAGATCTTCTCCTCTGGAACATAGGTTTTCTCAAGGGTTTTGCCAATCTTCTTCTCCCAAAGGGCCACAAGCTCATTGAATGAGTAAAAGTTCTTAGGAGTCCTGATGTAGAGCACCTTGTTCAGTGTTCTCGGGTCATCCACAGCTCTAATCGTATAGGTTCCTATGTCTTCTTCCTTATTAAAAATTGCTGCAAGAATTCAAATAAATTAAAACACTGACAATTATTCATGTAATTTCAGCGGATATGCCCCGGAGGAACAAGCCTACTGTCCAATATTTGCCAATTACTAAAGCAAAAGGTTGCTGAAAATATATAACTGGTCCAGGGCTTGAACAGATTGTCACCTACGTACCTTGGGTATTTCCATCTCCATAGATATTGACTTTGTCTCTAGGAGGAGCAGTGACTCCTGGCTGAGCCAATATAGGGAGAAAATAACCACCGAAGAAGTTGGATACCACGTAAGTGTAGGGGATTCCTTCAGCCTCCACTTTCCGGCGGATTTGGGACTTGGTACCAAATGCAATCTTTGCTGGCCCAACAGCATGAACTCGGTCCACATCGTTTCCAAATTCCGAAGGGAAGAATCTCTGAATACTAATTATTGTCAACAAAAAAAAAGTAATTCAATATGTTCCGGCCTAATATGGTACATTTAAAGCTAATATATAGTAGGGGAGTTCAGAGATCGAGATGAAAATCGCCATATCTTCTAAAAACTTGCACTTAACAAAATAAAATTTCAGGTTCAGAGGGCATGTACGTACTCCTCTTTCTGGGGAGTAGAAGGCCAGCAATTGATCCAACGTATCAATGGCAATCCTCTTTGATAAACACAATTTATCATACAGGAACTCAGCAGACTCCAACTTACCCCCCCAAAAAAAAGAACTTAGCAAACTCACCTTTGTTTCTTTTCTTTTTAACGCATAGAGGAGGGGTCCGCCATGTTCTTCATATGGGGAATTTCCTTTTCTTTTGGTCAGTGTCTTCCACTGTCATCTTGGAAAAGAGTTAGAGAGGAGGGGTCCTCCATGTTTTTCGTGTGGGGAATTTCCTTTTCTTTTGGTCAGTGTCTTCCACTGTCATCTTGGAAAAGAGTTAGAGAGGAGGGGTCCTCCATGTTTTTCGTGTGGGGAATTTCCTTTGCTTTTGGTGTCTTCCGCTGTTATCTTGGAAATTCTCTAAGTGGAAGACAGGTATATAACTCTTTTGTTATCGATGAAAGTAGTATGTTGTGAGATATATATTAGAAGAATACAATTTTTCTCCCACTAATTATTAAAGTTATAACACTTTTATTATCAAAAATTATAAAATTCCGTTAAATCAATTATTATACTTTGCATCCTCCACCGTTAATGTTAACGAAAATTACTAGTTTTTATCAGTAAAATGACTGTTTTACCCCCACAAAAGTATTAGGGTCTAACAAATTTGTCTTTTAAGTCATTGATCTCGTATCTATAAGCAGATGATAATAAAATCATAATTTCACAGTTTAAAAATATTAATTTTTGTGTAAATTAACGACGGAGATGTAAAATGTACAATATTAGTAATTGAATAGAATAGTGCAATATTACGAAATTAATAATTTAAGATTCAAATTATTACAACCTCAGATGATTTGTTCGTCTAGAAAGTTGTGGTAAAGATGGACAGAACTAGTAGTATAGATCCATGTTTTTCTTTTTTAATTCATGTTTTCCAATCAAACTAGGGTAAAGTAGGCATGGGGGAAGCAACTGACGAGTCACTATCCTAGACCAACTTCCTACATCTTATGGCCGTACTCATGATGACATAGACATAAGTATGATTAATATAGAGACACCAACCTTAACGTTACCAGCTTCCTTAATGGCAGCGATAATCTTCATCTGATCTCCGAACTGCGGTGGGCCAACTGTGGATATCACCACGTCCACTTGCTTAATCGCCTTTACCAAGCTGTCATGCTCATGGAGATCTCCCTGTAACATGCCAACATTAACCCATACACAATCCCACACGCACACGAGAAATTAAGGGATAAACTTACATGGAGCAGAACGACGCCTAAGTTCTTGAATTTCTCAACGAGTTTTCCCTTAACTGGATCAGAGAGTGTGCTCTCTCTGACCAAAGCAAAAGTGGGATGGCCAGCCTCTGTGCTTGCTTGCACGATAAATTTTCCGATATAGCCAGTGCCGCCGATGATCAAAATCCTGCTTTTCTCAGCCATTTGAAATCTTTAGCAAGATTTTTCGAAACAGGGTTACAGGAAGAAGAAGAAGAAGAAGAAGGGAAGGGGCAGACCGGCGAAGGCTCCTGTGATTTACGAATGAGTGGGAAGCATTATTTATAGAGCAAGAGAAGTTAACAGTACTTGTGGCCGTTGGAACTTGGAACAGAGTTGCTTGTGTCATTGATGAATTATGGGAGTGACCCACTTCTTATTTTCAATTATCTTATACTAATTCCATTGCAGCCGTGAAATTCTTGGGTTGAAGAGATTATTCCCACGTATTAAACGTGATTAGTGCATAGCTATTTTTTTTTTAACGAGGAGAAACTCTGTGCGACAGGCCACTAAAGTGAACCTACGTAACGCACAGATAAATCTCGAGGAGCTAGCGCAAAACCAGACACACTTTTTCGACTCCTATTTAAGTGGGGTACAACATTTTTTCAGGAAAAAATCGATTTTGTGACTTGTGCGCTTAACTCGTACAAGTATAAGTTCACTAACCACTTAGGCACGCGTGAGAGATAAAAAATGCTAATTTTTAAAAAAAGCTTATGAGCCAGCAGATTGGCACCACGCCTAACATGAGCCACCTTCCAAAGGGGATGCCCCAGCCCCCCTCCATCAAAGACTTTTTTTTCCTTGGCCCCTCCATCAAAGACTTGATAACGTGATTTCATTGCTTGGCGTGGAGAATGCTCATTTTTAAAACGGATGTCATTACTTGGCGTGGCAATAAAAGCATCGGCTCGGCTAGGCTTGCCGTAGTGGATTTTATGCGGAATATCATAAAAAAAAAAAAAGGGAAGTCCCCTCCAGCCGACCATGTTTTCCTTGCTAACAAGCTTGGTAAGGTTTCTGTAAAGTACTGGTTTTCGTTTCGTGAATATTTTGACTACTTGGTGCCTGCCTCCAGACAAATCCCGTAATATCTAACGAGCTATTTATGGTTTTCTTTATATTTTTTTCCAGGACAATTAATATTGGACTTCATATTAGCATAAACAGAAGTATGGTTCCGACCATAGTATATATACTATACAGATGCAAAAGGCAGAGTATTCTGACAGTGGATCAGAAAAAGGACAAGAGGATTAGACTAGCTCCAAGGGGTAGGATAGAACTGTAAAGTGGTGTCTATTGTGGGAACTTGACGTATCCCTGCTTAACTTCAGAGGGAACAAATGGGGATTGGCGGCTTGGATACATACATGAACTCTGAGATAATCTGAAAGAGCTAATTCTAGCTGCTCTTTCTAATTGTACTGCATTCTGCCTTAAATTAGCTATGGTATAAATAATAGGCATGGAAAAGAGTTCACGAATCTCATGGCCAATTATACCGATCATAACCGCGGAGGCCGGAACAACTCAAAAATCATTTACCCATTACGTCCAGTATTGAACTAATAAAAAAGCAGAAAAAAGAAGGAAGAATGCAAAATGTTGGTGGACCGTATTACCCACCTGGGTTGGGATTCAGTTCAGACCGTACGGGTCCAGACCTGTCCAGACCCACGGTCTGAATAAAATCCAGACCCGATCAGACGGCCCTTGTGCACGTGTTTAGCTGTAGTGGTCAAACCACTACAATTTAAGTCCGACTATTACAACTAAACGCGCGCACGGAAGCCGTCTGATCAGGTCTGGACTAGTACGGTCTAGACTGAATCCAGACCCTACCCATTGGGCTAAGAGCTGGACTAGCCGTTACCTATCTTAAGCCGGAAGGGTGCAACTCGCGAAAACTGTGTTGTTTGCCATTCAAAACTATTGGTCATTTATGTTTATTCTCCCAAAGAATGTGATTAAAGAGATTGAGAAGCTGGGGTTTTGGGGATTTTCATTGCTAGCCGCTGCTACTCTGTTTCTACTCTGTTGTTAGCTCTGTTTCTGCTTATATGCTCTGCACTTATTATTTAATATGGTTTTGTAATACCCGATTTTGACTCCTCTGTTGATGTAATGTTTGAATCCATCGTGTACAATCCTCTTGTCAATGAATTATTATTACTCACCCAAAGAAAAAAAAAAGTAGGTTTTATGTAGCTTAGAGATAAAATAAAATAAAGTGAATTTTTTCTATGGCTGATCACCGGTACAGGCGGTGTGCTAGTTAATCGGCATCGGTCACTATTTCCCGCTTAGTAGCGGCGCGGGTCCAATTGCCATTTTCACCAATTAGCGGTGAAAATGGTGATGGCTGTGAAACCGCCCACCGCTGGGTAGTTCACTGCAGCCACCCTTTTTTTTAAAAAAATAAAGACAGTAGAGAGAGAGAGAACAGAGGGGGAGAGAGACAGAGGAGAGGGAGAGCGTGAGAGAGGGGTAAAAAATTCATTAATGAGAATTTTCTTTAGTAATTGATATATTTGGAAAATCATTAATGAGAAATTTATTTTGTCAAACATAATATATTTGGAAACTTATTAAAGGCATTTTATTTTGTAATTTATCATGATGAATTTAGAAATCTAGACCTTTATTTAGTAATTGATCATAATATATTTAGAAATGTATGAGCTAGTTTAGCACTAGGATTCTAAAAGATTTTTAAACGGTAATTTTTAAACATTTTCATTTAGGTTGTTTTCTCTCCTTCTCTACCATTCTCCCTCTCACTCCTCCTCCTCAATCCTCACGTTCTCCACGACCACACAGTCCCTCTCTTCCTCTCCAGCACCTCTGTCTCTCCTCATCATATTTCTCTCATGTTCTCTCTCGTCCCTCGCTCACTCTTGTCCCTCCCGGTAGTCGGCTCTCTCTCTCTCTCGACCGGTACAGCCGGCACCGCTAGACACCAGTGACCGATGTAATCGGTGCCGATAGCGGTTGTGAATATTAAGAAACCACCATAAGTGGTAGTAGTATCAGTTGAAGTCAAAACCGTCACCTGCACCGCCGATGCAAAGCCCTATTTTCATGTAGGATTTGGAAACACCAACCTTAACATTACCATATTCTAAGCTCACATTATATCACAATTTGGCCCCTAAACATTAGGGGCTGGCCCAAAAGCCTGGCCCACTTATTGTGGGCTATCAATCTCATTCTCCCTTCTAGGGGTGTACACCCGACCCGGCGGGTCGGAAATTTTTTATTCCGACACCCGACCCGAACAAAGTCGGAACACTCAAAATTCTTCCGAGCCGACCCTAAGCCAGAGCATATTCCGAGCCGAATTCTATTCCGATTTTCGAGTCGAAAATCGGGTGGGCCGAAAGCCCAAAACGGTTGTATCCGTATTTTGAAGCCCAAAATTAGTGATTTTTGAAGCCCAAAGTTTATGATTTTTGAAGCCCAAAATATTGATTTTTGCCTATTGCCAAGCAAGTCCAGATGCAAAAAAATGCCAAATTCGGTTTTTTTTTTAAAACGTCCTGCGTATGTTAATGTTGGTCTGTGAACCTCTGAGTAGTTTTACATTTTGGTTCTATTTTACATTCTGAGTAGTTACTCATTCATTCATTTGACATGTACAAAGCCCAAAACCATTTCAATATTCACAAACTAATTTTGAAGACCCAAAATTCAGCAGAAGAAAAAATCAATGATATGAAAAACATGCATAAAAAACACATCCACCAGTAACAATCTATCATGCTAGATATATCCACCAATAACGTACATGCCAATGCCATTCAAAACAACCTATCATCCTAGATATATTCACACACAACCTGTCATCCATTAACCCAATTTAAAGCTAATATTATATACTTGTACAACCAGATATTAAAAGCTCAAAACACATCCACCAGTAACAATCCAATATTAAAAAAATAATACCATGTTCAATTGTTTATAAGCAAGCAAACCAACTTCAAATCAAGAACATCTACTTCTACAAGTCCACACCAGAAGCTAACACAACTACAAATTCAAATAAACAAGTTTCAACAACACCAACAAGTTACAAAATATAGAAATATCTCCTCAATTTTCCATCACCCATAACCTACATGCACAAAATAGAAGAAAGTGAGATACTTATAAATTTATAATAATGCAACTTCATAGATGAGACAACAAATAAATTTTGTAGTAATAGAGAAAAATAGAAGTACTAAACTCATACTCTTCATGCACCTCAAATTCTTGAAGAACTCACAATGTCCCAATATACTCATGCTTGAAATTCACCTCTACAACAACATTAAGTGGAGAAAAGTAAGAATATAAAAGATTAAACATGATAGCATTCATTATAAATGAAATAAAAATTAAAATGGAGAATGAATCAATGATACCTGATTCTAGTTGATAGCTTTCCACATCATCCACCACATCTTGGGAGTCATAAATAGTAGGTGAAGACTTTAACCAATTTTGAGTACATATGAGGGTCTCGACTGTTTTCGGAGCTAATGAGCTTCGAAAAGGATCTAAGATGCGACCTCCAGTACTAAAAGCAGACTCAGAAGCAACGGTTGAGATAGGAATAACTAGTATGTCTCGTGCTATCTCGGCAAGAATTAGGTATCTTGTTGAATTCACCCTCCACCAAATGAGTATATCAAAAGTATCTCCCCCTGACTCAACTTCCTCCGTCAAGTATCGATCTACTTCTGATTTACACTCTACACTAGTACCCTTTGCTGCTCGAAACTTGCGAAATCTGAGCATAATATCATTATTATCCACCGAAGATGTACCACTCACATTTGACTCCTCACCACTTGACTCAACCCCACTTGAACCTCCACCAAATTTGGCATAATAATTAAACATGCGATCGATGACATTCCTCAACTTCTGAATAAGTTCATTTGCCCACTCAGTACCAACAATTTCATCAAACCAGAACTCCAAAAACTCCATCTTATATCGTGGGTCAAGCACACCCGCAACAAAAAACATCATATTGACCTTTTCAAAATCTCCCCAATATTTGTCATATTTTTTCATCATCTTCTCAGCCATAATACTCAACATATAATCATCACTTCTACGAAATTGTTGCAAATGGTTGTAGATCACAGAAATTTCTTGAAAATATAAATTTTCAGTTGTATACAAAGAACCAGAAATGCGTACAGTTACATCATGAAAAATCTTCAAGAATTTTACAAAGATTTTAATAGTCTCCCAGTCGTCGTCATTAGGTGGCCCCAAGTCTCCTCTCCCTTGCCTAACCTCAGTCAAACTTTCAATGAATTGGCTATCATCCTCTTGCATAAGATCAAATGCACTTTGATATTTTTGTGCCACATCCAACATCAAGTAGGTAGAGTTCCATCTAGTTGGAACATCCAAACAAAGAAGACCTCCGCTTGGAATTTTCTGTCTTTCCACACATAGCTTGAACTTCTCAAGTCATGAAGGAGAAGCCTTTACATACTTAACTGCATTCCTCACTTTCACAATTGAGTCATTCACTTCTTTCAACCCATCGCTAACAACAAGATTAAGTATATGGGCACAACATCGCATATGCATATACTCATTATCCAAAATAGTGCCAACTCTATCTCTTGTCCTCCTTTTCATATAATCAACAGCAACATCATTAGCTAAGGCATTATCTACTGTGATTGTGAAAATGCTATCTATCCCTCATTCCAACAAACATGACTCAATTGTCCTCCCAATTGTGATTCCTTGATGATTAGGAACTTTAATAAAATTTAAGATTCTTTTATGCAAGTTCCAACCACTATCAACAAAATGGGCAGTGATAACCATGTAATTAAGATTTTGAATAGACGTCCACATATCAGTAGTCAAACAAACACGCTGACCAATATTAATAAATGTATTCATCAACCTTTCTTTCTCTTGGATAAATAAGTCCAAACAATCCCTCATTATAGTGATGCGAGAAGGAATTGGGAATCTAGGTTCAATAGACCTCACAAAATCCTTAAACCCTTGCCCCTCCACAAACCTAAAAGGCAACTCATCCATGATTATCATCCTTAAAAGTGCAGCCCTTATCCTTTTCTCATTGTATTTAACAAGGCCCATCTCTCTACTTTCTCCCTCCTTCTTAAAAATCTCAGCCAACTTCACTTGCTTGTCATCTAATAGACGTTCTTTAGAAAGATAAGATTTACATTTCTTCAAGTGATAAAGTAAGGAAGATGTACTTTGCTTCTCTGAGTCACAAAAAAGCTCACTTTTACAATGACAGCACCTAGCTTTAGGTGGAGTACTATCTTCAATCTTCTCAAAGTGGTCCCATGCTTTGGATTTCAGCTCAGTTCTTTTCTGATAACGTGGAGGCCGACCTCCTCCAGAACTAGAAGTAACTTGAGGCTGAGGCTGAGGCTGAGTGTTGTCCGCGGAGAATATTGGATTCATTTGGGACCGTGGGGTGTCGGGACTTGGACTTGGTCCCAAATTTGAATCAGCCCCTGAGGTAGGTGTGCTAACATCTCTAATAATGTCGATGTCGTCAGATTCATTACAATCCATAGGCTCCATCTGTGTCAATTGCAAAAAGCCAAAAACAATAAATCAATAAATGAAAAGAAGTGATGTAATATTGGCACCAATAACGTCATAGGGTTATTGAAGTACCATTCTTTAAAGGGCAGCTTAAATATCAATACTAGAATCTTACATCTTTAATGAATTTTTTCCTTAAAAATCAATACTCAAATCTTACATAGTCAATAAAGCTTAATAGTTTTTCAAAAACAAAGCTACATTTTGAGATTTCTGTCTCAAGATTACCTGTCACTTTTTAACTCCTAATTAAACTATCTATCTGGGTTACCTCATCTTGTAAGTTTCTCGTGGACCATGTAAGACAACTTCCTTTTCTGGGGAACTTAGAGCTAACTAGGAAGGTAATGGAAGATACAATCATTTAATGAATGAAATTTTTTTGACTTGTCAAACGGGTGGTTGACAGGTTCTCAATGGCAATTCATATAATAGGAAGTGTGATGTGTACAGTTTTTTTTAATTTGTCATCTCAATGCAAAACCTTGATGCGAAACCTTGATGCGAGCATTGCAAATGTCTTAAACTATGGTGTCGTGAGCCATATATTCCGTGATGACAAATTAAACAATAGAGCAGAAGTTTGGCCAAGTAAAATATACCTTGTGGAGATGGAAGGCCTTCTCTCCAACTTCAATGATGATATCACTAGGGAGACCAGTTGAGCAAAGCCTGCAAATGAACATTTGGCTTGAAAGAAATCTAGTGCAGAAAAGAGAGTATAACTCTTAAGGGATGTCATCAATGCAACAATTTTTACAAACTCGACATTCAGTAATAAATCAGGGAAGAATGCAGAGCCATGACACATTTGTAAGATAGCAGCAAGGTGATTGTGGATTGAGATGACATAAATAATAATGAAGTTGCTAAATTATTTTTTCTCCTCTATTTTCGTTCCGGCCCTAGTGGTGTTCTCACCCTATTACTGGACTGCTCCTCCAACTTGATTCTCCTGAATGAACAAGTTTTTGCTTTGTGCAGAGAAGGTGGGTGACTGGATGCAAATGCTTTACTATCCCACCAATCATCTAATCTCTTGATAAAAAATTGATGCAATCCAGTACTTTAGAAACCAACCTGGTGCCAGAAGTCTTATTGAGAATCCGGACCAACGTACACAGATTTCTAGAAAATAAAATCAATTGAATACCCTAAGTAGCTTATGAGACAATTCAAGATACATCAAGATGTCGAATTGTAAGTTAGATTCTCATGCTAAGGTGTTTGTTTGAAAATGCTAAGTAACTTATGAGACAATTCACGATACATCAAGATGTCGAATTGCAAATGCCTAAGTAGCTTGTTTGAAAACCACATTTATATTGCATTCTCAAACAATCACTTTTTCGAGTGTTTTTTTTTGTATCTGTAGACTTCAGATACTTCTTTTCACAAATAAAGCCCAAATTCCATATGAATTAAGATCATCTCCCACTTCTACTCCCACGCCAATTGAGATATTAACATTAAAGGGTTAAATATTGTAAACATCTTTCTTTCTCCAAATCAAAACATCTAAATACTTCTGTTGACTGGGTATAGAAGTCCAATAAGAGTCTATTACACAAAATTAGATCACCAACCAGGAAGTGAAACAGTAAAAATATGTCAGAGATGAAAAAAAACAAGAACAAAAACGGTAGGATCAAAACCACCAGCAGATTATCAAAGCTCATTCTACCACGAGCCATCAAAGTCAAAAACTCTTTTATCATTTTCTTTCTCATGTCCAATCCAATTTTTAGATGACGAATGATATCCTACCAGAAAAAAATGCAAATCTAACTCATACTTTCATACATACGGGTTACAAAATCTGGGCAAATCTAACAAAATTAACTTGTCCTACTTACGGGTTATAAAAGACAAACTCATACCGAAGGTAGTTTAGAACCAAATCTAGGCAGCAATATATCCAAAATTAAAAATCGATAGATGAGGAGTTCTAGGAATTCATACCTGATGAATGAAGACTGAAGAGTTGAAGACGTGCAGCGTTCAGCGTGTACAGAGAAGCTCACCGGAGAGGGGGCGGAGGAGACGATTCTGAGAAAGGGCGAGAGGTTATAGAGGGCTGAGGGGTGGAGGCGCTACTGCTAGGGTTAAAATTGAGTGAATATGATTATATGAAGGGGCCCTTTTCGAAGTGTAGAGAAGAGTAGTTAATATGAGTATCAAAACGACGTAGTTTTGATACTCATATATATATATATATATATGTATGGGTTTTATTTTATATACCGGGTCGGGTCGGAAAACTCGAAAATTATATGTATGTTCCGACACCCGACCCGATAATTACGGAAGAGAAAAAACTCTTCCGAAAGCCGACCCGGCATCTCGGAAGGCCGACCCGAATTTCCTCGGTTCGGGTCGGCTATCCTTATTCCGTGAACACCCCTGCTCCCTTCAATGTCAGGATGCTCTTATGAAGAAGGGAAAATGCGCGCGGTCAAAAGCAAGAGACGTGTTCTACAAAGAAAACAAATTCCACTAGAAGTAGGAAACCAGTGCATGAAGAAATACAATTCCACATCCAGCCCAAAAAATCAATTCCGTCAATGGGAAACCTTTGCCTTTTTAACCATCATGGCTACAGAACAATAGGGGAAGGAGCTTCTAATTCACAAGTGTTATTTGCCTTTTTCACTCGCATATGCCTAGCCGGCACGGCGGCACCAATTTTAGCAGGTGATATGCACCAAATAGTAACAGATTGTATTTCTTAAGTAAATAGTGGATATATTGTAAGGAACTTGCTGATATGACATGACGAAAGGAACGAACTGTTTAATAACAAGGAATGCTCCAAGACCTCTTTGTTGCAACTTGTCAGCTTTGATACATTTTCATTGATATTATGTGAATTTAAATACAGGTATTGAAATAACAACCTAGCTGATTAGCAGCTACAAGCTAGGACTAGTAGCACACTCTGGTACACATCACGCACTATCTAGAACATGTAGTATCCACTAACACCACTTAGCTAAATAATAAGACACGTACTGAAATAAAAGGACACACGACTAATGAACCAAGACTGGGTTCATTATGGCTTATTGGGCTTAAACAAATACTGACTCCATAGACTCAACAGACTAAACAACTAATGGGCTGTGTAACAAAGGCAAAAAAAAAAACAGCCTAACCAAGCCCATAACAGCAGGCCGGTTCAAGTTTAATTTCCAACAAAACGATCGAGGAATTCTTCGAGCGTGGTGTATCTAACATCCGGGTATAACTCAGTGGCCTCCACACCAAACGATGGCTCAATCTCAAAGTTGGTTTGGTGTCCCTTAACGAAGATTGAATGGTGGATTGATAATAGAAAACTGATTGGAGACGGGGATTCTGCAAGAAAGTATCGTACTCCAAAATGGCATTCCAATTAGAGGTTAGTAATTTGAATATGAGATCAAAAACCAAAAGGGGTTAGTACTACACTTTTTACAGTTAATTTCCATGGATGGAAAACGTTAAGATATCAAGATTGTGATGTAATTAGATTTCTTTAAGACTTCCAAACAGGAAAACAAAAACTCCAAAATTCAATCCATAAACATTTGAGCCAAAGTAATTAAGCTGGATCGGGGTTTGTCAATCCCTACAGAAAAGTATGGAAAATTGTTTCTAACATTCTTGAATAAACCTGGTAAGCATCCATCTGATCAGTTAGACTAGTGTGAAGAAAAGCCTTAAAAATAGTACTATGATTAATTAGTGTAAACAAGTATAAAAATAATAATTTAAACACGAAGGCTGAGATTCAGGGAATTAGGTCTTCCTTAATTCTGACTGACCTTGTATGTCCTTCAAAAGTTGCTTCTCTGGAACATAGGTTCTCTCAAGTGTTTCGCCAGTCTTCTTCTCCCAAAGGGTAACAAGCTCATTGAAAGTGTAAAAGTTTTTGGGAGGCATGAGGTAGAGTGTCTTGTTCAACGTCCTCGGGTCATCCACAGCTCTAATCGTATAGGTTCCTATGTCATTTTCCTCGCTAAAAATTGCTGCAAAGAAAAGGTCATACAATTGGATATAAGTGAAAACTGAAGGATATATATGCCCTGGAATCTGGAAAGGACTCACTCATGTGTCATCTTAATTTAGTGCTATAAATTTTCACTTCCATCTTTTTCAGGCATTACTAGAAAATCTTACATTAATTAGTAAAAAACAAGGCCAAACCACCAGGAAACTAAAAACTCCCTAATGCATGGGATGACCCTTAGGTAGATCTTTTCTTTGGTGGTGTTAAACATAGGTGCTCCGAGCTTAAAGAAACGGTTTATTACCTTTGACATTTCCATCTCCAAAGATAAGGACTTTGTCTGTGGGAGGAGAAGTGGCTCCTGGCTGTCCAAATGTTGGTAGCAAATAGCCAGCGAAGCAATTGCATGAGACGTAAGTGTAGGGAATGCCTTCAGCCTCAATGGTGCGGCGGATGTGGGCCTTGGTATCAAATAAAGACTTCAATGGGTCCACACTGCCATGGACGCGGTCCGCATCGTATCCGAATTCCGAAGGAAGGAATCTCTGAATTACAAAGGTCATGTCCCAATAAAACATCTCCGAATTAGAAAGTTCCGAAGTGACATGGTATAATATAGGCATATAACAGTGTTACGTAGTCTCATGTCCAATTACAGATGGTAACCTCCCGTCACAGAACAACTCAGAAGTCATTTAGCCAATAAGTCCATGCATGGTGAGCTAAGGAAAAAAAGAGAAAAGAAGGGGACAAGTGGTTATGTCGGACTTGGAAACACCAACCTTAACGTTACCAGCTTCTTTAATCGCAGCAATGATCTTGACCTGATCTGCTGCTAACTGAATGTCAACCGTTGATATCACCACGTCCACCTGCTTAATTGCCTTCACCAAGCTTTCATGATTATACAGATCTCCCTGCAGCATTCCCCGCCACATTAATTGACAGCAACTCAGCTCTTCCATAATTACATATCAAACCAAACCCACATGGCAAAACACACACTCGATGTACAAAAAATCAGAGAGAGAATTCATGTACGTACATGGAGCAAAGTGACGCCTAAGTTCTTGAAATTCTTGAGGAGTTTTCCCTTGACCGGATCAGTGAGCGTGCTCTCTCTGACCAAAGCAAAGGTGGGATGCCCAGCCTTTGCGCTTGCTTCAACGATGAATTTTCCAATGTAGCCGGTGCCTCCAATGATCAAAATCCTGCTTTTCTGAGCCATTTGTAAAATTTGTGGCCAAACGGAAAAACTTTGAACAAGATTTGATGTATGTATGTAGCAGCTAGAGGGAGGATACCATGGAAGTCTTCGTGCCTTTTTAAGACGCTGGAGAGGACTATTTATGGATAAAACGAGGAGTGTAGGACGTGAAGTTACGTACTGTAATGGCCTCCTAACACTCGATTTGCTCACTGATGATGCAAAGGAGCTATACAAGTCTTTTTTCTTAGAATAATCTAGATATTTTGAAGAGGAGAGATTACGTACGTCATTGATGATGCATTCTAAAAGCTTCATGCCTTTCGATATGAATGGACGATGCGAGATAGGTAATTGGGTTTTCAAACTAAAATATTAACGAGAGGAGATAGATTATTTTATAATTTTTTTATTGGATTTGAATTCCACCTTTCAATTTCATCTGCATTGTTTAGTAGTCATCAGTTATTTGTGAGTTTATATTTTGGCTTCTTGCTAGTAGAAAATTTTGTAAGAGTTATATGTGTATGTGTATGTGTATTTGTTTATATATATTGATGGAGTCATTTTTAACTGGTCTGTCACAGTGTTCATTGTGCCAAGAGCCCGAGGGAGTTAGGCCTATGGTCCAGCGCTTGAGATGGGTTGAAAGGCTCAAGCTCTACTTCCTTCCTCCTACAAGCAAAGAAAACAAACTAGGACTCAGGGTCCTCCCTATAAGGGGGTTTCTCCGATGCCTTTATTAGTCGTCATTTTTCTATATCTTTTGTTACTGGTTCGATTATGAATGGATGAGTATGAGAGAGAGTCTGCATACATTTTCTGCTTCTTTCTTTCTCTATTTATCCTTCATGTTTCCAGTCTGGGCCAGGGGCTTGCTGGGCCTTGGCCTCATATCTTCATCCGCTCTTTTCATTCGTTTTTTTTTTGGATTCTAGCTCCCTTGTTCTCACTTTTCTTTTTATGACGATTCATCTTCATCATGCACCCTCTTGCCCTCATTTATTAAGTGGGGTCTATTTTTCCCTTCAATTCTCCACATTGGTTCTCAAGAGGGCGGTTCTTGTTTGCTCATTTAGCGACTAGTATCATTTTTGTCATGGAATCAGATAATTAACTCTCATTTAGGCCTCACCTTTTCATGCTTAATGCGACCTTTATTTAAGAAGATTGTCAGTATTTCCCAAATGGCTAGTTTATGATCAATAAGAACTTGTTTACATTAGGATGAGTCTCAGACTTTTTTATTCGGCCTAGATCCCGTTTCTTTTATCATTGGGCCTTAGCAGTAGCAATCATTTCTCAGGCCTAAAAATCTATTCCCATCATATACTAAACTATGTTTTATATTTTTTTGCTCTCTCTCTATTTTTTTAATATATTCGACATTGAAGCGGCTGAAAAACAAAGCTTATTCTTAAAGGAATAGTTAAAAAATCAAAATAATTAATAAAAAAAAAGATTAAAATGATTAATCTATCACTTGAGAGTGGTTATTTTTTTTAAGAAAAAAAACTTGCTAAAATCTATAATACAAAAAATCAAGATTTCTTCGTGTTGTGTATTTTACTTATATATATGCTCTAAAATCATGCTGGTGCTTGTTTAATAGGCCTCTACAGTGATAGAAAGGCAAAGAAGTTTCTGACAAATGTATCTTTTCTTGGATATCATGAACTGTTGCTTCATAAATCGTGTCAAGCATTTAAGTGTTCACGTTGTCATACGTGTTTGTGGGTTGGACCTGTCTACTTCGATCTAGTCCGTAGGTAGTTTCTTGGTCGACATCTTTTTTTATATATATGTATAATTGCACTCAAAGCCCTTGCCATATTAAAAAGTTACAAATAAGCTCCCAAATAAGAAAAATAACAAATAACACACTAAAGTCGATATTATGATAAAAATAAGCCCCTTTGTACATTTAAGTTATAAATTATAAGTCATTATTAACATTTAAGATGAGAGAGTATCGATCTCATGAAGTTATTTGCCATTTTTCTTAAATCCGATGCTTATTTATAACTTTTTCAATAACACAGGGACGTTGAATATATTTATGCCTTTTTAAAATAAAGGTTTTTGTTTTTTCAAATGTAGATAATACATCTTTTATTTATCTGGGTTGAGGCCTAGAGCTTAGAGGGGGAAATGACGATGTTGTCCTTGGCATAATCGCTGTTAAGTAGAGGATAAATAAATACTGACCTGCCCTACTCTCTTTTCACGTTCAAGAGTTGGCTGGTTGCCCTATAAAATGACCTTGTTGTCCCTTCTAGTAGCCTGGGAGTTTACTGTTTAGAATCTTCTAGAACTCTGAATCTACCCTGAAATATAGAAGGTTCGTTGTTGTTGGACCGAATGGAAGCCTTTTTTGGCCGGGTTTTAGATAACTAGCATTCTCTAGGGCAGAATTTAAAGATTCCCAAAAGAATCACCTTTTGTAATGTGAAGGTTGTTTATATATTCGAATTTCCTTCCCCAAACACAGATCTTAGGTGAACTCTATAAAATACTTATTATAAAAGCTTTTTTTGTAGCCAATAAATGGGTGACTTAAGGTATTATTCAATGTTCAATTGGATAAGCCGGCCATGCCCAAAAAACTTATATATATATATATATATATATATATATGTATGATACTATAACAATATATAGTAAATATTGTTGCCTTTCCTTGAAGTACGTAGTTTAAAAGATAAATCAAATGAGAAACTGCATCACTCATAGCATATTATACATATATTAATTAAGGACGGTACATTCAAAGATAACAGGGAGATCAAATGATCATCACCATAAACGCAAGTACTCGACAAAAGATCAGCTCTAACCTCTAGATAAAGCGGCCCGCATTACCCTTAATTTCTTCAGTCGCATGCCATGTGTGCATGTGGCCACCGTACTGAAAAATATTTATTTAGGTGGATAATTACATGAGAGCGTTGGGGTCCAATTTCTCAAACGAATCGGTCAAGGTATTCTTCCACAGAGGTGTACTTGACATCAGGGTATAGCTCAGAGGCCTCCACACCGAAGGATGGCTCAATCACAAAGTTGGTTTGATCTCCCTTAACCAACACTGAGTGGTTGATTGCTAATATCACATTGAGAGGAATTGGGGCCTCTGCGCGCAACAAAGTTAATTTTTGTCGATCAAGGCCATGTTCGAACAGAAACATAGGCTAATCAAAAGAGATGAAATTAGTAAACCGTCTTGTTGCACTGACCTTGGATCTGCTTCAAAAGTTGCTCCTCTGAAATATAGGTTTTCTCGAGGGTTTTACCAATCTTCTTCTCCCAAAGGGCAACAAGCTCATTGAAAGAATAAATGTTTTTGGGGGGCTTGATGTAAAGGATCTTGTTCAATGTCCTCGGGTCATCCACGGCTCTAATCGTGTAGGTTCCTATGTCATGTTCCTCGTTAAAAACAGCTGCAAATTAAGAATAGACAAGATTAACGTCATACATTTGATTCCAAGTAACCTTGCTCAAAATGTAAAAATTTATAACGATGTTCCTAAAACGTGTAATCTCTCAACTCATGCCAAAGAATTCCCTCTTAAATGTTATAAGTTACTTTTGGCATTTCCATCTCCGTAGATAATGACTTTGTCTCTCGGAGGACCATGAGTGGCTCCCGGCTGCGCCAGTGTGGGTAGAAAGTAGCCTGCGAAGTAATTAGAAGACACGAAAGTGTGGGGGAGGCCTTCAGCCTCAATGGTCCGGCGGACGACGGCCTTGGAAGCAAATGCAGACTTTGCTGGCTCGACAGCATGGACGCGGTCAACATCGTTTCCGAATTCCGAAGGGAAGAATCTCTGAAGTATATAAAAATCAACCAATTAATAAATTATCTCGATAGCGATTAGGACTTACCAGAACCTACTCTTGTTCTCAGATTCTCCTTTGTCTCATATCGTCATCGTCATCGTCGCATCGAATCTATATTTTTTCGCTTTGTCTTCTTCGTGATGTAATTTGGGGGGGGGGGGGGGGGGGGTTAACTTAACCGGCCCATGCATCAAATATGTCAACTAAGATAATACTATGCAAAAAGAACAACCATGTTACTCTCTCGTGTGTCGTGATCTATATTGATCCAGTTCAAAGAAAATCATACACGACATGTAGGCTTTACAAACTGTATAAACTTCATGTACACCACCCAAAATATCGTATACATAAAATAGTAGAAACTAGAAAGAGCGCAGAAAACAAAACAAAAAAACCATCCCAGGACACCCTCAAATTGTCGTGGTTGCAGACGTGACGTGATGTGGTGACTGGGGGCATAGAAAAAACAAAGGCCTAAAGGAGAGGTCCGCCATACTCCTCAAATGGAGCATTTTTCTTCCCTTACTAATTTCCACGTTTATGTTGGAAAGTCTGTAGAAATTAATTTGTTCAGGAAAATAAAAAAAATCAAGACCCCTATTTCAATTTCAAACAGTAACACTTGATTTTTGTTCCCAACTCCCCCCCCCCCCCAAAAAAAAAAAATCAACCTCTACTAATTCGAACTATCTACTTCAGCATCGTTTGTCATGATAGTTTGGGCACTTTGATGTATATATATGTGTTTGTGTGGTCTTGTGCCAAGGGTGAGCTAATTCTTGTTGGTCTTCCTTATATATGATGTTATCTATTATAGGCATGAAAAAGGGTTAACAAATGGGTTAAGTTGGAGACACCGACCTTAACATTACCGGCTTCTTTAATGGCAGCAATGATCTTGACCTGATTGACTATCTGCATGTGGCCAACCGTTGATATCACCACGTCCACCTGCTTAATCGCTTTTACCAAGCTTTCGTGGTGATATAGATCTCCCTGCAGTATTTCCCACATTATTTCACAGTATCTCAATTCTTCTATTCAAATTAACCAAACTCATTCGCTAAACACACACAAACCAACAAACACACACAGAGAGAGAGAGAGAGAGAGAGAGAGAGAGAGTTGGTGTACGAACATGGACCAAAGTGACGCCTAAGCTCTTGAAATTCTCTACGACTTTCCCCTTGATAGGATCAGAGATTGTGCTCTCTCTGACCAAAGCAAAAGTGGGATGGCCTGCCTTTGCGCTTGCTTCCACAACGAATTTACCAACGTAGCCGGTGCCTCCGATGATCAAGATCCTGCTTTTCTGAGCCATTTGACAAAAAAATCTCCGGAGAAGTGGAGAAACTCCAAAAAAGATGTGGAATTTGGTGGATATAGCACTATCAGAGGTAGATGAAGGAAAAATGGCCACTCTCGGGTGCTTTCTGCAGAGGCGGGGGGAGGATTATTTATGGATGAGAGAAGGCACGTGAAGTTACTATAATGACCTCCTGCCAATCCATTGCTATACGTCGATATCTCGATGACCCATGGGAGTCATCACTTGTTTTGACCAAATTGTCCATTATTGACATTTTAGAAACATTTGGATGCAATATTTTTTTGCAATTAATATATTATATATTATCTCAATCCGTCTGCGAATTGTATAAGGTAATTTTGATAGAAAATCAGAGAGGATTATAATCCTAATAAATTCAATCAGGGAGAGGGTTAGTTGAGCACTCGTTTTAGGATTCTATATAAAAAGTGAATGGTCCAAATCAAGCAGATGTTAGGTAAGAGGATAAAGACTGACCTGTGTCGTCTTAGGTAATAGTGGCCTCGGAGTTCAGTGTCTTCTGAAAGTGAATCTGGCCGTGAAATACACTGAAGTTCTTTGGTTGAGGTGTTTTTTTGAGAATTTTGTGTGTTTTGAAATTTTTTAGGTGATGTTAAATTTATTGGTATGCGTGTTGTAGTTATTTTTATGTGAGATTAAAAATGATTTTTAGTTGTAGAATTTTTTGTATTGTGAGAATTCAAAAAATGCTGATGATTTTTATGGCTATGAAATATGGTCAGGTTACCATATACCCTTGTGAAAATACACCTTAGATAAACTTAATTAGATAACTATCATCAATAAATAATTAATAAATCAGGAGTAAATAAAATACTCATTTAAAAAAAAACTTATTCTTTAGCAATTAAATGAGTGAATTAAAGTATTTAATATATGGGTTCAATTGGAGCGGAAGGAAGTGCCCAAAAACACTATAAACCCTTCCAACCATTCTTGGAGTGCATTTGAAATCCAAAATTTTACACTTATTAAAATTTTAACACAATAAAAAAATTATAATATAATCTTTCTCCCTATCAAATTATTATTTTTCTCTATAATAAATATAAAAATCTCTCTTAACTTTTTCACCAAATTTAATATCCTAAAATTTTAACCTCCCCGAAATTTTAACACTCAAACACAACCGTGGAGTTTCTTAGACATAAACATGAATTTAATTTGGAATTTTTAACAATTTTAGAAGTAAACATGAATTTAATTTGTGACAAAAAAATTTAACCTTTTCTATTCTCACACCAATTAAAGGATCCACAACAATATTTACATCTATTTTTATTTTTATTCTAAAATTTTAAAATCATCTCAATCTATCCCCTATCAAATAATCTATTTCCATCACAATAAATATAAAAAAGTTACTCAAATTATTTATTTCTTTAATTTTCTACAAACTCCTATACATTCCTATTTTTCCACTATTTTCTTATAAAATCTAATAAAATTTCAATCTTCTCAATTTTTAAAATATTTATAACATTTCAATCTCCTCCATTTTTACATTATTATTTAAATCTATTTTTTTAAAAAAATTAAGTTTTATAAATGTGTCCTTGTCCTACGTGCTGTAGTAGGCGAATCCTATAGCATTTACTGCATGTCAAACATAATTGCATTCATTTTCCGTGAACTCAACTCAGTACATGTTCGGCGTATTATTCCAGCAGTAAGATGGGCAATAATTAAGGGGAAGTTCTGTGGCCGAACCAAGAAATCGTTCTTAGCCTTTATCATCTCCAATCTAATGCTTTGAAAAGAAGTTTCCCATTTATAAAGAGTGAAAAAGGGAAGATAAACCTTGCCAACCGATTTCGTACCCGGCCCATGGGCCATGACGCGCGGTCCAGTCAGAATCTAGAGCATGCCTCAACCTAGCCCGGTTCGACCTCTCTCGATCCATACCATATCGACGTCTCCACGGGTCCGCCTGACTTTCTGCTCTGGATTTCTCTTCCTAATCGATTCCCATTTTTTCTCACTCCAACGTCAATTTTATTCGGTAGAACACACCAACTTGGCGTTTGATTAAGCAATTTGTGCGCGGCGGACCAAATCACCTTTGGAATAAATCTCACTTCGGCTCTTAATTGTCCTCTCCTCTGTTCAATATTTTTATGCTTTTTGCTCTTTCTCGTCTTAATTTATATTTTTACATTATCTTGGACAAAGAAGATGCGAAGCTTCGAATCTTACATAGACATAAACAGTCGGGAGAAAAGAGATTTACAGCGAGCTCTTCGAAAAGATGGAAAACAAAATTGAAACTGCAATATACACGAACTCGAAAGAGATTAGGGCTTCCATATTTGCACCCTTTAAAGGAAAGCGTGCCAGCTCAAAGCACACATGATCAGGTCGAAGCTTTTAGTAGCCTATGAGTTACGAATTCATGGGGGAATTCCGATGTGGACAGTAGTCGATAACTCCGACTTGGGAAATATCACGCATTAACTCCATCGCCGGCGTTTGATTTCGAGGAGGCTACGTCGAACTGCGAAGTGTAACTGTTGGAATCACCTTCAGAAGCAGGTCTATCGTTCAGAAATGCCCAGTTGCTCCTGGTCCACCTGCAATTACAGGAGGATTAATATAGATATACATCATGTAGGTATTAGAAGAATATAAAACTTCTCTGTTTTCCGTCCTGCCATAAGAATATAAATTAGTTTTGAGAAAGAAAGCAACTTTGAAGTTTATGCTCACCACCCATTTTTCGTGATCAGTTTCTCCGAGGTTGCTTCACTTCCCATCTCCATGAAACCCTTCTTTGTATGGGGCGCGGAGTTCGATCTCTCGTACTTCTTCACAGAGTCACCAAACGAGCTTCTCTGTCATATAGTTTAATTGCAATAATTTGTGGGAAACCAACTTCATAAATACACAAAACATACAGAAAGAAATAAGAACACAGAAATTTTTGGAAGATGTAAGAAAAAAAAACCTGAATACTATAGTCTGGCGAACTAGGAATGTCTCCAGGATGTTCTTCCCCTACTTTCTTATGTGCTCTCCAGTACGCGCCAACCTCTTCTTTAGTCGAAGACCGATTCCTTTCCAATGCAACTGAAAAACCACATATCAGAAACAACTAATCTGCAGAAAATTCCCTAAACCAACACACATAATCTGAAACTTTTGACACATAAGGTCATCGGCGAATTGAGAGATTACCTGACTTTGGATCTTGGACGGGCGAGTCCCAACCTGCCATTAGAGAACCCATTTGCTCAGAAACCTCTCGAGTATAATAGCTGCTTGAAACAAAGGTTAATTTTGTCGTCCTAGGTTTGTTCGGAGATATCTTCTTCTTTTTTTATTGAAGGAGATATCTTTATATATATACTGGATAGTCGGCAGTGGGTCACGTATCTTTTCCTTTGTTCTTATCCCCAGACAGATGTTTTTCATTTGGAAAGATCAGTACAAACCAATGGGCGCATCTTTCGGCTTTAGCTATGTATAGTGGTTTTGCTAATGCCGAATTTATGACAACTAGCTGCAGTGGCTTTTTGTAAAAACATGATACATTTCCAGCCTCTATCGGGATGGCATCGGGATCCCATCGGGATCCCGAGCCTTTCCCTTTTTGTATGCTAGCTCCAAGAGCCCACGGATTTACGTGCAAGGTGGCAAAATGGTACAAAGGCTCATACGGGATGGTATTGAGGAGTCGGCTTCACGTGGACACGAGGTGTGTGACGTGTCCCGATGTTCTTGGTCCTCTGATCTCCTTTAGCGATGGAGTGCGTTTGATCGATATAGATTGGGCCCATTTGTTATATGAAATACATATGTGTTTTCAGAAGAAGAAATTTCGGAAGGTCTAAACAAAGCTAATTTAAGACAAAAGGATGGGGCTTGTGGACTTGTGAGCGTAATGGTATAAACCTAAACCTACCTACCTACCTACCAAACAGTGCCACTAAATTAAGTTTCTTTTATCCTCTTTCCTGTTCAGGAGGGTTTAAAAAATTATAATAAAAAAAACTATATCGCTAAATTGAGGATAACATCTGCAGAAAGTCCGAAACGACACCGGTTGGAGTTCACCGCCTCGATTGTTTCTTTTTTGGTCTTTACGTAGGCCGGAATGCCAATTACATATTTTTAAGCTTTCACCCTAAAATCCAGCAACGGTAATTTGACCAAGTTGCCACCTTGCCAGTTCTCCACTTCACCAGAACTTATCCGTTTGTCAAGCACAAGAATCGGTCCTTTTCATTGATCTGTACGAGAAAGTCATCCCTAATAATTTTATTATTAATTAGTATGTTATGTCATATATTTTGTGTATATACTATTTATATGCTTGTTCATTTATATTAAAATAAACCGGACCGACCGAAACAGCCAGCTGGTATATATATATAGACTAGAAATGTAAAATTAGCAATATATATGGCAAGTAATTAACATAAATTTCTATTCATTGAATTAATGCAAGAAGATAGATTATGATACATCCAATGCGATTGAGAATTAATGTATATTAATCAACAGTGTTTACGAGATAACCATTAATTAATGAGCAGTACTGCTATTATTAATTAGTAGTATTAGAGAATTTCTTGAAACTTCTAGGCGAAGGCCTAATCCAAGTCTTGCCGCCGATGAAGTCCTTAGTCAAGAAGGGTGCAGCTTCTTGGATCGTCAGGTCGTGCGACCATCCGACCCGTTTCGATGTAATTGCTCCAGCTCCATAACACTTGTATTGCCCGAAGTACGCCGTACTGTAAAACAAAATAATATATAAACGACGACAATCAGTTGCTGCATGCATGCCCCGAGCTCCATTAACTAATATCGACCAACTTTGTTTTACATTGCATGTGTTAATATTGTCGTTTAATTAGTATAAATGACGAGTTGCACCCAAAAAAATCAGTAAAGAAGAAAATACAAGAGAGAGAGAACGAAAAAATAATTGAGAAGATCAAGAAGAATCGGACGGTACCTTTGTTTGGATGAGTCTCCCCAGTCATCCCAACCCTGCGGCACTACAACACCTGACATGTAAGTAAAGGCAAACACGACCCTGGAGTACGCTCCCCATGGCCTTCCAAGGATAGCAGTTTTCACGCCAGTGATCTTGCAACCCAAGAAGATGAAGCCACCGGTATCTACAGGTGAATCCCTGCCTTGAGCCGTTATAGCTCCGGCGCCGTCCGAGAGTGAGTGCAAATGGCACTTCTGCATAAATCCCATCGTACCCGCTTTTAATTAAGTTTCAACGATAGTTACTTCAGGTTTTTAGCAACTAACCGAAAGCAACGGAAATAAATTCCAAAATGTTTATGATTAAAACTAAATCAACATAATGCTAGCGTACGGCATTAGCCCTGTGCAAACTGGTCTTAAATAGCGGCTTAAGTAACCTAAATGTGTTACGTACCTCAAAGAGAGAAGCAGCATTTCCAAAAATAAAGTCAGTATCTCCTTCTATATAGCAGCTTCTGTAGTAATGTCTTCCAATATCATCAAGTAGGGTATCCTGATGAGACAGAATTCTGCATCCATAGAAGGCCGCCCTATCTCCTGAAACCCTCAGTGCGACAGCTTTGGCACCAAACCCATATGTATTCTGTACATCGTGCAGTAATTAACGCCCTATTGTATTCCCTAAAGAAGTAAAGAACAATATGCAAGAAGTGAAAATATGAACAAAAATCGATATACGTACCTGGATGGTGAGGTATCGTCCAACAAAATCCGAAGCCAAAACAGTGAACGCTGGAGACACATATATCTCTCCACTTTCCTTCCATGTTATTATTGTCTCATTTGCGTTTGTGCCACTTAGTGTTATGAAGGGCTTGTCGGCCGGAACAACAATCTTTTCCGTGTATATTCCGGCCTTCACCCAAATATACACGAGCTCTGAGTTGTTGGACGGCACGGCATCGATGGCCTCCTGTATCGTCTGGTAGTCTCCCTTCCCGGACTGGTCGACCCTTATAAGAAGGGCAGCTGTCATTTTGGTTGGGTCCGGCTCTGCTCGCGAAATAACCATGACGAGGGTGCATAAAGCTACGATAAAGAAGTCCACGACATAGCCACGATTAGCCATAATATTGCTGAGAGAGAATATATAACACGCACGAAATTTGTACTCCTATAAGAAATATCAGACAATCAACTAATTGTTATGGCAAGAATAAGAGAAAGGAACGAAGGTGGATGTTCTTTTATACGTCAAGCAGAGGTGAATGTCAACCAAGATGGGGGCCGTTTCCTTGTAATGAAAGGAGGATATCCGTGTTCAAGTAACCGTGTGGCCGCCACAATCACGGGAGGAAGATTAGGTTGTTGCTGTAGGTAGAAGTAGCCGGCAAAGGGAGATTTCGGATTTGTGCTTAAGACAGACGAAACAAATGTTTGAAAAAATATAGTGGCTTAGGAAAAAGAATGTTTGAAAACTCTAGCTGTACCTGTGAGGTTTAGGTCAGGTTAAAAAAACTGATGAACATAAGTCTTTGGGCAAATAAACAAGCAAATATCGGCGCCATTAGAAGTCCTTGTCTGTAATTTCATTTATATTAGATTTAATTGCATGCACCCAAAATTGCTGGGAGTCATGTATTGAAAAGTTGTAAGTCCTCAAGAAAACGACAAATAAAGAAAAGGAGCCTATGATTCATCAGGGGACACAGTCGGTCTCAATTGAGGAGAGAGCAATATATACTTTGTGATAATATTCCTGTCCAATTGAAAGTATATATATAATATATATAGTTGATATAGGGAACAATGAGTATTTTCTCGTGGCAATTAAATAAGTTGTAGTTAGTGGGGGTGGGCCATAATCAGTGTCTCTGATATCCTTGACACATAGGAGTTGTAAATGTATATTGTCCGTGCTAGCTGGTTTGATGCGGTACTGGACTATTTCTTTCCTCTTCTTTATTTTGTCTACCTCCCATCTCTGGCCTGCTTGCTGGCTGCTGCAAGGTACGTCACGAGCCAACTGGTTGAATTCCTGGGTTCAAACCAAAAAATCCATCTCCGTGACTCCAATTCACATCAAAATCCGTGGCAAACGGAGATCTTTCATCAATGGCATAGAGTCCTGCTCCACGACTCCAATTCACTTGAGACAGACGAAACAAAAACACCCTTTTCACTCAATATTACTCAGGTGTTGTGGGGACTCTGAATAACTCATATGAATGTGTTTAATGGATCTTATCGTTTCAAGTCTTTGAACGGAAGGTAACCCTCGTAAAGGTAGCATAAACTTATCGCATTCCCATTTCAGTTGATTCCAGAATGATCTCCGTAGAGAATCAAACTTGAGATTATATATTATATATATCCACACGTACAAGTTCAATTTCGTTCTAATCACTAAAGCAGCCCGACAAATTTCGAGCCTAATTGGTCTTCTTATTGAATATCCAATGTTTGTTATTCATAGATATTACTTGGAGAAGTCTTGGGATAGCTTGGGATATACGGCTACATATGACAGTTCAAAGTTCTTAATGTTTGGTTACTAGCCCATTAAGTTAACCAGAGTGGATCGCAGCTAATTGGATGGGAAGGGTTGACCACGCTAACCAGCCAATAGGGCTGACCTCTCCCGCAGATAGGGCACGCTACGTCAGATGACCCGGATTTTCGGGGCCAGATATTATTTGATAAGGACGAGGTCCAAAAATGGAATAAAGAAAATAATTTTGAACATTAAAAAAAAAACAGGGGTCATCTATGGGCCACTTTGCCATCGTCTAGAGTCGGCCTGTCTTCGCAGTTTGGGGCCATTAAATTGAGGCCCAAGTTTGTAGAAATCTGCTCTGCTCGACTTGGTTTCATACAAAATGGCCGGTTAGAGGGCGTCATTTTGGAGCCCAGAATCCAGAGTTATAGCTTGGGAAGGGCGCCTTCAGTCGACTTTTCTGGAACCTTGGATCAACTTTGGTCACGAATCTACCCAACATGTGTCGAGAGCCCAACGACGTCCTGAAGAAATCAGGCAAACGTGACAAGAAGAGAGAAAAGGCGAACATGGAAGCAATCTTTCACATGTTGCACGGCTACAGAAGCAACCTGAGAAAGAAGTTAAACGTCACAGAAAGAACAATGCAAACCACAATTCCTCTCCCGTCGCACCCTCATTCAAGAAAAGAATTCAGAAAATGTACTTTTTCTGCAAGAGTTTACGTCAATATATTCTTGTGTCATTCTCTTGGAAATGCCATAGATGGATTAGGAGCATTTAAGCATTTGCCTTCGCCATAGTTAAGGAGCTTCCGCCCTAGTTTGAAGCTCTCCTTCTCTCCAACCAAGGTATGGTACCGTGTCACCTAACGACTTGTTTCATTGCCTTTGAATTCAACTTCAACGACAATGGTGTTTTATATCGCAATTAATGTAAAATGCCAACACTAATCTTACTTTCCATGAACAGAGTGAAAGAAAAAAAATGCAAGGACTTGTTAGAGCAGTACGATCTTGCCAAGAAACCCTCAAGTCTGCAATTCTGCAACATACGCGTGTGGGAGAAGCAAGTAAAGTGGGACAAATATTTTCACGTTTTGGACGTGTCAACTCTCCTAGATCTCAACCCGTAGAGCTGAAAGGCTTGGAGAATGTAACCGTGGCGGAGGTGCTACTGACCAAGGGAGGAGAAAAAACTGGTTCCTGGCTGTGGTGCCGCACCGATGATGTTGCCATTGATGCAGTTAAAAACGTAAGTCTCAGCAACAAGTAGTTTGAGATTCTCTGTTTCCAGACATTTTTCAGTAGCTTGAGATTAAATGCATTGGACAATGATTGCCTTTGATATTTACAGATGGCTGAGAACAATATTGGGTCATTAGTGGTGCTAAAGCCAGGACAGGAACATCTTGCAGGAATCGTCACAGAAAGAGGTAAGTTGGTCCACAGGAAAACTTTAGTACAATTCATTCCAAGATCATCATTGCATAAGCAGTCAGCTCATATCAGAAAGGGCAGCTCCAGAACGAGCACACAATTTAGGATTACCACTGTGCTGCTTCTATTTGGCAAATTGTACGCAGAATATATAATGAAATTCCAGACCAAATACATTAACAAACATGGGAGATTATCCTTGACTCAAAATCTCAGTTAAATTTTTGTTCTGTCTTCTGTGGATGGTGGAACCAACGAGCACGCAGACTACACGAGGAAAATAATCGCACAGGGAAGATCACCCGTGTACACCAAAGTTGGAGAAATCATGACTGATAAGGTTATTTCACGTTTTAATCTCCTTGGAATTCCAACTATGATAAGCTATTGTAATCTCTAGTCCTGCCTAAAATATATACCTTTAACAGGAGAAATTAATAACGGTGACATCTGATACCAACATTCTTCAAGCAATGCAGCTTATGACAGGTGATAGTCATGTCAGCAATTCATTAGTCCAACAAAAAAAAATCGAGTAAACTCTTTTGGCTGATAAATAACATGGGAAGGGAATTAATGAGAAATCTTGATGTTTGCAGACAATCGGATACGGCATGTTCCAGTCATAGATGGGAAGATAGTTGGCTTGATCTCCATAGTTGATGTTGTAAGAGCTGTGGTTGAGCAACAAAGTGGAGAATTGAAGCAACTGAGCGAGTTCATCAGAGGAGACTACTACTAGAATCTACTGCAATTTTATGTAACTGGAAAATCATAAATTCCCATGACAGAATATTTAAATCATACAGCAGACATGTAATCCGAGGAGAGAAGAAAATTTGCAAAATCTTATATGTTCTCGTACATGCAATTTCTCTCTTTTTTCCATTTTTTTTGTTCTATTTTAAGCAGTACACACATGGTGCGCTTGTTGGTCGGCATGTTTGCTCCACAGAAGAAAAGAAGGAAAATCTTCCACCACCAAAACAATAAAGAAAAAAGGGAAGTCAGCCTTTGGGCACATGACGATACAAAAAACACATGCCAACAGAAATTTGAACTGAAGGATAAAATGCCTATCTCTGCCAATAGTCGAATGTGTCGGCCTATTGTGGTCCAAAAAGAATAAAAGTCACCTAAAGGTGTATAACACTACATTTGGTTTAGATGTCAAAACAGTTTTTTGTGTTTGTGTTTTTTTTGTAGTATAGATTCTTTTAGAATTTGTGAAAAGTGTGTTAAAAGTTGTTGAAATTTGTAAAAAATTATTGGGATTGGTGACAATGTATTGGAATTGATGAAAAAAATAAGTGAAAACGTTTTGAAAACAATACAAACATAACCTTGATGTTTGCAGACAATCGGATACGGCATGTTCCAGTTATAGATGCGAAGATAGTTGGCATGATCTGTACAGTCGATGTTGTAAGTGCTGTGGTTGAGCAACAAAGTGGAGAATTGAAGCATCTAAGCGAGTTCATCATAGGAGACTTCTACTAGAATCTACTGGAATTTTCTGTTTGATAGCAGAAGCGCTGTAACCGGAAAATCATAAATTCCCATGACAGAATATTAAATCATACAGCAGACATGTAATCCGAGGAGGAGAGAAGAAAATTTGCAAAATCTTATATGTTCTCGTACATGCAATTTCTCTCCTTTTTTCATTTTTTGTTCTTTTTTAAGCAGTACACAAATGGTGCGCTTGTTTGTCGGCATGTTTGCGCCACATAAGAAAAGAAGGAAAATCTTCCACGAAAAAGGGAAGTCAGCCTTTGGGCACATGATGATACAAAAACCACATGCCAACAGAAATTTGAACTTTTAAGGATAAAATGCCTATCTCTGCCAATAGTCGAATGTATCTCTGCCACTACTTGGGCTTGGGACAAGTGCCCAAACTCAATAATCATAGGAGACTCTAGAACAATCTTATTGTTGGTCTCTTGCAGTGTGCAAAGACTTGAGAAGCAGTTCCAAAACACAACAGACTATCTCATCAAAGTTCTATTGCGGTCAGTAGCTTGAGATGCCATCAGGGCAACCTTAACTCGCTCTGAAGCAGAGAAACCCTGGGCCTCCATCGTCCTATGTACCCTTTTAGCATCCTGCACAAACCCCCCAGCAATAAGCCCATTTACTATCCTCTCAAAATCACCTGGCCCCAGTTGCTCTTTCTTTGCCTCTATAACCCCCAAAGCTTGTAGAGCCTTTTTCTCTACTCCAGCCTTTGAGTACATCACGCAAAGGCTAACATGAATCTTAAAAGGAGGAGCCTCACCCAGCTCACCAATCTTACCCAATAGTTGCTCAGCCTCATCAAGCAGCTGCAATTCACCTAACCAATCAACGAGAACTGTATAAGTAGCAACTCCGGGCTCAAATTCATCCTTCTCAAGCTGCAACAGAAGATTTAGGGCCTTATCCAATAAATTCTTCTGCTTGTATGCTGCAATCATGCTGGCAGTGCATCTGTCATCAGGCCTATGCCCTACATCTATCATGTAGTCAAAGTTGCTCCTTGCCTGATCAGGGTCACCAGCTTGTCCATATGCCTCAACAAGCAATGCACAAGACTCCAGACTTGGCTGAAAACCGGCAAACTGCATAGTGGTTGCAATTCGCCCTGCTCCACCAACATCACTACGCTGAGCAAATGACCGAAGCAATGCCATGTAAATTTCTAATGTCGGTTTGATGTCTCTGGCCTCCATCTCTCTCATCAGTGATTCACCCAATTTCGGTTGGCCACCATTTACATATGCCATGATCATTGAGTTGTAAACCTTCAAGTCTGGCTGGAAACCCTGGAGCCTCAAGCTCTCAAATGCCTCTTTTGCGCGGTCAAGATTGCCTGCCTTGCCATACATGTGAACCAAAACGGTGGCTGTTAAAATATCAGGTACTATATCATTTTCATTCATCTTCTTAAGAATTATCTCAGCATCTTCTCTGTGCTTCTCTTTAGCATGGGCATCAATAAGCTTCGAGTAGTCACGGATGTTTGTTTGGAAAGACTCTTCACCCAGTACTATTTCTGCTACCTACATAAAAAAATTATTTCAAATCAACAACATCAAGACTGAAAACTATATGCTTCCACAGGCAAAGTTGCTTATGGAAAAGCTCCCAGGTTCACATCATGTTCCTAGACTTTTCACGATCAGCAGTGCAAGCAAAAATACAAAGTTATCTGCCGAAGGAACATGGACAAAATGCATGCATGCAAAATTCAGAAGATAATCCCACCCTCAGGAACAAAAAAATAAAAATAAAAAAAAATACAGAAAAAAAACATTTTGTGTTGGTAAGAGTAGTTACTGAAACATTCATCAGGAGCGTGCTTTGATTTCCAACTTGCTATCTGAATCTTGTTTCCAATGCAATGGATTTCGATACTTATTCATTGCTTCAAGTTCTTCTCATGCTACTAGCCAATAGGAATGTAAAATCACACCAAATAAATGATATAATCATTCCAGACAAAAATATTTGCTTGATTAACTTCCGTTCACATGAAGTACAGGGCTCTCTTCTTTATCTATCATTACATTTCCCAACATACTTTTTTTGTTTTTGATAAGTATCATTACATTTCCCAACATACTGTAACAGCTAAAATGTGCAACAACCATGGAAGTATATGTAATATTTGAGAAGCATTCTCAAATTTTACTGAAACATAACCTAAAGAGACCAGAGCATTCTAAACATCAACTATAAACAGAAGCAATGATCTGAGCTGTCAGAGCTTCGAATTTGTTCCGTCTTCCCAAAATCTGGTCACATGAACTTTCAAGATCCTGGACAGGATGTAAACAATTTTCTATTAATGTCCCAAGACTCATTGATCCGATCAAAGTGTAAAAATAATACAATCACCAGCTAAGAACTTATAAACACAAAGGTATCTTAGAAAATATCTCATTCCCAGAGATGAGAGCTGCATAATTGCATAATATAACAAAACACAACATCCATAGCGTACAGTCATCCAAGAGCCTTTTCATCATGTTGTAAAATGATATTGGAGT
The DNA here is from genome assembly GCA_963930655.1 of Myrica gale. NCBI lineage: Eukaryota > Viridiplantae > Streptophyta > Magnoliopsida > Fagales > Myricaceae > Myrica > Myrica gale. The sequence continues at coordinate 4,573,617 of OZ005599.1, forward strand.
TGATACCTCCACAAGCACAATGAGATTGGTGCTGATGGCAAGCATGATATGTTGGTAAAGATGACTTGAAAGGGAAACAATCGTGTTTCTGACCTAAAAGCTACAAATGTTGGAGAGCAAAAAAATTGACGGCACCACAGAATAACAATAAATACAGTTCAAATTCCATCACAAGAAACACATATTAAGGCAAGTTACAATCTGACACTGCCAACTTGTGTAACCATAGGGGAGAACAGGAAAATAATGCATTGTACCTTAAAATATAAACGACTGTTCTGCTCTTTCAATCTGTCAAGCAAAGCGACCCAATCGACCCGGCTAGGTTGAAGAAGTTCAACCCATTCAGCCAACAGTGGAGACGGGTCATCCTCCTCCTTCAGGGAAAGAATCTTCTCTGTAACCAATTTGCATTTCCCAGATATTGGCTTTGGTTCCTGAGGCCAAATTACCTCCCCTGTCTCATGAATTTTATCAGCTACCTCAGCCCACTTTGGATCAGAGAGATCAAGACCATAAATCTTGTACTTTATCTTCCCTTGCCTCTTAGGAAGAGTAAAAACCTTAGCCTTCTCCTCAGCCACCACAGAAGCCTCATCACCTCTTGTTTCAGCTTGAATTCCCTCTGCGTTCTCTTTTTCTTGATCTTGCTCTTCTTTTCTCATGTGCTCCAAACTTCCATAAAACTCACTCTCCTCCATTTTCTCGCGAGCCCACTTGAATCTAAGCTCTCTCAGCATGTCCCCACGAAGACCAACTTCACCAGCAAACCTGCACATTTCCTTCACTTCCTCAGATTGCAGAAATCCTTTCATCTTATCCTTCTGCCTCTCCTTTTTCATATCTTCCAAAACCATATTACTGACTTCCCAAACTGTTCTCCACAAATCCTGACTAAAATCCCGTGAAGGAGTAGCTGCTGCGGCACCAAGCATCTGCTCAAGACCGCCCTTTTCCATCTCTGATGCAACTTTCCCAACAATGATCAAAAGCATTCCATCAATAGTCTGTTTATCACAGTCTGGGTAGACTTCAGAGAGCTTGTCACGCATTATCCATACGAATCGGGATAAGAATTCATTCATTGTCCCATCCTCCTCCTCAGGCTCCTCAGAATGGAGTTTTGGATCACCAACAGAGCTTCCCAACGTAGTTATATTGGTAAAGTGAATGTGTCTACAAAAGGACGAAATGGGTTTAGGGAAATTAGGGGTTTGCAGAGGTTTAGAGCCCGGAGTGTTTGGTGAAGAAAATGGAAGACATATTGGGGCTGAAATCGTCGTGGTATTTACGCACACGTATGGTTGGTATGGAGATGGTAATTTCCCATGGATTCTAGATAGATTGTTGAGCTTTTTCCAAGAAACTAGCTGCCTCAAGTTCATGTCGCAGAAGACAGAAATCTTCCGGTAGTCAAAACCCTAATGCAAACTTGAAACCCAGCAAACGCTCTACACCAAAGAAAATGACAGCAAGTTTTAAGATATCACTTCTCTAGCAATGTAACAAACAAAAAATTGCTTACCAAAATCAAAATAAAATTCGTAAAATCAGATAGAATGACAGCAAGTTTCAATCTTTTCTATGTCCATTCTCCGTCAATGTACCAAACCACAAATTGCTTACCAAAATAAAAATCAAATTGGAAAGCCCAGATCTCTATTGAAACAAAGATGGGTTTAAATGCTTTAAACTCTCTAAACCACCCTAAAAGCCAAAATTCCCGATCTCTCTGCTTATAGGGAGGAGCAACAAAATAGGTTGCGAAAGGCGACGTCGGACGGCAGCCTCAAAAAGTGGCCTCCGGCGAAGGTGACTGGCGGGTGACGCTGGGCAAAGGCTTTGGGAGGCGCAGTGAAGATGGGTGGGTGGTTGACCGAGCCACTTCTTGTTTTTCTGCTCGAAGGAGACGACGTTACTACCGTCAAGTTTTTTTTTTAATAGATAAATATAGTTTTAAGTTAGGACTGAACATTGGGCTAAAACCGACTAGGTCGACCAAAACCGGCTCAAAACCGACTAGGACCAGTCCGGTATGGCGGTCAGCCCAAAAATGTATAGAATCAAACCGAATAGCGGGTATTAAGGTTATTTCTAGTTATTTTTTTATTTTTTAAAAATAAGGGGGGACCTCTCCAAATTCCTCTTTCTTTCCCCCGACGCCTCATTTCCCTTTCTTTAACACCGACGCCCTTTCTTCTCAAATTAAAACCCTAGCTGCCGCCCCCACAGCCCCACACCCTCGCCGACCTCTCTCTCTCTCTCTCGGCCACAGGGTAAATCTCCTCCCTCTATCTCACGCCCCCTCTCTGATCTCTATCTCTCTCGTGGTTTACAATTTTTCTTTTGATATTGGCTCGTTCAAAATCTGCAACTAAGGCGTTTGAATCTTTGAATCTCTCTCGTTAGTGTATGTGAGTTTGCAGCTCCATTGACGTTTGAATCTTTGAATCATGCTTTGTTAGTTTCTGGGAGTTTGAATCTCCAAACCGGGCCGACCCCCGAACATGGTAGGCCCAGCCGGTTCTCCCAACCAGCTGTTCGACCGTCGGTTGAAAAATTCATAGAACCGAACCATTCGGTTCGGCCCACTGTTTGGGCCCAAAACCGAACTGACTGGTTGGTTTTCAGCCCTAGTTTAAACCATCATGCTCTCAACTTTTTATGACATTACACCATTATATTAAAGGAAATTTATAAATACTACACTAGATTTTAGGCCATTTTTAAAAAACTTACTTGATTTTAAAAACACTCATTAGATTTGTTATTTTTATACCGAGACCCAACGTCGTTACACTTCTTTAAAGAAAATTCATCCCGCCCAAATTGAAATATTACACGTGTCATAAATATTTTTAAAAATAAAAATATAATTAATTAAATCTAAAATTAATATAATTAATTAATTTTTCAAAAAAAAAAATTGGGGGTCACGGTGGAAGGGGAGAACTCCCCCTCTCTAGCCACCCAGAGGGAGGGCTCCTCCAACCCGGGCGGTGGAGGGGGTCCACCCATGGCCCCCAGTTTTGGGTGGCCAACAAAGGGAGGAGGAACCCCTCCTCCACCCCGGCTCTAGAGTGGTTGGAGGAGGGATTCCTCTTCCCTCCCTAGAGGTGGAGGTGGGATTCCTCCTCCCCCGGCGGCCAGAGGTGGAGCCACCGTGAAAGGATCGGGTTCCCAGATCCTTTTTATTTTAAAAAAATATATTAAATTAATTATGTTTTTTATATTAATTTTAGATGTATTTTTTATTTTTAAAAAAAATATATTTTTTATTTATTTATTTGAATGACACTTGTCACATTTCAATTGGGCGGAATGAATTTTCCGTTAAACAAGTGTAACGGCGTTAAGTCTAGTGAGCTTCAGTACCAAAATGACAAACTCAATGAGCTTTTTTAAATTTTTTAAAACTTAGTGAGTTATTTAAAAGGGTTAATGACCATTTTCATCCCTGGGTTTTGACCGTTTTACAAAATTCGTCATTGGGGCTTCTCATTTATCACACGTAATCCTTTGGTTTCATGATGTCAAAATACTCTTTCCTTCAACTTTTGTTATCAAATTGTCCAGTCAACTAACGGTCATACACGTTATTACCAATGAGAAAGTGACACGTGTAAATTTTTTTTTAAATGTCACTTCAATTTTATTGTGCCACATCCATAAAATAAAAAAATTACAAAAGAAATAAAATAAATTAAGAATTTTTTCATGAATTTTTTTTTTTAAAAAAAATCTCAAACGATGTGAGTTGCAGAGTCACCCTTGGAGAAGGGTGGCCAGTGACTCACTTGAGCCACCCCTGGAGGAGGGAGCAAAGATCTGGGCTCCCCCTCTGTAGAGGGGCTCTCGACCACCCTTCTCTAGGGTAGGCCGGTGACTCAGCAAGCCACCCCTTGCGAGGGAAGCCTAGATCTGGGCTCCCCCCTTTGCATGGTGGCTCCCGGCCAATCCTTCTCCAGGTAGGCCCGTGGCTCAGCGAGCCACCCCTCGTGGGGAGAGCCCAGATCTGGGCTCCTCCTTTGTTGTGTGGCCGAAAGCCACCCATTCTCCAGTGAGGCCGGTAGCTACCGGCTACCCTTCCATGGAGTTTGAGGAGTGGTTTGTTCAGGTCTTTTTTTCACGAAAAAATTCTTAATTTATTTTATTTATTTTGTATTTTTTTTACTGATGTGGCACAATAAAATTGACATGACATTTTTTAAATAAAAAATTACACATAAATTTTTGATTGGTAATGGCGTGTATGTCTGTTAGTTGACTAAACAATTCACTAACAGAAATTGATGAAATGACCATTTTGACAATATTATGAAACCCAAGGACGAATTTTATAAAGTGGTCAAAACTTAGGGATGAAAATGATCATTAACCCTTTTTACAAAAGGACCTAAAACCTAGTGTGTTATTTGTAAAATTCTCTTATATTAATTATGATTTTTTCTGTTAAACTATTTCTTTATTGTTTATTTTTTGAAAGGATTACTGTAACGAAAATTATGAAAAATAAAATTGTCATCACTAAACGGAAAAGGCCAAAATTTAGATTACGACGCTAGAAGAAGGGGTTGAACCATCAACCTTGTGGTTAACAGCCACACGCTCTAACCAACTGAGCTATTCCAGCTTGCTATAAAGGATATAAATTAAACTTATTAATGTACCTAAATTTTAAACACGAGAGTAGAAATCACCTTAATTACTACAAGAACAGAGAAGGCCACAAAGGAGCTCAGGCCTAATAAAAATGTAAAATTCATAACACGAAGGTAACCGCTTAACTTGCCTGAATATTCACATTGATAGCTCCAATAAAAAATTCAAATACATTATATACAGTAGAAGTCCATTATCGGGTCAAAACTTTGCTACCCAGTAGGGCCAGTACAAGTACAAGCAGGACCATACTCTCTACTCTACATTCCTAATACAAGTACTCTACAACCTCATCACAATGAGATTTGTCAAAGGCTAAAACTTACCCACTAACAAAAATGAAATATAATGTGCCAAGACCTAAAACCTCTCACGTCCTTCCTATGTTCTGAATAAGCAGCAGAGCTATCAGCCCTATCCAACTTCAAGATAAATGTGCTATGAAGAGCTGTTTGTGGAATATAGCGATATCTTCTTTCCAAAGAACCGAAATGCCCCAAAAGAAGATTTCTTATCTCTGTAGTGGTCGCCAGAGTTGCTTGGGATGTTTAGGCCCAAACCAGCTTTAGGAACTGAAGACGCTGGAGTATGATCTCTGTTATGTGGCAATAGCTGGAGCAATTCAAGGGCAATAATTTTCCCCCTGGAAGTTCCATTGACAGATATATTTACTATGGCTTGTATGATGTCGTCTCTCATGACCAGTTGACTAAACTCGGCACGCTCGCGGCATACAGAAAGAAGAACATCTGCCGCATATTCTTGTTCATTCTTTGTTCCGGTTTCAAGCAGGTTGGCAATGGCACTGATACATGAACTGGTCTCGCCAACTGCAATCCTGACCTCCTCAGTACTGCATAAGTTTCGAATAATCCTAATGCAAAACCATGCAAGATTTTGATCTTCCAACAATGGAACCAGTTTTGGAAGGCAGTCCAGATATACAAAATGGTATCCAATATCACGATTGCAGGATAAATTACACAGTATCTTCATGGCAATACTATGAAATTCCCTGCTCTTGGTGTCGAGGATTTCTAGAATGGAAGGAAGAACGCCAGTTGCCACCATCATAGACTTGTAAGTGGGTAGGTAAGATAAAATTTCCATGATGGCAAGGGTTTCTCCAGTGATTTCAGAATCCAAATATGATGCCAACACATAAATCCCGTCTTCATCAAACGTTGGCATTTCACTTCTGCATGAAACAGCAGAACGTTGATTAGCACGGGATCCAGTGATTTCTACTGTACCAAAATATGAGGAAAAATACAAAGGAAAAGGCTCTACCACTGAAGTGCCCCGACCAGAAATACAGTTCAGAGGATGAGAAAAGAAAAATTAAGGGCCGAGGCCAGAAACGGAGTCAGAGGATACAAAATGCAAACTTGATTATTTTCTTTTACTTCTATGTTTCCTGCATTTCGAGTAATACATGATGTCCAGCAACCATTTGAAACATCCGTGGTTTTTATTTTTCAAACAATCATAAATGATCTCAAAGACACAAGGCTTCCTTATCTCTTTCATGTAAGTTCTAGTTGACTTACCCAAAAATTTAAAACCTACCATAAACAAACAGTACGCAACACAATGTTGTTATTACTGAGTTTCATCTTCTTCGATAAGTTTGTTTTTATTGAGTTGGCTTATCATCTTCATCTAATTATCATAAAATCTTTCTGGCTGATGCAAAACCTGTGTTAGTATGATCGTTACAGTAGCGTGCAATATAATCTTTGTCCTTTTACTGCTCTGTTTATAATTTTATTCTTCTCATTCTAAGCAAAAGAGTTTTTTTTTTCTCTTTTCAAGAGTTTTCACCTGTTTTCCTTCAGTATCGCCAACAGCACTTCTGCTCCATCTCTCTGTGCTTTTAAATCTTTTAATTCACGTCCATCCTTCAAAAATTTAATCAAGGGTCTGATGGAAGTATTGGAATTTGCCGTATGACATGCTTGTTTATTGTCTTCCAGTTGGTTTTTCACAACTCCCACTGTCTTGCACTGGGATTCCCAAGAAAGTGCAGAAAGTTTGCAAAGAGACTCTAAAATATTGCCATCACAATCATTAGAATGGTAAAATCTTTCAGACTCCGAATTGATCTGACTGAGCCTAAAGCCAAAGCTGTCATCACTCTTGTCCTCGACCATTTCTGAACCACCATTTGTCCCTGAAGAGCATAGTGAGACACTACTGATTTCAAAGCGCAACTTATTCATAGAGCTACCAAAGCTGGCAATGGAACAGGAAGATGAAGACTCCATGCAGACAAGGGAAGCAACGTGTGATTCTAAACTGGGGTCAGGAATAGTAATTCCTTGCTTGGAAGACCACTCTGATATGAGGCTCTTTATCACAGAGTTTGGAGTCAGGGACAAATTATCCAGCTTCATATGAGTTATTGGGCATGTCTTGTTACCCTCATTAAACCACTTCTCTATCCAAAATCGTTCAAATGTCTTCCCAGAAGCGATAATTATTGGATCATACATCAGTCTCATAGAGATGGGGCATTTGAATTCATCAGGAGGTTCAGATGTACCAGAGTCATCAGGCTCAATGGACTGATAGGATGACTTGTCATGCTGGACTAAGGTGCTATCATTGTCATCTCGTACAATTTTTTCCCCGTACTTCCTCAAAAGATATAAGAGGTACTTCAAGATATTCTTCTTTGTGGGGTCAGTGTCATGGAATTTATCAAGTAACCTCCTAATAGATCGCTTCTCTATCAAAAGACCCAAAGGCGATGTGATGTTCAGTCTCAAAGTAGCATCTTGAACAGCCTGAAGTTCTAAATTATTCGCAGATCTTGACATAGAAATTTGTTGCCGAATCAGCGCTAGTACAACCTTCCCCGCCTCCTCTTCAGAAGATTCAAGGGGAAACTTTGCAGCCTTAAGATCATGAACAATACCAGATATCTGCAGAGAATGTTCAATTTTTGTGTTATATAGAGGGATTAAAAAGAATACTAACCAGACCAATAACAAGGTAACTGGGCCTACCAAAGACAGAATGTACAATACCAAAGTAAATTAGGCAGAACACAACCAACACTTGTAAATTAGACGCCCACAGATTCAACAAGGAAAAAAAAAAGACAGAAAGATTAGAAGAAACCAAGCACATATAAACAACAGAACAACTGCAAGACTTTCAGTATTGACCACATACAAGTTTGTAAAACAACCAAGGATCCTTTAAACAACGTTTGAGGCTAATTCTTCCACTTCATACTGCACGGGCATTGGGAACCTGCTCTGTTGTCATAGCATCCGAGTTGTGTTCATCAGTTGTATATATAGAATCATTCTCTTGGGACCATCCAGGATAGGTAGGGGATGTTTGGTTTATAAAAACTTGTAAGATTTTTAGGATTTTGATAGAATTGTAATATTTATGTAGATTGGAGTTTTATAGGTTTTTGGGTAAAAGTTGGTGAATTTTTTTAAAAATATTTAATTTTTATTGGAGTTGGTAAAAAGGTGTAGAGAGAGATGATTTGATGTAATTTTTTAATAAAAAGTATGGAGGGAGAAGATTTGTTAGAATTTTTTTTTGAAAAGGTCTTGGAGTTTGTGTGAAAAATTGTTAAAGTTTGTGTAAAAGGTATTGTTGTTTGTGTAGGATCTTTTGAGATTTTGGAGGTTCGTTTTGTAAATTTTGTTGCATTCATTGTATTCTAAAATACTTTTGCAAACGAACATGCTCGTAATTTATCCCACTCAATGCAGTATAGCGGGAAAAGGTGATTAGGAAGGGGAAAATAACTTAGGCATGGAATGATCACCAAGTTCATATCCCTTATTTCCACATAAATAATCTCGTCAGGCACCACAAACATCATCAATGCATGGGATGTAGTATTGTATTAATACAGGAACTCAAAATGAACTGGAAAGTTAGGCAAAGATTCTGGGCTGCCATTGATACATAAAAAAGCAACACAAGCATAAAACAAACAATAGTGATAACCCTTTGCAGTACATGTAAACTATTGAGGATTCATAACAAGCAAACACGTGAAGGAAGGAAATATAACCGACGAATCATAGAAACAAAAAACACATTCACTTTGGCAATCTTTGAACTACATGCCATTACCTAAAAACTATATAATTGAAGGGCAGAAGTATTGCATACCTTCGCAGCCAACAGCGATGGGACCATTGCTTGAATTTGACTCAAACAAAACTGCAAAGTGTCTCTTATTTTCTCACATCTCAAGTGTATCTTCCCCGTTGTAATTGCCTGGAGATATTATGAATGAAAAAAATAGACAATGAAGAACAGCGCAAATAAAAGCCATGAGAACAAATGCCGAATCATCAACCATATTGAATAAAATGTATAGATAACAAATTGACTGCATATTGAAAAGGAGTTAACTTACTAATGAAGATAAGGAAAATGAGAAGGCAAAAAGAATGAGAGGTGTAGCACAGGGGTTCATATAATTTATCTCCAATTAAAATGGCCAAAGGCAGGAACCAAGAGGTTCTGTCATCTGAGAGGCATCCCCACAATGATGTTCTATGAATGGACATATTCCATATAATATCACTTGCAACAATAGATCCGAGCTATTCAGTAAGTATTAATTAATTGACTTCTCAGCAAAAGTTCAGTATACAACTAATGCATAAACAAAGTAGCTCATGGATGAACTAACAATACCAAGCTGGAACAATTGATTATATTTTGTTGCTATCTGGTGTAAAGCTGTAGTAATGTCATCGTAGATACTGTTGCTGATACTATAAGATAATGACATTATCCTCGTACTATTATCAGTGACCAAAAAATGCAATCTTCATTATATGTCCTGGGCCGGATTAACTTTAAGAGCAACATGTGGAGAGTATGAACCATTTGCTTCTCCTGCTCATTACAAATGCAATCTTGCATATTAATGGACAAAATATTGTATGGATTCAATTTAAATAAGCAAAATATGTACCAGGTAGAGTTTACTGGACTCTGAGCAGTGCTGGATAAGCAATTTTGCCTTATCCATTGCACTAAGTAATGAACACACTGCCTGTATTCCTGATGTGCATCGTGGCCGGGCAGACTCAATGGCCGAGAATATCTCCGAGATTCTATCGATAAATTTCTTGAGCTCTAAACACATCAAACTGTGAACCTGTATCAAGTTTAATGTGTTACAAAGTTGTAACCATATCAGGAAATTTTTGAAATACAGAGTTAAAAGAACAAAAGAAGGGAAAAATCCTCTCCTAGAGCCACAGGTAATGGTATAGCTCAGAAAGTAACAGCAACACTTCTATAGGTTCCATGAATGGCTGCCAGCTCAGTAGCAATCCTCTATGAACTAATAGCAAAAACCAGCAAGACAAGTTGTGGCAAAAGAAAAGAAAGCACTATTCTAAAGCCGTACATAAGGGCCGTGAAAAGGTCATTAGAGAAGAACTGCACAGTAATTCGGAATGACTGTCATGATATTTCAGTACGAAAGAAGAAATACTGGGAGACAGAGTTTTGTTCTAATGGTTCAAGACGTGATTCCATCACATATGAAACTCTAGCAATTCCCCCTCATTATGTACTTCTACAACAATGAGCTTACTTCCCCTCAAGCAGAAGCCTTTGCCAAAGGTTTTACCAAATTTTATGCACAAAGAGCCAATACTCCTAAAACTATTTAGAGTTTAGTCAATCAGACAAGTTGCATGCTTTTAGCCACACGATCGCATTTGAAGGAACAAAAACGCCAAGGAAATGTATCACATAGCTGCCACATCCAACACTCACCCAAGCAACCAGTTGGCTCTAATATCACTTGTTCGGGAATGAAACACTTGAAGGAGTTCTCGATTGAGTAATTGTTGTAGCATCTCACACCCAAAACTTAATCGAATGGGCTCGAGATAAACAGGAGTGTCTTAACCCCTTTTGCTTCTCATTTGAATCAATGGCCGAGGATAAACTAAGAAGAATACTTTGTATTTGGAAAATATAAAAAATAGAAAAAGAAAGCTAACAATTATTTGATAGTCCAGAAGAGTCCTCAGAATGTTCTGGTCTTGAATGAGAAACCAGTTCGATGATTTTTTTTAACATGGATAAATACTATACCAACCACTCACTTTTACTGCTATTATTCCATAAAGATTCTATCACATTTGGAATACTAACAACCACATAACCTGTCTCACCAGCAAAACGAGGAAGCTTTTTACACTGTTTTTTCAGCTTCGATGTTGCACCTAGTTCATCGATTCCAAGAGACATATGGTTCTCTTTCTTTTATCAAGTTTGACATCCATAAATTCCTCCAACTATATGTAAAGTTTCCTATCTTTGAATTGGCACATTTTGCTCAATCATTGCTTTCAAGTTCGCTTACAATGCATTCAAACAGTGCACATCTATCTAGAAAGATAAAATTCAACTTCAAGCTTGATTTGTTATGCGACCACAGATGAGTCCTACTTTTGGGTCAACCAAATGAGAGAACAGATCCAAAACCACATTAGATAAACTTAACCACACCCCCCAACGGTTTCCGTTTACCAGTTGAGCTAAAGCCCGGTCTACCTTAATTGTGCAATAGTAGGGAAGCTCCATGATTTCAGCACCATTGCTCCCCATCCAATAATACCGTGCCCTTGATCTGCAAATTGGTATAAACTTGAGAATTTGTTACAGAAATTAACAAATCCGACAACATAGAATATTCATGAAACTTTAGAATACCTATTATATAGATATTAATATTATAAAATAGCAAAAAATAGCGAACCAGTAGCTCAGACAACAAGAATATTAAAAGAAAAACAAAAATCAGTTCTCCTGTTTGCAGACCCAAAAGAGCAAAGATCATATACATATACATATCCTTAATTTGCTCTTGGTGGGGGGAGAGGGGCGTTGTGTACTTGGTTATGCAAAATGTTTTTGACGAGGATATTGACACAACTAAAGTTAGAAGATCCACTTGATCGTGTTTTTGGTACATGAAATACGTTTTCCTTGCCTATTGACCAAAAGAGGAACTCTTTTACCATAACAAAAGTCTCAACAAGTACGCGACTTGCTTTATTCAACCACAGAGAATTGCGGTTCCTACCCTCGTCACAAAACTAGCATAGAAAGATCAATAATCTCCATGACAACCATAAAGCAGAGCAATAAACTTGTGATAGACTTCCAATCGATACCAATGGTACTATAAATGCACAACGTCATGTTATTCGGTACAGTGAACGGATGTAGAGATGTGATTCTTTACTAAAGATGCTAGGGAGTAAAAGAGCAAACGTGGGATGCAAAGCAGTGATGCAGCAAAATACTGTGACAAAAACCTGACCCAGCAGCTCAGATGGCAGATATGCTGGTACCAACGGATAAATCCCACGACCTTCACAGCTGAGTGTCAACAATGAGTAACAAGCTGCTGTTGAGTAGCATGTGCAAGAGGAGAAGAACAAGAACAACTTCTGTTAAAGAAACCCAGACAGAAGAGGTACCACAAGGGCACCAAAATCACTTCGATTTGAGACTTCATAGTTATAGAGAGTAGCAGAGAAAGTGAGGATTGTGAAAAGAAGAATTACTGAAGATGAAGCTCATTTAATGGAGGACATATATGGTCTCAACTTCTGGGAACAAAGAAGTCCTCTTTTCGACAATAGTTCAGAAGGTTTCTATCCCAAAGAAATGATGATGACATTAATAGCATATGGGATTGTAAGGTTTCTCTCACCAGCAAACGAAAATCATTACCAATACGAGCCAGACCATAAATAAAAAAAGAACAGAAAGAGCCATGGCCAGAAGAATAAAGGAACTATAAGTCTTGACTAAGAAAAGAGCAAAAAAAATAGTAATTATAACCGTAAAAACCCCGCCAGCCGCGTAACAGTGACATTTTGGGTACGTTTTTTTGTTAAAATTTTGGGTATTGGGGTTTGAGAAATATTATAAAGTAAAGAAATGTTATGGGAGTTGATGAAAAAGTAAAGAGATAAGATTTTTAATAAGTATTATAATAATAAAAAATTATGTGGTGAATTTTTTATGATTAAACCCAATTATTTGAGCCCAAATATTTGGGCTCCAAACATCCCTTTATGTATAATTTTTATTACTTTTATACAACCAAAAGGTTCGAAGACGGATACCGAAAAGACAAGTATACAGGCACGTGTCGAGAAAATTGCATAGAAGTCCAAGCTGCAGATTTGTATTCATTTAATGGGAAAGGAAAGACCCGCTTTTGGAGAGATACAAGCCTGGTCAAGATTCTCAGCCAAGAACAACGAGTCCGAATAGGACCTCAACGACTTGGGGCCCCAGAAAACTAAAAGAAACCTCAACGACTTCACCCACTTGTCTTCATATTCCACAAGTCTTCTTGGTCTTACACCTCACGACAATACTGGCCGGCATGTCATTGGAAGGAATTTATCCATTATTCGTAACTTGTGCCAAAAAGCAAGTTCATCGCGAAAGAAAGGACGGGTGAACCAGTTAAAAATTCTCATTGATTATGCCCCTACTATTTAATGATACACTAGCTGCGATGATTTGTGAAAAACAAAAAGGGAGGGGGGGGGGGGGGGAGCAATGAAATGGTCGTTGGCACACCCCCGTAAAATGGCATGACTAAAAGAGAAAATAAAATTATGAATACATTAGATGAATGTTGAAAAAACAAATATGGGTGAAAATAAAGCTATTGCTTATGCTTTACATAGTCCGAGTAAATCCCCTACTAAAAATCTTAGAAGATTAATAGAAGAGGCTTGGGGAGGTAACGACCCTATGATACTAAAATGACTTGATTATGCCCTTACTCACCGGTTTGAAAATAAGCTTTATACAGGCACAAAGTTCTCCAACATGTTACCGCGAAGTACTCGGAAACTTCCCAGTGTAAATTTTCCTAACAAGCGAAGTGTGAAAACTGGTAGTAGTGTATGTATAATGAAGAAAAAAAACGTGGGGACGTTTCACAATCAGAGTGGGAGGAAATATGAACAGAATTCGGATCCTTTTTCATTTGGAACAAGAACATGGTGTATTGCATGAACAAGCCTCCAAAATTCACACAATTTTGATCCTAGAGAAGCCCATGATCGTCCATGAAAAGATGGTTTAGTAAGGAATATAACAACATGTGACTGTCAAATATAAGAGACAGATTGCTGGGAGAACTCCATGCGAGTACAAATATAGTTCTAGCAATATCCCATAGCTACCACCAGAAAGTAATTGATACAAACGCACCCAGACCAAAATCTACGTGTTTAAACTTTTGGTTCCAACCGTGTTATATATGTACAAGTAAAAAACAAGAACTAATTTAGTATATCTCGTGGCCAATCATAATTGATGTACAATTGGAGCAATTTTTTTCATCCGTTTATTATGTTCCTCGTAAACAAGTACCATTTAATGGTTTTCAGCTTGGGGAAGAACTAAGGAACAGCTTCCAAATCAATTTTCTAAGACGTTGATAATAAATTTTAGAATCTTTCACGTACATTATGTTCTAGATCAGACCTCCCACCATCTCGAATTGTCCTCTCCCTCCTTTCCTTTCGGTAGATATAAAAGTGAAACCTATATACTCTATCCGAATAAAACCATGAGTTGATTGAGGCCTTGACACGACAAATTCTTGAACTTTATTTCCAACAAGCTAAGAAGCATATTCCAACACCTCCAGCACAAGATTGTGCGCTTCTAATTGGTTGGGTAAGCATAAAGTCACGAGTCCATTTCTTATCGTTTGCTATTCATTACCAAAACATCCTTCACTTTCCTCGAGTAGATTCATTGATAAATATCGTTTTCTAAAATAATTTTCAGATTCCCTCTGTGTGGTCCTTGCTTTTCTTAGCTAATGAGAGTGGACCAATGGGAGAGGGCTCCAGAGTTTTTAGACGACTCAATCTGTAAGAAGCTTAAGCTACTGGTTTCTTGTGATTCAAATAAAAAGCTTCCATCATCTTAAAAACATTTTTTAACTTCAAATCTTGATAAGGTTCTGCGGAACAATCTTGCGTTGAATCTATAAGGGATGATTCAAAGTCAGCCCACAACAAAGGGCCACAAAACGAAGGAAAAAGGGTCGGTTCTCTTTGAAGAAAATAAAAGGAACCCCTCGACACAAAATCTCCTAAGGTGGGAACTTCTCATGCTAAGGATTTGAGACATCAGAATTTGGTCATGTCTGGTGCCTTTACCCAAATTTTCATCTACTAGATGGTGTCTCAAGCCAAGGTCCCAACCAATTAATCAAGGTGAGAAGACTCATTATTCTTCTACTTAGTCTGCTAATGAAGATTAAAGAAAAATATAAACTTAAAGCCGCACCTTTAAGTAACAAATGAGATCAACGAAGATTGATCCCTTTTATCGCGATAAGAATGATATACTAATTAAGACTAAAAACAGAACACAATATCCCACATTTTTCTAAGAAGCAAAAAGAGTATTGAGACGGATCTTTTTCACTATGATAGTAGTAGAATCTTGCCTATTAAATATTTTTTTAGGGAGGGACCTAAACAGTCACGAACATAAAGATCTACAGGTAGTCCATGCAGAGGCATTAGATATATAACCTGAACTAGCACAAAGGGAACTACATCATGGTCAATGATAAACCTTGACAAAGGGAGGAAGCACCATCTATAGTCATGTTCTACGTCATCGATTAGGACCATACCCTTTTATCGTTCTATATGGAAAAGCCTTCAACGCGGTGTTCATTCGCGGTCAAATATGGCCAATTCACACGCGAAGCAGCTAAAAGCCCCACTTATATA
This sequence comes from Myrica gale, assembly GCA_963930655.1. Classification (NCBI taxonomy): domain Eukaryota; kingdom Viridiplantae; phylum Streptophyta; class Magnoliopsida; order Fagales; family Myricaceae; genus Myrica; species Myrica gale. Next base: position 4,589,087 of record OZ005599.1, read on the forward strand.
CCTTGCTAATATCAGATGTTATATGAATACTGTTAGTTACTAATGTTAGATGTTGGCTTTATTCCGTGACATGTATGTTGTAAAGAAACGTGTGAATTTTGTAACCTTTTTTTTTATAAGCGTGAATTTTTTAACTTACTATTCACCTCTTCTAGGTAAGTTTAGGGTCTAAACAGTGTCCCACACATACCTAATAAAATCGCCCACAAAAGTGCCTTTCGAGTATATATGGCACGAAAAAAATTTGACCTCGAGCAGAGTTGAGGAGCCTTGCCTGTTAATGCGACCCGACAATGCCTCAAATGTGGTTTATGAACTCCAAAGTGACAGCCGAATGAACAGCATTTATTGACCAGAAATACATGGACGCTGACATTAAGCAATTTCCTCATCCTTTAGGTAACCGGGCAAGTGACTACCCAAGCTATACAGCTCAACCTGCCAGAGAAGAGAGGCTTCAGAGACCATGTCGAGCATGACAGGGGACTGCAAACTCCATACAATCAAATTAAAGGCATCAATGCTCTGAAAGGAATTGTCAATATGACACCCAAGCGGCATCCACTATAAATACAGATAATTCATTAAAACAGAATTATTTCCTCAAAATCATCCAGGGCTTATCTCTTGTTCTAATGGCTCTTTTTCTAGTGTGATCAGCTACCTAAAATTTTCTAAAATGGATTCAGTACTCAAAACTCCTCGAGCCTAAATGCAATTTGAGGTTGAAATATTCAAGTGTGGTGAGTGGACCAATCTACAGTCTGAGAAACATTTGGGTCAACCAGGGTCATATGCTAATGTGAAAGAGAAGATGGCTCGGAGTCGGGAGGGCACTATGTGGACTTCTTCTCCAAACAGGGGAACTACATCCAGGAACCTGGTCAATGAAGGTCACATTATACAGATCTATGTACAATCCCTCCTCGATAACCTCTAGGCCCTACGCTGTAAATGGCCAATGGGGACCACACGCTTATTCTTTCCCCTTTTTGGGGCAAGACCAGTGCCACACCCGGTTGATGTCAATCAAGTTAGTGGGCAAAAGTTATTGTTTGATTGGAGAGTGTGTGAGTACACGGTTGATATTAGATTGTGTGAAATTTAATGGCTGAAACAATGTCACGTCAATTAATGAACTCAACCCGAGAACCCGACCCGCGAAACCGACTCGGTTTCATTAATTGACGTGACATTATTTCAGTCATTAGATTTCACACAATCTAATCTCAGATGTGTACGCACACACTCACACACACTCTCCACTCACACAATAACCGACCTCCTAGTTAGTGTACCAGAAGCGTATCCTATTTCTGCAGTACGCGGACGAGGTTGCTTTCTTTGAAGTCCATACTCATGTCTTCGTTTTTTTTTTATTCACTAATGGTGTTCAATAAAATTCTAAGATACATATATCAGAACCGTTAAGGTTTTAATGATGATAATCTCGTTGTTCCTCACTCGCATGCTTCATGTTATGAACCCCTAAACATCCACAACAAATTTTGCAAAATCCTTTTTTTTTTGCTAGATTTTTGCAAAATCATTCCAGCACACGCTAAGAAAGGCAGCAGCTTGTCGCCTTGCCCTTGGTGTTACCCTGCCAGTCAAAATTGTCCAGAGAAAGAAAATAGCTAAACCAAAGTGTAAGAGTTTAGTTTTTTTTTTTAAGCATAATAGCATATATATTAAGATCGGGATCAAGGAGGTCGAAAAATCTCGGGATGCTCTAAAGGGCGTACCAGACACTCCGAAGAGTCGGCGGGCCAACGAGCGGAAGGACCAGAAGGTCCTACAAAGACCTACAAGGGGCAGATCGGTCTCAGACCGCAGAAAGCCACATATAGCAGATAGTTATTAGGCCTAAAAACAGATTAAAAACTATAGGAAAACTAACATAAGCCTTAAACATAGAGGCAAACATAATTAAAACTAGAAAAAGGTGCGAGTATAATATTCAATTTTGGCATGCAGCAAATTAGAAATCTAATGCAAGAAATTCGAAAGTTTATATTCACTCTACTTTTTTTTCTAGACTTATATTCACTCTACTTAAGTCTGTATTAGAAAATACAATCTAAAAAAATAAATCTACCTCTTTTTCCCAACTTCTCAGCTTAAACTTTTAACATGGTGATTAATATAATATCCGCACAAAAGTCAAGATCTTGGGTTCAAATACTATACTACTAGGGAGCGGATCTTATAAAATTTAAAGAAAAAAATTACATTTACACTCTCTAACTATTACTCATTTTGTAAATTATACCTCAAATTACTGAATTTAACATATTAAGTCACAAACTATCAATAGGGTTACACTTTGCACCTTAAGTCAAGATCTCAGTATTAAAGTCAATATAAAAAATTAGACACATGAAAAAAATTTAAAGATCAAATTATAACACGGAGTGTAAAGGGCAAATGTGTCAAGTGTACAAACTAGTAATAGTGTTATCAAGATCTCGTCATTAAAGTTAATTTCAAAAATTAGACAGCAAAATCTTAACGGTTAAATTATAATATAAACGGTAAAATGGCATGTATCAAATTTAGGGCGCTCACCGGGTTCCATCATCACCAGCGAAGTAATGGCAATATAGTCGACACATCCATTGTAGCAGTAAACTGCCATAGTGCTAATTGAAAACCTGACACGGTATCTTCCTAAAGAGCAACACCTGTATACTGCACTGAATCAGCCACGAAACAAAGTCTTTCACCACACGTCTCACCTGACTCAGCTGACCAGTTACCACCCACAGATATAGGTCCAGAATGTTGCTCAGAAGAAGCCGATAAAACACCATTTCCAAGCCGATAAAAGCGCCAGCCACCAGAGAGAAAGAAAATCCCCATTCCCCACCAATGACGTACAGAGCTGACGGGATAAACTCATTGCGGTCCCTATACTCGTCAGGTTTAGTAGTCTTTTTGGCATAAGGCGGTCTGACATGCAGAAGATATGGAAGATTGAACAGCACAACTTTAGGCTTAGAAAAATAAAAAGAACAGCACAACTTTAGAGATCGGAATCATCGCACCCTCATGCACGGGTGAACCGTAGACCATATTATAGTACTGATAGACCATCATCATTTTTGTTTTCCAATTACCAACACGATCGCAGCTAATAATTCTCATTAGGCACGGTTGAAACTTACTGGGGGTTTGTTTCCCAAAATTTTCACCCCTCAAAATTTCCAAACAATCATAAAATAATCTCTCTCCTCATTAAATTATAAAATAATATTATACAATTCAATTAAATCTTCTCTCTCCTCACTTTTCCATAAAATACTATACTTTTTCACAAACCTCAATACCCAAAATTTCCAAAACCCCAATATTTCCACAGACAAACACAACCTTAAAACTCGGATACTCAACTCTACTCTGCATTTCGTGCCATTGTAAAAGAGAGAAGGGGTCCGGAGGCGGTCTTTCCGAGCGGGCCACCGCCTTTAGTCTCCAACTAAACATTTTCTCATCAGTTTCTCAAATATGTGTCTAAAAGCAATCTCCTTAAATTTATTAAATCAAAAATCAATTACCAGAATATAAAACTGAGGAAACAAATGTTCATCTTTTCTTAATTATGACTAATATATCATATGCTATGGGACATTCATATGCTGTTCTATGTATGATATTAGGGCATAGCCTCGTTGCCGGAGAAACATGCATTATGTCGAACACAGTCACTCTGGGACCGTCACGAGTCTAGCATATATACTATTGTTGTTTTAGATGGATAATCATATACCCCGTAAATAAAAAGGAGATTGATAATCATATGCTATCTAAACTAGAGTCTTATTCTAGAGATATTATCACAAGTCGGCCACGTAAGCAAGGATCTTACCATGGTCCCACTCAAAAAGGATAAATATTTAACCTACTGTTTTTAAGGGTCGCGAAGAACATGTTTGAGTATATCAGGAGGAAAAGATAAACAGGGAAAAAGGGATCGTGACGAGTGTTCATGCTGTACGCGCATCAATGTTAATCGGTAGACTACGAATTTGGGGATCTAATCCCCACCAGCCTGTAAATTGTTAAGAAATTCTCCTTGCTGATGATATTATAAAAAGAGAGGCAGTCCAACACTGATTCCCTTTTCCCTTTTTGCCCTTCCCAGCTTTGCTTAGAAGCCGAATCACATCTTGTTGTACCCCTAAAAGAAGTATTCTCCACTTGCACTTCCTCACCACCACCCACTCCGCCAATTTATAAAGAACAAGCATGGCAATCTCTTTCCCATACCATCCCTTGACATCAGACTTCTCCATTGACTGAGGCCGCTCTTCTCTTTCCTTGTAAGTTTCTTCAACTTTCGTGGGTTCTTTTGCTTTAGCCTCCATACACAATTCCTAGCTAAATGCACGTTGTTTTACCTTCTGGCATCTACTTTTCTGCTTCAGCAAACCCAACCCCTATAATATATCTTATTAGAACCTTCTCCTATCTTAATTTCCCTACAGATTTTTGCACCTAAGAGCAATGGCATCAAGCTATCTCAGTTCTTCAAGTGGTTCTAACTCCTCTTGGACTACAAAGCAAAATAAGCAATTCGAGAAGGCTCTGGCTTTGTATGACAAGGACACCCCAGACCGCTGGCACAATGTGGCCAAGGCCGTGGGTGGAAAATCTGCGGAGGAAGTAAGAAGGCACTACGAGGTCCTTGTCGAGGACCTGATGAACATAGAATCTGGTCAAATACCGCTGCCCAACTACAGGGCCGCAGTGAGCAACGGTCGAGGCTTTGGCGATGAGCAGAGGTAACGCACTGATAACTATTAGCCCATTACAGCTGCCATATAACCTCCATAGCTTGAATTTTCTTAGCGAAGGTTTTCTGCACTTTGCCTTTCTATATAAGTGCCTCTTCCTTGAGGCGTTCCAAGTGAAGAATGTGATAGTGGATTGGTGAGTACCACAATGTCATCTACCACCTTAGAGGTCCATAGCAGATATAGAAATCAAAGAAGTCACTGGGACATATTCTAGTTCACTATGTTCATGGATAATCTTCCAATAGATTTATGGGGCACCCCAAGAAGTTTTCTAGTCAAATACTTTTCCAACATATAGAGCCTAACATTTGCCTAACATATATTCATGTCTTAAAGAGAGGTCTATAGTGAAACAAGAATATCTCCTAAAACCCTTCAATAACGTGGACCAGACACAAAATATACAACAATCTCTCAAACATCTTCCCTTGAACAGATTGAAATTGCAAATGACCATACAATATTTCTTCATTTCCAAGGTGAAACCCTACGAGCTTGTAACTAGCACACGTTGCCACCATCACGTCATCCATAGTCCCCTTTCCTTTTCTGGTAGTTCACAGTTCACACCACATACTGACCCTGCTGCCCTCAAGATATATTTTAATAGTTTTGCTATTTTCGATTTCAATATTAAATTATGGTCATCCATATTATATTCAGCTTCCTAAGAGAAGTCCCACATGAAATCTAATCCAACTTGCTTTAGATCACATGCACATGGTCCTAAAATTTGGAGTTCAGGCCACCCCACGTATAAAATTATTTAAAATTAGCCCTGAGGATGATTCTATGCCGCATCCATATTGTTTCGTATGAGATGTCACATTCCTCGGTTTACATTGATCCCCAGACTTGCACGCGACAGTGACTTTTGGATCTACTGAAACTTTTGGAAGCATTAGTCCTTCAACAGAAAAAACTTCAAACAGACAACGTGCATCAAATACATACAACCCCTTTGGCCAAGTTGGGTTTATGAGGTTCATAGTGGAGAATGTTGTAGGAGCTGATCAGAAACAGTGCAACTTCCATATTAGAATATTCTGACACTTACGTGGACCTCACATAGGGAACCAGAGAAATATGAAAGGCAATAAAAAAGGGAGTTTGTGCAAGATTTAAGCGATGGTTAATAGAAAAAAGAATTTTAACCAAGATTCAGTCCTGCATTCCCCTCCTACAGGATATACTTGTTTAATAAAGAGATATAGTAGAACGACAGTTCGAACTCAAGATCTTTCACCGTACTGCCATATTAAAATTACTCAGAAGAGATAGACTTTTATTATTAATTTTGTATAGTAACATTATCATCATCATATATCTGTTCCATATAATAATAGTATGTTTATCTAGACGGCTAAATTTTTTCTTCTTTATTTTCCCTCCGCAGGCGTATGCAGAATCTAAGGATATAAAGAGGCCAAAGAAGCAGTGATGTGGTCGTAATCTGTAAAACGTGTATGCACAAGTACAGGAAAAGAAAATGGCTCGCCGTGATCCTGCCTTTAGCCGTAATGTGCTACTGAGCATTCAACCAGTCCATAAATTTGGTGCTCAATAAAGTTGTGTTTATCGTAATGGATTATCTAATTTGAAGAAATATGGTCATTGTCTTTGCTATATTCTGCCCTGATGCTTCTTCTATATGCAATTTTCAAGCAGCTAAGAAACTGCAAAAATCGGATCCATCGCAAGTCTTTGGGCGTAGAGATTAGTAACTTAAATTGCAGATTTTACCAAAAAGTTGTACTGATGGAAACCCTAAATTAAAGCAAGAAACAGAGGCCAAATTACTCATTGAGCAGTTGATCTGAGTTGAATTACGGAATATTAACCAAATAAGAGCAATCAAACTCTACCAATTGCACAGAGATTTAAGATTTCATCCGTAAAGTCGAATGCAAAATCTGGATGGTTCACTACACTAACCTTTCCAATGCTAGCCCCGTATTGATGAAACACAGAATGCTTCAGCGGAATACCGAGAACCGGTGAGAGCGGCAACAGATTGGGGACGGAACGAAGTGTAGTTTTGCTGAAATTACATAGAGACCGAGAGAGAGAGAGATATCTGTCCAAAATTGAAAGTAAAGAGGCTGAATTTGCTTTGTTTTGAAAGCAAGAGGCGAAGGCGGGAAAATGTTCGTTTGTTAGCTGGATCGGTGGGCTTGGAACGAACAGACCCCAAGATCCCGGTTGTTTTGCCTCAAGCCTTCTCAAAGTGTCAAGTCCCAAGCGAAAAACCAGAAAACTGAAATGGAGATGCGGGGTATCGATCCCCGTACCTCTCGCATGCTAAGCGAGCGCTCTACCATCTGAGCTACATCCCCCAACCACGAACTAAGGATACCGTATTATTTACTAGTTTTAATAATAAGTAAGTTGCAAGTTGCAACCTGCATTTGCGTTTCTTTTACCATTTTTGTCTAGCATTGGCATTGGTAGTACTATTGAATACGCCCAAATGGACATGATCTAACTGTATATCAAAGGCATTAGTTGTACTTTCAAGCCAAATTGACGATTTTGTCACTACCTTTATACCTAAATAATCATTAGGATTAGCTATTTTTATTATATGGTTACTAAGTCTTCATCTTTGTGACGATCTGGTACTTCCTTCCATATTCCGTCAACCTTCCTTCCATATTCAGTCAACCGTTATAACAGAATCTCATGTCACATATCATCCTTCACTCTCAGCGTCTTTCAGCAGTCGCTTAAAATAAGCTGCACCCTTTAAATTATTTTTCAGCCCCATGAAAACGGTCAAAAGTTCTGACCTTTGCAGAGAAACCAGCATCTCCTCCCCCCACGAGCCCCCTACTCAGTTTCTCCTTTGAACTCGCTCGTAGAGACACCACCATCTCCTCCCCCCACCCCGTCTCTCTCTCTCTCTCTCGTGGCAATCATCATCTCCAACTTCTCTTTCCCTTCATCAGTCTTGAGCGCCGAGCATCTGTGTAGAAGGCAAGCGTCGTTTGCGCTGAAGAACACGGTCATGGCTAATGGTTCAGAACCATCATCGCCTTCCACCCCATGAAAAACCTTGTCCAGCACCTTCAGGGCCCACCTCGTGTTGTACCCACTGTACCCTCTTAGCACCAGATCAACCTGACAACCAGCCCGTGCCTATCTGGAAATGGACAGCGAAGCTGGAAATGATATAATAATAATAACATATTGCATAAGTGAGAGTTTGCTACCTACACAGTCCACATTCCGCTCACACAAGACAACCAGCCCGTGTCTATCTGTGGAACCATCCAGTTTGCAGAGGTTTGAAGACCGGCATGCATCAATGCAACGGTCTGTTTCTATGAGGCTTGAAGACTAGTTTGCATCGAGTTCTATGCTTACAGGCGGCTACAATTCCATTACAAGGGCCCAATTAAAGGAAAAAGTGATTGAGACTGATTCAAGCCATCCTCAGATGACAGAGGATCAGTTTGCAAGGTGCCTAGATGTAATGGCAAGGTGATGACTGATGAGCGGGGTTTAGATAACCTTTCTTGTTCATGTGAATTCAAGATTTTGTAAGGACTGTCTGCGAGATACTCTAACAACTGGGGATGGGATATGTCCCGAGCAAATATTTTGATTTAGGACCTTGGATGTTCGAAACAGAAACAAACTAACTAGGGGTTGGAAATGCTATGAGGCCAAAGGATACTACGAATGAGGATCCAGGTTGGTCTGATTTTAAAGACAAGCCCCGGGGCAAGCTTACTACAAAAAGAACATATCTACTTCCATTCTCACTCCATATCGGTATAGCTTTCTTTCCATTGAAAATAAGGCTTGGCCACATGGATGATGAAGGGAAAGAGAAGTTGGAGATGGTGATTGTCTCGCGCGCGCGAGTGTATGAGATAGAGAGAGACGGGGTGGGGGAGGAGATGGTGGTGTCTCTGCAAAGGTCAGACATCTTGACCATTTTCATGGGGCTGGCATGGCATGAGATTACGTTAAATGGCTGACGGAATATGGATGACTTAGTGATCAGATAATAAAAAAATTAACTATGACTATTTTGTCATTAGAGTATAAATCGAGTGATCAAATTGTCAATTTCTCTTAATTTCTTCAATTATATTTTGGTTTTGGACCTTTTTTGACAACTTAACCTTAGGTGAAGATTGAAAATCAATGAGAAAAAGTTACCAATAAGTAAAAATAAGAAATGTGGTCTTTTTAATCATTTAAACTTTTTTTTGTCGAGATACCATTTTTCAGGTTTTTCAGTTCTATTTTTTTTTTTAAAAAAAACACACATTTCAAGGCTCAAAACTTCGCCCTTTTGAGCCCTGCTTAAAAAAAAAAAAGGAGTAAGTGACCTGGGTCAAAACGACCCAGGTCACTTAGGCTGCGTTTGCATTCATAATATTTCCCAAAATTTGATCTCTCTCCTAATAAAATACTCCAATATAATCTCTCTCTCTACCATAAAAAATATAAAAAATTACAAAAAATATAAAAAATTACATCTCTCTTCACCTTTTCACTAAACCCAATACCAACACATATTCTCATACCAAAAATATTACAACACAAACACAACCTTAAAACGGTCTATTTTATTCGGCGTATTCGCGAAGTTAGCCCCCAGCCTTGAAGCTCCCTGTTGCAGTGTTCTCTTTCTCTGGAATTTTCAAAAAAATTTGGAAGGGAACAGAATGAAAAAGAAGGGTTTCGGTGGGTATCAAAATTAGAATGAGTCATTTCGGTTTGATCCGTTTCGGTAATCACTCTTAGACTGAGTGATTTTTTCGCCTAAAAAACAAAGACTAAAAAATAATATTCCTCTAGTAAACTTCAAAGGATTAGACTGGTAATTAAGACTTGAATTTAGTTATTATTCAGTTTTTGTGGGACCGAGAGATTACACCATCTCAAAATTTGTCGAGATGGCATAGTAAGGTAGTCAGACATTCGGTTAAAAAAAATAGTCCACTTCTGCGGAGGCGGAGCAAACCTTTTATTAGAATTAATACGTCATTTGTCAAACTAAAATTTTATTTTTACTAAATACATTTCAAAATTTTACTTTTACTTCCATTACTATTTCACCGATTTTAATAATATTCAATTTTTTAATACGATACAAAAATTTTACTACAACTTTGAAAACAAACACCCAGTAAAAGTTAAAAGTCAAGTTATCCGCTGGTGGCTCAAATTTCGAGTATATTTAAGAGATGTTTGAGGGTAGAAATTTTATGTATTGAAATTTATGAAATATTATAAAATAAAGATATTTTATAAGAGTTGATGAAAATGTGAAGAGATGAAATTTTTTTAATAAATATTATAATAATAAAAAATAATGTAATAAATTTTTTAATATTAATCCTAACTAATCGAAGATAATTGAAGATAATTATTTGCGGCTCAAACTTCCGTATAGAATTGGGTATTAAATTTGGAAGGACGTGGACCAACACTGCCTTATTCCTTGAGCCCGTTGACAAGTCAAACAGAAACCCCAACCGCACCACACTCGCATAATTCGGTTTATAATTCTATCCGCTAACTCCCGACACCTGACAGCAAAACAACCAAAGAAGTTAAAAATCAAACCGCAAAACCAGGGGAGAAAAAACAAATAGACCGTTCCAAGAATAAACATAACCACATGCACGAGAGATGGCTACGGCCATGGCTTTTCTAAAGCAGGCCCCGGAGCCCTATATAAAGATCAAGCACCGTTTCTCGATCACAATAGGTTTCTGTGTGGGCTGCATGTAAAACAAAACATTTGAGAATTCTTCGCTTGGAAAAAATTAAGAAGAGATGGCAAGGTCGACGTCAGTGTTCGTCTTGTTAATCACAGTGGCACTCGTTCTATCAATCCGCTCGACGTTGGCTACAGAAGGCCCGGCGCCCGGTGCAATGAGCCCAACAGCCCAGTCTGAGTCTCCTACTGCAGCAAACGTAGCAAAGGGTTTCTCAGGGACCTGGGAGACATGGTACAAAAACGTAATGGGGTAAGTCGAGTTCTCTTTTTCCCCTGCCCAGAAAAGGTGCATGTGAAAACGATTATATATGTGTTTCCAGGCCTCTAGATTGCCGAGTTGCTTGATTTTGGTTTTTTTTCTTTGTTTCCAGGTACCTTGGATTTGATCATTCAAAGCCAAATAATTACAGTGAGAAGAAAGCACCAGCGCCAGGCCATGCACCAGCTGGGGCACCCAGTACATCAGCATAGAATTTGGATAGTCATGCACTCATATATATAACCTATTTGAGGTTAAGTAAGAGATACTCTTATACGAGCTGTACCAACTTGGATCCTTCTTCGAAGAGGTCGGATCTCCAGCACTTTGCTCTCACTCGTTAAGATGGAGAGATATGTTTAGCTATAGCCTATAAGCAAACTCTGTATGGCAATTGTAATGCTTCTTCCACAAAGCCAATTAAATAAAGCCTCGTTAATTTCATACACTTTCGTTTTACCCGCTTCCTAGCAATAAAAATTCGCTTTCTCATTATAACACCTATATATGTGAGATTATGGGCAAGACGCAGAGAAAACAAGATCATTTGGGTGCAAAAGTGTAATGGTTGAATTGTTATAATACGGGTGGATGCATTAATGTGTCAATTTTAGTAATTCGTCATGCAAATTGGAACATATACAATTGTTAAAGAGTTAAGTGTAATTTTGCCTTAATCAAACCAAGCTATAGATTTTTTTTTTTCATTTTGACCCTCTAAAATATAATTTAATCCGATTAGCCCCCTAATACTACATTTCTACCTTCGTCCCTCTAGTAGTCATATTACATTAACATACCGTAGTAGTCCTATTACATTTAACATACCATACTACCGTGGACCGTGGTGAGTTTTTCCTCTCTTAGTGTTTGTATAATAAAAATTTGAGTTATGAAAATTATTGAAAAAAAGAAAGAAATAATTTAAATAATTTTTTTATATTTATTATAATAAATATAGAAATTGGTTCCAACCAAAAATCTTCATCCCTGTTCCACATAATAAGATTTTTCCTGGGTTTTATTTGTAGCAATAAACTTGACAAAGCTTTTGTTTAGTGCATCAGCACAGGATCTGCTGACAAGTATGGGACAGTTCATATGGTCCATGTGAATAGTCCCTTTATTTTTATCTAGCTTATAGGTGCCTTAAAGAAGCAAGAAGGTGTCCTGACCACATGAGAGACCCTTTTTTTGTTCAAATTGTGGTGGGTTGGGCAAAGAATTAGAGAGAATTATATCCTTTGTCATTAATTGTTATATTGATAATCTTTGTGTTCTTATTCATCCTACCCGATAATATTAAAATTTACCTGTAAGCTGACATGGATAATATCCTCTTAGTTGAGACGTCCAGGGGAAAATTACAAATTGTTCACTAAGATTTAATGCCTATTTAAAAAATTATAGCTAAACATTTTTAAAAATTTAAAAATTAAAATATAGAATAAATAAAAAGTATAATTAAATACTAAAATTCAAAAAGGAAAAGGCCCCACCTCATCCTTTTATTTTCCTTTTTAATTTTTTGATTTTTTTAAAATAAATTAATATTATACTCTTTAAAGGTCAGTTTGCAATAAAAAATTTCACAAAATTTTACACCCTCTCACAATAAAATATTACAATATAATCTCTCTCTCCCATCAAATCATAACTTTTCACTACAAAAAATATAAAAAATTACCTCTCTTCACTTTTTCACTAAACCCAATACCTAAAATTTTAACAACACAAACCCAACCTTATTTATTTTAGATTTGAATTTTAAAATTTATTTATTTATTTATTTTAATTACAATTTGACGTTATGATTGGACGAAATAATATTTTCTTTAAATAAAGTGTTTGAAAACTTATGTGGTGTAATTTTTCTCTAATTTAAAAAATACAAAAAATATATTTTTATTTAATTATTATTTTATTATAATATTCATTCAAATCTTTATCTCTGTACCGTGGTGAGTTTTTAAGGTCCAATATTTTGGAGCTTTTGACAGCCGCCTAAGCTGTCTCAATGACTCTTGCATAAGAGGGCACTAGAATTTCAATTAAATTATACTTAATCGATCTAAACTCAATGCAAGGAAGTGCCTCAAATTTATCTCGTTGGACAAAAAAATTCACTTAATTGATTGTCGTTGTTTTTTTATTTTGTTTTAATCGAGAGGCTGAGCAATCAGGTGCAATCAAGTTGAACCAAGTCAGACACACGGAGCTGCAGTTGCAGTACAACCTACGCTGGTATTTTCCAATCTATTTCATATCGCTAATTCAGTGAGAGACTAGTTTAGAAATGCCAACCATATTTCATCATCAGGAGTGCCAAATCGCCTTCAAAGGTTTTTGTCCCGCAGCATTTCTATAAAGTCCTAAAAAAAGACCTGTTGATAACTTACAATTTGATGCCATTCAACTCTCATATCAGAACTCTTGCATACACGGTCTTTATTTGTACTCGACACAGATTCACTGAATACAATGACACCCCTGATCTCCCCAAGGCTTCGAATGTCCGATCTGTCAGCACCATAATTTCCCTTCAGGGGACCAATCCTGCATTGCTTTGAAGCACATGCCCTGATTTATGGACAGCGATGAACACCATGAACTCACTCATTTCCAATCCCAATCACTGTCCCCAAGCGCAGGCCCTACATCACATGGCACAAAGTAGGTAATAAGCAACATAAAGACGTGCAGAATAACTACCAGAAAAGTGAATCTTTCAACCCTTTTTTCAACAGTTAATCATAAAATGCCACAGCGAAAACTTATTGGGATTGAAGCTCAAGCCTACCAAGGTGCTGGAACTAAACATGTTTACAGGTCGCCAACATTCCTATCACGTGAACATATGACAGATGCTCCATATTGATTACTAGCAATATAATGTTTACCAGAGACAAGATGGGTGGCCGCCCCTCCATGCCACCGGGAGAGGCAGAGATCAGCCTGAAGAAGGGAGAAGGGGGCAGATCCGCCCTCTTCCTCTCTCTGCTCGTGGGATGGCGGCAAAGGGTGCGGATCTACATCCCCCCATCCTCCCCCCATGGGCAATGACCCAGGTGGGGGTGCCCTCTCCATCTCTCCATGCAGGCGGAGTGGGGCAGAGGGTCAAATCCACCCCACTGTACTCTCCCCGCTTGCAGGGTGCAACGGAAGGGGCAAATCCTCCGCCGCCTCCACTTCATGGGTTATCATAGGTGGCACGTAGGTCACGGATCCACCCGCCCACAAGGATGGATGGTCCGCCTCCTCCACCTTCCTCTCTTGGGGTGGCACCCACAAGAGGGGGGGGGGCTGAGGGGTGGCATCCCCGATGTAATACCCCGAGTCACCCACAGAGAAGTAATGAGAACTTTAAAAAAAAAATAACAGTTTTAATATTTTAACATATTATAATAAAAAATCTATTAATAAAATACTGATAAAGCTGAAATTGAAACTTATTGATCCACACATGTTTTTAGTCTCAACTGATTTTTTTACAATTTAAATTTAAACCCAAAACTACGACTGCAGCAAAATCTGAACCTACTTCCCAAACATAGCCTATGCGCTTTTATAGACTATGAAAAGGATACAATCCTATGGAGAGAAAATGTCAGCACCTAAGATGAGCAATCAGACCTAATTTAGATACATTACTGTAGGTTCTGGACAACAAGACATTCGAGACAACACCAATTCATACAAAAACATTTCATGTCCTTTATTCAAGGACTCCGCACAGCATAAACTAAAGCAGGGGAGTCTAGCTTCTGGTATTGAACTCCATGTAGATTTATTCAACAATATACCTTTTTGGACAGGTTTTAGACATATAATTTTCAAAACTGAAGACACAGATCAAATACTGGTAATAACAGAAGAATAAGGGAAACCAAAAAAGGAAAGTTCAAGGAGCCAAAAGACTTATTAGGAAATAGAACAAACAGTCAAAAGGAAGTATTAAAGATGAAGATCTTGAGAAACTACTCTCTACAATGAGCACTTTGCCATCAATCTTCATTCCTTAATAACTGAAACCATATGGTATAATAAGAATTTAATATTCTATGAAATTGATCAAGAAATTGAATAATTGATATTTTTCCTTTTCTAGACAAAATAGTGGTAGGAGGGGGCAACCCTACTTGAGCATTACCATAATATCCCCTACTCACCAGGGAACCGTCACCTAAGGGGCTAGACTGGGGGACAAGAAGCGCTCCCTAAGAAGAGGGCTGAGCCATAGCCTGGGCAAGACCCCACCAAAGGTCCAATAGAGGATAAAATCACCCCCTCTTGGATGACATTGTGACTCAAGTGCCAACCTGTGACCTCATGTAATTGAATAATTGGCCTCTTGTAACCAATAAACAATGACGGAGATATTAGGGAAAGGTCTCTATTTAGAAACAAACAGGAACCAGCAGAAATTTAGAAACCTATTAGGATAAACGTGTAAAATGAGAAAAAGAATCAACAACTTAAAAGCTGAGTGAACAAAAACAAGCGGACCAAAAATAACATCTGACATGCAGACAACCGACAAATATATCCCAAGTGAGGAAAATGACTAAACTAACATCTCATTCAAGCATCAAATTGAAGGGAAAGAATAAGAGGATTAAGCTACAATTAAATATAATTACAAGCAGCTCTAAGACAATAAGATAAAACAGGAAAGGTAATTCAGTGAAAAACAGTGGTCAGTTTAGATTCCATGGGTAATGTTATAGCCCACTTTTGAACCTTCTATGTTCAGATAATCTTTCCATTAACGATATGTACTCTTTTTTGAACTTGTCCATTGCATGTAAGCATAAATCTCTCTAGACTAGCCTAATATTGGACTTTCCACTTTCAGGCATGCTTTTCATGATAGCACGGTAACTCCATTAAATTCTTTCATTAGATGTGCTTTGCCTTAATAAGATGTGAGAGGCCCACCCTCATTGGAGATACAGTACACCGGCTTAAAAGAGTGAGACATTTTGAACAAAACCATGAAAATGAGCTCTTCATCATGATTCATTACAATCTGTGACAATATGCTCATGCAAGTATTGTTATCTACATTATCAACAAAATAAAAACTTGATGTAGCATATAAAACGATAACGTGAGCAGTAAGAGCATGGTCAAGAAGAGAGAGAGAGAGAGAGAACACACTAAAAGCAGTGTTCTCCAGGAGATCAAAAGCTCAACATTCCATCAACTAAAATCTGGATTGATTGAATTTGTACAGTCATGTACTCATACAATCTTGCTAGGACTAGGACCTAATTTAACTACTAAACAAATACCTATAAATCCCCAATAAAGGACTAGCTTGGACTCGCAAAAATTAACCCTAAAACACTTAGAATCTCTTCTAATGTTCTAGCCGACGCACAAGTACCAGACCTTAACTTTGCATGGGTTACAGAAGAACTACAGAACCACCTATCATTACAAGCTACCATAATTCATGAAATAGTAACCCAACAATTTGCCAGTAAAACAGGACTTCAAAAACCATATGACTCTTGCTTTCATTTGACTTCACATGAAGTTCGCATTGTGCAGGTGAGTATCCCTCTCAATGCAGCAACTTGGTGCTTCTTCCATCGTATCATCAAAAGTTCATCATTCTAATTTCCGTTTACTCTAGATAGAATAAGTTCTACGAAAAGGATTAAGGCCTCTCTTCTATATTTTTGCCAACAGACAGATGAGGTGTTCTTATATTTTATGTTATGCTTTCACAATGTGCATCTGTGATTCTTCTTCAGTTGGAAAGAGCATTTAACTTAGGGCTTGTTTGGAGTGGGATTCGGTTTTAGGTTTAGTTTTAGTTTCAGTTCCTAACATAGAACCTAAAACTGGATCCCAGAACCCTTCAACACCAACTCAGCACCTTTTCAGAATCCTTGTGGTCCGCCCTGCAGTCAATTCAACACACGCAGCCAAAAAGCCTTTCCCAATACCATGACTACTCCAAGAGCTTGAATGAACCATCCATTCAGTCCACAAAAAACGAAACTTCCGAGTTCAACATCCCCTGTACCAAAGTAGATTCACAAATCCGAATCCGCAACAAATCTCACTATCAACCATCTCTGCAAACAAAAATTACCAAACTTTCTTCCTATAAACCCCAACAGCAAGAAATGTGTCATGGGTTATACCACTAGAAGAGGAGGAATCACTGCCTGAACTGCTGGAGCTACTAGAACTACTACTACTACTCGCATGACCTCCAAATCTTTCTCAATCTCCACGGGTGGAAAATTGCTCATCGTCATATCGTCTCCAATATCCACATCTTCATCCCCAGCCTCCCCTCCTTTCTTTGGTTTCTTCGACTCACTTGACATAGCTTCAATCTTCTCATTATTCACAGGTAACTTGCCAGCGCTAAAGAGAGACTCGGAGTGGGGGAGGAACAGTTTCGTTCAGGGTTCTTTGGGCAAGTCGTTTTCGTATAGTAATGGTGCTATTTAATAACAGGGGGATACTTTCTAATCCCAGTGTGATCCTTACTCTTATGTCACCATGTCCACTCATACACAGCTTTCATCCCTCGATCACCAAGAAAAACAAAACCAAAAACAGAACAGAGAGAGTGAGAAAAAAAAAGTTTTAGTTTACTCTTCTGTCTTAAGTTGCTTTTGGAATTCTTCGAAGAGCGAGGAGGGCAATGTGATTTACACAAAAGGAAAAGGAGAGGAACCCAAATTTTTGTTTCTTGTGATAATTGGGGTTCGTCAGAAACTTTGGCTTGCACAACTTTGGTTCTTTATGCGGCTCTGTACTACAACACAACACGTGTACATGGGGCCCCACGTACAAATATCTTGTTAGGAACCCCAAAACCAACCAAACACAGTTTTAAAAACCCGAGTCTAAACCCAGAGTTAAATCCCCAAACCCAGAACTGAATCCCTCACCAAACAAGCCCTCATTTTTTTTCCTCAACATCAAAGGCAAACCAATCAATTCCCCTTTTGGCAAGTGTCTATATAGGGTGTTTTTCCTATTTCCTTCCAGGATTGACAAGCGCATACAACTATACATTTATAACGTGTCCAATTCACGTCAAAGCAAATGTAGACAAAATCAAAGAAGAAGAACGATGACTTATATTTAAATTATATCCAGCAACCCGACTGTTTGTTTTCTTGCATCACAAGTGGAAAAATAGGGTACAATGTCTTCTACTCTTCTTCTATTATCTAAATTCTCCTACAACTTTTTTTGGGCAGCTAAGCACACATCTTTTCTCCCTTATTGATTCTTTCGAGACAAAGATAGAGAAAGTATAACGTACCACATTCTCGTTGACATACGTATCCACTTACAAGCAACAAAAAAATTCCATGACCATATTCCGATAACCAAAATACTTTACCATAGCAGGAGAACTAAACACAGAAAGAAAATCTCAAGAAATAAATGCCATGAAGAGCACAAGCTCCCACTGAATGTCAGAGGCATGACTGCGAAACATGGAACAGCAATATGTATAACAGCATTTCTAACAAATAGAAGCCTGCTTTCCATATGTACAACAAGCACAATCATTAAATTCTGTTACGCATTTACGAACACCAATAAGTACTAGCAAACCAGTGGCCCCTTCAATGAAACATTTCTTTCAATGCATGATCCGCAAAATTGCTATGTGGTACCCAATCCATCTACGAAAAACAAGGCAATGCCATAATTGAGCCCATACAGCAACTAACATAATGATAACAAACTTAAATGTGCCAACGACTAGCCCTATGAATTCTCTAATCCAATGAGACAGCATCCCCAGTTACCGAAATCAGACCTTCCACGTTGTTGCAAGATATATGAATTGTAGTATAGTCAGTCATACCCAAGGTTGAGAATGCTATTAATTGGATCCAGAAGCTGTGGCTGCTGAGAATGCGGATGCTGGTGCTGCTGATGGTGCTGCTGCTGCTGTTGCTGCAAACTAGCACCGGCCGCCACTGCAGCGGCACTCGAAGGAGCACCCTTCGCTTCAGCAAGCCTCCACATATACCATGACGCCACCGACCGGTAAGGCCTCCACTTCTCGCACAATTGGTCCATCTGCGACGGCCGAGGCAACTCCTCAAGACTGTAAAGAAGCTGAACACCTTTACGAACATTGAGATCGTTAATCGGGAGCACATCCGGTCTATGAAGTGAGAAAATCATGAACATGTGCACGGACCAAGACCCAATCCCATTAACCATGGTGAGCATCGTGAAGAGCGACTTGTCATCCATATTTACAATCGCCGAGTCCGATAGAATACCATTCTGGTACTTCCTCGCGAGGTCGTGGAGGTAACTAGCTTTCCGGGCCGAAACCCCGATCTGGCGAAGCTGTTGAGGGGTTAGGGCAAGCACGGTTTCGGGGAGAACCCCGGCTTCTCCGCCGCAGAGGGAGATGAAGCGCGTGTATATGGAAGTCCCGGCCTTGTAAGCGAGTTGCTGGTAGAGAATACTCCGGGTCAGTGCAAGGAACGGGGTTTGGAAAGTGTCGAAGGTCGGCGGTTGGTGGAGATCGATCAAGGGGCCGAGGAGTGAATCGGCGCCGCGGAGATGCCGGAGCGCGATTTCGACCTCACCTTCACATGAGAGCGATCTGGCCACGATTCTCGGCAAGGCTAGGGAGGTGCGCTGCTGCTGGCCAGACTTCGACTTCGAGGATTTGGTCCCCAATGGTTTGGGGGTTTCCGCGGGGACGACGGCGAGGATTTGAGAGGATTTGGAGTCGGAGGCCTCGTCATCAGGACAGAGCTTCCGGATCTTCCGAGGACGGAGGGGGATTTTCGATGGCGGAGAGGCGGAGGGCTGAGGAGGACCATTGGTTAGTTCGGTTGGCGCTGGTGTCTGGGCTTGGCCGATAGTAGCGGCGGCGGTGGCAGTGGTGGAGGAGGAATCATAGTGGGGCTGAGACTGCTGGGCTTGGGTCTGGGTTGGCTCGCCCATATGTAGGAGAGATTCAGTAGATGGTTGGGTAGTAGGGGAACAATGTGGGTGACGGTGGTTCCAGTGGCGGAAGGGGTGGTTTAAGAGAAATGTGTAATCGAAGGCATTGTGTTTGTTGTGTAGGGGGGAGTGGGGCGGGTTGTGGAAACTGAAATGGAGTTTTAAGAGAGATATGGGATTTTGACTTCGACTTTAAACTTCAATTCTCACTTCTTTAGCCGTTCAGCTCTCTTTTTTGCAATTTCTTTCTCTGTTTGTTTTTTTACTTTTCTCCCCAGATAAAAAGTTCATCCACTTATGTTGAGTTTAGTGTTTTTTTTTTTTGAGTTTAGTGTTAAAAAGGTTAAGATGGTTAAAATTTAAAGGTACTAAAATTAATATAAAAAAATAAAGAGGTGATTTGAATTAATTTTTTATAATTTTTATAATAAATAATAATAATTTAATTGAGAAAGTAAATTATATTATAATTATTTTATTATATTAAAAAAGATTGTATATCAAAAGCAGTAGGGCTGCATAACCCCGGCCAAAACCGGCACCTACACCGGGTAGGCCGGTCTTGAAAAAATTACCCCCTACACCTACACCGTTAAGGGCAAAAACCGGCCTTTAGCAGTGACGGTTTCCGGTTATCCTACATTCATATTGAACCATTTTTTTAACATTCTACGCACTTGGCCCAATGTATTTTTTTTCTTTTGGTCCATTAATCACATATCAATAAAATCTAAACTAATTAAATCTAAATTCCAAAATCAATCAAATTAAAGATCATCTTAAAAGATAAGATGAGAATTTAAAGTCCAAAGTAATAGAGACGTCACTGTAAGTATAAACTATTATCTTTTGAAAAATCCAGTTTAGACCCTAACAACATTTAGAGGGGAAAATATGTGTTTTTCTTCTAATTAACAAATCAATAACAATTTTAAAACATGTTCAAAACCTAGTAGGGTTTCCCTTGGTTTCACAAGAAAAATCCAAAAATTCAGCAATTTTTGAAGGCGCTCGAGCGTGGGTTGAGCACGGGTCAAACGCTTATGTTTCTGTTTGAAATTTGCACTGAGCGCTCGAGCGCTTGTCAAACGTGAAGACTCTGTCTGAATTTTTTCAAAGGGCGCTTGAGCGTTTGTCAAACGTGATGACTCTATATGAATTTTTGAACTAAAATGTATTAGAAATTTGAAGTAAAATGTAATTGAGTGACTAATTTTGAAAGCATGATATAAATTTAATAGTGATTTGTCAATTTTAGAAATTTAGACAATTTGTTAAAATTTTATAAAACTCTTAAACTCATACATTGATTTAAAAAATTTCGTGGTATAATCTCGACCTCTTGACCTATATTATGCGATGTACTTACCAAAGTTTGGCATTAAACTCTTTAATTTTGATTCCAATGTCTTCATATATACTCTTCTAAATACAATAAATTTGTAACTTTTTCTACCAAAATTTTAAATAACTAGTTCATTCACCTAGCAAGCTTCTTGGTAACTTGAATGTAAGTATTTGATTAGACAAAACCAACAACAAATCTCAAATATTCAGGTGAAACTAAACTATTGAGTAGACCTTGTCATGCTTCTAGAATACTACGTCTTGAGGTGAAACTAAAGTTTAAACTATTGAGTAGAAATTAATCTAAAAAAATTTAAAAACTTAAACACTTAAAAAAAATCTCGGTTTATCCCGATTTTTTCAAAAAGCTAAAGCTACACCGGCACCGGTTAGGCAGGGTACTGGGAACCCGGTGTCGGTGCCAGTGCCACCGAAATTTCCCGGTGGCATTGTGCAGCCCTAAAAAGTAGCCTTAGAAATCTCAAGCTTCTCTGTCGAGTGTGCCATGAGTGAATTAAGGGTGGTAAAAAATTTCATTCCAATTTTTTGTTTCACTTTCTATTCCCCTGTAAACCGGAAATAGACCATTTTTTGAAATATTTATTTTATAATCTAAATTTTGGAGGAATGTTTACCGTTATTTTTTAATTTACGATGAATAACATAAAAATATTCTAAAAATTCAGTCCAAAAAATATTTTTTGCTCATTAGGGTCCCAAAAAATGTCAAAAAAAATTATATGCCAAACCGGATTTTTCAATTCCGATTTCGTTCCAATAAAATACCGGAACCCAAAAATTGCATTCCTGCGAGTACCAGAACGAAATCGAATTTAATCATTCTGGTTTCATCCGTTTTGATACCTACCCTTAGAATCATCCTCCCCTACTTTTAAATTTTAGAGTATGTCTAAATTTTATGCAAGTTTTTGATAACTTTTTTCAAATTTAAAGAGATTCTTTAAATGGGTTGCAATGGTTTTGACAAATTTTTGCTACTCTCGTTCACTTAAAGCAATGCTTCTCTCGTTCACTTAACAAAATATTCTATATAACATTATAAACATATAACCTTTCGTTTCATCGTATATACATACGAAAATTTCGTAATAGTGTTCACCCTTTGTTCAGAATTATTATGATTTCAACCTAAAAACATCAAGTAATATCACTACAAATAAAGGATCCATAATATTCTATAGGCTAAATTCAATGGTTAGTTTGTTGTAGTTTATACTTTTCCAGCTTAATCCCTACGTTATTTTTTTTTCTCTTCCGATGAAATTCATTGATGTGGCTAGGGGTGTCCAACATCCGGTCCGGGCCGGTTCGTTCCGGTTTGGCCGGCCAAACCGGAACTTTTTCAAAGCATATAGACCGGACCGGACCGGTTTCCGGTTTAACCGGTCCAGTTTGGGCCATGCCATTTTGGGCCGGTTTTGAGTTGGGCCATGCCATTTTGGGCCGGTTTTGGGTTGGGTCATGCCATTTTGGGCCGGTTTTTGAGTTGGGCCTTGCCATTTTGGGTCAATTTCCGGTTTGGGCCGGTTTGGAGAGGTATACTCCGGTCCGGTCCCGGGTTTTCATGAGGGTAACCCGGAACCGGACCGGAATACACCGGTTTACCGGTCCGGTCAACCCGGCAACCGGTTTGGGCCAAACTGGTCCGGGCCGGTCCGGTCCGGCCGATTTTTTGGACAGCCTAGATGTGGCAAATGTGGACCATATCATGCCCAATACAAGCCTGACACCTGGCAATGCCAACACCAGGGGTGAATAGCGGACTAGTCGGAAGCGGAATTTGACATTCCGACATCCGGTCCGCTAACTAGCGGATGGCCAAAAAAGAGTCCGCTAAGATTAGCGGACTTAGCGGAAGCGGATAGCGGAATTCCGCTAAGTCCGCTAAGATGTAATTCACAAAATAAAATCCTAAAACATGTAAATTGTAATTGACAAACAAATCTAAAAACATGCAACTAATCAGATAAACTATTGCATATTTCGAAGTCCCATACAATAGACTGCCAATTAGATGAATTGCAACTAATCAAGAACAGAATCATTACAACATTGTTGGATCACTTTCTGTTGATAAGAAATACAATTGCATTTATTAGTAGCTATATACAATGAACAAGAAAGACAGAAAGTTTCAGATTCTTGCTGCATTGGGCATTAATAATTGCCCAATTCAAACAGAACCATTCATCGATTCAAAATATGTAAACCAGCATCCATCCTATTAAAAAACTTTCTGTTCAAAATATGCAAACCAGCAATCATCGATTCAAAATATGTAAACCAGAAACTATACTCTTTCAATCAAAGTAATAAAGGGTTTATCCAATCTAGTTATTATTCCTATCTAAGTACCAAAGAAGAACCATCACTGAAAGTCTATCCCATTTCAGAATATCGTCGACAGGCAGCAAAAGCAAAACCTCATTGACATGTGCAGCAGAATATGGAACATGACTTATATCTAATTACAGGCCTTATCCTGCGAAAGGAAAGCTTAGATAGGCTCAAGAAGAACATAACTCAAATAGCATGTAGATTGTCCAATAAAGATAGATAAAGACTCCAAGATCAATATCCTTTGTTATTGCAAAATGCCACTATTTATTCCACAGTTTCTTAGTTTACTCAAAGTCCAATGCTAGCATGAGAGGAATTTCATATTCATGTCAAAGAGAAAAATCAGGATTGAGTTCATGACACGTCATGTATTATGTTCTTCACAACAACTAAGTGTCTCTAACTTGCAATGTCAAGCTATTTCAACAAGATTACCGGATATATTTAACACAAAGAAGGAAGAAAAACTATATACAGAGAAATTTTCTACAAGCCTCACACAAAGTAGTTTATTCACCACCTGGGATTTGCCATGTTAAAGACAGTCTCAAGCAATGCCAGCAGTTCAATAATGAGACTGATTTGCAACCACAACACCATCCTTGTAGAATAACTCATTACTAGAAATCATTGCACATAATTATGCCCAAGAGTTCAGTTTCATAGAATGAAAATACGGCAACCACAAAGAATCTAAACAGAGAGCATTCATAATTAAACAGTTCTTGGAAATAATTCAAAACCAATAAAGGATCTGGAGAATAGTCATTCTTGTGCAAAAACTAATTTCAAATTCAATAGGGAAGTATGACTCGGTATCTTATCTCTAGGACAACACACTTTGAATAGACAAATAACAGATCCAAATGCAACATGTTTCAGTGTCAGAAAAACGATTTCCAGTTAACTATATAGTTAGAAAGTCACAACATCTATGGATTTTTTTTTTATGTAAATGGGAGCCATCCACGTAGTTCTTACACCAGAAAATCGTAAGAACTTCACATATAAGAAAAGACAGCTATACTCAAACGCATATAGAGGACGAAGATCCAGAGAATGCCATTACAGCATTCCCCCAAATATAAACTTACACGCACTTTTAAGAAGATAAAGATAAAGATAAAGGCTGAAAATCTACCATCTAACCGAACACCAGCACAGCCATTGGAGGCAATGATTGACATCTCACTCAGCAACATACCCTTAACTAAAGATCCGGAAGTTAATGCACAAGTCAGTTACTTAGTTTCAAGAGAGAGAGCTCTTACAGAGAGAGAGAAGCGGCCGTCGTTCGGAGGAAGAGAGAAGCGGTCGTCGTAGTTGGAGGAAGAGAGGGTAAGCGATTCGCGAATTGCAGGGAGGAATGAGGATAGGGTTTTTACCGTGGATCAAAACGGCACGTTTTGATCGGCACGTTTTGATCCACGGTATTTTTTTTTCTTTTTTTTAACTATTAAACGACGTCGTTCTATTTAAAATAGAACGACGTCGTTTTGATATTCAATAAATTAAAAATAAAAAAACCCGGAACCGGTTTTTCCGCTAAACCGGCGGAAAACTCCGCTTCCGGTTCCGGTTCCGGTAAAGCTCCAAATGGACCACCGGTTCCGGTTCCTGGAAGGGGCGGACCTCCTCTTCCCGGAACCAGTGACGGAACCGGAACCGGAGATCCGGCGGAACTCGGACCGGATTTACACCCCTAGCCAACACCTTCCCTTTTTTGAGGCCCTAATTGAACTTCAAAAGAAAGAAGGAACCTAGCTCCCAATTTTCCTCCATCACCACGATTACAAGAACTACTACTACGACTTCTAAAAGAACAAAATCAAAAGGTGCTCCTTTTTCTGATCGGGTGCGTTTGCAAACCATTAATTATTCCAATTTTTTTGTTTTTCAATTCCAAAAGTTTAGTTTGCAAATATTATTAACTCAAATTTTTTTTATCAAATAAAATAACTTCAAAATAATCTATCTCTTTCCTATCAAATCATATTCGTTTTATTACAATAAATATAAAAAATTCTAGGGTTGAAAAAAACCGGATCGGACCGCAAAATCAAACCGGATTTGCAGTCCGGTCCGGTCCATACCTTTTGACAAATCGGTCCGAACCAGACTGGACCAGATTTATTAATATAAATAAAAAATATATTTTTATATTTTTTAATACAAATTACAAACTTAAAAAGTTTAGTTTGAACATAAACTAAACTCTACATTTTTATATGCACTTCCCCCTTCGAAATTAACCTATTTTTTAAAAAAATAAAAAATGAAAAAAATGAAATCGGTTCGGACCACTTATCCTCCGTATAAGCACAACCGAAAATACGGTCCGAAAACTAAACTGAATTTCCGGTTGTGCAACCTTAAAAAATTCAATCAAATCATCTATTTCTTCACTTTTTCACCAACTTCCATAAAATTATATTTCTCTCTATTCATTTTTTCACCAACTCTTATAAGATTCTACTTTTTTTCAATACTCTCTTATAAAACCCAAAAAAAACTTCAATTTCCTATTTTTTATAACATTCCCTAAATATTTGAAATGGTTAAGGTTAACCAACGCATTAGATATGCAACTGAGACAATTCATAGCAATGGCGGATACAAGTAGCCGGAAGTGGCGGGCGGAGGCCATCGCCCCATAGGTATTGTAGGGTTGAAGCTCCGACCTGATCTTTTGGCAAAATAAAAGTACCAACCTTTTAAAATGGTTGCTGCAGATGCCTAGCTAAAAAGGGAAGGAACCATGTATGACGAGGTAATTGGGATGATTTGAAATATTTTGGTTATTATAACTCAGAGCGTGTTCAGATCTTTTGTAAGACATCTACTTTGCAGGGGGTAAGACTTTAACAACTAGCTTAGAATGGGCAATCTGAGAGTTGGTACGTTCAAGCTTTTTTATGAGTGATTTTCTATTAAAGCAGCTAAACCATTCGTTTATTGCTCTCATTCCAAAAGAAGACGCCCTTTCAAAAATCTCTCAGTTTCGTCCCATTAGTTTGTGTAATGTGACATATAAAATTATTTCCAAAATCCTGACATCTAGGCTTAAATTAGTGATGCACAAGCTGATATCGATAAATCAAGTTGCTTTTGTCCCATCTAGACATATACAGGATAATCTAATCATGGTGCATGAGATTATGCAAACTTTGAAGCGCAAACAGAGGCGAGGAGGTCTTATGGCACTCAAGGTGGACATGTCAAAGGCTTATGATAGGGTTAGCTGGAAATTTCTTATGGACATTCTCCATTGTTTTGCTTTCGGGGAAAAATGGTGCCGTTGGATCTACCAATGCATTTCTTCGGTATCATTTTCAATCTTATTGAATGGTAGTGCCTATGGATTTTTCAAACCTCAAAGAGGTCTCCGTCAAGGAGATCCACTTTCACCATTTCTTTTTGTAATTGTTATGGAGGTGTTGACTAGGCTTATTAAAAGAGAGGAGGCCCGGGGGAACATTCATGGAATCCGAATTGCCCGCTTGGCTCCACCCGTCTCACATTTATTATTCGCTGATGATATCATGTTATTTTTTCGGGCTAACACTCATGAAATTGCTCACCTCCAGCAGTGTTTAAGTACTTTTGCACAGTGGTCTGGCCAAGAAGTGAATGCTGCAAAATCTTTTGTCCATTTCAGTGCTAATATGGATGCCTACCGGAGAGAGCAGCTGGCGAGCATACTGAGAATCCCACCAGCAAGCACCCCGGGCAAATATTTGGGGCTTCCCTTGGAAGTTCCAAAATCGAGGCGACAAGCTTGTACCGAAATTGTGGAGAAGACGGACAAACGCCTTGCCGGATGGAAGGCCCGAGCACTTTCCCAAGCGGGACGTACTGTCTTATTACAATCGGTAGTTTCAGCCCTCCCCTCCTACTATATGTCTGTTTTTCTACTTCTCAAGCAAGTGTGTAAAAGATTAGATACCAAGATGAAAAATTTTTGGTGGGGATTTGATGGAGTCTCTCGACGTTTTCACCCCAAGGCATGGGATAATATTTGTAAGCCAAAGTCTTATGGCGGGCTTGGCCTGCGACGGATGGAAGAGCTTAATAGAGCTCTTATGGCCAAACTGGGATGGGAACTGGCTCAGCAAGCGGATCATATTTGGGTGCAAGCTATGACATCCAAATATTGCAGAGGAATGAATTTTCTGTTTGCCCCTATGGTATCGGGTGCCTCCTGGATTTGGCAGTGCATTATGAAGACTCGAGAGATTGTGAAAGCTGGCCTATGTTGGTGTGTGCAGAATGGGGAAAGCATTAATATTTGGAGTCAACCGTGGGTCCCTGATATCCCAACTTTCATCCCAAAACTTCAACAAGGCAGATTGGTGGACCGAAGACTTAATAGAGTATGTGATCTTATAGACTCTTCTTATAATTGCTGGAAAGTGAATCTTATAAGGCATCTCTTTAAGCCTATGTCAGCAGCAGCCATTATTAATATACCAATCCCAATAGCACCACAGCAAGATAGCGTTAAATGGGTGTTGGAAGCCAAAGGGCATTTGTCGGTTAAAGCAGCATATCTTTATGACAATAGAAATAAACTATCAATACAGGGGCCATTACCATCAACCATTTGAAATGTTATTTGGAAACTAAAGGTGCAGCATAGATTAAGATTGATGCTATGGAAGGTAGCAGCACATGCACTGCCATTAAGAGGGACGGTGGGCAGGTTTAGTGGGGGACAAGACTTATCCTTCATGCTTTGTCCACTTTGTAAGCTTGCTGTGGAATCTATTGAACACTTATTTTTGGAATGCTCCCTTAGCTTTATCTTATGGCAGCATGGACCATGGCCTATGAATGTGGAGAGATTCACACAACTTTCCATTGAAATATGGATTCGTTTTATTTTTAATGCAAGCAATATGTCTGTAGGTGATAGGCCCTTATGGAATCAAATGATGATGGCTGTTACTATTATCCTTGATACCATTTGGCACACACGGAATTAGAAAATTCATGAAGGAAAGGAGCCTGATGTTATGCAGCTTATTCGGTCTGTTCATAGACGATATATGGCACACAAAGAGGCTTGGAGTGCTATTGATACTGCATTTCCAGATTGGCAACCTCCTTCTGAAAGGGTTGTCAAAATAAATTTTGATGTGGCAATAGGTGATGGATGGTTATATGTTGCTACAGTTGGAAGGGATTCTGCTAGTCAGTTCTTATGTGCAAAATCCCAATGTTTCCCGGGGACAAATCTACTGAAAGGAGAAGCCCGTGCAGCACGCTGGCTTGTGACTTAGCTGAAATTTTTGTGGGGCAGCATGTAGAGCTAGAAGGTGACTCTCTTACTATCATCCAACAAATTATTGACTTGGAATGCTCGATTCTATGGCTGATTAAGGGTGAAATTACTACTATTAGACGTTTGTTGCGCCTTAAACCACGGTGGAAGTTTGTTTGGAGTCCACGCAGTGGAAATTGGCTTGCACATAACTTAGCTAGATGGAGCTCTATGTCGGGTTCTATGGGGGTTATTCATTGCTCTGATGTGCCTATGGCTGCACTATCTTGTAAAAACTATTTTGATGGATAATGATAACCCTCAGTTTACTTAGAGAAAAAACAAAAAAAAAAAACCCAAAAGTAATGGAGAAGGCATTGGCTGTAACTCGACCAATAGAGCTATAGTATGCACTATGCAAGATGCTGAGCGAAAGCACTGGCCCAAACTCGCCCAACCAGACCGGCCTGATTGAGACCTACGGAAGTCAGGAACTCCATGGGCTGTGTCTGCGAAGAACCCGCTCCATCATCCATGTTTGTCAAAATGTTTTCTTGTTTTCGTTTTGGATGAACTTGAGAACTACTCGGCCAATGTTGGATCCGCAAAACTTGATGCATATATACATATTGGGCAGGCCGTTGAACAGAACGAATTTATAAAATTCAAAATTTACACTTCTATTTGTCATCTTTATTGATATTTATTAGTGACATAATTTGTCTCCCATTAGAAAAATTAAACTTTTGAATTGAATGTCCAATTCAGACATAATAACATAGGTAATAACACGGTGGAAATTGTTCGGTAATTAATAGGATAATATTATTTTGAATAGTAAATTAAAATCATTTCCAATTTGCATGGAGTTGTAATACAGATGTGATGATACTAAGGCCATGTTTGTTTTGTCAAAATCTTAAGAATTTAAATCCAACTTTCTAAAATTATACAATATTACTTATACACGAATATCAATACAACTTAATATTTCTTTTTTTATAAACATCAATACAAGTCAACATCTTCTACACAAACACCCATAAAACTTAAATATCACCTAAAAATTATCAAAACATTTTATATCTTAAAGCTATGTTTGGTTTACATCTCAAAACAGTTTTTGTTTTTTTTGTGTTTTTTGGAAGTAGTGTAGATTCTTTTGAGATTGGTGAAATGTGTGTTAAAAGTTATTGGGATTGTTAAAAAGTTATTGAAATTGATGAAAAAATGATTGGAATCGGTGAAAATATATTGGAATTGATGAAAAAGTGAATGAAATTTTTTTGAAACTTTTTTAAGATATGAAACAAACATAGCCTTAAAAATTTCACAAAAAGGAACGTGTCCTAAGTTTGAGTTACTCATCTTATAGAAAGATGAGCTTACACGACCCAACCCAGAAGAACTCACATAAAAAAAAAATCAGAATTATAGAAAAATAGAATTATTCAAACCCAAGAATGACAGAAGAGAACAAACTCTCCACGATCGATCACACATGATAGAAAAAGAAACCGCCCATAAAGATCATGATAGAGGCGGCTAAAAGAAGAACCAGGAAAGTAGGGAGAGTGAAAAGCTTAACATAAAATGAAGAAAGGTAGGCAATTCAGTAATACGATTATCTTAATATTTCGAGTTCTCCAATACAAGAAACGATACAAGTGTACCGTTGTTCCAAATACCTATCATAAATCATCTGAGTCATCCGATTTATACATTAAAAGCAATACTCTTAGTCATGTTATTCCGTAGATGCAGGAAGAAACTCCCAATTAAGCAATGTAAACAAGTTTATATTCATTCCAAAAATTGTTAATTAAACTTAGAACATGCAATTTAGTATATTATTTTTTTGGAATAAATACACTTTGCACCTTCTAACTTTAAAGGTCTTGACACTCTCCACTCCGATCTATTATTTTTATTACATTGCACCCACCGATTATAGATTTCAAACATTTTGCACCATTTGTTAAAATTTTCAATCAATTTATATGAAAATTTATTCATTAGTCTTGAAAATTACAATTTTACTCTAATGAAATGGCCAATGGAAAAAAATAAGGATAAAATTGTCATTTTATACATAACAAAAATTATTTTCGGTCTAAATTAATCGAAAATTTTAAAGAAATATACAAAGTGTCTAAAATCAGTAGCTGATAGGTGTAATATAACAAAATTAATAAATTGAGATATAAAATACCAAGACCTCATAATTAAAGGGTGCAAAGTGTACTAACCCTTATGTTTTTTCACCGGACGTGTAATCTAGTCTGACGATGAATGTTAGCTTTAGTCGATGTTGTATCCTATGCAAAGAAATTTTAATATTATCTTAAAGCTTTCAGATTCAAATATCTTAATCACTAGTCGACGTGTAATATCTTAATTGAAAGTATGCCAACTTGCACAGGCGGATCTAGCTAGGGGCAATGGGGGCAGCCGCCCCCCATCACCCCAAAAATCTGTCAAATTTTTTTTTAGTATGGGCAATTCCCTTAAAAATTCGATCCATTCTCAAACACCACTTGACTTAAGAAATAGCTGCTGAGCCCAAGAATGTACTGCTGCCCCACTAACTATCAACCAATACTCTAGAGGTTTAGTTAATGGTTTGAAAGAGCAGATCTAATTGCTTTGCTGATGTTACCTTAAAGTGTGTACTGGCCAACACTATTTTGATGGGCCCAAATTAAAAAATTTTGGTGAACAAAATAAAATTCAAATTTTAAGTAAGAGGGAAAGAAAATAAAAAATAGTACATGAGAAAAAAACAGGTGCACTTGCAAATTTGGATATATGTGATTTGTGAAACTGTTTATTTGAATTGGAAAACGTAGGATGTAATTGTCAACTCTTAGTAACAGTATACAGTATAGTATATGTATTCTAATATTTTTAATACTGTAATTCTAAGACAATTTTTTACACTACAAAGGAAAATTTTTTTTTATCATTTTACCTTTAAAGTTCGACCCCCATAAATTCTGATCCTGGATCCGCCACTGCCAACTTGTAAACAACAAGTTTGACTTTAAGACAAAGAAAAATAGACCTGAGCATGGCGAATCCATTAGTCGCCGAATGTCTGGTACGCACGTGCTCCATACAAATACTTCCGTTTAAGAATGGGTGTAAATTAAACAACAGTTACTGTCAGTGTTTGGTTTGGTTACTTGCATTTTCCACGTGACTAATAAGTTTTATGAAACATTTCAAAATAATTATATATCATGAGTAAAGATATGGATTGAAAGAGAATCTTGCGTCGGAAGGACGTGAGCTCCCATACTCTCATTCAGCATCCGAACCTCTGCGCGTGAGGGGGCTGATGAGCATCAGAGGGCTGGACTGTTAGGTGAAATAATTCTTTTTTTGTTTTTCTCTAAATGTTAGGTGAAATGATTCGAAGATGGAGCATCTCTGCTTCGTAGGGCTGTCCAACAAGGATAAAACATAAAAAAAGGAAACAAAGTGGAGAATTCAGTCTATAGAATTATTTTATTTGAACTAGTCTAAGAGTGTGTTTGTGTTGAAAAATTTTACATCACTTAAAATTTTAACACAATAAACTATTACAATATAACCTCTCTCTTCCCCATCAAATCATAACTTTTCACTACAAAAATATAAAAAATTATATCTCTATTCACTTTTTCACTAAACTCAATACCTAAAATTTTAACAACACTAAAATTTTACAAAACAAACCCACCCTAAGGTGTGTAGTGCGTTATTAGTAGTGGCAGTGTACCGACCCAAAGATAAGATTAGTCATACATGTGCTCTAACTTCAAAATAATTAGTTAAGGTTATTTTTAAAATTATTATAAAGTTAATTTCATCTAATAAGGTCTCAATGTAAGACTTAATCATCATCTCTCATTTTTTCTTCTCCTACTCTAAATGAGATTCAGGATATTACAGGAAGTACCTCATTTTAGACCATTGTTGAGTGTGGTAACCAGCTTTTGACGATGATAGTTTAGCAGTGTCAAGAGCAGTTTATCGCCAATATTAATGGTGTCACACCCCAGACCCATCAGGGTCCAATAGTAGACTTTTCTCTTTACAACAATAAAAAAAATAATTTAAAATAAAGATAATTCATTCATTTATTTTGAAACTGAACACTTATAAAGTTCTCACTTTTAAAACCAACATCATAATTAAAAACTCTCAATAAAACATAATTCTGAAAAACTCCTTCCTCATCTATCTCAGCCCGCATGCCATCTACGCTTGATCCTCAGCATGCTCCTCATTATTCTCTAAAAATAGAAATATATTAACGGAGTGAGTTCGACAACTCAGTAAGTAGAGAATAAAAATATTAATAATAATCTTTTAAAATAAATTTCCAAATGATTTTTCAATAGTTCAGAAATTTCCTTTAGGCAATATCAGTAAGCCATGTTTACCCTATGGCAGGGTTGTGTCATCACTCCGAAGAATAGACGCACCAGTAATCAGTAATCAATGAGATGATACCAACAAAGACAGTAATAACAGTAATCAGTAATACACATTGCCACAGGATTTCAGAACATAAACAGTAATCATATTTCAGTGTAAACAATAATTGGATAATAGTGAATCCAAGAATTCAAACACAGACTTCGATATAATTGCCAAAACCCGTCATTTCATATTATCGAGAAAAATTTATCGTTACCCCGCTTACCTAACTCGCTTGAAAAATCAATATCCCCGCTATTAGCACAACCGACATCGAAAAAACTTCAAGAATTCGCAGCAGTGAGAGAGAGAGACAGAGAAAGATCTCAAAAAAAAAATTGGGAGGTGTGCTTAACCTCTGAACGAGCTCCCCCTTTTATAGGTGAGGAAAACCTAAGATTTGGCCGAAAAATTCATTGCACAATCTTGGAATTGATGTCCTTTCGAAATCCCCCATAAAACATGATAAATCATATTATTTATGAAGAATCTTCGAGATATTTGCAAAGGAGTTGAATATGCTTCGAAATCTAGGCAAAAAGAGGTGTAACGGGAGAGAAAATGAAGAGAGAGAGAGCGGTTTATGAGAGAGGCGGTTGGTTGGCGAACAGACATGAAACCGCTGCAAAATTTGAAAAGCTAGGGCTGAGGAGGAAGAAGATTCAAAACACAATGTTTCATTCAAATAAATTATGGCGAAAAGAAGTTTAAGTAAATTAAAACTTCATTAAACTGAATAAAAGCGTCAGGCGCCTCAGTGGTCATGAGCTACACGCCTCTCTCCTCTCCCAAGCGCCCTAGTTCGAATCTCTCGTGCGCTTTTTTTTTTTAACTGGGTTATCACAAATGGGCCCATCACCATTGCTTGAATCTTGTCTCCCAGTAAAAAAGGACACTGCCCCTGTGCTCGCCCCCAATGGTTCTTGATGAATTTGAACAATCTTACACTAGCCCACACTCTAAATCGTTACATATTTTACAGTAATGTAATCAGTTACGTGTATGTTTAAGCTAATAGTAAAAATAAATGAAGTTTAAATTTTAAAAAATCGCCAATCCTAGAGAGAGAGGTAGAAGAATTTTTCCCTCTTTGGCCGACTGAACCTCTCATCCCACCTCCTTCTTCGGCGGCGGGAGTAGCTGGAGCTCCTTCCGCCCCCTCTCCTCCTCTGCTCTTGCCTTCTGTGACCGGAACCTTCAATAAACCCCCTTTCCGGCCACATTTAGGGCCTTTTTTCCTACGGATTTGGTGATTATATCTACGCTTTTCAGGAGACTTTTGAAGACCACGACCAACATGAACGACATCTACATCGACCAGAGAAGCTTTCTGCACCGGCCAACTAGCGACGGACGACGCGTGTGATCTCACGCGTCCGTCCCTTTTTCTTCATTTTTCAGTTGCATGTGGTCTTCTTTGGTATGCACGCGCCAGGTGGCTGACATCTCGACATCCGGGCGCTCCTTGTGGTCATCTCTGATGACCGGCAGAGCAGCGCGTATGGATCCACGCGCCTCCTTATTTTCAAATTTGGTTGGTTTATTGCCTCCATCTGCTGCTCCTATGACCCTATTTCGCCATCGGCTTTCCTTTCACTGGTAGTCTCAGCTTGCTGCCCTTCGTGGGCTTTTCACCCTTTATAGGTCTCTACCTGCCCTTTTGTGCTTGGGTTTGTAAGGTCGTTTGACCCCTTTGTTCTTTGGCCCGTTGCCTCTCCGAAGAGTGTGACACACCCCTTATAGCATATACTTGATGTTTTCAAACTTCCTTGATCTTAATGAAAGCTTGATGTTTTAACTAAAATAAATGAAGTTAAACTTTGTTGTATTGTATTAATTTTTTGGGAAATTGACATTTTAGTCCCTAGGTTTTGGGCACTTTTTCATTTTAGTCATTCAGTTTCAACTTTCAAATTATTAGTCCTTGAGTTTTCTTGTTTTGACGAAATGGGTCTTCCATCAGTCTGTCATCCATATGTTTAACGACACATGAAGTAGTCGACCATGTATATGTGTTGAAAGTGAGCGGTAGACCGCTTCATGAAGCGGTCGACTGGGTCAAAATTGCTGACGTGTCAGAGAGTTTCGTTAAGTATATGGACGACAGACTAACGGAATGACTATTTCGTCAAACAATGAAAACTTAATGACTAAAAATTTGAAAGTTGAAACTGAAGGACTAAAATGAAAAAGTACCAAATATTTAGAGATTAAAAAGTGAATTTCCCTAATTTTTTTATATAATACATTTTAGACGGCCTCGATATGTCAGTTATGATTTATTCAAAGATGCAAGTTTACAATTATTAGTTTTAGAAAATTATGCCAAAAAAGACCATCCGTTTGAGAAATTCAACTAAACAATAAAGTAAATTGACACTTCAAAGCTATGAAGGTGGACCTTAGGTGGGTCATGCAGGACTAGACAGGAACTTATGTTTTTGGAGACGAAAAGAATCGACTGTCCAATGTCCATGATTGAAACAATCCGTTCTTGAAAATGCACTGCAGCAATATTATAAGCTGTCCCATGACAATGGCACGTTTTTGTTTTTATTATTTTTATTTTTCCATTGAAATTTGTGTGTTGTGGTGGCACGTTACAATTAAGAATCTTACACAAATATATATATTCAAGCTCTTTGGTATAAATAGGACGTCGTGGGCTCTTGGCACTAGGGTCCTAGTTTTCATGAGCTTTTACACACGTGGCATTGGGACCGGCCTTTCTCCATCCGTCAACGTCGGACAGCAAATACTTTTTGGGCTCACAGACCACACGTAAAGTTTGGTGATGTTTATACACAACAAATAAGGAATAAGAAAAGGAGAAAAAAAGTGGAGCGAGATTATAGATTGAAAATCTTTACTAGATTATAATCTCGATAGATTCGAAAGAAGCTCCTCGTAATGTCTAGAAACAAGTTGAGTCGCAGGCTAACTCGGACGATACCAAAGTCACGATAATCAACAAATATAATAGTGCAAAAGACCCTATAATTAGACACATGAATCTAGCACGACCGAACATAACAGAAGGATATTAAATTGGATTTTGTAAGATTTTGCAGATTTGTGTTTTGTCACAAGTATGATTTAGTCCTTACCGTTGAGTGGGAACAGATTACCTCCGAAGGCAATCCCCCTCCGAATACCGATCTAGGTATTCGGAGGCGTGAAAAATGCTCGAGTTGTCGCTGCTCAGGTAGGTGTGGATCCCGTCTGAGTCTGACCCACACTCCTCAATAATTATACCGTCAGCCATCCATTCGGTAATTTGGACGAATTTACCTTCGGAGGCAATTCGTTTCCCTATTGAGTAGGTTGAAAGTTCAAACACAACTGAAAAATAATATTGACTAGATAAATAATTTAAGGATAATTTTCACTTTTAACTCCAAAATTTTAACCAAATGTCAATTACAAAATTTAATTGTAAAAATTATCACATATAGCTTCAAAATTATCAACTTCAATGTTTGTTTTTTTTAGGAAAATTTTTATCTTGAAATATACAAAAAATAAACTCTGCCATAAAAAATTAATGATTGGAGACTATAATTGAGAGTATAGATTAAATATTAAAATTTTCATAGTTTAAATTTGTAATTAATATTTGATGAAAATTAAGTATTAATTTTTTTTCCATAATTTCTGCTCCCAGCTAAAATTTTAGTTTCGAATAACTTCAAAATATTTTTTTCTTTTAAATAATTTTTTCTATCAAAATAAATATAAAAAATTCACTCAAATAATCACTATCTTTAATATTTTACCGATTCTTACACACCTCAAAATTTTGGGAGCCAATCACCACCTTAGTTCGGTGGGTTTACATAAATTTTATGGAAATTGACAATTTAGTCATTAGATTTATAACACACTGACAATTTAATCACTATGTTTCATTTTTTTACTATATGGTCACTGAGAATATATATGTGTGACGATCTGGTCTTTCCGTCAAATCTCTGTTAATTTTTAACGGAATAGAATGAGGTCGACCGCTTCAAGTTACCTTTGCCCCAACAGTAAACAAACTGGTCGACCGCTATTCCGGTTAAAATTTTAACGGAGGTTTAACGGAAAGACCAGATCGTCACAACTATGTAAAAAAATGAAACTTAGTAACTAAATCATCAGCTGTACTAAAAACGTGTGACCAAATTCACAATTTTACAAACTTTATTTTATATTTAAATGAGATTGTCAAATTTTTCAATTTTTTTTTATTTGTTTTCTCTGTTATTGTCTGTGAGCTGATTGGGCAGGAAGATTTTACAACTGTTTTGTTTTAAAACGTGTAAGGAGTTGAAGTCGGTCTTACAGTCCGTCCTTGACTTTGAGTGTCAGCGTGACGCTGGAATGGCCAGTTGGTCATACAACTAACAGTTTCGTCGCGGTCACACAACTAGTGCCGGCCCAGCGCACGCAGTCAAATAAAGACAATTAACAGATAATGGGACGCAAGTCACGCAACGTTCAGCTTACACTTCTCTATTTTTAAACACTCTCTCTCGGTTCTCCTCATTCGTCCCCAAGGAACTCAGGCGGCCAGGCCCCACATGGGACCTTATCATTCTCTACACAGACAGTAGAAGGGAGATTTGGGTAAATAACCAGATATATCAATCAGATTTCAGACGGCTGAGATTCAAGTTGATAACCTGTCTTTCATCTCCAATTGTAGTCATTGTAGTTCTGTCTTCCCGTGATCTTTGCTCTCTCGGGCATTTCATCCAATATACTTAAAAGCCAGGCTTCCCAATCGCGGGAGGGTGTGGTTGGGGGCGGGCTTCTGAGTTTCTTTGAGAGGAGCGGAGAGATGAGTTTCAGGGATGAGAGCGAGGATGCCAAGGATCTCAGGAAGCCGTTCCTGCACACCGGTAGCTGGTACCGTATGGGGTCGAGGCAGTCCAGCATGATGGGCTCCTCCCAGGCCATTCGTGAAAGCTCCATCTCTGTTGTCGCCTGCGTCTTGATCGTTGCTTTGGGCCCTATCCAGATGGGTTTCACTGTAAGCAACTTTTGCAATCAATCTTCCTCTGTCATTCTCATTTTCGTGTACATTTTCAGAAAACAATTTCGTTTCCTATTCTTTTATGTTCTTTCGCCACAAAAATAAGCCTTTTGAAAATTTCTGGAGTCAGATGTTTCCGTTAGGAATGGACTAGAACAAAAACAAGAAAGCTTCAAATTGGTTTTCTTTCGTTTGTAATGAAACTTTCTTCGCGACGAAACTGAGAACTTGTTTTCCACTAATTGGTTCTATACTTTGTTGCAGTCGGGGTATTCGTCTCCTACCCAATCTGCAATCACTGAGGATCTGTCACTTACTGTTTCAGAGGTATGAATCTCTGCTGCTTTGGCCTCGTTCGGGTTTTGTTTTTGTATGAGTTTCTAACCGTATTATTGGGCCAGTTTTCTTTATTCGGCTCTCTATCCAATGTGGGTGCAATGATTGGGGCAATAGCAAGCGGTCAGATTGCCGAATATATGGGAAGAAAAGGGGTAGGATGGTTCATTCATCGCTTCTCTTAGTGTTTGTTACACATAGCTTTAATTAATTGACCCTTTTGGTTTCTGATGACCGACTATTGTTCACTGTCGATAAATTGCAGTCTTTAATGATCGCCGCCATTCCTAATATTATCGGATGGCTTGCCATATCGTTTGCTAAAGTAAGTTATAATGATTATCAAATTATAGTATTAACTCTCTAGGCGTATGGAAAGTGCTGGCCAAAGCAATTGTTATCTTACGGAAAAGGTTCACTGTTGTGTGTAGGATGTTTCATTTCTCTACATGGGAAGGCTGCTGGAAGGGTTTGGTGTAGGAATAATATCTTACACGGTAATGGTTATCTTCACTTTCGTTCTTCTAGAAAGGTATAGTGTTCCAGAGGTGATTCATGGGAGTGTTAACGTTGCTGATTATCTGTAGGTCCCTGTATATATAGCTGAGATAGCACCTCAAAACTTGAGAGGGGCTCTGGGTTCAGTGAACCAGGTTAGCTGTGTTTGCTGCTTTATTCTTACATGAGGTGGTGTTAGTCATACATATGAGACTTCAATCACTGGCCAATTCAGTTTTTCTTTCTTAATATCCTTTGTCTTTTGTGTCTATGTAGCTATCAGTCACCATTGGAATAATGCTGGCTTATCTGCTGGGACTTTTTGTTGAATGGAGAATACTAGCAGTTTTGGGTAATCATGTTAACGATTCACTCTGGTGGTCATGAAATCCTCTTATTCTCTATAATCTTTTCCTGATATGGATATAATGCGTCTTTGTTGCATGCATTAACTTTGTTTCCAACGACGATTCTGCTATATCTCATGTCTACCTAATCATAGGTGAACAGTGTTGATTGTATATTCTCAGTAGGTATTCAACTAGCTTTTCATATTTAAAAGCTGACTTTTCTTAAGACTTCTTTTACTTTTGGTAAAGAACATTTTAAGTCTTGTATTGTTAGTTTGCTTGCAAGAAAAAGGGAAAGTTGTTCTGAGGGTTACTTAGAGAAAGGGACTCTTGACTCTGGTTTTTTGTGTCATACAAGTGGAGTGGTTAAACTTGTTTGGTTCAATTTCGATTAAGAATTAAAATGAGAACATATTTCCTACCTAGCACGGCTAAATTTCTAGCTGTTCTGTAACTTTTTTGGGTTATGGACCAGGTTTTCAATCTTGATGAAGAGTTGTTCATTATTTTTAGGGTTCATCTTTTTGAGTAGGGCAATAATCTGGTTGTCTTCTTGGTAGCTAGTTATTCTATGAGAATTTCATTTTTGTAAAAAAATTGGAGGTTGTAAAGAAAAGTGGCGAAGCCCTGTATAGAAGAAGATGGACTCAAATAATCTAAAAACACCCAAAAATTTCCAGGAAGTTGAGGCCCATCGACATGCATAGTTGAAATTTCTGGGTGGTCATTGGGTTTTCTAATGGTCTATGAGCTACTGGCACTCTAACTTCTTTTGATTTATTCAGAGCAATTTGTAACTTAGAAGTTAATTCTTTTCGTTCTAAAGGAACAGAAGGTGTCATGTACTTGAAAAAGTATCTTTGGAATAATTAAATATCATGACCTTTTCTTTTGCAGGAATATTGCCATGTACAATATTAATACCTGGTCTGTTTTTCGTTCCAGAGTCTCCTAGATGGCTAGTAAGTTTGCGTGAAGTTGGTTCTCTTGATTAGAGGGAGGTATTGGTATTTCATCTTCATGTGCTTTTCGTTTTCTGAATCCAGGCTAAAATGGGCATGACAGAAGAATTTGAAGCTTCTTTGCAAGTTATCCGGGGTTTTGATGCTGATATTTCAATTGAAGTAAATGAAATCAAGGTAATAGCCATTTGTCCTTAAGTTGAACTGTTTAATGGTTTTGCCTGATTCTATGTCACCAAAGTCATCCACCCCTTTCTCGTACACAATTTCCATCCAGAACTCAAGGCATATAATTGATATTCCATGTCTCATGGAAATCACCTCTTTTAATCATAGTCAAATATGCATTTTGCAGAGATCTGTGGCATCAACAAGCAGGAGGTCAACAATCCGGTTTGCACAACTCAAACAAAGAAGATATTGGCTTCCTCTGATGGTATTCATTGCTTTCATCTAAGGTTCGATTTTCCATTGGTCTTTGTTGTGGCCTCAACCTAGATCTTTTTGGCTAATTGATATCCTGCAGATTGGAATTGGATTACTTGTTCTGCAACAGCTTAGTGGAATTAATGGCGTCCTATTCTATTCAAGTACTATCTTTGAAGCTGCTGGTAAGCCTGAACTCAGGTCTCATCTTACATTGAAGCATTTGATAAAGGTGGTAAGCCAGGGTCGCGTTAATCTTGGATCCACTGTTTGTTTTATTGTCTTTACTCGACCAGTATTCTCTATCTCTGGCTCTCCCCCGAAAATGATTGGACAGTTGCATCTCCAGAAGTTTAATACAGTACCTCAAGGAACTGCTAGTTGTATCAAGCAACTTTTTTCATATCAAATCCTTTTCACAAGTAAAACTGGCCTTTTAGTACTGTTTCCATAACCTATGATTGGACACCCTTGCTTGCTTATCGTGAACTA
Organism: Myrica gale; assembly: GCA_963930655.1. NCBI lineage: Eukaryota > Viridiplantae > Streptophyta > Magnoliopsida > Fagales > Myricaceae > Myrica > Myrica gale. Next base: position 4,630,371 of record OZ005599.1, read on the forward strand.
GTCCACAGCTAGTAAATGTCCACACGTTGGCTGTGATTTTGGTTTTACCTGAAGAAAGGTTACTTGTCCAATTTCATAAAACTGGTCTTTGCACACTATTTAGCTGGGAAATTAATTATTATCAGCTCAAGGCTCAATTCGTTTATTAGTTGCTATAATTATGTGTAGGGGTTACTTCAAGCAATGTGGCTACAGTTGGAGTTGGTGCTGTTCAGGTACAGCTCAAAGATAGAGTCCAGTATACCTACATAAATGATATTAATTTTATTTTTCTTCTAATGTCCAATGTTCTCAAGCCATACCATAAATGCCATCCAGGTCATTGCTACTGGAGTGAGTACATGGTTGATGGACAGAGCAGGCCGTCGACTTCTTCTTATTGTGAGTTTGAGCACTTCACAGGTAATTATCAACCTGGAGGAGAAATGGATGGATTTTTTATGATTTCATTTGTTTTGCAGATTTCTTCCACTGGAATGACCCTTAGCCTCCTAATTGTTGCAGGATCATTCTTTCTAAGGGTAAGAATTCAGTAGGTTTTGTGAACTCACAATTTACATAAGAATTCTGATATGCATGCAAAAGTTTGTACTTCTTCTGATGCTGTTCAACTTTTTCCATATGATACCCAGGGTTTCCTATCAGACGAGTCAACTTTTTATAGTGTAATGAGCATCATTGCTGTGGTTGGAGTTGTGGTATGTCTATGTTTCATGCCGTTATATTGAGAATGTCAATGTTATCATTTATTTTGTTGGTATAACTGATTCTTTCTCTCAGGCGATGGTAATTTCATTCTCTCTGGGCATGGGGCCAATTCCATGGCTTATAATGTCAGAGGTACCATCATTCCATTGCTATAGATTCTCTCATGAGATTTGCTTGCGCTTGTTGGACCTGCTGGAAGCATCGACTTTACTACTGTCTGACCTGCGTTTCGTCAAAAGAAAAATAGTCTGTTAACTTTCTGCAGTTAATCTTGTGGCTCATTACAAATGTAAATTTTCTGATGCAGATCCTTCCAATCAATATTAAGGGCCTTGCCGGTAGTGTAGCTACACTTGCAAACTGGTTGTTTGCCTGGGTGGTTACAATGACTGCAAACTTGCTCTTGGATTGGAGCAGTGCAGGTTTGCCTCCCCCCTAGCCCCCCCGCCCTCTCTGTCTCTACTTTTTCTTCACTCCCCCATCAACTAAATGGCTTAAATGACTGCATAACGCCTTGCAGTTACAGTAGGGAACAAAATGCTGTATAAAAATCATCAAAATTGACCAAAAGATGGAACTTCTGTTTCCTTAGACCCTGTTCTTTCTTTTCCTGCTCTTGGTCTTAATGGGGTTGAACTAATTGAGGCTATTCTGCTCTTGACAGGAACCTTCTCCATATATATGTTATTAAGCGCTTTCACTGTGGCATTTGTTGTCATTTGGGTCCCTGAAACAAAAGGGAGAACTCTCGAAGAAATCCAGTCGTCCTTCAGATAACATTTTACTTTTTTTAATCTCTTGTTCTTCTTCCTCTTTGTTAGAAGCCGCAATACTGCGATTCGGAAATTTTGCAATGATTGCTCAGATACTGTGAGATGCAAACATGTACATCTATTATTCTTGCATAAGGACAGCGTTTTCAGCTAGAAACTTTTCTTTGGCTTGTATTGCTGATGACCTGCTACTTTCCTCCATAATTTCCTACATGTAGTTTGTATTCTATGTTCAACAGTTGCCTCATTCAATTGTTTAATTCATTCAGATCAATTTTGTCATCCACTTGCATTCTTTTTCCTAATTCATAAGGACAGCGGTTTTTTTCCTCAATTGGGTAAGCAAAGGTAAACTTCATATACATAAATAGATTGCTATACAATGAACTATGACCCCACTAAGTAGTGTTACAACTATCAGGACGGTGGTAACATTCTTAAAGCTCAAAGTGATGTGCAGTGCACTTGTAGCAACTCCATTAAAAGCTTTATTCATTGTAAGCATGAAACTGTACATAGGAGGCACAGAGATTTCAAGGGGCAAATTTGAAAAACATGTCATAGCTGGTACAAAACAAAACATTTAGAAAAACTTAGTTAAAATTGGAGGAAACATCGTAGTACGCCTTATATTATGGAGTAAAATTAAAGCGCCTTACTCAAAGTTCCAATTTATCTGAATTAGAGTTGCAAAAAAATATATTTTATTGTTCGATTTGTCCGTGAAGCCAGATGGAAAGTGATATGAATTGACTGAAATACTACTTCAAAAGAGGAAATTACTTAAAAATTTGAGAAATTTTTTAAAAAAAAACGTTAAATCCTAGAAGGCAAATGTTTTTTGGTCCGTGCAAACGGATGGGAAAGAAGTACGGGTGTTTACACACCAACCGGTAGCCCATTGTGATGGAGTAACACAGCAAAAATAAGCTGCAAATGCAAAAAATATGGTGTTAGCAACTACAGCCATCCAACGGTGAGTGAAACGATCCTACTTGACTGGTAGGCATGAAAATTCTAGTTACTCCATCAGACAAAGATGTGCGTTTTACGACATTCTTGTTCCAAAGTAAGACGGCCGCCCTCCAAATAAAGAGCAGAAAAGGGTCATTGGGCATAACAATCTCAAGGATTGGCTTAATGTTTAAAGCTTGGGATTTAGATATTTGCTCTCTCTAAGATCTCAAGGTGTTGCCAACTCTTAATGGCACTGGAAGAACTACCAGTGCTCTGAAAGTAGCTTGGGATTTAGATATTTGCCAAATCATTTGTCCAATAATTATCTAATTTGTGTAAATGGAAGAACTACCTTAGGCTCTGAAAGTAGTCTAAATGCATGCAAACCGCCCGAATACTCTGGTTATCAAAAGAAAAAAAAAATCGGCATAGGAACTTGTAGAATGATACAGACTGCAAAATGTAAAACGTGGATGAAACAAGGCGTTCAGCTACCAAATTCTAGGAACTTGTACTGCTAGGTTGTACAGTTAGGTCGGACATGGTTTGGGTCAACATCTGGAGTACCGGGGGGTTTTTTTACAAATAAAAAGGGCTTATAAGCAATTAGCCTAAAACCCATGAAAGAGTGAACCTTTAGTTGGCAATGAAACAGTTAATTTTGTTAGGGAACTGGGACTTAGAACAAGCAGTTGGCAAACACCTAATTACAGTGTGTACATAAGGCAGATACTTTTCATCAAAGATCACTATAGGGTACAAGGCACTCATGACGGCTTTGTTAGGAGAGAACAGAAGTTTGAACTAGCTCTTAACGACGCGAAAGAACCCCATGGAAGTTTCCCTTCCTGGTAACCCATATTGGAAAAAGATAAATGCAGCTGATTATCAAAGTTTTATACCAGCCTGTGTATTGTTTTACCAAACCTTCCAAACCAGCCAGCTATGCAAAAGATACAGTCAATGAAGATTAATGCAGCAAGTGCCATGGGTAAGCGCGCAAGGCTCACATCTCCCTCATTGAGACAGAAAACAGCAGCATTTTTGCAGTTCCTTTTTGTATCTTTCTACTCTGAGAAGCTATCATAAGTGCCGATCCTATTATCTTTTTGGCTAATGGTTTAGCTTCTGCCTCAAATGCATATTGGATATCTGCCCAATATCCGTCAGTGTTAACAGGATAGAGCATCCCTAAAGATATATTTGCCACAAAATAATGGAGGCAGTGGAAAGAGCTGGCAAATTTTTGGTTGCTCTGCCAGTCACTCTGGGAAACTACCGACCCTCATCCGTGGGATGTAGAAAAAAGTTCTGAGTTTGAGAAGGTTGCTTGTACTGCTTTACTCCTCCTAGCACTTCAGAGTGCATAATGGGAGAACGCATCCCAATTTCAACCCAGTAAAAGAGGAAGCTTCCCTAACAAACAATGTGATATCAGTGTGGGGATGGAAAAACATGCCACTGATGCTCAAAATCAGGTGCTACAAAGAAGTAACTTACAGTTTCAATTTTTTCAGTTGAAACTTTTATGACATATAATCAGAAAACTAAGAGCATCTGCAATCATGTTAATACAAAATCATACTTAAATATGTATATCAAGAAGATCAGGCAAAGTAATGAATATTTACAAATTGCAATCATTCAAGATACACATAACTCTCCAAGGAAAACTTTCTACATAACCTCTATTCTAACGATATCTGCGGTCTTCAGCATTGAAACTTTGTTCGAGATAGAGGAATTATGTTTACCTTCCAGTAAGAGGTTTCAATTAGAACAACAGAAAGGCGTGAGTTCATGAAATGGGGAAAAACAGTCAAATGCGTATGCATGACAACAGTAGTTGTGCATAGGCCTGGTCCCCTAGCTATCTTTTTCACAATGGCCAGCCAAGGATATCACAGGGACAAAGTTTGCAAGGAAAACAAAATAAAAAAGGCCAATCTAAATTCTAAGCCTACACGATTTCTCTTCAAATTTTATTTAATGCTCATAGCTATTAAAAATATGGAACATGAGACTGCTAAGGTAAGGTAAACAGAAATTTAATAAATAAATGCATTAGTTCTCATTAACAAAAGCATAGGATTATGCAATGAGAAACTTCAGTGCATTATTAAAATACAAAATCAATTTCCTCAAATCATAGTACTTGGAAACATGACTACCGAACTATGAGAGATTAGGCTACTGTTATAGTACCCTGAATGGAGAGTCCAAGCAAAATGTTACACACAGCTAGGTAATTATCTTCACAGGGTACTTGTTAATGCAGTCTTCCCAGGGTCCATTATGAGAAGGCTTCACATTCCGAAGTGCCTGCCAAACCGCACTGTTACATTTGAAACCACTTCCAAATGCAATCTGCCAGACACGGTTGCCCTTGCGCATCCTTCCTTTGGCCTCTATATAAGATAATTCATACCAAATGGAGCTCGAAGAAGTATTCCCGAACCGGTGAAGAGTCATCCTAGAAGCCTCCACATGTATTGGCAACAACTGAAGATTCTTCTCCAGCTCATCAATCACAGCCCTTCCTCCAGCATGAATGCAAAAATGATCAAATGCAAGTTTAAAATCAGGAATATAGGGCTTGACAGTCTTATTTAGAAGCTTCTTAACGAGCAGAGTTGCAAAGAATAGAAGCTGCTCGCTAATGGGAAGCACAAGAGGACCCAATGTAGTGATGTTTATTTTAAGAGCCCCGCCGGCAATTGCCATCAAATCTTTCGATAAGGAAACCCCAGTCCTCCCATTATCGTCCTGTTCCTGGTAAACACAACGAAAAGCCTTATCATCCGCCCCACGATGAGTCCTCACAACGTGAACAAGCTTATACTTTGCTCGCCTCCTATCCACAGACTTATTCGAAAGCAAAACTGCGGCGCCCCCAACTCGAAACAAGCAATTGGGGATCAACATAGACTTCCTATTTCCAAAATACCAATTCTGTGTAATATTCTCAGTGCTCACAACAACAGCGCAAGTGTTCCTATGAACTTGCAACAACTCCTTAGCAAGATCAACCGAGATAACCCCAGCACTACAACCCATGCCGCCCAAATTAAAGCTCCTTATATTACCCCTTAGTTTATACCTATTAACAATCATGGAGGAAAGCGAAGGCGTCGGATTAAACAAACTACAATTCACAACAAGAATACCGATATCCTTAGGCTTGACATTCGTGTTCGCGAATAGGATATCCAGGGCACCAAACATGACCTGCTCCGCCTCCTCTCTGGCCGCGGCCATCGACGGCCTCGGCGGAATGTGGTGCATCGACTCGGGGGCGTAGGTCTCGTCGCCGAGCCCCGACCGCTCCAGAATCTTGCGCTGGAACTCCAACGAGGAGTCATCGAAGTGGCCGTTCAACCGCGAGTGCTCCATGAAGGTAGTAGCCGGGGCCTTGAGATGATCGGGCGCGCGGTAACACGCGTAATCAACGAGATAAACCAGTCGGGGCCGGGTCATGATGTAAAAGGTCAAACCGAAGACCAGAAAAGCGGAGCAGATTATGACGCTGACGAGATTGTACTGGAGGTGAAGCCAAAGCTGGCGAATATCATCGAGGTTCATCTGGGAAGCCTCGATCAGGGTTACGATGATTAGCGGCACGAAGCACAGGGTTAACAGATTGGTGATGAGGTAGTGATATCCTAATTTCACGTACTTCAGATTCACGCTCTGCAGGAAATCAGGAAGCCTCCGGCTCTGTCCGATCTGGACGCCCACAGAACCACCAACACCCCCGTCGACGGGACCACCGCCGGCGGTGGAGTTATGGTTAGCGCCGCCTGAGTCCATAGCGGTGGCTACAACTTAAAGATTTCCTCTTTCAGCCTTTTCTTTTCTCTCTTTTACTTTCCCGGGGGAAAACGGATATGAAATCCGATTTCGGATTTGTGGGGCGTATGGTGTAATCAATGTGTGAATGCCTAAATAGAAAAAGGTCGGAGGAGAGAGAGTGGGGGGATTTGTGTGAGTGTGTGCGAGTGAGGTCGGAGTAAATTTTCGTGGGAGAGTTTGACCGTTAAAATTTAACGGTTAAATAACGGTGTCATAAGATTTCCGGGGGAGCGTTCAGAGGAATATGCGCTGACTGTGCTGCGCACTGCAAAGAGATGCTAAAGGTTGACTATTTTTAGCCAATCAAAGTGCCACTGCGTAATAATCGTCGCAAGATCGCAAGAAAAAAAGGTCTAAAAAATTGTATGTCGGCCAGTTTGGGGATATAAACGCTGCGGCACTAGTTACTGTGTGAGTATGCACGGATGAAATCAGAACAATAAAAATTTAATAGTTAAAATAATGTCACATCATTTAATGAAATTGTGTCGGATTTGTGACCCAATTTTATTAAATAATGTGACATTATTTCAGCTATTAGATTTCATACAATATAATTTCACCCGTCCACTCACACACTCACATACACTGTCCACTCACACAATAACTTGTGCCTATAAGTGCTTAGGAAAAAAAACAGAGATTTATTTGTATAAGAAAAAAATAATGGAATCTGGGTCAATAAAAGAGTGTCTTCCAGGAGGTTTCATTTGGATTTTATGGTGTCGTGTTGGAACTTGGAGGATTAGACCTATTTTTAAACTATTTTTTTCTCTACTATTATATGCTATACATATAGACAAAATATATAATTTTTGGGTACCTAGAATTTCCTGTAAAAAAAAAGAAGAATTTGGTACGATTTACTATTTATTGGGTTATGGGTTTGGGAGCCCTTCAAATAAGTGACTTCTGGAATATTTGAGAGCACGCTTTGGGAACAATCATTAATACTGCCCCTTTGGCCCCTTGCTTCTTCTGCTGTAAATTGCTGATTCGTCCAAACAAATAACAAAATCAAACTATACCCATTTAGGAATACAAAATAGCCTAAAAAAAAAAAAACGATACCCATTCAATTTGAAGTTGAAGAAATAGTTTTTTTTTTTTTTTTACTTTAAGAGATACTATTGGCACAGATAAGCTTGTGAGGAAATATTTTTGGACATTGAGAAATATATTTTTAATGTAATTAACAGTTTCATCTTTTGGGATTCCCCACTTAATAACAGCACACTAGGAATATATTTAATTTGAGATCCTATTGGCTACTATGGGGAAAAAGTTTCGAGTTGAAATTAGTCAACAGTAAAGTTAAAAAAATCGAGCCATTAACAAATTGACTAATTTCATATGGACTATTAATAACATTCATTAATGTGTTTACAACATCAAAACCCCCTTGTTAAGATTCAAGCTTTAAGACCCCATACCCTATACCCTCTACGGTTTTGGAACCAATTTTGGGAACTAGAACTGGTTCCAAAGCCCTTTGCCAAACACGTCCTTAAGATCTGCAATTTTCTGGTTCTTCATATTTTCTGGTTCTTCATATTTATGACGTGTGGACTCCTTTCCCAGACAAAACAAAACTCTGCATAGAAAAAAAAAACTGCCTTATTCTTCTGTGCCGGCAAACAACATATGACATCATTGTTTCTAAGAACCCCTGGAGGATAAGACCAAGATGTATTGCTACTGCACTCTCTCTCTCTGTTTTTTCTGCTTCTCCCATATTTATGACGTGTGAACTCCTCTCCCAGACAAAAAAAAACTGCATAGAAAAAAAACTGTCTTCTTCTTCTGTGCCAGCAAACAACATATGACATCATTGTTTCTAAGAACCCCCTGGAGGATAAGACCAAGATGTATTGCTACTGCACTCTCTCTCTGTTTTTTCTGATTCTCCCATATTTATGACGTGTGGACTCCTTTCCCAGACTAAAAAAAAACTGTGCATAGAAAAAAAAACTGTCTTATTCTTCTGTGCCAGCAAACAACATATGACATCGTTGTTTCTAAGAACCCCTGGAGGATAAGACCAAGATGTATTGCTACTGCTCTCTCTCTCTCTGTTTTTTCTGCTTCTCCAGCTGTAACATGGTGCGTCCAAATCCTCCTCAAACGGCTGACAAGTCAACCCAAATCACGCAATTTTTCCCTCTACAGTGTGGAATGCCCTTAACAAATCATGCATGTTATCTTCAATCAAAAAAGTGACTAACGAAGTCAAACAATCCGGAGGGGCATGACAATTGACAAAGAAAACTAACATAATTCCTACAACGTGCAGATGACAGCTCGTAAGTTTTAAATACCAAGTAAAGCTGGAAGATTTAAATGTCTGCTGTGGCCTCCCTCATAAGTTTTTCAGTGAGGACTTTGGGGAGTCCCATCACGCTGTCGGTAGTCCCAACCTGGACAGAGACCCAGCAATTAGATTGTAAACCAATGCACAATAATTTTTTTTTTGACAAGAAATATACGTCAACAATTAGTAACCTAACAGCATAAACAATGGAATTTCTAGCTGAGAGGCACGTGTAGATTGAGTCAACTTTGCAGCAAATCACACCTATGGGCAAGCCCTTTGGACTCATTGGGCAACTTCTCCAGGCAACAACTTTTGAACGGATCAACTTTAAGAGGTATATTGAGGCAGATGAAAAAGTGTCTCAGAATTTCAGATTGAGTGGATAAGTTTTGAAAAAGATCACCACCCTGTATAACTAACTGAAAACAAATTTATTCCCCTTGACAAATTTGTTAAGAAACTTTAAGCAAAAGCCATTATAGACACATTGCTTGTTCTTCCAGGCCTCAAACCACTAAAGTAGTTATCCTCGAATCAGAGACGGAACCGGGGGGGAGGGACCGTGGCCTCCCCAACCCTCCATAAGCTCCTAAAAAACAGCATATTCTTTACCCTTTTTAATGGATTTTTGATTTTTTGTTATGTTTTATTCATTCCCCCCCCCCCCCCAAAAAAAACATATTGACTCCCCCAATATTTAATTAATTCCTGACTTCGTCCCTGCCTCGAATGATTCATGTTTTATCAACAGGTTTGGTTAATGAGTAATGACCCCCCAAAAATACCATTACATATCATCATGAAAAATTGTAATACACTACGCGCCAAGACACATACCATGATTCTATCAACAGTTTTAAGAAAAATTATACTTAAGAAGGTCGATAAAATAAAATTTTTACTAATGTCAAGTAAATTGGTGGGATTAGTATTTAAGCGAGTGACAAACTGAGATGTTATACTTTTTTTGGCCAGCCTAATCTGATCCATAAACTATGCCAACTTTGTCTTCTTCTTTTTTCCGTTTTGTTATGACAAATCGGGATTTCTTGTAATGAGTACAGAAGTGTAGCAAACTAACCACTTGTTTGACAAAGGGCAGTATCAAAGGATGCTCTATAATCAGTCCCCCAGTAACATTAAGCACAATTCCCTCCTCTACCTGAAGAAAAACGAAAAGAAAAAAGATGGAGTGCGTGTAATTTTTTCTCCCTTCAAATGATGCAGAAGTGACTGCCAATTGCAAGGAAAGAAAACAACTTTTACCACTTTTTCAATGATTTCATCTCGTATTTCTTGGAAATAGATCTGCAGCAGATCACTAAAATAAGTATGATTTCCAGACATTATCAGCACTGGAGATAATAATAAAGGGCATTGGTACACAATAAAGCAGAATAAATTTGTTTAAATGGACAGCTAATAGAATACACATGTAGACAGATGAATTATATAACGAAAATGAATTTTTTTTTCTTAGCAAAAAGGGTGGAAGGAGAGGACCAGAGTAGCCTACTCTCCCTGGGCGTGACCATAGGAACCTCTACCCGCTGCAAAATGTCTTGATTGAGCCATAGCTACCCACCTTGCGAAGGGGGACCGTCACCACAGCCCCACAAGAGTAGTAGTCCAATTGGTTTGGAGGTCTGAAAATACGGGCACCCAAGAGCGGGTGTGAGGGCAGGAGGTTTATGGATCGAACCCTCCCGCCTCCAAAATCAAAATGAACTGATACAAAAAAATGTAGGATCAAAAGAATTCCTTCAATGAAAGCCTGATTCCTTGAGATGGACCATTTGAAAAGAAACCTGAATGTCTTTTGTACTCGTGCAGCACATATATACAACAAAATGTTCACAAGTTCAAGGTTTCAACCAAGGATATCTCCTAAAAGGTGACTGAAAGAACTCTAAGCAAAACATTCGTAATTGGTTAGTTTAGAGAGCAAAAAGAACATAGTAGCTATTCCTGCAGGATAGAGATGATATAGTGAAAGAAACTCCTTCGTCTGAGGAGATCTAGCAATATACTATTCCCAATACTAACACATGAATAAAACTGGTAAAACCAAAATTCCTTATATAATTTTGCCACATAGGTAAACCTAAACATAAATCAAAATGAGCATAAATTAACAAATATATATATTGTTATTCCATAATTTCACTCATTCAAGTAATAGAAATTCTAGAGTATGTTAATCTGTATTTTAGTGTGGATGTAATTACTCAGATAGAGAATATACCAAACAATGCACTGCTGTTACACGAATAGAAAGGATTGACGTATAAACCTACTACTACTCCATCAAAGGATTGACCAACATATTCTTTATGTTCTACTCCACTACATCAACCAAACAAATAAATCGGGATAACTATGTTATTCCCACTTATATTAGATCCTATTAATACAAGTTTCCATTAGTATCCTCTTTTTTTTTTTGATTAGTAGTATCCTCTCTTGATACCGCATGCTAAACGAGCCTTGTCTTCTCAACATTCAAAATCACTATCATTCAAAACAATGCAAAAAGAAATTGTTAGATTGTTAAAGTTCCTTCTTGAGTTAGTTTACGTAGGATCTTCTGGTTGGCATCTCATGACTTTCCACCCGATATTTAATGAACCCAGAATATCAGGTCTTCCCAAATTATTTTGGTCTCCAAGCTCAGACACTTGTCGCCAACAAGAAAACATTTTCTTCCATCTCTAGCAATTAAACAAGGTGTAAAAGATGAATTTTTTTCACCAATAGCAATGAAAAATTTGCTTTAGCTGAAACCACACCATATAGAAGGGCCCCTCATAAGAATTAGATCAGAAAACCCTTCAACAAGGTATTCAGCACATAGTGAAAGGATTTCAACGAAGACACAACTTTTTCATCCGCTTATTACTTTTTTGGACAACACAGCACCACAAGGCAAGACAATCATTTATAAGGAATAGAAGCATATGGTACCTCCACTCGGTCCCATTCTCCTTTTCTGAATCCCGTCTTAAGGTTTGTAACGAGCACAGATCCCACTGTTGCTGCATGGCCCTCAGAATAGTCTGCGATGCGTGCCCATAAAATTAAGAGAGAGATAAGTTACCCAAAAAAATAATCAGAATTATCAAACAAGACAGCAACAAAGAACCGGAGGGGAAGCAATAGAGGGGGAGAGAGAGAGAAAGAAGAGATAAGAAAACCTTTTAAAAATTGCCTTGCTTCTTCCTTGATGGTTTTTCTCTGACTACACCTTCATAGACCACCACCTCCAGATCGTTGGACAATAACAGTCAGAAATGATATCCAATAGTGTTCTATTTCCAACAAGGTAAACAAATAATTGATCGTGTCTAACTCTATAAACCTTTCTTGTCATCAGAAGGCTATTTATGTCCAAGGATACAACGTGCAAATGAGGCATACAAAACATCAGCTTCCAGAAAATCTACGGGACTTCTAAGGCATGAACTAATCAAGCTGTTGAACTTTTAGGGCTAGCATACACGCCCATGCATACTGGGAACACTCCCTTGAGCATAAGAAATCTTCTGCTAGAAATTTAAATTTGACCATATCTAATGATAGTTATATCTTGGAGTCAAGAGAATGTTAGAAACTTAATTGAAAAATGCAAGATGTACGTATATACTTTTTGTGGGTGTGTGTGTGAATGACGGAAGAGAGTGAGACAAAATAAGAGAGAGAGTGAGTGAGTAAGAGAGTATTCATGTTAGTTTACGCCTAAGTGTTGGCTTCTAACAAACTATGAATCCTTGATTAAGGAAATCCTGGCCGGCGTCAAGCCGATATTTGAACCTAACTTGATTGGAAATGCAGCGCATAGTTTTTGCAGACTATGACAGGTCCTACGAATATAGGATAACTTTGTGTCTGAAAAAAAGACATGATAATAGGGCAGAACTTCGAAGGAAAACCTGATCATAACATTGAGAATCAAAAGAATGTATTGAGGATTCAAGTCCTTCCTCTACAATTAAACAACACACATAAGGCATGTGTATGTGTTTAACTACCAAAAAGAACACAAGGACTGCTTTGTTTTTTCTTCCAAAGTTATTAGCATTAGATGGGTAATATCTTCTCAAAGTCGCAAATTGGTAATTCAAAACTATAAGTTTGCCAATCCATGAAATTCCATTCGGAAATTACATCACGCAAGAATCCTCATAAACTACTTTTCCAACCCATACATACCAAATACTCCACTACAACTAGTAAATTTTTTTTGATAATTAAGCCAATTTTATTAAAAAGAAGAAAAGACAAAATACACGCGACAAAGGAATCAACAGTACAAGAGAAAATACTGAGGACGCTCCCAAGAAGCAAACTAGAGAAGTCAACAAGACTCTCAGCCCACTATCCAACAAAACCCTCAACCCACTATCCAACCAGACACTCCCAAGAACTTCCACCCGCCCACAAAGCCAACAAGACACCACAAAAGACCCCTAGCAGACAGTCCGCAACATTTACGTCATCTTAGCGAGAGCAAAAGACCCTTCATAATTAACCGAAGACTTCAACCCCTTCAACTCCCTGAGCATCCTCCCCCCTGACTTTCTAGACTTTTGCGGAATTAGCGGCACCCGATTTTGTTCCAACGCAGCAAAGAGATCCCTCAGTTTTTCCTCTTGACCACCACACGACACCCCAACCATCTGACCCACCGAGGAAACCATGTCCAAGACCCACGCCTGAGATTCCCCCCCACAGCTTTACCAGGGAAACTTACCGACAAGGGTTGAGATTCGAGAGCTGGTTCCACCACCTCCATCAAAGACAACTCCCCTCCAAAAGTGCCCTCTGCTTCGCCCTCCTCAGGAACTCCAACCTCCAACACTGCCCGAGAACATTCCCCCTCCTCCAACCCACCAAGAATAACCCCCTCAGAAGAATCCAGCATTGCCCGGTCCTTCTCGGCAACGCAACTCCCCGGATCGTGCAACTCCTCCAATGGGACCCCACACTTGAACTTCCCAGCCTGGAGATCGGCCAGATCTGGCATCGAAAAGGAGCCCCCCGTTGTCTCCGGCAAGCCAAGAGAGGAACGGGTTAATTCTGCTCCAACTGCAAGAGACTGTACCGGCGCCGGAGATTCGCCGGAACCCAACCCTGTCACCACAGATAGGGTCGCCGGAGGCAAAGCTGGACTACAACTAGTAAATTAGGAATACTAAATATATCGAAGGACTTGATTTATACTTGGTCACAAGTAAGTACCAACGTCGGCTCAGCATCCTTTACGTAGTCACCAATGGGGAGCCTTTGTAAGATGGCTTCTGCCTGTGAAGAAGTTTCCATCAGCTATGGTAAGTACCTGAGTCGTACTCCCACTACAAACCAGAAACCAGTTGCCTTCATTGATAAATAACTATATAATAGAAACCATACTAAACTATGTATGTTAATGCAGCCGAGAAGGCAGGAACAAGGACAAGTGCATCAACAGAACCAAATATAACCCAAAAGATGCAATTGCTGAGAATCACTGCATTATAAATTATTAAATTTGATCAGGTAGTGAGTATCTTATATTTCCACCCAATTAATATCAAGTACAAAGTTAATATCCCAAAACAAGCCAAAATCCAGCCATAAAAGTTAAAAGTAACTGTCTAACAGATGCATGAATTTGCCTGGAAGAACAGACCAAAAATACAAGCCTGGATATCCATGCCCAGAAAATAGCACAGTAACAAAAGTCAATTTCTGGGTGCGAAATTTGTGATATTTCTGCCCTGTAAATATCATGGAGAACTTCTTGATTTGATCTTTATGAAGAAAGGGAAAACAAACAAGAGTTCTCCCATCTGCCTTGACTAAGAACAACCCCTAAATGCATTATAATTGAGTAACAAAGCATCGGAAGTGAACCTTAATGACTAATCATGATGACAAAGTAAAATGCAGGATCAAAGGTGCTAGAACTGCAACACATACTATTCCGTCCTTTCTCAAAAGGCAATGTATCCTTGGTCCATAAATAGCCCTAGGTAATTCCAGGTCATATGCACCCAGTTGCTGAAACAGGGAACTGAGTAAAAAAAGAAAAGAAAAGTAAGAGATACTGTGTCCGCCAAAATCAAAATTGTTTGTTCGTCACCCATCTCTTGGTTATTGACCGTATGTAGTTTTGATATGATAGCATCAGCCTGAGATGCAATTAACACTAAATGAATCAAAGAGACTTACACCAAATCAACTCTTAAATTTGTGTTGAAAAGGGAACATAAGACAATGAACACACACACCACACCCACACACGAGAATGCAGCAAATGGATACTAAAAACAAAAATAAAATAATATAAATCTAAGTCCTTCTATATAAAGCCAAGAAAGGTAATTAAGCTCTCATATCACTAGTTTGATTTGATGGCTTGATAGTAGCGACTAAACATTGTCCGAGGAATATTGACACTTTGTCTAACTTCAATAGCCTTTCAACCTCTTTAGAGACTTTGATCAATGGAGAAAATGGAGGTTGAAACATATGCTTTTGCACTACCCTATCCAGGAAAGAAAACAGCACCTTGGCCTCAGAAAGAGCCATAACCAAGTCTTCTGGCTTCCCCTTTCGGATGTTTTTTTCATCAATGTCCGCAGTCTGAGTAATTAAAGAGGTTAACTTTCAGGAAACACAGGAAATTTGGTATATAACTGAGAGGGGGGGAAATACCAAAATTGTGAACTCGTATCCCATCTCAGCTAAAATTGTTCGGCGTGATATTGATGATGATCCCAAGATTATCTGCACAACCGCACGTGTTAACTCAGAAACGGCGTGTAGATTATTCATCTAAAAGTTCGTACATCATCTTATTTAGATGAGTGAGCGATTGGAGTAAGATTATATTGAAATTCACGAGTTAATACCTTCGTTCATTACGGAAGTCCAATAGTTCTTAAAAGTCTAAACTTTTACGGGTTCTTATTTCAGCAGCCTCTATTACAAGAAAGAACAGTGTGAACACAATGCGGGTCTCCTCGTCGCAACAGTAACCCTAATTGCCTAATGCAACCCCGTTTGGTTTCCGATAAAAGTGGAGGCAAAGAGAAGTGACTGGAACTTATAACTATCCTGCCGTGGAATTCCATTACTCAGACCAACTTCCAAAAACACTCAAAAGAAGAGAAACACAGCGAAGAAGTTGCCAATGTATTTTTCTTCAATTCCTTAAAAGAACAAGTTGCTTGATTTTTTGTTGAGGAGGCGTACCTTGAATAGAGAAGCATTCGCTTCCATGTTCTTCTGTCTTTTTATCTGTCTCTGTGTGTGTGTCTCTCTCTCTCCAACTCGAGCAGGTGTGTGAATCGGGACGGATGCAGCCGCAGCGAATGATAGAAAAGGAGGCCAGCGTAATTGCTACGCGGTCTATGTTAGAGACTGACAGGGCGCACGCTAAATGCTTCTCCCCTGCCATTAGAGTTTTTCTGCACTTCTTCTTCTAATTTTCTGGGTAAGAATCTTTTTTTTTTTTTTTAAATCTTTTGTTTTGACCAATAGTTTCTATTGTTCTGTTGCCACGACTCTACTGCTTAAATTCTAGTCGATCACGTGCGGCACAACGAAGGACATTATAGATAGTTGTTAATTTGTTATGTCTTGAAGTTTATTTAAATTTGGTAGATAATATACATAATACATATAGAAAATGCGTAAAAATATAAAATAAATATGTATTCTGTTCAAATCATATGAGTTTAACATAACATAACGAGGGAGAAAAAAGAAGAAGCTAGCTTGTTCAATTTATGTGTATGGTAGGATATACAATATCCATAAATAAGTACGTATTTATTCACATGAATCAACTAATTAATTTATTTACTATAGCCTTGTGAATTTCATACATGTATTTTGAGAAAATAAATCCTCCATTCATAAAAATGCAGATGTTTAATTTGGCCTAAAACATACTATTATCATGAAAAGGGTAAAGTCATTATGGCATGGGTTAAATGCCTTTTACTATGTATATCAACCATTTGCTCTAGTTAGTTGTACAAAATATAAAAATAATAAAAAATAAAACATCAATTTTTCACTTTCAAACTATGGTATAAATGTCATATTGAGCTATCAAACTATAACAATTTATCCGTGTTTGTCTTCAAATAGGATTCACCAATCTACGTAAATTATATTTTGTGAGTTTAGGGGTATGTTGGTGTTGTAAAAAAATGTATGATTCTAATAAAATTGTGAATATTTATGTGAAATAGTGTTTTTATAGGTGTTTGTGTAAAAGATAGAGAGAGATGATTTGATGTAATTGTTTAATAAAAAATATTGGAATTAGGTGAAAAAATATAAGAAGAAAATTTGTGATAATTTTTTTTAAAATGTATTGAAATTTGTGTAAAAAGTTGTTGGAGATTGTGTTAAATGTATTGATGTTTGTGTTTGAATTCTTATAATGTTCGGTGATAGTTTTGTGAATGGATTTGAATCCTAGAATAAACTTGAAAACGAACATTACCTAGGTAGATAGCTCAAGAAGGAGTGAATTGAGTTTTATAAAATTTCTTGAAGATATGATATAATAAAATCCAATATAACAAAACTTTAAAAGAATAAACAAGTTATAGCATAAGCACAAAAGCTTTATCAAGAATATATGCAAGAAAAATAATGTAGCTTTAGCTTTGATCACGAAATAAATGAGCCTATTATAATAGAGAGATGATCAAGAGAAATGTCATAAATGTAAAGGCTTTGATTACTCTTAAGTTAAAAGTAGGGTCTCATTATTAAAGGCAACCTTAAAACAAAAAATAAAGATTTTTGACACTTGAGAAACCCTAACAAAAAATAAAGAGTTAATGCTTACAATAAATGACTCTACAATAGCAGAATATGCTGATCAAGTGCACTGGTAGTGAAAATGATTTTATTTTTTGAGCTCCCATCAACCATAGAAAGATGGTCTTTAATGAGAGAGAGAAGTGACTTGGCTTTGAGAGGAAAATTCAAATTTTGATCTTTAAGTCTTGTCTAACACGCTCTCGTTGCTTCCTTTTTATATGTTTGAGGGTGAAAATTTTGGGTATGAGGTTTGAGAAATATTATAAAGTAAAGATATGTTATGGAAGTTGGTAAGAAGTGAAGAGAGAGAAGATTTTTAATAAATATTATAATAATAAAAAATTATGTGGTAAAATTTTTTATTATTAAACCTAAATTTTTGAGCCCAAATTTTTGGGGCTGAAACATTCCTATGTCATTCAGCTTTTTCTCGCCGTGGGGCGCATTATAGTATAATCGACTCATTTTGAAACAAACTCAAAGTTTCTATTTTTTGCTGACGAATTGTAGTTGACTCATTTATCTTGTGTAGTCGATACTTACTTTGACTTTTCTACGTATGAACTTGGCGTTTTGACTGTTTTAGGCTTATCTTTTCAGCATTTAGTCAGCTATGCTAACGTATAATCACACAAATTTTGTCATTAGAGACCTCTGACTTTTGGATTAATTTGAACTTTAAAGAAATACCTTCTATATAAATAGATACTCAAATTAATATTGATAAATTAATAAAAATAATATCAAATTGAGAGTGATTTATCAAGATCTTAAATAATATAGATTAATATAAAAAAAAGTAAATTTTTAGAAAAGATAGTCTCTTTAGGAAAGATAACATATGGTTTCTTATCATCAAAATCAAATTGATCCGAACTTATCATGTAATCTTGATGCTAACATATTTCAATCATAGGATCTTATTTGAAGGTGAACATTGATATATTTTGGTAGTTTAGAGGGTTAGATGCGATGAAATTTGTAATTGAACAAGTAAATAACATTTGGATGGGAGTTCAAACAGAGCGAAGGTAGCATTTGGCTTTTGGGGGCTCAACGTACAATACTTAAATTTTAAGGGGGCAATGTACAAAAAAAGGTTTAAATTTTAAAAAAATTATCTGACTTTTTGGAGGGTTTGGAGGGCCTTGACCTCCCCAGCCCCTTTTGACTTTGAACTCAAGTGAAAATTCTCAAAAATAAAATAACCAAAAATTATATATTTTCTCATCCTAATATATATATATATTATGGTTTTTTCACTACCTTTCTCCCATGCAAATCAGCTACATTAGGAGTACAATATATTCATGGGCAAAAGAGCCACGAGCTGATAATTATGGTCGCGGAGAGGCAATAAAATAAATCAAGGAAAGGCAGTACTGGTGAAGATGGGCGGTACAAGTGGGGAGGGTGGTTTAAAAGCAAAAGAGGGAAAGAAGAGAATAACTAGACACATATTCCAGAAAAAAGTGTATCATGTTATCCATTGTGATTTCTTTTAGATAACAAGTGATGATCAGTGGTACTTTTTTAAAGTCGGGTTTGGAATGGACCTGACCTAGCTAGTTTAATCTCATTAGTGAGCTTAACGCCATAATAAACTTAAAACATGTCTACCGTAACGGTCGGCCCTCACCATATATATACATTAATTAAGTCACATATTTTGTTCTTTTGAAGAATTCATGAATCAAGGTCGGTCAGCTAACCGATGTTATTCTGACCAACTCATCTACACTCGAAGGGCGGCCGGGTTATAATTTTCTATGTTCAATAGAATTCGTACCTAATAATGATACTGCAATGTAGTGCTTTATGCAAGACAACTTAGTTAGAATACTGTGGTTAGCTAGAACATGGTTTTCTTAAAATCCGAGTTTTACACTAATTGAAGGATCCTCAAGATGTCGGCCGGCGGTCGGTAGTTTTAAGCACGAGGTTGAGGTGAGAATCCTCATAAAGTAGCATGCATGCCGCCTAATCTGATTTACATGCCAGTAATGAAAAGGTCTACATAATTGCCTGATGTTCTGGCCTCTTGGGCCTATATTGTAAGAGCGCACACACATTAACGTCCTTTTTGTCGTGACTGGCGACAAGAGAAATAAATAAATAGAAAAAGAATATGGTAGTACCTATTTATGATTTTTCAGGATGTGATTTTAAGACTTTGAATTTTAATTTGTTATAAATTTGATTTTACTACTTCTGAAATTTGAGACACCAGTCTATTTTTTGTAACTAATTTTTCGTCTAACAGAATATAACGTGACCTCCCTAAAGCTGGGTGGAGGAACACGCGAAAAGTCACGTCATGTCTTTCAACTATGGGTAAAATCGTAATTTTACCGATTAAAAAATAAATTTATATTAAAATAAAAAAATAATATTATAAAGTGTCTGAAATCAATAGTTGATGATTATATTATGACAATAATAATAATAAAGGGTACAAAATGTCAAGATCCCTAAAAACTTTAGAAGGTGTAAAGTGTATTTATTCTTAAAAAAATATAAAATTATAATTTGAATAATTTTCTTGTTTTTTAGATATATTTTTGAACACATTTATTTTATTGTTCAGTTGTTTTTATTATTTTTATTATCAAGATCCTTCACATGTATTAGAGGGTCACGCCATAATTTTTGATAAAAAAAATGAGTTGAAAAAATGGACATGGGTCTCAGATTTTATATTAAATTTACAAAATTAAAAACTTATGTCCTAAAATCGGATCGCAAAGAAAGCACAAGTACGTGGGTGTTGGCATATTTTTTTCCAAAAAAAAAATATTATAGATAATAGATCTAAGGTACAATTAAGAGCTCCCAATTTGTGATAATGTCGTATACATGGTAGTCTAAGTGAAAAGAAAAGCAAAATGCTTCGGTCTTATTTGAGATTCAATAATTTGGGTCAAAAAATTTAAGTTTAATAATAAAAAAATTCATCACATAATTTAGTATTATAATATTTATTAAAAATATTTTCTCTTCTCACTTTTCATCCGCTCCTATAATATATCTTTACTCTATAATATTTTTCAAACTCTCGTACCCAAAATTTTCACCGACGAACATACCGAACTTTGATAGACTGCTTTAAAACAAAATGGACATCATGCCATCGATTCGGATCAATTACAAAGGTATAACCACGTAAGAGTCACTGCAGAAATGACTGTTCCTTTGACAGGCGTAAACGAAGACCATATATATATATAACAATAAGAAAAAAAAAGTAAAAACTAGATATCTAAAAGCATCTTATTCATGGACTTGTAGTAGTGCTGCATTTGCATATGAAAGCACTCTGTTGGACTCGTTTTTCAGCGTATGGCCGCAGCTTTCTCCTGGATTCATTGGAGCCTCAGACTCTTCAGCCTGCGCGCGATAAATAATTGTGATCAGTCTGGGATTAAACTTCTCCGGCAACCGACGAGAAGAAGAAGATACAATATTCAACGGTAATATTTTGACAGATTCTAAGCTAATCCAATATGGTGATCGAAGTATCGAACTTAAACAAAACTGGATATATATATATAGCTAATAGCATTACCTTAGTTCTTGATCATCCATGAGATTATTGTAAGCTTTTGTGCTTCCCCCAGTCTTTCTGTAATTGGGCAGGGGGACTTGGCCAGTCTCAATCTGCCTGACATCTTCCACAAGAACCTCATAATGCCTCTTCACTTCCTCGACGGTTTTTCCACCCACTGCCCTAGCTAGATTGTGCCACCGGTCTGGGGTCTCCTTGTCATATATGACCAGAGCATTCTCGAACAGTTTGTTTTGCTTCGCTGTCCAAGTCGAGCCTGACGCCATTCTTGCTGATTCTGCCAAGACTTCAAATACAAATTAGGAAAACAAGAAAGAACGGAGAAGCTAGAGATATTAGGATTGTTTGAGCAAAGAGAGTGCCATTGCTGCCGCTTTTATAGAGGAGGGGAAAGCAGGAAGGTGGGCCTGTGGGTTTGTTTCTCTTTCTCAGTTGTAATTAATTACTTTCCAAGCAAAACCATGGGACCTGTAGAATCATACGGGGTGGTTTCTTTTCTACTTTCCAGGTACGTAATTGAGTGGATTTGGGTTGAGTTTAAGCCTCGAGAATTACCCAAACTCCACAGAAATCCTTTGTCCAAAAGTTACAGCTACGATTTTAAAATGAACATTGGAGAGTTAGGATTTGATTACCTAATTTAATGAGGCATGCAAAATAAAATGACTACTAGATTTGATAATCAAATCTTAACTCTTGAATGTTAATTTTAAAATCAGAAAGTAATTTTAAATATCTATGCACAATCTTTCTTTAGACTCAAATCATTTTCCGTCCTTTCCTTTGCCTTCTCTTTTTGGATAAGCTCGCTTTCTGTAACGGGGGTTCCTTATTCAGGTTCGGTGTAGGCGGCTTAAACCTTCAAAAGATAAGTGGTTTTCCTGTCACTAATTTCAAGGTAATTGAATGGTAACGGGCACCCCAAGATATAAATATAAGTACTCCGTCAAATCCTCTATTGAAGAGAAATTGTGCCTCTGTCTATTTCCATCTCATTGTTCTCGCCCTCTTCTTTCCCGCTTTCTGTTGCCGGATTTTCGGGCTATTCCGGAATTTCATGAACTGAGAGAAACATGTTTTACCCATTGCAGCTGAAATGATACGTAGAGGAAAAATCAATGCCTGCACAGCTTTTTGGCTGGATTCTCGTCTGTCCAGACTCTTTCTGCTTTTTGGCTTTATTCATTAGCAGTAAAATTTCTCATAAATAGTACAAAAGTGTAATCAAGAGAAGGCGAGAAAATTGATTTGCTGTGGAAATTAAACTAATTCCACTATAATAAATGTGAAGGCGATGGCTGATTGGCGCGCGACAAGTACCGTTAAAAGGAAATGAAGCTGGTCAGGTACCTTGAACCAGCAGTGACCTAATCATTTTGCATTACTCACGTGTAAAGACACCAAAAGAAGAGTTGGCTGAGAAGGTATTCAGATCATGTCATTTACAGTACGTACGTTCGAACACAGTAAATTAAGCACCTTACTTAATTTGAGAAGTATTTTTTTTTGTTTTTTTCGACGTTAATTTGAGAAGTAATAAAGGGAACGTTGTCTTGCAGCTGCATTTTGTGAATAGGTTGCCAAGTATATATATTGCGATTTGAAGTTGTAGTTTACCCCTGACGTGGTATAGTGATCTATGGACTCCAGGGGATCTTAATTTGGGCACAATAAATGTCATATAGGGTAAAGATAGGAAAAAATATCGAAGTCAGATAGTTCGTGGAATATATATAAGATGTCATGATCTTCCTGATACTGAATCCTTATCATCCACGTATTCCAGACATCGAATTTATCTCTCCAGCTAGATGCACTTTCTTTCTATTTCAACAGCTTTATGGTCCTTATTTCCCTCTTCTCACTGTCCATGATTGCAAGTTGGACCTGCATGGGGTGACCTTTGGCTCGAGATGTGGTGGTCATAAGGTAGACAAATCTGTAAGGATTCTTTACAAACCACGATCAGACGCTCAAAAAGTTTCAGTCGGACAATACTCAAGGATGGTGGGAATCCGTGCCATCTTTTGATGAGAGAGTTACTGATCTGGACGGGTCAGCACCGCACGGCTCAAAGCAACTAATGAGGAAGAATTATTTACGAAAAGGAAGCAATTGCAGAAATGAAAGAGTGTCTCAAAAGGGAAGTTATGTGCTTATATGATCCTCGTTTTCAATATGAAATTTTGTGAAAATATCAGCTTGATGAGCCCCAAAAGTTGCTCTACCCCAGAGGAAAAAGAAAAGTGAAGATCTGTTTAGACCTGATCTGCTGTGCGCAGAGATATTGCATGTTGAGCAAATTGAATTTGCATTTTCCAAGAAAAAAGTTAATAGGAAAACGAAATGGAGTACAGGCGATCGACAACCATGCAAATTTTGCTAGCTAGGGACCTATTCTGAAAACTGATATATACTCTCCGATACATGGTAAGGATACTTGGAATCCTTATCATCTTGTTATTCTTGATAAAAAGGCAACCTCTATGGATACCCAACGTAGCTTTCTAGTCACTGGCAGCTTTGAAGTCTTTCGTTGCGCGCGGTCTCTATCTGCGGTCCCTCCATACTGTTGGAAAAAAGTCACGAAAATTAAAAGAACGAAATATATAAAAATTTACGTGGTTCGGCTCCAATCCGACCTACGTCCACTCCAGAGTATTTTATTAAGAACGCTTAAGAAAAACACTCTACCCGCCTAATACAATAGTCACACTACTATCTTTCTCTTCCTCTCTCTCTGCCCAAGACTCACGTCTCACTTTTTCCCTATAACATAAGCCTATATTTATAGGGAAAAGTACAAAGAGAAAACCCTAAGAGAAAACTCATATAAACTAGAAGTAGGGAGGAAATAGATTTCCACTATAAGTTTACTTCTATTCCAAGTCTATCTCATATGGGCATGGACCCCAACAATTCTCCCCCTCCATACCCATAAGAGAAGAATTTGTTCCTGACATCTTTCGGTTGAGTGCTTCCCGAGTTTCCATCAGTAGAACCTTCCTGCAACTTTGATGTCTGTTGCTCCCCCTTGCTCACCACCCCTTGCATCCTTCTTCTACTAGCACTCCAACCTCGTCCTTGTCACCAGGCGACCAAACACACTCTCATCTGAGTGTCTTGCACCCCCGCCTAGGGTGCCCGCATCCTCTGCTTGTACAACCGGACCCATGTACTCCAACCTCGTCCTTGTCACCAGGCGACCAAACACACTCTCATCTGAGTGTCTTGCACCCCCGCCTAGGGTGCCCGCATCCTCTGCTTGTACCACCGGATCCATGTAGAACAGTATCTCCCCCTGCTCTTGCATCTCCACCGGCTGGTACCAAGCACCTTTGCGTGCTACACGAAGCCGGAGTCATCAGTCACCACTGAGGCTTCTGATGATTTCCCTTTCTCTGCTTTGTACTTTGGACAATTCCGCTTGATATGTCCCTTTTGGTCATAATAGAAGCAGATAATCTTGCGACCCTTTCCTCTGGATTTATCCCGGTCTCTTGTATTCCAGGTGCTTCCTCTGCCTCTTTCTGTGATGAGAGCTTGTGATCCATTGTGGTCATAAGTCCTCATCTCCTTCCTTCGTGCCTCTTCACTGAATAGAGCATCCTTGACCAACTACATGGTCAATTTCCAATTCGGTGCTGAATTTTCAAGAGAAACAATAAGAGTTTTCCGACTATCCGGCAATGAACTCAGAAGCAGTAAAGCTTGAACCTCATTTTCGAAAGTTATTTCGACACTGTTCAATTGATTGATTAAGTTTTGGAACTCACTGGTATGTTCCGCCACCGACTTTTTGTTTCACAGCTTCAAATTCACTAGTCTCCTCATTAGTCTTTGACTGATACATTGTCTCCAACTTCTCCCATAGTTCAAAAGCGCTTGTCACTTTGGCTACGTGATTGAATACCTCTGGCCCAATCCACTGACGAATCAACCCTATAGCCTTCCGGTTGATCTTCTTCCACTTTGCCTCGTCAATCTCCTCCGATTTCTTCCCCCTGTTTTCCAATGGATCATAC
Organism: Myrica gale; assembly: GCA_963930655.1. Taxonomy (NCBI): domain Eukaryota; kingdom Viridiplantae; phylum Streptophyta; class Magnoliopsida; order Fagales; family Myricaceae; genus Myrica; species Myrica gale. Next base: position 4,655,391 of record OZ005599.1, read on the forward strand.
ATATCCTTTGTATATCCGTGACTTTCAGCTCATGTAATTCGTAGCAGACAACATCATCATACCGGTAATCATACTCTCTGTCATCTTAATTCACACTGATCGAGGCCGAATTTCACAATTCTGACCGCACCAATGGATCCGGGATGACTTAAAACCTTAGAAACCGATCTGACCTGCTCGAAAACCGGCCTAAAAGCCCCTGAACCGGTTGAAAAACCACACTGAACAAAAAATCGGAATCTTCTGATTCCCCTGGAATATTCCATGCTGACGTGGCACGCTGACATGGCAATGTCGACGTGACGGATTACGTGGCAATGCTGACGCGATACTCTGGGACCCACCTGCTGAAGTGGCAGGACACGTGTCAGCGTACTGGGGACGTGCGCGTGTGGTGCGTGGGGAGAGTGAAGCCCACTCGCCCTATCTCTATTCGGCATGTGGGGTTCTTGTTTCGACCAACGGCTTCGTCTCGATCTCCTCTACAGGCTGATGCTCTCCAATCTCTTATCGGACCATTTTTAAGTTTCGGACCTTCACTACTTCTCCCAAAAAATCACTCCGGCTCCTCGAACCAAGCTCCGATTCCACTTGTTGGGAAAAACGACACGAAAATTAAAAAAAAGGAACACCAAAATTTACGTGGTTCGGTCCCAATCTGACCTACGTCCACCCCAGAGCAATTTTATTAAGAACGCTTAAGAAAACCACTCTACCCGCTCTATACAATAGTCACACCACCATCTTTCTCTTCCTCTCTCTCTGCCCAAGACTTACGTCTCACGTCCCACTTTTCTTCTATAACATAAGCCTCTATTTATAGGGAAAATTAGTACAAAGAGAAAACTCTAAGAGAATACCCAGATAAACTAGAAGTAGGGAGAAAGTAGACTTCCACTACAAGTCTATTTTTATTTCAAGTCTATCTCATATGAATGTGGACCCAACGCATATAAGTTGGAGGTGGCCTGCCGGCTTTGGCACCTATTGGTAGTAGATAGCTGCGTTTAGATTCTTCGACGGGAAGGGAGTCAATTGCACAGGCGTATATATGTTGACATATGTAGCCATGGATCCGCATGCTTCTTTTTCTAATTGGGAGGAAAAAGTCCAATCGCTTCCTCAACTATTCAATCAGCAATATTCAGCATGCCTCAAGTTTTAGGGAGGAATATTGAGGGGACCAGCCGGAAAGAAAAAGCAAGCAGGAAACTTTCTGCAATATATCATTGGGATAAGCAGAAAGACATATAAGGTTGAATATACGTTGGTTCCTCCTTCCTCGACGTATCTCAATCACATATCCATAGATACACTGGACCCTAATTAGCGAATATCAAAACATGAATAATGTATACGATAATATGTTCGTCTTTTGTTGTGAAATCTCACGTTCAATTTTTTTAGATGACGAGGAGAAATCCTTTACAACAGACACCTGAGTAAATCCATCTAAAACCTACGATTCAATTTGTGCAGAACATATTAACTCGCCCCCACTTGAATCAAGAAACAACAAAGGAAGACAGTATACGTCTAGGTTATGCTCTTTTAACCCTTTAATTCTTTCTTTCCTATCAAACTAGAGAAAATCCTATCCTATCTCTATTTTCCTCCCTTCTTGTTTATTTTTCTTCCACATTCTCTCCTATGAGTAAAAGTTGATATGAATCATATGATGACTTTATGGCGCGCAGGGTTCTTTTTCTTATTTTCCTTTTACGGGCAATAAAGACTTTGGATTTTCAACTACAAATTACTTACCTTTAATGTCTCAGCAGTGGTACTCCTATAAATTAGTATGGTTACAGGTCAATGTACATTTCAATCCAATAACCCATTATTATTTAATCATTAACTACCATAAATAAGACCGATCCAATGCTTGCAGCTTGCAAAGTCTCTGGCGCCGCGCTAGGACATTGTTTGATAGCATCCCATCAAAAAACGCCTATCAGACGTTGGGAGAACCAGATTCTACACGTTACCCACTATGTCGGTGAGCAGATACGAAGTTAGGAGTTATATTTGGAGGGGTCATTTTCACATAAATATATTTTGGAGGGCTAAGATGCAAAAAGAAAAAACATATAAAACAATTCTTCAAAAAACAGACTTTTGAGCCTAATGATATATATACGGTTAGAGAATATAATTCAAATAATAAAATCTTCATAATACTATTAGCTTAAGTTTTTAGAATGAGTGTTAGATTCGCAGTCGCTTCTGCCTCCCTCCCCTAATTCCGTCTCGGTTGGTGAGAATCAATTGTAGAGGATTAATGCGGTAGCTAAATGTGAACTGTTTATTAGGACTTATTAGGATCTTACTTTTAGGACAATAGTTGAACTAAACATCCAAAATTCAAAAAATTGCAACACAAACTCTAATATATATTTTTTTTAAAAACTCAATCATTATCTCCTTATAATTTTTTTAACAATGCTCCAATCGTTTTTAATTTTAAAATTTTATCAAATCATCTATCTTTATTCTTTTTTTTTAAACTCTACTAAAAATTATTCTACAATTAAATATCTTCAAAAACTTTCACCAACTATTTACAAAATTCATTAAAATTCTGATCTAACTAAATATTCACACTATTATTAAAAATTTCGAGATTTTATTAATACCAACGTCACCATGAGTGATACAAAAAATACAACGGAAATCTAATAATACTTCTAATTTAAATTGTAAGAAGTAGGGTTAAACAAATTTGGGCCGAAACTGACCAGACCGACTAAAAACCGGCCTGAAACTGATTGGGCCGGCCGGTTTTGGTCTAGCCTGGTTCAGCTATCGGCCCAAATTATGAGAGAATCGATTAGGTCGACACCCAAAACCGAGGGCCGAACCGAACTGAAGGGTATTTTGGGACTTTTGTATTCTTTTTTTTAATATAGTGTGGACCCCTTTACCCCAACCCTTTTTTACGTTAACTAGAATTTAGTTCCCCCCCTATCGAGTCCACTGTCCACCACTCCACCCCTCTCTTAGAACCCTAGCCGCCACCCCCACCGTAGCTCACCCCCCTTCGCCGACGTCGTGTCACTCTCTCTCTCTCACGCCCCTTCGACCCTCTCTTTCTATCTCGTAGGTCACGCTGTGTCACGCCGTCGACCCTCTCTTTCTCGGTGTAAATTTTCTCTCTCTAATTGAGTTCGATTTTAATTCATGATTTGCTCATGCTGTGATGGTATGATCAAAGATTTAATTCATGATTTGGTTAGGTTGATTCTGGTTGAGAGCATATCCGTTTGTAAGGTTGATTTAAGTTTATTTCTACTGTCGATTTATGTGTGTTTGGAGTAGAGTTTTGAAAAATAGCTTTATGAAAAATAGGAACAGAGCACTTGGTCATGCTACAAGCAGAAATCCAGTTTTCTGCAACTAATCATTGGAAAAATAGATTTGCCATCAGGTTTTTTAAGTATGTTGTTAACTAATTAACTGTTATTTATTAGAACCCATGCATACTGCATAGGTACAAAAATTGAAAGAAGCATAAAAATTAAATTATTTGTCTTAAAACTATATGAAAAATGAGATAAATTTGGGTCACCGAATGGGCTGAACAAATAATGATTTGGACTTAAAAAATAAAACTAATTTGGGCCACTAAATTAGGCTTTAAAGGACTGCAAAATTTGGGCCACAACCGACCGAACCGGATCGACCCCGAACCTGATCGGCTCAGCCAGTTCTACGGCGATTGGGAAATGGAAATTATGAACGGTTCGGTTTTCGTTTTGGGCAGCCCTAATTTTAAGAAGTATCTGCATTGGGCTTCTGCGTAGCAGCGTAGCCCACAACTTTAAGCTTTTGCATTGGGCACAGCCCGCCCAATGTGCAGCTCAAAAGTTATTCCAGAATTTTCTCTCTTTGTTTTAGGCTATCTCAGCCTCTTTCAACGTTAGGTTTTAGGGTTTTAGAGTTTTGTTCAGACTCGCGGGCACGAAACAACTGTCAGGTTAAGGTTCTTGTTTGGAATCCCCTGGGACACAACTTCAGGTACTTATGCTCATTAAGGTTGTGCAAAAATTCCGGCCAAAATCTTATTCGGCCTTCTCTCCCGAATCTCCCCCTGATCTCTCTATCTCTCTCATTGTCCAGGTTCAGCCGCTCAGGCTTCCAGCCACCTTGAGCCGCCGCCAACGAGTCATCGACCGCTCCTCTCGCTCTCTCTAATCCCCATCCCCATCCCCGATCTCTCTCTCTCTCTCTCTCTCGCCGTCCAGGTTCCAGCCACCTTAAGGTATGATTATTTTGTTCTTAATGTAGAACATTAGATAATGAGAACATATTATGAACTATGCGTTAGGGTTTTTTGATTAATGATTTCGGGATTTAGGGCTTTGATCTGGATAAGTTGGTCGAGCTTATACCTGCAAATATGAGTGTTGTGTTTCTTTGGGTCTAGAAAATGTAGATTTTAGTTGCTGTTTTGGGGTTTTCAGCTTGGAGGATTTTAGTTGGTGTTTTGGTCGACCTTATAGCTGCAAATATGTTAGTGTTGTATTTATGGGACTTTTGCTGGATTCGATTTTATTCGAAGAACTTTGCTTTAGTCTCTATTTTGGTTTTTAGAAAATTAGAACCTGGCCAAAAAAGCCCACCTATTGAACCGGAACTAAATTTTGGATTCCGGTGGGTAGCCATTCCGGTACCCGTCCTTACTCATTGGTTTCTGATATCTCTTTAATTTTTATTTTTTTGCAAGAATAACGTCCTTGTTTCTCACGTTTATTTAGAACAAGTATCTCCGACTCTTCATTATTTTGCACTCCTTCAGTGTTTGGCTGGCGAGTAAGTTTGGGAGGATGAGTAAAAGAAAGGAAGGAATTGTGTATAGAGCTAATGTGAATTGGAACCCCGGAAGACGCCTGGGATTTGGAATTTATATATTGCTGGTCTTCTTTTTTAAAGCTGCAAAACGCCGAAGGGTTAAGGGTTTTCTATGAAGCTTTAGAATGCTGAGATTATATTAGCGAGAAACTAGATAAAGGGGCTTGGAATGGGGTATAACTGTATAAATTTACGATGATTGTAGAGATTCCTGCTTGGCTTAATGATTTGTACAACCTTGGTTGAAGATGCATATATTGTAAATTTGGAAGTGTCAGGTTTTATGTGAAGTCTTCATCATTGCTTTTGTAGGATATAGCGTTATTGGATATTTCCCTGACTGATTTCGGCTAGTGATGTGTAATTCCGAGGGTAGGGATGCAGAATATGGGGAACCTAAAGGTTATAAGAGTAGTTTCATATAAATTCAGTATGTTTGATCTTTATCTATTATCTAACATAGTTTTTGGCATAACAATTTTCCATGTCGGAACTATAACAAGTGTGAGTATTGTCATTGTTATTGTTGTTCATGTTATTGTTGTTCTTGTTATTGAATTTTACTCGACCGATCCAGGCGTGTGTGTACACTATGCAGACATTCAGCCACTAAGACAGTGAGCATTGTCTGATATTGCCATTTTAGCATTCAAATAGTCTTGTCAGCCAACGAGGAAAAATTCATCTCTTTAACAGGTCTATAGGAATTGATTTTCTAGAGGTTTGGTGAAGGATATAGGCTAGGAATTGGCTTTATAAGAAAAAATGTTAAGTATGTAGGCTTATGTAACTGATACAGGTCCTTTGAAGAATTTCAACTAATTGTTTGGCCTTTTCTGTAGAAAGAAAAGGGAAGGAAGCATTGATGAATTTATTCAGCTTCTATCATAGTCTTAGACAAATTCTTTTATGCCTTCCCCCCCCCCTCCCAAATATGCAATGAAGAAAATATGTTCTCCTGCTCACTAGTCTGCACTCGTTTTGGTATATGATAGGTCTATTGAATGGGGGTATTCGATAAAAAACCAGATGTTTATGATGAGGATATGATGGAAGATGGTAATATCGAAGATCGCAGTGAAGAAGCATCTCAATCTGAATCGGAGTCAGAAGAGGTTGGAGATGTGAGATTGACTGAACCTGCAAAGAACTCGATATACAACCGAGAAGGCCTCCTTGATAAACTTGGAGATATTAGCTGGCCTGAAAATGTGGGATGGATACACAAGCTCTCTCTTGATATCAATCAAGAGCAAGAGGTGGATGTGAATGATGACCTGGCAAGAGAGCTTGCTTTCTATACACAAGCTTTGGAGGGAACTAGGCAGGCCTTTGAAAAGTTTCAGTCAATGGGCCTCCCGTTTCTCAGGCCATCAGACTATTACGCTGAGATGGTGAAGACAGATTCACACATGGTGAAAGTAAAAGGCCGGCTTTTGGCAGAAAAGAAGAAAATCGAAGAGGCTGAGGAGAGAAGGAAGGCCCGGGAGGCCAAGAGACTATCTAAAGAGATTCAGGCACAGAAGCTGAAAGAGAGAACAAAGCAGAAAAAAGATGAAATAGAGTCTGTTAAGAAGTGGAGGAAGCAGAGGCAGCAGAGCGGGTTTGCAGGGGGTGAGAGAGATGTTGAGATGGATTTGGACTTTGAGGATGGTAAAGTATTTGAGAAGTCAGATAAGAAGAGACCAGGCGTGGCCCCAGGAGATCGTTCTGGAGGGAAGGCAAAACGAGGTCCTATAAACAAAAAGAAACAGCAGAAAAGAGAACAAAGAAGTTCAAAGTTTGGATCTGGAGGAAGGAAAGCTTTGAAAAAGCAGAACTCAGCTGAGAACACTAATGATCTAAGAGGGTTTAATAGAGCCGATTTTACTGGAAATAAGAAAAGGAAGAGGTAGTAGGCTCCTTTCGTATTTCCTGGGGCATCCTTCAAATCCAAGTAGCGGATTTCTAAGGAAGAGCTAATCGATACTCTCAATTTTTGGCTTTTGTGGAGAAGGGTTTGTCCCATAATTTCTATTTTTTCAGGAGGGCCTTGTTGTAGCCTATTGAGCTTTGTTGCTGATACATAGTTAAACTTTAAGATGTGACCCTTTGTTCTAATATTATGTCTTCTTCAACTTTTCTTTTATTCGGATAATCATAATTGGATTCATGTTCAAACTTGTTCTTACACCATGAGTAAATACATGTTGGTGATGCACAAGCCCTTGCCAATGGCATGAGGCTTATCTTATATGACCTCTCTTCCTTGAAGCCTGACAATCTTATCGATTATTTAGCATTCTTGATGCGGAAACAGCGGTTATGGATGCCTGGTGATTGTCTTATAGCAGTCTCATCAAGAGCCTCTGAGATGACATTTTGGCAATGTTCACATCATTGGGCATACCAGACTCCTTCCAGCGGAGTTATCATTGGTGCCAAGCCCTGTTATGACATGTTCCCTTATCTTTAATTAATATTTGTAAAATTTGTCTTGGAAAAATAGTCTGCTCCATACTTGGATTATCTACAGGGAAAGCCAGAAGTTAGCTTCAGGATGAAGGCATGTCTATGGATGTGCCCCTTTTTTAATGTCTAGGATTTCCTTAACAGAGAAAATATATATATATATATATTAAGATTACAGGTAATTAGTTGTTCTCATCAAGCGTTAAGTCTTCGAACTACCAATAGTAGACTTAAAAAGTCTGGCCTCCCACATGATTCACACGGGTAATTATTAGTTATTCTTGTCAAGCATTAAGTCTTTGAACTATCAATAGTAGACTTAAAAAGTCTCCCACATGATTCACACGAGTCATTATTAGTTGTTCTTGTAAAGTGTCAAAGTCTTTGAACTACCAATATTAGACTTAAAAGTTTCCGGTCTCCCAAATGATCTACACGGATAATTACCAGTGGTTCTTGTCAAGTTTTTAAGTCTTTGAACTATCAACAGTAGACTTAAAAAGTCTATGGCCTCCCACATGATCCACACGGGTAATTAGTACATTCTTGTCAAGCTTTTAAGTCTTTGAACTACCAGATTAGGACCACTTAGTCTCCGGCCAGCTCCCACGTCCACCTGGGTTTGTTGCTCTTGTCAAGGGACATTAATGAATGCATAGCTTGTATCTTGTCAAGCTTTAATAGTCTTTGAACTACTAGATTATGACAACTTTAGCAGACTAAGTCTCCTAAAAGGATTCATTTTTAAGATAAAATTATCTAATGTGTCCTAACAAACTATTGGATCGATGGATGATAACACATTAATAAATCCATCCATCATTTTTTATTTTACATTGTTTAGACATTTTAATATGAACCATTGGTCTTATCACATGCCTTGCACATACGGTATAATTCAATTCTATCACTCAAAATTTAACTTCGTTTATTTCCATTTTCGAGAACACTGTTTAAGCTTTCTGCAATGACAACTTTTGAGACTGTTGAGGGCCTAATTAATTAAGGCATTTGCAAAAGAAACGAATTGATTCCGATCGACCATTAATTCTTTCTACGACCAACATCATGCACCACGTACACTTCAAAAGGGTTGGGGCACGTTCCTCCATAATTGTTAACTTAATTTTTTTTTAATCTATAAGAACACTTGCAATAATCTTAGAAGTCTGAATCTAAAGACTAGTTGCTATGGTCAAAGGAGCCGGGGGCCCGGGCGGCTCGTCTGATTAGCTTATATATAAGGTAGGATGGAAGCTGCATGGGCATGCATTTTCAGTATCTTTTTTCATCTCACTACAAAAAATGAGCACTATAGCAACCTGCTTTTTAGCGGTCCCTTGCCTCCCGTCACTAAAGCGCACCCACGGTCCAACGCTTAGGCCGTCGACAGTACAAGAAGCCTGGGTAGCAAGGTCGCCAATAATTTCTAGTTACAGGTATAAATATAATAGCAATTCAGAAAGCCAGAGATCCAGATCATCTTATAATATAAAGACTTCAGAAAAGATGGTATGATCAATAATTTCTCGTTACAAGTCTAATTACTTAATATTGTGCCAAGGTTTTTTCTTTTTTTCAAATTATAAGCAATTCAGAAGCATGAGTACTAAGCCTGCATTACTGTTGGAGATATGACCAATTATATTATGCGGGCTGTTGTTAATTTGTATCGTTTTTTTGTCACTTATCTGCGATTGTTAACACGGTACAGGCTCCCGTCTCAATGGGGTCACGGGGAGGTGGAGGTGGTAAAGAGTGGAAGTATGAGTTTCAGGGAGGATTAAAAGAAATTCTAATTGATTCCGAAGGAGGATACATTAAGTCTATGTTCTTCAAAGACGATCATGGGTACTCTAAAAAATACGGTTCTCAAGAGGAGAAAGAAAGCTATGTCAAGGTGGGCCTTGTTATGATTTTTGGTACCTACTTGTTTGCCAAACAACAAAAATCTTATTGTCTTTGGCAGGATTTAATTAGAGAATTTGGCAAATGGATTCTTGGGTTTATACTCCTTTGGCAAATGAGTCTTTCACTTTCAAATTTTCAATTTTTAGTCCTTGGGTTTTTGTTGTTTGACGAATTGGTCATTCCGTCAGTCTACCGTCCATATACTTAACGGAGCTCTCTGACACGTCAGCAGATTTGTACCGGTCGACCGCTATATGAAGCGGTCGATCGCTTATGTAGCAGTCGACCGCTCACTTTTTACACATATATCCGGTCGACCGCTACAAAGTCGTTAAGTATATGAACAGCAGACTGACGGAAGGACCATTTCGTCAAACAACGAAAATTCAAGGACTAAAATTTTGAAATTTGAAAGTGAAGGACCCATTTGCCAAAGAGGTATAAACCCAAGGACCTATTTGCCAAATTCTCATTTAGTTAATCAAACATTGATTGTTTAAAAATATTTCTTTTAGACTTTATGGGGTCAATCAGTACTTAATTCGTACAATCTTACCTATTGCTTTAGATTAAAGGATTCAAATTTTCATCAGCTTACTTCTTTCTATTTTCGTGATAATTTAATAAGGTATTCTTGCAGATTTCTCTGGATTGCCCTAGCGAGTATTTGGTCCGTATAGATGGGTCGCACGGACAGGTTTGGCCAGGGAAGGACCTCATTAAATCTTTGACCTTTGTGACCAATGCGAATACTTATGGACCTTACGGCACCGAGAACGATGAAGACACTAGCTTCACCATTTCTGTCAATTTTAGGTATTGGGTTTAATGAAAAAGTGAAGAGAGGTAATTTTTTATATTTTTTGTAGTAAATAGTAATGATTTGATGGAGAGAGATAGATTATATTGTAATATTTAATTGTGTTAAAATTTTAGAGGGGGTAAAATTTTGGTACACAAACGCACCCTAGCTTCACCATTTCTGTCAAAAGTGGTACGGACGTTGTTGGGTTCCATGGCCGGTGTGGCGAGGCCATCGATGCTATTGGTATACTCGCAGCACCAACAGGATCCCCCTACTAGTTGTGGTGTACCGAGAGATGGAGCAGAGGTTCTGGTTTATATATATATTTGCAAAATTTGGAGAAATAAATGGTTTATATATTCTCTACTGTTTACTCTGAAATATCGGAGAACATATTTCTTAATAAACTTTCTCATGTAGTACTTTTAATTTCAAAGTCTATTTGTTATCTATAGGGGCCTGCGAGCCTGTCTGTCTGTTTGTTCTATCAAGTACCCAATAAAATAAAAATAAATTTGCTCCAATGTTTGGTTGTTTGAATGGATTCTGATTTCAAATTTTCTATTGGTTATTTCTATCTGCAGTTTGTAGGGAATGTTTTCCCTACAAACTGAATCAAATTACGAACCCAACTTTGCACGAAACAGAGTTTTATAATCTTTGTATTCATTCTACCTTCCCAATGGGGGTTAAGAAAAAGGGACGCAAGCGTACAGGAATTCTAGTTGGGGACCCATTGTTGCTCCGATTACAGAGCTTTGTGGCAAAATCTGTAGTGAAACATGTATAGATTCATAGAAAACGAGAATATGTTCGCAAGCAGATAACGCTATGATGCAAATTACTCACATTCCAATAACGATTGATAAAAGAACCTCTTCAAACATGAGGATGAGAGTCGCTTGCTGCCCATGGAGGCAAGAGTGACAAGCCTGAACAAGAATTGGGGAAGGGCCTGCAGAGGTAAAAAAGACAAGATAAAACCAACTGGCCCAATCAACAATCTTTTACCCAATGTATTCTACATTTCTCGAGAACCTCGAATTTCACAGCTTTCTGCATCTGATTTTTTTAGGTAAAGTTCAAATTTTATAATCCACAAGGTGTACAGTATGAAGGGCAATATGATAAATACCCAAGCACAGACCATTACTTTATCAAGAGTCAAGTCTTTGAACAGCGCCCGCTTAAGCCAAATGGAGGCCTACGCCAGTATAAATTAGTAGCCATTTTATATAAATTTTAATATAAAATATTTAAAATTATTCGAAAATTATTAAATTTAATATAAAATATTAAAATGTCTCATTAATTATTTTTTATAAGGCTTTCGTACATGATATCAAGTTCCCATAACTTGCACAGTTAAAAAATTTATAGGACATTTTTTTTTATCTTCGAGCAAAGTTTAAAATCTGAAAAAGGATTAGGAAGCCGAAGAGAACCATATCACTCGATGAATAAAAAGATAGTCCACTCATTATAAAAAATATGAAAAGATTACATCTTGCCATTTTTTTTCTTTCTTAGCTAAGTTGTCTTGACTAATTTGGTATTCCCATTTTAAAATCCAAGGAATCTTATATTTACTGGAGAATAAGTAGATGATTGGAAATTGACTTTGATACCAAAACGTGTAGACGAGAGACTAGGGAGCTAAGAGCCATAAACAGAGGATAATAAATAGGCATCAGATATAACTCTGCAGAAATATAAATAACTTTGCAAGAATGTAAAACCAGCAATGGAGGCGCTAATACACGTTTGCATAAACTTAAAACCGTCCAATCTGGCGCTATGCACGTTGTAGAAAATAATGAAATATAAAGCTGAAGAAAACTTCAAATTACTTAAAAGAGGATTACATTGATTGTACTTACAAATATTACTAACAAAAGAGAACAAGGTTGGATACATGGTTAACTATCAGACTTATGGAGGGATACGACTTAAGAAATGAGAGGTTGGGGGAGAAGGAGAGCTTCAGAAATCTGGAATGGAAATCCTGCCCGTATGACTTCAAACTTTGGCTTTTATAGAGCTGGAGGTTGCTGTGGAATCACGCGGGTACTGTGCAATCACGCGTGCTTTGATTGTTGATGAACAATGACTTATTGCTTGCTTTTACTGTTCATGTACAGTGTACTGTGCAATCACGCGTGCTTTGACTATTGATGAATAGTGACTTGGCGACTTGTTTTCTACTGTTCATGAATAGTATTTCACTATGTTTACTATTGTTTCCCTGAAGTACTCATGTTCTCTCCCTAGAACACCTTTAGGGTTTCCACCCACCCTCTCTTCCTTTAGTTTTCCAGCGGCGGGAGGAGCTTCGGCTCTTCCCGTCCCCTCTCTTGTCCTGGCACAACTTATGTGACTAGGATTTGTCCTTTTTCCCCCCTTTGGTTGTCTTGTTTGGTTGGTTTTTGTTCAAAGAAATGGTGGCTAGATCCCGACGTTTTTATTGACTATTGGAGTCCACACCCTCGCTCATCAGACTCAGCTCTTACGGCCGGTCCTTTCTGCACCAGTCTGTTGTCGGTCGACCGCCGCACGCACAGATCAATCTTTTGCTTGCTCGGGTTGTTTCCAGCGGCTTTCGACTGCACCACTACCCTAGACAGAGTGAGAAGCTTCGACTGCTCTGATCTAGCCCGACAGAGCGTGGCCTTCACGAGCCTCCTTGTGTCGCGTGTGAATCTCACGCACCGCCGTGGTTTTTCGACCATCTTGTTTCGGCTTGCTGTTTTTTTTCCTGTTGTGGTTGTTTAGTTTGTTTCTGCCCTGATGGGGTTTTCCCAGCCACTTGGTGGCTTTGCTGTCCTCTTTGTGGACTTTGTTGTTTTTATCTAGGTTGCCTTTGTTCTTAGCTCTAGAGCTAGATCCAATTTGGTTCCGATAGCTACCGTTTCCCGCCACTCACTCTCTTTGTCTGGCATGAAACATTTGTGGTTTATCGATCCTTTTGAATCTTGCTAGCCTTTTTTGCAATCTAGTCGCACTTGAATCTTTTATTTCTTGATCTTTATTGTATCTTATACTCTGAATTCAATACAATATAACCTCATGGAGTAATTCAAAAAAAAAAAAGTAAGTAGCAAAGTTTGGGGAAGGGGAATCTTCAACAAAAGGCCGCTACAACTCCTCTATGTATACGCACCGCTTTATTGCATTAGCTAGGCTTCGATATTGGAGTATGGAAATATATATCACTACCAAAAAAAGGGATTTAACAGCGGTAGGAAAACCGCTGGTAAAAACCCAAAAAACGCTGCTAAACATTTACCAGCGGTTTTTTACCGGCGTTTTCCGACCGTTGTCTTTTCTCCGTCGGGAAATGCTTTTAACAGCGTTTTTCAAAAACGCTGGTGATTCTCTACCTTTTAACAGCGGTCTTTTAGCGGCGTTTTTAAACCGCTGGCGATTCTCAAACTTACAACAGCAGTTTTTTAGCGGCGTTTTAAAAAGCGCTGGCGTTTCCCCGCTTATACCAGCGGTTTTTTAGCAGCGTTTTGAAAAACGGTGGTGTTTCTCATGATTTTCACCAGCGGTTTTTTAGCGGCGTTTTGCAAAACGCTAGCGTTTCCCAACTTATAACAGCGGTTTTTTAGCAGCGTTTTTAAAAACGTTGGCGTTTCTCATGGTTTTTTAGCGGCGTTTTGCAAAACGCTGGCGTTTCCCTACTTATAGCAGCGTTTTTAAAAACGCTGGCGTTTCTAATGATTTTCAACAGCGGTGTTTTAGCAGCGTTTTTAAAACCGCTGGCATAGTCCAAAAAGAAAGGTTCTAGAATGGTCAGCGACCGCTGCTATAGGCAAAAAAACGTTGTTATAGGCCCAAAAAGACTGTACTAGCATTTTTTAACGACGGTTACTGAAAGTCTGTGTAAGCGTTTTTTTTTTGCAATGTGCTAGCATTTTTAAAACACCACTAATTTTTTTATATATTTTCCTATACATGCTTTTTTAATCGATAATACAAATTTATTTTAATAACCATAATTCATTAGATATAAAAACTTAAGAACAAGGATATTAAAGAAAAATATATTTCATCATTGATTAATAATATTTTACAATAAACACAAGAATCTCTACAAGTAATTTAAAAAGTAACAAGTTTCTAATATAAAATAGCAAAAAATAAATGAGCAACTAAAATATTCAAATACAACACAATAAGAAAGAACCAATTAAAATCTTCCTCTTTTCACGCATCAACATCCTTTTGAATTCATGTAATTGAAAACAAATATCACATGAGAAATAAACAAAATATTAGGCTTGTTTCTAGACAATTAAGCTCAAAATCTCTAGGACATAATTAGTAGTTCTCTACAATCTAATGAAAAATCTAGAAGTAGAAAAACATGAAATTCAAAATCAGGCAATAGGTTTCCAGAAAAGCAACAGCCAAGTACGAGTTTCAATTAGTCATGAGAATTAAAAGGACAAAAGAAAGAACGCAAACGCAAAACAAATTAAAAAAACCAACAGACAGATGACAGCATGAATGAATAAAACAGAACAGCAAAACAGACCTGCAATCCCGGTTGTTCTCTTAAATTAACCATGGCTACACCTGTCAACTGTATCCCCTCTTCCAGAGCTAACAGCAAAAATCAAACTAGACATAGTTACAATGAGTGATTCAAATGTATAAGTTCATAAACAAGTTATGTAAATTATCTTACCATTTGGTCCTCGGTAATCTAGGTATCTCGATAATCCCAATGATATCACCCCAAAAAGAACATTAATCGTCTGCATGTTGGCATGAAATTCAAAATCATACTATAAGCATCAAAGTATTGGTACTCAAACTTCTGCTTCAAACTTTCAATAATAGCAACCACCCAATGCCAAGGGGCATTTAGGGGAATAGTTGGTGACTCAGTAAAACAGACAAAAAAGTGTCTTCATCAATTGAAGGGGGAAAAACGAAAAAAGAAAAAACAAAGCGGGGCTTCATTATTAAGATGCGATCTCCAGATGCTACAATTGAGCTTTCTCAGAATACATCTACCAACAAATCTCACAAACTGAAAGAGAGAAGGAAAAAATGTCAAACTCATATTATGTTTTTCAGTCATGCTAACAGGAACTCACCGCCTCATTTGAGGAAATAACCTGCAATGAAATGACATGTCTAAGCACATACATTGTACACGCCTTGCACCCTTTTTTACCCCTTAACATGGCCCTGTGGTTTTTTTACCTAATTCTGCCAGAGTTTAGTTCCTTTTGGAGAAGAAGCAGTGCAATGTCTACATGTTTGGTTAAGAAAAAATAATTGAATCCGTCAAACAATAATTAACTCAATGTAACAATGAATGAAGGAAAAAATCAAAATATAGACACTTCCTATGCTTAAGCAGATAATTTCAGTTAATTTTTAGTCAATTTAAATAAAGCCATGACTTAGAATATAAAAAGTATTCCAGTAGTAAGAAAATTTTGATCAAAACACTAGAGAAAGAATACTTGAGGCAAGGGAGGCTCCTCCAGTTAGTTCATTCACCCTGGCAAGCAAGAAGGGTGTTTCAGCATTTCCTGTTATATTCTTATCCCTGCAGATTCGACTCAGAATCTATCCAAATTAGTGTTGGTATAAGGCAGTTAGAGAAAGAAAAAAGGTCAGCTGATATATGAACACCCTTGCTTGTTTGGCATAATCCCCGAATATATTTTTTTTGCAAAGGGCTCCCCCTTCCATCAGTTTTAAGTATGTATTTGATGGGTTAGGAAAAAAAAAGTTTGTATTTGATGACAGGAAAAGCAAAATTTTACCTAGTTCTCTATATCGCAGATTCAATTATGCTTCCAGATGCCAAGTGTTCCTTTGGGATTGGAACTGCAATCAGAATTCCAGTACCAAGCTTGACCTTCATGCTTGCATCTGCAAAACAAATAACAATATAAGCCGAGCACAGTCTTGTGGGCTATCTACACGACAAGGCACCTAGAATTATATGTCATGATCAGCCAAAAGCACTTCAATATAAACTCATACTTAAAACACTTCTTTACTGATGCATTTGTGAATAATGTTGTGTAAGAAGTCTAAATTAGCTTTTTAGAAATAATCCACATTTCTATTTTTTCTATTACATCTCTTAACCTCTACAATCTCACAATAACTTTTAACTACCAAATAAATAGAAAAATTGTCTTTCAGAAACAGAAGAAGAGATATTTTAAGTTAATGAACTGTGCAAACACATGAAGAATTCAAAGACAGATAAAGATCCAACCAAGAGCAGAACAGTTACATACTCGGTTCACTTGAAAGGTATATAAAAATGTTATCCATTAGCTACTGCCTATCAAAGAGTTTGAGCTGTTTGGGTGCCAGAAACACAACACCACATGAATTTAACACCAAAGTGATAGTGGAAATATAGTTGAGAGTAAAGACAACAATTACTGACACAATTTTAACTGAGCTCAACATTTTTCAAAACAAAGCAACAACACTGACAACATAACTTCCTTATTCAATAGAAGAACAATGCAACTGTAAGAAATATGGCTCCCAAAAAGAGTTGAAATGATCAATACCTTGCAGCCACTTGTTTCAGTAAAAAATGCTGGAAACTCGTCAGTTTTGTAAGTAGCAACACAAACTCCCTGTGTCTCCTATAAAGGTGATACGAAATGCAGGGGGGAAATGGTTTATACAATATACTTCATAAAGTGAAGCTTTCTTGCTTCTAATAATATTGGCCACAAGCTGATTAATACCAAGTATTCCAGGGTCCTGGGAATGTCTAATATTGATTTTACTGCAGCAGAGAAAACGGTTACTGGGGTCCTTCCAAGCTCTGTAAGATCAGATGATATGTCCATTGCTTATAACTCCACCAAAGCTACAAGTAAAAGAGTTGTACCTGTAGCATAGTAACCTGAGCTGAGAGCGTAGTTGCTTCTGACTGAAGCGTCTGCACCTTCCTCTACAAAATTTCAAGCAATTGAACGAGAAACGGATTTAACTAACTTGACACCACAAAAAAAGAAAAAAAGGTAATCCATACAGTCGTCATCCTAGAAAAAAAGAAGGCCCTACCTTTTAGCTCTTTTAGGATCCATCAGAGAAAGCTCCGCGAGTCTATCAGGCCCCATCGCCTTCTTCACGCCATCCAAAAGCGCCATTGCTGACTCGACCTCAAAGGATGATGTCAATGAGCCATCGATCGAGTTGTTGTGCCTGTGATGGTGCACCCTCTTCTCCCCCACCACCTCCTTCTCGCCGCCGAGGCCCAGGCCATCGAAGAGTCGGAGTCTACGGACAGGCTCCGGAAGTGGTGGCCCAAGGGCGCGTTGGCCTGGGCTTGTTGGGATTGGCGGACTCATCCGAGGAGTTGGAAGAGGAATCGACAGCCATGGGAGCTCCACTTGGCTGGGGGGAAGGAGAAGGGGAAGGGGAAGGGGAGGGGAGGCAGGAGAGGTCGAGGTCGGAGGGGTCGATGAGGAGGAGATCGTCCAAGTTGGGGAAGCGAAAGAAGGGGAGAGTGCGGCTTTTTAAAAAATAGTGGTTTTCGACCGAGTACCAGGGAGGGAAAAATTGGGACTTGGCGCTAAGTGAAAAGGACTTGGCGCCAAGTGATTGTTTTTTTTTTTTTTTTTTCTGTTGTATAAATATCGGGAAAATTGTGATTTGAAGTTAAATGAAATTTTTTTCTTTAGTTGTGAATCAATATTATATCATAGTATTAAATTCATTTTGTTATTACACTCTATACTGAAACTTTTTAACCAACATTAACAAAATTGATTATTTTAATTATTCTATTATATTGACTAAGTGATGTGTATAAAGATGTACACAATATTATTTTCTACTATTTTTCATAACTAGTATAATAATTTTATTTAAAATAGGTTGATAGTAATAATATATAATACATGGGGGCTAATTATGACTTTACCCCTAAATTATATGACGATTGTATTTATTGGAATTATATTGCTATTTCGTTATTATAATTTAATTAATGATATAATAAATCAATTGAGTCTTTATATATATATATATATATATATATATATATATATATATATATGTAATATACTAAATATCTGATAATACAAATATACTAAATAAGCTATTTCTCAATAACGATCTACTAAATACATTGACTCTTTATATATATATATAATATAATATACCTTAAGATTTGTTTGTAAAGTGAGAGGACATGGATCATGTGAGAGATAAATTGATGCGGGAATTATATATGCTAATATTTATATTGAACTAGCAAATCTGCATCATGCTCCCTGATTAGGAACTTATTAACTAACTAAACTACTAAGACTCTTCTTATGCACTAATGAACTATTTTGATCATACATAATGTATGTATTGTTATCAAACCAAGGCTAAAATAACAATATGAATTTTGACATCATAATATAATATGATATATAATGTTATAACAATATTATACTTGAGTGACATACTATAATATACCTGAATAATTTCAATATGATGGACTACCATATATGACTATACCTTGAGTGACATACTATATTATACCTTAATAACTTCAATATGCTATAATATAATACAACATATCATGTTATAATAATATCCTATTTAAGTGACATACTATACTATGCCTCAATAACTTAAAATACAGTGAAGTGCTATATACCAGTTAAACATATTATAATATATCAAATATTATGTTACAATGTATTTAACATGCATACATCTATATTATATAATATATAACAAAATACACAACAACAACCAATTAAGTCATCAAATTATAATAATATCCTGCTTTCCTAGTTTTTTTGGCTATAGCAGCGGTCAGAGATCGTTGCTATAGCCCTCTTTTTGGACTATGCCAGCGGTTTTAAAAACACAGCTAAAACAACACTGTTGAAAATCTGGAGAAACGCCAGCGTTTTTTAAAACCGCTGCAAAAAAAAACCGCTGCTATAAGTTGGGAAACGCTAGCGATTTTTTCAAAACACTGCTAAAACACCGCTGATATAAGCGAAAAAACGTCGCTAGAAAACCGCAGTTGAAAATCTGGAGAAACGCCAACGTTTTTTCAAAACGCTGCTATAAGCGCAGCAATGCCAGCGTTTTTAAAACGCTGTTAAAAAATTGCTGCCGAAACTCCTTTGACTTTTAACAGCGATCTTTTTAACGGTCGCCGTTACAAAGACCGCTGCTAAAAACTTCGTTTTCTTTTAACGGTGGTCTTTTTAACGGCGATCGTGAAAACGCCGCTGAAAGTCACCTATAGCGGCGCTTTTTTAAAACGGTGCTAAAAAACCGCTGTTAAAAACTCCTTTGACTTTTAACGGCAGTCGCAAAAAAGTCACTATAGGTGACTTTCAACGGCGTTTTTCCGACCGTCGTTAAAAAGATCGCCGTTAAAAGTCAAAGGAGTTTTTAACAGCGGTCTTTTTAACGGTGGTCTCAAAAAACGCCGCGCAAAGTCACCTATAGCGGCGTTTTTTTTAAACACTGCTAAAAAATCGTTGTTAAAAACTTTGTTGTCTTTTAATGGTGGTCTTTTTAACGGCGGTCGTGAAAAACGCCGCTGAAAGTCACCTATAGCGGCGCTTGTTTAAAACGCTGCTAAAAAACCGCTGTTAAAAACTTCGTTGTCTTTTAACAGCGGTCTTTTTAACGGCGGTCGCAAAAAACGCCGCTGAAAGTCACCTATAGCGGCGCTTTTTTAAAACGCTGCTAAAAAACCGCTGTTAAAAACTACGTTGTCTTTTAACAGCGGTCTTTTTTAACGGCGGTCATAAAAAACGCCGCTATAGGTGACTTTCAGCGGCGTTTTTCACGACCGCCGTTAAAAAGACCACCATTAAAAGACAACAAAGTTTTTAACAACGGTTTTTTAGCAGTGTTTAAAAAAAACGCCGCTATAGGTGACTTTGCGCGGCGTTTTTTGAGACCACCGTTAAAAAGACCGCTGTTAAAAACTCCTTTGACTTTTAACGGCGATCTTTTTAACGACGGTCGGAAAAACGCCGCTGAAAGTCACCTATAGTGACTTTTTTATATTTGTTCTAGACTGGTCAGACGCTAGACTGGTCAGACATGTTCTATATAACCACACTTCCGCTCAATCTAAGGAGGAGTGATCTATTTGACAAACTCCTAAAGCTCAAGTTTCTCGATCCCTTCAGATAGGATATAAAAGCACTAATTAAGAGTTATAACGCAAGGACTTCATTTCAGTTCAACTTTGGGTTTGTTTACTTCATGGAAATGAAAAAGCTAGCCATAGCAATCTTAGGTCACATGACAAAATCTTTGAAGATGGATCCTGAGGAAATGAGAGAGTTGTTTGGTGAGGGAGTGCAGTCGGTGAGGATGAATTACTATCCTCCCATAAAGTTCAGGTTTCTCGATCCGTTTAACAGCGGTTTTAGATGTCATTCGTTATCTTTTGGGGCAAATATTAGCTTTTGGATGTCTCTTGCAAAGAACCAAGAGCTATCTCTTTTTTTTGTTAAACAACTAATTGTATATATGGAAAAAAACACACAAACAAAAATTACAAGCTAGTAAAACAAAGAGAAGAACCTAAAAGGGGCTTTACAAGCGACAGTGAAGGGGCCAACAGTGAAGTGGCTATTAAAAAGGACACAAAGTCCTCAGAGGTGGCGGGCAGAAAGCCCGAAGCGAGAGAACTCGAGGGTCCTAGGAAACACGGAAAAATCGTGAAAGAACTGTCGCTGAAGGACCACCAACAAAGTTGACGAGCTGGCTCCAGACAAGTGCTAAACTTGCAATCCCAGCTGTAATTGCAAAAACAAATAAATAAACCTAAACAAGCCTGAAACAGAGAGGCGAGCCCAAACGAGCGAAAACAGAACATAAAACAATCCCTAAACATATGGGCAGACCCAAATGGGTTTATTGCTATAAAGCGTAACATAAGCCCCGACAAGGACCGGGAAGGCTCTGGACGAATCTGCAACGACGACGGCGACGGCGCGTGGGGGTGGTCGGGACAAATCCACAGCAGGAAAGGAGGCCAGATGCCACACAATCCAGACCACGGAAGCGAAATGGGTGGCGAGGGGCGAGAGGCGCCATACGCGCCCCTAAAGGGGACGACGCATGAGATCCATGCGCGTCCCGTGACGTGCGTGAATGAACACGCGCCGTCGCTTGAGCAAATGCGGGGTATGGAGGCGGAGATCACGACATACCGAGTACAGCCATATGGCGCATGTGGGGGGAACTGAGCGGAAGCCGCTGAAAGTTGACCGAACACCACCTGCAAAGAAAACACAACCAACAAAAAAACCAAATAGCAGATCCACCGAGACTAACCAGAGAGGGGGAGAAAGCAAACAGAAGAGGAAGAAGGGGGAAAAGAAAGGGAGAAGAAGGATCCGAAGCTCCCTCCTCCTCCGGACCAGCGGAAGTTTTTAAGAAACAGAGAGAAAAAATCTAGATAGAGAAACAGGTTCAGCAATGCTCAACTATAATGAACCAAGAGCTATCTCAAACGTATTTGTGATGAAAAAACGTGTGTGAAAAAGAGAGAGAGAAAAAAGAGAGAGCATGAGATATGTTTGGTAAGGGTCGTACGCTTAGAATTTTAAGTTTCGATCACTTTCAGCCACCCTTCATGGTCGTGTGCCTGTGATATAATTTCAAGGTCCAATCAGATTCAAAAAAGAAAAAGAAAAAGAAAAAACAATATGTTAAGTGAAGGAGCAATGATAGTGTGCCTATGATTTCAAAGTCTGAAGCTCAGATCTCGTTTTTCAAATACAAGATTTTAAGATTTCTCCATCTTGTGTTTGAGGGAGAGTGTTAGAGATAATATCACAATCAAATATTAATGATTTGATATGATATTATGGTTACCACGATATCAAAGATAAGATATTGTTATGAAGATTCAAATTTTAACTAGAGATTCAAATTTAAATATATGAATCTTTTACTCTTATGCTTGTATTGTCTCTATAAATAGAGATCTTCAACTTGTAGTCTATATGAATTTATAACACAAAATATAGCTATAGAGAGATTTCAAAGTAGATGTTTGTCCTCTAGACTGAACCACTTAAAATCTCTTGTCTCTTGTTACTATTTATCTCCCCTCTTCATTCTAACATTTTTTTTCTTAGTATCAAAGCTACAAAACATGTCTTTCGAATCTTTAAATGTTGACAATTTTGTCATTCTTGGTTTAAATGTCTCTTGCAAAGAGTCAAGAGCTATCTCTCATTGATGCATGCATTTTCACGTGTATCGGCAATTTTGTCAATTTTCGTTTGAATGTCTCTCCCAAAGATTCAAGAGCTATCTCTCACTGTGCATGCAATTTTCACGTGTTGGCAATTATTAGTTGTTCAAGTGCCTGTTTGTTTAGTTTGTATGGGCCTGCGAGCCTGTCTTTTCTAATAAGTACCCTATAAAATATTAAAATAAAAGCAACTTCGATTGTGTTATCTTATTTTTGTCTGCAGTGGTACGGCTTTATATTCTTAGGTTTTTGTTCCATATTGGATCAATGACATTTTGCAAATTGTGTATGCATAAACATGCTCGACAAGCATCTATCTGGGGATAAACGGCTTGTATAAATTTCAAATGAGACGCGCGGTAAACATGCCTGATGCAATCCGCTTTTAGAGCTTAAATTCACGAAAGTTTTATAAACGTGAATGTTTCTCCCTACAAACAGAATCAAATTACGAACCCAACTTGCAGGAAAAAGAGGATTTATAATCTCTGCATTCATTCTAACTTCCCAATGGGGGATAAAAAAAGGGACGCACGCAAGCGTACAGGAATTCTAGCTGGGGACCCATTGTTGCTCGGACCCTAATGCCATTGCGATTACGGAGCTTGTGGCAAAATCTGTCCAAGAATAGGGGAAGGGCCTGCATAGAGGTAGGAAAGACGAGATAAAAGAAACTGGCCCAATCAACAATCTCTTACCCAAATGTATTTTACATTTCTCTAGAACTTCAAATTTCAAAGCTTCCTCCATCGCTAATAAGAACACGCCATAACCATTCGATAGTCTTCAAAGTAGCGGATGCTGGTTCTTTCTACCATGGAAAATACACTTGATAAGAATATCTTGTAGCCTTAATTTGGTTAAGATTTCAATTTTGGGAAAATTAAAATTTAATTGTCCCCTCTGCAAATGTGTCTCTAATTCTTGAGGATTTACTCCCTGAGATATTACTTTCTTTATTTTCTCCTCAATCAAGAAATCACCAATTTGATCGGAAATAGATATTATATATATATGCAATATATATGGCACGGTTTCAAAGACTAGATCTAAAAATAATGAATTGCGCTACAAAAAATAATAGGAATTGTTTCCAAGCTAATTGTCACAAAGATGATAGTTTAGAGACGAAGGTGATAATTTGTACGGAAATTATAAGATACAATTTTTTTTATCAATCTTACTTCCTAGTATACTGTTGTGTAGTATTTCCTAAACAGAGAAAATTATACGCTTTTTTCCCCTCGAAATAATGAGAGAAAATATAGTACTCATTTACGCTCCTGAAGTTTTATGGGAAATGTCCTAGATTAATACTGTATAACCTCGATTCTAATTCGTATCTTATGTTGTCGTTATCCAAGTTTTGATGCGGGAAACTGAAAGAAGCCCATAACTTGAGTTCTCTTTCGTCCGGCCGAGTTAATGCAAATGATTGGTTACGTATAGTTGTGAAGTGCTTCAGAGGAAATAGATATCTCAAACGCATTTGTGATGAAAAAAAAGGTGCGTGAAAGAGAGATAAAGCATGAGATATGTTTGGTAAGGTTCGTGCGCTTAGGATTTTAAGTTCCGCTCACTTTCAGCCACTCTTCATGGTCGTGTGCCTGTAATATAATTTCAAGGTCTAATCATATTCAAAAAAAGAAAAAGAAAAAGCAATATATTCAGTAAGGGAGCAATGATAGTGGGCCTATGATTTCAAAGTCTGAAGTTCATATCTCGTTTTTCAAATAAAAGATTTTCAGATTTCTCCATCTTGTGTTTGTTGGAGAATGTTAGAGATAATATTACAATCAAATATTAATGATTTGATATGATGTTATTTTTACCACGATATCAAAGATTAGATATTGTTGTGAAGATTCAAATTTTAACTAGAGATTCAAATTTAAATATAAGAATATTTTACTCTTATGCTTGTATTGTCTCTATAAATAGAGATCTTCAACTTGTAGTCTATATGAATTTATAACACAAAATATAGCTATAGAGAGATTTCAAAGTAGATGTTTATCCTCTAGACTGAACCACTTAAAATCTCTTGTCTCTTGTTACTATTTATCTCCCCTCTTCATTCTAACCTTTTTCTTCTTGGTTTCAAAACAACAAAACATGTCTTTCGAATCTTTAAATGTTGGCAATTTTGTCATTCTTCGTTTGAATGACTCTTGCAAAGAGTCAAGAGCTATCTCTCATTGGTGCATGCATTTTCACGTGTATTGGCAATTTTGTCAATTTTTCGTTTGAATGTCTCTTGCAAAGATTCAAGAGCTATCTCTCACTGTGCATGCAATTTTCACGTGTGTTGGCAATTATTAGTTGTTCAAGAGCCTGTTTGTTTAGTTTGTATGGGCCTGCGAGCCTGTCTTTTCTATTAAGTACCCTATATATATATGCCCCCGTCGCATATGCTCTTCATCTCACTTCTACCTTCGTCGAGAAAATTATAAGGTAGGATGGAATCATAGAAGCTGCATGCACATGCATTTTCAATATGGTTTTTTTGATGTCGTAATAGACGAGCTGATCGATGTTCTTAGTTTTCACCCTCGTGTCCGGACGTATGAAAAAGTAGAAAATTTATCTTTTATCCATCTTATAAACTTCTGACGTTACTGATCTTCAATTTAATTTACGCCCATCGATTTTTCCAAATTATTTGCATCCGACGTTTCTCTTGATCCATAGATATGACGGCTACTTTTGAAAATTTCACTATGTTTGCTTTTGTTTCACTGAAGTACTCATGACGTTTTATTATTATTTTATTTAATTTCATATATGAGTATACCCACACACCAAGTATCCAATTATCATCAAGATCAAAATTTTAACGTGTTTTTGTGCATGTTATTGCTTATGATCAATGCCTTGATGCAGGAGGCGCAAGAGATTATATAAATTCTTCAGAAATCCAGATGGTATGTAAGATCAATAATTTCTCATGTAGTACTTTTAAGTTTTAATTTCAAGTCTGTTTGTTATCTATACGGGCCTGCGAGCCTGTTTGTTTAGTTTGTATGGGCTGCGAGCCAGTCTTTTCTATTAAGTACCCTATAAAATATTAAAATAAAAGCAACTTTGCTCCAACTTTTCTATTTATTGCGTTATCTCTATTAGTTATTTTCTATCTGCAGTGCTACGGCTTTTATATTAATCTTAGGTTTTGCAAATTGTGTATGCACAATTAGTGACAAGCCTGTCCAGGAATAGGGGAAGGGCCTGCATTGAGGCAGGAAAGACGAGATAAAAGAAACTGGCCCAATCAACAATCTCTTACCCAATGTATTCTACATTTCTCTAGAACTTCAAATTTCAAAGCCTCCTCCATCGCTAATAAGTACTCGCCATAACCATTCGATAGTCTTCAAAGTAGCGGATGCTGGTTCTTTCTACCATGGAAAATACACTCGATAAGAATATCTTGTAGCCTTAATTTGGTTATGATTTCAATTTTGGGAAAATTAAAATTTACCAGTCCCCTCTGCAAATGTCTCTCTAATTCTTGTGGATTGACTCCCTGAGATATTATTTTCTTTATTTTCTCCTCAAATCACCATTTCGATCGGAAATATATATTATATATATGCAATATATATGGTACGGTTTCAACGACTAGATTTAAAAAATAATGAATCGCACTACAAAAAATAATAGGAATTGTTTCCAAGCTAATTGTCACAAAAAATGATAGTTTAGAGACAGGTGATAATTTGTACGGAAATAATAAGATACAAATTTTCTTTATCAATCTTACTTCCTAGTATACTGTTGTGTTAGGATTTCCTAAACAGAGAAAATTATACGCTTTCTTTTTTCCCCTCGAAACAATGAGAGAATATGTAGTAGTCATATACGCTTCTTGAAGTTTTATGGGAAATGTCCTAGATTAATAATGTATAACCTCGATTATAATTCGTATTTTATGTTGTCGTTATCCAAGTTTTGATGCAGGAAACTGAAGAAAGCCCATAACTTGAGGTCTCTTTTGTCCGAGTTAATGCAAATGAACCTAGAAAAAAATGAGTTAATGCAAATGATTGGTTGGGTATAGCTGTATCGGGCTTCGGAGGAAATCGATACTCTTAATTTTTTACTTTTGTGGAGAATTCTATTGAGCTTTGTTGTAGCCTATTGAGCTTTGTTGCATACATAGTTAAACTTTAAGATGTGACCCTTTGTTCTAATATTATGTCTTCTTCAACTTTTCTTTTATTCTGATAATCATAATTGATGGGGTAAGATTTTTCATCCCAGGTGAGGCCTTCCACACTTAAATGATTCACAACTGTAAAAAGCCTCCATGGGCAGATTTCCAAAGATCTACTAGTGGGCCATGTCCCAATGGCCAAAAAATACATCAGTCCGTAGAGAGACCTGCCACTGACATCTAGTCAGTAGGGCTGAACAAGACCGGACCGCGGACCGAAAAACCGGACTGCAAATGCGGTCCGGTCCGGTCTATAGATTTTTGAAATGCGGTCCGGACCGGACCGGACCGCATTAACAAACCTTTTTTTTCCTACGCCTTAAGCCCTGCGCCAGTGGCCCAGTGCGCCCTGCCTTTCGGGCCTTCGGCCCTTTCCTTATTCTTCACTGACCGAGTGACCGCATTTCAGCCTTCAGGCGAATCAGGCCCTTCACGTTCGTTTGACTTCACGAGTTCACGACTTCACGTGACTCATTCGTAGTTTTGTACGGTACTGCAGCCCTGCCTTGAGAGTTGAGTGCCTTCAGTTCTTCACTTCTTCTTCAATCTTCACTTCACGAGTTCACGTCGTTCACGAAAGCTTCCAACTTTCCGTCCCCCACTCACTAACAGAACAACCGCCGGCCACCACTGCCCAGCGCAGAACCCACCAGCCACCAGAAGGCAGAACCCCAGCCCAGCAGCCCACCGCAGCCCAGCACTCCACCACTGCCCAGCACCGCAGCCCACCGCAGCCCAGCTCTTCCCCGACCCCCACCGGCCACCAGAAGGAACCCCACTGACGCAGCACATATCTGATCATCAGATCTCATCTCCAGTCTCCTCTCCGGTGCATAACTGCATATAGGTAATAGTTTTCTACTTTTCTTATCTATGTTCTGTTTAGAGAGAGAGCTAGGTCATGGCATTTAACTTGGTCGGCTTATGTCTTATGATGCTCAATGTTCACTGATTTAATGATTTTGCTTTCTGCTGGTGTGACTTATAACATTATCTTGAGTTTTATCCCTTTTTCTCCAAATGACTAAGCCTCTCGGTTAATTAGATGTTTGGTTCCCAAAAAAATTTCAGAGGGTTAGTCAAACATAAATAGAAGTGTATGGTTCCGAAGTAGATTGAAGTGTATGCCTCATGTTTTGCAAACATAAATTGCTAAATGAAAAACCTAACCAAAACTATTGCACCAGGTATAAGTGGCAAAGACTTATATTGTGTTTGTGAAAGAAATATTTAAAACCTGTTAGAGTGCATTTGTAGGAGCAACATAAATATTATTTACTAATTATCAAGATACAAATATTGTCTTATACGAGGCTGCGATGCAATGAATTCCAAATCTTTTCATATATGTTTTGTGTTCAAAGCACTAAGCAAATGACAAGATTTGATATTTAATTTTGTACTGTTTGATGTGCATTCTTTACTCACTCATTTGAATGTAAGATCTAAACATCGTGTTCTTAAGGTGCATGAATGTATACTAGTGGCAATTGTGCAGAAGAAATTTGAGGATTTTGTTTTTACCTGAGTTTAGGTTTCTGTAACATGAATTGGGGGGTATTTTATTTGTAGATATCACAAATGGAAAACAATAATCAACATGAATATTACGCTCTTGGCTGCTTGAAGCACTCAGTTTTACAAATGGAAATTCATTTGATGATGTTAGTTGAAGCACTCAGAAAGAGATTTTGGCTGTAACGTTCATTTTATCTCTTTTCGGTTCCAAATGAATATTACGCTCTTGGCTACTTGAATTAGAGATTGTAAATGGGGGACAACGGAATTGTATTTACCCTTTTCTTCAAAGTTTTTTTTTTTTTTTGTGTTTCTATTGAAGTTCTCAGATAATTAATTTTACATTAAAATAAATCTGGTTTATGGTGTAATTTATTTTTTCTGCCAAAGAGCGCTCCGTTGTTGATTCATAAGCAGTAGTGTATGTGATACGATCGTAGTCTCGCAGACATGGTAGCTAATGCACGAATATGTTCTTTTTTCTTAATTCGAAATCCACTCTTGACTTTTATTCAGAAAAAAAGAAAGAAAAAGAACTCCACTCTTGACAGTTGACACCCTCTTTGCGTGTGCTTCCTTTATCTGCTTCTGTTGTTCAATACGCATAGATCCCCCCTCCCTTTTTCCCCTTTTTCCCTCATTTTACTGTTCTAGCTGAGGAGATGCAATCTAATACTTTTTTCTTATGTTACATGGTGCTTTTGTTCCTCCTTTGGGTTACTTAATTTATTATCTGCTTCTTCACAGTTCCTAGCTTGTGCAGTGTGTCGAACAATTGCCGCACAAGATTCCTTTTGGTGTGTTGAGTGATAGTCAAACACACCCTTTGTATGGGAAAGTGGTAAGTGCATTTTTCATCATTTTGCTCTCTCTCCCACAAACACACAGAGACCTACAGTACCCCATTCTTTTTCTATGACAGAGTACTACGGCGTGTAATTTGTTTCAGGTTTTTTTTTTGTTTTATAATAACGTAGTGGAATTGGGGTTCGTGGTGAAAGGCTCTGTTGCGAAGAAACTCTGCTTGTCGTTGTGAAAGGCTCTGTTGCGAAAAAAAAAGTAGGGTTCGTTGTGAGAGGCTATTGTCCACGGGTTTATTGTAGCGAACCTTTTCTCGGCAGATGTTAGTCGCCGAGTAAGATATGTTGCGAAGACAAGATATTGTAGAAGACAAGAATACATATATTTTTTTTCTAAACAAGAATAAATATTTAACATCGCTAAAGAACATAGAAATGAGAATAAAATCAGCCTTTACACCCAACATCAAGATTTAAATGGTTAAATTTTAAAGCGTACGCAGAGAAACTCTAAGAATAACTTCACTAAAAAAAGAGGTGATGTAAAAGGAGTAGTGATAACACAAGTGTACCAAAAAGTCTCATTAATGCAAGGTTGAAAAACAACTTCACGTGGGGGCAGCTATAGGTGAAAGCTACATACTGCGATGCAATGCATTAAATGCATGTAGTTGAATAAGAATTCATAAAGTATTCCAATCAAACGCAGCGAGGTCTTCGACGACTTGGAGCCGTTGGAAAAAGGCTTTACCAACCAATTTATATGTTTTTGCAAACGGTAGTTGGCGCTGTTAAAACCAAAGACTGGTAGTTGACTCTATCCAAAGACTGGTAGTTGTGGTCAAAGAAGCCGCCATATATATAGCTGTCCATCTAACTTTACTTGGCATCAAAGATTTCTCATCCTAGAAAATAAGGTACGTAGGAAGCAAATGGTTTGAATATCATATAAGTTCTTTCATCTCAAAATAGATGAGATTTTTTCGTTTTTTTCAAGTGAGAACGTTTATCCACCTGACTTCTTATGTTATATGCGATGACTCTTTAATTATCTGATTTAACTTTCTTTAATTTGAGTCAATTAATTTCTCTTGATGCATTTTCTGTTTATTGATAAACTCAC
Organism: Myrica gale; assembly: GCA_963930655.1. Lineage (NCBI taxonomy): Eukaryota > Viridiplantae > Streptophyta > Magnoliopsida > Fagales > Myricaceae > Myrica > Myrica gale. The sequence goes on from OZ005599.1 coordinate 4,685,310, forward strand.
AATGTTTAGTTTTGCTCCTCTAGATTGAGATATTATTTACAAATTCTCGTTGCTCGATCTGGTACAGAGAGGGACGGAGTATCTTGTAGCTTCGATTCAGGGTTCTGTCGTATTAATCTGAAGGTAATCCTGGCTAGCAAAGTCCTCCATCACCGATAGAAATACAAAACAATAGATTTGGGGACTCAAGAAGTGCACAAATGGTAAGACATGCATATCTCCTTCAAATGCAAATCGTTTCATTAGTATTGATTTGCATATCGAGTTTGTCACTTATGGTTACTAATTACAATCTTACGGTGCAATCACAGGCTTACGTAACACTGGGACCATGGGGAGGTGAAGGTGGTAAGGCGTGGGATTTTATGCTTTCCGGAGGTTTAAAGAAGATTATAGTTCGCTATGGAAATTGCATCCACTCTATCGTGTTCCAAGATTCTTCAGGGACATACTCTGAGAAGTTTGGAAGTCCTGACAGCGGGGACCGAAATGTGGAGGTGAGTGCAGTGCCAGTTTCGCGTTTCTTAGCTAGGTCTCTCAGACATGACTTTTTTGCTTTGTGTATGTTAACGACAAAACCCACTTAGTTTTTTTTTTGGGTCTGGATTCAGTCCAGACCCACGTATGAACGGCTCCCGTGCGCGTTTTCGCTGGAGTGGTCGTACAATAATGGTCGGACTTAAATTGTAGTGATCCAATCACTATAGCAAAACGTGCGCACAGGATCGTGTCTGGACGGGTCTGGACCCGTACGGTCTGGACAGAATCCAGACCCATTTTTTGTTTAGAATACGAAAAGAAGTACCATTCTCCCTATTTTTTACCTGCAAAATAACTTACCCAATACAACCACTACCTTTATTTTTTTCCCTTCTAGTTAAGAGAAGAGATGTAAATGGTCCATAGAAGAAAAGAGCATTTTGTTTTGGTGGAAACAGGAAGGGTAATATAATTTACTGATTATCGCGAGTTTTTGCAGGTTATCATTGACTGTCCTAATGAGTATTTGGTTAGTTTAAGTGGGAGATACGGCCCTTATGGTCGTGCTGGAACCGCAGTAAAATATTTGATGTTTCAGACAAACGTGAAAAGTTATTCATTCGGATATCCGCACGACGAAGACACTTACTTTAGCATACCTGTTAAAAATGGCTCGTTTGTTGGGTTCCACGGCCGGCACAGCCAGCTTCTTAATTCCATTGGTCTGCATGTGGCCCCGGGTGCGAGTCTTGGTGAAGCGAGTCGCAGTGCAATTGCCCTAGGGGAAATGAGTTTATAAGAGTATCGGCTGTAAACTTTTGGATATCCTTATTCCTCATGGAAAAAGTAGTCTACGAATTATTTGCTACCAAATTTCAAAGGTCAAGTGTACCATTGCTTTTATTTTCTATAATTATCGAGTTCAGATTTCCAGATATTTTAATTTGTAATTTATCTCTCTATATATGCCTAAGCTTTGAATTTTATTTTTGCAGTCTCAATTATTTGTCTTTTCAATCCTACTTATAGTTATATAATGGTATCTGAGCTATGTACGGTTCCAGGGAATTATCTTTTCATCAAACATTTAAAGTTCACAGAGGTTTTGTCAAATAATAAAAATTTAGAGATCAGTGATTCATTATTTTGTTAAACTCATATTTATATACATAAATGGTAAATTTTCAATACAATTATTTGGCATGTTAAATTCACTAAATTTACTTTACTTCACAAAATCTAATTTATTTAAATGATTTAATTTATTTCATTCAATTTAACGCAATGTAATTTGGTACAAATATTTAACTTAATTTATTTATTTTGAATACATATAAAAAATATATAGTTAAACATACTTTCATATTAAATATCTGTTATAACTAATCACTAATTTAATTGTAATTGTAAGCTAATTACTCTAATCGTTACAATCTAATTACACTAATCGTTCCGTTAGTGTAATCACCCATTTAATTTTACTAATTATCTGTTTAAATTATAATAAATTTAATCTAGTGAAAACATAATAAATATAAAATATCAAAAATAATCCAAATCCAAATACATAACGAACAACACAATCATAATGTCTAGTACAAGCAGGAAACGATCATTCAAACGATAAATAAATAATAGTGATAAAGCATAGACAGAAGACTAGTCCAAATCACGAGCTGCCTCTAGCTAGTCCGAATCTTGTCCGAGAGCATCACGAACATGCGCCAAATACTCCTCCACATTATTCACCCGTCTGACGAGTGTCTGAAGCTGTACCTGAACGGTATGGACAGACTGAGACAACTGAGACAATTGTTCTCTCACAGAGAACAGTTCCATCAGCATAATATTCAACTCTTTCGTTATAGCCCTATCCGTTAGAGCAAGTTTGGTCTCTAGACCGGTCAAGCGGCATTGAAGATCCATGCACAACGAATGTGTCGGCTGGACTATCGCCCGAATACTCTCGGTTAACTCTGCTAAAAAGGCGTCTGCCCAAGCTGGTGGCTCTATTTGTCCCCCGACATTGATGATAGTTCTCCCAAAGCGTTCCATGGTCAACCTAACAAAAAACGTCCAAACGTTAACATAAACCGTTCGCAAGCCCGTCCGGACGTTATAGACAACGTCTGGACGGGGTAAAAGACGTCCAAATGTGGTTCGATGATAGACACAAATAACAAAACAAACTAAACAGCGGACGATATTAAATCAAAATGCATGAAATTGAGAAGAAAATTCATGAAGGAAGTTTTACCTGAAATTCCTTGAGAGATCTCAAACGGGAGAGAAGTGGGTGAGTTTGTGATTTTGACAAAGTATGACGGCTTTAATGTCCCCAGTAACCATCCGAATGCTTTTGGTTAGCGTGCGGACGCTTCTCAGCGGTTATATTCACACGCGGCCCTATCAAATTTAACGTCAATAAAATGCCCGATTCGAAAAGGTTCTAGAACTTATACGGTCCGGACGCTATTTATTGGTTCGGACGGTATCGATGTCACGTGTCTGAAGTTTTGCAACGTGTAACCACACGATTTGCGGAAGAAACATTTATAATTGTGTGGACTTTTTTTGGACCGTCCGGACAAGGATATTTTTGCCGTTGGAACGCGATTGACAACGTCCGTACTAAATAGAGTGTTCATGATGATTTTTAATTTGTCACTCTTGCCTGACGATTATTATTCGTTAAGTAATGCTGTTCGGACGTTTTATAAAATGAGTCCGGACGGTCGTGTAAAAATTGTGATGATTTTAATTGTCAGTCAGTTACGACGATTTGAAATTTGTCACCCTGCAGTGAGTCCGAACGGTTTTCTTGTCGTCCGAAAGGAAGTTTGTTTTTGTGACGATTTTTATCGTCACTCATTCGCGACATGTGTATGTCGTCACACCAGAAATACGTCTGAACATTTTTTTGACCGGTCTGGAAGGTTTTGAGTGACGAAATTAACATTTTGTCATGAAAAATTCACTTTAGGTGACAAAATTTGGTTTGACACCCAAAATTTTGTTGCCTAAAACCAAATTTCTTGTAGTGAATATATGCGAAGGAAACCTGAATCGAAGCTAAAAGATACTATCTTCTCTGTAGCAACGAAATTTCTAAGGAATGTTGGAATCTAGTGGAGCAAAACTAATTGACTAAAATTCGACGAAGTACCTGCAGAGCGCAAATGCATCAAGACAAATTGACTAATATTCGACGAAGGTAAATCAAATAATTGAAGAGTAAGAGATATATAACATTAGAACACATTCAAGCCATTGGCTTCCTACCTTATTCGCTGGATGGAACTCATTGATGCAAAGCAACGACAGAAGACAAAAGTGAGATGAAAGCTGTATAGAGAAAACTGTATATATAAATAATTCAGTGTTCCTTGATAAGCTCAATAACTAATCCATGTGGAGGTGGGAGGCAGGGGACTTGTATAAGTCAAGTACTATTAGTGCTCCTATATTCCCTTGTTTTATGTCAAATGTATATAATTCACTAAACATTATAAAAACGAATTATATCTGGAATATGATAGTAATTAACACCAGCAAAGAGTGGATTAGTAAACTACTGGGTCGACCGGAAGATTCCCCCTTCCCACAAGAGAATCATAAATATATTTCCAACTGGTACGTACCAGAGTGTCCTAATTGTTTGCATTTGGTAATTCAAAATAATTAATAATAATTTTCATGAAAGCTTTTGATGTCCTCAAATTTTTCTTTATTTATCTAATATATTTTGAAAAGATCTGCAGCTTGCAATTCATGCAGTAACTTGGAGAGCACGATATTATTAATCAATTAGCACTGAAAAAACTACAGGCGCCTGTAGTTTCGATGAAAGATAGGAAATCCAATAATTCACCTCATCCGCATAATTCTTGACAAGTCTTTTTTTTTTTTTTTCTAAGCAAAAAGGGCGGAAGGGGGCGACCAGTGTAGCCAACCTCCCCTGGGCGTGACCATAGGAACTTTCCACCCGCTGTGGAATGTTCGGATTGAGCCATAGCTACCTACCCCGGGAAGGGAGGACCGTCACCACAACCCCACCAGTATGTAAGCAATATTAGGGGCGGGAGGGTTCGATCCAAGGATCTCCCCCCACACCCACTCTTAGGTGCCTTATTTCAGACCCCCATACCACTTGGGCTACCACACTGGTGGTAATTCTTGACAAGTCTTACATGATGTTTGTGTAAGTAAAATTTTAGTGTAAAATTTTAGGGTTTGTGAAAAAGTGAGGAAAGAGAATGAAAAAGTGAAAAAGTTAGTAAAAAGTGAAAAAAAAAGTTGGAGAAAAAGTAAGAAGAGAGAATGAAAAAGTAAGTGAAAAAGTGAAAAAATTAATAAAAAGTTAGAGAAAAAATAAGGAGAGAGAATGAGAATGTAATGATGTTAAAATTTTAGGGTAAAATTTTATGTTCACAAACACTATTCAGTGGGTAAGCATTTGGTTGGGATCGAGAAGGGGAAACAAGGGGTCTTTTCGCCACCACAAGGTCCACCATGCACGCTCAGCGACCAAACAAACTTAGCGTCTCTTGTTTCGTACGTACAAAATAGCATTGAATTACAGAACCTCCAAAAGGCAAACGCAATTTGTGGATTGCAGAAAAGACTCCGTCATCCCGTTGATTCCCGCCAAGCCGGCCCCAAGGGCCATGAACACGTGGTTCCTGCACCATGCTCATCGATCCGTCCAACTATTGCATAAAAAAAAAAAAGACAGCAGCGGTGGATCCAGAATTAATGAAGTATTAGGGGACGGAGTCAGAGGGAAAATATTCATTTTTTTAAGAAATATTTTGAATGTAAAAATATTTTACAACTAAACATCTAAAATTTCAAAAAATTTAATACTACCTCCAACACATTTTTACACAAACTCAAATACCTTTAAAAAATATATCATCAAATCATTATGCAAGTTCATCAACTAACAATTATACAAAAAATAATATAAATATTTACTTTGGATTGAAATTAGTAAATAAATGAGAACAAAATTTAGATTGAAAGATATTTGAAGTTAAAAAGAGAGAATGAAATTACATAAAATGAAACAACGTCAAAAGAAAATAAAGAAAAAAAATCAAGTTAAAGTTGTCACATATAAAGTCACAGAAGAAACTTGACGGCTTAAGTGATTTGATCTTTATGTTAACTTTTTTAAAGGTGAGGCAAAATTAATTGTTTTTTGTGTTTTAACGTGAAATTGAGAGAAATAAATAACAAAAAAGAAACAAAAGCTGATATTTAGGTCTTCATAAAATAAATTGCATCTCTCGATGAAATTTTAATTCCATTAGCATTTGTTATTATTTTAAAAGATACTTCAATTCATTTATGATTTGATATCGTTTTAAATGGTATAATTTTTAAACCATTAAATTTGTCTCATTCATTTTGAGAAATAAGTGGTATTTTGTTTAATCAAAGACCACTAAGCTTTATTGAAGAAACAAACAAAATCGATGTACCACAGCACTCACAGAGATAGCAGAAAAAGAAAGCCATGCAACTAAACCAAAAAATCAAAAGCACCTATGGAGGGATAAATGGTATTAAAATGGGTAAAAATGGGATATTATTTTTTCCCTTGCAAAAGAGATTTTTTCAAAATATTTGGGGAGAGTGAAAATGATATTTGAAGGTGTAAAATTGGAATGAAATAATATTTTTAAGGAGAAATGTCAATGTTCGCCCCAAAAGTATAAATCAATTTCATTTGCGACCCCTAACTTTCAAAATTGTGATGTACGTCCTCTAAATATGAAACATTTGCAATGGTCGCCCCTAGTCAAATTCTCGAAAAACTTAACGGAAATCAGCAATAAAATGACCGAAATGTCCTCAAAGACAATCTCAAAAAATAATAATTATTTGAGAAATAAATTAAAAATATATATAGATTACTGAAATATAGTTTCAATAGTTTTATTTAAAAAATATAACCTTTTTTAATATCATTTTTAATGAATTTTTAATATCTTTAGTAATTTTATCTTGAAGGGTTATTTTGGTCATTTTACAGGCATTTCCGTCAGACTTAACAGATAATTTGGACAGAGGGTGAACATTGAGAATGTCTGAAACTTAGAGGACGTAAATCGCAGTTTTGATAGTTCAGGAGACATAATTGCAATTTATGCATACTTATGGGGCAAACAATGACATTTTACTTATTTGTAACCTTAAACATGTTTAAATGAAAGGCAAACAAAATTCAAAATTCTTTGGGGGTGGTGGTCCCCTCCTACCCTCCCTAAATCCTCTCCTGAGTACACCTCTTTCTATATCTAGTCGATGTATAGGAAAGTTAGGAAAAAGCAAAGAGCTTCGTAAAACTAAGTTGACCGGACCTGTTGTAGATGTGAAAGAGTCTCCAGTGATGACATGGGCCGTGACAGCCATGCGTGGGAGGATAGGTGCCGAGATGAGGCACCAGTGACACCCATCAGAACCCTTGACAAGCCCACAGCGCGCGCGACGACAACACCACAACCATGCCTTGGCATCAGCGCGCGCGCAAACTAGGTGCCCCAGCGCCCCTGATAAGGCATGATGCCGCATCAACGCCCATGCCTGGCATGCCAGCCAGCCTGCCGCAGACATGCCATGACAGAACACGACCTTGCCCTGGCCTTGTGCCACAACAAGTACTTGGCCACCAGCCAAGCTAAGCAGCAGCAGCGGGCCAGCAGACAAAAGAGTATCATGACACAGGATGACCACCACCGGCAGCCACCACCAGTGGCGGAGTACCACCACCCCTACAGGTGCTAGGTGGGGAAGGGAAGAGGAAGTTCTGGGGAGTCAAAGGAGCAGCACCACCCATTGTGGTGCAAGTGGTGGAGGCGCCGCCGTGGACAGCGGCAAGATCCCGACATTCATGGAGGTATCTTAGAGATTAGTTTCCTTTCTTGTGGTGATTGAATAAATCATATTTTTTAGATTTAGGGATCCTTTCCTAAACTCTAGAAGATTCTTTTTGTTTATGTTATTGTTATGTTAGGCATGTAATATCAAATCTCCTTGATTAAATGAATTTGATTGTGATTTGATTTGATTGGAGTCAATTAGTGTTTGTAAGCTCTTAAGGATGTCTATATAAACACCCTTAGGAGCATTAATGTTATTCATTTAGAGAATAGAGAGAAGAGTAGAGTCTTGGAGAGTCTGAGTGCTTTTGAGTGTTTTGGCTAAGCATAGACACGTATATGCTAAGTCGGTGTCAAGGCTAATAACCTTTTCACTTGAGATTCATTCTAGGCTAATAACCTAGTTTGGGTACTCGTTCTTGGGTTAATTAACCCTTGATCAGAATTGTTCTTTGTTCTTGTGGTCTTTGGGCTAATTAACCCTTAACCACGTTCTTCGTGTTCATCAATAAAGATCTTGAGTGTTAGAACCTATATAAACAGCTCGTGTGTTACACATAACGGTTTAGGAGGATCAATTGGGGTGATCGAGTTCGAGTCACTTGGCGGGAATTGACATTGTTATGGTAGCCTAGACCGGGGTCCCTAATAAGATGTCTGCTGTATCTTGTAGACATTAATGTAGAACTATCAGAGGTTGGGAAAGGATTTGGTCCAGACGTGAGTATGGGTATAGACCTCTTCGCCCCAACGGTCTAGATCGTTTCTTCCTCGTCTCACGCCCCAGATGAACGCCGCATCATTTAATGAAGGCTTGGTTGCTCCAGCTCGGCTCCAGGCCCCCACCTCCCTCGTTGTACCGGTCTGTCCACTTCAATTAACGTAAGACAAGTATTTCGACCAGTACTTCAGGAAAGCCCTTATTAGGTGATTTTCTTTTAAATCCTTCGTTACTAACCTTAACTTCTAAATTCTCCAAAACCATACTTGGTGTTGACACAAAAGTTTATCCTCGTTGTCTCCCTCAAACTTTGCATTTGTTATTTGAAACAAAAGTCATTTCTTTCTCGCACCATCTTGTTATTCTCTCGAAATTGGAGAAGTTTTTTTTTTCATTTATAGGAAATATAGTATATGATTTTTATGTGTACGTAAGCGGATAATATGTTTTGTGTTATAGGTGATTCACTTATGTTTTCAATTCTGCACAACATATATGATCTCGTAAAATATCCTTATAATATCTTTGTTGTGCCATGAAGCCAGCATGTGGTACTGCTACATATGTAAGTCAATTCTTTTAAAAGGCTGGAATAAATTTCTTCCGTCAAAACTTTGGTAGAACAGTCGCGAATTATAAATGGTGCAACACTATCGCTTCGACGACATGACTATGAGTTGGGCTGCCCTTAAGTCTGGAACCCATTTATATTGCTACTTAATTAGGCTTCCTCATCTTCAGTACATCCTACTAGCTACTTAGACGAGGTGAGGATTTTTCGTGCCTCATCAATTTGACATGTAAAATACAGCTTTACTTTCTGAAAGCGGCCGCTTAATTTCTAAAACCGATTAATCTTCTTCTCAATCACTGGAGCGTTTAGGTTGTTTGGTTACCTTAGTTAATATTTTATTTTATTTAAATCCCAAAGTGTCATTTTTGTCACCAAAAGTTTTGGGTGACAAAATCAAGTTGCCACCTAAAGCATGTCAGTAAAAGTTTTAGGTGACAATTTCCGTGTTTTGTCACTCGAAACCGTACGGACGGACACATAACCCGTCTGGACGGTTTTCTCATATTTTGACGAAATTCAAAATCATCATGCTCAGTACCTTCCATCCGTTCGCATGAGGGATGCGAACGGTTGGTCCAATATGACGAAATATATTTTTTCATGGACCATACGTGTGCACGGTGATACAACATCGTCCTGACGGTAGTATTACCGTCTGAATGAAACCATAAAGACATTTGCACTGCTGTTTCATTTATGACGAAATAGTCTTTTGTCACCTTCAAACACCATTTGAACACTTATTCAGTTGAACTTGTTCGAACGTGTTTTTGTACCTTGCGGACGGTCTATAATTAAAAGACCGTGTGCACGCAAGAATGGCTGTTCGGAAGGACGTATTTTATGCAAAGTGTGTGGACGAATTGACAAGCGTGTGGAAGTTATCATTACACAAAGACCATTCGTAAGACCTTTTTACCATTCTAACCGTTTGTTACGTATTTGAGTAAATTTATTTAAAATTTTAAAAATTATTTGCAAATAATATAAATGGAAATATATTCAATACTCATAATATAATAAAATGTCTACAAATATGCAATCGTCATTAAAATTAAATAAAATACATAATTGATAACTACTAATCAAGTAGATAAAATACATAAATCTACCAAAATTTTCGTTTGGGTGTCGAACGTGATTGCAGTTGTCTGATCCACTCCATCATCTGCTTACGCATATGTTGTTCGATTAGTTGCATCTCATTAATCTCTAATCTGGCCTCCTCCAATCTCTGGGACAAATCAACGGACGATGCTGATGAAGATGATCCAATAGACAGTATTGAATGACCTAAACCTCGCACATAACCCGCTTTTGTCCCCAACAGCTCAGTGAAAATCGCAACGTCGGTTTATGAATTTCCCTCTGACTCGAGCTGCAACTGCACGACCTCCATTTTTCCAACAAAATTAAAAAAGAAGCTAAAGTTAGCATATATGAAACATAAGAGATAAGGAATGCATAATTAAATCTAACGTTACAACTTACAAAAATTTTCCTTGCATCTTCTGATGTCCACATGCCATCCTTATTAGTATGCATTTTTTATACAGCAACGCAGGACTAATCTTATAAGATTCTGGATTTTTCTAGATACCAAAAGAAATATAAAACATGCTTATTAAAATACCTAAGTCATTTATTTAAATAATATCTAATAAAAATATAAATTTATTACTTACTAACAACTTTCTCACGCGTTGGAAGGACCTTACTCCCGATGTGTGTACAATCTTAAACTTAGCTCTATTCTCATTGTTGATTGCACTCATCATCTGCATTGTACATTTACAGTTGTTTCCACAAGTAATAATAAAATATAATAAAAATTCATGACAGAATAAAAAATTTTAAACTTAAATTTCTTACTATCTAATAGATCACAGACACGAGTCAATTCTTCCTTCTTCATCTCGGGATACGAGTGCTCTAACACCTCTTCTTTGGAATTGAACACCGAGTAATGCTTGAACATTCTATTTATATGCGTTTTTACTCTATGTTCATCGTAGACATCACAGTGATGCGATCCTCGGCTTGGTTATAATCTAATTAAAAGTCATCCTTAACATATATAATAGTTATTACGTATAAAATTTTCCTACCTTATTCGCTCGATGGGACTCATTGATACAATGCAACGACAGAAGACAAAAATGAGATGAAAGTTGTTCAAAGAAAACTGTATATATAAATAATTCAGTTTTCCTAGAAGAGATTAACAACTAAGCCATGTGGAGGTGGGAGTAGGGGACTTGTATAAGTCAAGTACTATTAGTGGTCCTATATTCCCTTGTTTTGTGGCAAATGTATATAATTCACTAAACATTATAAAAACGAATAATATCTGGAATATGATAGTAATTAACTCCACCAAAGTGTGGATTAGTACACTATTGGGTCGATCGGAAGATTCCCCCGTCCCACAAGAGAATCATATATATATTTCCAACTGGTACGAGATCATAAGCCTCAACATCATTTCTAGTCAACGAGATCATGCAAATGAGTTAAAGTTCACAACAAGCTCAATAGACTCATTTCCTGGTATGCTTCACGGTTTGACGGTCCTTCTCCATCCTCACAAGCTTCTTCCTCAATAGGTGGAATATCATACGTGATTCTAGGTGTAATCTTTTGAACAATCTTCCAGTGACCGCCCAACTTCATATCATCGATATAAAACACCTGATTCCCCTGAGATACTAGCATGAACGATCGTCTTTGTACCACTTTCTGGATGTGTTAATACTTAGAAACTGACCACTTTTATCAAGACCTAAATTTTGAGTACTCAAGTCAAACCAATCACATTTGAGTAAATAAACTAAATTCCCCTACAAATAATAGTCTCTCGGAACAACCACTTTTATGCATGATCTGGCCATAAAAATCAACATCTTCCCCAACATGGTCCCCCCAAAACAATCACACCACTATTCTGCGGGTTACAAAATTGTTCACGAAGGACTGTGTGAAACCTAACTCCATTCACTACACACCTAAAATAACAAAATAACCATTGATCTGGACCGGATGCTAATGCATACAAATCATCCGACACTAAGCTCTGATTTTCATTATGCATAGTTTGAATCTATACTAATAAAGACGTGTTAATTAAAAATAAAATATCAATAAAGTTTAACATATAATAGAGATAAACCCATCTTTCTAAACCACAACGCAAATCCTTCTTCATGCCTCCTATCAACATTTATTGGTGATTGCCTCCTCATCTCTTCCAAGTGCCCCCTATAAAGAAATAAGATATTTTATTATAAAATGAAATACAGTAAACAGATAAGAGTTTAAATGAGCAAATATTCTTAAAAGCTCTTACTCGATATGTTGACTGATTTCTGAATAGTTGTTGAGTATGTATCTCTGCACTTTTGTAAATTTCTTTCTATTCAAATCTTGAACTCTACCAGCTTTTCATTTCTGAACAGTTGTTGAGTAAATACAGAAAGACGACAACTTCGATCATCCATGTCGGCATAATTCCGATATTTTATATTGAATCTCGTCTCAACGGTACTGAGATACATTAAGAAAAAAGTCATACATTCATTTAACACAAATTCTCTGCTATGGAGCCCTCAAACCGTGCCCAGTTCTTAACAAGACGCTTTATCTCTCTCATATACCTTTCCATTGGATACATCCACCGATATTGAACTAGACCCCCAAGTTTCACTTCCCAAGGTAAATGAACAACTAAATAAACCAGAAGAGTAAAAAATGATGGAGGGAGTAAATATTCCAACTTGCAAAGAATCATTATGATGTCATTCTTTAATTGGTCCACAATGTCTAAAAGAATTGTTCTCAAGCACAAGTCTTTGAAGAATAAGCTCAAATCAGTCAATGATGTACACACTCACACTTCGGGTACTAACAACCCGTGTATCATTGCACGTAACAGTCGCTGTAACAAAACGTGTGAGTCATGACTCTTCATACCCATTATCTTCTCTTCTTTTTTATTCACGCACCGGGATATGTTAGAGAAGTATCCATGAGGAAACTTAACACCTTTCAGTCATTCACAACACTTCTTACGTTCATCCTTCTTTAAAGTAAAAGATGATGGAGGTATCACCTCGTGCTGACCCCAAACCTGCAAATGTAACTCTTTTTAATGCCCATTAATGTCAAATCCCTCCGAGCACTAGCATTATCCTTCGTTTTACCATTGTCATTCATCAAAGTTCCCAACACATTGTCAAAAATATTATTCTCTATGTGCATGACATCGAAATTATGTCGAATTTTTAGCCCGTTTTCTCTTCTTCTGCAAATTCCCAAACAAACATAACAATTCTAATTTAAGCTGTTGAAGTATCTCCTCTCCAGTGACTTCTTCAGGCGCTGATCTAAACATTTTTTTCCCATCAAAATATGTTGACATCATGCCTCCACCCATGCGTCACAGGCAAATATCGAGGATGTCCCAAGAAACAATGTTTGCACCCATGTTTCAACCAAAGCGACATATTCACATTGCAATTAGGGCATGCTAACTGTCCTTTCATACTCAACCCGAGATAGTACCATAAGTCAGGAACTCATTTTTTATCCAAAGTAAAGTAACATGTAACTTTAATGAACTTGACACGATCGCGTTGTATGTCTGGACTCTATTTTCCCACAAGTGCTTCAACTCATCTATCAATGGCTATAAGTAGACGTTGATATCATTCTCGGGACTTCTTCGACTCAGAAAAAGCAATGATAGCATGAAACTTGAATTCTTCATACATTTTCATGGTGGCATATTATATGGAATTAGTACCACTGGCCATATATTGTACTATAAGCTCGTGTTGTCAAACGAATTGAACATATTAGATGCGAGAGCCAACAGGACGTTTCGAGATTCCCGACCAAACCATTCATAATTCTTATCGAGCTCTTTCCATACCACAGAGTCTACAGGATGCCTCATTGCCCCATTTTCAACCACACACTTCTCTTGGTGCCACCATATATATGTTGTTGTTTGCCTTGATAGAAACAATCGTTGCAATCTCGGTTTCAAAGGAAAAAGGCTGCAACACTTTTTGGGGAACCTTTGATTTTCTATTCTGACTATACTTCCACCTCGGTGTCCCACACACCGGACACTCTTGTAACTCGTTCTTCTATTTTCAAAACAGTACACAATTATTTAAGCACGCATGTATGTTATCGTACTTCTTACAAATTATTCTTTTACTTCACATGAAATAACATAACAACGAAGGACAACTTCGAGTACTTCTTACATCCGGGATACAACTCTCGCTTAGCATCTACCCATAACTTGTTATACGTTGAAAACTCGTCTCTAGACCCCGACTTGACTGTTTTTCGAGCCGACATATTTTGACCAGTGTTCCCATCAACCTCTGCTCCAGTTTCAAAATCTTCTAACACGTCTTGCATAACATCATTTATGCTTCCCTCAGAATTCTCACTGCTCGGTTTAGGTTCTAAAGTCACTACCTGGTTAGAAACTTCTGAAATTGACTCTCCGTGAAATACCCAATGAGTGTAACTCTGGTTAAATCCAATTATGAATAAATGATCATTCATCTCGTCTACATGTTTGAACAACACATTCTTACATCTTTTACATGAACATCTTATCAGTCCACGACTATCTGCATAATTATGGGCAACACTCATAAAATCTCAAACACCATCACTATACTTCGTACTTTGAGTCTATCAGCCTCATAAATCCAACTCTTATCGATATTGTTCCTTCAAAGACGAAAGTAAAAAAAATAATGCAAACAATGATGACCATTGTGACTGATGTGTTCGAAATTTCAATAACATTTCCCCCCAGTCCCCAGATTCATGCCTACAACTACACCCACCATTTAAGGTGAGTGTGTAAACTCAATGTTGAATGTGTATCCGAGGGACAAAAGGAGACTTGCACCAAAATTTCTAAACACATCTGTCATAATAGCATAACCAATTATGCACATTACGAATATTGTAAACTCAAACTATCCATAACATGGACAATTCATGAATTACACGGAGTTCATGTAATTCATAATTGAGGCTAAGGCTACTAATGAATGTATTAAACATAATAGCAACAACCGTTGAGACAGAGTATTAAAGGTCCGAAAAAAATAACGTGTCCAAATAAAAAAAAAAAGTCTGGACGTACCATAATCCACCTGGACTGTGATTGTCAAACTGATGCCAAAATTCGTCAAAAAACAAGCCAAAATCAACCCAAATCGCAAACAATTAAACATAAACCCCAAACACCATTGCTATCATTTTAGACCCTAAAAATTCGAAAAACACATGCTTTCATATCCTAAAATCCATGTTTTCATCCTAAAATAAAAAGATAAATTAAAACCCACTAACCTCAAACACAATCCAATATGGGTTGCTCCTACCATATGAGAGTTCGTCTTGCTCAAAACTCTCGTTTTCTATGTTTTCCCCCTTTTTTGCTACATTTTCCACAATTTGGGATCTTTCATACGCATAAACACTGTTTGGATGCCAAAATGAGAGTTCAAACGCCTATGTGTATTAGTTTTCAAGGGAATTGTTGCCGCCCAAAAATTTCGAACCGTACGAACGTTGTTCATTTTCGTCGGAAAACTAACTTACAGTTCACAACACCATTTTAGTAATCCTCAAATGAATGCGTCTGGTCATAAATGAGCACTTTTGGACGGAACACCACCGTCAGAATTGTAGCTTACATTTCACGACACCGTTTTAGAAATCCCTAGACGATAGCGTCTGATCATAAATAAAATCTTCTGGACGGTATATGTTCCGTTCGAGCTCTAATTTAAAGTTCACGATACCATTTTATAAATCCCCAAACGACAGTTCAATGAAGCGATCATATCAGAAAGCGTTCGGACCGTATACATAACCATTCGAACGTTTTTCTTAAAAAATACGAAACTGTCCGATCTTACAGTAAACAGTCCGGACGGTTATGCGTCCGTTCGAATGGTTTTTGAATATCTGTTTTTTTCTTTGAGGACATACAAAGTGTGTTAAAAACCTTAAGTTTGTTAGATAACCAACTTAGTTAATAATATAAGCAACCTTAAGTGTGTTAGATTGTAGTTTCGTGTAACGAAATTAGAAACATAACATTAATTAACATGTTATATCCAAAACATATTTCTCCCTTCATTGGAGCAACTCATAAAAATACTTTATATTTCTCACTTCGAATTCCAATTCCTTTCTTCGTTTATCTACATTAATTTTCTGTTTACTCTGAGCTGCTTGCAGTCTCTTCCGAATTAACCCAATTTTCTCACAAGTCTTTTCTACAATCTCTGGACCAAGAATCTTTGTTTCACCCACCTCATCCCAACAAACTGGAGATCTACATCTCCTACCATATAAAGATTCAGAGGGAGCCATCCCAATACTAGAATGATAGCTATTGTTGTAAGCGAATTCAACTAATGACATAACTTCGAGAGTTTGAATAGTCCTCTATGATTGTCCATCTGTTTGTGGATGAAAGACAGTACTGAATTTTAACTGCATACCAAAAGCTTTATGCAACCTTTTCCAGTACTCAAAAGTAAATCGTGGATCCCGATCTAATACAATCGTTACCGGTATTCCATGTAATCTCACAATCTCCTCGACATAAAGTTGCGCCAATTTATACAAAGTATAATTCTTCACCACAACCCATATTGTATCATGACTTTTAGGCGATCTCGGTAACCCCGAAGCAAAATCCATACAAATATGTTCCCATATCCATTCAGGAATCGAAAGTGGTTGTAATAACCCTGAAGGTCATTGATGTTCTATCTTCACCTGTTGACAAACAAGACATTGTTCTACAAATTTGGCTACCTCCTGTTTCATGTTATTCCACCAAAAATTGCCTTGAAGATCCCGGTACATCTTAGTACTTCCCGGATGTACTGCAAAACGTGAACGATGTGCATCTTCCAGAATTTCTTTCTTTATCTGCGGGTCATTCGACACACAAAGTCTGTTTCTAAACTTCAATATACCATCATCTGTCAACTTAAATTCAGATTTCTCCCCACTAAGCACTTTGTTCATGAGCCTTATCAATTATTTATCCTTATCTTGATTACTCTTTATCCTTTCAGCCAAAGTATGTTTCACCTTTAAATTTGCCAAATAAGATGAGGAATCAATATCACCTCTATGCTATATCTCTCCAAATCCAACAAAATATGCACCCCTAGGCGGCATCTTCTTCCTCTAAAATTTTGTTCACAGCTCTCCTTCTTGGTCTTGCACCCCTAGGCGGCATCTTCTTCCTAAAATTCGTTTGGCTCAACAAAAATTTAGTAAAAGATAACAACCCCAAAGGCAAAATGTAAGGAACAAAAATGTAAAATCCTGAACTCAACATATAACAACAAAAAATACATAATCCAAAAATCGCTTCTAAGATCAAAACCTATCGTAAATCAAGCTCAAGTCCTAGTTCAAGTTCCAATATCTCTCAAGTACGTCAACATATTCAATTTTAACCCTTTAATCCTATGCTCTCTGCCTTTCATCAAAATTTTCCTAATAGTCTACAAAATCATATACCTATGCCCCGATACCACCTATAACGCCTCGACCCAAAACTCTAAACGGATATAATACCGCTTGAAAATATCAACCCAATTAAGAAAAGAATTCATAAAAATCTCTATTTCATCATCAATAATCAAAATGAATCCCATCAGTTTAGTCAAAGCACTAATAAAAACATAAATTCTTAAATACTTCTCTTAACAAGAGTCTCAATAAATAAATTCTCAAATAAACAATAAAAACTCTAAAGTCTCTGAAATAAAACAATTATTACTAGAGTCTCTAGATGACTCTTTATTCAAATATTCTGCATCTTGCAACTAATCTCATAAACTATAACTCGTGATCTTCCATTACTCAATGCCAATAACCTCTAAATCTGAAAGATAAGAAATAAGTGATGAGCTACAACTAGCTCAGTAAGTGGCAAGTCAATGGGGTAGGGGGAAAAGACAATTTTATCACAATAACTAAAATCCAAAAATAAAACATTGTGAGTCATACTGAATCCAAAATACAAGTTTGTCACAAAAATATCCATGGTCGCGCAATATAGAGAAATCACTAATGGTCACATAGACCTTCAGGCCACAAAGACCTCCAAATACCACGACGAGTATCAAATTGGCCACACAGACCGCAGAGATATATCGCCAGCGCAAGGACAATTTTCAAAGTATACTCACAAAATAAATATATTCCAACAACCCAAACATTTCAAGTTTTATATTTCAAACAAATTTTCATGAAATCTAAATCATTTCAACTTTATCAAAAATTTTTACATTTCCCCATATAATGAATCAAAACTATATAAAAATAGTGTACGTTTTAAAAATCTATTTCACCAATGACAAGAGATTTAATCTCGCACAAAGAAATATTTTTAGAATCAATTTCATCTCACAGAATAATTAAACATTCGTGCACTTAGATTCCACAAAAGTTTAGAGGAATAAAATCTCATTGATAAGCCACTTACCTTGAAGCATAACCGAAGCTAAAGATTTCACAAAGAATTGCTGAAAAGTCAATCAACACCTAGAATCCATTTGAAAATCTGTCAATTCTTCATCTTAATCCTCACACAGCTCCAATGTAAATTTAATAATAAAATTCTAGCAATAATCACACCTGAATTCCAATAGCTCTATAAGAATACGCTATTCCCACAATCGTGAAATTCCTCAAAACCACCTTTAATTACCCTACAACAACAAAAAAACTAATATGAGAAATCTAGAAATCTCAGATCTAAAAATCCATCAAATATAGAAACTTGGAGAAAAACTCACCCAAATGCGTCGACGATATCAATGAAAAAATGCCTAATACGTGAAGAATGACTCTCCAACGTCGTCTATAAAACGACATAACCCAAATCAATCCAAAGAAATACCTCTCTAAACTAAGATTAAATCAAACCTACCTTCAAAAATCACTCAACTCCTGCAAATCGTGTCTCCAAAGGTAAGAGAAAGAGAGTTCCGTGGTAGAGAGAGAGAGGAGAGAGAGAGCTTCAAATGAGAGAAAACTCCAATATTGGGTGGTAATTTTCGCAAATAACCTAGATCCATACTTAAAGATCTCTAAATTGGTTTGAGAAGAGCGGAATCCATTCAAAAAGCTTTCAAAATCTGAAGAGAAATCGAATTTAAAAGATTTAAAGTTCAGCGTTGAAAACTGAACGAAAAATGTTTAGTTTTCAAATGAGCGTTGCGGAAGGGATAATGACTTATCCCTCCGCACCGTTTCAACTTTTGACTTTTCAACTTTTTTTTTATTATTACAGTTGAAGCTTGAGGTTGTCATTCTAACTCAAGATTGTTAAATATTGTAAAACGAGCACCAAGCTCCGACACCAATTGTAATTCCTTGGACTTAGGCAACCCAAGACGAGGGTGAATTGGGTTTCCAATTTTTTTTGCTTTTAACCCCTCATTTCGTGTTTTCAAAGTATAGACTAGTTTATCACAAGTATATTGATGCAATAAGTAAGTAAGTGCTAAATGTAAACAGTAGAGTTAAGTAAGTAAACACGAGATTTTTAGATGATTCGGCAAATCATCTTACCTCCACCCCTCAAGCTCCTCTACTGAGCCTTGAGGTTTTCCCACTATATTCTAAATAATGTACACTCTAGTTTCAGGGTGCTTGAGAACAGTACAAGTGCTATCCCGGGCTCAACACTCACAACCCATGTGGTTTTTCGGGTGCATCACTCACAACATAGCCAAGCTTGAGGTATACCCTCTCTAAGTTTCTTCTTTAGTAAACAACATCACTGAAGGAATAACCTCTTGGATAGAAATATACAAGAAATAAACTCTCTCAAAGAGTGGATAAGAAAATGGAAAGTTGTATATCTTTTGATTCACACAAGGACAAGGATAAGAAAGTGTAATTTGTGTGAATGATATGAGAAATATGAAATAAGAAGGTTTGAGATATTTTTTAAGGTATAGAAATGAAATGTGGTCGTTCTTTCCTCTTTTTAGACATTAGGAAGGTCTTTATATGGGTCACATTAGAAAACTAGTTGTTTCTAGTTGTTGGGGGTCGATATGACAATTTTACCTTTGTACCGGTAGACCGGTTCAAGTAGTCGTTGCCCAACTGTCATAAAATTTGAATGCTATCAAATTTTGTCCTACGCGCCCCATCATCCGCTTCATGTAGCGGTCGACCGCTACAGATCATTTCCATAGACCTCTACAATTAAAAAGTCTGATTTCAATAATTTTGAAATCCCAATTTTAAAAACTAACTTCCCAAAAGTATACTCAATGTTTGGGAGCTATATAGGGATAATTTGAAAACATTTAAGGAGCATTTTGGTTGTCAAAATTGTGACAAGAAATTTATGTTAAGTTTAAAAGATATCCAAGTGTTTTATTCAAATCTTTGTCAAAAGTGAAACTAAGAGTTACAAGGTTATACCTTATGTTCTTGAATCTCCACTTTTGAGCTCTTTACATCTTTTTTATCTTCAATCTTCTTTGTTTTTGACTCTTTGGTAAAAATGACTTTGTCTTTGAAGATATTCATTTTGTAAACTTAATCCATTTATTGAAATCATCAAAATATCGATTGTGAACAAAATCCTTGTCAAAAGTGAAACTAAGAGTTAGAAGGTTATACCTTATGGTCTTGAATCTTCATTTTTGAGTTCTTTGCATCTTATTGATCTTCAATATTCTGTCTTTTGCTCTATTAAAAATGATTGTCTTTGAAGATGTCAATTTTGTAAACTTAATCCATTTATTGAAATCATAAAAATATTGATTGTGAACAAAAGCCAACATATCCAACCTCTTCTCTACATGAGACTCCGAAAACGATCCAACCACCATAACACCACCCAGACTGACAGAAGAGGTTGTGGTAGTATTGTTGCCCCTGTTGAAATCCTTTCCCATTCCTTCAGTACTGGTCACCAGAATTTTTGGGGCTTGGGTGGAGAAAACTTTCACACGAGGAGAAGGAGGAGAACCAGAAAATTGTCTGGCTTCCATGGATGTTGCTTTCAGATTAATAAGAGCATCCTTTGGCCCCGGTACCTCTTCAGGAACATAGAAGCAGAACTTTTGAACTTGATCCAAACGACCACAGCTAAGACACCAGTCTGATATTCTTTCAGAGCGAAATTGAATCCACAGCTTTGATTTATTAGGAAGAATCTTGTAACACCCTGGAACCAAAGTTTTAACCAAATCAACCATAACCAAAGCACGTAAAAAAGTCACACCCTGACCCGCTTTTGTACCCTACTCCAAAGCAATCTCCCATGTCATTTGGCCCAAAGGAAGACCATGAAGTTGAACCCAAAGGTTCATAGAGGTGAATGAGATCGCATGTAAAGTATCATCGACTTCCCATTTCTTCAGAACCAACACGGAACCCTTGATGGAAATTCGTAAGCAGAGTAATTATACTATTTTTCTAAAAAATGAAGAACAATAAAAATATAATTTTTAATCCTGTGAACTATGATTATTTCATAGGGCAAAGTCATAATTAATCCCTTATGTTTGGGTAAAAATTAAATAGATACTCCTAACTTTGAATCCTAAAATTTGAGACCCATAACTTTTAAAACCTATTAATCTTCGCCCTCTGTCCAAATTAGGCGCTATGTCTGACGGAAAATGATGCAAAATGATCGAAATGCCACTCCAAGGATAAATTTTAATAAATAAAATAACAATAATAAAAATTTAAGAAATAAATTTAAAATAAATAGATTATTGAAATAGAGTTTCAATAGTTTTATTTAAAAAAATATTATTATTATTTTTAATGATTATTTTTAATACTTTTAGTAATTTTATCTTGGAGAGACATTTTGCTCATTTTTCATGCTTTTCTGTTTGATTTAACGCTTGATTTAGACGGGCAAAGATGAATAGGTTTTGAAAGTTATGAGTTTCAAATTGTGGGACTGAAAGTTAGGGGTAACTATTTGATTTTTGCCCAAACATAGGGGCCTAACTATGACTTTACCCCTTATTTCATAATTGTTAATATGTTTTGTGAAAATAAATTATTATTACAAAATTATTTTATGTGAAGGTTTATTTTGGACGCAAGTATGTAATTTTGAATGTATACTGAAATCTTGATTAATTTTTAGATTTATGTTTTTTGTTATGAAATTCTTTAATTTTTAAAGTCTCTCAATTATACCGTTTTCTTCTGAATATAATTTTTATTTTTGTTAATGAATTATATTATGAACTGTAATATTGTTTTCAAACTCCGAGATGATGTTCTGTTATTATTACTGTTGCATGGTACCGACTTATTGTTTTTGAGTGCATCCATTCTACAGTGGTTTATGTGTGAGTTTTTCCTAGTCACACTTGTCGTTCGTCGCTAACTCTTAGTAGGGAAAACTCCATTTATTATTGGCTTAACTCATTTACTGTTGGCTTAACTCACTTACTGTGTTAATACGACGAAAAGGGATGTTACTAAAATACTGGTAAAGCTATTTTATTTATAAATTTTATCATGAAAAATATTATATGTTTATTCCTTTATTCTCTGCGTACCGAGTTGTGGAACTCATTCCGTTAATATTTTTTTTCAAAGAACTTTGAGTAGCGTGTCAATGATCAAGCTTTGATGGCAAACGGGACGGAATAGATGAGAATATCATATTAGAAATTACTGTTGAAAGATTTTGTTTAAGTTTATATTTTTTGACATGTGAGCTACAATGGTTTTTCATAGGAATTAATTATATGAATTTCTTTATTCTTTTAAGTTATTTCATTTATAAAAGAGGGATAAATGTAAAATCAGTCATTGAAATATACGCGAAAATCGAATTAGTCACTGTGATACAAAAGCATAAAATTAGTCTCTAGTGGAGAGATTAACAAGAAACGAAAGTGAAATAATAGAGACTAATTTTATTCTTTTGTTATCACATGAACTAATTCAATTTTGGCGTATATCTCATGAACCGATTTTGCATTTATCCCTATAAAAGAAAAAATCCACTGTTTGATCACTTGCAGGGTCTGGGGTGTGACATGATTGGTAGTACTGGAGTAATATGTTTTTGTTTTCGTTATGGCCTCGTCCAGCGAGGGATAAAAGGATCAAGTCCTTAAGAGACACTGTCCTGCAACATCAGTTGTGACTCTTTGAATTTCAGGTCTTCTTTAATATAGAAATATATTTAGTAACCACCCAAAATCGTCCAAACGGAATATTCATATATATGTTCAAACAATGATACGTAATTCATCCATTTTGAAACCCAAGAGTGACATTACCCTTATAGGTCACTTTACCTTACCAAAAATGACCAAAGTTTGTGAAAAAATAATAGAATCAAGTAGCAACAAATTTTCTTTAGAAAAAATAAGTAGCAACAAATTTTCCGAAACGCAAAAATAGTGCCCAGTTACAGTACCATTAGGCAAATAACGAAGAAAAACATGCAGTACTGATCACAATAAAATGTCTTCATCTCAAGACGTCTCTCTTCAAAACCATCCATGCAGGTCATGGCGCTACAAGCAGACCAATGGAATCAAGGTCTAAACTACAGCGACCATGAAACCCAACAATCCTCCCACTAGTGATTCTAGGAGTGCTGAACTCAACCTCATTCGGGTCATTCCGGTTCTGGGTACCGAAGGGTCCATGAGTTCTCAGATTTGTATCTATAATCAAATATTTAACGCAAACTGGTCCGGAGGCTCCAAGTCTTCCATATGACCCACGTAAACAAATCACAAACTCCCTAGGCGAGTCAATTTGTACCTGCACGCCAAGTATGGATTAGTACAAATTCTTGATAGTTTTTTGAGATGTAATATGTCAAATTTAATTATTAGAGTGTGAATTAGAAAATAACTTATAGTTAAAAAATGTAAAATATAATAAATAACATGTGCTCTGTAGCTAGCTTATGTCACAAGGCCCTGCACTCGCCTCTCCAATTTTGTCGGCCGTGCCTCCGTATATATCAGAGAATCCGGACGAATCTTCCAACATAATAGAGCGAATGCAAGTTCCATGGTCAATTATAATCCGTCTTAATTGTCCCCTAAACTCATAGCTCCAATGTCCACCTCCTTGACCTCCCCACGGACCGTATGAAACGTTTACCTGTAACATATTAATCACCAAAAAATTACATACAAAGCTAACAAAAAAAAACAAAAAAATAGTGCATTTTCTAGTGATCTCAAGGGCCTCTCCAATTATGGCATGCTCTATGCGTTTCCCATCAAATCAATTTCTTGATTGAGGACGCAGTTGAAAAAAAAAAAATTTAGAGAGTGATTTGCTGCCAAGAGTTAAAAAGACATTTGCAGATGAGTGTACAAGGAAAAATGTTAATTCTCATAAACTTGAAATCATAACCAAATGAAGCTACAATTCCTATCTATCTAGTACTGCGTAATAAAATATATATGACAATTTGTAAGTACCTAGCTATACATTTTAATGAGACAAAATAAATTAACACACCTATTTATGGTAATGTCCTACGATATATATATAAATAGACGAACAAAAAAATACATTTGAATTAGGGGAAAGCAAAATTCGAATCGAATCGCGATGTAAGAAATCAAATTGAAGAGTAAACATACGAAAGTTAGCTAAATGTTTTCTTTTGATAGAAAATGAATAATTAGAAACTCGAAAAATAACTCACTCGGGCAATTGCAGTGCCACTGGCTTCACCAGCAGTAGTCGAACATGGGGTCAAATGCAGACCAATAGAGTCAAGAAGCTCACTGCACCGGCCGTGAAACCCAACAAACTTACCACTTTTAACAGGAATGCTGAAGCAAGTGTCCTCCTCATCTTCATATCCGAACGAATAACTTCTCACGTTTGTCTCCAGCATTAAATATTTAACCGTGGATACAATACGATCATAAGGACCGTATCTCCCACTAAAACTAACCAAATACTCGTTCGGCCAGTCAATGGGAACCTGCAAAAAGTCCGTAATTAGTAAATAACCCTCCCGTTTCCACCAAAATAAAATGCTCTGATTTTTTTGGGGGGTAAATAATATAATGCTCTTTTCCTAAATGCAACATTTACATCTCTTCATGACTAGGAGTCTTGGTATAGTGGCATTGTCCCTGACTCACTTAAATCCGTGCATATCCACTCGGCATACATGCATGGACCTCCGAAGCAATACTAACTACTGTTGTCAAAGTTTAAATCCAAAATTTTGAACTCGCGAGGAAATGTTTCTGACTGATTTCCTACCACTAGGTCCATCTCCTTGAAGCAAATAATCTTTCACATGCAATTAGCTTATGGCACTCATTTTTTTTCCTAACATATCTGTACACGTTTATAAATAAATAAATGGATGAAAAGAATAGATAATGATGCAATAAGTTTATGCCAAAATTTGACTCCCAAAGATCATTATGACTTAGAAATCGATGGATCAAAACACACATATCAAAAAAGGCATGTCTGAGGGACCTAAGAAGCTTGATGGCCTTGCACTCACATTCTCACTCCGGTCCCCACCAATTGTACCGAACCTCGTAGAGTACCTATTTGTCGAATCTTGGAACATGATAGAGTAGATGCAACTAAATCCATACTGAACTATAATTCGCTTTAAACCTCCAGAAAACATATAATCCCATTCGATCCCACTTTCACCTCCCCATGGTCCCAGAGATACCAAAGCCTGTGACTGCACCGTATTGTAATCAGTAAGTCGATCGATATGCAAATGAATACAATTATAAGGAAACAATTTGCTCTGATCGAGTTATATATGTCTTACCATTTGTTCTTCTTCAAGTCTCCAAATTAATGTGATCTATTGTTTTCAATCTCTATGTTTATTGGTGATGGAGGATCCTTTGCTGCCGAGGCGTACCTTGAGATAAAATCACCTGCAATAATTAATATCATAATCAAATCATACAGGAAGACATTAATTTGGAGACAGAATACAAATACCCCAACAAGCGGCCTAAAGAAGAAGATATTCGAAAATGAAGAAATCTCATCTATTTTGAGATGGAAGAAGATATTCAAGCCATTTGCTTCCTATCTTATTTCTTAGGATGAGACTAATTGATCCAAAGCAACAACCGATTGAAGACAAAAGGGAGATGAAAGCTATATAGAGAAAATTGAATTCAGTGTTTCTTAATGACAAGTACAATTAACCCATGTGAGTGGATCTGGGAGGCCGGAGACTTTTATGTCAACTATTAGTGGTCCTAATCTAGCTATTTCCTAATTACTTCTTCCAATTCCAGCAAAAAGATTCAAAAAGAAAAAGGCTGTTGCTTTTGAAGCATTTGAAGCATTTGGCTGATCTAAAGATCAAATATTCTCAGTTCTAATACATATTCGTTAACAATTTGCATCTACATTATTTGAAGTAATTTAACTTTCTAAGAAAAATTGATGGATTCCCACAAGATAAGAGGCAAAGTTCAGTTAGTATAGTAAATAATGCAACCCCCCTCCCCAAAACAAATAACCGAATATGTAATACACACATTCATATATAGATCGCAAAGCATAAAAAAAAAACCAGCAAAAAAATCACAATCACATCAAAAATTCAATTTTCAAACCCTAAATCCAAATCACATTCACATAATCACATATTTACAATCAACAATTAAAAAATTTCAATTTTCAAAATCTGTTTCAGCATCATCAATTCTAAGACTTGAGAGAGAGTACCTGGAGGGAGAGAGAGCCGGAGAGAGAGAGAAAGAGCTGTGGAGGAGGAGTCAGGAGAGATGGACGGAGAGGCAGAGAGAGAGCAGAGAGGGAAAGAGAGATCCGGCGTTCGGTGGAGGGGGAGAGGCAGAGTGAGAGAGGGCTCGCTGGAGGCGTAGGGAGGCCGGCGGGAGGCGGAGGCGGAGGCTGGAGGCTGAGGCGGAATCTGTGAGAGGAGAGGGCTGGGCGTCGGGGAAGGGGGGGGGGAGGATTGGGACTGCCGAATTAAAAATTACGAACTGCCAGATGCGGTGGGGACAGCCGCCAGACTGAAAATTCCGTTCAATTTTTTTATATGGGCTAAGCCCAGGCCCGCCCAGCCCGTAAGTTTTTTTTTTTTAAAAAATTAGCAAACCCTCTGCTATTAAATTTTTTGTCACTAGATTTTGTCATTTTTTATGAATTAGTCATTAGAAATTTTGTTTCAGTCATTGAATTTATGCCCTTATAAATAATAAGTCATTCACTCAGGTTCTTTTGAAACAGATTTTGAAAATTGAAATTTTTTAATTTTTTAATTGTTGATTGTAAATATGTGATTATGTGAATGTGATTTGGATTTACGGTTTGAAAATTGAATTTTTGATGTGATTGTGATTTTTTTGCTGGTTTTTTTTATGCTTTGCGATCTATATATGAATGTTTGTATTCCATATTCGGTTATTTGTTTTGGGGAGGGGGTTGCATTATTTACTATACTAACTGAACTTTGCCTCTTATCTTGTGGGAATCCATCAATTTTTCTTAGGAAGTTAAATTACTTCAAATAATGTAGATGTGAATTGTTAACGAATATGTATTAGAATTGAGAATATTTGATTTTTAGAAAACTGAGAATCTAAGAGAATTGAGTTGCTTCTAAACTGGCACTCCACCAATAAACTAGCATAATCTCTCTCTTCTGAAGCATGTAACTTGACCTTCAATGAATGAGACATATCAGAAAGCATTAAACTCCTTTATGCTTAAAGCAATTCCAGATCAAAGATCTGGAGATGGAAAGACTCATAACCCTGCTAGAGTATCGCTTGCCCAAGACCCATGATCTCAAAAGCAACTAAATCCCTTAGATGAACCAAATGCTTCAAATGCTTTCTTTACTGTATTTTAGGGCCAATGTACTTAAACTAAATCCATTAAATGAAATATGATGAAATTGGAAAAAATTGTTGACAACTTAAAAGTAGATAAATAAATAAATAATACTGCAGAACATGAAATGGATTATGTCTTAAATGTATTAAAACCGGCTGAGTTTTTGCATGACAAAAGCAATAAGCTTTACTCTTATTTCATAACCATTTTATTTTCTCATCGTACGCATGTAACTCTTTTCTTTTAAGAAAAGTTCTTAGTAGTTGATCTGGCGTAACAGTTTTTTTCTATGTAACTTAGATTCGTTGTCTTGTTCAATTGGTCAGAGGTGAGTGTCAAGTTATTTCGCATCATCTTGAATGATAGATTGACACATTGTTGATGTTACTTGGCATATATCATCAATTGCATCATTGACATATATCATTTTTTATGAATTTTTTTTTGTTTTGTACATATATTTCAATATTTTTAATACTTTAGTCCTTAATTTTCGATATTTTAACATTCAAAAGGCTTTTTTGCATTATGTAGGAAAACAATTTTTTTTTATCATTTCTCTTGAGGAGTTCGCCCCCTTCATATTGAGTCCTGGTTCCGACATTGTCTTCAAGAACTTGTATTCATGAGTTGAACCCTAAAAGACAGCAAGACACCAAAGATTAATGGAGTACACATGACACCCATCCAACCATGATCAGAATCTAAACCATTAATCTTGGTGCCTGTTAGGCTGTTCTAATTGTAATCGAGGTCATGATTAGATTATGCAAGATATTATTGCAGGTAATTTCATCTCAAGGTAAGCCTAGCTAGCAAATGAAGTCCTCGATCGGAACAATACGATGCAGTCTCAGGCTCAAGAAGAGTACAAATGGTAAGACATATCTCCTTCAAAGGCAAATTCTTTAATTGATTAGTATTCTTTCGCAGATCGATGAGTTTTTGTCACTTTCCATGATTAATTAGTAAATTAAAATACGGTGCAATCTCAGGCCGTCGTTTCAATGGGACCTTGGGGAGGTCAAGGTGGTAGCGAGCGGAGCTATATGTTTTCCGGAGGTTTAAAGCGGATTCTAGTAAGCTATGAAAGTTGCATCCACTCTCTTGTTTTCCAAGATTCGTGAGGGATGTTCTCTCAGAAGTTCGGTACTGACGGTGGCCTCATCGGCGGCGGCCGAGTTAAGGAGGTAAGCTCAATTTCTCTAAAAGCTAGGCGTCTCTGAATTATTTGCTACAAGTAGCTAAATTTCAAAGTTCAAATGTACTGTTGGATTTATGAATTCGTATTTGAGATCTTTTCGATATTGTTTTTATCTCTAAGCTTGAGTTTTGAATTTTATTTTTAATTCTCAATTCTTTGTATTTTTCAAAGCAATTTATAATCATCTTTGAGCAGTATATATACCGGGGATTAGCTTTTCATCAAAATTGAAAGCTCAGGGCATTCTTTTCGCTAAATTTTCCCGCCAGTCCATGAGGTTTGACCTATTCTCAGATTGGTTCCTAAGGTAATTTTCCTCCTACCGGTACCCCTAGGGTTTGTAACGTTTCCCAAATTGGTCATACCATCAGATAGGCCAACGAAATTTGCCTACGTGGCTGGCGGAAACTACGTCATATCCATTAACTACCTGAAACGTATTAAAACAAGTCATCTAAATAAAAAAAACGGGTCCCACATCCGACATGACATTCCAACATTGTATTAAAAAACCACGTCATGTGTTAGTTAGTTATCCCTCCAACTCAATCCCGACCAAAACTGATACGGGGTTAACGAGGGAATGGCGCGGGACACCACGTGAGCACCTCGGGATGGTTGGAATGAGAGAACTGGATACCTCAGGATAGTAAAGGACCTCAGGATAGTGTATGGGTATCTCGGGAATACACTCTAACTCACACACTCATATAGATAAGCTCACCACCCAAGTAGAACACAAAGGGATACGGAAATTACCACCCAATGTAATCCAACACGGGATACAGAGCAAGAAACTCGCCACCTATCGGAATCCACCGAAGGATAAGAGTTTAGAGAAGAAATCCTTCTTCAAAGTAGAATAAGGCTCAAGTTGTATAAACACTCAAAAACTACTTAATTAGGACTTAGGAAACATAACAGACTCTTAGGGAAATGAAAAGACACGTTGAACATCAAAAAGAACAAGCTAAAGATAGCAAACTCGTCCAAATTCGCTAGACCTCGGAATAGCTGTCAGTCTGACCTCCTTGGAGTAATTTAATCATAACTTCATCTAGAAAACTCAAAATTATACGTCGTTTGATGTGTTGGAAACTAGACTCGCAGAGCTTTCCAGAAAGCCATAACTAAAACAGAAAACCTTCGTGAATCATTCCAGAATTTAATTTAAATCTAGACCTTTTGTGCTGACTACACCTATGTCATGCTCCCTTGGTTGGAAAAGACTCGACCTCGAGGCTAAATCTTCTTCTTCTTCTTCATGATATAGGGACAGGTTAGAAACATTAAATGTTGTTGAAGCTCCATATTCCCCTGGAAATTCAATTTTATACACATGATCTCCAATGCGTTGGAGCACCTTGAATGGACCATCGGCTCTAGGTCTAAGTTTAGCATGTATTCCTCCTAGAAAACATTCTTTCCTTAGATAAATTCACACCAAATCACCTTCCTTGAAACTTGCTTGCTTTCAATGCTTGTCAGCTTACTTCTTGTACTTCTCAGTTTGCTTGAGAATCCAGTCTCGAACTTGTTCATGCAACTTCTTAATGTTCTTCACTCTCTCCTCGCCATCACCTCTAAAATGATTAGTTGTAGGAAGTGGAGCTAAGTCCAAAGGACTAATAGGATTTTGACCATAGACAATCTCAAAGGGACTACAACACATAGTTTGACTAGTGGAACGATTATAAGCAAACTCGGCTTGTGCAAGAATTAAATCTCATTGACGAATATTCTTACCAACAATGCTCCTCAATAAATTTTCCAAGCTTCTATTGACAACTTCAGTTTGTCCATCGGTTTGAGGATGACAAGTTGAACTAAATTGCAGATTAGTTCCAAGCTTCCTCCAAAAAGTACGCCAAAAATGACTCATGAAATTTGTATCTCGATCAGATGTGATAGTCTTTTGGAATTTCATGAAGCTTAACAACTTCTGAAAAATAGTGATCCGCCACATGAGAAGCATCAAGAGTCATGCTACAAGGAACAAAATGCATCATCTTTGAATAGCGATCAACAACCACCATAACTGAATCTTTGTTCCTTTGAGTCTTTGGCAAACCCACAACAAAATTCATACTTACATCTTCCCAAGGTTATTAGGAATTGGAAGTGGAGTGTATAACCTGGTATTTTGGTCATGACTCTTGGCAATGTGACAAACTCTACAACGCTCCACATGTCTCATAACATCTCGCTCTATTTTTGGTCAATAGAAATTTTCTTTCATAAGAGAAAGAGTCTTATCTCTACCAAAGTGACCAGCAAGTCCACCACCATTAGTTTCAATGATAAATGACATTCCTCAAAGAGCATTGTGGAATACACAATTGATTGCCTTTGAAAAGATAACCATTTTGTAATAAAAATAAGTGAGAAGGACCCGTAGAACATTGTTAGGATAACCAATCTTGCTAGGATCCACCTTTATCCCTTCACTAGACACCACATAGCCTAAAAAGATAAGGCTCTTTGTAAAGAAATGACATTTCTTCAAATTGACAAACAACTTTTACTCCCATAGAGTTGTGAACACTTGCCGAAGATGTTCCAAATGTTGCTCCTTATGCTTGTTGTACACCAAGATGTTATCAAAGTAGACAACAATAAAATGCCCAATAAAAGATTTACAGACATGATTCATAAGGCGCATGAAGGTACTAGGAGCATTGGAAAGCCCCAAAGGCATAACCATCCACTCATAAAGACCATATCGAGTTTTGAAAGCAGTCTTCCATTCATCTCTTGGCATTATTCGAATTTGATGATAACCACTTCGAAGATCTATCTTCGAAAAGATAGAAGCACCATGAAGTTGGTCAAAAAGATCATCAAGGCTAGGAATAGGAAAACGATATTTGATGGTAATCTTGTTCACTGCTATACTATCAACACACGTCTGCCACGTTCCATCCTTCTTTGGTACAAGAAGTGTGGGGACAGCACAATGACTCATGCTTTCTTTCACCAATCCTTTAGCTAAAAGCTCCTCAACTTGCCTTTGCAATTCTTCATTCTCCTTAGGACTCATCCTATAGGCTGCTTTGTTTGGAATGATGGAACCCGGTACAAGATCAATGCAATGTTGAATGTCTCTCATAGGAGGGAGACCAAATGGAATTTCTTCGGGGATGGCATCAAGGAATTCCTCAAGAAGAGATTAGATAATAAGAGGTGGTTCATTCACTTTTTCATTTTCTTTCATCACCACAAGAGCACAAACTTTGTTAGAACACACTAATTCCATCTCAACATCACATATAGAAAGTAAATTATTTTCATCTCCTTTATATGGTTTGAGAGATCTCTCCCCACGCAAAGGACGCAAGATGATCCTGACTCCATCTTTGACAAACTCATAAGTATTCTTGAAACCGCCATGAATAACTTTTCTATCATATTGTCGTGGTCTACCAAGAAGTAAATGACAAACATTCACAGGCACAACATCACATAAAACTTCATCTTTGTAATTCTTGCCAATAGAAAATTGAACAAAAGTACGTTTATTTACCATTACCTCGTTTTCTTTTCGAAACCACGTAAGCTTATAAGGTTGAGGATGAGGTTCCATCTTAAGTTTAAGTTTCTTCATCATGTCTTCTGCCACTACATTCTCACAACTTCCACCATAAATGATAATATCACAAACTTTGTCATGGGAAGTGCATCTTCTTTGAAAGTTGTTTATCCGCAACCATTCATCACAATCCTCATGGACTGAACTTAAACTTCTTCGAACAAGTAATTCTCCAATGTCGGCATAAGTGACATCTTCATCTTGCTCTATTGGTTTTTCTTCATCGCCTTCGTCCGTCCATTCTTCTTCAGTAAGAGTCACCACTTTGCGGTTTGGACAATCAGAAGCAATATGATAAAATTCTTGGCATTTGAAAAAATTACGAGAATTAGGATTTTGGCGAATTGAACTCTGTACTCCTTCATTCTTCGGGAGTTGAGGATTTGCTTTGTTTGTTGAAAACTTTGGTGCTGAAAGTTTAGGTTCTAACAAATTCTCTCAGTTGGAATGACCATCCTTTGCTCCAAATCGTGGCTTACTTCCGTAAGTCTCCTTTTGTTGCTTTTCCACCTTCATTACTAACTTCACAACATCGTTGTAAGTCCAATACGGATGTAACTGAACAATATTGTCAATCTCCCATCTTAACCCACCAAGATAGTGAGCGATAGTTTGCTCTTCCATTTTCGCCACATCACACTTCATCATGAGATGATTGAACTCCGCAGTGTATTCTTCCACCGAAATATGTTTTTGCTTGAAATTGTGGAACTTTTAAAAAATATATTGTCGCTAATTATCCGGCAAATATTGTTGCTTAAGAACTTTTCTCATCTTTTCTCATGTAACAATAAGACTTCTTCCTTCTCGAGCACGTTGCTTCTTTAAATTCTCCCACCATAGAGAAACATATTTCTGCAACTTCAATGCAATAAACTTCACCTTTCTTTCTTCCGGCACCTCCTTATAATCAAAGATCCGCTCCACCAAATGTAACCAATCAAGAAACTCGTCCGACTGCATCCTTCCTTCAAACTCGGGAATATCAACTTTCACATCAAGTTGATCTCATTGAACTTCATGGTTTCTTCGATTCCGGCGACGATGATGATGAACATGTTCCTCCGATGATGCTTCACTTCGATCATGATAGAAAGGATTCTCATTCTCATGATGAGAAGATTCACCATCCGAACCATGATGAGAATCAAAAGGCTCATAATGCTCAAGACATTGCTGAAGTTGTTGTAATTGTCTTCTTAGATCTAAAATTTCAACTTCATGAAGATCTCTTTCACGAGCTGGAGGAGAGTCAACATTTGGCCCACGACGACGACGACCCGCCATGACAACCAAAAGCTTTGATACCACTTGATATCGGGGTTAACCGAGGAAAGGCGCGGGACACCTCGTGAGCACCTCGGGATGGTTGGAATGAGAGAACTGGACACCTCATGATAGTAACGGACCTCGGGAGAGTGTATTCCCGAGATACCCATACACAAACCCGAGGTCCCCGTTACTATCTCGAGGTCCGTTACTATCCCGAGATATTTACTATCTTAAGGTGTCCAGTTCTCTCATTCCAACCATCCCGAGGTGCTCACGAGGTGCCCGTGCCTTGCCCCGGTTAACCCCAGTATAAAAGCAGCCCTAAAAACAAATCCCTAAATTTGTATAGCTCTAAGAAAGAAATTCCCGAATCTTGTCCTTGATATGATGGAATGTCTTGGTCTTCAAAAGATGATGAAGGTCGTTCCTTTAAAGGCTCTGGTTATCAGAATCAATATGGTCTTCCTTTCTTTCTTCCTAATAGTTTACACAGTTTTCCTTCTCCAGCCATCTTCTTCAGTTTATTTTGGGAATGCATCGTCAATTGTGAGGTGTTCATTGCGCGAGTGCCATCACAAGGTAAGGTGAGCTCCCACAAGCTATTAGAAAGAAAACTCTTTGTTCCCACCATTTTTTTACTTTTTTTCCTCTTTGAACTGCCCAAGTGATTAAACTTCAATTTTGCATGTGGACAAAGGTCTGAAGATGAAGGTGGTCTTGGAGGATACCAGAGTTAATTCTCCACATCCTAAAGGAAACTTGAGCAAGATAGAAATGCCAAGCTTCATGACGAGATGGGAGGAGGAATAAAGATTGGGATTGTGAATATGGATGATCTAAACCTGAGTGAATGGAGCACACACAACGAAACTGTACCGGTAAAGTTCGAACGGGTCTCAAAGTATTTTGAATGGAAAGATTGTTTCCTGAATGGATAGTTAAGGAGGAGGAAACTAATGTTGCAACGTGCCCCAAAGTGCCAATGCCTGTTCGAAAGCTCCCACAACTGAAGAGCCCTAAGTCCTCTTCCCTTTTTGATTTTGGGGATTTCTTTCTTAGGGTTGTACAGATTTAAGGATTTGTTTTTAGGGCGGCTTTGGTTGGGATGGAGTTGGAGGGATAACTAACTAACACAGGACGTGACTTTTTTAATCCAACGTTGGAATGATATGTTGGATGCGGGACCCAGTTCTTTTTTTTATTTTTTTATTAATGAGATGACATCATGTTTTAACACGTGTCAGGTAGTTATTGGATATGACGTGGTTTCCGTCAGCCACGTAGAAAAAATCCATTGGCCTATCTGACGGCAGGATCAATTTAGAAAACATTACAAACCCCAGG
Source organism: Myrica gale (assembly GCA_963930655.1). Classification (NCBI taxonomy): domain Eukaryota; kingdom Viridiplantae; phylum Streptophyta; class Magnoliopsida; order Fagales; family Myricaceae; genus Myrica; species Myrica gale. The sequence continues at coordinate 4,720,305 of OZ005599.1, forward strand.
GGTACCTGTAGGAGAAAAATTACCTTAAGAACCAATATGAGAATAGGTCAAACTCCAAGAACTGGCAGTATAATTTAGTCTTTTTTTTGGAAAAAGATGAAAATTAGGCTGCATTTTTTTCGCTTAAAAATGTTTTACTTGGAAATATTCACTACAACAATTTTCACTTTCAGTGGCGAAACTTTTCGTCACTGAAGATATGAATTTCGTCGCTAAAATATATTAGTGGCGAAATTTTTTCGTCGCCAATTCGTCTCTGAAAGTCATCAGCGACAAAATTTGAATGTCGACACAAAAAAGTCATCTGAAAATTTGACTTTTAGCGACGCAAAAATTTCGCCGCTGATGAGTAAGATTTTCGCCACTAAAACATTATTTTTGTCGCTGAAAGCCGTCGAATATAAAAAAATGAATAATTTTTAGCAACGAAAAGTTCCGTCCATAAACTCACGTTTGAACACGATTGTCTGTTCGAACCAGATTTTTTGACATCTTATTCGAACCAGATTTGTCATTCAAATCAAATTTTTTGACATCCTTGTTCAAACCAGATTTGTCGTTCGAACCAAATGTTTTAACATCTTGTTCGAACACATTTTTACCTTGATTCATATTTACAAATATCCAAATTATAGCACAATTTACACCTCATAAGAATATCGCAATACCAACACATTTTGGCTCTTTAAATATAAAAACATTCTCAAATACACAAGTGCAATGCAAAATAGCAAGTTTTACACCAATCCAAAAGGTAGAAAAAAATACCAATATTCTACACAAATACAAAACATAAAGAATGTACAAAAGCCTATGTAAGTCCAAAACCACTAACAAAATTAAAACAAAGAAGCCTCACAACTAGCAATAAATCCCGAAGAATCTCTTTGTGAAACCTACGCCGAGATATACTAAAGTTGCTCTAGCATGCATTAAGTTGAAGCATCATTAAGCCTGTTCTAAAAAATAGTTTAAGCATCATTCACAATAGTTGAAGCAGCATGATGAGGGGCTGCACGAGGAGCAGACCTTCCAACATAAGGGATTAGAACCACTAACCAGTAAAAGCAATGAAGTGGAATAAAACTCCAAGCCAATGCAAATAGAGAGGTAGGTAAACAATAAACAATTAGATGCATAAACAAGACATACAAGCACTTACTTGAACATGCAGATCAAGTTGCAGGCACTTACAGAGTAGCTAATACAGTTGGATCAAATTCACCATAATTCATTGCAGACTGCAAATCAATTAGATGCAATTAAAAAATTATATTTAACATAGGTGAAGCACAGTTAGAATTAATCAAGAAGAGTCATCTTCCAGTACGAGTAAGATAGATGATTAAAAAAACATTCTATTAAACCAATTATAAAATCCAAAATGCAACCTCAAGGTTACATATAACTCACACAAGTATAAGTTGGCATCAGTAATACAACCTCTAGGTTACATGAAAGACTCTGCTGCCTGAACTTACAGAAAGTTTATCCCCTACAAGCAAAATGCAAATATTAAACCAGTTTACTTCGGCCCTCCGAATTTGCTCATCATCTTTGCAATTATAGGAGCCACCTTGGGGTTTCCTTGATGCCTAGCGAGATTAGCAGGGTTCTTCATTACTGCAAAATCATCAGCCAAGAACAGGACATGACGTCAGACAAGGTAAAACTGTTAACGACACGCAGGAAGGTAAAAATCATTCTGACGGAAATTTCTATCTAATATCAATGATTGAGACAAGCATTGGCAAAGGTCCCAGCAAATGATAGGCGCTCAATTCAGCAAATGATATGCAGATTCAATTTAAGATCCATTTTGACATCATCCAAAAATATTACACAATTTGCATACCCTGAAACGATCAAACTTTAACTTGCAGAATGTTTCTCCATTTTTGACGAATGGCCACTACAATTGATACAGATTCTACGAGTTTTATCTTAATAAATATCAACTTGGACCATATCCATCTTCCCAAAATTTTAGATGATGCAATTCTGGTTCGCACATTTCATCAAAACTCGGCTTCAAAATACTTTCAAGGGTCAAAATGGATTGTAAACAACATGAATTGTACTATAAACCTCCACCATCAAACTTGGATACAGCTACTGCTATTTTACTTCAAATACCAACTAGTCCTCCTGAGAAACTCCGCAAAAACCTTGAAATAAAAAAGGCCCACCCACGATAGATTTCCGCAGAGAATTTTGAATCAATACTTCCAACTATTATATCTCCACAACGGCCCTTAGTCGCATTGTACCTCTAGACTACGATTTAAATCTATTTAGTCCAACTACTTTGTCTTAACACTAGGATCTATTCAATCCAAGATAAAAAATAATATGAAAGACGAGGAAAATACCCAAGTAGGAAAACCTGAAATAATTATAACCAAAATCAGAGAACACGAGAACAGAAAAAGTACAGAGCAGCCATGACTTCTGGATCACCAAATGCTGCCATCAGTTCAGGGTCCTATCCAAAGGAGGGAAAAAAAAGAACGAAGAAGAATGCATCACACAATAATCTATGAAAGAAGAGACAGAACACAGGAAGGACGTAGCTCATCCAGTAGTATATTTTCTGTAGTTAAGCCAAGAATGAAATTGCAAAAAATAGCAGTACCTTTTGTGAAATATTCATTTTTCAGTAGTTAGAAAGCATTGCCAATAACCATGATAAAGTAATTTGATTTACAGAGTCCGTCAAACTTACATTCAATATTTTGCTAAAATCAACATTTCCAGGCACCCCTCCTGGCATTCCGCCAGGGAAACCTCCAGGCATACCTCCTGGAAAGCCACCAGGCATGCCCCCAGGTCTCGTACTGGAAGATGACTCTTCTTGCTTCTTGGCCTTCTCATCGCGGTGGAAGATGACCCACTTTTGCTGAACTTGCTGGTTTTTTGCAATTTGGGAGGGGGGAGATGACGGACGGGAAATGGGGGATTTGGGGCTGGACGGGAAAGAAAAAAAGGGCGTCGTGAGAGGAGAGGCCGCCCTTTTTTAATCAGTAGTTTTTCAAAAAAATTTACTGATAAGTTATATTTTGTAGTAACGTCTTTTTAATAAATTAAAGGGTTAAATACATTTAGACGGATTCCGTCAAACCATAGTATGAATTTACATATTTATGCTAATGTTGATATTACACTAGCGAATCTACATAACACGCTCTTTGATTAAGAATTTGTTAACTAACTAAATTACTAAGACTCTTAGTATGCACTAAACTATTTTGATTATACATATAATGTTAGAGAATATAATTCAAATCCTAAGATCTTCCTCCCAATTAAAAGAGAAAATAACATATGACCTATATATAGTAAATTATAACATATGACCTGTTGTAGTGTACAATTCCTAAACATGTATTATACGATAAAATTACAATCATACATACTTAGATATTTATGTGTATAATACCTAAATTAATATATATACACAATAAAACTCTTCCTATAAGCTTCAGCTTTTGAGATGAGTGATAGATTCACATGGTATCAGAGCTATAAGGTCCTAAGTTCACCTGACTCCGCACTCTATTCAATTTTAATTAAATATTGTACGTATTAGGTCTCCCAATTAAAATAAAAATAACATATAACCTATAGCAATGTATAACATATGATCTATTGTAGTGTATAATATCTAAACATGTATTATATGATAAAATTTCAATCATACATACTTAAATGTTTTAGTAAATAATACCTAAATTGATATATATACAATAAAATTCCAGTCATACACACTTACATATTATTCAATTCGATTGACATACTTGTATTATTTCTTTTATTACTATTTAGTATTTATATGATTGGTCAAGGCTCAATATGTGACGCTGCTTATATGTTATATCTTTTTTCCTTTTTTTATCGAGTTATTCTTTGAGTAGAATTAATTTTATGGTATATTTTCTGTGTGAACTTTTATTTTTTTAAGATTGTCTCATTTCATATATTTTTAATTCTAAGTTTTATGTTTCTTTTTATTTTTATGCTTTTTAATCATCTTGTTCGCACCACTTTTTTCTTGTTCGAACTAGTTAGGATTTTGACAATTATCCTAACTAAAGATTTATTCAATGACGAATTAGCAATTTTCGTCACTATTATGTGTTCGAACTTGATATTTTGGTTCGAACCAGAATGTGGCTACTTGTTCGAACCACATGTTTCTGGTTCGAACAAGATGATTTGGGTGACAAAACTATTTTCGTCGCTAAAGATTTATTTAGTGACGATTTAGAAATTTTCGTCACAAATATGTATTCGAACAAGATATTGGCGTTCGAACCAATTTTTGATGATGCGTTCGACCAGATTTTGCTTGTTCGAACGAGTCTTGTAGTGACGCAAATATTTTCGTCGCTAAATACTTATTTAAGGACGATTTAACAATTTTCGTCACTAATACTCGTTTGAACGACATTTAACTGGTTCGAACAAGATGAAATTTACTGAAAACGTATTTTGAGCTACGAAATTGGTTTCGCCACTGATAAGTTCTCCGCTAAAGAGCAAATTTGGTGTAGTGATTTTCAGTTTTTCTTGTGTTTGATAAAGGCGAAAAATAGAAATTAAAGAAAAATGTCAAGTTAATCAACATAAAAGTTTACCTTGCAAAGTTGAAAATAATTTACCCTTCGAACCTAATCGTTGATATATAAACATAAAGATAGATCTTCCATACCAGAAGGTACTACACATGCTAACAAATCAATATGTAGAAGAAATATATGGTTGATCTGACTTTTGACAAATTATTGCATGCAGTTTTAATTTCAATAAAATAGATTCTGGGATGACAACAAAAATCAGCTGAAATTTTTTCCCTGTTGAACAAAAATGTTAATAGTTTTGTTTTGTTTTATGCATTTTGGTCCTCTCAAATTATTTTTGTGTAGTTGGCTCCCTCTAATGTTCAATCCTAACTTGGTCCCCACACCAAAGGGAGGAAAAAACGCATGATCAAAGTGCATTATTAACTGGACGCGGGTTTTTGTCTTAGTTTCCATTTTTATTTTTGTTGGCGTTTCTGATATTCTTAATTTGCCAGTGGTCGTGTTGAATAAAAATATTAATTCTTTAATAATTTAAATAAAAATATTAATTCTTTAAATAAAAATATTAATTCTTTAAATAACAAAAAACTTAGGAAAAGTCTTTAAAAAAATTAAAAGTTTTATTATTTTAGTTTTTGAGCGACACGTGTCAATTTGTGATTGGAGCTAACATTATCGTTAACTTTATAAATAGAAATTTAAGAAAACACTTGTTTATTATCAATTTAAAAAATTAAGAACTATTTATTAAAATGAGTCAAAACTTAAGTGCCAGATGCCAAAACCGTCATGAGACTCATCGGATAAAACTTTTAAGTGTATTACTTAATTTCTTAATTTCATACGCACTGCATTATGATTAATGAAACAATTGTTGAGGGTCATACCCCGTTGTCAATTGGGTACACTCAATTTCTGGAAAGGCATGGTGCAAGAACCCGTGCTACTTCATCTTGCCCCGTTAAAGCAAATACAAGGTCTATAACTAGATTGGGTTCACTATAAGAAATTATGCTTTAGGTGACAAAATTTTGGGTGTCAAACCAAATTTTGTCACCTAATGTGAATTTTTCATGACTAAATATTAATTGCGTCACCCAACAACATCCAGGAACGCCAAAACCGTCCGGACTGGTCACAAACACGTTCAGACGTATTGCTGGTGTGATGACATACACACGTCGCGAATGAGTGAAGAAAAAAATCATCACAAAAATAAAATAACGTCCGGAATCTCAAGATACCCGTTCGGACTTGCTGCAGGGTGACAAATTCTAAAGGTTGGCTGTTTGCCCATTTTCTTCATATATGGGTGTATTTACATCTTCTGTACGAACAATCTTATAGGCTGGCTACGCTGCATACGTACAACAAGAAGAAAGGGGCTTTCCCAATGATTTTCATAGTCCATTTAAAGATTTCTTCTGAGATAATGTAAGTACTCCCTTTTTGCTATCTTTCCGTTGCTTTAGTGTTCCTGTAGATCTTCTTGTAAGAAAACAAAATGTATACTTAATATATTTAATGTGGGAATTGAATAAGGGTTTGTATCTTTGATGTTGAAGGCTAGGAGTCGTGACGCTTTGGGAGTTGAATCCTTTGATTAAGTTTCCAGGAATTGAATTTCACATGATTTTGGCAATCGCTTGTCTTTACCCACTATACTGTTATGCTATGCTATGCTATGCCATCCATAAAAAACTCATCATGGCAGTTTTTGATTTATGGGAGATAAGTTTGTCATCTATAAACATGTTTGTTCTCATGGTTGATGAAGAACCTGATCGATTTCAACAAATAAGAGAGTGGTAGGTTTTGAAAGAAGCATAGAGAGACAACATCTTGGACTTAATTTGTGGTCTGTAATTCTAGTATGTGGTGCTGATTTCATGCAACTAAATGTTACCAATCTTATTGCTAGGACTGCAAATTTCCTCTATGTTTATGAATTTTGGAATGCCATTCCATGTGTTATGAATTTTGGAATGCCTCTATGTATTATATATATCTCTCTGTTGCATCTGTTCAAGCTATTGACATATTGTTCATTTTTTCTTATCTCGTTTCTCCTTTCAATGGCAGAGTTACCACTTGGTGAAGATGAAGTTGGTGCTGATGGTGTACTGAGCTGCTTTTGCTAATGCTAGGATTAAAGTTATTTTTATTTTATGTTAGAAACTTGTAGAGACTATATTGTGACTTGGTTATTTAATCAATGATGAATTATATTTGCTTTATTATCCTTGTTCTTAAGTTTTTACATAAATTAATTATGATTATTAAAATAAATTTGTATTACAAATTAAAAATGAAGGTGTTTTTATAAATATAGTTGTTGTTACATTTTTTTTTAAAAAAAATAGGTCTATAGCTGCGGTTTTTAAAACGTTGTGAACGACCTATAGCGGCGTTTTCTAAAACGTTGCTAAAGACCTGTAGCAGTGTTTTAGAGAAACGCTGCTAAAAAAATAAAAAAATGTGTTTTGGGTCTTTAGCAGCGGTCATGACCACCGCTATAGGTCAAGTTTTTCACCAGCGGTCACGAAAACCGCTGCTAAAAAAACGTTGCTATAGGTCTTTTTGGCCTGCTATAGCCCTGTTTTTTTGTAGTGACTATTTAAGATTAAAACGAGATAGAAAGTGTAAATTCACTGGGAGGGTACTGCAGTGAGTCAAGTAAGAAGGTGCAAAGTCGATTCCCTCAATTCTGAAGGTATATATATATATAGCCCTGTTTTTTTGTAGTGACTATTTAAGATTAAAACGAGATAGAAATTGTAAATTCACTGGGAGGGTACTGCAGTGAGTCAAGTAACAAGGTGCAAAGTCGATTCCCTCAATTCTGAAGGTATATATATGTAGCTAAATTAATCACTGCACCAGGGGGATTAGTTATGACTTTAGCAGCCAATCCCATTGTGACTTTCTACATTGACAATTTTTGAGATTGTTAAGGGCCTAATTAAGGCATTCGCAAATGAAAGGAATTGATCCTGACCATTAATTCTTTCTACTACCAGCATCATGCACCAAGTTAAAGGTCTCCTGATCTCATATGGGTGAACAGGTTGTGCTTTCTAGACGTAACATCGGATACAAATTTCTAAATTTTCTCAAATCTATCTATATAGCTTTTGAAGGGCCATGAAATACTCGGTTGCATGTCCTCAGACCAGACCACTTAGGCTCGGGCCCATTAGCTAGTTGGTCAATCCAGACTATCCGACCTCACATAGGATTCTAGCATCCGATTTCACATAGAAGTCTAGCCATCCGAGGACTCCTCATGGAAACTCGAATGGTCGGTGACACTCTCCTAATGCAACACTAAATCCTAAGTTCTCCAGAATTCAATCTCACGATAGGTTTGAAACTCTCATATTGGTACAAAAGCCAATGTATGTTCTTCAATAAGGGGACACTGAATTCCCTTCTCTAAGCACTAAACATCTTCTTGATATCTAACTTGGTCATCGGAGGCTTGATCCGAGGTCATCCCCCCTCGGTAATTTTTGCAGGATTACTTGACTTCCAAGCACTGCGGTAATTCTTGAAATCATCAGCTTTTATTTTAATGATCATTAGCAAATAGACTATACTCGATCGTACGACTTTGTATAAATATTCGCACGCACTACAACAGTTTTCATCTTCAGCGGCGAAACTTTTCGACGCTGAAGATACGGTTTTCGTCGCTGAAGATAGGTTTTTGTCGCTGAAAGTCATCAGTGACGAAATGCAACAACAGATGCAAAAAAACAAATTTCAACGGCGAAACCATTTTTTATCCCCAAAAATGTCACTTTCAGTGATGAAACAGTTCGTAACTGGAAGTTCATTGCAAACCACGAAAGTTCCACTTTTAGCAACGACATTGTCGTCACTGAATCGCGTTCGAACGTTGTGTCCTGTTCGAAAGGACGTATTTATGACAAATATTGTCGTCTCAATTACCATTGACACATTCAACGACGATCTTGTAATTCGTCACAAAGTTTGCTCAAACTATAACCTTGGGTTGAACGAGAATTGGTGACCATATTGGCAACGAAAGAATTTTCGTAATTGAAAAATCATTTGGTTCGAACAGGAAGTTTTGTTCGAAAAGGTCTTTGTTGTTTGAACATGATTTTCATGTGTCTTTTTTGAAAATTAGCAACAAAATAATTTTATCACGGAAAGTAATGTTGGTTCGAACAGGTACGGTTGGTTCGAATGAGTTACCCGTTCGATATGTTGTTCGAACGTGTTATCTTTTTACACTAACTCCAAAGAAGACCTGATATTCTCAAATTACAGCAAATATTGGAGCAATCTCTCAACCAACACAAACTTCTAATATCTATATCTGAAATCATTCTCAAATTACAAATATCTAACTACACTAATGTAAGATGAAGGAAAAAAATACCAAAGTTATACAAGTCATGATATTGGAAAAACAAGTGTATCTAACTAACATAAATTCAAATTTAATAAAATATTCCAACATTCAAAAACTTAATCCAAAACTATGAACAATACCATGATATTGCAAAAACAAGTGTATCTAGTTAACATAAGTTCAAATCCAATAAATTGTTCCAACATTCAAAAACTCAATCCAAAACTATGAACGATACGAAAAAATAATAGAAAACCCTCAAAATCTTATAATTTGTCAATGAAGTCCTACCTACGAATCTCGTTGCATAAATTGTGCCTTAAGTAGTTGAAGTTGCTCTTGAATTTGCCTCTGTGCCTCTTGCATTTCTGCTTGTTGATTTTTTAGGTTATCATACTCGTTCTGCCTTGAATTCAGCTCTTCTATTGAAGCTTTAACTACCTCTAACTCATGAACCAGCTCAGGATCCCTTTGTATGGACACAGTAGAGGATAAGTCAGCAATAGGCTTCACAGAGCGACCCAAACCTCTCACATAGCCAGATCTTTTCCCAAGAACTTGAGTAAAAAAGTCAACGTCTTTTAGTGCTCCTGAATCTGTAGTTAATTGAGATTGTATATCCACCATCTTTTCCTACAATCATAAAACTAAATTACATATTGTATTAACATAAATAGACTAATCTTTCAAAACCTAGCAACATAAGACACCCACCCTTAGCCATTTTTTTATGATGTATCTTACTGTATAAATCTGCAGCAGTTGGTGTTCGACTCTCGGGGTCTTGCTGCACAATTCATAGGTCAAAAGAAAGAACATTTAGCATATCTATGAAATTAAAATGTGGTAATAATTCTTTAATATACTTACCAATTTCTTTATATGCCAAACAAATGGTCTATAACCATTAGTATGGTGCACCTTCAATTTCGATCTATTATTGGTGTTAATTCGACTACGCTCCTACAAAGGCAATAACCTCAATAATCTGCTTATTATTAAAAAAATGTTGTTGCTTTTCATGAAACAATTACTTGATAAGAAGGTTGAGAGAATAGCTCACATCATGCAATCTAGTTTTCTTTAGACGTGTCCCCATAAGGATATTGCAATACTTCATCCTTACTCCTGAACTTCTTAAAATATTTGTGTAGTTTCGCCTTGTAATTTTTTAAAGCCGCATTCATTATAGAATTCACAGTTTCTCTATCTTCCTGTCGATCATAATTGAGCTCGAAGTCATCCTGTAGAAAGAACATAAAAACAAATTAGTAACATATATGAGGGCGATGTAATTAAACAATTAGATACATATCAATACACGCTCATTGATATATTCTTTTACAGAAAATCTACGCTTTAGGAGTTACTAATGATGGCCACAGCCATATTTCACTTCCTTGCCAATTGCAGACTACGTCTTGACGGGGAAACTTCATCATGCCATTAACCTTCTCCCTGACCATAAAAATGATATCATAGTGAAAGAAGAAAGATAATATTTTAGTTTTTGGAAGAGTTCTCCTTAATGCCGAGAGTTGTTTTGTATTGATATTTATAATAGACATTACAAGATCTAATTCATGAAAAGTTTGAAGTACAAGGAAATGTAGCCGTTGAGACTTAAAACGAATTCTAGTTGTTCTGAAAAATAAGGAATTCTTGCTGTTATGGCCGACAGAGTAGCTCTGCCCATTTTGTAAAGATTTTACTGGATTTGCAGGCGTGTCTTCAATCTGTTCAATTGAGGAGTTATCACTAGTAGGCACCCGCAAACTGAGACCATCGGTGAAGCTGACTAGTGACTTTGTTGCGCAATGATTCAAAGAGAAACGGCAGAGGGACTTGGTGACAATGTCTCCTAGTTGAGAAGATGAAGAAACAAATGGAGTTTGAAGTAGACCTCGAGATTGACAGTTATGTGTATAAATGTATTTTAAAGAATATTACTGAGAAAATGTTCTCATGATGTACGGACGCTTGATCTCCTTGTTATAATTATGTCCAAATAGAAGATTAGTTGGCGATATAAAAAGAGTATTGATGAGAAACACGCGCTTAGTGGCGGAACCAGGAATCCAATCAAAGGTGGTCGAACTCCTAAGGAAAAATAACAATAAATAATTTTTATTACGTAATGCAAAAAAAAAATCTTAGAGTTAAAAAATCAAAAATTAAGCACTAAAAACACTAAAAATATTGAAATACATGTACTGTACTATTCATTTAAGAAGTAGAGGTCACGTTAAAAGTACTAGACGACCCTGCGCTAGCTGGTTTCTTTATCAAAAACTTATCCATTATTTAAATAAAACAAAACAAAACAAAATTCATCAATCTAATTTCATAATCTATTCACAGTTTCACAATCTAGACCGAGAGACATTGTTGACTCACTTTGTTCTAGACCGAGATACATTGTAATGTAAAAATAAGTCTACATTCGTTGCCCCTCTATAAGATAGAATGATGGACTCCGTCATTGAGGTGGTGACTTTAAGTAGACGAGTGAGTGCATTGTAAGAGTACCTGCACTGAATATGATCAAATATGAATACGTACTGGAAATGATGACTAATGTAGATAATGATATTCAGCACAATTAGCTAATGTTGTCCTTAGACCTAAGAGAGTTATGCAGGTTTGCTTGTTGTGTGCTTGTGCTTTGACTGAGTCATTTGATAATGATCTTCGTAGATCAAATATTCCAGATAATGTTGGGCCTTGTGCATAGTAAGTGAAGTTGTATAATTGCTCAATATGGAATTCACCAGTTTCTTGATGAGACACTATTTTCATTATGTCTGTATATTGTTGGACTCAAATAAAACGTTGTGCAACAACATTTTGTGAAAAGTGTTTTCACAGTTTTTACTTTTATAATATATGAAGTAATTATTTGCGAAAATTGTTTTTGCACCTTTATGAAAGTCCAACTAGGTACAGACTGAGAATTAAGAATTATATGAGCTATGAATTTTATCGGTGTTATCTTTCTGATCCTATTAGCTCATGTGGAATATAGTTTGGTAGAAGGATAAATAAGTATATAATTGTTAGCAAAAAAGTTTTCATAAAAAACAATCTCATTATTTCGGGGGTCAATTGTGATATGTTAATATACATTATCACAATTTGTAGAAGCTCATAAATTCGGATTACAGAATATAAGGGGGTTTAATGAAAAAGAGTTTTTCATGATGATCTTACGACCGAGATTTGAGGTCCCTAAAGATCTCACGCAAAATCACAGTTGAGTTATGAGCCAACCATTATAAATAGCTCAGAAATTCATTTGAGAAGAATAGAATTCATTTTTACGAAAGAGTTTATCTCTCTCTAAATTCTCTCTCAAAGCTGTGTGCTTGGATCTGAAGGAGGCAGAACACTTGGGGTACTGTGATTCAACGATCCTTTCCGCTGCGATCTTGCGTTCCAATAACGAATTAAACCAGGGTGAAACGTGTTGTTTCATCCTTTTTTTGTTAACTATAGGGTGAAACGACACTGCAATTTTTTTTTTTTAAACATTTGGGCTAGTCTGGGCCTTGGTCGTTGGGGGGCTGGGTTGTTGGAGGGCGAGCTGGGCTTACCACATATTAAAAACAATTGAAGGAATTTTCAATAGATGGGGGGCTGTTGTCCCCCACCGTCCCTGTTTAGTTCCGCCTCTACACGCGGTAATTGCATGTTCCCTACCAATTATACCATAGCCATCTTCCTCAATCCTAGTCTATAGCACAACAACTTTCTAGCGCATAACCTTAAATTGTTGGCGTTTTGTTAATCCTGGCGAGAAAAAGTAGAGGTCAAAACCAGGGATAAAAGTTTTATTAACGAAGAAATTAAGAAGTGCCACTACATCCTCCGGTACACGGCTTTCCCAGAAGATCTTCATACAAGTTTGAACATGGATAGAAATTTACCACGCCTAGCTAGGAAGGACCTTGGAGGAGGAGGAGGATGGTTTTAGTGTTTTAATGTTGGTGTAATTTTGTGTCAAATTTTAAATTTAAATTGAGTTGTATTTTAAGTTTGGTCAAAGTGTTCAAGAGATTTAGGAGTCTTTCAAAGTTTGAAAGGATAAAGACATCATCAAGATGAAGAGCTAAAAATAAGGAGCTGGTGATGCAAAGTCTCTAAAACTATTTTAAAATTTGGATTTTGAAATATTTCATTCCTTTTAGAATTCTTTTTGAAATAGAACTCAACAACCTTTATAAATACATAGAGAGATCGCCCAAGAAAATTCAAGGAGGTCATTCTAAGCTTTATTTATGACTCCTCCATATAGTTAGAGAAAATTCTTTATATATCTCTGCTCATAAATTGTTCAGATTTTCTCTAATTAGTTAGATTAAATCACCATTGAAACCAACCTTCTTGTGGAAGTTTGGCTGTCGGATTTCCCGGTGTTGAAAAACAAAGACGTTCTTGAAGAATTCATAAGAAGAACCTCAGAGAGCTAAGGATTAACCGCAGGAAGCGGGTCTAAGTGGGATTACTTAGATTATTACATCGGGGTAGTCAAAGTCAAGCAACTGGATGTTGTCCATGTCTGAATCACCGTTGTAAGGTTTTATTTCTTAGTGAATTTTTGGTGGCTGTTAGTCCGAAGTTGTTTTTCCTTTGAAAGTTAAGTTCAAAGGTTTTTCACTTCGTCAACAAAATTATGTATCTTATGTGATTGATATTTGTTTTATTATTCCGTTGTATATATATTTTGTTGATTGATTATTCAAATCTAGACTCAACAATTTTAGAACTTGTTCTAAAACTGTTATTGAATTTTCAAATAGAGGGGAAACACCTATTCTACCCCTATAAGTGTTAATAGAGTCTAAACAAGATTTTTCAGATGAGACAAAACACAAGTGTGTAATGTATCATATTAATCCATATGTTCTTTATTTTTTTTATAATGTTTAGTAAATTATATATATACAGGTTCTACATGAGCACGATCAGTGTAGTTGATTGGATCTCTCAAGTTAAAGACCGCACAAATCTGAACTTCGTATAAAAAAAACTGCTACTTTTTTCCTTTCTTTTTTAATCTTATTGGTAATTAGAAGAAGATAGGAAACTACCAGATTAGGACCACTAATAGTTGAATTAAAAAGTCTCCGGTCTCACACCTCCACATGGGTTGTTGCTCTTATCGAGGAACACTGAACACTGAATACCAGATTAGGACCACTTTTTATATATATTTATCTTTCGTCTCACTTTTGTCTTCAGTCATTGCTTGGGATCAAAGATTCCCATCCTAGCAAAATGCATCATTTATACTGTAGTTAAGCCTCGCTAGCAATGTCCTCGATCGCCGATAGACATTTGTAGACTCGTGAAGAAAAAATGGTAAGGTCGAAATATATATCTCGCTCCAAGGCAATTAATTGTTTCATTATATATATAGTATTCATTTGCAGATCGCGTTTGTCATTTTGCGAGGTTTATACTAATTACAATACGGTGTGTTCACAGGCTCTTGTCTCCCAGGGGCCGCCGGGTGGTAAAGGTGGTAGCAGGGTGGTAAAGGTGGTAGCAATTGGAGTTATATGTTTTTCAGAGGTTAAAAGAGAATTACAGTTCACTATATTCCAAAATTCAATTTGACTCCGTTCGAACTTCAAGCAAAAAATCTGCCTCCCTAAACTCCCCTGGCCGCCATCCCAGCCCCCACCCTCTCGAAATCTCTCTCTCGGGTTGCTGCTATCAGTTGTAGTACTTTTGGTGGTTGAATCTCTCACAAGCTCTCTCTCACCATGGTATGATTATTTTAAAATGTTGCGTTTGAATAATGTAAGTTTGGGTTGGATATAATTATTTCATGAAATGATTCGATTGATGGGTTTTGAGTTGAATGTGTAACATATATTTGATAAAATGCAGCATAAAGATGTTGTTCTATGGAATGTCATGCTTAATGCCTTTGTGAAAAATGAGAGATAGTGGAACCGAAATGAAATTGTTAGTTTCGGTGTGTACCGGAACCGAAACCGTAATCAATCTGTTCCGGTACCCACCCTTAATTCCTGACTTCGCCTCTAACAGTGAGAATGAAGACCATAAAATTAGAAGAAAAAAAGGTTGTATCCAATGGTTGTCATATATGAACTATGCTATCTTATGTTTCTATCTAAGGTCGAATGATCAATGTTTGTGATATTCTACATCTTACGTTTTCTCGTTCCTTAGTCTGACTTATATATATATATATATATATATATATATATATATATATATATATATATAACTTCACCTATGAAGCTACATATTACGGATATCCTAGGAGGCATTTTTATTTTTCGTAGGAAGAATCATTACATATACCATTTCTTAGATTTATTTGCTTCTAACCATAAAGTGAAATTTGCAAAACCCGCCCTCCTTTCATCGAAACTACAGGCGCTTGTAGTTATGTCGGTGCTTGAAATAATAATATCTTCTTTCTAGTCCAAGTTATAACTACTTATTGCAAGTTGTTCTTTTCAAAATATATTAGATAAATAAAAAATATTTTGAGGAGATGAAGAAGTAGTTACTGGGATGTTTGGTTAAGGAGTTTTGTGAGAATTTTTTGTGTTATGAGAATTTTTATGTGATGTTAACTTTATTTGTATGCGTGTTGTAGTTATTTTTATGTGGTGTTAAAAATGATGTTTGGTTGTAGAATTGTGAGGATTCAAAAAATCCCGAGAATTTTTTTTTGTAAACGAACGTCCCCTCACCTTTGGTGAAAGTTATTATTTATTTCGAATTATCAAATGCAAACAAGCTGGACATTCTGGTACCAGTTGGAAATATATTATGATTCTCTTGTGGGACGGGGAATCTTCCGATCGACCGAGTGGTTTACAGCTAATCCACTCTTTGCTGGACTCTACCACCTACGTACGTCGAACTATCATATTCCGAATAATATTCGGTTTTATAATGTTTAGTGAATTATATACATTAATTTGCCACACAACAGGGGAATAGAATAAGTCAGAGACGACACGAGTCTGAACTTGGGTATAAAAAGTCTCCGGCCTGGCCCAGATACACGCACATGCATGGGTTAGTTGTTCTTGTCAAGGAACACTAATTAAATACAATTTTATTTATATAGTTTTCATCTCATTTTTTTTTCTTTGGTCGTTTGTACTGTATCAATATTGAGTCCCATACTAGCAAATAGGGTAGGAAGCAAATGGCTTGAATCTGTTCTTTCATCTCAAAATAGACGAAATTTTTTCATTTTCGAATATCTTCTTCTTTAGTCTTCTTGAGGTATTTCTATTCATGAGTTGACCCAAAAGAAAGCGAAAAAAACCAAAGAGTAAGTGTAGTAGATCACACCCATCCAGCCATCATCAAAATCAAAACGATTTCTTGGTGCATGATTTGATTATGATATTATTACAGGTGATTTTATTTCAAGGGCAAAAGCCTCTATCGCCAATAGAGATTGGAAACAATAGACTCTAATTAGGAGACTGAAGATCATCACGTATAAATGGTAAGAGCAAATTGTTTCATTTGCATATCGAGTTAATTGTCACTTGACAATGGTTACTTATTACTACAATATACGTACGGTGCAGTCACAGGCTTTCGTAACTCTGGGACCATGGGGAGGTGAAGGTGGGAGCGAGTGGAATTACATGCTTTCTGGAGGTTTAAAGCGGATTATAGTTCACTTTGGAACTTGCATCTACTCTTATCATGTTCCAATATTCGACAGATAGGTACTCTATGATGTTCGGCACAAAGGGTGAGCACCGAATTGAGAATGTGAGTGCTGAGCGGCCATCAATTGCTTCTTAGGTCCCTCAACATGCCTTTTTTATGTGTTAATGTTTTTGTGTGGTTAATTTGATACAGAGCTTTAATTAGTGTACTGATCTTTGGGACTCAAATTTTGGCATGAACTTGTTGCAGTTTTATCTATTCATTTTGTTCATTTCTATATAATGAGGTACATACAGATATGTTAGGACAAAAAAAAAATTGAATGGCATAGATCAACTAATTGTAAACGATTTTTTGCTTCATAAGGCCAGATGGACCAAGTGGTAGGAAATCAGTAAGAGACATTTCCTCGACCGTGAGTTCAAGATTTCGGATTTAAACTTTGACAACGCTCAGTACTGCTTTAATTTGGAGGTCCAGAGATGTAAATGTTGCATTGAGGAAAAGAGCATTGGATTATTTACACACCAAACAAATCAGAGCATTTTTTTTGGGTGGAAACGGGAGGGATAATTTACAAATTACGGACTTTTTGCAGGTTAACATTGACTGGCCGAACGAGTATTTGGTTAGTTTTAGTGGGAGATACGGTCCTTATGAGCATATTGCATCCACGGTTAAATATTTATTGCTGGAGACAAACGTAAGAAGTTATTTGTTCGGATATTTGGAAGAAGACGACGCTTACTTCAACATTCCTGTTAAAAGTGGCAAGTTTGTTGGGTTTCACGGTCGGTGCAGTCAGCTTCTTGACTCCATTGGTGTGCATTTGACCCCATGTTCGACTACTCCAGCTGAAGCCAGTACTGGCACTGCAATTGCCCAGAACCGGAATGACCCGAATGAAATTGAGTTCACCACTCCTAGTATCACTAATGGGAGGGTTGTTGGGTTTCATGGTCGCTGTGGTTTAGACCTTGATTCCATTGGTCTGCTTGTAGCGCCATGACCTGCATGCAAGGTTTTGAAGAGAGAAGTAGTCTTGCATGAGATGAAGACATTATATTGTGATCAGTACTGCATGTTTTTCTTCGTTATTTGCCTAATTATGGTACCGTAACTGGGAACTATTTTGCGTTTCTGAAGATTAATTTGTAGCTACGTGCATGGTTCTTTTATTTTTTACTAATTAAGAATTTGAGAGGTTTGAGTTATTCTAACAAATTTTGGTAACTTTTGGTAATTAGTAAGGTGTACTATATGAAGAACAATGTCACTTTGAGGGTTCAAAATCAAATTATCAAATTTTTCACATTCAACCTTCGAACAGTCATTTGTTGCTAATTGTCTATTAACAAAATTAAAGAAAAAAAAATCAAAACAGTCATTGTCGCCATAAAAATTAAAGTCAACATTAGTTGAGCACGTTCAGAAAAGTCTTTCTATCTTTTCTTTTCTTTTTCTTGGCACAGAAACTCTTTCTATCAAATTCGAAAGATGTACCCGTTTTTTTTATAATGTAAGGGACTCAGGTCTTTTATATGATCTTCAGGCGCCGTTCAAGCTACTTTACCCCTTTTTGGTACCGCGCTATCAGCCTGCTACGAATACGAAAGCCACGTAACAGAGGCGAAAAGGGAAAGGGATTTGCCGTGCCTGGCTATGAAGGACCCTGGAGGAGGATGGAATAAGGCTCCTCCCGCAGCCCGGAGCAAAGAGCAATAAGTGCGGTTAATTAACGACGGAAATTGTGAAAACTCATGAATTGGTTTCTCACTCTAGCGTAAAAGTGTGGGTATCACCCACGTATGGTTCATTTACACTACAAAAAAACCGACCTATAGCGGCGGTCGAAAACCGCCGCTATAGGTCAACAAACCGCTGCTATAGGCTATAGCAGCGGTTTTTTAGCGGCGGTTGCGACCGCCGCTATAGCTCCGTCGGGATAGGTTATAGCGGCGATTTTTGCGACCGCTGGAGAAGACCCTAAGCCTATAGCGGCGGTCGCGACCGCCGCTATAGACATTTATTTCGAATTTTTTTAATCGGTTTTAAAAAAGTTGAACACCTATAGCGGCGTTCAGTCAAAACCGCTGCTATAGGTATATCTTTAGCAGCGTTTTTTAAAAAAAACGCTGCTAAAGGTACAGCCTACCGCGGCGGTCATTCTGACCGCCGCTGTAGGCACCATATTTCTAGCGGCGGTCAACTGGCGGTCAAGTTGACCGCCGCGAGAGGTAAGACCTATAGCCGCGGTTTATTCGAAACCGCGGCTATAGGGTATCTATAGCCGCGGTCGGTGACCGCCGCTATATAGACCGCCACAAAAAAGGGCCCTACAGTGGCGGTCTTTGTAGCAACGGTCACCGACCGCCGCTACAGTGACCGCCGCTACAGGATATTTTTAGCCGCGCTTTCCGAAAACCGCGGCTAAAAATACCTTGTAGCGGCGGTTTTAGCGACCGCCGCTACAGTGACCGCCGCAGGAAGTCCTTTTTTTAGTAGTGTTAATTCAACAATCCTGGCTATAGCCTAAACCAATCTTCTTCTTTTTTCTGAATAATGTCATTAGGCTTGCATTTCAATAGTTAAACCATACAAGAAAAATTCTACATAAGACTTAACAATTACCAAACTGTAAAAAAAACTAACAAGATTCCAAAAGGGATCAGGAAAACCACTAATAATGCGGGTGACAAATAACAGTAGACGTAGGCACGAAAATTTAGAGGGCTAATAATGAAAGCACAAACAACCTGGGTAATGCAAAGCCTTAATGTAGGGTCAAAAAGACACAAAGAATCAGAAAAGCCCACTGAAGAGCCGAAAACAACCACACAAGAAACAAAACTAAGACCAAAACAAAGGCGGAAACAAATAAAAACACAATTAAATACAAAAAATACCGAGCCGGAATCAGATGACCACCAAGACGACGCTGAAGAACCAAAAACCCTGGTGGTAGAAGGGAAGCACGCAACAGCGACAAGCGGCGCCTGGGGCCCACGTGAGGTTGGAAAAGCAATAACTTGGGGGTGTTGGGTTCGCTAGAGGCAAGGGAAGCCACCCATGAGGCACGTGAATGTAAGAGACGGCAAAAAGCGCCCCAAAATGAAGAACAAAGGCCGGATGAGTGAGATCCACGAGCAACGCGTGAGGCGCATGGACCATCACGCGCCGGCCAATTGAAGTGGGGCCGAAAAGCCAGAGGTCGTCTGGAGGTAGGGAGGGCCACATGTTGGGCGGTGTCCACAAAAAACGAACAGAAACACCTAGATCTAATCGCCAAAATTCCGAACATAAACTGCAAGAAAAATAACCAGGAGAGGGAGTGAAAGAACAGAGAAAATGTAACAAACTCACATAAGCTTGAAGATTCACACCTTGATAAATCGGCTTATCAAGTGAAGGTGCCTCCAAGCTTATATAAAGTCATTACATATGTTTCTCAACTAATATGAGACTGTTACAAAGAACCAGACAAATAAGAACTGGGGAGGGGCTTACCAAATGGAGGTGCCTCCAAGCTTATATAAAGTCATTACATATGTTTTTCAACCAATATGGGACGGTTACAAAGAATAGTCAAAGAAAAGCTGGGAAGGGGTGTGGCGGGAGGAGCCAAGGTGCTCCTGTCACGCCCCAAAAATTAGCATAAATAAATAAAAGAAATTTATCGCATTTATTCAAAACAAAACATAATATAATGATACTGTTTCAAAATATAAACTTGAACAAATTAAAATCCATAATGATGATCCCATCTATCCCGCCCACATGCTCTCTAGGTTCATCTCTGAGCAATCTCTGAAAATAAGAAAATAAAATGGAGTGAGTTCGACAACTCAGTAAGTAGAGAATAAAAATATATATTCTTTTCTTTGAACCGAAATAAAGAAAATATAATAACTTTATCAGAAAATCTCCTTTGAGATCAACAGTAAGCCACATTGACGCATGCGGCAGAGTTGTGCAACGACTTAATCGGCGGCCAAACCAAATTAATCCAGCAGTAAGTGGAGTTTGACCTACTAAGACTTAGCCACGTACGCTAAGTATGCATTAGGGAGAAACTCACACAGAAACTAATCCGAAGAATTGGTGCACATAGTAATCAGTAAGTTGGTACCAACAACAGCATTAATCAGTAATCAGTAATCAGAACAACGCCTCGAGGTTTGAAAACAATATAATATATAATATCAGAACTCAGATTCAAAATCAGAAATGATGTTCAGCAAAATACATAATCTTTGAGAAATCATTCAGAATAGTTATATAAACAATCTCAGTAGGTCTTTTAAAATTTCACATTTGTTTTCAGAATAACATAAACTTGCAATAAAATATTTTCCACAAAATCCTTTATGAAAACGTGTTCATAATTTTTGAAGAAAATAATATAGTTGCTCTACTTACCCGATTTGCTTCGATAATCGAACCGCCCTGGAAAACACGTACTGCAACGATCCTTAAGAACCGAAGAAAAATTTAAATACCCAACAATGGCCGAATAGAGAGAGAGCGAGAGATCTCAAAATTGATGAAAAATCACGTTTTAGAGGTGTGAAGAATCTCTAAGTAAGAGGTCCCTTTTATAGGCGAGTTTTGGTCAAGAATCAATGAATAACGTCCCAAAATTGATGCCCTTTCGAAATCCTCTATTAACCACTATAAATCACGTGATTTATTAAGAAGCTTCGAGATCTACACAATGGAGTTGAAAGGCCACAAAAATCAGTCGAAAAGGTGCTTAAACGGATGAGAAATCGAAGAGAGAGAGAGAGAGAAAAAAATTGATAAGAGAGAGGAATGGTAAAAAACGGCGGACTGCAACCCAATAAGTCGAAAAGATTGGGATTGAGGAAGAAAAAGATCAAAATGCACCGTTTCATTAAAAATTAAATCTGGCGAAGAGAAGGTTAAAAAAATAAAACTTAAGCATTACCAACAAAATGCATGAAGCGCCTCAACGGTTAAGCTACACTTCTCCTTCTTTTTAGCGCCCGAGTTCGAATCCATGTGACATATTTTTCGAAATAAAGCTGCTAAACCTTTAAATATATTCAACTGCGTATAAATTAACAAGTGTGCGCCTAGCCTAGTGGTCTTCTCTTGTTAAAATCTCAGGTCTGGGGTTCGACTCCAGCTTTTGTCAAAACCTTCCTTCTTTTTGTTTTAAACAGGGTTCTCACAGCTCTTCTCGCCGCCGGAAAGAAAGAGAAAAAAGTGGCTAGATTAGGGTTTGGAGAATTCTAGAGAGAAGGGAGAGTCTCTCTCTAGAATCTTGTGCTTTTTTAGCGCAAACCAATCAATAGCAATAAAATGATGGGCCATCCACCGTGAATGTTGGCCAAAAATTGAACACTATGTTTGAAAGATAAAACTTTACAAATCTAAAATTTTGAGGCAAAAACTTAAAATAAAACTGCATAAACATTACCTGGAAGCAAATTACTCGTTGAAATAGCGAGAAATTAGTGTTTTCACTGAAATAGTGAGAAAATTAGTGTTTTCAGTGATTTTTTTTCTAAACTAGTGTTTTCAGTGATTAGAGGAGAGGAAATCGTGAAACCGAGAGAGACGTGAGAGAGAGGACATTTATGGCTTTTGCGCAAGGACCGTTTGGCTGCAGGCTATTGTTCTACGTGACTCAATCAAATTCACACGCATTCAATTTCAAATCTCGAGCTCATTTTCCTTAAAAAGTTCTATTGTTCATCCGATTACACATTGTTCGTGAGCCTTCGGGCGGATCATCGTAACAAACATGCAAAATGGAAGATAACGTATCTTAAAAAAATGCGGTGATTCTCACATGCAAAAGAAAAATACTTAGTACTCTTTCTGTTAGAGTCCCACATTGATTATGGACCATTTAATCTTGTGCTTCATATACCTGTTGGGTCACCTCTTCTCATTGCCAATTGATTTTGGGATGAAACTTGACA
Source organism: Myrica gale (assembly GCA_963930655.1). Lineage (NCBI taxonomy): Eukaryota > Viridiplantae > Streptophyta > Magnoliopsida > Fagales > Myricaceae > Myrica > Myrica gale. The sequence continues at coordinate 4,742,903 of OZ005599.1, forward strand.
TGGTATCAGAGCCAACTATTTCTGGATTTGACCCACTTGTTTGTGTTCCCCATTTGTTGTCCACGTGCATGGACCATGTTCATTCGGCCTGCACGTGAGGGGGAGTGTTAGAGTCCCACATTGATTATGGACTATTTAATCTTGTGCTTCATATACCTGTTGGGCCACCTCTTCCCATTACCAATTGGTTTTGGGATGAAACTTGACACTTTCTGTATTCTTTCAAGGTTCTTCTGAAAATAATCTTTCGGTTTAAAATTTATTTTAAAAGTGAACCTTATACATTCAAAGATCCGGAATTATCAAAATTATTTTCTAAAAAAAACTTAAAAAGAACATGAGAAAGAACACCGAACATCTCTATGCACGATGACATTAGCATGCTGTGGATACATCTGTTTACTACCCTTGACCAAGTCAAACACGTGGTAGTCATGTTCACCCCTCGCGTCCCCAAACGGCATAAAAAGTGCCCGGACCAATGTGAATTATTTGTGACGAACCACTTTTCATCATTGAATAGTCAGTGAAAAACCATGCGGATGTAACGTGCCGCAAACTTTGATATGCTATGAGTGAAGAAATTTAAATTTGGTCTATGAAACGTGCTATTTAGTTGACGAATTTCAATTTATCGCTGACAAATATTAGGACCACTAATATTAATTGACTTGAAAAGTCTAATGTCGACCTCCCACCAACTATCACTCATTAATACATGTTTTCTTTATACGCGTATGAGCTTCTATATAGCCTCGTACTCAGGGTCGGCTCAACCCTTATACAACTTAGACAGTTGCCTAAGGTCTCACTTTAAGCAAGAGATCTCATAACTTAAAAGAAAATAAAAATAAAAAGGATCTTAAATACATGATGAACAAATAAATTAAAAACAAATGAGATTTAGGCCCACTTGATTAGTAGTTTTATATCTGAAAATTTATTTTTAAATAAATTTTAATTATTTTTTAAAAAATTTATATAAAATACCTATATTGTGAACTTATTTTATTTCTTTTACTGTTTAAGATGAATTTGAAATTAAAGCCTCCATCTAAAGACTGGTAGTTGTGGTCAAAGAAGCTGCTAGCGTTCAACTTCCATACTTCTATATATATATATATATATATATATAGCTTTCGTCTCACTTTCGTCTTCTGTCATTGCTTGGTATCAAAGATTCCCATCCTAGCAAAATGACTCGTCCTGTAGGTAGCCTCGCTAGAAAAGTCCGCGATCGCCGATAGACATTTGGCCATGACCATAGATAGAAGCTGATCAGCCGCCCTCTACGACCATAGACACTAGTCGTTATATAGTTTTTATTTATTTATTGTGGTTACACGCGTTAAGAATGTCTTAACGAGTGCATTGAGATATCCTGAACCAGAAGAGATCCAGTCAACTATACTAGTCTTGCAATATAGCAAATATAAAAATACAAGAAATAATTAGAAACTCGAAAAATAACTCACTCGGCCACTTGGAATTGGAAGAAGATAGGAAACTACCAGATTAGGACCACTACTAGTTGACTTAAAAAGTCTCCCGCCGCCCACCTCGATTCACAGGGTTACAGCTTGTTCTTGTCATGGAACACAGATTCACTGAATGCAGTTTTCTTTATATAGCTTTCATCTCACTTTTGTATATCTGTATCAATGAGTCCCACCTTCTCAAATAAGCTGGTAGGACTTAGCAAATGGCTTGAATATGTTCTTTCATCTCAAAATAGACGAGATTTTTTCATTTTCGAATATCTTCTTCTTTAGGCTTCTTGAGGTATTTGAATTCAGTTGACCCAAAAGAAAGCGAGAAAACCAAAGAGTAAGTGTAGCAGATCACACCCATCCAGCCATCATCAGAATCTAAACCATTTCTTGGTGCATTATTTGATTATGATATTGTTGCAGGTGATTTTATATCAAGGGCAAAGGCCTCGATCGCCAATAGGGATTGGAAACAATAGACTCTAATTTGGAGATTGAAGAAGAGCACGTACAAATGGTAAGAGCAAATTGTATCATTTGAATATCGGGTTTGTCACTTTGCAATAGTTACTGATTACAATACGTACGCTGCAGTCACAGGCTTTGGTAACTCTGGGACCATGGGGAGGTAAAGGTGGGAGCGAGTGGAGTTATATGCTTTCTGGAGGTTTAAAGCGGATTATAGTTCACTATGGAACTTGCATCTACTCTATCATGTTCCAAGATTCGACAGATAAGTACTCTTTGATGTTCGGTACAAAGGGTGGGCACCGATTTGAGAATGTGAGTGCTTAGGTCCCTCAGACATGCCTTTTTTGATGTGTTAATGTTTGTTTGATTTGAGAATGTGAGTGCTTAGGTCCATCAGAGCATTTTGTTTTGGTGGAAGCGTGAGGGGTAATTTACTAATTACGGACTTTTTGCAGGTTCCCATTGACTGGCCGTACGAGTATTTAGTTAGTTTTAGTGGGAGATACGGTCCTTATGATCGTATTGAGTCCACGGTTAAATATTTATTGCTGGAGACAAACGTGAGAAGTTATCCGTTTGGATATTCGGAAGAAGACGACACTTTCTTCAGCATTCCTGTAAAAAGTGGCAAGTTTGTTGGGTTTCACGGCCGGTGCAGTCATCTTCTTGACTCCATTGGTCTGCACTTGGCAGGTTCGACTACTCCTGCAGGTGAATTAGCCTGTGGCACAGTAAGTAATCCAGTGAGTTATTTTTCGAGTTTCTGATTATTACCAAAAATAGGTGCGTTCATTTATTTTTGTCTAATGAAAATGTATAGCTAGGTACTTACTTTTTGTCATATATATATTGATACGCACTATGATTTTTAAAGATGCACTTTTTTTATTCTTATGTGAAATATATATTATAAGTAAAATTAATGCGGTATAACCTTGATTCTAATACGTATTTTATGTTGTTGTTATCCTGGTTGCGATGTGATCGATCTATATTTATGATGCAGGAGAATACTGAAATTATAAGTAAACATGTGAATGTGCAGAGATCAGCAGATCAGCAATTATTGGTAAGATTTTGTTTTTCGTTATAAGGAAAATTGTTTAATATTGCAAGAGGGGTTGTTTTTTTGGTAGCTAGCTTTGTCATTTTGTGGTGATAATTAATATATTTTGCAGTCACATTACGTTTCAAAGGGTCCGTGGGGAGGTCCAGGAGGTGATCGCTGGAGCTATGTGTTTGTTGGACAATTAAAACGGATTATAATTGACTATGAAAATCGCATTCGCTCAATTATGTTTGAAGATTCGTCCGGATACTCTGACATATTCGGGACCACGGCCGGCAGCCAAATTGCAGAGGTGAGCGCGCGCAGGGCCTTGTGAAAATAATTTGCTACGTAGCACCTGTTATTTACTATATCGGAAAAATACATTTTTGACCCACAAATTATCATAGTTTTAACACTTTGCACCCTAAACTACCAATTTTGATACATTGCATCCTCTAACTACCAATTTTTTACCCTTTATACCCTATGTCAAATTTATAGACTAAAATGACGATAATACCCTTGATCAATTTTACATATATTAAAGATATTGTTGTCAATTCATTAATTTATTAAGAATATTATTGTCAAATAGATGGTGTAATGTGTCAAAGTGAGTATTTTAGGGTGTAAAATGTCAAAAATTGGTAGTTAGAGGGTGCAATGTATCAAAATTGATAGTTTAAGGTGCAAAGTGTAAAATCTATGGTAGTTTGTGGGTGAAAAGTGTATTTTCCCCTTACTATATTTTAACTACCACTTATTTTTTTGTAATTTACACAATAATTATAAAATTATACATATTACATCTCAAACTATCAATAATGTTTTATGAAAAAAAGGTCAAACATTTTGTCTCTTCCGAAGTCAAATTTGTGGGGTTATATATATATATATATATATATATGGACAGTTTTATCCATTTCATTTTCTTAATTTCTTGGAAAATGCATCAATGAAAATTACAATGGATATCGGATAGGGGATTAACATTAGTGGGGAATAAAAACAAAAATCCGGAATTAGGTCAATTGTTTTTAGTTTAACTTGTTTTTATTCTATCCACGGGCAGGCTGCCTGTGAACTGTCCTATTAATTATTATGTTCCTAAAGCATCAAATTTGTGTTATGTTAAATAAATAAATAGATCATGATCTTATGACTGTGAGAGGATAATTTTTTGATCCATACTTCGCAGGTACAACTTGAGTCGCCTAATGAGTTTCTGACTTGTTTACGTGGGGCGTATGGAAAAATAATTGGGGGTGTCAAACCAGTTGTCAAAAGTTTAATTATACAAACAAATCTGAGAACTCATGGACCCTTCGGTACCCAGAACCAGAATGACCCGAATGAGGTTGAGTTCAGATCTCCTATATTCACTAGTGGGAGGGTTGTTGGGTTTCAAGGTCGCTGTGGTGCATCCCTCGATTCCATTGGTCTGCTTGTAACGCGCCATCAGCCATGACCGTGGTTTTGAAGAGTCAAGCCTTACAATTTTGGGATCGTGAAATCTTTGGCATGAAAACACTGATCGTGAAGACAATTGATCGGTGCATATTTTTTTCTTCGTTATTTGCTTCATGGTACTGTAACTGGGTACTATTTTCCGTTTATGAAAAGTTGTTGCATGCTACTTCGCTTCTTGTGTTTGTTACTTAAAGAATTTGTGAGGTTGAATCATTCAACAAATTTGGTCGCTTTTGGTTAGGTAAGGTGAACTATTGGAGCAATGTCACTAACCGGGGTTCAAATTATCAAGTTTTTTACATTAATCCTTTGAATTATAAAAAAATAAATAAAGTAAAACAAAATCTGCGCAGTCTTTCCACTACAACATATTGGACTTTTTTTGCAGCGAAACATAGAAAATCGTTGCCAAAACTACCGTTCGAACGAACACCGCTTGTTCGAACGCGATGAAAAGCAATTAAATTAATAAAATATTACACTAAAATACGTTCGAACTAACTCAAACCGTTCGAACATGATTAATTTTCTGTCACGAATTATTGTCGTCGCAAAACAAAAAACAACGTTCTAACAGACTTTATTTTCGAACGAGATCTTTCGCGCTGAATCGAAATCCGTTCAAACATAGTTTTAGGTTCGACCAAGCAACAACCATTCGAACATGAGACTGATGTCCATCTTTGGTTGGTTAATGTAAGAGGCGCGGTAATTATCATGTCTGTGTTCGAACAGACATGTTGTTTCGAACGAGAGTGAAGCGTGTCACTCTGTTATTGGTTCTTCTGTGAGGCGTCGCAGACAACGTCTTTTCGTTGACTGCAACACCTGATCATGTTTGAACGAGATGAAGTCATTCGAACATAGTCAAAACGTGTCTATTTTTTATGTTTGAACGAGATGAATTCGGTCGAACATAATCGAAACGTCTTTTCGTTTCCTGCAATGCTTGACTTAGTTCGAACGTAGGAGTTTCGGTCGAACGAAATTTGCAAGATTCCGCCACATGGCAATTGTGGACCTTTGATTTGTGTCATCTGTGCGGATCTCATTCGAACAAGAAGAAGTCGTTCGAACGAAATCTCAATCGTCTTCCTCCTCACAAACCATTCTGTTTGTTTTAAAAGCCCTACAGTTCGAACGAGAGGGGGAATACTCTTCAGAAAATAGCAGTTAAGAGGAGAACGCTCCATTTGGTAGAGACTCTCCATTTCTCCATTAAATTCGTCTCCATTTTGTCGTCTTCATCAGGTAGTGGATCTCTACGTAGCATTTTATTGTTTTCGTCAATGCTTCTATGGTATTGTGTTTTGAGAATCACCAAGGACTGCCATCAGCTCCCAGAATCACCATTTGTGATTCTGTTGAATTTGCTTTCGCTCTACTTATTTTGGGTTCCTGTCTTTCCAATACCATGCTTGCAAGCATGTAAGATGCTGACCCTTCAAGTATATATGCACATAGAGTTTAATAGTTGCTATATGTCGAAGCTTAGTCAGCTACTCCAGTGGAGTCTACCTTAACGACATTATCAACGTGTCAAAACACGTGATGACTGAGTCACACATCCCAGAATAGTCTTCCTCACCGCACAACTAGGGTAATATTCTCTAGTTGTTAGCGCTGCATTTAGGTTATATATTCTCCTGTCTGTACGAGCAATATTGATCAATGAAGAAGAAATCATTTCCAGTCAGTTAGTTTGTGTTGGGGTCCACACTCATATATGATAGACTTGGAATGGAAGTAGACTTGTAGAAGAAGTTTACTTGCTCCCCACTCCAAGTTTAGGGTTTTCTCTTAAGATCTGTGTCATTTGTGTTAAGGATCTTCACACCGGGAAGGTTCTTCCAAGGCCCTACTAGACATGGGCTCTACTCTCTTCCGTTCTCCACCGCGTCTGCTTCCTCTGTTTCTCCTCAAGCTTGTGTTAGTGAACGTGCGTATATCTCGCACAAGCATCAACGTTTGGTTCATCCCTCATTAAAGCTTGTCAGCCATCTTTTGAGTCAGTTACAGCTTCCATTTCACAAGTCTCTTGGTTTTTCTCTATGTCCAGCGTGCTATTAGGCCAAGTCCCATTGGTGGTGTTTGATTGTTAAAATGTTGGGGTGTTGGAGTTCTTGAAAAAGTGAAGATAATATTATTTGAATGAATTTTTTATATTTATTTGGAGTGAAAAGTGATAATTTGATTGTAAGAGAAAATTTTGCGGTGTTATTTTATTGGGGCCAAAATTTTGAGAAACTAGTATAAGAGATAAAGGCCACGAAAAACGGTGAGAAACATTGAGGAGAGAGAAATATTACAAACAACCTAAATGCTCCAGTAGTTGAGTCGCAACACTCCCCTTTATAGATTTAGAAAGTAAAGAAGATTCAGCGGTTTGAGAAAGTAATTAAGCCGCTTTTATTATAGTTGATTTATTTCGGAGTTGTTCCGTGGTTTTTTTACAATAATTTTTTTTAAGTAAATCTTGTGTGTTATCTTCGTATTTGCTTTTTTTCTAGTTTGGTTATTGATTTGCTTGAGATTATTATTTACTTTGCACATTGACGTAATTTGGTCCAACAAGAATTACCTGCACTCATCTGACTAGTAGAGATTGGCTTGGCTGTGCACTTATCTTAATTGAAATAATTATCCTGATAGATAACAATTACAAGAGCAAATAATATATAAGATAATTCTGGAGGCCACAAAGGTGATTCAAACAGATTTCTTTCTTTCTCCTTACCTAATTCTCATGTGCTGGCCAAACGATCTCTTTCTCCTTAATTACCACGATCGAGAGTATGTTTCCCCTTCTCGATCCCAACCAAATACCCACTAGGCTAGTAAGGAATTATGGGAAGGTGCATTACTGGATTACCTAGTTGATCCAGATAATTATTTTTCTTTTTTTTAATAAATATTAAATTTCCTATCTTTCATCGAAACTACAGGCGCCTGTAGTTTTTTCAGTGCTAATATAAATAATATCTTACTCTCCAAGTTGCTGCATTAATTGCAAGTTGCTCGATAAATAAAGAAAATTTTGAGGAGATGAAGAAGTCTAAGCTTTCATTAAAGTCTAATAAATATTAATTATTAAAGGGAAATATATAATTCTCTTCCAAGTGGGAATTAAGGGGAATTATCTCCCGATCGAGCGAGTAGTTTACTAATCCACTGATCTTAATTTGCTGGAGTTTACTATTATTATTTGTTTTTATAATGTTTACTGAATTATATACATTTGCCACAAAACTAAGGGAATAAGTCAGAGACCACACAAATCTGATGATTTTGGCATGAAAAACTGCTTTTTTTCTTTACTTCTCTTTTAATCTTTTTGCTTGAATTGGAAGAAGATAGGAAACAACCAAATTAGGACCACTAATAGTTGACTTATACAAGTCCCCTGCCTCCCACCTCCACTTGGGTTAGTTGTTGATCTTTTCAAGGAACGCTGAATATATATATATATATATTATATACAGTTTTCTCTATGTACCTTTCATCTCACTTTTGTCTTCTGTCGTTGCTCTGTATCAATGAGTCCCATCGAGCAAATAAGGTAGGAAGCAAATGGCTTGAATGTGTTCTAATGTTTTATATGTCACTCTTCAATTATTTCATTTACCTTTCTTGAATTTGAGTCAATTTCTGTTGATGCATTTGCGCTCTGGTACTTTGACAAACTCACAATATTGTTTAGTTATGCTTCACTAGATTCCGATACAGAGAAGATGGTATCTTTTAGCTTCGATTCAGGTTTCCTTCGTATATGTATTGCTTTAAGGTATTGCTTTAAGCTTCTTGATGTTTTCAGTTGACCCAAAAGAAAGGCCAGAGAAAACCAAAGATTAGAGCAAGCATATATATATATAGTAGACACTCATCCAACCATCATCAGAATCCAAAACATTTCCTCGTTCATGATATGATTATGATATTATGGCAGGTGATTCCATCTCTATTTAAGCTAGCCTCTCTACGAAAGAGTCCTCGATCGCCGGTAGAAATTTAAAACAGTAGAATTATTTTGGAGATCACTCGAGAAGAACAAATGGTAAGACATATCTCGGTAAAGGCAATTCGATCCTTTCGTTAGTATTCATTTGCATATATATCGAGTTAATTGTCACTTTGCAATGGTTACTAATGAGAATATATATGGTGTCACGCCCTGAACGCTAGTTCGAAGGGGGTTAATGACAGCCGCGAACATCCACTCAATGAATGTTCTAGCGTTTTCTCTTAATCAAGCAGCGGAAATTTTTTTTTTTACACATACAACTGAGAGAGACGGCCAAAGAGATTTACCATAAACTTCAACTTACGCAAAACGACTTCCTCGAAATAGGGTAAGCGTCTTAATGACATCGCAAGACTGCACAGCTGAAGTACATGATCTAAGGGATTCCATCGAATCCCCTTCATATTGACTTACTCATAACATCTTAAATCCTTATATACCTTACAATATTATTTAGCATCATGCTGCCTCAATGGGATATCAAGTACTCTTAGGGCTTCATGAACATTCTTCAACTCTTGACCCATAGTACATTCCCAAAGGCCTATGACCAACAACATTACAATCTACTACTTACTAAGTCAGGAAATCCTCAGGACTCCTGTCACCTGGCAAACCTGGAATGATACATTTTGAAAACTGTGAGTCAAACGACTCAGTAAGGAAAAGAACTTATAAACATGATCTTGTAAACATGAACTTAAATCATGAACCTGAACTTATAAACTTGAACTTGTAAACTTGTAAATTTGAACTTGAATTCATAATCTTGTAAGCATGCACTAGTACCATAGCTTGAAAACATAACTTGATATCATGAACTTTTAGCATGAACTTGAAACTTGTATACATGAACTTGAATTCATAATCCTGTAATCATGCACTAGTACCATAGCTTGAAAACATAACTTGAAATCATGCGCTTGTAATCATGCACTAGGAACATAATGTGCTTCATGCATGATCATGACTTCTTGATGTGCATGTATGCTTCATGTGTGCATATGCACATGCACTTGCTTTTGGCTCATGGCCCTTGATTGTAAAACTTGCTCATGCACTTGAATTTGGCTCATGGCCCTTGAAAATAGTTCATTCATAACTTGTGGGCTACTTGCGCTCCATTTAACCCCTAAAGTCAGGGTTGTGCGTTCCCATCGGAACCGTCTCCTTTACCCTTGGGGACATTTCATTTGGTCGAGCTAGCCCGTAGTTGCCACAGGCCTGATGGCTAGACACGACCCTTGGAGGTTCACACCTTCTCACATTTGTCCTTCAGTATGGTTGCACTACCTCTTAGGATTCACCCAACCTTCTCGCATTCGTCCTTCGGTATGGGAGTCCATCTTGATGGTAAGGCACCAACCATAGCACCTTAACTTAACTTGTCATAAAACTTTCTTGCTTTCATTTGCACAGATCTTTCTTTTCCTTTCAAGAAAATCATGCAAATGCTTATGACGTGTCATGCTTGATAATGATTATCACATAAAACTTTATCCTTTCATTTGTACAAAACTTCTTCCATGCTTTCATGCAAATGCGTATGTTATGTCATGCTGGATGGAAAATATCTTATCATACTTGGTTATAAACATGTTATGCTTAATAAAATAACATGTTATGCTTGTTCATAAAAACGTGTTGCGTATCATTCCAGTTTTCATAAAAAGTAAGTTTTCACTTACGATTTTCACTTACAAACGTAAGCTCCTCCTACATTCGCTTGCTTGAGTGCTGAACATCACGTTACCTACAATGGATCATACTAGTGTTATTCAAAGGCTCACTAGACGTATATAGTAATCAATCAATTACTCACACTTCATCATACAAAATCGTCTGTATTCTTGACCTCTAGTTGGTCATCTTACAACGCTAGATATTTCCTTAAGTAAAAACCCTAGTGGGGTCTCCCGATAGGTCAATAGGAAACTAAAAAACTTAGGAAAATTTTCTTGAAATTCGGATGAAGCCGCTCGAGCTGCTGGTCGGGCGAAAAGTCTCTGTATGCAGATCGCTAGAGCGCCTGCCGAGCGCCTAACTCTTTTCAAGCACAACTCACGGGTTATACTTCCAAAACACACCAAATTCGTCTTAAAATGCTCTCCTTTTACAACCCCATACTCAAGACTCTATTTTTCACACTCCAACTCAAGTTTTCCGACAAAACCATGAGTTCATCTCTTCAACTAGAGCTATTGCATTTTTCCCCATAATGATCTCACAATGTAAAGTATTCTCTTAAGGATGCCGAAGCCATAAGAATTTGATTCTAAGCTGATCCTTACACAAATTTTCATAACGTATCAAAATTCTAAGAAATTTGGAGCTCATTTGCCTCTCAAAACATTTACTCGAAAATACAAGCTGCTGAGAACTTCTAAGCGGTCAGCCCCTACGTCTCCAACTTAAAAATTCATAACTTCAAAACCAAGGCTCCAAATTACATGAAATTTATTTTGAAATATTCAGCTTTAATAGGTCAATATTGGGGGTAAAATTCACAACAGCAGAATGTGCTATACATTTTCACAAACACTTCATATTAGGCGAAAATCCTACATCAACCTTGTTGCTGATTCCAGCTCAACCCTCCATTTTCAAAATACCACAACTCATTCATTACACCTCTAAATCATACGAAATTTACCTTAAAATGTTCCTCTTTCTTAAACTTAAAATTCAAGACCAACCTCGTAAAATTTGGACTTAAAATGATCCCTCAAAAGATATTCGAAATGAGCTATCATTCCGGACGTGCAAGGCTGCTGGCAGCTTGACGTCCGGGCCTTAGACAACGCATATCTCACTCGATAGTTATCGGAATCATCCAAGGTACGGCTTAAAATTTTTCTATTTCGTAGGCCTACAATCTAGGATCCACTTAAGATCAAGGGGTAATCACAAATGTATCAAAACACATTCTCAATTCGAGCCTAGAAATCTGCATAGGTAAATTCCAGCAACAACAATAATTTTCTTAACCTTCCAAACTTCCAACAACCAAAACTCTAATCTCTTCATGTCACAACCAACATCCAAGGTTAACGTAACATCTCATAGCAGCAACCATTCTCTCACATTCTTCCCACTTTTACAACTCCAATTCAAAGTTTACAACAAAACCATGATTTCATCTTCATCATGCTAAAACTATTGCATTTACTCATTTCTTTTGGGCTTTTTATCAAACACCTAGGGTGTATCATTTGTTCTCTTGAACATCTTTCAGAGCTGACCATATATCAAACACTTAAGGCTTGGTGGTTCTCAACAAGACTCATACGCATACAACCTAATGCATCAACCCATAGATTCGGCCATACATGCTCAAAATAGGTTTCAATCCTCTCTTAGGCCTTTTATCAAACACTTAGAGTACATAAACGATTTCTCTTGAACCCTCATTTCGGATCTAGCCATTTTTCCCCATGTTGAGAACGCTATCTTTCCCCATGTTGAGAAAATTTCTCTTAAACGATTTCATGTAAAATCTATACTACCCTTAAACACTTGCAAGATCTACACTATCTTCAAAGAAAGCATGTATAGATCTACATTTTCTTTAAAGAACACATGAACACAACGTATATGTACAAGGAGAAAACCAACAATCCATCAAAAGAAAAGAGAAATGGGTGAAGATGGGTATGGCTTGGCCGGCCAAAACCACTCACCTCTTTCTCTCTCTTTCTTTTCTTCTTCTCATTCTCATTCTTTTCTTCTTCTCCTTCTTCCTTCTTCTTCTCCTTCTCTTTCTCTTCCTTCTCTTTCTTTTCTTCTTCTCCTTCTTCCTTCTTCTTCTCCTTCTCTTGTTCGGGTGGAAGCTAGGGCAAATGGGAAATGGGTTGTGCGGTTTGGGGAGGGGGATGCCTTATACGTGAGGTTTGGGGGAAGGGAAAAGGCAAAATTGCCCTTCCCCCTTCTTTCCCTTTTTCTCCTCCATTTCTCCCCTCTTTTTCTTTTTCTGCCCCTCAAGAAAACTTATTTTCTTTTTCTGCCGCTTCATTATTAAAATTAGCCCTAACATGCCTTCCCACTTCATTTCTAGAAATCATGCATTTTTCCTAATCATGCTTTCCCACTTCATTTCTAGAAATCATGCATTTTTCAAAAATCAAACACTTAATTAAAATTCCTTCAAATCTTAGGGATATAATATACTCCAACAATAAAAATGATCAGCTTAATAAATCCCAAAATACTTGAATTTATACACCAATTCAGTTATAATTAAAGATGCACATAATGCTAGGGGCAAATTCCACCTAATCATGGTTTTAAATTAATTCAACCATACTTACATTCCTCAATACTTAGAGTAGTACACACTTAAGGAGTCATAAGCCTTAAATTGACAGAATTAAGATCGGGGTCTCACATATGGTGCAATCACAGGCTCACGTCGTTTCTCTTAACGATAGTATTTACTTCTCTGTTATCACAGCTATAAATCAGTTAGAATTATGTTATACTATTAGTAGTTAGACTTATATGAGCTGGATGCTCCGTTTGTTATATTGTTATGTGTATAAACGCACTACTCGACTATCAATAGAATTACATTATTCAAGTCATTTTCCTCTCATCAATTACTACATTCTCTATTTTTCCCAAAACCTCCGGTCTCAATAGTTTGACATGGTATCGGAGCAAATATAATGGCTGCTGAATATGAATCTCCTTTAGTTTCTTCTGTTCCTAATGAATCTGAAAATCTCTCCAATCCATATTTTCTCAATAACAATGACAATCCATACACGATACTCGTATCTCAGCCCCTCAATGGAGAAAATTACTCAAGCTGGCGTCGATCTATGCATATGGCTTGAGTGCCAAGAATAATTTGGCTTTTGTCGATGGATCTCTTCCAAAACCTCCGTCGAAATCTCCTCATCATGAAACCTGGATTTGATGCAATCATATGGTGATCTCCTGGCTTTTGAATTCAATTTCTAAAGAACTCGCAGATAGCGTTCTTTACATTGAAACTGCCATTGGAATTTGGGAAGATTTGACTGATAGATATTCACAAGGTAATGGACCTAGGATTTTTCAAATACAGAAGTCTATCGTCTCTCTTACTCAAGGATCACACACAGTCATAGCATGTTACACAAAATTGAGAGCTCTATAGGAAGAGTTGTCTAATTACAAGCATCGGTCTACTTGCACATATAGTGCAATGAAGCAGCTCACTGATGAGCATAATCAGGAGTCTATTATGCAATTCCTCATGGGATTAAATGACCCATACTCTCAAGTGAGAGGTCAGATCTTGTTGATGAATCCTATACCAACTATCAACAAAGTTTTCACAACAGTGCATCTTTCTCCTCTTCGTCTGCTGAAAACAGTGCATTTTTTGCACGAAACCAAAGGCCACAAAACTTTCATAAGTCTAATGGAAAGCCTTATGCACAGAAGAAAGATCGTCTTCTATGCAGTCATTGTGGTTTTACTGGACATACCGTGGATAAATGCTATAAGTTGCATGGATATCCTCCTGGTTACAAGCCTCGGCCCCGATCTATGCTACCTGCAAACTCTGTTCATCAAGTTTCTTCTGAATTTCCTTCTGCTTCAGCTCAGTCCATGCCAATTTCTTTTGATCAGTATCAGCAGTTGCTAGCTCTCCTTCCTACCTCAGATGCTTCAACAAGGAATGTTTCTACAGATTCAGCTCCAGCTAAGATAAACACGGCAGGTATTGTCTCCGATCACTACACTGCTAGTTTTGCTTCAGTTCCATTTACTGCCAATCACATGGTTAGCTCATTGTCCATGCTGAATTCTGTCACTTCCCTTATCCAAACACCTATCAAAATGCCAAATAATCACACTGCTCTTGCTACCCACATAGGCACTGTGCAACTGTCTTCCAAAATTCTGCTAGTAGATTTGTTGGTTGTTCCTACTTTTTCATTCAACCTGATTTCTGCTAGTGCATTAGTCAAGCAAATGTCTTGTTGCATTATCCTTCTTAACAATCATTTGTTCATTCAGGACCCACGCACTTGGAGAACGATTGGTTTGGCTAAAGAATCAAGAGGGCTGTATTTTTTACTTCCTGAAAATTCTGGTGTTTTTCAATCTTCTTGTCATACGGTTTCTGTCAATAATCATGCTTTATGGCATTGTCGTTTAGGACATCCTTCCTTATCTTGTATGCTTCATTTGCAAGATTCTATTGGTGGCATTCATAGTTCTCAATTCCAACATTGTACTGTTTGTCCTTTGGCCAAACAAAGAAAACTATCGTTTCCCATTTCTTCTTCTACATCAACTTGTGTTTTTGAATTGATTCATTGTGATTTTTGGGGGCCTTTTTCAGTTCCTGATCATAATGGTATTCGATTTTTTCTCACTATAGTTGATGATTATACTCGTTGTACATGGGTTTACTTGCTTCAATCTAAAGCTCAAACTCAACAGCAAATTATCTCCTTCTTTCAACTAGTTGAAACTCAATTTAGTTCCAAAATTAAGACCATTAGAACTGATTTTGGCACTGAATTTAGTTTTCCTAGCTTCCTTGCTTCTAAAGGAGTCATTCACCAACACTCTTGTGTGGCTACTCCGCAACAAAATGGTCGTGTTGAAAGGAAACATCAACACTTATTAAATGTTGCTAGGTCACACAGATTTCAATCAAACTTGCCTCTTAGTTTCTGGTCTGATTGCATTTTGTCAGCCACATACCTCATAAAACGTCTACCCTCTCCTTTGCTTGGAAATAAGTCTCCTTTTGAGATGTTATTTCATACCAAACCTGTTTACAGTCATATTAAAACTTTCGGTTGCTTATGTTATGTCTCTACTCTTACTAGACATCGGCATAAATTTGATCCTAAAGCTCATCCATGTGTTTTTGTTGGCTATCCTTATGGAATTAAAGGATATAAAGTCTACAATTTACACACCAAACAGTTTCTCATTTCTCGCAACATTGTTTTTCATGAAGATTTCTTTCCTTTTAAGCATTTCTCTTTTACTTCCAATAACAATGTTGGCATACCTAATATTGTTCTTGGGGTGCGTTTGTGTACCAAAATTTTACCCCCTCTAAAATTTTAACACAATTAAATATTACAATATAATCTCTCTCTCCCCCATCAAATCATTACTATTTACTACATAAAATATAAAAAATTACCTCTCTCTTCACTTTTTCACTAAACCCAATACCTAAAATTTTAACAACACTAAAATTTTACAACACAAACACAACCTTGATATCCCTGCTTCTTCTACTGATGTGTCTTCCCCTACTTCTATTATTCCTGCTTCTTTTACTGATTTTGTCGAAGACACTTCACATTCTGCCTCTCCTATTCCTATGACAGATTCTTTATCATCTGTTGTACCTATTTCTTCTTCTTCTTCTACAGATGACACATCTAATTCTACTACTTCTACTTCTTTACCTCTTAGACGATCTTCTAAAATTCGAAAAACACCATTTTATTTGGAACAATATCATTGTCAGTTGGCTCTTAATTCTGCAGTTAAACCTTTTGTTTCTTCTTTGCCAACTCCTATAGCTGCTGATACACATAAAGCTGGCACTGTTTATCCCATTTCTTCTTTTCTTTCTTATGCTAACCTTTCTTCTTCTCACCAAGCCTTTGTCTTGTCTGTGAGTACACATTCTGAACCTTCTAGTTTTAAGGAAGCTATCACTTCTCCTGAATGGCAGTCTACCATGGCTAAGGAAATCGAAGCATTAGAGCTTAATAACACTTGGACTCTCTGTGCATTACCCCCGGGTCATATTCCTATTGACTGTAAGTGGGTGTTTAAGCTCAAATATAATGCTGATGGATCCATTGAGAGACATAAAGCCAGATTAGTGGCTAAGGGTTATACACAAAAAGAGGGTTTCGATTATTTTGAGACATTTTCACCAGTGGCTAAGTTGACTTCAGTCTGATTGCTTCTTGTTATTGCTGCTTCTAAACAGTGGCATTTACAGCAATTAGATGTCAATAATGTTTTTCTACATGGTGATCTCCATGAAGATATCTACATGCGGTTGCCACCTGGGTATAGTCGAGAGGGGGAGCATCGGGTTTGCAAGCTGAATATAAGTCTTTGTATGGGCTGAAACAGGCATCTAGACAATGGTTTTTAAAGTTCTCTAATTTTCTATTGGCTAGTGGATTTGTTCAATCAAAGGCCGATTATACTCTCTTTACCGAGTCTTCTGCTGATTCGTTCATGGCATTGTTGGTTTATGTTGATATTATCATCACTGGTGATAATTTGAAGAGCATCAATGATTTCAAGGCTGTCATTGATTTCCAATTCAAAATCAAAGATCTTGGTTGTCTCAAGTATTTTCTTGGATTGGAAGTTGCTCATTCAGCTGCTGGTTTGTCCATTTGTCAGTGTAAATTTGCTTTGGATATATTGACTGATTCTGGTTTTATAGGTGCCAAATCTGTCAAAACTCCTATAAAGCAGAATTTAAAACTAGTTCAAGACACTAGTTCTCTTTTATCTAATCCCAGTGAGTACAGAAGATTAGTGGGTCGCTTGCTTTATTTGACTATCACTCGACCAGATATTGCTTATGTTGTTCGGCTACTCACACAATTTATGGATCAGCCTTGTCATACGCATCTTGTTGCAGCCCATCGAGTCCTACGTTATCTTAAAGGGTCACCTGGTCAAGGATTGTTTTACCCTGCTCACACTCTAATTCATCTTATAGCCTTTACAGACTCTGATTGGGCCGGTTGTGCAGATTCAAGGAAATCAATGACTGGTTTTTGTGTGTTTCTCGGTGATTCTCTCATTTCCTGGAAATCCAAGAAACAATCGACAGTTTCTCGTTCATCGGCTGAGGCTGAATATCGCGCTACTGCTACTGCCTGTGAACTTACGTGGCTGAAGTTCTTACTTGCTGATTTTCACATTTCTCATGATCATCCAGCTCTTCTCTTTTGTGACAATCAAGCGGCTCTTCACATTGCAGCTAATCCCATTTTTCATGAACGAACGAAACATATAGAAATTGATTGTCATCTTATTAGAAAGAAAATTCTAACTGGTCTGATTCGTACCTTACATGTTCGGTCTCATCATCAACTGGCTGACTTGTTTACTAAGTCTCTTGGTGCTGATCAGTTTCACTTCTTACTATCCAAGATGAACCTTCTTAATATTTTCAGTCCATCTGTTATCACAGCTGAGGGGGAGTCTTAACGATAGTATTTACTTCTCTGTTATCACAGCTGTAAATCAGTTAGAATTATGTTATACTGTTAGTAGTTAGACTTGTATGAGCTGGATGCTCAGTTTGTTATATTGTTGTGTATAAAAGCACTACTCGACTATCAATAGAATTACATTATTCAAGTCATTTTCCTCTCATCTATTACTACATTCTCTGTTTTTCCCAAAACCTCCGGTCTCAATAGTTTGACAGTTTCACTGGGACCATGGGGAGTTCAAGCTGGCAACGAGTGGACTTATACGTTTTGCGGAGGTTTAAAGAAGATTATTGTTAGCTATGGAAGTAATTGCATCCACTTTATTAGGTTCAAAGATTCGACCGGGGCATACTCTCCGCAGTTTGGTACTGGCGGTGACCGCGTCGCTGATGAGGGCTCGAGGTCAAAGGTGAGCGCAGGGACATTGAGCTTCTTAATTAAATCACTAAAATTTGCCTTTTTTGCCATCTGGGTGTTATGTTATCCATTTATAATTAAGTCTCGATATTTGGGAGTCAAATTTCGGCATTAACTTATTATTGCAGCTTTATCTATTCATTTCGCTGATTTCTATATATATATATATATTTCTTTTAAGTTGTTGATGATATGTTGAATAAATGAGGAAAAATGAATCACTTCTTTTCCTATGTTTTTTAAAAAAACTAACCCATTTCATTAATTTCTTTCTGATTATATTTTTTGAAAAATGAACTTAATATCAAGCAAAATTCTTATATATATATATATTAAGAGATTATTTGCCCTCAAAGTGGTGACCTAGTGGTAGCTAGAAAAAGCGAAGAGCTAAGGATGATTTAAGTGAATTTTTTATATTTATTTTGATAAAAATAGATGATTTGATGGAAAAAGATTATTTTGAGATTATTTTATTAGAATAAATAATTAGGACTCCCAAAATTTTGGGAGCCAAACACCACTCAAGATTATGGATTTGAATATTGGGAAGTGGCCTCACTATATATTTAGAGAAACGCACCATGTGAATATGCGAGTTTAATTAATTACTGAGTCGGTGGAACTACTTAATTACTGGTCTTCTTTTTGTTAAATTATACTGAAAATATATTAGATTAGTCTATTTAAATTTGAATTAATTGTCGCATCGTCTATTCAAGCCATTATTTACATGAAACTTAACTTACCCCAATATACAACCAAACACCTTTAGTTTTTTCCTTCCAGTACTCAAGAAATGTTGTAGATGGCAAGGGGAGGGATAATTTACTAATTATGGACTTTTTGCAAGTTTACAGTATTGACTGGCCGAACGAGTACGTGACTAGTTTAAGTGGGAAATACTGTAATTATAATCATACTCAGTCCATTTCGTATTTGAATTTTAAGACAAACGTGAGAAGTTATCCATTGGGACATTGGCATGAAGAATACATTTTCTTCAGCATTCCTGTTAAAAGTGGCACGATTGTCGGGTTTCATGGCCATTGCGATCAGATTCTTGAGTCCATTGGTCTGCATGTGAGCTCATGTCCGAGTAGTGGTACTACTAGCACTCCTGATGCAAGTGGCCGAGTGAGTTATTTTTCGACTTTCTAATTATTTCTTGTATTTTTATGTTTGCTATATTGCAAGACTAGTATAGTTGACTGGATCTCTTCTGGTTCAGGATATCTCAATGCACTCGTTAAGACATTCTTAACGTGTGTAACCCAAAAAAAAAAAAAAAAAGATCTCTATCGAATGACTAGTGTCTTTGGTCATAGAGGGCGGCTTATCAGCTTCTATCTATGGTCATTAGGTGGTATCAAAGATTGTCAATAATCTATCCGATCCGATATCAGAGATTATTGATAATATCATAATCAATTTGATGCGATATTATCACGATATAAATATTCTAATTATAATTTGAGATTTTTTAAAGATCTCAAAATTTAAATATATGAATATTTTCATATCATGTTTTGTATTATTTCTATGGGATAAATGCAAAATCAGTCCATGTGGTATTTATACACAAAAATTGAATTAGATCTCGTGATGCTAAAAACATAAAAATTTGTCTCCCTGGTTCCACTTTCGTTTATCGTTGGTCCTCTCTCAAAGACTAATTTTATGCTTTTGTGAAATCAGATGGACTAATTTTATACTTTTGTTATCAGGAGGACTAATTTCTTGTTCGCATATACCGCAATGACTGATTTTGTATTTATTCATGTTTTTATAAATAGAGACCTTCAACTTGTAATATGTATAATATAAAATACAAGAGAACAAATTATGGACAAAGATAAATTGTGCAAATTGTTTAATAATGCAAAAAGGTCTTCTTCTTATTTTTGTTAGCTTTCTCATTTTGTGGTGATTGATATGGACCATATGGTATACAGGCACCTTTCAAGTCAAAGGGTCCATGGGGTGGACATGGAGGTGGACCGTGGAGTTATTTATTTAGGGGAGAATTGACACGTATTGTAATTCAACATGGAAGTTACATTCGCTCTATTAAGTTCGAAGATACATCCGGGCACTCTGACGTATTCGGGGGCACTGGCGAGAGAAGCACAGAGGTGAGCGCAGAGCACCTTCTAGTTTGTTATTTATTATATTTTTGAAAACTTTCTAATTATTTTTAAATTTTCGCCCCCAAAGTATCAAATTAGATATATTGCATTCCAAAATTATCAATAAGTCCGCGCTTTACAAGTAGGAGTCCGAAATCAGATCTGTAGAACTATGGAGCAGCTTTATCCATTCGTTTTCTTAATTAGTTGGAAATAGTAAGGTATTAATTAACAGTAGTGGAAATGGGTAAATATAATTTTCACCCACTAAATATCATAAGTTTTGTACTTTGCAATTTAAGTTACTACTTTTGAGACATTGTATTAGATCTCTAACTACTAATCTTAAAACTTTGAAAAAAACTGTCAAATTTTTAAACACTTTGCACCCTCAGTCCAACAATAATATCTTCAATATATGCAAAGTGGGTCAAGGGCATTATCGTCATTTTAGTAAAAAATTGATAGTGCAATGTCTCAAAAAAGATAATTAAAGATTCAAAATACAAAATCTATGGTAGTTTGTGGATGAACAATATATTTTAACATAATAAAAAAAAAAAAAAAGAATTAGGTCAATTATTTTGTTGGGAAAAATACATTTTTCACCCACAGACTACCATAAGTTTTACACTTTGCACCCTAAACTACTAATTTTGATACATTGCACCCTCTAACTACCAATTTTTGACACTTTGCACCCTATGTCAAAGTGGTAGACTAAAATGACGATAATACCCTTGACCCATTTTGCATATATTAAAGATATTATTGTCAATTCATTAATTTATTAAGGTTATTATTGTCAAATGGAGGGTGCAAAGTGTTTAATATTAGTAGTTGAAGGGTGTAATGTGTCAAAGAGGGTAGTTTAAGGTGTAAAGTGTCAAAAATTGGTAGTTAGAATGTACAATGTATCAAAATTGGTAGTTTAGGGTGCAAAGTGTAAAACCTATGATAATTTGTGGCTGGAAAGTGTATTTTTCACTATTTTGTTTTTACTTGTCTTTATTCTATGTATACGCTGTCTGTGAATTGCGCTATTTATTTTATTTTATTTAAAATGTGAATTGGGTATATATATATTAATTTTCTTCTTCCTAGTAATTCGGAACGTATTTTGTTGCATTTTTGTTGTGGTGGTGGGGTAGGGAATGAATACTAGTGTTGAATAATGTGAGCGGATACTTTTTACTAATCCGCACTTCGCACTTCGCACTTCGCACTTCGCAGATATGTATTGACTCGCCTAGGGAGTATGTGGTTTCGTTACGTGGGGTATATGGAAAAGGGCCTAATGGCCGCGGACCAATTATTATTAGATATTTGATTTTAAAAACAACTCGGAAAACTCATGGACCTTTCGGTACCAAGAACCCGAACGGATTTGATCAGCATGAGTTCTGCTCCCCTGAGTTCGACACTAGTACTGGTGAGAAGGTTGTTGGGTTTCATGGTCGCTGTGGCGCAGACCTGGATTCCATTGGTGTACTTGTAACATCCAGTGACGGAGCTACTTGGAGGGGGCCGGCGGAGGTCATGATGGCGCCCCCTCAGAATTCTGTGTTTTCATTCATAGAAGAAAGTATTTTTCTAATAATTTTCTTTATTTTTTTGTATTCTAACTTCCTAAAATTTATTTATGAGTACCTAATTAGTCTTCTCAAATATTGATCACTTCTGGCTTCGTCCTGCTTGTAACATCATCATGGCCTTTGAAGACTGAAGCCTTAAGATGCAGACATTTTATCGTGATCCGTACTGCATGCATTCTAATTTTGTGGTATGTTATAAGTACATTTCTGAAAATTTGTTGCTTCTAGTGCTTTTTATTTAAGATTTTGTGAGGTTGAATCACTCAACAAATGAAATAAAAGCAAATTTCCGCAATGACATACAAATGGAAGTACTACCCGCAGAGTGTCACTGATATTAATGTAGTGTTTGAGTGCCCATCTTCTGCAGATGTCCCAGCTCGTTGCCAATCTTCCACCCTCTGGTTTAATTTGCCTCATAAAGCACCTTTCTTGGTGGTTCCTTTCCCGAATCAATTTCTTGGTCCATTTCTTGTACTTTATATTCTGGTTTTTATTTTTTTTACTTTTTTTTCTAAGCATATTATTGTCTTCATATGCACTATAATATCGGTTGCGCGCAAATCGTTCCCCCTTGCCCCGCGGGTAAGAGCGTGAGAGGAAACATTTACCTTGGTGGCTCTTTTCCTGGTCGTCAGATAGAAAAAACCCGAAGATTGGATGACATCGAAGACGTCAACCTGATGATTATGCAGATCATGAGGACAGTCGTAGTACTGATTAAAAGCAGACTATAAGCTTTGGCATTATATATAGAGAAGCTTTGATTTCTCTACTAGCTTCTCATTGTTTTTGCGCTTAAATTTCGACCTTGTGCCCTGCTCTGGGCGGCGGGAGGAGCTTCAACTCCGATCAGTGGCGGATCCAAGGGGTGCAGGCGGGGGCGGTCGCCCCGACTGGCTCCAAAAATCATTTGCAATTTTTTTTGGTTATTAAGAAGCAGCCTCGCCCACACTAGCCTAGGCCTGCTTCCAGGGCCTGTGGGGGCGGGACTGGGCCAGCGGGGGCGCACCCATTGGCCCAGTCCGTGTGGCCTGCTTGCTTAATTTTTAAAAAAATCATAGGTTGAAACGACGTCATTTTACCCTCTGATTTGTTTTTTTTTAAAATACTTATGTCTCTCTCTCTCTCACTCTGCTATCTCTCCGTGTCTCCCTCAACCCTCACCCCTCAGTAGTCCTTCTCATTGCTCACTGTCGCCACTGCCACTGCACCACCCGCCGTCCCCGGTAGACTGTCGGCGTCGCTAAACCTGGTAAGCCCAGCTTCGCCTCTAATGTCTCTCATTCATATATTGTAGCACAGTAAGTTTTTGGCTAACTTTTTCCATTGTAACATTTTTGGTTGACCCTTGTGGTGGGCATGAATTTATTGTTATTCCAAGGATGTAGGAAATTTCTCATGTACAGAGACCTGCCAAATACACCATTTTTGGACTGCTCCATTTGTGTGGTCCATTATCACTTTAACTGCACTAATACAAAATGATGTAAGTCCTCACTAATTTATCATTTGCCAATTGAACAAAAAATAGTTGAGTGGACCAAAAAATGTTGCTAAGACAATTAATCTAAATGCTCCTGGAAACAACCAAATGACTTATTCAACTATTTAGATGGAAATGGTGAATGCTTGTGCACCACATACCACACTTGCTATCATTAAAGATGTTGGGGATGAATTTTTTTCTCTAATGGTTGATGAGTCTCGAGATAGTTAAGTGAAGTAGCAAATGACAGGGGTTTTAATATATGTGAACAAAAATGGACAGGTGATTGAACGGTTTCTTGGTGTGGAACATGTTATTAACACATGCTCTCAATCTTTAAAAACTGCTCTAGACAAATTGTTTAGAAGACACGGGTTATCAATATCCAGATTGTGAGGTCAAGGCACTATAAAAAAACCTATAGCGGCGGTCCGCCGCTATATGTCCAAAAACCGCTGCTATAACCTATAGCAGCGGTTTTTTAGCGACGGTCTCCGTCGGCATAGGTCTATCGCGGCGGTTCGGGTGACCGCAGGTGAAGGCTACAGACCTAATATGACCGCCGCTATAGGCTATAGCGGCAGTCGGGTGCCACCCATAGCAGCGGTCGGAGACCGCCGCTGGAGGCTTGAAGTTTTTTTCTTTTGCCAGCATTTCCAAATCACCATTAAATTTTTCCTATATTTTTCTATACTTGCTTTTTTAATCGATAATACAAATTTATTTTAATAATCATAATTCATTGGATGTAAAAATTTAAAGTCCAACAATAATAAATCAAGAATCTCTTCATCATTGATTACTAATATTTTAAAACAAACACAAAAATCTCTACAATTAATCTAAAAAGTAACAAATTTTTAATATAAAATAACAATAAGTAAGGACCGACTTAAATATTCAAATACAACACAATAAGCAAGGACCAATTAAAATCTTCCTCCTTTGACACATCAACATCCTCTATCTTGAATTCCTGTAATAGAAAATAAATATCACATGAGAAATAGAAATAAACAAAATATTTATGTAAACAAAATATCTACTTGTATATAAGGCTATAAGCAACTCTAGATAAAATGGGTCAAAAAATTTCCTTGGGGCATTGCCCTCGGACCCCCATTAAGGCACAAAAAATTTCATTTTAAACCGTAAACACAATTTTCATTGAAAAATCGAGTCGGAAAATTTATTCGGATGCTAACATGTGGATATGGCTGTCAAGAACAAAGCATGCTCTTTATTTCATATAATAGTATTGTGACATCCATCCCTCTTAAATTTCACATAGTGGGAATGATTCTCAACCAAAAAAAGGGAGGACTGCCTTTCTGATGGTTTACCTGTGTAACAATGGCAGTGCAAGCCCCAGCAGCAGCAGCAAGAAGTAAGTTTGCTTTTTGTTTCAATTCGTTAGATATTGCTTCCCGTAAGTCATCTAAGAGGCTCCTGCATAAATAAAAAAGAATGAAATCAAATAAACTACAGACCAACATAATCTCAACAACAATCAGTTCTCAAGTCATACATTGCTTCAAAACTACAAATAGCCATTTTGACCCACAGACAGGTACAAGAACAAACAAAGCATGCAGTAGACCTATTTTTATATACCTCTTGGAAGGTAAGGCGAATGCTAAATGCACTTGAAACGAGCTATTTTCAACTCTTGACTTTTGTGTAGCATGAGGATACATTGTGTTTAAGTGTCAAAATTTTCAGCAAAGCACAAGATACAACTAGAATAAGGACAGAGGAGGATACATGGCATTATTCCATTCCTACATCACACCTCCTTAATACAGAATTTTGTACTTAAAGTGGAGAACTGAGGTGGTTCATCGAATTCAGCTTCTCCCTAGCCTAATATCCCAGGCATCTCAGTACCCCCTTTAGTTTTAAATAAACCACAAATATCAGCCTCTTCCTAGCCGCACTCCTGGCCTACAATTTCTGAAAAATGTAAACAAAATACACAACAGCAACACCACACAGCCTACCATACTAACTTACGTAATTTTAGTTATACAATGGCAATAGGTAATCCGTTGTAAGTTGCATCATAGCTATGCATCTTCGAGAGAATGAAGCCAAAATAGCACTTGGAATATAAAAATCAATTGCTTTCTAAGCTGGCACAGGAGCATTATGAGTAACAACTAGCGGCCATATATTTATTTGCAAAGCCTATTTCATAATAACAATTTCTTAAAATATTTCATTAAGAACAAATAAAAAGAAACATAGAAGCATACCCTGCTCGGCCAGCATCTCGTCCACCTCCTTCCCAACCTGTTTCCTAGTAGCAGTTAACACAAATCAAATATTGACCGACATAAGGAAACATTAAAACCCATATGGAAACAGCTATAAACTAAAGGTACGTGGATTAAAATTTAATAAAAATATGGAAACAGCATCTCGTCCATCCCTCTTTCCCCTGAAGACAAGATTACACCAATTGAGATTTCCCTTAAAACAATTGCATAATTCACTCAGAAACTTTTTATACAAACAAAATTGGCTTACCTCGGTGAACCATTTAGGCGAAATCCTTCCAGAATACACTAGAAACTGTTTGCAAATTCAATCCTATGTTAAAGCATAAACAGCCACAAATGAACAACATACCATTATGCAGATCCGATAGCATCCAATGAAGGAGAAATCTAGTGTATCAACCTTACCAATTTGGGTTAGAAGAATAATGCCGCTTTGTTAAGGCATCACCTATTCGGCAAAAATAGTGCATTCCTACGCAAAATATGAACGAAACAATACCCAATTATACAAGACTCCAGAAGCCTAGAACTAAAACCCCAGCCCAGACCACTCTGAAGGAACCATTTTGGATTGGCTTGTTTTTGTGACAAAGGTTTACTTGTAAATATCTTGAGAACATGGGGAAGAAAGGTCAAAGAAGAAGCTTCTTAATTGAGTAGTCTGCTTCAGAGTTCACCTGTAGTCTGCTTCAGAGTTTACCAGTAGTTTGTGGTAGTTAGCCTAGAGCGCAGAAACAAAAAGTCTATTTTAAATAAAAAGGCGCCCCACGTGTAACAGAAAGAGGTGACTTGAAGACTCTTGAAAAAGAAGAGAAAGGAGTTATAAGAGGCTGTACGTACCGGAAAAGGGGTTACCCAAACAGAATATTGGAGAAATCAAGATTCGTTGAATGAGATCCAAATAGTGCCAAAACTCTAGATCTTCTCTTCTCTTGCTTTGATCTGTTGTTGTGAGGATTCATCTTGAAGAATACTTCCAAATCTGAAGAATCCTTGATTGTTGATCACTTGTCCTCATTTGTGATTAAGGAATTTCGAACACCGGACGGTTGGCGTTCTTGGACGGAATCGTGGTAGCTTGAGTGGCTTAAGTGGATTGCTACGAAGAGTAACTTGGGAGTGGCTGGGATCGATGGTCTTCATCCCCTGCAGAAGCAGATTCAAGAAGGTTTCTTGAGGAAGGTTGCGTGCACTGTAGATTAACTGGTTTGTTAGATCTATAAGATCACGTTGTAACCAAGGTCGTATCCCTAGTGAAGTTTCGTTCTGGACGAGGTCCCGAAGAGTTTTTCTCTCAAATAGGTTTCTATTTGAGAGTTTCTCTTCGTCAACAAATTTAGGTGTTGTGTGTTTGTTTTGTGTTCATTATTTGTTGATTTAGATAACTGTGTTAATTTCTAACGATTCTTGTTTGAAAAGTGTTTTCAAGATTGATTGTCAAACTTTGTCTTTACCATTGTACAAGAAGAATTCAGGTAACGATCTGATCTGGATCTTGTGTTAATTCTTAGAAGATATATTGTTGTTGTTAAAGTGTGAAAATCGAAATATATTAGGTTATATTGAATCTGTTGTGAGTAGTCCATTGCTGAAATGTGAAGGAGTTTACTGCATGTTAGCCTAAGTTTTTACAACATAATATTTGTCTAACAACATGGTTCAAACTTGAATATTATTCTTACAAAGTTGTATAAGAGTACATATTTGATTGTATTCTATAGAGAGACTTTTGTTGTGATTCTTTTATCATTTTAAATACTGCATTTTATTTTAAAATACCTATTCACCCCCCTCTAGGTTATGTGGATCTAAAACAGTTTGTTGAATTGGTATCAGAGGCTAACTTCATACCTTGACCCGACTAAGTTTTTAAATGGATAGAGGGATGTCACTTTATGTACCCCCATTTTTTGATGGATCAAACTATGCCTATTGGAAGGTGAAGATGCGTGCTATTCTAAAATCAATTGATGAAAGAGTATGGACCGCGGTTGATAAGCTTGGTCTAAACCGGAAGAGTCCATAGATGGTGTTATGAATGTAAAAGAAACGAGTGATTGGACAACCAATGAAAGAGTGTTAGCTAGTTGGAATAACAAAGGAATAGATGCTATTTTCGTGAGCGTTTCACCTGAAGAGTTTATGTGTATATCTAACTGTGAAATAACTAAGGATGCTTGGGATATCTTAGCTTTAACTCATGAAGGATCTAAGGTTATACATGATTCCAAGCTTCAATTAAATGTGTCAAAGTTTGAGAAAATTCGTATGGATGAGGATGAATGCTTTGATGAATTCTTTGGGAAACTCACATCCATTGTAAATGCGAGTTTTAGCTTGGGTGAAAAGATTCCAGAATCCAAGATAGTTCGAAAGATTTTGAGATCTTTACCAGAGCGTTTTAGGTCTAAGATTACAGCCATTGAAGAGAGTAAAAAATTGGATGATATCAAGGTTGATGAGTTAGTTGGATCTCTTCAAACTTATGAGTTAACTTTTCCGTCTACAAAGAAAGGCAAATCTATTGCACTGAAAACTATAAAAGAATATAGAGATTCGAGTTCGGATGACGAGTCTCTAGAAGAAGAAGACATTGCCTTATTTGTAAAGAAGTTTAGAAAAGCATTCTGTTTTAAAAAGGGTAGAAATCGGAAAGATCAAAAGGGTAATACAAAACCTCTTAACAAACCTAGCTGGAAGTCTTTTGATAATAATGATAATGATGGTCAAATAGACTTTAAGAAGAAATTGGAGAGTGGGGTTCAATGTTATGCGTGTAAAGGTTATGGTCATAACAAATCCGAGTGCCCAACCTATTTGAAGACACAAAGAAAAACATCTATGAACGCTTCACTCACTGATTCTGATTCAGACACTTCAATTTGCAGCAAGGGAACTTCTACAAAAGAGAAAGGAAATTTTCTAGCATTTTCTTCTTCTATCTTAAGTACTAACGAGTTTGATCTTGAAGGTGACGATCTTTTAGATTCAGATTCAGATGATTTAGATTCTCTTTGCATTACCTACAATGAGTTGTATGAAGAGAGTTTAAAGTTGAAGAAAAATCATGGGTTAATCTCTAAAGAGCTTACTGTTATTAAAAAGGAAAAAGAAGATCTAAAATTTGAAGTTTCTATTTTGAAAGAGAAAAATATAGATTTGGAGACTAATGTAAAGGAGTTGGAGTTGGAATTAGAACAAGCCAAATTTCAGCTAAATAAGTTCTTTAGTGGAACAAGCAAGCTGGACAAAATGCTGAACATTGGACTCTCAGCTGGTGACAAGAAAGGACTGGGTTTTTCAGCTACAAATGGTGTCAAAAACATTGTCAAGACGGTATTTGTTCCAGCCATGGTTAAGGAAAACAATCTGAAATTTTGGTTCCTCAAAAGATGTTAAAGAAGGTTGTATCTTATAAACCCATAACTTCTTTTAATTCTAAGAAATCTAAATTCATTCCTACATGTCATTTTTGTGGTAAAATTGGACATATTAAACCTAAGTGTTATAATTTGCTAAATGAGAATTCTAGAAATGTTAGATCATCTTCTAGTTTGATTTCCATATCTAATTTTAATTTGCTTTCTACTCAAGTTAGTAAATTAGCAAAATAAGTTGAAAATATGTCCAAATGTTTGCTATCATCTTCTATAACATCTTTAAATCAAGTTTGGAAAAAGAAGGACATTACTAAGTAATGCAGTTCATATTACCTTTTTAGGCTAGAAATGTTTTTTCAATATATTCTTATGTTTTTAGTCATTATTAAATTGATTGATTATTTGTTAGTCTTTATGTTTTTATCACGTATTAAATTTGAGATAAAGATTGCTCATTAATCAATTTTGATTCAAAAATTTTCTATATATCAAATGCGTGTGAAGTTCACTTGAGAAGTTTGATGAAGTTTGTTGAAGTGTTGCAGGTGTATTAATGGTGGATGAAGATAATAAGGACTTAAATGTCATAAAAATTCTATAATAAAATACACTGTCAAAAGGGGTTATAAGAGGCTGTACGTACCGGAAAAGGGGTTACCGAAACAGAATATTGGAGAAATCAAGATTTTATTTGAATGAGATCCAAATAGTGCCAAAACTCTAGATCTTCTCTTCTCTTGCTTTGATCTGTTGTTGTGAGGATTCATCTTGAAGAATACGTCCAGATCTGAAGAATCCTTGATTGTTGATCACTTGTCCTCATTTGTGACTGAGGAATTTCGAACACCGGACGGTTGAGCGATCTTGGACGGAATCGTGGTAGCTTGAATGGTTTAAGTGGATTGCTGCGAAGAGTAACTTGGGAGTGGCTGGGATCGACAGTCTTCACAAAAACTTGAGCACGCTCGCGGCTAGCCGTTTCTGGAGCTTTAGCAAAACCATCATGGGCGTCCATAGCAGAGAACGAGAGCGACTTTGTCACTCTCTGTTTTTTCCAACCAGCGAGAGAAGGCGAGAAAGGGCAAGAGAGAGCGAAAGAGTAAGGGAGATTTTGGGAGGGGGAATTTGGGGTGGGCGGGAAAGGGGGAATTTGGCTTCGGGAAAGGGAATAAAAGGGCGTGTTCGCGGGAACTAACAGGTGAGTTCAAAGCTACATTTTTTTTCCCTAATTTGTAGTTTTTCAAATTTTTTAATAATAGGTTATATTTTGTAGTTATGTGTTTTTAGTAAATTAAAATCAGTTGTAAATTGTAATAGTATTTAAAAATATTTATAATTAGTATTAAATAAATACATAGCTATGTGCATTCTTTACACTCTTTTTTATAATAAGTATAATAATCTTAATTAAAATAGATTGAGAGTAATTATATATAATACTTATAATTTAAAAGTATGTGTTTATCATATACTTGATATGCGCTAATTAACATAAGTACTTTATATACATGTACCTATATACTTATTGACTAAATCATAGCCTCTAAGACCATATATTATGTTATGTACTTTAATTGCATAAGCTAATCTCGCAATATCTTTTTGTTTGAAATTAAATAAAATGTCGTAATTAAATATTATTATATTACTAATTATTAAAAATATATATGCTAATTATAACTATGATAATATATGTTTTATAAACTACTTAGATTTAATAAAAAAAATATGCATTTACCATAGTAACAATAGGTATAATATAAAATATATCATATAACAACTTCAATTTTCATAACACTCTATTAATTCCATATTTTATTAAGTATGTCTTTTAAAATAATTTTTTTCCAAATATATCACAAAATAAAAATATATATTAAAAAGAATAAAATAATAAATAAAATAATTATTAACATTAAATAATTTATAATTAATAAATAAATAAACAATTTCGGAATTAAACCTATAGCAGCGTTTTTTTTAAAAAATGCTGCTAAAGTTATATAGTCTACATGACCACCGCTATAGATACCTAATTTATAGCAGCGTTTAGAAAAAAACGCTGCTAAAGGGGGTCTATAGCGGCGGTCGGTGACCGCCTAAAGGCAATACCTTTAGCGACGTTTTGCAAAAAACACTGCTCAAGGGGGTCTATAGTGGCGGTCCCTGACCTCCGCTACAGGTCATACCTTTAGCGGTGTTTTTGTAAAAAACGCAGCTAAAGAGGGCTAAAACGACCGTCGCTATAGGTCATACCTTTAGCGGCATTTTTTGCAAAACGCCGCAAAAAACACCCTTTAGCTTCGCTTTTAGCGACCGCCGCTATAGACATTTTTTTTGTAGTGAGGGTATGATGGGACCTCATAGGTTGAATTTCGGTATGATGCAATTACCATCTCTCAGTATTAGCAAATAGTACTTTAAGTGTATTTCATTATTTTTAATATTTTTAGTTTTTAATTTGCGTTATTGTAATTTTAAGACACTTTTTACATTGTGAGAAAATTTTTTTGGTCATTTTCCTTTAGAAATTTGACCTCACTCATTTTATATCCAAGATACGCCACTGACTCTGATCTTATCCCCCCTTTCCTCTCTATAGTTGAGCCTTTCTCGGTAGGACGATGTGTGTATTATAGCTTTTGAAACGATGGAGAACTTGACGAAGCGCTTTGTTTCTAGGAGCTCTAAGGAGGACAGTGGACACACACTTGTAGGTTGGCAACAACTAGCTTGTGAGATGCTCTCATATCATTTCAGAGTTTAGGAAAAATCATGAAAATGTTATCGTACTATTACTGAATGAATTTTTGGTTTATATACACAGCGCGATATCAGCTACTCAACAAATTAAACTAACTTGATGGACTAACAAACTAACTATAACTAACTTATGAGCTAAGTTCAGTTATTGTAATAAAAACATAATTGATTCCTTTATTGAATCATCTCTCTCTTCGTTTTATTGACTATGTTTAATCATTCCAAAATTTATTTATTCCTTTATTGAATCATCTCTCGCCGCTTTATTGAATCATTTTTTTAATAACACTGTGAGAATGAAGACTGATGATGTCAAAAATCACAACAATGCTCGGAAGCGAAGTGAACCAGCAAGAATCACTGAGGAGGTGGCCTCGGGTTCGGAGACTCCGACGATCAAGATATTGAGTATTATGAGAATAGAATTGAGTTTCTGTAATGGAATTAAGCATGAGAGAATATGAAGGGGAATAGTGGCTATTTATACATGCACCAGCGTCGTAGTCATGTTAGGAGAGTACCTCTTAAGGTAGTAGAGCTTCATTAGAAGAGTACCTTCAAGAAGAGTCAGGCTGTAGAGTTGTATTACGAGAGTGTCGCCGACCATTCAAGTTGTCATGAGGAGTCCTCGGGTGGCTAGACTTCTATATGAGATTGGATGCCAGACTCTTATGTGAGGTAGGATAGTCGGGAGTGGCCAACAGGCTAATGGACCCGAGCCTAAGTGGTCTTGTTGGGCTGAGTATTTCATGGCGCATCAATAGTCTCCCCCTTTTCAACCTAAAAAATGATGTAGGTCGAATCGAAGATCTAGTTCCGAGCAGGGTACTCTGGAGAAGTTCGACCGCTGCTAAGATCTCGTCCCGAACAGGGTTTCCAGTGGAGTTCGACCAGACCTGAAAGGAAGAAGAAGAAAGACGGCCTCGAATCCGGAGGCTCAGATGCCTTAGTTTGATCTCAATAAGATTTTAGTATTAGAAGAGCAATACAGCTTGAGAAAAATATAGAGGGGGACTTGCAATCAAGTTGACCACTGTTGCGATCAAGTCCCGAGCAGGGTACTAGGAAGAGTTCAACTGCTACTGAGATCAGCTCCCAAGGAGGGTGTTGGCTAGAGTTCGACCGCTGCTGATATCATGTCCCTAGCAGGGTACTGGAAGGAATTCGACCGCTGCTGAGATCAAGTCTCAAGCAGGGTACTCGGAGGAGTTCGACCTTTGCTGAGATCAAGTCCCGAGTAGGGTGCTGGCTGGAGTTCGACTGCTGCAGAGATCAAGTCCAGAGCTGGGTACTCGAAGGAGTTTGACCGCTACTAAGATCTAGTCCCGAGCAGGATACCTGGGAGACTTGCGATCGAGTTTCCTCTACCCGGGTACGAGTCGGCGCAGAGTACTCGAGAGACTTGTGATCGAGTTGAAAACTGCTCGGGTACAAGCCGGCGCAAGGTACTCGAGAGTGGAGACTTGCGCACTTAAACCGACTAGGAGCAAAATTACTTTTGTATTCACAAAAAATTGGAAACAAGAGAATCAAAATGTCTAAAATAATAAAACAAGTATAAATCATCTTCAGGAGGATTGAGTTAAAGTTTCATTTTTTTAGAGATGTATTGGTATGGTTTTGAAAATCTGGCTGAGAAATCGGAATGGCTGATAAAGATCCTTTGATACAAAATAGAGTTTTGTACCGAATGATATAGCTAGGCTTCGAATTTCGATATGAAATTTTATGTGTTTCTTTATAACTTATATATAAATTTTTGGTATAAATTTCTGAATTTTTAGATATCATAATAGATCTTTATGAATTTTGAAAGTGATGAGTACCGAATTATTCGGGGTATAGTTTGACTCCGTGAACAGAGGTGAATATCAATTTTATTGACTGAGTTGTGCAAGGAATCAGGATATAAAATTTTATAGGTGTATAGTTAATGTGATACACACTAGCATAATGATAGCATAATGACTTTTCTTACCGAGTTATCGAACTCACTCGCTATTATTTTCTTTATTATCAAAAGTTGATCAGAAAAGATAGTCAGGATTAGATGACACGTGGGCGGGTACCTGAGTGATTATTATAATAAATGTTTGACTCTAGTATGTGTCTAATCATGTTAAGATTTTTCTTTGTGTTCTGGCAGAGTTTTTAAGTTTTATTAAGAGGGATTTATTGAACTTTTTTAAAATAAAGTTTATTCTGCATTTATTTTTAGATATATTTTTAAATCAAAAGTCTAATTGTTTATTGTTAGTAAGTCACCCTCTAGCCTTTGAGGTTTGGGGCTTGACAGTAGGCCATACCAATCACTTTACTAAGAACGTCTAGACTTTACAAGATGGTGATCTAAGCAAAAACTCATTCACTTCAAGATCCCCCACTCTTCAAAAATTCACCCAATAATCCTTTTTGGGTTCGTGCCCAGCACACATGCGACAACCAGAAACTCCGGTCTTGTTCTTCAGTGGACACTGACGAACTCGTCAGTTCTTCTTTCTCTGAAAATTTTATCAGCAACAGAGGATGAAATGGTCTAGAAAGGATTTTAGAAAGGTAAGTATATTCAATAATATGTCTAAATTGGCTGAGGCTAAGGAATAAGTTAATATACTGTTTAAGTAGGGGTAGGAAGGTAAAACGAAATATAGAGGAGGTTTGGGTGATATTTCAAACCTTTAAAATGAATTCTGTTAAAAGTTTGTCAAGCTCACCATAGGCTGACCATACCAACAGGAAACCCCCAAAAATACATTTATGAAAGTACTGTTTTGCCTATGGGAATAATGTCATTTTACATGAACATTTTCAATCTCCTCCTTTGGCAATTTCCATGACAAAACCTTAAGCTAAATATAAATCTAATCTAAAATTTATTATCACCAAAAACAGAACTTAGTTTACAATGTTATGCAACCTAGAAAGACTAACAAAGTCCATAAGTTACTTGACTTGTGGTTTGAGTACCTGAAAACACACTCAAACTCAACTGTAATCATTATAATCAATTTTATCAAATGTAAACATATAAGATCACATTATTTCAATATTCCAACTTCCAATAACAATTTACAATCAATAATCATCTAAAGAAGTGCAATACAATATTTCAATCAATAGTTCTAATTTCAATAAAACTGGAGCTTAAACAACTTTAAAAGCTTTAATTAAATCTATAATACTGACTATCCTCAATCACTTTAAAAATCAAATTAAACTATCAAAAAGAGAATTAGCTAAAAGCATAAATTTCAGCAAGTTAATCTCACTAATAACAAGTAAATGGATGAACATGCTATTGGATGAAGATCTTCCTCCTCGAACCCAACCCGCAAAACAAGGAGGAAGATCCACTTATAGTTATCAAAATTTTATTATAATCACTTGCTAGTATTGCATCTTTTATGAGAATTTTTTGCTCCTTTTAATGATCAATTAGATTATCAGGACATTCTACATTGGTTCTATAATTACAATATTTGATTTCACTACATTAATTGTTCAAAAAATATCAACAGAAAACTATTATATAGTTTATATATATAATTATATAGTTTATTATTTACTGATCATAATGAGACATCTAATTGCATGACAAAAGAACTCAATACACGAAAAAAATATTTACTGATTTTTCATATTAAAATCCTTTATATTTTCTTAGAAAAAAATAACTTTTACATTGATATAAGTAAATTAGACATGATTTTATTTTTACAGAAAATTTAACTTAATATTTAAATCCTCTCCATAAAAGGTCTAATTAATTTAATGTTTTTCGAATTCTTATGTCACGTCCCAAACATGATTAGGCTCGCTCTAGAGTCAACATATATTCCAATAATCTCTCAGCTACCCACCCACATGCCATCTAAACCTGACTATCGACACACTCCTCATCAAGATCTAAAAATAAAAAAGAACAATAGCGGGTGAGTTCGACAACTCAGAAAACAAAATATCATATAATAAACATAACTTTAAACATATAATAAAATAACATATAATAAACATAACTTTAAACATATAATAAAATATCATGTAATAATCAAAACATTAAAATTTGCATCTTTCTCTTCTTTTCGTAAAATATCATGCACAAATCTTGAATAATAATAAATATAAAAAAACATTAAATATCTTGAAAATATCTTAAAATTTTCATTATACATAAAAATAGGCTCATGTTTACACGTTCCATGCTATAATCTTTGACAATTTTATCATAAAGTAATGCACGTAAAATTTCGAGAGTTTTTAACAAAAACATGAAATTCTCAAAATATCATATCGGTCTTTTAGAAAAATCTAGCATAACAACCCCGCTTATCTGGATCTTCAAGCAAATAAGTTTATGACTTAGCACCTATCAATACAAAATTGAATGAATTAAATCACGCTCAAATGAAAACGCAATGAAACTTTAAATCTGCCCGAAATATTAAATATGAAATTCACTGGTCAAATTCTAAAATATAACTCACATATCTAGGTTCTCCTTAAAATCTCCAATTTAAAATATATTCTTCCCTAAAATGTTAAATATACACCTGTAGAATTTTATATTCATATTATATGTAAAACTGAATCAATAAAATCGAAATTCACCTTTGTTTATGGAGTCAAACTATACCCTCAATAAATCAATACTCTTGAATTTGAAAATTCATAAAGACCTCTTCTGATATCCTAAAATTTCGAAATTTGTACCAAAGACTTACATATTTGTCGTAAAGAAAGCCATAAAATATCATTCCAAAATTCGAAGTCTAGCTATATCATTAGGTATAAAACTTCAATCTGTATCAAATAATTTTTTGTCCAATTCCAATTTCTCTAAGCCTAAATTCCGAATTATCAAAACCATATCGTTATATCTCCAAAAAATACGAAAATTTAACCCAAACTTCTCAAAAATGTCTAGAAAGAAATATCTAAAAAATCATAATTTTTTAACTTCTAGGATCGAATATAAAAAAATAATTTAACCTACCGCGCAGATCAAGAACAAGAATTTTTCTGAACAAAATTTGAACCCAAATTTCAATTACTCCTAGAAACCCATCAAATCTAATTCGAAAATCTTGAAATAATTAGGACTAGATCTAGACACTCTATGGTTTGATAACTCATAAAATGAATACAATGAAAATATCAAGAAAATTGAAATACCTGAATTTTACTTTATGAAAGCAAGAAAACCCTAATTTTATCTACTTGATTGCACATGGTGTAGTGTGAAAAAAAGTTAAAACCAATATGTGAATCTATATATAGACTCACATTAGTAGTAGACTCCCTTTTGAACTCTAAAACATTTAGATTTTAAATAACTAGAAAATCTTTAAAATTTTAAAAAAGTTTGAATTGATCAAAGATAAAAATGATTTAAACTCAAACTTCAAACTTAAAGAGACAATTCAAATTTAAAGAAAATATTTTCAATATCAAATAATAAATTCATATAGTTTTTAAAAATGAAAATCTCGGGTGTTACATTCTTCCCCCCTTAAAAAAAATTTCGTCCTCAGAATTTGTTATGTGAAACTGAGCACTAACTTACTGACTCGAAAAACAAATCAGCTACCCACCTTATCTTTAATACAGATGCGGATACTTAGATCGTATTTATTCTTCTAATTCCCTTGAAGCTTCCTCTCCAGAAAGATTGTTCCACAACACCTTTACTAGAGGAATTTTCTTGGTACGTAATTCATGCTCCTTTATGTCCAAAATCCGTATAGGCTTCTCCACATAAGTCAAGTTCTCCTGAAACTTTAGAGGTTCATAATTAAAGACATGTGTTGACTCATAAATGTATTTCCTCAATAAAGACACATGGAATACATCATGCATTCCCGAAAGACTTGGTGGCAACGCAACCCTGTATGCTATTGGACTGATCCGGTCAAGTACCTCAAAAGGACCAACGTATCTTGAACTCAATTTTCCTTTCTTCTCAAATCGCATTACCCCTTGTAAAGGAGCTACTTTGAGCAGTCTTCAGTCTTTCACATATTATTTCAAGTTTCTCCACCGTTGTTTGAACTATCTCCGGACCCAAAATCCTCCGTTCACCTACTTCATCCCAATACAAAGGAGAACGACATCTTCCATATAATGCATCGTACGGTGCCATCCCAATACTTGCTTGATAGCTATTATTATAAGCAAACTCCACTAGAGGTAGATACTTAATCCAACTCCCCTTAAAATCAAGAACACAAGCTCGCAAACTAAAATTTAAGGGTGGTATCCCAATACTTTCTGTTTAACCGTCTGTTTGAGGGTGGTAGGTTGTACTAAAATTTAATTTAGACCTTATAACTTTCTGCAAACTTCTGCCAAACTTTGAAGTATAACGTGGATCTCTGTCTGAAACTATAGACGCTGGCACCCCATGCAAACGAACAATTTCTTGAATATATAATTCTGCTAACCTCTCCATGGAATGACCAACCTTGACTGGAATAAAATGAGCGATCTTTGTCAGTCAATGAACAACAAGCCAAATTGAATCATGCCCAGTTGGTGCTCGCGGTAAACTTGAAACAAAATCCATTGAAATGTGCTCCCATTTCCACTCTGAAATTTGCAATGGTTGGAAAGGTCCTGCTGGTCTCTGATGCCCTGCCTTAACTTGCTGACATGTCAAACATTGCTCCATAAATTTGACAATCTCCCACTTCATATTATTCCACCAAAAAGACTCTCTCAAGTCTCGATACATTTTAGTGCTCCCCGGATGAACAGTGTAAAGAGAGAGATGAGCTTCTTGCAAAATAAGTCTCTTAATATTCTCATCATTAGGCACACATAGACATTTTTGATATCTTAATATCTCATCCTCTAATACGTTGAATTCTGATCTTGACCCATTCCGGACCTTCGTTATGATCTTCATCAATCCTGCATCTAGCAACTCAGCTTCCTTAATTCTTTGCACCAAAGTCGATTGAATTACCATACTTGCCAAAAGAACCCTATGATCATAATCGACAACCGCAATCTTTGATCTCTCCAGGTCCATTCTTATATAATGTTGACAAATCAAAGCAGACATTGAAACTCCAGATGATTTCTTGCTCAATGCGTTTGCTACAACATTAGCCTTTCTAGGGTGGTAACTAATTGTACAGTCATAATCTTTGATAAATTCCAACCATCTTCTTTGCCTCATATTCAACTCTTTCTGAGTAAATAAATATTGAAGGCTCTTATGATCAGTAAATATCTCACACTGCTTTCCATAGAGATAATGCCTCCAAATCTTCAAAGCAAAAACTACTGCTGCTAATTACAAATCAAGGGTAGGGTAATTCTGCTCATAACCCTTTCAACTGCGGAGACGCATACACAACAATCTGCATCAACAGACAACCATAACCCTTTCTGTGATGCGTCGCTGAAGATAACAAAGCCTCCACTTCGTGATGGAATAGTTAACACTGGTGCAATTTCAAGTCTTTGTTTCAGTTCTTGAAAACTCTGTTCACAAGCCTCTGTCCACTCAAACTTAGTATTCTTCCGTGTTAATGATGTCAAGGGAACTATATCTTTGAAAAACCCTCTACAAATCTCCAATGATATTCTGCAAGACCTTGAAAGCTCCTTACTTCGTGGACATTGGTTGGTGCTGGCCAATTCATAATGGCCTCCACTTTGCTTGGATCTACAAAAATGCCCTCCTTCAAGACGAGATGACCTAAGAACGCGATCTCCTTTAACCAAAACTTGCACTTTTTGAGTTTGGCATACAACTTCTTCTCCCTTAAAAATTGCAATGTTAACCTCAAATGATTCTCATGCTCTTCCTGAGTCATTGAAGAGATCAGGATATCGTCGATGAAGACTACGACAAAACAGTAAAAATAATCATGAAAAGCCCTATTCATCATGTCCATGAATGCAGCTGGTGCATTACACAATCCAAATGGCATCACTAAAAACTCATAATGACCTTACCGAGTTCGAAATGCAGTTTTCGAAACATCATCTGCCTTAATCTTCAACTGATGATAACCCGACCGAAGATCAATCTTAGAAAAGACTTGAGCTCCCTGCAACTGATAAAAAAGATCGTCGATGCGAGGCAATGGTTATCTATTCTTAATTGTGACTCGATTAAGTTCTCGGTAATCAATGCACATTCAAAGCGATCCATCCTTTTTATTCACAAACAAAACCGGTGCTCCCCAAAGTGACACACTGGATCGTATAAAGCCTTTGTCTAATAGCTCTTTTAGTTACTCCTTAAGTTCCAACAACTCTGATAGTGCCATTTTATAAAGTGCCTTAGAGACTGGTGCTGTTCCAGGAAGTAGATCAATTGAAAACTCAAGCTCACGATCCGCGGGTAATCCCTGGACGTTTTCAGGAAATACATCGGAAAATTCCTTCACAACTGGAATATGCTCCAAGTTCGTCTCCTTCTTTTGTACTTCTACTACAAAAGTCAAATAACTAGATCTGCTGGAAGCACTCTTCCATTTATACTTATTGGAAAACCACTAATAACCTTCTTATATACAGTAGAACTCCTAGACGGAGTAGCTACTTCTAAGATAACTATTAGCCAGAAAAGAGTGGGTTGCCCCAGAGCCAAAAAAATATTCGCCTTCTTTCAGCATTTTGAGCAATCTCCGTCATAAACAATTGTGCTACCATACTTAATACTTCAGTAGTGTTCAAGTTTGGTCCTTCATTCTCCTCTCCAATCTGACCTGTGTTTTCACCGTTATTCGGAATATTAAAATTTCGACAATTACGAAGTGGGGCCATACTATAAAATTCAAAAATGATCAAAATTTCTTATCAAAATATAATTAAATAATTAAAAATAATAATTTAAAAAACAAATAATGGCAAGCAATAACAAACAATTTTAAATAAAAACCTAATCTACCTAATCATATCCTCAAAACTCTCAAGCAAGCCCTATTCTTCTCTAATTATTTACAGAACCTAACAAACTGGTTGCTCTGATACTAAACTGTCACGCCCCAAACCTCCAAGACTAGAGGGTGAATTACTATCCATAAACAAATAAACTTTTGTTTTAAAAATTATCTAAAAAATATGCGGAATAAACTTTATTGGAAAACTTCAATAAATCTCTCATAATATATCTTAAAAAATCTTTCAGAACACAATGATAAATCTAAACATAAATAGACTATCGACATCTCATCTAAAATAAAGAAAAATAATAGCGGGTGAGTTCGACAACTCAGTAAGCAAAATCATTATACTGGTGTGTAACCTATGAGCCACTCTGTAACAATAAGGGACAAAATATTTGACCAAGCTCTCATTGGATGAACTCATGGGTTCTCTCATGACATATGAGATGAACTAAGTAAAGGGAGATGAGGAAGAAGGAAAAGGAAAGAGAGGAATTGCCTCGAAAGCCTCATGCTCAAGTGGTGATGAGTCTTCCGAAGACGATGAAGAAATGACATTATTCACCAAGAAGTTCAAGATGTTCTTTCGGAGGAAACAAGGAGATAGAAGAGTTCAAAAAAAGACAAGCTACAAAGGAGATAGTAGCAAGAAGAATGAGATTACTTGTTTTGGATTCAAAAAACCGGGACATATAAAGACGGATTGCCCCAACCTTGAATCACATAAGAAATCCAAAAATTCAAAGACAAGGAGAAAGATTTCTTGGCTGCATGGGGAGAATCTGACGATAGTGATAACGATAGTGATGTGGAAGAAATAGTAAATCTATGCTTCATGACAAAGGATGATGAAGAAGAGGTACAAGAATCTTCAGCTTCTTTATTTTCTTTTGATGACTTACAAGATGCTTTTAATGAGCAATACATTGAATTAAAAAGCTTATTTTCAAAGTATTGTTGTCTAAAAAAGAATCATGAAATACTCATTCAAGAAAGTGATTCCTTAAAATGTCAAGTCGTTTCTCTTAAACAGAATCTTGCAAAAGTCACTAAGGGAAAAATAAATGTTGTTCAAGAAGAGTCAATAGATTTAAAATTGGAAAACGATTGTTTAAAAGAAAAAGTTAACTCTCTTACTCAAGACCTTGCTAGATTTACTCAAGGAAGAAAAAATCTTGAAATTCTCATTGGTTCACAAAGGTGTTGCTTCAACAAAAGTGGCATTGTATATAATGCTTTCAATCAAAAATCTTATTCCTACGTGATTACAAAATCTTCTCCATCATTTATTATGTGCAACTTTTGTGGAAAGAATGAACCCATTTCACACACTTGTCCAACTAGAAAGAAAATCACCCAAGGAATCAAATTTGTATGGATTCAAAAATACAAGGTGAAGGAATTTAATTCTAACACCAAAGGATCCAAAAAGATTTGGGTACCAAAGATCAAAAATTGATTCATTTTGCAGGTGTGCTTGAAGTCTAAAAACACAAAGGAACATTGGGTCCTTGATAGTGGATGTCCAAGCACATGACTGGAGACAAGAGTTGGTTCAGCTCTCTTTGTCTCAAAGGAAAAAGGTTCGATTACCTTTGGTGATAATGACAAAGGGAAGATACTCGGTGTTGGTAGCATTGGTACGTATCCTAATCCCATAATTGAAAATGTACTTCTGGTTGATGGATCAAAGCACAATCTCCTAAGTATTAGTCAATTATGTGACAAAGGAAACCGAGTCATCTTTGAATCATCTATGTGTCTTGTTGAAAACATAGAAAGCAAGAAAGTCTTGTTTGTTGGGCTTAGATTTGAGAATGTATATACAGTTCATTTAGAGAGCATATCCTCAGAAAACATAAAATGTCTTTCAGCTCTAAATGATAAGGATAGTTGATTGTGGCATAGAAGGCTTGCTCCTGCAAGTATGAACTTGATTTGAAAACTAGCCAACAAGAATTTAGTTTCCGGTTTGCTTAATATCACTTTTGAAAAAGACAAAATTTGTGTTGCTTGTCAAAAAGGGAAACAAACCAAAACATCTTTTAAACCCAAAAAGGTTGTGTCCACTTCTAGACCACTTCAACTTCTACACATGGATCTATTTGGTCCAACCCAAACATTAAGTTTGGGTGACAAACGTTATGGCTTTGTTGTGGTTGATGACTTTAGTAGATTCACATGGGTTATATTTCTCGCTCGTAAAGATGAGGCCTTTCATGCTTTTGAAAAACTTAGCAAGAAAATTCAAAATGAAAAAGGCTTTGCTATTTCTAGCATAAGGAGTGATCATGGAAAAGAATTTGAAAATTTCTCCTTTGAAAAATTTTGTAGTGAAAATGGGATTAACCTTAACTTCTCGGCTCCTAGAACTCCTCAACAAAATGATGTTGTAGAGAGGAAAAATCGGTCTCTTGAAGAAATGGCTAGAACCTTGCTATTTGAAAGCAACTTGCCTAACTATTTCTGGGCTGAGGCCGTTATCACAAGTTGTTATGTTATGAATCGTTGCATGATTAGACCTTATGAGCTATGTAATGAAAGAAAACCCAACATTGGCTACTTTCATGTTTTTTGTTGCAAATGTTTTGTGCTCAACTACAACAAAGATAATTTGGGTAAGTTCGCTGCCGAGGCGGATATTGGTATATTTCTTCGGTACTCAACTTCTAGTAAAGTCTTTCGTATTTTTAATAAGCGTACCTTGGTTGTAGAAGAATCAATTCATGATGCTTTTGATGAATCTGACATACTTGTGAGAAAAGATGATGAGGATATTGTAGATCTTAAACACTCGCTCTTCTTTAAGTCAAGCTAATAATTTTGCTTTACTTTCACAACGAGAGCCTAAAAATTTTATTGAAGCTAAAGATGATGAAAGTTGGATCCATGTCATGGAAGATGAATTGAAACAATTTGAGAAAAACCATGTATGACATCTAGTTCCTAGACCCAAGGATTATCCAATTATTGGTACAAAATGGATTTTTAGAAACAAAATGGATGAATTCGGGGTTGTTGTAAGGAACAAAACAAGATTAGTAGCCCAAGGTTATAATCAAGAAGAAGGAATAGATTTTGTTGAAACCTTTGCACCCGTTATCCGTTTAGAATCTATTTGTATGTTACTTGTTTTTGCTTCTTTCAAGGATTTTAAACTCTTTCAAATGGATGTAAAAAATGCTTTTTGAATGGATTCCTCTCTGAGGAAGTATATGTTGAGCAACTACCGGATTTTGAAAATGAAAATCTTTCTAAACATGTTTATAAGCTCACAAAAATACTTTATGGTTTGAAACAAGCACCTCGGACATGGTACGAAAGGTTAAGCTCATTTCTCGTTGAAAATGGTTTTTCACGAGGCAAAATCGATACTACCCTTTTTACTAAAAAAAAAAGAAATGATTTGTTGATTGTTCAAATTTATGTTGA
The DNA here is from genome assembly GCA_963930655.1 of Myrica gale. Taxonomy (NCBI): domain Eukaryota; kingdom Viridiplantae; phylum Streptophyta; class Magnoliopsida; order Fagales; family Myricaceae; genus Myrica; species Myrica gale. The sequence continues at coordinate 4,787,017 of OZ005599.1, forward strand.
TGATATCATTTTTGGATCAACTAGTGAATTCTTGTGTCAAGAGTTTTCACAAGTAATACAAGATGAATTTGAGATGAGCCTCATGGGAGAATTGAACTATTTCCTTAGACTTCAAATCAAACAAAGCAATGAAGGGATCTTCATCAATCAAGCAAAGTATACTAAAGATCTACTTAAGCGATTCTCGTTGAATGGATTCCTCTCTGAGGAAGTATATGTTGAGCAACTACCGGATTTTGAAAATGAAAATCTTTCTAAACATGTTTATAAGCTCACAAAAATACTTTATGGTTTGAAACAAGCACCTCGGACATGGTACGAAAGGTTAAGCTCATTTCTCGTTGAAAATGGTTTTTCACGAGGCAAAATCGATACTACCCTTTTTACTAAAAAAAAAAGAAATGATTTGTTGATTGTTCAAATTTATGTTGATGATATCATTTTTGGATCAACTAGTGAATTCTTGTGTCAAGAGTTTTCACAAGTAATACAAGATGAATTTGAGATGAGCCTCATGGGAGAATTGAACTATTTCCTTAGACTTCAAATCAAACAAAGCAATGAAGGGATCTTCATCAATCAAGCAAAGTATACTAAAGATCTACTTAAGCGATTCTTTATGGAAAATTCAAAACCGATGAACACACCTATGAGTCCATCAACAAAGATGAAAAAAGATTAAAAAGGTAAGAATGTGGACCAAACTAAATACCGAGGTATGATTGGATCCTTACTCTATCTTACCGCTAGTAGATCAGACATAATATTTAGTGTTTACATGTGTACTAGATATCAATCATGTCCTAAGGAATCTCATCTCTTTGCGGTTAAACGAATTTTTAGATATCTTGTTGGAACTCAAAATCTAGGTTTGTTTTATCCTAAGAGTGTTGAATTTAATTTACAAGGATACTCGGATGCAGACTATGCCGGTTGTAAAATTGATAGAAAGAGTACTAGTGGTGCTTGCCAATTCCTTGGCCCCTCATTAGTCTCTTGGTGTTGCAAGAAACAAAACTCTGTAGCTCAATCAACTACGGAAGCCGAGTATATTGTTGTGAGCAATTGTTGTGCACAAGTTTTATGGATGAAACAACAACTAGAAGATTTTAATCTTCATTACTCTTTCATCCCAATAAAAAGTGACAATACTAGTGCTATAAACCTTACTAAGAATCCAATTCAACACTCTAGGACAAAACACATTGAGATAAAACATCACTTTATTCGTGATCATACTCAAAGAGAGGATATAGTTCTTGAGTTTGTAAATACCGACCTTCAATTGGCGGATAGATTTTGTTTTATTCGACAAGAGATAGGAATGAGATTTTCATTGGATTAATGTGATGATATATGCTTGTTTTGTTGTTTTGATTATGCTTCTCTGATTGCTTAGAACATGGCTTGATCAATATGTTAAAGTGCTTCATGATAGTATAATTTTAATTCCTATTCGTTGAAAATTCTCCGAAGAAATTTTCTTTGCAAAGGATGTGTCCACACTTGGTAATCCAAGTGTCAACACTTCTAGTTTCCATGGCGTTTTGCACCAAGGAAGTATTTGTCGACACAATGAGTCCATGTGTCAACACATTAGCTTCTATTCTTAAGCCCCTTCATATTAGCTCTGGGGTACATGTGCAATGTGCCGACACATTGATACAATGTGTCGACACATATATCGGACACAATGTTTTTAAAAATAGGTGTCCGCGTGTTATATTAAGCCTCTTAGGGCAAGCGTCAGCACATTTCCCCCTTTCATTTCGCAGACCTCTCTCTCTCACCCAAGCCGTGCCGATTTCCCTCTACCCCACGAAATCTTTTCACCGACCAGCCTCCTCTCAAAATCTTACTGCCGACAACACCTCATGCTCTTGTCGAGATGTCCTCCATTCGCCCCAAGCGCTCCAAATCCCAAACACCATCTTCGGCCAGTTCCTGAGCACGGAAGAAAGGGAAAAATGTGGGGGAAGCCATGCCCTCTACCGAAGCCTACATCTACAGGTCAGGTTTTTGTAAAAATAGATTTCTACAAGATTTTTGGGCTAGGATGGATATCGCTGGTAGATGGGATGATTTCAAATGGTTCAATGAAAATGAGTTTGATTTTAAGGACATGTTTGAATATCAAGGATGAGGAGTTTTTTTGAATTTGAAGGTGATTGCTATGTCTATCTTGTGAAATTGGTAAATGCTAATCTTCAACACGCAACTTCCGAATCAGTCACAGGTTATGTAAATGGGAAAATATAACCTCGGTATTTTAGAAAAATCTAGCATAATAACCCCGCTTACTTAGATCATCAAGCAAATAAGTTTATGACTTAGCAGCTATCAATACAAAATTTAATGAATTAAAACACGCTCAAATGAAAACACAATGAAACTCTAAATCTGTCCGACAAAATTAATTCCAAAATTCACTGGTCAAATTATAAAATATAACTCACATATCTAGGTCTCCCTAAAATCCCCCATTTAAAATATATTCCTCCTTAAGGTGTTAAAAATACACTTGTACAATTTCATATCCATATTCTATGCACAACTCAATCAATAAAATCGACATTCGCCTTTGTTCATGGAGTCAAACTATATCCTGAATAAATCAATACTCATCAATTCAAAAATTCATAAAGACAGTTCTAATATCCTAAAATTTCCAAATTTGTACCAAAGACTGACATATGTGTCATAAATAAACCCTTAAAATATCATTCCAAAATTCGAAGTATAGATATATAATTCGGTATAAAATTCCAATCTGTATAAAAGAATCTTTCTAAGCAATTTCGATTTCTCTAAGCCTAAGTTCCAGATTTGAAAAATATATCAGTCCATCTCCAAAAAATACGAAACTTTAACCCAAATTTCTCAAAGATGTCTAGTAAGAAATATTTTAAAAAATAATTTTTTAACTACTAAGATCGGCTATACAAAAATAATTCAACCTACCGCTCAGATCAAGAACCAGAATTTTTCTGAACAAAACTTGAACCCAAATTTCAATTACTCCAAGAAACCAATCAGATATAATTCGAAAATCTTGAAATAATTAAGACTAGATCTAGACAATCTATGGTTTGATAACTCATAAAAATAATACAAAGAAAATATCAAGAAAATCGAAATACCTGAATTTTACTTTTTGAAAATTCGCCAAGTGTTGAAAGCAAGAAAACCCTGATTTTATATACTTGATAGCGCAAGGTGTAATGTGAAAAAAAAATTAAAACCAATATGTGAATCTATATATAGACTCACATTAGTAGTAGACTCCCTTTTTAACTCTGAAACATTTAAATTTTAAATAACTAGAAAATCTTTAAAATTTTAAAAAAATTTGACTAGATCAAAGATAAAAATGATTTAAACTCAAACTTCAAACTTAAATAGACAATTCAAATTCAGAGAAAATATTTTAAATATCAAATAATAAATTTAATTAGTTTCTAAAAATGAAAATCCCGGGTGTTACATCTTAGTTTAATATATATAAGTCTGTTTAGTTTAATCTATCCTTTTAAATCTTGTTTTTCTAATATTTATTCAAACGCCTAATATATGTTCAAACGTGTGTCGGTTTATGACTAGGTTCGAACGCGTGTTATATGCACGAATATTCAAAGGCCTCATTAATTTGTTTTATAGGGCTCTCATACATAACATCAACGCCCCATATCTACACATTCAAGAAATTTGGAGGGTATTTTTTTTTCTCTTTTTGAGCGAAGTTGAAAATTTAAAAAAAGATTAGGAAGTCTAGGAGAATCTTATCACCCGATGAGTAAAAAGAGAGTTCACTCATTATAAAAAAGATGAAAAGAATACATATTATTGTTCCTTTTTTCCCCCTTACCTCAGTTGTATTTTTATTCCTTAGGTCAACGACAACACAAAGTAATATATATATATACACTCTTTTTGTGGCCTTGCTCAGGGGGAGTACTTAGGCTATTGCCTAAGTTGCCATACCCCGAATCAACCCTCTCTTTGAGCTATCAATATTAAACTAAAAGTTTCCAACTTCCCACATGATCCACATGGGTAACTATATATTAGATGTTCTTGTCAAGTGTTAAGCCTATCGTTGTTATTGTCAAGTGTTAACTCTTTGATCTACTAATAGTAGATTTAAAAGTCTCCAACCCCAGATGATTCATATGGGTAATTATTAGTTGTTCTTATCAAGCCTTAAGTCTGTTGTTGTTCTTGTCAAGTTTAATCTCTTTGAACTACCAATAGTAGACTTAAATAATGCCGACTTCCTGCATGATCCACATGGTTAATTAATAGTTACACTTGTCAAGCGTTAAGTTTTTAAACTAACAATAATAAGTCTTCGGCCTCCCACTTGATCCACATGAGTAATGATTAGTTGTTCTTGTCAAGTATTATGATCCACATGGGTAGTTAGTTATTCTTATCAAGCTTTAAGGCTTTCAATTGCCAGATTAGGAAAACTCATAGTAGACTTAAATGTCTCCGGCCAGCTCCCCCCACGTCCACCTGCGCTTAACGTTGATCTCGTCAAGGGACATCAATGAAAAATCTGGTTTAGACCCTGTTGACATGTCCTAAATTTGTTAAGTTTAGATCTGAATAATCAATCAATAAAATAAGCAGTGAAATAATAAAAAAATATCAATTACGCAAGAAAACAACGATTTAGTAGACTAAGTAAAAAACCTTCGAATTACTTATTAAAGGAAAAGGCTAGATAAAGCATAAATGACCTCTTCAAATTTTCTTGGTTTATATCTCTATGTATTTAGAGTCTCACACAATTAGCAGAAATCAATGAATCTCACTCGTAACATTTCCTGAGCTGAATTTGAAGTGCAGTAGAGATCTGTCCTTTCAAATATATATTCATGTTAACCAACTAGCTGAGTTCTCCCAAATCCATTAAATCCAATATATCCTTTTCATAATAGAAATTAGTAAGAACTTACAAGAAATTTGAAATTGAAACCTCATCTAAATTGGCTAATTTATTATATTTGCAACCAATAATATTCAAATATAGTATTGAAATTTAAATAAAATGAAATAACATTGATTGGGTGAACACCCATGTTATCCTTTTTCTTCCAGAAATAATATGGTCGCATTGTTTCCAGTTACTGCCGTAGGAAACTTGCACACAAGCACTGCTCGGGTAATTAGCTTCAAACTTACTTGGAGGGAAATAAAATACTTTAAATCACTGTGTCAAGTCCCATAATCCAATTTTCATGACCACATTAATGGAAATATTTTTACATCACGAAATCCAATACTCAACACGGATCAATTCAGATGACCATTTGGAACACTATATACATAAAATTTCACGGATTAATAACATTACGAAAAGTTACTCAACTCACCAATTCTAATGCACCAAAATTTTAACGCTCAAACGCCACCTTAAGTCTTTGAGCTACCAATAATAGACTTAAAAGTCTCTGCTCTCCTGCGTTGATTCACACGGGTAATTAATTATTCTTGTCAAGCTTTAAGTCTTTGAACTACCATACTAGGACCACTTATAGTAGACTCAAACATCTCCTGCCGCCCACATCGTCATGAACAATGTACCTTATAAGTTTTTCTTGTCAAGCTTTTAAGTTTGTGAACTACATTAGGGACATTAATTAATGCAAAGCTTGTTGCCTCGTTACGTACCATGCAGTGATAATCTAAGAATCCATTTCATTTGATCAAATATTGTATGATTATACATTCTCACATGCCTTGCACGTACGCGCGGTCTAACTCATTTCTCTCACTCAAAAATTGTTAACTTCTTTTATTTCTTTTTTGCTATTTTGAGAAGGCTGTTTAAGATTAAAACGGAATTGAAAGTGTAAATTCACTGAGAGGTTTTGGTGCAGTAGTAAGAACAAAGATAGAATCCATATTAACCTTGACTCATGGGATCCACTCAAATCTATCTGCATTATTGCTCTTATTTTAAAGATCATTAGCATATATGTACACTTCATTCTACATTGTTTTTGTATAATTTATATTTTTTTTCTCTATGTTTGTATAATTTATATTCGCAACCCTTTCACAGCACAAGATGAATCAGATCCCCAGAACGTATGGTTCGAAAGGCTTGGGACACGTGTCAACCTAATTCCTTCCCCCCTCTCTCTCTCTCTCCCTCAAAACGGAGTTGCAATAATCGTAGAACACTGAACACTATTTGCTATATATACCCCAGCCACTTAGAGCAGCTTTCATCTCGCTTCGACTTTTGTCCATTCGTCTAGCAAATTACAAGGTAGGATCGAAGCTGCATGCACATGCTTTTCAATATGTTTCTTGATCTCCTAATAGACGAGATCGATGTTCTATGTTTTCATCTTCGTGTCCAGACAGATGGAAAAGTAGAAAATTTTATCATTAATCTATCTTATAAACTTCTGAGGTTACTCATGATCTTCAATTAGATTTACGCCCATTTTTCCAATTTGCATCCGACGTTTCTCTTGAATCCATCTGACGGCTACTTTTGAAAATTTCATCATGTTTACTTTTTTTTAGCACTGAAGTACTCATGTTATATCTCTAGAACACATTTAGGACCTCCCGTCCTCTCTCCTATCCAGGCATAACTTCTATGACCCGATTTTATTCTCCTGTTGTGGTTGTTTAGTTTGTTTCTGCCCAGAGGGGGCTTTTCCCGCCTGTTGGTGGCTTTGCCACCCTCTTTGCGGGCTTTGTTTTTATTTCTCTAGTTGATTTTGTTCTTAGCTCTAGAGCTATGTTCTATTTGGTTCCGATAGCTATCGTCTACTGTTTCTCACCACCCACTCTTTCTGCCTGGCTTGAAATAATTGTGGTTTATCGATCCTTTTGGTTCTCGCTAGCCTGTTTTGCAACCTAGTTATGCTTGGATTTTTTATTTTTTGATCTTTATCGTATCTGGTACTTTGGATTCAATGCAATGATAGCCTCATGGTGTTATTCAGCTAAAGGCTGCTACAACTCCTCTATATATACGTACTGTTTTAATGCATTAGCTAGGCTTCAATATTGGAGTATGGAAATATATTAAGAAGTGGACAATGAGGGGAAAAGACTAAAAAAATACTCACACACCAAATATCCATTAATTATCAACATCAAAATTCTAACGTGTTTTTATACATTTTATTTTGTTATCAATGCCTTGATGCAGAAGGTGCAAGAGATTACATAAAGACTTCAGAAATCCAGATGGTACGATCAATGATTTCTCGTTACAAGTCTAATTACCTAATATTTTGCAAATGTTTTTCTTTCATCAAACTATAAGCAATTTTTATGACCCCCTGACCAATTATATTATAAGGGCAGTTATTTGTGTCGTTTCTTGTCGCTTATCTGCGGTTTTTTAACCTGGTACACAGGCGACTTACGCCTCAATAGGGCCATGGGGAGGTCGAGGTGGTGAGGACTGGAGTTATTTGTTTCGGGGAGAGTTAAAAGAAATTATAATTGATGCCGGAGAAGGATACATCAAGTCTATCGCACGGAATGTTTCTCCCTACAATCTGAATCAAATTAGGAACCCAACTTGCAGTAAATAGAGTTTTATAATCTCTGTGCTCATTCTTCTTTCCCAATAGGGGATAGAAAAACGGACGCTCGCAAGCGCGCGTATATGAATTCTAGTACTTGGGGACCCATTAATGCTGCTCCGATACTAATGCCTCTGCGATTCCAGAGCTTGTGGCAAAATCTGTAGGGAAACATTTATGTAAAACAATAGAATATGTTCCCAAGCAGAAAACGCTATATGTGAAGCAATTAATTACTACAATTCAAATAAAACTATTGATAAAACCACCTCATCAAACATGAGGATGAGACTCACAGCTTGCTGCACGTAGAGGCATAATTAGTGACAAGCCCGGCCAAGAATTGGGGAAGGACCTGCATAGAGCTAGGAAAGACTAGATAAAAGAACCTGGCCCCAATCAACAATCTTTTAATCGGCAATTAATAGAACAACATATATGAATTCATAGAACAACAGAATAAGTTCGGAAGCAAATAACGCAATAAAGAAAATTACTCCAATTCAAACAACGATTGTTAAAAGAACCACATCAAACATGAGGATGAGAGTCGCTTGCTGCCCGTGAGGCAAGAGGGACAAGCCTGTCAAAGAATTGGGGAAGGGCTTGTAGCGGTAATAAAAGACAAGATAAAGGCAACTGGCCCAATCAACAATCTTTTACCCAATATATTTTACATTTCTCTATGTTAGTCTTTTAGTGTTGGCAAAGAAATGAAAACCATGAGTTAGTGATGCATAGTTCCTGAAACTATTTTAAAATTTAGATTTTGAAATATTTCATTCCTTTTAGAAATGAGAATCTTAAAGACCTAATGGAACAAATCTGATTCTAGAGGATTTCTGAAGGGAGATAAAGGAAGTGAGGAATGTGAAGGTGCCGAGGGTAAAAAAGGGGATATATAATGGGATCAGGAATAGGTACTGTAAAAACAAAAGGAGATTGATTGTGAATGATCTGACTATTTTTAGAATGAAGGGGGAATATTTTTTCATGGAATATGTGGTTGCGAGAAACAAAGGTAGGGTAAGTTTTTAAATCCTGAAGCTTGTAAACTTTCTTACCAAAGGGGTAACCTAAGAAAATAGATGGACAACTAAGTAGATTAAACTTTTTGCCACCTTGGACTAAAGTGGTGGCAAAAGATAAACACCCAAAAACTCTAAGATGCTTGTGTGTGGGGGGTTGACCAAAGAGAACCTCAAGGGGAGATTTATTTCCTAATTTAGGTGTGGGAATACGGTTAATGAGGTAGGTGGTGGTTATCACACAATCTACCCAATATTTCAGGGTAAGCCAAATTGAAATTTTAGAGCTCTAGTGACTTGGAGAATGTTGGTGTTTTCTTTCGACAATTCTATTTTGTTCGGTGTTTCGACAGAAGATTTTTGATGTATGATACCCATTTTTGAATAAAATTCAGGAGAGACCATTTTCACTACGAAACATTTTTATTTTGGTACTAAATTTATTTTCAATTAGGGCCGAAAAGGAATAGATGCAAGTTTTGGCTTCCGATTTTTTTTTTTCATCATATATGTCTAGGTGCATCTACAAAAATCATCCACAATTGTAAGAAAACACTTAGATTCATTATAAGCAGTTGTAGCATAGGGTCCCTATAAAACTAAATGTATCAACTCAAAAAGAGAAGATGAAATGTGTGGACTGTCATTAAAAGGTAATTTATGTTATTTAACAAAGGGGCAAACTAAACAAGGTTGTGTATGTGTGGAAATAGTAGGTAAACAGGATCAGAATAAGGTTATATCTAGAGGTGGATAAGTCTCCCAAAGAGTAGTGCCAAAGGTCAAATGGTGAAGCTATTCCAGCAGCTGCAGATGAGATGGAGGACTGTTTGGACCATGGCTTGAGATTGGTCAGAAGGTTCTCGAGTTCATGAGCTTGTACTGCTTGACTCTCTAAGTAGTAGAGGCCATGTGTGATGAAACAACAATGCATTTGTTTAGTTAACTTTCTGGCGGACAATAAGTTGAAACTAAAGGATGGGACGCACAAAAGAATATCTTCAACAGATAGTAGGTGTTACTGAACACTACCAATATGTGACACGGAGACCATTTCTCCTTTGGGTAATTTAACAGAGTTAGGCTGCGTTTGCAAAGCTAACTTCCCCCAAAATTTTATCTCTCTCCTAATAAAATACTCCAATATAATCTCTCTCTCTCTCATAAAAAAAATATAAAAAATTACAAAAACTATAAAAAATTACCTCTCTCTTCACCTTTTCACTAAACCCAATACCGACACATATTCCCATACCAAAAATATTACAACACAAACACAAAAGAATAACGGGAAATAATTTGAGAAAGGAGTGAGGTTCTACAGGCTATGTTGTCTGTATCACCCGTGTTTATAATCCAATGAAAATTGGTGCTGGTGTGAGTTGCAGACGAAAGACATAAAGACATACCAGACAGTGGCAGAGTATTTTGCAACAGAGTGAGGAGTAGTTTGGGTATGGCTGACCGAATGGGCAGTAGTTATAGAATCTTTTTTGGACAAAGCCATGTTTTCCTACAATTGCCCTCTGGTTAATAAAGCTGATTCTTCACCATATTCATCACCAAGTAATTGTCCAATGGCTTGATGGGCTGTGTTGTTGATGAATTTTGTTTTCGGCAGGCAACCTGTTACCAAGCGGACAACCATGAAGTTTGAGTAGCTTTCAACGGTATGCCATGTCATATTCTAATTAGAACATAGGGGTGACTCGGCATTGTCGACATGAAAACATGTCTCAAGAGAATGGCCTGTTATTTTTACAATTACTGCAATATAGTTTGTCTCTTTTGAAGCTACCAGATGCTCTGTTTGGTTTCAAAGACCCCATATTCCTTGTAAATGAGAAACTTTCTCACTATTACGAGAAGAGGAGAGAACATGCATCTGCCATTCTTGTTACTAAATGTAGAAGAAGACTTTGTTCGCCGGGGGGGGGGGGGGGGTAGTGGTTCTAACATCATAATTTTGTTAGCATATGAATCATGCAACCCAATTAGGAATCATATCACATAATCTCTTTAGTAACAATCAGAAACAGTCTTTAGGTTTCCACAGTTACAACTAAGCAATGGGTCATATATTGTCAGCTCATCCCAAATAGTTTTCAAGCTCCCATAATAAAGACATACACTGTCATCTCCTTGTGTGAGACTCGACAGAGCCTTCTTCAGCTCATAAATCTTTAGGCCATTTTTTTAAGTGAAACGGTCTTGTAGCTCGATCCAAATCTCGAGTGCATCGTCGACGAAGGCAACGCTTGAACGAAGTGGAGTAGAAATTGAATTATGCAACAAGGAAATGACCATGTCATTGCAACGTTCCCGGCTGCCAAATGAGGGTTCGATTGTAGATGGTCTGGGTAAGGTTCCGTTCATGAAACCATTTTCATTTTTGGCTGAAAGAGCCTGCAGCATAGCTCTTGACTTGGTGACATAGTTGTCGGTGGTGAGATGGTCTGTCACAAGTGTTAGAAATATGCTCTAAAAATCATTATTCTAAATAATTGTTATTTAGATACCATATGTTTATATTTATTATATTGGTTAATATGTTGTAACATAAAGATGTTACAAGAATATAATTGAGTGACATTGCAGAAAACTCATACCAATGATTAAAGAATCACAGGCGGGGAGTATGATTTTTTGGTTCCTTGTACACTTAATATTTTGTTCTAGACCAAGGTATATATTTATATATACAATAGGTTTATACTCATTGTGCCTCTATTATATGGGATGATGTACTCAGTCATCGAGGTGGTGACCTTAAGTAAACGATTGAGTGCACTGTAAGAGTACATGCATTGAATGAGATCAAATATAGGTACCTTCTGAAAATGATCATTGTTATAGATAAGGTATTCACCACAATTTGCTTATTTTAACCTTAGACCTAAGAGTTTTGTGCAGATTTTTTTATTGTATACTTGTACTTTGATCAAGTCATTTGGTGATGATCTTTTAGGTCAAATATTCCAGACAATGTCGGGTCTTGTACATGATGAATAAGTTTGTATAAATTTTTAATAAGGAATCCACTAGTCTCTACGAGAGATAGTATATTCAAGTATATCTTTATAGGATTGGACTCAATATAAAAAATCTCTGGCTAGAGGAATTTTGTGAAATTTTTTTTCCAAAATTTAATATATTATATATGTTTATTTGTGAAATTGTTTTGGAAAGAATTTGAGAGTCCAACGAGTTACAGATTATAAAATTAAGAATTATATGAGTTAGGGATTTTATAGAAAAGATCTTTAGGGATCTCTAATCTCAATCGTAGGATAATCATGAAAAACTCTTTTCATCAAACCCCCTTATATTCTGTAATCCGAATTTATGGGCTTCTACAAATTGTGACAATGTCCATTAACATATCACAATTGACCCCAGAGATAATTAGATTGTATTTGTGAAATCCTTTTTGCTAACAATTATAGGTTTATTTATCCTTCCACCATACTATATTCCACATGAGCTAATAGGACCGGAATAATATCACTAATAATGTCCCTAGCTCATATAATTCTTAATTCTCAGTCTGTACCTAGTTAAACTCGCAAAAGTTTTAAAGTAATTTTTTTGTAAATAATTACTTAATATATTATATATGTAAAAACCGTGAAAACACTTTTAACAAATTCTCTGTGCGCAGCGTTTTATTTGAGTCCAACAATATGCAAACATAATGAATATACTGCATCATCAAGAGACTAGTGGATTCCATATTGAGGAATTATACAAATCCACTTACTATGCAAAAGGCCCAACATTATCTGGAATATTTGATCTGCGAAAGATCATCACCAAATGACTCAGTCAAAATACAAGAACACAACAAGCAAACCTGCATAACTCTCTCATGTCTAAGGACAACATAAGTTAAGTGTGCTGAATATCATTCCCTACATCAGTGATCATTTCCAGAAGGTATTCATATTTGATCTCGTTCAGTGCATATACTCTTACATTACACCCACTGGTTTGCTTAAGGTCACCACCTCAATGACGAGGTCATCATTCTATCTTATAGAAGCACAACGAGTGTAGACCTATTTGTACATCATTATGTATCTTGGTCTAGAACAAAGTGAGTCAACAAGGATCCGAAAAGTCATACTCTCATCCTCCGATTCATTAATCATTGGCCTGAGTTTTCTACAGTGTTGCTCAATGACATGAGATCTTTATTCATTATAAAATATTACATCATATGTCATTTCAAAATATAACATCATATGTCATGGATGTACCCAAAATAATATACAAGTGATTAATCAATAACAATAATTATCTCATAATTATATAAAATGAATGGTTTTTAGGGCATACATCTAACAATCTCCCACTTACACTCAGAACTAATCAGACATGTACTTGGCACCCATAGACTCTAAATGCTTCTTAAACACTTTCTGAGTCAATGGTTTAGTTAACAGGTCTGCGATGTTCTCAGCTGATGTTATTTTAGCCATCACTACATCACCGCGGTTCACAATGTCACGAATAAGATGAAATCTTCTTTCTATATGTTTTGTCCTTTGATGAGCCCTAGGTTCCACCGTCTGTGCTATAGCACCATTGTTATCACAATAAATGGTGATCGGGGACTCTATCGAAGTGACAACTTCAAGCTCTTGTATGAATTATCGCATCCACACAGCTTCCTTTGCAGTTTCGCTAGCAGCAACTTATTATGCCTCAATGGTGGAGTCAGTAGTGGTGCTTTACTTGAAACTTCTCCATATCACAGCTCCTCTACCCAATGTAAACACAAATCCAGATGTAGATATTCTATCATCAATATCTGATTGAAAATCTGAAGTTGTGTATCCCTGGACAGTCAGCATATCCTCTCCACCACAAACTAGACAATAGTGTTTGGTTCTTCTCAAGTACTTAAGAATATGCTTAAGCGATGTACAGTGCTCAGGGCTCGGGTCTGATTGATATCTACTTACGACACTAATTTCATGACTTATATCTGGCCTTGTGCAGAGCATTGCATACATGAGGCTTCCTACAAAAGAAGCATAAGGAAACTTCCTCATCTTATCTCTCTCTTCCTGTGTCTTGGGAGGCATATTCTTAGAGAGATGAATATTATGCCTAAAAGGTAAGAAACCTTTCTTGGCATCCTGCATGCTATACCGTGCCAGTATCTTGTCAATGTAGTGGGCCTGTGAAAGCCCTAAAAGCCTCTTTTTTGGTTTCTAAACACTTTGATCCTGAGAATATAGGACGCTCCCCCGATGTCCTTTATTGAAAAATGATTCTCCAACCATATTTTCATTAATGACATTGCCCCAATGTCATTCCCTATGAGTAGAATATCAGCAACATAAAGAATACGAAATATTACTGAACTCTCACTAATCTTGTTGTAAACACAAGATTCATCTATGTTTTGTGAGAAACCAAACGATTTGATCATCCCATTAAAACGAATGTTCCAGCAACGTGATGCCTGTTTTAGTCCATAAATGGACTTGTTCAGCTTGCACACTTTAGATTCTTGTCGAGGAGAAAGGAAACCCTCAGGTTGTTCCATATAAATCTCATCTTGGATGTACCCAATAAGAAATGTGATTTCACATCTATTTGTCAAATCTCATAATCCAAATGAGCGGCAATTGACAACAAGATTTTAATGGACTTCATCATAGCTACTCATAAAAATTTTTCCTTATAGACAATACCATGTTTTTGTGTATAACCTTTCGCAACTAGTCTTGCTTTAAAGGTCTCTACCTCTCTAGTAGGTCATCGTTTTCCTTTGAACACTCATTTACAACTTATAGACTTAATGCCCTCTGGTTGATCAATAAGGTTTCATACCTCATTGGAGTACATGGATAGCCTATAGACTTAATTCTATTGTTATGTGCTAGTATGCTTCATCTTTGTCACTGATAGCCTCTTGGTAAGTATATGGATCATCATCCAACCCTTCCGATGGCATCTGATAAATCTCATTTATCATGCCATATCTAACTGGAGGTTTATGAATTCTTTTACTACGTCGAGGCTGTTAAGTTTTGTACTCTTCAGACTCATCAGTGGATTCAGTTATATGTCTTTAATCAATTTTATTTGTCATAGTTTCTGTTTCAGCTGATTGTTCGTCGAGGAAAATCTTGTTTTTCCCATTACTTAGGCTGTACTCATCTTCCAGGAATATTGCATTCCTATTGATAATTACCTTTTCATCATCTTGGTTATAAAAGTGATAACAAGTTGATCTTTTGGGGTAATTCGCAAATAAACATCTTTCAATCCTTGACTCCAGCTTCTCCATTAAACTTTTTAACGTAAGCTGGGCATCCCCATACTCTCAAGTGTTTCATACTTGGTTTTTTGTCAATCCATAACTCATATGGAGTATCAGGAATAGACTTAGTGGGTATCTTATTTAGAATATAAACAGTTGTCTCTAAGGCATAACCCCAAAAATAAACAGGTAATTATGACATGTTCATCATTGATCGAACCATATCTAATAATGTTTTGTTTATTCTTTCTACAACACCATTATGTTGCGGCGTAGCAGGGGGAGTCAACTAAAATATGATGCCTTTTTCTCTGAGACGAGTTTGAAAATGCAAATATTTAGAAAGAAAAATAACGAGTATATTAACATTCCATTAGCATAGGGATTTTAATAGCTAATGGTACCTCCCACTAAATCATAACAACCAAATGAAAAGAGGAATATAACATTTATACTCAGTGTTTGCAGTGGGTATCAAGAACTTTCAACTTATGTGCACATAATCCTATTTTGCTAATCGTGGCACAACATATAAAAGCAAGTAGAATCTACTTATCATGATCACATCACATGTTATATATCATACATATAAAAAATTCATGATTCTTGATATTTCTTTTGGCCACCAACATAAACACACTCTTCACTATTTTAGTGGATGTTTTTAATCGGTTAAATGTAACCATCGTCTAATGACATGTCATTTTGTAATGGGTCGGTATTGCTATTTTAGTCAACACCCCCACCACTCATACACGTTCGCTTATCATCATAAGAAGTACGAGACAAATCATAAAATCAATAACTGGCTATGAATATTTTAGTTTTAACCAATCATTAACTAAATAAAATTCTCAATTACTCACAATGGAAGGCCATGGGATTTAATTTTTATGCAAAATAATCTCATTTAACACTTATATTAAATTTGTAAAAAAAAGTTTTTTTTGTCAACCCCGGTCAAACCGGTTAATTGTGTCTGAATCGGGTCGTACCCGATCCATGACCTAGCCAGGTCTGGGTTGGATTTGGGTCCTACCCGACCCAATACCCAGCACTTTGGGTCACGGGTTGGGACTGTTAGGACTTAGCCCATTCCCCTGGGTTGGTCCCCTTTATGGGTAACAGCCTGACCCATTTTGGGTCCAACCCAAGCCCATTAGGGGAGGGTCACGGGCTGCCCAATTTGGTCAAGTCTGTGGCCCATTATCCAGCCCAAAATCATCCGTCCCTCCTTTTTTTTTAAGGCCTGGACCCAGCCCAACTATTGGGCTGGGCCACTTGGGCCTGGGCCGGGTAAGGCATCTGTTGCACTACCCGTGGCCCATAAGGGCGACCCAGGCGGCTGGATAATGGGTCCGGAATAATATCACTGATAATCTATCTAGCTCATATAATTGGTAATTCTCAGTCTATACCTAGTTGAACTCTCAAAAGTTTCAAAGTAATTTTTTCGCAAATAATTACTTAATATATTATATAAGTAAAAACCGTGAGAACACTTTTCATAAAATCTCGTTGCGTAGCATTTTATTTGAGTTCAACAATATGCAGACATAATGAATATACTGCCTCATCAAAAGACTAGTGGATTCCATAGTGAGCAATTATACAAATCCACATACTACGCACAAGGCCCAACATTGTCTAGAATATTTGATCTGCGAAAGATCACCACCAAAAGACTCAGTCAAAACACAAGCACACAACAAGCAACCCTGCATAACTCTCTCAGGTCTAAGGACAACATAAGCTAATTGTGTTGAATATCATTCTCTACATCAGTGATCATTTCCAGAAGGTTTTTATATTTGGTTCCGTTCAGTGCATCTACTCTTGCATTATACCCACTCGTTTGCTTAATGTCACCACCTCGATGACGAAGTCCATCATTCTATCTTATAGAGGGACAACGAGTGTAGGCCAATTTGTACATCATTATGTATCTTGGTCTAGAACAAAGTGAGTCAACAAGGATCCGAAAAGTCGTGAGAACAATCATTCATTAATCATTGGCCTGACTACATTGTTGCTCAACAACATGACATCTTATGTCATTGTAAAATATGACATCATATGTCATTTCCAAATATGACATCATATGTCATGGATATACCCAAAATAATATACAAGTGATAAATCATTAACAATAATTATCTCATAATTATACAAAATGAATGGTTTTGAGAGCATACATCTAACACGGTGGCCATAAGGCCATGGACCACCACGATCACGGCGGCCAAACGCACGCTGTTAGGCTGCACGATGGCCACCGCTGGAACGGCGGCCAGGAGTGCTGGTCACTGGTCCCTTTCCAAGGGCGTCACAGGCATCTCTATGCCTGGGTCATACGCTTTGGGCCGCGTTAGTAGGACAGTTTTACCCTACCGGGTCCAATAATTGGGCTCCTGCACTGTTATGGGACGTCTTAATTTTGGGCTGTGTTTTCATGAGGCCCGATTTTTCATGAGCTATTGGTTTGGGCCTTTTTTATTTTTTAAGTTTTTGGGCCGCGTAATTGTTAGGCCCGTTTTTTTTAAAACAAAATGGATAGGCCCAGCCCAATATCAAAGCCCAATACATTTTTTAAAACTAAAAACCAAAAGGGACATCTGCACGGAGGAAACCACTTTTGACAAGAAAAAGATTTAAGGATACCAAGCCAGGAGGGTAAATTGAGACCTAGGAAGTCTTCTGCCGAGACAAGCAAAGAAGAAGTATATAAGAGAAAAGGGAGCAAAATGGAACGATACGAAGACTCATCAGACTCTCTGATGTATTCTTCATTTCTTGAGAACCTAAAATTTCTTAACAGCTTCTAGCATGTCTAATTTTCTTAAAAGAATCTTTCTGAGCAATTTCGATTTAATATATATAAGTCTGTTTAGTTTAATCTATCCTTTCAAATCTTGTTTTTCTAATATTTATTCAAACGCCTAATATATGTTCAAACGTGTGTCGGTTTATGACTAGGTTCGAACGCGTGTTATATGCACGAATATTCAAAGGCCTCATTAATTTGTTTTATAGGGCTCTCATACATAACATCAACGCCCCATATCTACACATTCAAGAAATTTGTAGGGTATTTTTTTTCTCTTTTTGAGCGAAGTTGAAAATTTAAAAAAAGATTTGGAAGTCTAGGAGAATCTTATCACCCGATGTGTAAAAAGAGAGTTCACTCATTATAAAAAAGATGAAAAGAATACATATTATTGTTCCTTTTTCCCCCCTTACCTCAGTTGTATTTTTATTCCTTAGGTCAACGACAACACAAAGTAATATATATATATATATATACACTCTTTTTGTGGCCTTGCTCAGGGGGAGTACTTAGGCTATTGCCTAAGTTGCCATACCCCGAATCAACCCTCTCTTTGAGCTATCAATATTAGACTAAAAGTTTCCAACTTCCCACATGATCCACGTGGGTAACTATATATTAGATGTTCTTGTCAAGTGTTAAGCCTATCGTTGTTACTGTCAAGTGTTAACTCTTTGATCTACTAATAGTAGATTTAAAAGTCTCCAACCCCAGATGATTCATATGGGTAATTATTAGTTGTTCTTATCAAGCCTTAAGTCTGTTGTTGTTCTTGTCAAGTGTTAATGTCTTTGAACTACCAATAGTAGACTTAAATAATGCCGACTTCCTGCATGATCCACATGGTTAATTAATAATTGCACTTGTCAAGCGTTAAGTTTTTAAACTAACAATAATAAGTCTTCGGCCTCCCACTTGATCCACATGAGTAATGATTAGTTGTTCTTGTCAAGTATTATGATCCACATGGGTAGTTAGTTATTCTTATCAAGCTTTAAGGCTTTCAATTGCCAGATTAGGAAAACTCATAGTAGACTTAAATGTCTCCGGCCAGCTCCCCCCACGTCCACCTGCGCTTAACGTTGATCTCGTCAAGGGACATCAATGAAAAATCTGGTTTAGACCCTGTTGACATGTCCTAAATTTGTTAAGTTTAGATCTGAATAATCAATCAATAAAATAAGCAGTGAAATAATAAAAAAATATCAATTACGCAAGAAAACAACGATTTAGTAGACTAAGTAAAAAACCTTCGAATTACTTATTAAAGGAAAAGGCTAGATAAAGCATAAATGACCTCTTCAAATTTTCTTGGTTTATATCTCTATGTATTTAGAGTCTCACACAATTAGCAGAAATCAATGAATCTCACTCGTAACATTTCCTGAGCTGAATTTGAAGTGCAGTAGAGATCTGTCCTTTCAAATATATATTCATGTTAACCAACTAGCTGAGTTCTCCCAAATCCATTGAATCCAATATATCCTTTTCATAATAGAAATTAGTAAGAACTTACAAGAAATTTGAAATTGAAACCTCATCTAAATTGGCTAATTTATTATATTTGCAACCAATAATATTCAAATATAGTATTGAAATTTAAATAAAATGAAATAACATTGATTGGGTGAACACCCATGTTATCCTTTTTCTTCCAGAAATAATATGGTCGCATTGTTTCCAGTTACTGCCGTAGGAAACTTGCACACAAGCACTGCTCGGGTAATTAGCTTCAAACTTACTTGGAGGGAAATAAAATACTTTAAATCACTGTGTCAAGTCCCATAATCCAATTTTCATGACCACATTAATGGAAATATTTTTACATCACGAAATCCAATACTCAACACGGATCAATTCAGATGACCATTTGGAACACTATATACATAAAATTTCACGGATAAATAACATTACGAAAAGTTACTCAACTCACCAATTCTAATGCACCAGAATTTTAACGCTCAAATGCCACCTTAAGTCTTTGAGCTACCAATAATAGACTTAAAAGTCTCTGCTCTCCTGCGTTGATTCACACGGGTAATTAATTATTCTTGTCAAGCTTTAAGTCTTTGAACTACCATACTAGGACCACTTATAGTAGACTCAAACATCTCCTGCCGCCCACATCGTCATGAACAATGTACCTTATAAGTTTTTCTTGTCAAGCTTTTAAGTTTGTGAACTACATTAGGGACATTAATTAATGCAAAGCTTGTTGCCTCGTTACGTACCATGCAGTGATAATCTAAGAATCCATTTCATTTGATCAAATATTGTATGATTATACATTCTCACATGCCTTGCACGTACGCGCGGTATAACTCATTTCTCTCACTCAAAAATTGTTAACTTCTTTTATTTCTTTTTTGCTATTTTGAGAAGGCTGTTTAAGATTAAAACGGAATTGAAAGTGTAAATTCACTGAGAGGTTTTGGTGCAGTAGTAAGAACAAAGATAGAATCCATATTAACCTTGACTCATGGGATCCACTCAAATCTATCTGCATTATTGCTCTTATTTTAAAGATCATTAGCATATATATACACTTCATTCTACATTGTTTTTGTATAATTTATATTTTTTTTCTCTATGTTTGTATAATTTATATTCGCAACCCTTTTACAGCACAAGATGAATCAGATCCCCAGAACGTATGGTTCGAAAGGCTTGGGACACGTGTCAACCTAATTCCTTCCCCCCTCTCTCTCTCTCTCTCCCTCAAAACGGAGTTGCAATAATCGTAGAACACTGAACACTATTTGCTATATATACCCCAGCCACTTAGAGCAGCTTTCATCTCGCTTCGACTTTTGTCCATTCGTCTAGCAAATCACAAGGTAGGATGGAAGCTGCATGCACATGCTTTTCAATATGTTTCTTGATCTCCTAATAGACGAGATCGATGTTCTATGTTTTCATCTTCGTGTCCAGACAGATGGAAAAGTAGAAAATTTTATCATTAATCTATCTTATAAACTTCTGAGGTTACTCATGATCTTCAATTAGATTTACGCCCATTTTTCCAAATTTGCATCCGACGTTTCTCTTGAATCCATATGACGGCTACTTTTGAAAATTTCATCATGTTTACTTTTTTTTCAGCACTGAAGTACTCATGTTATATCTCTAGAACACATTTAGGACCTCCCGTCCTCTCTCCTATCCGGGCATAGCTTCTATGACCCGATTTTATTCTCCTGTTGTGGTTGTTTAGTTTGTTTCTGCCCAGAGGGGGCTTTTCCCGCCAGTTGGTGGCTTTGCCACCCTCTTTGCGGGCTTTGTTTTCATTTCTCTAGTTGATTTTGTTCTTAGCTCTAGAGCTATGTTCTATTTGGTTCCGATAGCTATCGTCTACTATTTCTCGCCACCCACTCTTTCTGTCTGGCTTGAAACATTTGTGGTTTATCGATCCTTTTGTTTCTCGCTAGCCTTTTTTGCAACCTAGTTGTGCTTGGATTTTTTATTTTTTTATCTTTATCGTATCTGGTACTTTGGATTCAATGCAATGATAGCCTCATGGTGTTATTCAGCTAAAGGCCGCTACAACTCCTCTATATATACGTACTGTTTTAATGCATTAGCTAGGCTTCAATATTGGAGTATGGAAATATATTAAGTGGACAATGAGGGGAAAAGACTAAAAAAATACTCACACACCAAATATCCATTAATTATCAACATCAAAATTCTAACGTGTTTTTATACATTTTATTTTGTTATCAATGCCTTGATGCAGAAGGTGCAAGAGATTACATAAAGACTTCAGAAATCCAGATGGTACGATCAATGATTTCTCGTTACAAGTCTAATTACCTAATATTTTGCAAAGTTTTTTCTTTCATCAAACTATAAGCAATTTTTATGACCCCCTGACCAATTATATTATAAGGGCAGTTATTTGTGTCGTTTCTTGTCGCTTATCTGCGGTTTTTTAACCTGGTACACAGGCGACTTACGCCTCAACAGGGCCATGGGGAGGTCGAGGTGGTGAGGACTGGAGTTATTTGTTTCGGGGAGAGTTAAAAGAAATTTTAATTGATGCCGGAGGAGGATACATCAAGTCTATCGCGTTCAAAGACGAACACGGGTACAGTCCATGGTTCGGCGCCTCCAACAAGGGATATGAAAACTTTGAAAGGGTGGGCCTTGATTTGATTTTTGGTACCAAATTAATGTTTGTCAAAGAATAAATCTTATTGTCTTCGGCAGGATATAAATCAAACATCGATTGTTTAAAAATATTTCTTTTGTCTTTCTGGGATCAATCAGTACTTCTTACAATCTTAACTGTTGCATTTGATTAGAGGATTAAAATTTTGTCAGCATACTTCAATTCTGTCTTTTTTCATGCTTGAGTGGATAATTTAATAAGGTTTTCTTTGCAGTTTTCTCTCGACGGCCCTGAGGAGTATTTGGTGCGTATAGAAGGGTCGTACGGACAGTTTTTTTTTGGTTACGACACCGTCAACTATTTGACCTTTGCGACCAACCATAACAAGATTCATAAGTACGGCACCACGACCGTGGGTGAAACTGATTTCAGCATTCCTATAAAATCCGGTAGGGTTGTTGGATTTCATGGCAGGTGTGGTGGCTACGTCGATGCTATTGGTGCACACGTAGCACCAGCATCGAACCCCTAGTTGTGGTGTACCGATCGAGAGATGGAGCAGAGGTTCTGGTTTATATATGCAATATTTGGAAAAATAAATGGTTTATATATTCTCTACTACTTTCACTGTGCAGTATCCGAGAATATTCAAAATAAAACTTCTCATGCAGTACTAATGTAAAGTCTGTTTGTTATCTATACGGGCCTACTGCCTGTTTGTTTAATTTGTATGTGCCTGCGAGCCTGTCTGTCCTATTAAGTGCTCTATAAAATATTAAAATAAAAGCAACTTTGCTCCAACTTTTCTATTTATTTTGTTGTACCTATTATTGATTATTTCTATTTGCAGTGCTACGGCTTTATATTCTTAGGTTTCTGTTCCATCTTCGATAAAATCTGGATCTTTTAAACTATATTGGATCGATGACCTTCTATATTGGTATGCATAAACCAACTTTACATGTATCTATCTGGGGATAACCAGCTTGTATAAATTTCAAAGGAGACCGTAAACGTGCATGATGCAATTTGTTTTTAGAGCTTCAATTCGCGAAAGTATTGAGCTCTGCTCTCTGTGCAAAATAAAATTTAAGGCTTCACCATAATAAACTAATGACAGGGAATGTTTCTCCCTACAATCTGAATCAAATTAGGAACCCAACTTGCAGTAAATAGAGTTTTATAATCTCTGTGCTCATTCTTCTTTCCCAATAGGGGATAGAAAAACGGACGCTCGCAAGCGCACGTATATGAATTCTAGTATTTGGGGACCCATTAATGCTGCTCCGATACTAATGCCTCTGCGATTCCAGAGCTTGTGGCAAAATCTGTAGGGAAACATTTATGTAAAACAATAGAATATGTTCCCAAGCAGAAAACGCTATATGTGAAGCAATTAATTACTACAATTCAAATAAAACTATTGATAAAACCACCTCATCAAACATGAGGATGAGAGTCACAGCTTGCTGCACGTAGAGGCGTAATTAGTGACAATCCCGCCCAAGAATAGGGGAAGGGCCTGCATAGAGCTAGGAAAGACTAGATAAAAGAACAACAAGCAACCCTGCATAACTCTCTCAGGTCTAAGGACAACATAAGCTAATTGTGTTGAATATCATTCTCTACATCAGTGATCATTTCCAGAAAGTTTTTATATTTGGTTCCGTTCAGTGCATCTACTCTTGCATTATACCCACTCGTTTGCTTCATGTCACCACCTCGATGACGAAGTCCATCATTCTATCTTATAGAGGGACAACGAGTGTAGACCAATTTGTACATCATTATGTATCTTGGTCTAGAACAAAGTGAGTCAACAAGGATCCGAAAAGTCGTGAGAACAATCATTCATTAATCATTGGCATGACTACATTGTTGCTCAACAACATGACATCTTATGTCATTGTAAAATATGACATCATATGTCATTTCCAAATATGACATCATATGTCATGGATATACCCAAAATAATATACAAGTGATAAATCATTAACAATAATTATCTCATAATTATACAAAATGAATGGTTTTGAGGGCATACATCAAACACGGTGGCCGTAAGGCCATGGACCACCACGATCACGGCGGCCAAACGCACGCTGTTAGGCTGCACGATGGCCACCGCTGGAACGGCGGCCAGGAGTGCTGGTCACTGGCCCCTTTCCAAGGGCGTCACAGGCATCTCTATGCCTGGGTCATACGCTTTGGGCCGCGTTAGTAGGACAGTTTTACCCTACCGGGTCCAATAATTGGGCTCCTGCACTGTTATGGGATGTCTTTATTTTGGGCTGTGTTTTCATGAGGCCCGATTTTTCATGAGCTATTGGTTTGGGCCTTTTTTATTTTTTAAGTTTTTGGGCCGCGTAATTGTTAGGCCCGTTTTTTTTAAAACAAAATGGATAGGCCCAGCCCAATATCAAAGCCCAATACAATTTTTTAAAAATAAAAACCAAAAGGGACATCTGCACGGAGGAAACCACTTTTGACAAGAAAAAGATCAAAGGATACCAAGCCAGGAGGGTAAATTGGGACCTAGGAAGTATTCTGCCGAGACAAGCAAAGAAGAAGTATATAAGAGAAAAGGGAGCAAAATGGAACGATACGAAGACTCATCAGACTGTCTGATGTATTCTTCATTTCTTGAGAACCTAAAATTTCTTAACAGCTTCTAGCATGTCTAATTTTTTTAGCTACTGTTAAATATTTGTAACTCCAAAGGGCTACAGTAAGAAGGGGAATATGACAAATACCCCAACCACAGACCATGACTTTATCGAGACTTAAGTTTTCGAGCAGGACCGGCTTAAGTCAAATGGTGGCCTAGGGCAACAAAAATTAGTATGCCTTTTATATAAATATTGATATAAAATATTTAAAATCATAGGAAAATTATTAAATTTGATATAAAACATTCAAAGGTTAAATTAATTGTTTTTTATAGGTCTCACATACATAACATCAAGGCCCTATAATTTGCACAGTTAGAAAATTTATAAGGCATTTTTTTTCCTTTTGAGAGAAGATTAAAATCTAAACAACGATTAGTAAGCCTAGGAGAAACATATCACCCGACAAGTACAAAGACATTCCAGTCATTATAAAAAAGATGAAAAGAATACATTTTGCCATTCCTTTTTTTTCCTTAGCTCAGTTGTATTTTTATTCCTTAGGTCGTCTACAACACAAAGTAACATATATATATATATACTCTTTTTGGGGCCTTGCTCAGGGGGAGTCCTTAGGCAATTGCCTATGTTGCCTTACCCAGAACCAACCCTCACTTTGAGCAATCAATAGTAGACTGAAAAGTCTCCAACTTCCCACATGATCCACATGGGTAACTATATACGGGATGTTCTTGTCAAGTGTTAAGCCTATCGTTTTTCTTGTCAAGTGTTAATTCTTTGAACTTCCAATAGTAGATTTAAAAGTCTCCGACCCCCAACATGATTCACATGGGTAGTTATTAGTTGTTCTTATCAAGCCTTAAGTCTGTCGTTCTTCTTGTGAAGTGTTAAAGTCTTTGAACTATCAGTCGTAGACTTAAAAGTCTTTGAATTCCCACATGATCCACACGGGTAATTATTAGTTATACTTGTCAAGCGTTAAGCCTTTAAACTACCGATATATTTCTTAGGCCTTCCACTTGATCCACATGATAATGACTAGTTGTTCTTGTCAAGTATTATGATCCACACGGGCAGTTAGTTATTTGTATCAAGCTTTAAGTCTTTGAACTACCAGATTATGACAACTCATAGTAGACTTAAATGTTTCCTGCTAGCTCCCCCACATCCACCTGAGCTTAACGTTGATCTTGTCAAGGGACATCAATGAAAAATTTGGTTTAAAACCTATTAACACCTAATTTAGTGAATAAATGTTACCCTTTTATTTAAAAATTGATAACAATTTTAGAACATGTCCTAAATTTGTTAAGTTTATATCTGAATAATCAATCAATAAAATAAGTAGTGAAATAATAAAACAAATATCAATTACGCAAAAAACAACGATTTAGTCGACTACGTAAAAAACCTTCGAATTACCTTTTAAAGGAAAAACCACTTCGAGCGAGGTAACAGTAGAAATTCACTGAGAAGTAAAAGGTTACATCGGTGATTCAGACATGAGCAACCTCCGGTTACTTGACTCTACCTGCATTGGTAATTTAGACATGAGCAATCTAAGTAATCCGTGGCTACATGTAGCCGTTGCAGAAACGGCCATGTTCGACCGGTATATGTAACGTTCAAACATGGGACACATGTATAAAGCATGTACTTGATGCCAGAAAAAGTTCGAACAACGAACGGGTTTCTAACAGGTGGTCTCTCCTTATTCGTTGTTGACTGAGGCGCCGCAGGCAATGTTTTATCGTTGCCTACAACGCATGAACCTGTTAAAATGATTTATTTTCGTTCAGAAACTCAATTTTCAGTTATCATTTCACTCAGAAGAGGCTCTCCTCAGGTACGTGATCATCTCCATTTTGTTTCCTTGTTTTTCTTGCTAGTTTTACTTAATGTTTTCGACTCCATTTAATATTAAATTTAAATGGATGAAGATTTTTTTTCCTTTCTGCAAGCTTGTTTTTGTTTATGTTTTTTTTGTAGGATTAGGCACTTGTTAAACTTGTGGTTTTGTCTATGTCAATATTAGTAAGAATAATAATTTTTCGTGTGATCAATTTATTTTTACAGTGCAAAGATGATTCCATTGCAGTATGTGCGGTTTAATGTTGTTTTTTTGGTTTTTTTCCCTTTCTGCAAGCATGTTTTCACGTATGTTTTTATTAGTAGGATTAGGACTTTTTATAGTGTTGTTTTCGTCTATGTCAATATTAGTAGGAATAGGGATTTTTATTGTGATCAATGTTTTTTTACATTACAAAAATGATTCTATTGCAGTATGTGCTGTTTAATGAGAGGAGAAATTGTTGAGTTGCAAAGTCTGTGTATTTTAATCAAGTATTAATATTATTTGGATATTATGATTTTATCTAGATAATCACGTTATTATCCCTAGCTCAACATCAAGCGTTGATTTACAAGAGACCGGTTGTTTTTTAGCGAGATCGTGTTCCACATGGCCTGCTGATCTCGCATATGTTAGTGGTTGTTGGTGTTCCTATTTTACCTGATGAAAAGATACGAACTCCATGTAGACCATTATGTCATGCTACATTTAGTCGCAGGGCAACTCATCTGCCTCGTGCTGGATCACAAGTTACTGATGATGTCTATACAAATGAGAATACCGTGGATGACGGACCGTCTCCTCGTACCCATCCCCCACAACAAGGAGGAAGATCGACTTATGAGGCTGGTCAAAGCTCTTCTAGCCAGGTCGAGAGTCCTCCATGGATGAACACGCTATTGGATGAGTTCATGGAACGGATAGACGTGCGATTTGGAAAGATTGAATAGGCGATCTAGGAACTCAGGAAGGAGTGAGACACTTGATCATCGACTATCTTAGCATTTTTTGTGAGACTTGATGAGTTAGTGTTTTAAATATAGTGTGTTTACCATATGTTTTTTTATTATGAGTATAGAGATGTTTTAGTATTTTTGTATCGCACATTTTGAGATATTATGTATTGACATGGTTTTTATGATATTATAGTTATCAAAATTTTATTATAATCACTTGCTAGTATTGCAGCTTTTATGATTATTTTTTGCTCCTTGTAATGATCAATTAGATTATAAGGACATTCTACATTGGTTCTATAATTACAATATTTAATTTCACTACATTAGTTGTTGAAGAAATATCAACAGAAAACTATTATATAGTTTATATATAATTATATAGTTTATTATTTACTGATCATAATGAGACATCTAATTACATGACCATTCAAGTTGTCATGAGGAGTCCTTGGGTGGCTAGACTTCTATATGAGATTGGATGCCAGACTCTTATGTGAGGTAGGATAGTCGGGAGTGGCCAACAGGCTAATGGACCCGAGCCTAAGTGGTCTTGTTGGGCTGAGTATTTCATGGCGCATCAATAGTCTCCCCCTTTTCAACCTAAAAAATGATGTAGGTCGAATCGAAGATCTAGTTCCGAGCAGGGTACTCTGGAGAAGTTCGACCGCTGCAAAGATCTCGTCCCGAACAGGGTTTCCAGTGGAGTTCGACCAGACCTGAAAGGAAGAAGAAGAAAGACGGCCTCGAATCCGGAGGCTCAGATGCCTTAGTTTGATCTCAATAAGATTTTAGTATTAGAAGAGCAATACAGCCTGAGAAAAATATAGAGGGGGACTTACAATCAAGTTGACCACTGTTGCGATCAAGTCCCGAGCAGGGTACTAGGAAGAGTTCAACTGCTACTGAGATCAGGTCCCAAGGAGGGTGTTGGCTAGAGTTCGACCGCTGCTGATATCAAGTCCCTAGCAGGGTAGCTCGATCCAAATCTCGAGTGCATCGTCGGCGAAGGCAACGCTTGAACGAAGTGGAGTAGAAATTGAATTATGCAACAAGGAAATGACCATGTCATTGCAACGTTCCCGGCTGCCAAATGAGGGTTCGATTGTAGATGGTCTGGGTAAGGTTCCGTTCATGAAACCATTTTCATTTTTGGCTGAAAGAGCCTGCAGCATAGCTCTTGACTTGGTGACATAGTTGTCGGTGGTGAGATGGTCTGTCACAAGTGTTAGAAATATGCTCTAAAAATCATTATTCTAAATAATTGTTATTTAGATACCATATGTTTATATTTATTATATTGGTTAATATGTTGTAACATAAAGATGTTACAAGAATATAATTGAGTGACATTGCAGAAAACTCATACCAATGATTAAAGAATCACAGGCGGGGAGTATGATTTTTTGGTTCCTTGTACACTTAATATTTTGTTCTAGACCAAGGTATATATTTATATATATAATAGGTTTATACTCATTGTGCCTCTATTATATGGGATGATGTACTCAGTCATCGAGGTGGTGACCTTAAGTAAACGATTGAGTGCACTGTAAGAGTACATGCATTGAATGAGATCAAATATAGGTACCTTCTGAAAATGATCATTGTTATAGATAAGGTATTCACCACAATTTGCTTATTTTAACCTTAGACCTAAGAGTTTTGTGCAGATTTGTTTATTGTATACTTGTACTTTGATCAAGTCATTTGGTGATGATCTTTTAGGTCAAATATTCCAGACAATGTCGGGTCTTGTACATGATGAATAAGTTTGTATAAATTTTTAATAAGGAATCCACTAGTCTCTACGAGAGATAGTATATTCAAGTATATCTTTATAGGATTGGACTCAATATAAAAAATCTCTGGCTAGAGGAATTTTGGGAAATTTTTTTTCCAAAATTTAATATATTATATATGTTTATTTGTGAAATTGTTTTGGAAACAATTTGAGAGTCCAACAAGTTACAGATTATAAAATTAAGAATTATATGAGTTAGGGATTTTATAGAAAAGATCTTTAGGGATCTCTAATCTCAATCGTAGGATAATCATGAAAAACTCTTTTCATCAAACCCCCTTATTTTCTGTAATCCGAATTTATGGGCTTCTACAAATTGTGACAATGTCCATTAACATATCACAATTGACCCCAGAGATAATGAGATTGTATTTGTGAAATCCTTTTTGCTAACAATTATATGTTTATTTATCCTTCCACCATACTATATTCCACATGAGCTAATAGGACCGGAATAATATCACTAATAATGTCCCTAGCTCATATAATTCTTAATTCTCAGTCTGTACCTAGTTAAACTCGCAAAAGTTTTAAAGTAATTTTTTTGTAAATAATTACTTAATATATTATATATGTAAAAACCGTGAAAACACTTTTAACAAATTCTCTGTGCGCAGCGTTTTATTTGAGTCCAACAATATGCAAACATAATGAATATACTGCATCATCAAGAGACTAGTGGATTCCATATTGAGGAATTATACAAATCCACTTACTATGCAAAAGGCCCAACATTATCTGGAATATTTGATCTGAGAAAGATCATCACCAAATGACTCAGTCAAAATACAAGAACACAACAAGCAAACCTGCATAACTCTCTCATGTCTAAGGACAACATAAGTTAAGTGTGCTGAATATCATTCCCTACATCAGTGATCATTTCCAGAAGGTATTCATATTTGATCTCGTTCAGT
The DNA here is from genome assembly GCA_963930655.1 of Myrica gale. Taxonomy (NCBI): domain Eukaryota; kingdom Viridiplantae; phylum Streptophyta; class Magnoliopsida; order Fagales; family Myricaceae; genus Myrica; species Myrica gale. Next base: position 4,816,981 of record OZ005599.1, read on the forward strand.
GCATGTACTCTTACATTACACCCACTGGTTTGCTTAAGGTCACCACCTCAATGACGAGGTCATCATTCTATCTTATAGAAGCACAACGAGTGTAGACCTATTTGTACATCATTATGTATCTTGGTCTAGAACAAAGTGAGTCAACAAGGATCCGAAAAGTCATACTCTCATCCTCCGATTCATTAATCATTGGCCTGAGTTTTCTACAGTGTTGCTCAATGACATGAGATCTTTATTCATTATAAAATATTACATCATATGTCATTTCAAAATATAACATCATATGTCATGGATGTACCCAAAATAATATACAAGTGATTAATCAATAACAATAATTATCTCATAATTATATAAAATGAATGGTTTTTAGGGCATACATCTAACAATCTCCCACTTACACTCAGAACTAATCAGACATGTACTTGGCACCCATAGACTCTAAATGCTTCTCAAACACTTTCTGAGTCAATGGTTTAGTTAACAGGTCTGCGATGTTCTCAGCTGATGTTATTTTAGCCATCACTACATCACCGCGGTTCACAATGTCACGAATAAGATGAAATCTTCTTTCTATATGTTTTGTCCTTTGATGAGCCCTAGGTTCCACCGTCTGTGCTATAGCACCATTGTTATCACAATAAATGGTGATCGGGGACTCTATCGAAGTGACAACTTCAAGCTCTTGTATGAATTATCGCATCCACACAGCTTCCTTTGCAGTTTCGCTAGCAGCAACTTATTATGCCTCAATGGTGGAGTCAGTAGTGGTGCTTTACTTGAAACTTCTCCATATCACAGCTCCTCTACCCAATGTAAACACAAATCCAGATGTAGATATTCTATCATCAATATCTGATTGAAAATCTGAAGTTGTGTATCCCTGGACAGTCAGCATATCCTCTCCACCACAAACTAGACAATAGTGTTTGGTTCTTCTCAAGTACTTAAGAATATGCTTAAGCGATGTACAGTGCTCAGGGCTCGGGTCTGATTGATATCTACTTACGACACTAATTTCATGACTTATATCTGGCCTTGTGCAGAGCATTGCATACATGAGGCTTCCTACAAAAGAAGCATAAGGAAACTTCCTCATCTTATCTCTCTCTTCCTGTGTCTTGGGAGGCATATTCTTAGAGAGATGAATATTATGCCTAAAAGGTAAGAAACCTTTTTTGGCATCCTGCATGCTATACCGTGCCAGTATCTTGTCAATGTAGTGGGCCTGTGAAAGCCCTAAAAGCCTCTTTTTTGGTTTCTAAACACTTTGATCCTGAGAATATAGGACGCTCCCCCGATGTCCTTTATTGAAAAATGATTCTCCAACCATATTTTCATTAATGACATTGCCCCAATGTCATTCCCTATGAGTAGAATATCAGCAACATAAAGAATACGAAATATTACTGAACTCTCACTAATCTTGTTGTAAACACAAGATTCATCTATGTTTTGTGAGAAACCAAACGATTTGATCATCCCATTAAAACGAATGTTCCAGCAACGTGATGCCTGTTTTAGTCCATAAATGGACTTGTTCAGCTTGCACACTTTAGATTCTTGTCGAGGAGAAAGGAAACCCTCAGGTTGTTCCATATAAATCTCATCTTGGATGTACCCAATAAGAAATGTGATTTCACATCTATTTGTCAAATCTCATAATCCAAATGAGCGGCAATTGACAACAAGATTTTAATGGACTTCATCATAGCTACTCATAAAAATTTTTCCTTATAGACAATACCATGTTTTTGTGTATAACCTTTCGCAACTAGTCTTGCTTTAAAGGTCTCTACCTCTCTAGTAGGTCATCGTTTTCCTTTGAACACTCATTTACAACTTATAGACTTAATGCCCTCTGGTTGATCAATAAGGTTTCATACCTCATTGGAGTACATGGATAGCCTATAGACTTAATTCTATTGTTATGTGCTAGTATGCTTCATCTTTGTCACTGATAGCCTCTTGGTAAGTATATGGATCATCATCCAACCCTTCCGATGGCATCTGATAAATCTCATTTATCATGCCATATCTAACTGGAGGTTTATGAATTCTTTTACTACGTCGAGGCTGTTAAGTTTTGTACTCTTCAGACTCATCAGTGGATTCAGTTATATGTCTTTAATCAATTTTATTTGTCATAGTTTCTGTTTCAGCTGATTGTTCGTCGAGGAAAATCTTGTTTTTCCCATTACTTAGGCTGTACTCATCTTCCAGGAATATTGCATTCCTATTGATAATTACCTTTTCATCATCTTGGTTATAAAAGTGATAACAAGTTGATCTTTTGGGGTAATTCGCAAATAAACATCTTTCAATCCTTGACTCCAGCTTCTCCATTAAACTTTTTAACGTAAGCTGGGCATCCCCATACTCTCAAGTGTTTCATACTTGGTTTTTTGTCAATCCATAACTCATATGGAGTATCAGGAATAGACTTAGTGGGTATCTTATTTAGAATATAAACAGTTGTCTCTAAGGCATAACCCCAAAAATAAACAGGTAATTATGACATGTTCATCATTGATCGAACCATATCTAATAATGTTTTGTTTATTCTTTCTACAACACCATTATGTTGCGGCGTAGCAGGGGGAGTCAACTAAAATATGATGCCTTTTTCTCTGAGACGAGTTTGAAAATGCAAATATTTAGAAAGAAAAATAACGAGTATATTAACATTCCATTAGCATAGGGATTTTAATAGCTAATGGTACCTCCCACTAAATCATAACAACCAAATGAAAAGAGGAATATAACATTTATACTCAGTGTTTGCAGTGGGTATCAAGAACTTTCAACTTATGTGCACATAATCCTATTTTGCTAATCGTGGCACAACATATAAAAGCAAGTAGAATCTACTTATCATGATCACATCACATGTTATATATCATACATATAAAAAATTCATGATTCTTGATATTTCTTTTGGCCACCAACATAAACACACTCTTCACTATTTTAGTGGATGTTTTTAATCGGTTAAATGTAACCATCGTCTAATGACATGTCATTTTGTAATGGGTCGGTATTGCTATTTTAGTCAACACCCCCACCACTCATACACGTTCGCTTATCATCATAAGAAGTACGAGACAAATCATAAAATCAATAACTGGCTATGAATATTTTAGTTTTAACCAATCATTAACTAAATAAAATTCTCAATTACTCACAATGGAAGGCCATGGGATTTAATTTTTATGCAAAATAATCTCATTTAACACTTATATTAAATTTGTAAAAAAAAGTTTTTTTTGTCAACCCCGGTCAAACCGGTTAATTGTGTCTGAATCGGGTCGTACCCGATCCATGACCTAGCCAGGTCTGGGTTGGATTTGGGTCCTACCCGACCCAATACCCAGCACTTTGGGTCACGGGTTGGGACTGTTAGGACTTAGCCCATTCCCCTGGGTTGGTCCCCTTTATGGGTAACAGCCTGACCCATTTTGGGTCCAACCCAAGCCCATTAGGGGAGGGTCACGGGCTGCCCAATTTGGTCAAGTCTGTGGCCCATTATCCAGCCCAAAATCATCCGTCCCTCCTTTTTTTTTAAGGCCTGGACCCAGCCCAACTATTGGGCTGGGCCACTTGGGCCTGGGCCGGGTAAGGCATCTGTTGCACTACCCGTGGCCCATAAGGGCGACCCAGGCGGCTGGATAATGGGTCCGGAATAATATCACTGATAATCTATCTAGCTCATATAATTGGTAATTCTCAGTCTATACCTAGTTGAACTCTCAAAAGTTTCAAAGTAATTTTTTCGCAAATAATTACTTAATATATTATATAAGTAAAAACCGTGAGAACACTTTTCATAAAATCTCGTTGCGTAGCATTTTATTTGAGTTCAACAATATGCAGACATAATGAATATACTGCCTCATCAAAAGACTAGTGGATTCCATAGTGAGCAATTATACAAATCCACATACTACGCACAAGGCCCAACATTGTCTAGAATATTTGATCTGCGAAAGATCACCACCAAAAGACTCAGTCAAAACACAAGCACACAACAAGCAACCCTGCATAACTCTCTCAGGTCTAAGGACAACATAAGCTAATTGTGTTGAATATCATTCTCTACATCAGTGATCATTTCCAGAAGGTTTTTATATTTGGTTCCGTTCAGTGCATCTACTCTTGCATTATACCCACTCGTTTGCTTAATGTCACCACCTCGATGACGAAGTCCATCATTCTATCTTATAGAGGGACAACGAGTGTAGGCCAATTTGTACATCATTATGTATCTTGGTCTAGAACAAAGTGAGTCAACAAGGATCCGAAAAGTCGTGAGAACAATCATTCATTAATCATTGGCCTGACTACATTGTTGCTCAACAACATGACATCTTATGTCATTGTAAAATATGACATCATATGTCATTTCCAAATATGACATCATATGTCATGGATATACCCAAAATAATATACAAGTGATAAATCATTAACAATAATTATCTCATAATTATACAAAATGAATGGTTTTGAGAGCATACATCTAACACGGTGGCCATAAGGCCATGGACCACCACGATCACGGCGGCCAAACGCACGCTGTTAGGCTGCACGATGGCCACCGCTGGAACGGCGGCCAGGAGTGCTGGTCACTGGTCCCTTTCCAAGGGCGTCACAGGCATCTCTATGCCTGGGTCATACGCTTTGGGCCGCGTTAGTAGGACAGTTTTACCCTACCGGGTCCAATAATTGGGCTCCTGCACTGTTATGGGATGTCTTAATTTTGGGCTGTGTTTTCATGAGGCCCGATTTTTCATGAGCTATTGGTTTGGGCCTTTTTTATTTTTTAAGTTTTTGGGCCGCGTAATTGTTAGGCCCGTTTTTTTTAAAACAAAATGGATAGGCCCAGCCCAATATCAAAGCCCAATACATTTTTTAAAACTAAAAACCAAAAGGGACATCTGCACGGAGGAAACCACTTTAGACAAGAAAAAGATTTAAGGATACCAAGCCAGGAGGGTAAATTGAGACCTAGGAAGTCTTCTGCCGAGACAAGCAAAAAAGAAGTATATAAGAGTAAAGGGAGCAAAATGGAACGATACGAAGACTCATCAGACTCTCAGATGTATTCTTCATTTCTTGAGAACCTAAAATTTCTTAACAGCTTCTAGCATGTCTAATTTTTTTAGCTACTGTTAAATATTTGTAACTCCAAAGGTCTACAGTTAGACGGGGAATATGACAAATACCCCAACCACAGACCATGACTTTATCGAGACTTAAGTTTTCGAGCAGGACCGGCTTAAGTCAAATGGAGGCCTAGGGCAACAAAAATTAGTATGCCTTTTATATAAATATTGATATAAAATATTTAAAATCATAGGAAAATTATTAAATTTGATATAAAACATTCAAAGGTAAAATTAATTGTTTTTTATAGGTATCACATACATAACATCAAGGCCCTATAATTTGCACGGTTAGAAAATTTATAAGGCATTTTTTTTCCTTTTGAGAGAAGATTAAAATCTAAACAACGATTAGTAAGCCTAGGAGAAACAGATCACCCGACGAGTACAAAGACATTCCAGTCATTATAAAAAAGATGAAAAGAATACATTTTGCCATTCCTTTTTTTCCCTTAGCTCAGTTGTATTTTTATTCCTTAGGTCGTCTACAACACAAAGTAACATATATATATATATATATATATATATATATACTCTTTTTGGGGCCTTGCTCAGGGGGAGTCCTTAGGCAATTGCCTATGTTGCCTTACCCAGAACCAACCCTCACTTTGAGCAATCAATAGTAGACTGAAAAGTCTCCAACTTCCCACATGATCCACATGGGTATCGTTTTTCTTGTCAAGTGTTAATTCTTTGAACTTCCAATAGTAGATTAGGACTAGGACTTTTTATAGTGTTGTTTTCGTCTATGTCAATATTAGTAGGAATAGGGATTTTTATTGTGATCAATGTTTTTTTACATTACAAAAATGATTCTAATGCAGTATGTGCTGTTTAATGAGAGGAGAAATTGTTGAATTGCAAAGTCTGTGTATTTTAATCAAGTATTAATATTTTTTGGATATTATGATTTTATCTAGATAATCACGTTATTATCCCTAGCTCAACATCAAGCGTTGATTTACAAGAGACCGGTTGTTTTTGAGCGAGATCGTGTTCCACATGGCCTGCTGATCTCGCATATGTTAGTGGCTGTTGGTGTTCCTATTTTGCCTAATGAAAAGATACGAACTCCCTGTAGACCATTATGTCATGCTACATTTAGTCGCAGGGCATCTCATCTGCCTCGTGCTGGATCACAAGTTACTGATGATGTCTATACAAAAGAGAATATCGTGGATGACGGACCGTCTCCTCGTACCCATCCCCCACAACAAGGAGGAAGATCGACTTATGAGGCTGGTCAAAGCTCTTCTAGCCAGGTCGAGAGTCCTCCATGGATGAACACGCTATCGGATGAGTTCATGGAACGGATAGACGTGCGATTTGGAAAGATTGAATAGGCGATCTAGGAACTCAGGAAGGAGTGAGACACTTGATCATCGACTATCTTAGCATTTTTTGTGAGACTTGATGAGTTAGTGTTTTAAATATAGTGTGTTTACCATATGTTTTTTTTATTATGAGTATAGAGATGTTTTAGTATTTTTGTATCGCACATTTTGAGATATTATGTATTGACATGGTTTTTATGATATTATAGTTATCAAAATTTTATTATAATCACTTGCTAGTATTGCAGCTTTTATGATTATTTTTTGCTCCTTGTAATGATCAATTAGATTATAAGGACATTCTACATTGGTTCTATAATTACAATATTTAATTTCACTACATTAGTTGTTGAAGAAATATCAACAGAAAACTATTATATAGTTTATATATATAATTATATAGTTTATTATTTACTGATCATAATGAGACATCTAATTACATGACAAAAGAATTAAATACACGAAAAAAAATAATTAGTGATTTTTCATATTTAAATCCATTATATTTTCTTAATAAAAAAACTTTTACATTGATATAAGTAAATTAGACATGATTTTATCTTTACATAAAATTTAACTTAATATTTAAATCCTCTCCGTAAGAGGTCTAATTAATTGAATGTTTTTTCGAATTCTTATGTCACGCCCCAAACCTTCAAGGCTAGAGGGTGACTTACTATCCATAAACAAATAAACTTTTGTTTTAAAAACTTATCTAAAAAAATGCAGAATAAATTCTATTTAAAAACTTCAATAAATCTCTCTTAATAAAACTTAAAAACTCTTTCAGAACACAATGAAAAATCTAAACACTATTAGACTCGCTCTAGAGTCAACATTTATTCAAACAATCTCTCAGCTACCCGCCCACATGTCATCTAAACCTGATTATCTACGCGCTCCTCATCAAGATCTGAAAATAAAGAAGAACAATAGCGGGTGAGTTCGACAACTCAGTAAGCAAAATATCATAACATAAACATAACTTTAAAATTTGCATCTATCTCCTTTTCGTAAAATATCATGCACAAATCTTGAATAATAATAAATATCAAAAAGCTTTAAATATCTTGAAAATATCTTAAAAATTTCATTGCACATAAAAATAGGCTCATGTTTACACGTTCCATGCTATAATCTTTTACAATTTTATCATAAAGTAATGCACGTAAAATTCCGAGGGTTTTTTAATAAAAACATGAAATTCTCAAAATATCACCTCGGTCTTTTAGAAAAATCTAGCATAACAATCCCGCTTATCTGGATCTTCAAGAAAATAAGTTTCTGACTTAGCACCTATCAATACAAAATTTAATGAATTAAAAAACGCTCAAATGAAAACACAATGAAACTCTAAATCTGCCCGACAATATTAAATTCGAAATTCACTGGTCAAATTCTAAAATATAACTCACATATCTAGGATCTCTTTAAAGTCTCCAATTTAAAATATATTCTTCCCTAAAGGTGTTAAATATACACTTGTAAAATTTCATATCCAATTTCTATGTAAAACTCAATCAATAAAATCGATATTCAGCTTTGTTTATGGAGTCAAACTATACCCTGAATAAATCAATACTCATCAATTCAAAAATTCATAAAGACCTATTCTGATATCCTAAAATTCTGAAATTTGTTCCAAAGACTTCAATCATTCTAAAAGATGTCATTCTAAAATTTCATATCCAGATTCTGAATTTTACTTTATGAGAGCAAGAAAACCCTGAGTTTATCTATTTGATTGCACAAGATATAATGTGAAAAAAAATTAAAACCAATATGTGAATCTATATATAGACTCACATTAGTAGTAGACTCCCCTTTGAACTCAAAAAATATAGATTTTAAATAACCGTTCAATCTTTAAAATTTTAATAAAGATTGAATATATCAAAGATAAAAATAATTTAAACTCAAACTTCAAACTTAAAGATACAATTCAAATTTAGAGAAAATATTTTAAATATCAAATAATAAATTCATATAGTTTTTAAAAATGAAAATATCGGTTGTTACATTCTTCCCCCCTTAAAAAAATTTCGTCCTCGAAATTTGTCAAGTGAAACTGAGTGCTAACTTGCTGACTCGAAAAAAAAATCAGTTTCCCACCGTATCTTTAAAACAGATGCGGATACTTAGATCGTATTTCTTCTTCTAATTCGCATGAAACTTCCTCTCCATAATGATTGTTCCACAACACCTTTACTAGAGGAATTTTCTTGGTACGTAGGTCATGCTCCTTTTCTTTCTAAAATCCGTATAGGCTTCTCCACATAAGTAAAGTTCTCCGAAATCTTTAAAGGTTCATAATCAATGACATGCGTTGGCTCATAAATGTATTTCCTCAATTAAGACACATGGAATACATCATGCATTCCCGATACATCACAAACAAAATCGGTGCTCCCCAAGGTGACACACTAGGTCGTATAAAGCCTTTGTCTAATAGCTCTTGTAGTTGATCCTTAAGTTCTAACAACTTTGATGGTGTCATTCTATAAAGTGCCTTAGAGACTGGTGTTGTTCCAGGAAGTAGATCAATTAAAAACTCAAGCTCACGATCCGGGGGTAATCCCTGGACGTTTTCAGGAAATACATCAGAAAATTCCTTCACAACTGGAATCTGCTCCAAGTTTGTCTAATTCTTTTGTACTTCTACTACAACAGTCAAATAACCTTGACCTTCCTCACAAAGTAGCCTTCTTGCTTGGATGGCTGATATTACTGGTGGAAGGGAACGTACACAAGATCCGAAAAATTTAAATTCTGAGATTTCTAGGGGTCTAAAAATTACTTCCTTGCTTCAACAATCAATACTTGCATAATTAGTTGCTAGACAATCCATCCCTAGAATAACATCGAATCTATGCATGCTCAATACAACTAGATCTCCTAGAAGCACTCTTTCGTTTATACTTATTGGAAAACCTCTAATAACCTTCTTACATACAGTAGAACTCCCAGACGGAGTAGCTACTGCTAAATTATCTTCCAATGGTTGAGTCTCAATGGAACAAGTTCTAAGATAACTATTAGCCACAAAAGAGTGGGTTGCCCAGAGTCAAATAAAATATTCGCCTTCCTTCAGCACTCTGAGCAATCTCCGTCATAACCAATTGTGCTACCTCACTTAATACTTCAGCAGTGTTCAAGTTTGGTCCCACATTGTCCTCTCCAGTCTGACCCGTATTTTCATCATTATTCAGATTATAAAAATTTTGATAAGTACGACGTGGGGCCATACTATAATATTCACTAATGATCAAAATTTCTTATCAAAATATAATTAAATAATTATAACAAACAATTAAAAAAACAAATAATTGCAAACAATAACAAACAATTTGAAATAAAAACCTATTTTATTGTTTACAGAACCTAATAACCCGATTGCTCTGATACCAAACTGTCGCGCCTAAACCTCCAAGGCTAGAGGGAGACTTACTATCCATAAACAAATAAACTTTTGTTTTAAAAACTTATCTAAAAAAAATGAGGAATAAACTTTATTTAAAAACTTCAATAAATCTCTCTTAATATAACTTCAAAACTCTTTCAGAACACAATAATAAATATAAACATGATTAGACTCGCTCTAGAGTCAACATTTATTCCAATAATCTCTCAGCTACCCGCCCACGTGCCATCTAAACCTGACTATCGACACGCTCCTGATCATGATCTCAAAATAAAGAAAAACAATAGCGGGTGAGTTCGACAACTCAATAAGCAAAATCATTATACTAGTGTGTAACTCATGAGCCACTTTGTAACAATAAGGGACAAAATATTTGGAATCTTTCTGAACGGTTGAAAGCTGATTGTGACAATTTTAATAAAACATCTTTATCAATAAAACAATTTTATACGACATAATACTATAAAAAATCACAAATCTCAATCTATATAACTTTAACTGTACAAATTTTATAACAATAAATATAGAGAAAATCCCTTTGGCAGTAACTATGGGTCACGTTTACCCCGTGCCAGGGTTGTGCAGTTGCTACCTAGTTTGGTGATCAGCCAAACTAAGCCAATACTATGTGTAAATTCTTTCTTACTAAGGTTTGGTCACGTCCAAGTGTGCACTCGGTAAGAATCTACAAACTAAATCACTCTATTTACAGAATGTGTGCACTCAATAGGTTGCAATTGGTACTAATGCGATGTCTCTGTAACTATGTAACTCTAGGCCTCTGGGTTTGAAAATATATAAAATATCATATAATAAACATAACTTTAAAATTTGCATCCTTCTCTTCTTCTCGTAAAATATCATGCACAAATTTTGAAAAATAATAAATATCAAAAAGCTTTATCTATCTTGAAAATATCTTAACAATTTCATTGAACATAAAATAGTCTCATGTTTACGCGTTTCAAGCTATAATCTTTGACAATTTTATCATAAAGTAAAGCACGTAAAATTCTGAAGTTTTTTAATAAAAACATGAAATTCTCAAAATATCACCTCGGTATTTTAGAACAATCTAGCATAATAACCCCGCTTACTTGGATCATCAAGAAAATAAGTTTCTGACTTAGCACCTATCAATACAAAATTTAATGAATTAAAACACGCTCAAATGAAAACACAATGAAACTCTAAATCTGTCCGACAAGATTAATTCTGAAATTCACTGGTCAAATTATAAAATATAACTCACATATCTAGGTCTCCATAAAATCCCCAATTTAAAATATATTCTTCCTTAAGGTGTTAAAAATACACTTGTACAATTTCATATCCATATTCTATGTACAACTCAATCAATAAAATCGACATTCACCTTTGTTCATAGAGTCAAACTATAACATGAATAAATCAGTACTCATCAATTCGAAAATTCATAAAGACCACTTCTCATATCCTAAAATTCCCAAATTTGTACCAAATACTTATATATGTGTCATAAATAAACCCTTAAAATATCATTCCAAAATTCGAAGTATAGATATATAATTCGGTATAAAATTCCAATCTGTATAAAAGAATCTTTCTGAGCAATTTCGATTTCTCTAAGCCTAAGTTCCAGATTTGAAAACTATATCAGTCCATCTCCAAAAAATACGAAACTTTAACCCAAATTTCTCAAAGATGTCTAGTAAGAAATATTTAAAAATAATAATTTTTTAACTACTAAGATCGGCTATACAAAAATAATTCAACCAACCGCTCAGATCAAGAACCAGAATTTTTCTGAACAAAACTTGAACCCAAATTTCAATTACTCCAAGAAACCAATCAGATATAATTCGAAAATCTTGAAATAATTAAGACTAGATCTAGACAATCTATGGTTTGATAACTCATAAAATAATACAAAGAAAATATCAAGAAAATCGAAATACCTGAATTTTACTTTTTGAAAATTTGCCTAAGTGTTGAAAGCAAGAAAACCCTGATTTTATATACTTGATAGCGCAAGGTGTAATGAGAAAAAAAAATTAAAACCAATATGTGAATCTATATATAGACTCACATTAGTAGTAGACTCCCTTTTTAACTCTGAAACATTTAGATTTTAAATAACTATAAAATCTTTAAAATTTTAAAAAAATTTGACTAGATCAAAGATAAAAATGATTTAAACTCAAACTTCAAACTTAAATAGACAATTCAAATTCAGAGAAAATATTTTAAATATCAAATAATAAATTTAATTAGTTTCTAAAAATGAAAATCTCGGGTGTTACATCTTAGTTTAATATATATAAGTCTGTTTAGTTTAATCTATCCTTTTAAATCTTGTTTTTCTAATATTTATTCAAACGCCTAATATATGTTCAAACGTGTGTCGGTTTATGACTAGGTTCGAACGCGTGTTATATGCACGAATATTCAAAGGCCTCATTAATTTGTTTTATAGGGCTCTCATACATAACATCAACGCCCCATATCTACACATTCAAGAAATTTGTAGGGTATTTGTTTTCTCTTTTTGAGCGAAGTTGAAAATTTAAAAAAAGATTTGGAAGTCTAGGAGAATCTTATCACCCGATGTGTAAAAAGAGAGTTCACTCATTATAAAAAAGATGAAAAGAATACATATTATTGTTCCTTTTTCCCCCCTTACCTCAGTTGTATTTTTATTCCTTAGGTCAACGACAACACAAAGTAATGTATATATATATATATATATATATATATATATATATACACTCTTTTTGTGGCCTTGCTCAGGGGGAGTACTTAGGCTATTGCCTAAGTTGCCATACCCCGAATCAACCCTCTCTTTGAGCTATCAATATTAGACTAAAAGTTTCCAACTTCCCACATGATCCACGTGGGTAACTATATATTAGATGTTCTTGTCAAGTGTTAAGCCTATCGTTGTTACTGTCAAGTGTTAACTCTTTGATCTACTAATAGTAGATTTAAAAGTCTCCAACCCCAGATGATTCATATGGGTAATTATTAGTTGTTCTTATCAAGCCTTAAGTCTGTTGTTGTTCTTGTCAAGTGTTAATGTCTTTGAACTACCAATAGTAGACTTAAATAATGCCGACTTCCTGCATGATCCACATGGTTAATTAATAATTGCACTTGTCAAGCGTTAAGTTTTTAAACTAACAATAATAAGTCTTCGGCCTCCCACTTGATCCACATGAGTAATGATTAGTTGTTCTTGTCAAGTATTATGATCCACATGGGTAGTTAGTTATTCTTATCAAGCTTTAAGGCTTTCAATTGCCAGATTAGGAAAACTCATAGTAGACTTAAATGTCTCCGGCCAGCTCCCCCCACGTCCACCTGCGCTTAACGTTGATCTCGTCAAGGGACATCAATGAAAAATCTGGTTTAGACCCTGTTGACATGTCCTAAATTTGTTAAGTTTAGATCTGAATAATCAATCAATAAAATAAGCAGTGAAATAATAAAAAAATATCAATTACGCAAGAAAACAACGATTTAGTAGACTAAGTAAAAAACCTTCGAATTACTTATTAAAGGAAAAGGCTAGATAAAGCATAAATGACCTCTTCAAATTTTCTTGGTTTATATCTCTATGTATTTAGAGTCTCACACAATTAGCAGAAATCAATGAATCTCACTCGTAACATTTCCTGAGCTGAATTTGAAGTGCAGTAGAGATCTGTCCTTTCAAATATATATTCATGTTAACCAACTAGCTGAGTTCTCCCAAATCCATTGAATCCAATATATCCTTTTCATAATAGAAATTAGTAAGAACTTACAAGAAATTTGAAATTGAAACCTCATCTAAATTGGCTAATTTATTATATTTGCAACCAATAATATTCAAATATAGTATTGAAATTTAAATAAAATGAAATAACATTGATTGGGTGAACACCCATGTTATCCTTTTTCTTCCAGAAATAATATGGTCGCATTGTTTCCAGTTACTGCCGTAGGAAACTTGCACACAAGCACTGCTCGGGTAATTAGCTTCAAACTTACTTGGAGGGAAATAAAATACTTTAAATCACTGTGTCAAGTCCCATAATCCAATTTTCATGACCACATTAATGGAAATATTTTTACATCACGAAATCCAATACTCAACACGGATCAATTCAGATGACCATTTGGAACACTATATACATAAAATTTCACGGATAAATAACATTACGAAAAGTTACTCAACTCACCAATTCTAATGCACCAGAATTTTAACGCTCAAATGCCACCTTAAGTCTTTGAGCTACCAATAATAGACTTAAAAGTCTCTGCTCTCCTGCGTTGATTCACACGGGTAATTAATTATTCTTGTCAAGCTTTAAGTCTTTGAACTACCATACTAGGACCACTTATAGTAGACTCAAACATCTCCTGCCGCCCACATCGTCATGAACAATGTACCTTATAAGTTTTTCTTGTCAAGCTTTTAAGTTTGTGAACTACATTAGGGACATTAATTAATGCAAAGCTTGTTGCCTCGTTACGTACCATGCAGTGATAATCTAAGAATCCATTTCATTTGATCAAATATTATATGATTATACATTCTCACATGCCTTGCACGTACGCGCGGTATAACTCATTTCTCTCACTCAAAAATTGTTAACTTCTTTTATTTCTTTTTTGCTATTTTGAGAAGGCTGTTTAAGATTAAAACGGAATTGAAAGTGTAAATTCACTGAGAGGTTTTGGTGCAGTAGTAAGAACAAAGATAGAATCCATATTAACCTTGACTCATGGGATCCACTCAAATCTATCTGCATTATTGCTCTTATTTTAAAGATCATTAGCATATATATACACTTCATTCTACATTGTTTTTGTATAATTTATATTTTTTTTCTCTATGTTTGTATAATTTATATTCGCAACCCTTTTACAGCACAAGATGAATCAGATCCCCAGAACGTATGGTTCGAAAGGCTTGGGACACGTGTCAACCTAATTCCTTCCCCCCTCTCTCTCTCTCTCTCCCTCAAAACGGAGTTGCAATAATCGTAGAACACTGAACACTATTTGCTATATATACCCCAGCCACTTAGAGCAGCTTTCATCTCGCTTCGACTTTTGTCCATTCGTCTAGCAAATCACAAGGTAGGATCGAAGCTGCATGCACATGCTTTTCAATATGTTTCTTGATCTCCTAATAGACGAGATCGATGTTCTATGTTTTCATCTTCGTGTCCAGACAGATGAAAAAGTAGAAAATTTTATCATTAATCTATCTTATAAACTTCTGAGGTTACTCATGATCTTCAATTAGATTTACGCCCATTTTTCCAAATTTGCATCCGACGTTTCTCTTGAATCCATATGACGGCTACTTTTGAAAATTTCATCATGTTTACTTTTTTTTCAGCACTGAAGTACTCATGTAATATCTCTAGAACACATTTAGGACCTCCCGTCCTCTCTCCTATCCGGGCATAGCTTCTATGACCCGATTTTATTCTCCTGTTGTGGTTGTTTAGTTTGTTTCTGCCCAGAGGGGGCTTTTCCCGCCAGTTGGTGGCTTCGCCACCCTCTTTGCGGGCTTTGTTTTCATTTCTCTAGTTGATTTTGTTCTTAGCTCTAGAGCTATGTTCTATTTGGTTCCGATAGCTATCGTCTACTGTTTCTCGCCACCCACTCTTTCTGTCTGGCTTGAAACATTTGTGGTTTATCGATCCTTTTTGTTCTCGCTAGCCTTTTTTGCAACCTAGTTGTGCTTGGATTTTTTATTTTTTTATCTTTATCGTATCTGGTACTTTGGATTCAATGCAATGATAGCCTCATGGTGTTATTCAGCTAAAGGCCGCTACAACTCCTCTATATATACGTATTGTTTTAATGCATTAGCTAGGCTTCAATATTGGAGTATGGAAATATATTAAGAAGTGGACAATGAGGGGAAAAGACTAAAAAAATACTCACACACCAAATATCCATTAATTATCAACATCAAAATTCTAACGTGTTTTTATACATTTTATTTTGTTATCAATGCCTTGATGCAGAAGGTGCAAGAGATTACATAAAGACTTCAGAAATCCAGATGGTACGATCAATGATTTCTCGTTACAAGTCTAATTACCTAATATTTTGCAAAGTTTTTTCTTTCATCAAACTATAAGCAATTTTTATGACCCCCTGACCAATTATATTATAAGGGCAGTTATTTGTGTCGTTTCTTGTCGCTTATCTGCGGTTTTTTAACCTGGTACACAGGCGACTTACGCCTCAACAGGGCCATGGGGAGGTCGAGGTGGTGAGGACTGGAGTTATTTGTTTCGGGGAGAGTTAAAAGAAATTTTAATTGATGCCGGAGGAGGATACATCAAGTCTATCGCGTTCAAAGACGAACACGGGTACAGTCCATGGTTCGGCGCCTCCAACAAGGGATATGAAAACTTTGAAAGGGTGGGCCTTGATTTGATTTTTGGTACCAAATTAATGTTTGTCAAAGAATAAATCTTATTGTCTTCGGCAGGATATAAATCAAACATCGATTGTTTAAAAATATTTCTTTTGTCTTTCTGGGATCAATCAGTACTTCTTACAATCTTAACTGTTGCATTTGATTAGAGGATTAAAATTTTGTCAGCATACTTCAATTCTGTCTTTTTTCATGCTTGAGTGGATAATTTAATAAGGTTTTCTTTGCAGTTTTCTCTCGACGGCCCTGAGGAGTATTTGGTGCGTATAGAAGGGTCGTACGGACAGTTTTTTTTTGGTTACGACACCGTCAACTATTTGACCTTTGCGACCAACCATAACAAGATTCATAAGTACGGCACCACGACCGTGGGTGAAACTGATTTCAGCATTCCTATAAAATCCGGTAGGGTTGTTGGGTTTCATGGCAGGTGTGGTGGCTACGTCGATGCTATTGGTGCACACGTAGCACCAGCATCGAACCCCTAGTTGTGGTGTACCGATCGAGAGATGGAGCAGAGGTTCTGGTTTATATATGCAATATTTGGAAAAATAAATGGTTTATATATTCTCTACTACTTTCACTGTGCAGTATCCGAGAATATTCAAAATAAAACTTCTCATGCAGTACTAATGTAAAGTCTGTTTGTTATCTATACGGGCCTACTGCCTGTTTGTTTAATTTGTATGTGCCTGCGAGCCTGTCTGTCCTATTAAGTGCTCTATAAAATATTAAAATAAAAGCAACTTTGCTCCAACTTTTCTATTTATTTTGTTGTACCTATTGATTATTTCTATTTGCAGTGCTACGGCTTTATATTCTTAGGTTTCTGTTCCATCTTCGATAAAATCTGGATCTTTTAAACTATATTGGATCGATGACCTTCTATATTGGTATGCATAAACCAACTTTACATGTATCTATCTGGGGATAACCAGCTTGTATAAATTTCAAAGGAGACCGTAAACGTGCATGATGCAATTTGTTTTTAGAGCTTCAATTCGCGAAAGTATTGAGCTCTGCTCTCTGTGCAAAATAAAATTTAAGGCTTCACCATAATAAACTAATGACAGGGAATGTTTCTCCCTACAATCTGAATCAAATTAGGAACCCAACTTGCAGTAAATAGAGTTTTATAATCTCTGTGCTCATTCTTCTTTCCCAATAGGGGATAGAAAAACGGACGCTCGCAAGCGCGCGTATATGAATTCTAGTATTTGGGGACCCATTAATGCTGCTCCGATACTAATGCCTCTGCGATTCCAGAGCTTGTGGCAAAATCTGTAGGGAAACATTTATGTAAAACAATAGAATATGTTCCCAAGCAGAAAACGCTATATGTGAAGCAATTAATTACTACAATTCAAATAAAACTATTGATAAAACCACCTCATCAAACATGAGGATGAGAGTCACAGCTTGCTGCACGTAGAGGCGTAATTAGTGACAAGCCCGCCCAAGAATAGGGGAAGGGCCTGCATAGAGCTAGGAAAGACTAGATAAAAGAACAACAAGCAACCCTGCATAACTCTCTCAGGTTTAAGGACAACATAAGCTAATTGTGTTGAATATCATTCTCTACATCAGTGATCATTTCCAGAAGGTTTTTATATTTGGTTCCGTTCAGTGCATCTACTCTTGCATTATACCCACTCGTTTGCTTAATGTCACCACCTCGATGACGAAGTCCATCATTCTATCTTATAGAGGGACAACGAGTGTAGACCAATTTGTACATCATTATGTATCTTGGTCTAGAACAAAGTGAGTCAACAAGGATCCGAAAAGTCGTGAGAACAATCATTCATTAATCATTGGCATGACTACATTGTTGCTCAACAACATGACATCTTATGTCATTGTAAAATATGACATCATATGTCATTTCCAAATATGACATCATATGTCATGGATATACCCAAAATAATATACAAGTGATAAATCATTAACAATAATTATCTCATAATTATACAAAATGAATGGTTTTGAGGGCATACATCAAACACGGTGGCCGTAAGGCCATGGACCACCACGATCACGGCGGCCAAACGCACGCTGTTAGGCTGCACGATGGCCACCGCTGGAACGGCGGCCAGGAGTGCTGGTCACTGGCCCCTTTCCAAGGGCGTCACAGGCATCTCTATGCCTGGGTCATACGCTTTGGGCCGCGTTAGTAGGACAGTTTTACCCTACCGGGTCCAATAATTGGGCTCCTGCACTGTTATGGGATGTCTTTATTTTGGGCTGTGTTTTCATGAGGCCCGATTTTTCATGAGCTATTGGTTTGGGCCTTTTTTATTTTTTAAGTTTTTGGGCCGCGTAATTGTTAGGCCCGTTTTTTTTAAAACAAAATGGATAGGCCCAGCCCAATATCAAAGCCCAATACAATTTTTTAAAAATAAAAACCAAAAGGGACATCTGCACGGAGGAAACCACTTTTGACAAGAAAAAGATCTAAGGATACCAAGCCAGGAGGGTAAATTGGGACCTAGGAAGTATTCTGCCGAGACAAGCAAAGAAGAAGTATATAAGAGAAAAGGGAGCAAAATGGAACGATACGAAGACTCATCAGACTCTCTGATGTATTCTTCACTTCTTGAGAACCTAAAATTTCTTAACAGCTTCTAGCATGTCTAATTTTTTTAGCTACTGTTAAATATTTGTAACTCCAAAGGGCTACAGTAAGAAGGGGAATATGACAAATACCCCAACCACAGACCATGACTTTATCGAGACTTAAGTTTTCGAGCAGGACCGGCTTAAGTCAAATGGAGGCCTAGGGCAACAAAAATTAGTATGCCTTTTATATAAATATTGATATAAAATATTTAAAATCATAGGAAAATTATTAAATTTGATATAAAACATTCAAAGGTTAAATTAATTGTTTTTTATAGGTCTCACATACATAACATCAAGGCCCTATAATTTGCACAGTTAGAAATTTTATAAGGCATTTTTTTTCCTTTTGAGAGAAGATTAAAATCTAAACAACGATTAGTAAGCCTAGGAGAAACATATCACCCGACAAGTACAAAGACATTCCAGTCAATATAAAAAAGATGAAAAGAATACATTTTGCCATTCCTTTTTTTCCCTTAGCTCAGTTGTATTTTTATTCCTTAGGTCGTCTACAACACAAAGTAACATATATATATATATACTCTTTTTGGGGCCTTGCTCAGGGGGAGTCCTTAGGCAATTGCCTATGTTGCCTTACCCAGAACCAACCCTCACTTTGAGCAATCAATAGTAGACTGAAAAGTCTCCAACTTCCCACATGATCCACATGGGTAACTATATACGGGATGTTCTTGTCAAGTGTTAAGCCTATCGTTTTTCTTGTCAAGCGTTAATTCTTTGAACTTCCAATAGTAGATTTAAAAGTCTCCGACCCCCAACATGATTCACATGGGTAGTTATTAGTTGTTCTTATCAAGCCTTAAGTCTGTCGTTCTTCTTGTGAAGTGTTAAAGTCTTTGAACTATCAGTAGTAGACTTAAAAGTCTTTGAATTCCCACATGATCCACACGGGTAATTATTAGTTATACTTGTCAAGCGTTAAGCCTTTAAACTACCGATATATTTCTTAGGCCTTCCACTTGATCCACATGATAATGACTAGTTGTTCTTGTCAAGTATTATGATCCACACGGGCAGTTAGTTATTTGTATCAAGCTTTAAGTCTTTGAACTACCAGATTATGACAACTCATAGTAGACTTAAATGTTTCCTGCTAGCTCCCCCACATCCACCTGAGCTTAACGTTGATCTTGTCAAGGGACATCAATGAAAAATTTGGTTTAAAACCTATTAACACCTAATTTAGTGAATAAATGTTACCCTTTTATTTAAAAATTGATAACAATTTTAGAACATGTCCTAAATTTGTTAAGTTTATATCTGAATAATCAATCAATAAAATAAGTAGTGAAATAATAAAACAAATATCAATTACGCAAAAAACAACGATTTAGTCGACTACGTAAAAAACCTTCGAATTACCTTTTAAAGGAAAAACCACTTCGAGCGAGGTAACAGTAGAAATTCACTGAGAAGTAAAAGGTTACATCGGTGATTCAGACATGAGCAACCTCCGGTTACTTGACTCTACCTGCATCGGTAATTTAGACATGAGCAATCTAAGTAATCCGTGGCTACATGTAGCCGTTGCAGAAACGGCCATGTTCGACCGGTATATGTAACGTTCAAACATGGGACACATGTATAAAGCATGTACTTGATGCCAGAAAAAGTTCGAACAACGAACGGGTTTCTAACAGGTGGTCTCTCCTTATTCGTTGTTGACTGAGGCGCCGCAGGCAATGTTTTATCGTTGCCTACAACGCATGAACCTGTTCAAATGATTTATTTTCGTTCAGAAACTCAATTTTCAGTTATCATTTCACTCAGAAGAGGCTCTCCTCAGGTACGTGATCATCTCCATTTTGTTTCCTTGTTTTTCTTGCTAGTTTTACTTAATGTTTTCGTCTCCATTTAATATTAAATTTAAATGGATGAAGATTTTTTTTCCTTTCTGCAAGCTTGTTTTTGTTTATGTTTTTTTTGTAGGATTAGGCACTTGTTAAACTTGTGGTTTTGTCTATGTCAATATTAGTAAGAATAATAATTTTTCGTGTGATCAATTTATTTTTACAGTGCAAAGATGATTCCATTGCAGTATGTGCGGTTTAATGTTGTTTTTTTGGTTTTTTTCCCTTTCTGCAAGCATGTTTTCACGTATGTTTTTATTAGTAGGATTAGGACTTTTTATAGTGTTGTTTTCGTCTATGTCAATATTAGTAGGAATAGGGATTTTTATAGTGATCAATGTTTTTTTACATTACAAAAATGATTCTATTGCAGTATGTGCTGTTTAATGAGAGGAGAAATTGTTGAGTTGCAAAGTCTGTGTATTTTAATCAAGTATTAATATTATTTGGATATTATGATTTTATCTAGATAATCACGTTATTATCCCTAGCTCAACATCAAGCGTTGATTTACAAGAGACCGGTTGTTTTTTAGCGAGATCGTGTTCCACATGGCCTGCTGATCTCGCATATGTTAGTGGTTGTTGGTGTTCCTATTTTACCTGATGAAAAGATACAAACTCCATGTAGACCATTATCTCATGCTACATTTAGTCGCAGGGCAACTCATCTGCCTCGTGCTGGATCACAAGTTACTGATGATGTCTTTACAAATGAGAATACCGTGGATGACGGACCGTCTCCTCGTACCCATCCCCCACAACAAGGAGGAAGATCGACTTATGAGGCTGGTCAAAGCTCTTCTAGCCAGGTCGAGAGTCCTCCATGGATGAACACGCTATTGGATGAGTTCATGGAACGGATAGACGTGCGATTTGGAAAGATTGAATAGGCGATCTAGGAACTCAGGAAGGAGTGAGACACTTGATCATCGACTATCTTAGCATTTTTTGTGAGACTTGATGAGTTAGTGTTTTAAATATAGTGTGTTTACCATATGTTTTTTTATTATGAGTATAGAGATGTTTTAGTATTTTTGTATCGCACATTTTGAGATATTATGTATTGACATGGTTTTTATGATATTATAGTTATCAAAATTTTATTATAATCACTTGCTAGTATTGCAGCTTTTATGATTATTTTTTGCTCCTTGTAATGATCAATTAGATTATAAGGACATTCTACATTGGTTCTATAATTACAATATTTAATTTCACTACATTAGTTGTTGAAGAAATATCAACAGAAAACTATTATATAGTTTATATATAATTATATAGTTTATTATTTACTGATCATAATGAGACATCTAATTACATGACAAAAGAATTAAATACACGAAAAAAAATAATTAGTGATTTTTCATATTTAAATCCATTATATTTTCTTAATAAAAAAAACTTTTACATTGATATAAGTAAATTAGACATGATTTTATCTTTACATAAAATTTAACTTAATATTTAAAACCTCTCCGTAAGAGGTCTAATTAATTGAATGTTTTTTCGAATTCTTATGTCACGCCCCAAACCTTCAAGGCTAGAGGGTGACTTACTATCCATAAACAAATAAACTTTTGTTTTAAAAACTTATCTAAAAAAATGCAGAATAAATTCTATTTAAAAACTTCAATAAATCTCTCTTAATAAAACTTAAAAACTCTTTCAGAACACAATGAAAAAATCTAAACACTATTAGACTCGCTCTAGAGTCAACATTTATTCAAACAATCTCTCAGCTACCCGCCCACATGTCATCTAAACCTGATTATCTACGCGCTCCTCATCAAGATCTGAAAATAAAGAAGAACAATAGCGGGTGAGTTCGACAACTCAGTAAACAAAATATCATAACATAAACATAACTTTAAAATTTGCATCTATCTCCTTTTCATAAAATATCATGCACAAATCTTGAATAATAATAAATATCAAAAAGCTTTAAATATCTTGAAAATATCTTAAAAATTTCATTGCACATAAAAATAGGCTCATGTTTACACGTTCCATGCTATAATCTTTTACAATTTTATCATAAAGTAATGCACGTAAAATTCCGAGGGTTTTTTAATAAAAACATGAAATTCTCAAAATATCACCTCGGTGTTTTAGAAAAATCTAGCATAACAATCCCGCTTATCTGGATCTTCAAGAAAATAAGTTTCTGACTTAGCACCTATCAATACAAAATTTAATGAATTAAAACACGCTCAAATGAAAACACAATGAAACTCTAAATCTGCCCAACAATATTAAATCCGAAATTCACTGGTCAAATTCTAAAATATAACTCACATATCTAGGATCTCTTTAAAGTCTCCAATTTAAAATATATTCTTCCCTAAAGGTGTTAAATATACACCTGTAAAATTTCATATCCAGATTCTATGTTAAACTCAATCAATAAAATTGATATTCAGCTTTGTTTATGGAGTCAAACTATACCCTGAATAAATCAATACTCATCAATTCAAAAATTCATCAAGACCTATTCTGATATCCTAAAATTCCGAAATTTGTTCCAAAGACTTCAATCATTCTAAAAGATGTCATTCTAAAATTCGAAGTCAAGCTATATCATTACGTATAAAACTTCAATCTGTATCAAAGAATCTTTTTGTGCAATTGCGATTTCTCTAAGCCTAAATTCTGAATTTTCAAAACCATATCGTTATATCTCCAAAACATACGAAACTTTAACCCAAACTTCTCAAAGATGTATAGTAAGAAATATCTAAAAATCATAATTTTTTACCTTCTAGGATCGACTACACAAAAATAATTCAACCTACTCCTCAGATCAAGAACCACAATTTTTCTGAATAAAACTTCAACCCAAATTTCAATTACTCCTATAAACCCATCAAATCTAATTCGCAAATCTCGAAATAATTAGGACTATCTAGACACTCTATGGTTTGATAACTCATAAAATGAATAAAATCAAAATATCAAGAAAATCAAAATACCTGAATTTTACTTTATGAGAGCAAGAAAACCCTGAGTTTATCTACTTGATTGCACAAGGTATAATGTGAAAAAAAATTAAAACCAATATGTGAATCTATATATAGACTCACATTAGTAGTAGACTCCCCTTTGAACTCAAAAAATATAGATTTTAAATAACCGTTCAATCTTTAAAATTTTAATAAAGATTGAATATATCAAAGATAAAAATAATTTAAACTCAAACTTCAAACTTAAAGAGACAATTCAAATTTAGAGAAAATATTTTAAATATCAAATAATAAATTCATATAGTTTTTAAAAATGAAAATCTCGGGTGTTACATTCTTCCCCCCTTAAAAAAATTTCGTCCTCGAAATTTGTCAAGTGAAACTGAGTGCTAACTTGCTAACTCGAAAAAAAAATCAGTTTCCCACCATATCTTTAAAACAGATGCGGATACTTAGATCGTATTTCTTCTTCTAATTCGCATGAAACTTCCTCTCCATAATGATTGTTCCACAACACCTTTACTAGAGGAATTTTCTTGGTACGTAGGTCATGCTCCTTTTCTTTCTAAAATCCGTATAGGCTTCTCCACATAAGTAAAGTTCTCCGAAATCTTTAAAGGTTCATAATCAATGACATGCGTTGGCTCATAAATGTATTTCCTCAATTAAGAAACATGGAATACATCATGAAGAGAAATTCATTATTGATTGTGGGTCATCTTTCTTAACCATCCCTGGTTTCAAACTGCTATATGATATATAAGTACTGCATTACTCCTAGCAGCGTGCGAACTGCCAGTGGTGTCCACACCTGCACGCTCCATTAATGGTTTGACTCGCATGAAATTAATTCATGATAGTTCTAGTACACTTCTTTCTTGTTTTTGTTTTTCCTTTTACTTGAAGAAGAAAAAGCTTTCATAATTTAGATACTGGTTAGATTTCTTCAGAAAATAGCAGAAAAATCTTCATCATTAAAGTTTAGCATTCGAAGGAAATTAAAGCAAAACATCTAACATATTTTTTTAAAAAAATAAAATAAAAGATTATAGTACATTTAGAATTTATTTAAAATATAGAAGATGATAGTACATATATATTTGTGTATAGATATAGGTATTAATATTTATGATTGCTTTATCTCTAATTTCGTGCTGTAAACGTGATGCATGATATTTAATTGGACTTGATTCAAATCGATGGGGCGGTTGATCATGATCACCATCCCAACACAAATTTGGAGATCAGCATATCTTTAGGTTATGTTTGTTTCATGTCTCAAAACGTTTTAACTCACTTTTTCATCAATTCAAATACTTTTTCACTAATCCTAATAATTTTTTACAAATTCCAACAACTTTTAACACACTTTTCACCAATTCCAAGAGAATTTACACTACTTTTAAAGAAATAAAAACACAAAAATATATCTCAAGACTTAAACCAAACATAGCCTTAATTTTGGTTCTTATGGATGTGGGACGTGATTCATCCAGCTTAATGATATTCATCGAGAAAGGGAAGAGTTCCTTGGTAATTACGAATGAAAAAAAGTAATAGATTACTTCAAGACTCACCCATATATAGAGAAAGTATAAAAAGAAAAAAGAAATACAACAGAGAAAGTTCAAAAAACGTCCACTGATAAAGTGCATGCCTGCTAAAAGACAATTATATATAAAAGAGAAAAGAGACCAAATTCTATGGCATATATTTTCTGCTTTTTTTTTTAATAAGCAAGGACTATTAAAACATTTGCACACGTATATTGAAGTTTTTGAGAGTAAAAAGTGCATATACTCTTTCTAAAAATTGAAATTTTGAGTATTAAAATTTGTGAAAAAATTAAAAAAATATTTTGAATATTTTTACATATATTATAACAGAAATAGATAATTTAATGAAAGAAATATATTATTTTATAGTTATTTATTGTATAAAATTGGAGGAGAATTTCGATTAGATAGCATATCCTTAGAACCCTTTCGATGCAATAGGAGTCTTGGCACTAATTTGCAGGCTCCAATTTTCACTCAAATTTCTATATATCATAAATAATAGGATAAAAGTAGTTCAATTAAAAAACTTACTGATTAAATTGGAATCAAAAGGAAAAATCTATAATATTTAAACTAATTTTATAATTAAAATATCAGTTAAATTATGAACTTGTTTACATAATTCAAACTCACAACTACCCTACCCAATAAATAGAATTTTTCAGTAAATAAAAAATCGTCGTTTCGTTTCAACGACCGAATGTGGTCCAGCAAAATCTTTTTCTTCTTTCCATTGTAAAAACAGTTCTCCAACTAAACAAGTAATTAATACTTTTTAAAAAGTATTAAAGTATGAAAAGTCTGTTTGTTATCTATACGGGCCTACTGCCTGTTTGTTTAATTTGTATGTGCCTGCGAGCCTGTCTGTCCTATTAAGTGCTCTATAAAATATTAAAATAAAAGCAACTTTGCTCCAACTTTTCTATTTATTTGTTATACCTATTGATTATTTCTATTTGCAGTGCTACGGCTTTATATTCTTAGGTTTCTGTTCCATCTTCGATAAAATCTGGATCTTTTAAACTATATTGGATCAATGACCTTCTACAAATTGGTATGCATAAACATACTTTACATGTATCTATCTGGGGATAACCACCTTGTATAAATTTCAAAGGAGACCGTAAACGTGCATGATGCAATTTGTTTTTAGAGCTTCAATTCGCGAAAGTATTGAGCTCTGCTCTCTGTGCAAAATAAAATTTAAGGCTTCACCATAATAAACTAATGACAGGGAATGTTTCTCCCTACAATCTGAATCAAATTAGGAACCCAACTTGCAGTAAATAGAGTTTTATAATCTCTGTGCTCATTCTTCTTTCCCAATAGGGGATAGAAAAACGGACGCTCGCAAGCGCGCGTATATGAATTCTAGTATTTGGGGACCCATTAATGCTGCTCCGATACTAATGCCTCTGCGATTCCAGAGCTTGTGGCAAAATCTGTAGGGAAACATTTATGTAAAACAATAGAATATGTTCCCAAGCAGAAAACGCTATATGTGAAGCAATTAATTACTACAATTCAAATAAAACTATTGATAAAACCACCTCATCAAACATGAGGATGAGAGTCACAGCTTGCTGCACGTAGAGGCATAATTAGTGACAAGCCCGCCCAAGAATAGGGGAAGGGCCTGCATAGAGCTAGGAAAGACTAGATAAAAGAACCTGGCCCCAATCAACAATCTTTTAATCGGCAATTAATAGAACAACATATTTGAATTCAAAGAACAACAGAATAAGTTCGGAAGCAAATAACGCAATAAAGAAAATTACTCCAATTCAAACAACGATTGTTAAAAGAACCACATCAAACATGAGGATGAGAGTCGCTTGCTGCCCGTGAGGCAAGAAGGACAAGCCTGTCAAAGAATTGGGGAAGGGCTTGTAGCGGTAAAAAAAGACAAGATAAAGGCAACTGGCCCAATCAACAATCTTTTACCCAATATATTTTACATTTCTCTATGTTAGTCTTTTAGTGTTGGCAAAGAAATGAAAACCATGAGTTAGTGATGCAAAGTTCTTGAAACTATTTCAAAATTTAGATTTTGAAATATTTCATTCCTTTTAGAAATGAGAATCTTAAAGAACTAATGGAACAAATCTGATTCTAGAGGATTTCTGAAGGGAGATAAAGGAAGTGAGGAATGTGAAGGAGCCGAGGGTAAAAAAGGGGATATATAATGGGATCAGGAATAGGTACTGTAAAAACAAAAGGAGATTGATTGTGAATGATCTGACTAATTTTAGAATGAAGGGGGAATATTTTTTCATGGAATATGTGGTTGCGAGAAACAAAGGTAGGGTAAGTTTTTAAATCCTGAAGCTTGTAAACTTTCTTACCAAAGGGGTAACCTAAGAAAATAGATGGACAACTACGTGGATTAAACTTTTTGCCACCTTGGACTAAAGTGGTGGCAAAAGATAAACACCCAAAAACTCTAAGATGCTTGTATGTGGGGGGTTGACCAAAGAGAACCTCAAGGGGAGATTTATTTCCTAATTTAGGTGTGGGAATACGGTTAATGAGGTAGGTGGTGGTTATCACACAATCTACCCAATATTTCAGGGTAAGCCAAATTGAAATTTTAGAGCTCTAGCGACTTGGAGAATGTTGGTGTTTTCTTTCGACAATTCTATTTTGTTCGGTGTTTCGACAGAAGATTTTTGATGTATGATACCCATTTTTGAATAAAATTCAGGAGAGACCATTTTCACTACGAAACATTTTTATATTGGTACTAAATTTATTTTCAATTAGGGCCGAAAAGGAATAGATGCAAGTTTTGGCTTCCAATTTTTTTTTTCATCATATATGTCTAGGTGCATCTACAAAAATCATCCACAATTGTAAGAAAACACTTAGATTCATTATAAGCAGTTGTAGCATAGGGTCCCTATAAAACTAAATGTATCAACTCAAAAAGAGAAGATGAAATGTGTGGACTGTCATTAAAAGGTAATTTATGTTATTTAACAAAGGGGCAAACTAAACAAGGTTGTGTATGTGTGGAAATAGTAGGTAAACAGGATCAGAATAAGGTTATATCTAGAGGTGGATAAGTCTCCCAAAGAGTAGTGCCAAAGGTCAAATGGTGAAGCTATTCCAACAGCTGCAGATGAGATGGAGGACTGTTTGGACCATGGCTTGAGATTGGTCAGAAGGTTCTCGAGTTCATGAGCTTGTACTGCTTGTGTGATGAAACAACAATGCATTTGTTCAGTTAACTTTCTGGCGGACAATAAGTTGAAACTAAAGGATGGGACGCACAAAAGAATATCTTCAACAGATAGTAGGTGTTACTGAACACTACCAATATGTGACACGGAGACCATTTCTCCTTTGGGTAATTTAACAGAGTAAGAATAACGGGAAGTAATTTGAGAAAGGAGTGAGGTTCTACAGGCTATGTTGTCTGTATCACCCGTGTTTATAATCCAATGAAAATTGGTGCTGGTGTGAGTTGCAGACGAAAGACATAAAGACATACCAGACATAGTGGCAGAGTATTTTGCAACAGAGTGAGGAGTAGTTTGGGTATGGCTGACCGAATGGGCAGTAGTTATAGAATCTTTTTTGGACAAAGCCATGTTTTCCTACAATTGCCCTCTGGTTAATGAAGCTGATTCTTCACCATATTCATCACCAAGTAATTGTCCAATGGCTTGATGGGCTGTGTTGTTGATGAATTTTGTTTTCGGCAGGCAACCTGTGACCAAGCGGACAACCATGAAGTTTGAGTAGCTTTCAACGGTATGCCATGTCATAATCTAATTAGAACATAGGGGTGACTCGGCTTTCAACCATTGTTATCTGCTAGTGTGTTGCATCTTTGTCCTTGATAGCCTCTTGGTAAATATATGGATCATCATCCAACCCCTCTGATAGCATCTGATAAATCTCATTTATCATGTCATATCTAACTGGAGGTTTATGAATTATTTTACTACGTCGAGGCTCTTAAGTTCTGTATTCTTCAGACTCATCAGTGGATTCAGTTATATGTTTTTCAACAATCTTATTTGCCATAGTTTCTGTTTCAGCTGATTGTTTGTCTAGGAAAATCTTGTTTTTCCCATTACTTAGGTTGTACTCATCTTCCAGGAATATTGCATTCCTACTGATAATTACCTTTCATCATCTTAGTTATAAAGGTGATAACAAGTTGATCTTTTGGGGTAATCCGCAAATAAACATCTTTCAATCCTTGACTCCAGCTTCTCCATTAAACTTTTTAACGTAAGTTGGGTATCCCCATACTCTCAAGTGTTTCATACTTGGTTTTTTGTCGGTCCATAACTCATATGGAGTATTAGGAACAAACTTAGTGGGTATCCTGTTTAGAATATAAACAGCTGTCTCTAAGGCATAACCCTAAAAATAAACAGATAATTATGACATGCTCATCATTGATCGAACCATATCTAATAATGTTTTGTTTCTTCTTTCTACAACACCATTATGATGCGGCGTAGCGGGGGGAGTCAACTAAGATATGATGCATTTTTCTCTGAGATTAGTTTGAAAATCTCCAGAGAGATATTCACCTCCTCTATCAGATCGAAGTATCTTGATACTCCTTTCCTGTTGATTCACAACTTCACTCTGAAATTCTTTGAAATTTTCAAATGATTCAAACTTGTGTTTCATTAGGTAAACATAACCATACCAGGATAATCATCTATGAAAGTGATGAAATATGAGAATCCTCCTCTGGCTATGTTGTTAAAAGGACCACATACATCAGTGTGAACTAACTCCAACAACTCTATGGTTCTAGTTCATTTTCCTTTAAAAGGATTTTTTGTCATCTTTCCTTGCAAGCAAGGCTCGCATATTGGGTACGGCTCAACCTTCAAAAGGTCTAAAGGCTCATCCCTAACTAATCTATTGATCCTATCCCGATTAGCTTGACTAAGTCTTAGATGCCACAAGTAAGTGGGATTGACATCCCTCTTCGTTTTGAGAGTTTTCACACTGGTATCAGCATCATTCTCTATATTATTCATAGAGTCTACAACATTTTTCAAAATATAAAGACCATCCATCAAAGTACCAACAGCAATAAACTGATTTTGAACGAGTCAGGCAAAGATGCCAATTCGCTCCAACCTTGGTCTCACCATCAATTTCTGCACCCAGTGTCTCCAGTTCTGTGATGAAAAAAATCATCTTCAGGACATGTTGCCGAACTGGAGCACCTTCCACCATTTTGGTGGTCATCATCAGTTTTATAACATGATGGCGTGCAGAACGTCTTTGCTCACCAAATAGCTCCAGGGGATATACAAGTATCTCCTTAGGTGTTGCTATGCCCTCACATTGCTTTAGCAATAGGTTGGACATAGAAACCAACATATAACATCATAGTAATGGAGTTTGTTAAAAAGTAAGGAGAGACAAATTGATGGAATATTTTTCTTATGAAAAAGTATTGAAGTTGTTGTAAAAAGGTTTTGGAATATTTTTTATGTTTGGATGTAAAAATTTGGACTTTTTGAATTTTTTTTAATAAAATTGAAAACTTTCAATACCCTAACATCATAGTTTTACTTCATGGTCTTGCATCATACTGCTAACCATCATTTTTCTGGCGTCATGATCAGTTCAATCCTTGAAGAATTTGATCTCCCAAGATGAAACTCCCACAGCCGGTAATACTTCGCAAAAGAGTAAGTGCTTAATCAAACTTCATTTCTTACTGTCTTTCTGTATCTTTCCCTTGATTTCTTTCTGTCTTTCCGTCTGGACTTTTTGCCTTTTTTCCTGCCGTCTGGATTTGAGAGATGGATAATTTTATTTCTCTGCCTGCAGCTTCTCGCTCTTTCTCCTTGTTATCTCCCTTTCGGAGCAAGAATAGTGAAAAGAAACTGACAACATGAAAATGTGGATCATATGTTTGAAGGTGAGGAAGCAGATTGTTGTGTATCTTTGGTTGCGAATTTTCACAGTGTTAGAAATAAAAAAAAATTTACTTGATAAGTGAGACATCCATTAGGGAACACCCAATTGGATTAATTGTGTTAACTCACTTATATTTAAAACATTACAAGGGGGCTTCTATATATAAGTTTAAAAACTCACACACCCCACATTGCTAAGCAATGTGGGACTACATCACTTTTAACACTCCCCCGCAAACTCAAGGTGGAAAACCGACAAACCTTGAGTTTGGAGTTACAAAAATAATTACAAGAAAAAAAATAATTGCAAAGATTGCCGGTACTAAGCCGGGAAATCGCCGGTACTGCGCCGGGAGGATGCCGATACTGAGCAGGGAAATTGCCGGTACTGAGCCGGATGGTCGCCGGGAGAAGCCGGTACTGAGCCGGATGGTCGCCGGGAGAAAGCCAGTACTGAGCCGGGAGAAAACCGGTACTAAGCCGGATGGTCGCCAGGAGGTAACCGGACTAAGCCGAAAACCTTCCTCTGATACCATGTTAGAAATAAAAAATTTATATTTGATAAGTGGGACATCCATTAGGGGAACACTCAATTGGATTAATTGTGTTAACTCACTTATATTTAAAACATTACAAGGGGGCTTCTATATATAAGCTTAAAAACTCACACACCCCACATTGTTAAGCAATGTGGGACTACATCACTTTTAACAGTTATCCTTGTTGTAATTTGAAAAGACAAATATAATTAGAAGTCACAATTGTAGTGAAAATGATCCTTGTACATCGCATTCGTGTTTCAATGTTGGAAATGGTGAATTGTGCTGCGCCTCCTTGTTTGATCTGACTAAATCAACATTGGCTGCGGTTTCTGTTTTGACAAATAGTTGGGTACCCAAAAAAGAGGTAGAAACTGGCAAAGCAGATGAGTTGTCAATCTACGACTATGACATGAACCTACTGTGTGCTCTATTGCGAGTGGAATTCGAAATGGCGTTTTTTTTTTTACACGTTAGGTGTCCGTCGTCCCAAGAGAAAAGGAGAGACTGGTTGAGCAATTCTACAGAGAAAGTTGGGAACAAAAAAATAAAATAAAAATTGGGCTGACGTGGCATCCAACATGAGATTTTTCCTCACCTGTTTGATGGAAATGTGAGTTGGGTCACTATCTTCCCGTAGCATTGAATGAGATCAAATATAGGTACCTTATGAAAATGATCATTGTTGTAGATAAGGTATTCAGCACAATTTGCTTATATTATCCTTAGACCTGAGAGTTTTGTGCATATTTATTTATTGTATACTTGTACTCTGATCAAATCATTTGGTGATGATCTTTTAGGTCAAATATTCCAGATAACGTCGGGTCTTGTACATGATGAATAAGTTTGTATAAATGTTTAACAAAGAATCCACCGGTCTCTTCGAGAGATAGTATATTCAAGTATATCTTTATAGGATTGGACTCAATAAAAAAAATCTCTGGCTAGAGGAATTTTGTGAAAATATTTTTCCAAAATTTAATATATTATATATGTTTATTTGTGAAATTGTTTTGGAAACAGTTTGAGAGTCCGACGAGTCACAGATTATAAAATTAAGAATTATATGAGCTAGAGATTTTATCAATGATAATATTACAGTCCTATTAGCTCATATGGAATATAGTATGATGGAAGGATAAATAAACAATTATAATTGTTAGCAAAAGGGATTTCACAAATCAATCACAAATACTCGGGGGTGAATTGAAATATGTTGATAGACATTATTACAACTAGTAAAAGCCTAAAATTCCGAATTAAAGAATATATGGGAGTTTATGAAAAATAGTTTTTCCATGTAATCCTACGGCCGAGATCTGATATCCCTAACGATCTCACGCCTATCACAGCTAGGGTTTTCAATTATAAGGATAGCTATGAGATAGTCTAACTTAATGAATTTTGACTAAACGTTAGTTTGAGAGTTGGCCATCAGGGCTCCGAAAATCCTAAGACAGTTGTGAGTGTGGAGAGGAAGGAAGCAGAACGTTTGGGCTGCTATTGCGGAAATCTCGGGATTGTGAGATCGACAAGAACCTGAAGATTTTTGAATTCTCAGATTAACAAAGAGAATCGGTAAGTTAATTTTCCGCATAAGTTTCTTTAAGTGGTAGCGGAGCCAGGTTAGTTGAACCTCATTCTCTTGAGATCCACAATTTTTATTGAAAAATCAAAAATCTTTCGCGATTATGAAATCACGTCAAAGAGAAAATATTTATTTCTCTTTACTCATCTGTTTGATTCGCATGAGACGTGGCATTGAT
Organism: Myrica gale; assembly: GCA_963930655.1. NCBI lineage: Eukaryota > Viridiplantae > Streptophyta > Magnoliopsida > Fagales > Myricaceae > Myrica > Myrica gale. Next base: position 4,850,550 of record OZ005599.1, read on the forward strand.
TATAGTTTTATTTTGTTAAACAAGTCTATGAATGGTTTCGATTAACTGAGTTTTTTCTTTCTATGCAATTGTTTTAATATCATGAATATGCATGGGTAAGAAAAACCATGTAAATTGTGCTCGTGTAGTTGAGAAAAAGAATATCCTCGACCGTGTGACCGGCAGTCATCGGGATGGCAGCCGCCGCACTACTAGCCGGAGTGAAGCTCAATGTAACTGGAGCACCCTTTTGGTCGGATCGGTTGGAGGTCCGGTGTGTTGGAATCCGATTCGTGATTCTCATTCGTAATCTCGATCACGCAATAAAAGTTGATCGATCGTTGAATTTCGAGCAGACCAAGTGTTCTGCCTCCTTCAGATCCATGTACACAACTTTGAGAGAGAATTTCTAGAGAGAGAAAATTTCGTAAATTAGGATTTCTCAATTCAGTTCTCTTCACTCTCAAATGAGCTTCTAAGCTATATATAATGGCTGGCCTAGAACTCAACTGTGCTATAGCGTGAGATCTTTAGGGATCTCTAATCTCAGTCGTAGGATAATCATGAAAAACTCTTTTTCATCAAACCCCCTTATATTCTGTAATCCAAATTTATGTGCTTCTACAAATTGTGATCATGTCCATTAACATATCACAATTGACCCCCAAGATAATGAAATTGTATTTGTGAAATCTCTTTTGATAATAATTATATGCTTATTTATCCTTCCACCAAACTATATTCCACATAAGCTAATAGGACCTGAATATAATCATTGAAAATGTCCTAGCTCATATAATTCTTAATTCTATATTTGTACCTAGTTGAACTCCCAAAAGTTTAAAGTAATTTTTTCGCAAATAATTACTTAATATATTATATAAGTAAAAACCGTTAAAACACTTTTCAAAAGATCTCGCTGGGCAGCATTTTATTTGAGTCCAATAATATGAGACATAATGAAAATACTGCCTCATTAAGAGACTAGTGGATTCCATATTGACCAATTATACAAATCCACTTACTATACACAAGGCACAACATTGTCTGGAATATTTGATCTGCGAAAGATCATCACCAAATGACTCAGTCAAAACACAAGCACACAACAAACAAACATGCATAATTATCTCAGGTCTAAGGACAACATAAGCTAATTGTGTCGAATATCATTCCCTACATCAGTGATCATTTCCAGAAGGTATTCATATTTGATCCCGTTCAGTGCATGTACTCTTACATTACACACACTCTTTTGCTTAAGGTCACCACCTCAATGATGAAGTCTGTCATTTTATCTTATAGAAGCACAACGAGTGTAGACCTAATTGTACATCATTATGTATCTCGGTCTAGAACAAAGTGAGTCAACAAAGATCCGAAAAGTCATACTCTCCGCCTCCATTTCATTAATCATTGACCTGACTTTTCTACAGTGTTGCTCAACAACATGACATCTTTAGTCATTGTAAAATATTACATCATATGTCATTTTAAAATATAACATCATATGTCATGGATGTACCCAAAACAATATACAAGTAATTAATCAATAACAATAATTATCTCATAATTATACAAAATGAATGGTTTTGGGGGCATACATCTAACAATCTCCCACTTACACTCAGAACTAATCAGACATGTACTTGGCACCCATAGACTCTAAATGCTTCTCAAACACTTTCTGAGTCAATGGTTTAGTTAACGGGTCTACGATGTTCTCAGCTGATGCTATTTCAGTCATCACCACGGTTCACAATGTCACGAATAAGATGAAATATTCTTTCTATATGTTTTTTCCTTTGATGAGCCCTAGGTTCCACCGCCTGTGCTATAGCACCATTGTTATCACAATAAATGGTGATCGCAGACTTTATCAAAGCGACAACTTCAAGCTCTTGTATGAATTTTTCATCCACATAGCTTCCTTTGCAGTTTTGCTAGCAGCAACATATTCTTCCTCAGTGGTGGAGTCAGCAGTGGTGCTTTACATGAAACTTCTCCAAATCACTACTCCTTTACCCAATGTAAACACAAATCCAAATGTAGATATTATATCATCAATATCTGATTGAAAATCTGAATCTGTACATCCCTGGACAGTTAGCATATCCTTTCCACCACACACTAAACAATAGTGTTTGGTTCTTCTCAAGTACTTGAGAATATGCTTAACCGATGTCTAGTGCTCAGAGCCTGGGTCTGATTGATATCTACTCACTACACTAACTGCATGTCTGATATCTGGCCTTGTATAGAGCATTGCATACATTACGCTTCCTACAACAGAAGCCTAAGGAAACTTCCTCATCTTACATTTCTCTTCCTTTGTCTTGGGAGACATTTTCTTAGAGAGATGAATATTATGCCTAAAAGTTAAGAAACCTTTCTTGGCATACTGCATGCTATAACGTGCCAATATCTTGTCAATGTAGTGGGCCTGTGAAAGCCCAAAAAGCTTTTTTTTTGGTTTCTAAACACTTTGATTCCAAGAATATAGGACGCTACCCTGAGGTCTTTTATTTAAAAATGGTTCGTCAACCATATTTTCACTGATGACATTGCCCCAATGTCATCCCCTATGAGTAGAATATCATCAACATAAAGAATAAGTAATATTACTAAACTCCCACTAGTCTTCTTGTAAACACAAGATTCATCTATGTTTTGTGAGAAACCAAACAATTTGATCATATCATTATAAGTGATGTTCCAGCAACGTGATGTCTGTTTTAGTCCATAAATGGACTTGTTCAGTTTGCACACTTTATATTCTTGTTAAGGAGAAAGAAAACCATCAGGTTCTTCCATATAATTCTTCTCTTGGATGTACACATTAATAAATGCGGTTTTCACATCCATCTGCCAAATCTCATAATCATGATGAGCGACAATTGACAACAGGATTCTAATGGACTTCATCATAGCTACTGGTGAAAAAGTTTTCATATAGTCAATACTATGTTTTTTAGTATAACCTTTCGCAACCAGTCTAGCTTTGAAGGTCTCTACCTCTCCAGTAGGTCCTCGTTTTCTTTTGAACACCCATTTACAACCTATAGGCTTAATGCCTTCTGGTTGATCAATAAGGTTCCAGACCTCATTGGAGTACATGGAGTCCATTTCTAATTTCATTGCTATATGCAAGTGTGCTGCATCTTTGTCACTAATAAGCTCTTGGTAAGTATATGGATCATCATCCGACCCCTCTGATTGCATCTGATAAATCTCATTTATCATGTCATAGCTAACTGGAGATTTATGAATTCTTTTACTACGTTGAGGCTCTTGAGTTATGAACTCTTCAAACTCATCAATGGGTTCAGTTATATGTCATTCATCAATCTTATTTGTCATAGTTTCTGGTTCAGCTGATTGTTCGTCGAGGAAAATCTTGTTTTTCCCATTACTTAGGTTGTACTAATCTTCCAGAAATATTGCATTCCTACTGATAATTACCTTTCATCATCTTGGTTATAAAAGTAATAACCAGTTGATCTTTTAGGGTAACCCCCCCATTAACATCTTTCAATCCTTGACTCCAGCTTATCCACATTAAACTTTTTAACCTAAGTTGGGCATCCCCATACTCTCAAGTGTTTCAAACTTGGCTTTTTGTCAATCCATAACTCATATGGAGTATTAGGAACGGTCTTAGTGGGTATCCTGTTTAGAATATAAACAGTTGTCTCTAAGGCATAACCTAAAAAATAAACAGGTAATTGTGACATGCTCATCAATGACCGAATCATATCTAATAGTGTTCGGTTTCTTCTTTATGCAACACCATTATGTTGTGGCGTAGCATGGGGATTCAACTGAGATATGATGTCTTTTTCTCTGAGATGAGTTTGAAAATCTCCAGAGAAATATTTACCTCCTCTATCAGATCGAAGTATCTTGATACTCCTTTCCAGTTGATTCTCATCTTCACTTTGAAATTCTTTGAACTTTTCAAAGGATTTAGACTTATGTTTCATCAGGAAAACATAATCATACCTGGAATAATCATCTATGAAAGTGATGAAGTATGAGATTCCTCCTCTGGCTATGTGGTTAAAAGGGCCACATACATCAGTGTGAACTAACTCCAACAACTCTGTGGTTCTAGTTCCTTTTCCTTTAAAAGGATTCTTGGTCATCTTTCCTTGCAAGCAAGACTCGCATATTAGGTACGGCTCAACCTTCAAAAGGTCTAAAGGCTCATCCCTAACTAATCTGTTAATCCTATCCAGATTAGCATGACTAAGTCTTAGATGCTACAAGTAAGTGGGATTGACATCCCTCTTCCTTTTGAGAGTTTTCACACTGGTATCAGCATCATTCTCTATATTATTCATAGAGTTTACAACATTTTCCAAAATATTAAGACCATCCATCAAAGTACCAGAAACAATAAACTGATTTTGAAACTTAATAACAAGTTTAGAATTAAAAACAAGCGAATATCTAGATATTCCAAGTTTTGAAACAGAAATTAAGTTTCTACGACATTCTGGTACACAGACAATCTTTCAAAATTAAAACTTTGTTTCGTTGTAGATTCAGATGAAACATCCCTATGGCAGTCGCTGCAACACTTGCAGCCTTCCCCATCTTTAGAATGACTTCTCCATCTTCTAATCTCCGGGTTTTTTTAAACCCCTGCAACATATTACAGATGTGAGATGTGCCTGAATCGACACACCATGAATTTAATGGACAATCTATTAAATTCATTTTAATGACATGCATACATTCAGCACGTTTCTTTTGCTTTAAAGAAGTAAGATACACACAACAATTTCTTTTCCAGTGACCTGGTTTGCCGTAGTGGAAACAATTTCCCTTAGCCTTCTTATCTGGCTCGCTCTTGTCCTCCTTCTTTGCCTTTGAACTAGGCTGAGACCTTTTCTTTTTCTTAAACTTCTTCCCTTTAGGTTTGAACCCCGAGGGAGAACCGTTGTTTGACATGTCTATTATCATCAGAGAACTTTTTCTCCTTTTTAATAAGTTCTTCAGCTCCTTGTGTAACATATTGAGCAGCTCTAACAAAGTCACCAGTATCTTGTCCATATTATAGTTTAAAACGAACTGGTTGAACGAGTCAAGTAAAAATGCAAATATCGCTCCAACCTTGGTCTCATCGTTAATTTCTGCACCCAGTGTCTCCAGTTCTGTGATGAAAGAAATCATCTTCAGGACATGTTCCCGAACAGGAGCACCTTCCACCATTTTGGTGGTGATCATCAATTTCATAACATGATGGCATACAAAATGACTTTGCTCACCAAATAGCTCCTAGAGATATACAAGTATCTCCTTAGTGTTGCTATGCCCTCACATTGCTTTTGCAATAGGTTGGACATAGACGCCAACATATAACAGCGAACTAGCTCATCTGCCTCATGCCACTTCTCAAAAACAACTCTTTGTTCTTGAGTGGCATCAGCTAAGGCAAGTTGAGAGGGCTCCTCTTTAAGGACATGAGATATTTTATCCACAGTGAGTACAATCATTAGATTTCTTTTCCAATCAAGGAAATTCGGCCCAAGTAGTTTGTTATCGTCTAGAATTCTAGATAATGGGTTTGGTATCATGAATCTGTAAATATTTAGAAAGAAAAATCACGAGTAAATTAACATTCCATTAGCATAGGGATTTTAATAGCAAATGATACATCTCACTGAATCACAACAACCAAATGAAAAGAGGATTATAACATTTATATTCGGTGTTTGCAGTGGGTATCAAGAACTTTCAACTTATGTGCATATAATCCTATTTTGTTAATCATGACACAACTTATAAAAGCAAGTAGAATCTACTTATCATGATCACATCACATATTGTATATCATACATATACAAAATTCATGATTCTTGATATTTCTTATGGCCACCAACATAAACACACTCTTCACTATTTTAGTGGATGTGTTTATTTGGTTAAGTGCAACCATCGTCTAATGACATATAATTCTGTAATGGGTCGGCATTGCTATTTTAGTCAACACCTCCACCACATACACGTTCGCTTATCTTGATAAGAGGAACGAGACAAATCATAAAATCAATAATAGGTCGTGACTATTTTAGTTTTAACCAATCATCGACTAAATAAAATTCTCAAATACTCACAATGGAAGGCTATGGGATTTAATTTTTATGCAAAATAATCTCATTTAACACTTATATTAAAGGGAAATATACAAATACCACACTAGGTTTTAACGCCTTTTGTGAAAACTCACCGGGTTTTAAAAAGTTTCAAATTGCTCACTAAGTTTATCATGTTTGTATAAAAACTCACTGAACTCAATGTCGTTAGTCTCGTTTAACAGAAAATCCACCACGTCCAATCATAATATGACACGTGTTACTAAATAAATAAAAAATAAAAATAAATCGAAAATTAACAAAAAATCATAATTAATTTAAAAAAACAAAAGGATCGGGCAATCCCGATCCTTTCACTGTGGAGGGGGAATCCGGGGGAGGAGGATCTCCCCCCTCCACCTCTAGCCACCCAGTTCTTGGTGGCCATAGGTGGACCTCCTCCACCCGTCGGCATGGGTTGCGTGATGGGGGAGGTCCATTAAATTATTTAGTGACACGTGTTATATTATTTTGGTGACACATGTTTTTTTTGTCAACTCCGACCAAACTGGTTCGGATCGGTCAAACCGATCCAGTTAACTTTTTCTAGATCGGGTCGTACCCGATCCATGACCCATGTGGGTCTGGGTTGGATATGGGTCCAACCCGACCCAATACCCAGCCCTTTAGGTCACGGGTTGGGCCAATTTATGGGTAACGGCCTGACCCATTTTGGGTCCAACCCGAGCCCAATAGGGGAGGCTCATGGGCTGCCAAATTTGGCAGAGCCCGTGGCCCATTATCCAGCCTGAAATCAACCAGCCCTCCTCATTTTTTTAAGGCCTGAACCCAGCCTCATGCCCTGGGCGTCGTTTCGCCCCCAGGCGGCTCGGTTCTCCCAGCAGCGCGTCGCGGCTAGTTCTGGCGGTGCCCTGCCACCATCAGATCAGGCAGTGGCCAACCACCCCACGGCCTGAGGCTGCCGTAGGAGGTGGCGCGAAAGGCCAAAAGGCATCGCTGCTGGCTTCACCTGGGACGACCAGGTGTCGTCCCCGGCCAGCCGTTCCACCACTGGCGGCTGGTGGTGGCCAGATCGTGAAGAACAAGATTTCTCAATCCGAGAAACTTAGGTACGGGCAGAAAATGAGAAGAAGCGCTCTTTTGCTTGCCCGATTCGTAATCTCGATCGCGCAGCGGAAGTTGATCGATCGTTGAAATCCCAGCAGCCCAACTTTGAGATAGAATTTCTAGAGAGAGAAAATTTCGTAAATTATGAATTCTCAATTCAGTTCTCTTCACTCTCAAATGAGCTTCTAAGCTATATATAATGGCTGGCCTAGAACTCAACTATGCTATAGCGTGAGACCTTTAGGGATCTCTAATCTCGGTCGTAGGATAATCATGAAAAATTCTTTTTCATCAAACCCCTTATATTCTGTAATCCAAATTTATGTGTTTCTACAAATTGTGATCATGTCCATTAACATATCACAATTGACCCCCGAGATAATGAAATTGTATTTGTGAAATCCCTTTTGCTAACAATTATATGCTTATTTATCTTTGCACCATACTATATTCCACACGAGCTAATAGGACCGGAAAAATATCACTGATAATGTCCCTAGCTCATATAATTCTTAATTCTCAATTTGTACCTAGTTGAACTCCCAAAAGCTTCGAAGTAATTTTTTCGCAAATAATTACTTCATATATATATAAGTAAAAACCATGAGAACGCTTTTCACAAAATCTCGTTGCGTAGCGTTTTATTTGAGTCCGACAATATGCAGACAATTATTTAGGGATCTCTAATCTCAATCGTAGGATAATCATGAAAAACTCTTTTTCATCAAACCCCCTTATATTCTGTAATCCAAATTTATGTGCTTCTACAAATTGTGATCATGTCCATTAACATATCACAATTGACCCCCAAGATAATGAAATTGTATTTGTGAAATCTCTTTTGATAATAATTATATGCCTATTTATCCTTCCACCAAACTATATTCCACATAAGTTAATAGGACCGGAATATAATCATTGAAAATGTCCTAGCTCATATAATTCTTAATTCTATATTTGTACCTAGTTGAACTCCCAAAAGTTTAAAGTAATTTTTTCGCAAATAATTACTTAATATATTATATAAGTAAAAACCGTTAAAACACTTTTCAAAAGATCTCGCTGGGCAGCATTTTATTTGAGTCCAATAATATGAGACATAATGAAAATGTTGCCTCATCAAGAGACTGGTGGATTCCATATTGAGCAATTATACAAATCCACTTACTATACACAAGGCACAACATTGTCTAGAATATTTGATCTGCGAAAGATTATCACCAAATGACTCAGTCAAAACACAAGCACACAACAAGCAAATATGCATAACTATCTCAGGTCTAAGGACAACATAAGCTAATTGTGTCGAATACCATTCTCTACATCAGTGATCATTTCCAAAAGGTATTCATATTTGATCTCGTTCAGTGCATGTACTCTTACATTACACACACTCATTTGCTTAAGGTCACCACCTCAATGATGAAGTCTGTCATTTTATCTTATAGAAGCACAACGAGTGTAGACCTAATTGTACATCATTATGTATCTCAGTCTAGAACAAAGTGAGTCAACAAAGATCCGAAAAGTTCTACTCTCCGGCTCCGATTCATTAATCATTGGTTTGACTTTTCTACAGTGTTGCTCACCAACATGACATCTTTATTCATTTTAAAATATTACATCATATGTCATTTTAAAATATGACATATGTCATGGATGTATCCAAAATAATATACAAGTGATTAATCAATAACAATAATTATCTCATAATTATACAAAATGAATGGTTTTAGAAGCACAACGAGTGTAGACCTAATTGTACATCATTATGTATCTCGGTCTAGAACAAAGTGAGTCAACAAAGATCCGAAAAGTTCTACTCTCCGGCTCCGATTCATTAATCATTGGTCTGACTTTTCTACAGTGTTGCTCACCAACATGACATCTTTATTCATTGTAAAATATTACATCATATGTCATTTTAAATATCACATATGTCATGGATGTATCCAAAATAATATACAAGTGATTAATCAATAACAATAATTATCTCATAATTATACAAAATGAATGATTTCGAAGACAAACATCTAACATGTGGCCATAAGGCCGTGGACCACCACCATCACACCTGTGTCAGATGTCTTTTCCCCTTTCGCTGGTGAGTGAGGCATTCCGCTTAGGTTCTCGTTCGAACAGACCACTGGAGGTCTATTCCCCTTTCACTGGTGAGTGAGGCGTTGCAGGAGACGTCCCATCTTTTCGTGCAATGACTAACTCCATTCGAACCGCCCACATTTTTCGAATGAGTAAGGCACTATGATGCCACATTTTGTTGGTTGGACCCCCGATTTTTGACATCTGTTAAAAATTGCGGTCGAATAACCTTGGGCCGTTCAAAGGGCACCCAATCATCGTCCCCCTCCGAAACGCTCTGGTTTTAAAGCAGCCTTCCTTCTTGTTTTGTTTGAACGCACTATCGACGTTATAACAAAGGCTTACCCGACATTTGGTACAGCATTTCGTTTAGAAACTCAATTTTTAGTTATCATTTCACTCAGAAGAGGCTCTCCTCATGTACGTGATCATCTCTAATTTGTTTCCTTGTTTTTCTTGCTAGTTTTACTTAATGTTTTCGTCTCCGTTTAATATTAAATTTACATGCACTACAAAAAGAAAAGGGTCTATAGCAGGCCAAAAAACGCTGCTATAGGTCATTTTGCCCTATAGCAGCGATTTTTTAGCGCGATCGCGACCGCCGCTATATCTCCGTCGAGATAGATATATCGCGACGGTTTTCGGAACCGCTGGTGAAGACCTTGGGTCTATAGCGGCGGTCGCGACCGCCGCTATAGACCCGAACGCAATTTTGTCTTTCTCGCAGCGTTTCGTGAAAACACTGTCATAGACTTTTAGCGGCGATCGCGACCGCTGCTATAGGTCTGTGCTAGCGTTTTTTTATTTATTTATTTTTTTGCTTTGCTTTTGCTTTTGCTAGCATTTTAATGCACTACTAATTTTTTCCAATATTTTCATATACATGTTTTTTTAATCGGTAATACAAATTTATTTTAATAATTATAATTTATTGGATGTAAAAAATTAAAGAACAACGAGAATAAAACAAAATATACTTCCATCATTGATTAATAATATTTTACAACAAACACAAGAATCTCTAAAGTAATCTAAAAAGTAACAAATTTATAATATAAAATAACAATAAGTAAGGACCAACCAAAAGTTTCAAATACAACACAATAAGCAATGACCAATTAAAATCTTCCTCCTTTGACACATCAACGTCCTCTTGAATGACCAATCAGCCCTAAATGTATCAAAATGAGAAAGATATTAGTTAACCTCAACGGGAAGTAATAAAGAATATGACAATGAGAAATGCTTTAAAATAAATGACAAAGAATTGTTTATCTTTAAAAGTTGAAATTTACAAGAACTTCGTTGAATATTCGTTTTTTTGTTGTTGTAGAAGATATTCATGAACCAATTCTTCAGCTATTAGTGCTGGCATTTTATGAGAGCCTTGGTTTCAGTAGCCTTTAGTTCAAACAATTTCCTCTTTGATATGTTACAAAGTAAGCTAGCTAGATATATTTTTTCAACATGGATAATTGTTAAAACAGCATAAATAGCATACCTAAAAGCTACTGGACCACCTGGAGGCTCTTGCTTAAACTACAAAACTCATGCAAGAAACACACTTATTTCATGAAGAGAAATTCATTATTGATATTGAAAGCTATCATTCACAAAGGAACTCAACAAAATGACCCACTTATCTCTAATACACAATGCCCTCAATCAAGATGCTTTATCCCAACGGTAGTTTGGAATCAAATCAAATACAAAATCAGCAATTCAAAACAGAACACTAAATGGGATTAAAAAAAAGGCAACAATATTATGGAGGAGTTATTCATAGCACCAGGGGAAATAGTTTCATGTCCATAATGGAATTTCATAGTTCCACTAACATGCTCAAGAACAGCAAACCAATATATGTATGTCAAGCCAAAAAAGTACCATATTTTTCTTGGACTCTGCAGAGATAGAGGGCGATCGCAACCTAACAAACAACTCCTGAATAAAGGTGTTGTCATCCTTTAACAAAGAAACAACCTACAATGCAACAAAATTAGAGGCAAAATAATATAGTGCTCAATATTTGTAAACAAGCACCGGCAAAATCTTACAACTGCATTGTTCGCATGGATTATGGAATTGAGATTCGCAACTGTGTCCACGAATCAGCAAGAAGCAGCAATTTCTTCCATCAAGCCCCTGGCCGCTCTAGTCCCACGCAAATTTATTTCATTCCCACATGAATTAGAACAACCACAAAAGATGAGCCAACATAGCTATCCGATAATAAATTCAGCACTAGTACAACTAGTAGAGAATGGAAGCAACAAGGTTTTCAGTTCAGTGTAATGAGAACTGGCAAAAGAAAAAAAGCAGCAATAAAGGCAATCCGGATATATAGGTTCTTGCCAGTTTTATCAATAGATAAGAAGAGGGAGGAATGAAAACTACAGTCTACCTGCAGGTACCATAACTCTAATAAGCAGCCGTAAAGCCTCCTCCCTTTTGTCCCTCTGGCAGACACATAAGCAAACACTGAATTGTAAAAATAACAAGAAATCTCAAACATAAGAAAGAACACAAAAGTTATTCAAATGACAATTTCAAGCAACCACTTGGGGTATAGGATTAAGTCTGCCAAAATAAGGCCAGGGACTAGAAATGCATCTTTTGACAAACCCAAGAAAATTCTGAAAGTAGTATGCCTACAAATAGTAATAGCCATGATTTAGGGCTAGCTGAATTACTCTGAAACTCAGTTTTGTAACGGAACTCAGGATGCCTACTAATTGGATAATCCATCCTCTCCAAATCTCTTCTGGAGCCGCCGGGCTAAAAATTACAGCATACAAAGCAGACAGATTGTTACAAAGAACAAGAGAGGGTTTAAACCCCAGAAATTAGTGATATTCCAGACTTCAAAATCGAACACTAAAAATATAAAAGAAGGAACCACATTCGCAGAATCTAATCAATTGCTCCACCCTAGATCTATTCCATCTCTAACAACACAGAATACCCATGTAGCCAATATAACTTGAAGCACAAACCCATTCGGAGTAAAAACTCATAAAACTACATCTCAACAAAAACCCATACGGAAACGCAATCCAAGAAACGGAAAGTGTGCAGTACGGGAAGAATATACGCGGCGGAAAAGAAACAAAAATCCATTCTCCTTCTTTAAGTGCTCCGCAACGTCCTTCTCCACACTGTGCTTTTCAAACGCCTAATAGAATCCATTCCCACATATAAGATATCGATTTGGAAAAAATTAAAAAAGGCAGAGCCAACAAGGGAAATGAGTATAACTCCAAGCTACACTCATTAAAAACCCTTCGGCAAGCCAAGGAAATAAGTATTTCTTTGGTGGGTTTGACTTCTCAGTTGTCAAGAATGCAACAACTCCAAAAGCAATCCCGCACTGCAACCCAATACCGTAGACGATGAGGCTTGCGAAAGAGGCAGAGTGCTCGCGGGGAGGGAAAATTAGGGGTTTTGATGAAAATTTGGCGGGGATGGAAAACTTACGCGGGGAGCGAAAACTTTGATTTCGATATTACACTAAACTCACCGTTTTCAGTTTTTTTAATAAAAAATTATATACATATTTTTAGTAAATTAAAATCAGTTGTAATTTATAATAATATTAAAAAATTTATACTTAATATTAAATACATAGCATATTATTTTATACTATTTTTCATAACTAGTATAATAATCTTAATTAAAATAAGTTGATAGTAATAATATATAATACTTATAATTTAAAAGTATAATGATTTCTATATAACATTGCATGATTTGTTATATGTGTTTATCATATACATTCTATGTGTCGATTAACCTAAGTATTTTATATGTATGTACCTATATACCTAATGACTAAATCATAGCCTTTAAGACTATATATAATTCATGTACATTAACTAGTGTAATAATTTTAATTAAAAAGAGTTGATAGTAATAATATATAATATTTAAATATAATTGCTAATTATAAATATAATAACAAATAATTTATAAACTACTTAGAAATAATCAATAAATATTCAATTACTATAACAACTATGTACTTTAATTGCATAAGCTAATTAATCTCACAATAATTTTTTGTTTTAAATTAAATAATATTTCATAATTAAATATTATTATATTACTAATTATTAAAAATATATATGCTCATTATACACATATGATAATAGATATCTCTAAACTACTTAGATTTAGTCAATAAAAATTACAATTATCAGAACAATCATAAATATAACTTTCATAACATTATTTCTAATTCCATATAACAACTTCAATTTTCATAAAACTTGTTTTAATTCCATATTTTATTATGTAGGTCCCCTAAAATATTTTTTAAACACATGACAAAATAAAATCATGTATTAAAATGAATAAAATAGTCTATAAAATAATTATTAACATTAAATAAAATATATTTTTGATTTTTTGAATTTCTTTTCAAATTATACCTATAGCGGCGGTCAGTGACCCCGCTACAACGACCCGCTAAAGGTAATACCTTTAGCAACGTTTTACAAAAAACGCTGCAAAAGGTGGTCTATAGCGGCGATCAGTGACCGCCACTAAAAAGACCGCCGCTATAGACCCCCTTTAGCAGCGTTTTTTGCAAAACGCCGCCAAAAACACCCTATAGCAGCGTTTTTAGCGACCGCCGCTATAGACCTGTTTTTTATAGTGATGGATGAAGTTGTTTTTTTTTCCTTTCTGCAAGCATGTTTTTGTTTATGTTTCTTTTTTAGGATTAGGCACTTGTTACACTTGTGTTTTCGTCTATGTCAATATTAGTAAGAATAAGAATTTTTCGTGTGATCAATTTATTTTTACAGTGCAAATTTGATTCCATTGCAGTATGTGCGGTTTAATGTTGTTTTCTTTTTTTTTTCTCTTTCTGCAAGCATGTTTTCACGTATGTTTTTATTAGTAGGATTAGGACTTTTTATAGTGTTGTTTTCGTCTATGTCAATATTAGTAGGAATGGGGATTTTTATTCTGATCAATGTATTTTTACATTACAAAATTGATTCTATTGCAGTTTGTGCGGTTTAATGAGAGGAAAAATTGTTGAGTTGCAAAGTCTGTGTATTTTTAATCACGAATTAATATTATCTGGATATTATGATTTTATCTAGATAATCACGTTATTATCCCTAGCTCAGCATCAAGCGTTGATTTACAAGAAACCGGTTGTTTTTTAGCGAGATGGTCTTCCACATGGCCTGCTGATCTCGCATATGTTAGTGGCTGTTGGTGTTCTTATTTTGCCTGATAAAAAGACACAACTTCATGTGGGTTATTATGTCATTAAATAAATATAAACATGTGACATATAAATAATTATTATTCAGAGATTTGGCCGGGGCATACTCTCCGCATGGTTTTGAGGGCATACATCTATACAAAGCAGATGCATACATGTATACTCTCCGCAGTTTGGTACTGGTGGTGACCGCGTTGCTGATGAGGGCTCGAGGTCGAAGTTGAGCACAGGGCCATCGAACTTCTTAATTAGATCACTAAATTTTGACTTTTTCCCTCGTGGGTGTTATGTTATCCATTTATAATTAAGTCGTGATCTTTCGGAGTCAAATTTCGCATTCACTAATTATAGCTGCTTTATCTATTCATTTCGTTAATTCTTCTCTTCTCTTCTATATATATCTCTCTCTCTCTCTCTCTCTATATATATATATATATATATATATATATATATATATATTAAGTTGTTGCTAATATGTTGAATAAATGAGGAAATGAATCACTCATTTCCTATATTTTTTTTTCAAAAAAAAAGAACCCATGATTAATGTCTTTCGGATTATATTTTTTGAAAAATGAACTTCATTGATTGATATCATTCAAAATTCTTACTATACTAATGATTTAACAAATATATATATATATAGTGAAGAGACTATTTTGCTGGTAGCTAGAAAAAAGTGAAAAAAAAAAAAAAAAGATGATTTGAGTGAATTTTTGTTGTTTATTTTGATAAAAAGAGATGAGTTGATGGAGATAGATTATTTTAAGATTATTTTATTAAAATAAGAATTTGAGACTTCCAAAATTTTTGAAGCCAAACACCACCCAAGATTGTGGATTTAAATCTTGACAAGTGACCTCACTATATCTTTAGAGAAACGCACCATGTGAATATGCACGAGTTTAATTGATTACTGAGTCGGTGGAACTACTAACTGGTCTTTTTTTTTTGTTAAGAATAAAAAAAAGACCGTCCAAGTCGTATCAGTTTAATTTTTTCTATTTTGGCTTGCTTTTTGTCATTTTATATGTACTAATCTAGATCATCTGATCCGTATAAATTATATTGGATTAGTCGATTTGAATTTGAGTTAATTGTCACATCATCTATTCAAGCTATTATTTACATGAAACTTAACTTACCCCAATATACAACCAAACACCTTTAGTTTTTTCCTTCCAGTACTCAAGAAATGTTGTAAATGGCAAGGGGAGGGATAATTTAATTAATTACTGAGGGATAATTTAATTATCTTTAGAGAAACGCACCATGTGAATATGCGAGTTTAATTAATTACTGAGTCGGTGGACTACTTAATTACTGGTCTTCTTTTTGTTAAGAATAATAGCAAGACCGATCGACCAAGCGTATCAATTTAAATTGTTCGATTTTGACTTGCTTTTTGTCAATTTTTTATGTACTAATCTAGATGATCTAATCCGATATAAATTATACTGAAAATATATTAGATTAGTCTATTTGAATTTAAATTAATTGTCACATCATCTATTCAAGCTATTATTTACATGAAACTTAACTTACCCCAATATATAACCAAACACCTTTAGTTTTTTTCCTTCCAGTACTCAAGAAATGTTGTAGATGGCAAGGGGAGGGATAATTTACTAATTATTGACTTTTTGCAGGTTTACAGTATTGACTGGCCGAACGAGTACGTGACTAGTTTAAGTGGGAAATACCGTAATTATAATCATACTCAATCCATTACGTATTTGAAATTTTAGAGAAACGTGAGAAGTTATCCATTGGGACTTTGGCATGAAGAAGACATTTTTATGTTAAATTATTTCTTGTATTTTTATGTTTGCTATATTGCACGACTAGTATAGTTGACTGGATCTCTTCTGGTTCAGGATATCTCAATGCACTCGTTAAGACATTCTTAACGCGTGTAACCCAAAAAAAAAACCTATCGAATGACTTAGTGTCTATGGTCATAGAGGGCGGCTCATCAGCTTCTTTCTATGGTCATTAGGTGGAATCAAAGATTGTCAATAATCTATCCGATCAGCTGATATCAGATATTATTGAATATCATAATCAATCTATAAGATTATTATCACGATATAAATATTCCAATTCTAATTTGAGATTTTTTAAAGATCTCAAAATTTAAATATAAGAATATTTTCATATCATACTTTGTATTATTTATATGGGATAAATACAAAATCAGTCCATGTGGTATACACAAAAAGCGAACTAGATCTCATGATAATAAAAACATAAAATTAGTCCTTTGGTTCCACTTTCGTTTATCGTTGATCCTCTATCAAAGACTAATTTTATGCTTTTATAAAATCAGAATGGCTAATTTTATGTTTTTGTTATCACGAGGACTAATTTCTTGTTCACATATACCACAATGACTGATTTTGTATTTATCCATGTTTCTATCAATAGAGACCTTCAACTTGTAATCTGTATGAACTTATAATATAAAATACAAGAAAACATATTATGAACAAAGATCAATTGTGCAAATTGTTTAATAATGCAAAAAGGTCCCTTTTTTTTGTTAGCTTTCTCATTTTATGGTGATTGATATGGACCATATGGTATACAGGCACCTTTCAAGTCAAAGGGTCCTTGGGGTGGACATGGAGGTGGACCGTGGAATTATTTATTTAGGGGAGAATTTACACGTATTGTAATTCAACATGGAAGTTACGTTCGCTCTATTAAAAGTTCGAAGATACATCCGGGCACTCTGACGTATTCAGGGGCACTGGCGAGAAAAGGACAGAGGTGAGCGCAGAGCACGGCCTTCTAGTTTGTTATTTATTATATTTTTGAAAACTTTCTAATTATTTTGAAATTTTCACCCCAAAGTATTAAATTAGATATATTGCATTTCAAAATTATCAATATCTCCTCGGTTTACAAGTAGGAGTTCGCCATGAAAAAAAAAACCTCTACATATCTTTTAGGTGGTAAATATAATTTTCACTCACTAAATATCATAAATTTTGTACTCTACTTTTGAGACATTGTATTAGATCTCTAACTACTATTAATCTTAAACACTTTGAAAAAACTGTCAAATTTTTAAACACTTTGCACCCTCAGTCCAACAATAATATCTTTAATATATGCAAAGTGGGTCAAAGACATTATCGTCATTTTAGTCAAAAATCTGATAGAGTGCAATGTCTCCAAAAAGATAGTTTAAGATACAAAATACAAAATTTATGGTAATTCATGGATGAACAATATATTTTAACCTAATAAAAATAAACTAAAAAAATCGGAATTAGGTCAATTGTTTTTGTTTTAACTTGTATTTATTCTATCTATACGCTATCTGTGAATTGCGCTATTTATTAAAAATGTTATACGTACTGAGCTGTCTAGATTTGCTTTTCTAAATTTCAAAGACAAAAACGCAAGGAGCTAGAGTTGGTCAAGTTTTTATGTCTTGATTTAAAAAAGTAAATACAGACAGCAACCTAGGGGTGATCAGAACCGTACCGCAGACCGGACCGGTTTTGCGATCTTTAAAAGTTAAATGCGGTCCAATCTGGACCGCATTTTATAAATCGGATAATGTGGTCCGGTCCGGTTCAGAATTTTTAAGAATGCGGTCCAGACCGGACCGGACTGCATTTCAAATTTAAAAAAAAAAACATAAAAATATATACCAGTGAGCAGTAAGTCTCTGCGCCTGTGCAGAGCACAGCGCCGAGCCTCTACTACTGCGCTGCGCAATGCCTTCTGTGCATTAAATTTTTTTAAAAAAATAAATCCTGTCTAGACCACTTAAGACAGGACCACATTTCAGAAGATCGGACCGGGTGTGCCGAACCACTTATAAGTGGTCCGGTCCAATCCTTTAATATAAGAGAACCGGAAATGCAGTCCGGACCGCATTTCCAGTTTTCACCCGTACCGCAGCCCATTATAACAACTATGGACTGAAGGCTTTTGTCTGAATCTTTTAAACATAACGTAATGCGTTAATTACAAGTTTGTTGATTTTGATCTATTCTTGTAAATAAATAAATAGAAGAATTGAGTAGAGGAATGAGTCTATGCTTATTATATATATATATATACCCTAATAATAACTAACAGTAATTGAAATTGTTATTTATAAGAGTTATCACATGGAAAAAAATGACATTAATTTTCTTCTTCCTAGTAATTGGGAACGTATTTTGTTGCATTTTTGTTGGGGTGGTGGGGTAGGGAATGAATACTAGTGTTGAATAATGTGAGCGGATACTTTGTACTAATCCGTTCTTCGCACTTCGCAGATATGTATTGGTTTCGTTACGTGGGATATATGGAAAAGGGCCTAATGGCCTTGGACTTTATTATTAGATATTTGATTTTAAAAACAAATCGGAAAACTCATGGACCTTTCGGTACCAAGAACCCGAACGGATTTGCTTAGCAAAAAAAGAACCCGAACGGATTTGATCAGCATGAGTTCTGCTCCCCTGAGTTCGACACTAGTACTGGTGAGAAGGTTGTTGGGTTTCATGGTCGCTGTGGGGCAGACCTGGATTCCATTGGTGTACTTGTAACATCCAGTGACGGAGCTACTTGGAGGGGGCCGGCGGAGGTCATGATGGCACCCCCTCAGAATTCTGTGTTTTCATTAATAAAAGAAAGTATTTTTCTAATAATTTTATTTATTTTTTTGTATTCTAACTTCCTAAAATTTATTTATGAGTACCTAATTAGTCTTCTCAAATATTGATCACTTCTGGCTTCGTCCTGCTTGTAACATCATCATGGCCTTTGAAGACTGAAGCCTTAAGATGCAGACATTTTATCGTGATCCGTACTGCATGCATTCTAATTTTGTGTTATGTTATAAGTACGTTTCTGAAAATTTGTTGCTTCTAGTGCTTTTTATTTAAGATTTTGTGAGGTTGAACCACTCAACAAATGAAATAAAAGCAAATTTCCACAATGATATACCAATGGAAGTACTACCTGCTGAGTGTCACTGATATTAATGTAGTGTTTGAGTGCCCATCTTCTGCAGATGTCCTTCCTTGCCAATCTTCCACCCTCTGGTTTAATTTGCCTCATAAAGCACCTTTCTTGGTGGTTCCTTTCTCGCATCAATTTCTTGGTCCATTTCTTGTACTTTATATTCTGGTTTTTTTTTTACTTTTTTTTCTAAGCATATTATTGTCTTCATATGCACTATAATATCGGTTGCGCGCAAATCGTTCCCCCTTACCCCGCGGGTAAGACCGTGAGAGGGAACATTTATCTTGGTGGCTCTTTTCCTGGTCATCGGATAGAAAAAAACCCGAAGATTGGATGACATCGAAGACGTCAACCTGATGATTATGCAGATCATGAGGACAGTAGTAGTACTGATCAAGAGGCTTTGGCGTTATATATAGAGAAGCTTTGATTTCTCTACTAGCTTCTCATTGTTTTTGCACTTAAATTTTGACCTTGTGCCCGGCTCTGGGGGGCGGGAGGAGCCTCAACTCCGATCTTATCCCCCTTGCTCAAGGACGAATCTACGGGGGCCCGAGGGGGCCATGGCCCCCCAAAGATTTTGAAAAAAAAAATTAGTATTACTATTTATTATTTAAAGTGTCAGTTCATTCAAAAAATAAAAAAAGAAGCATGAATGACCCCCCTTTCAACATTTTTTACGTTCTTATGTGGTTCTGTTATTTCTGTAAGTATTTCGACCCCCTGAAAAGAATTCTTGGTTTCGTCCCTGCCGTTGCTCTCTATAGTTGAGCCTTTCTCGGTAGGGCGATGTGTGTAGTATAGCTTTTGAAACGGTGGGGAACTTGACGAAGCGCTTTGTTTCTGGGAGCTCTAAGGAGGACAGTGGACACACACCTAGGTCGGCAACAGCTAGCTGTTGAGATGCTCTCATACCATTTCAGATTTTAGGGAAACTCATGAAAATGGTATCGTGCTATTACAGAATGAATTTTTGGTTTATATACCCAGCGGGATATCAGCTACTCAACAAATTAAACTAACTTGATGGACTAACAAACTAACTGTAACTAACTTATGAACTAAATTCAGTTATTGTAATAAAAACTTAATTGCTTTATGTTTCTAGCTAGCGCGCACTGTTGGATTCCTTTATTGAATCATCTCTCTCTTCGTTTTATTTACTATGTTTAATCATTCCAAAATTTTAATCCTCTCAAAATTTGAATATCTCTTGCCGCTTTATTGAATCATTTTTTCAATAATGCAGTGAGAATGAAGAATGATGATGTCAAAAATCACAACAAAGCTTGGAAGCCAAGTGAACCAGCAAGAATCACCGAGAGGGGTGGCCTCGGGTCCGGAGACTCCGACGGCCAAATTAGATCTCAAGAAGATGTTGAGTATTATGAGAATAGAATTAAGCGTCCGTAATGGAATTAAGCATGAGAGAATATGAAAGAGAACATCTGGCTATTTATACATGCACCAGTGTCGTAGTCATTTTAGGAGACTACCTCTTAAGGTAGTAGAGTTTCATTAAAAGAGTACCTTTAGGAAGAATCAGGTTGTAGACTTGTATTAAGATAGTGTCGTCGACCATTCGAGTTGTCACGAGGAGTCCTCGGGTGGCTAGACTTCTATGTGAGATTGGCTGTCAGACTCCTATGCGAGGTAGGATAGTCGGGAGTGGCCAACATGCTAATGGACTCGATCCTAAGTGGTCTTGTTGGGCCGAGTATTTCATGGCCCATCAAAAACGATGCAGGTCGGATAGAAGATCAAACCCCCCGATCGGGTCAGATGTCCTGTTGAGATCTAGTTCCGAGCAGGGTACTCAGAGAAGTTCGACGGTTGTTGAGATCTCGTCCCGAGCAGGGTTTCTAGTGTTATAAGAACAATCCAGCCTGAAAGGAAGAAGAAAAGAGGGCGGCCTCGAATCCGGAGACTCAGATGCCTCAGTTAAATCTCAATAAGATTTTAGTATTATAAGAACAATCCAGCCTGAGAAAAATATAAAGGGGGACTTGCAATCGAGTTGACCACTGTTGAGATCAAGTCTCGAGCAGGGTACTAGGAAGAGTTCAACCGCTGTTGAGATCAAGTCCCGAGCAAGGTGTTGGCTGGAGTTCGATCGCTGCTGAGATCAAGTCCCGAGTAGGGTGCTGGCTGGAGTTCGACCAATGCAGAGATCAAGTCCCGAGCAGGGTAATCGGAGGAGTTTGACCGCTACTGAGATCTAGTCCCGAGTAGAGTACTCGGGAGACTTGCGATCGAGTTGACCATTGCCCAGGCACGAGCCGGCGCAAGGTATTCAAGAGTGGAGACTTGCGCACTTGAACTGACTAGGAGCAAAATTATTTTTGTATTCACCAAAAACTGGAAACAAGATATTCAAAATGTCTCAAATAATAAAACAAGTATAAATCATCTTCAAGACGATTGAGTTAAAGTTTCGTTTTTTTTAGAGATGTATTGGTATGGTTTTGAAAATCTGGCTGAGAAAGATCATTTGATACAGATTAGAGTTTTGTACCGAATGACATAGCTAGGCTTCGAATTTCAGTATGAAATTTTATGTGTTTCTTTATAACTCATATATGAATCTTTGGTATAAATTTATGAATTTTTGGATATCGGAATAGATCTTTATGAATTTTAGAAGTGATGAGTACCGAATTATTCAGGGTATAGTTTGACTCCGTGAATAGAGGTGAATGTCGACTTTATTGACTGGGTTGTGCAAGGAATCAGGATATAAAATTTCACAGGTGTATAGTTAATGGGATACACACTAGCATAATGATAGTATAATGACTCCTTACTGAGTTATCGAACTCACCCGCTATTATTTTCTTTATTTTCAAATGTTGATCAGAAGCGTGTCAATAGTCAGGATTAGATGGCACGTGGGCGGGTAGCTGAGTGATTATTATAATAAATGTTTGACTCTAGTATGAGTTTAATCATATTTAGATTTGTCGTTGTGTTCTGGCAGAGTTTTTAAGTTTTATTACGAGTGATTTATTGAATTTTTTTAAAATAAAGTTTATTCCGCATTTATTTTTAGATATGTTTTTAAATCAAAAGTCTAATTGTTTATTGTTTAGTAAGTCACCCTCTAGCCTTTGAGGTTTGGGGCTTGACAGTAGGCCATACCAATCACTCTACTAAGAACGTTCAAACTTTACAAGATGATGATCTAATAAAAAACTCATTCACTTCAAAATCTCTCATTCTTCGAAAATTCACCCAATAATCCTTTTTGGGTTGGTGCCCAGCACACATGCGACAACCAGAAACTCCGGTCTTGTTCTTCAGTGGACACTGACGAACTCGTCAGCTCTTCTTTCTCAGAAAACTTCATCAACAACAGAGGATGAAATCGTCTAGAGATGATTTTAGAGAAGTAAGTATATTCAATAATACGTCTAAATTGGCTGAGGCTTAGGAATAAGTTAATATACTGTTTAAGTAGGGGTAGAAAGGTCAAACGAAATATAGAGAAGGTTTGGGTGAGATTTCAAGTCTTTAAAACGAATTCTATTAAAAGTCTGTCAAGCTCACCATAGGCTGACCATACCAATAGGAACCCCCCAAATATACATTTATGAAAGTATTGTTTTGCCCATGGGAACAATGTCATTTTACATGAACATTCTCAATCTCCCCCTTTGGCAATTTTCATGACAAAACCTTAAGCTAAACATAAATCTAATCTAAAATTTGTTATCTCCAAAAACAAAACTTAGTTTACAATGTTATGCAGCCTAGAAAAACTAACAAAGTCCCTAAGTAACTTGACTCGTGGTTTGAGTACCTGAAAACACACTCAAACTCAACCGTGATCATTATAATCAATTTTATCAAATCTAAACATATAAGATCACATTATTTTAATATTCCAACTTCCAATAACAATTTACAATTTACAATCAATAATCATCTAAAGAAGTGCAATACAATATTTCAATCAATAGTTCTAATTTCAATAAAACTAGAACTTAAACAACTTTAAAAGCTTTAATCAAATCTATAATGACTATCCCCTATCACTTTAAAAATCAAATTAAACTATCAAAAAGAGAATTAGCTAAAAGCATAAATTTCAATAAGTTAATCTCACTAATAACAAGTAAATAGATACATCAGAATATCCATTAGATATCACCAAGTTAATGTACTCAAATATATCATAGAGTATAATCAAAGCACATCACATAGTTCAGCAGCAAATATCATCAAAACAAACAACAGAACCATGTTCACAAAATATGACTAACAACAGAAAGTAGTGAAATAAATTAGCACTTCAATCTGCAAACTCCCCCTCACTTCAAGCTGAGCAACACAGTAAAATATTTCTCCCCACTTACTCTTCAGCTCCCCCTTACACCAAGCCCGGCCTAAATTTCGAGGTTGTAGAGAGAAAGCTTTTGATTTCTATCTCTAGCTTCTCACTATTTGTTGGGCCTAAATTTCGACGACCTTGTGCCCTGTTCTGACCGGCGGGAGGAGCCTCAACTCCTCTTATCCCCGATTCCCCCTTCCCCTCTGTAGCCGAGCCGAGCCTTTCTCGTGCAGGGCTACGCGTGCACTTTTAGCTCTTCTGCCACTGGTACAGGAAATCTATAGTTTAAATTGTCTAGAAACGAAAAATATGCATTGGGCTTCTTACAGTAGCCTAATCCAATATACAATTTTTAAATTCTTCTTATGCACTCATTGGGCTTCTGTGTAGCCCGAACCAATTACAGCCCAGTATTGAGTCTTTTATTTTCTATTTGCATAGACCAGAAGTGATTCACTCATTGGGCGGTGTAATTTTGTGACGAATGTATAAAAATTAATTTCCTGGATTAGCTATTTGACCAAAATATTGTTCATTCTTTCTTACTGCAAAAAAATTAATTAATTAAATATATGGAAAACAAAAGTGTTGTTCGCAGGAGAGAATCATTTTTCAAATAAACAATAAATACTCTTTTCAAGATAATTTCAGATCACATCCACTCATCTCTTTCAATTACGTACTTAGTCTAGATAGAGCAAAAAAACAATTAATTACTCTAAAAATGAATAAAGTAGAACTTTCTATTAACGGGAGAGATAGAATTAAGCAATTACGCCAGCAAAAGCAAAAACATGTTGCTTTAGCAAGAAACATTCAATGTTTAGTTTAGACTTCAAAATAGTTTTTATGTTTTTTTGAAAAAAATATAGATTCTCTTGGGATTGGTGAAAAGTGTGTTAAAAGTTGTTGAAATTTGTAAAAAGGTATTGAAATTGATGAAAAAATGAACGAAAAGTTTTTGAAAATATTTTAAAAATTAAAACAAGCATAGTCTACTAAACATACATTTCTCATGTAAAAAAAAACCGAAATGTGATACGCTATTTTTTTCCTACCTCGATGTTCGGACCGGTTTAAGCTTACATATTGCCTTGAGAGGTTTGGAAATACAAAAGCTTCTTCTGAAGGATGGCTTTTGAAGTTAATTTATTTTTAAGTAAATTTCGTCATGTTTTCCTAGACTACTATCTTTCATCAAAATCAACTTTTTAACTTTTAAAAGGCGACTTTTCTTCTCTGTCTCTTTCAATCTTTTATCTCTTTTTAAATCATGTCGGAATTTCTTTTCAAGTTTATTTTATTATAGAATTACTAGTACCACTTTTACTATTATCTAATAATTCAATTAAATAACTTTATAATTTTATTTTTATCTTTCTAGTTTATCCTTTTGAAATGTTTTATTTTAATTTTTGATAGATGTCTTTTATTGTCTAAAATATTGTTGAGCTCAATTGGAGATTCATAGCATAAGTATCATTTGTTTGGTTTTTTAATGTATCTAAATTGAAGTTGTTATAAAATATTTTTTTAGGTTATAAATTACAATTTATATAATAATTTAATATTATTGTTTAAATAAAATATCATAGCTCTGACCACATGATATATCAATTACAGATGAGAATAGAGTTAGGTTTGTAAGTCACATAACTAGTTTTTTTTAATCATAGTAGCTTTCATTAATAAAATTAAGGAGGCTTAAGAACCTCAGTAAGTTCTAAAGGGTGAACCAGACACTTCGAAAAGTCGGCGGGCCAACAAGTAAGGTGACCGAATGGCCATACAGATACCCACAAAGGACAGAAAAGCCACAACAGGCAGCAAGCTAATATAACTAACAAAAGGAAACAAGCAATAGAAAATCCAAAACAAGCCTTAACACAAAAAGGCAAGCCCAAACTGGCAAAAACATAACATAGGGATAAGAAAAAACTGAGCAAACAAAGGTCAGAATGTGACTGGAGAGGTTGGTAGCGGAGGCGGCTCATTGTGGCAATCAAAGGAGATCCACGGCCTAGAGGGGAAGACAGGAGTCACAGAGACCAGTCCAGAGAAAAAAAAATATCTTTTTATTCACCTGTATTCCTAATTTTCCTCTAAGAATACTTCCTTACAGAAGAACAAGTCAATATTTCAAAAACTCCTATGCGCAGAGATGGATGAGGTGCTCGTTATGGACGTGGGGTCATCAAATTTATGATCATAGCAAGACTATGCGCAGTCATGGTTGAATCCGGTGCTCTTGTTGAAAATGTAAAATGTACGTTATGGACGTGGGGTCATCAAATTTATGATCATAGCAAAAGCAAGACTATGCGCAGTCATGGTTGAATCCGGTGCTCTTGCTGAGACTATGCGCATAAGTAAATATCTCCATACATCTATGCTGACAAATGACATGACAACATTTTCCTGGTACGTTTACTCGTGAGGAAGAAACAAATAAATATTTAAGGATATATATATATATATATATTGCACTAAGTCATGCAGGGGGGGCGACTCTTTGATACTCATAAATTGTTATGAGTCATTTTTCCACAAATTTCTTTATGCTAATAGTACCGGAAGAGAAACCACAACTGTTTAGTGTTGCAACGATAGATCATTTCTTTTTTCCCTTTAAAAAATCATGATCTGTCCAAAAAAATATACTATTGTCATTTCACCCAATCCATCATATATAACTTATTGTGAGTATTTTTTGAATTCTACCGTGATGAGTTTTTTTGTAGTCACTTTTCCTTTCATGTATATTTCTACCTTTTAGATCTGAACCTAGCACTTTGAAAGTGAAAGAAGGCCTCCAACATAATGCACAATATGTTCCGTGAGTTCTTCGTAATTAGAGATTTCGATCCACATCAATATATTTTATGCAATCTTAACAATTTTTTTACTTTTTTATTCAACGTAAATTTTATCTCTCTATACTTTTTCACATAATTTTAATATTTTTTATTAAACAATTACATCAAATCATTTATCTCTTCACATTACACAAACACTAATAAAATACTATTCAACATAAATATTCACAGTTTATCTAAAATCATATATTTTTTTAGTTTCCTCAAAACGAACATATCCCACTCAGTCAGGACAATTTTCTTTTTTATCTTTAAATTTTGAAGGATTCTTTATTGAACTATTAGATAAATAGAAGAGAAATTGACATTTTAGTTTTTATATTTTACACGCTTTTACGTTTTAGTCCTTGAATTTTATTTTTTCAGATTTTAGTCCTTGAGTTTACATTTTTTTACAAAATAATCTTTTCGTCAGTCTGTCGTCCATTTGCTTAACGGACCATGTAGCGGTCAATCGCTTCAAATTACTGACGTGTCATAAAGCTCCGTTAAGTATATAGACTGACGAAATGACTATTTTGTAAAAAAAAAAGTAAATTCAAAGACTAAAATCAGAAAAATAAAACTCAAAAATTAAAACGCAAGAGTGTTGAAAACTCAAAGACAAAAATGATAATTTTAATAAAGTATAATGATAAACTCAATGTCATTGTCGTCTTCTTCTCATAGTGGGGTCCACTCTTTCTTACATCTGTCTGGACAGCGATTCTAGATGCGTCGAACCTCTAATAAAGTGATGATGATCGCTGTGGACCTGTGGTCAAGTAAGCCGGCTCAACTTTGATGAATGTATACTTTCAACTCACTGGAATCAGAGATTCCGATCTAGATCCGAGCAAATCAGGCCGCAAGAAGCAAATCGGTTGTGTATGTTCTTTCGTCTCAGAATAGGGGTGAAGTGGTATCAAAGAATTTTAAAGCCCGCGCGTTACTCTGATACAGAGAGGATATTATATCTTGGAGCTTTGACTCAGGTAATTCCTTCGTATCAATCTTTAAGCTGGCATCTCTTAACGGTACTGTAAACATATACATATATAGAGAGAGAGAGAGAACCACGAGAGGGAGAAGCTTCTTCACGAAGTACTTGTATTCATGAGTTGAACCGTACACCCTAAAAGATAGCAAAGAAAAAAACGAAGATTAATGGAGTACACATAACACGCATCCAACCATCATCAGAATCTAAACCATTAATCATGGTGCCTGTTAGGCTGTTCTTGTTATCGTCATGATTTGATTATTCATGATATTATTGCAGGTAATTTCATCTCAAGGTAAGCCTAGCTAGCAAATTAAGTCCTCGATCGAAACAATACGGTGCAGTACCGGGATCAAGAAGAGTACAAATGGTAAGATATATCTCCTTCAAACTTCAAAGGCAAATTGTTTAATTGATTAGTATTTATTCGCAGATCGATGAGTTTTTGTCACTTTGCGATGATTAGTAAATTACAATACGGTGAAATCTCAGGCCTTCGTTTCAATAGGACCTTGTGGAGGTCAAGGTGGTAGCGAGTGGAGCTGTATGTTTTCCGGAGGTTTAAAGCGGATTCTAGTTAGCTATGAAAGTTGCATCCACTCTCTTGTTTTCCAAGATTCGTCAGGGATGTTCTCTCAGAAGTTCGGTACTGACGGTGGCCTCATCGGCGGCGGCCGAGATAAGGAGGTAACCTAAGTTTCTCTAATTTACTCACCGAAGGGGGGTAATTTGTAATTTACGAATTAAGGGCTTTTTGCAGGTTTTAATTGACTGGCCGAACGAGTATTTGGTTAGTTTAAGTGGGAGACTCGGCTCTCATGGTTGTGTTGG
Source organism: Myrica gale (assembly GCA_963930655.1). Taxonomy (NCBI): domain Eukaryota; kingdom Viridiplantae; phylum Streptophyta; class Magnoliopsida; order Fagales; family Myricaceae; genus Myrica; species Myrica gale. Next base: position 4,879,066 of record OZ005599.1, read on the forward strand.
ATGCGCAGTTAAATATTTGGTGTTTCAGACAAACGCGAGAAGTTATTCATTCGGAGTCGAGTACCACGACGACACTTCCTTTAGCATTCCTATAAAGAGTGGCGTGGTTGTTGGGTTTCACGGCCGGGCCGGTCTGATTATTGACTCCATTGGTCTGCATCTAGCCCCAATCAACCCAGTCCCCCAAGTTCAGGCTCCCCAAACTCAGGAGTCAAAATTGTTTGCTCCCTTTAGGCCGAAAAGATCACCCCCCTGAAAGCCAGTGGCAATGCATATGGAAATTGAAATTGCGCGTCTGAGGGAATTCAGAGGTATTTAGAATATTCGATCTATAATTTTAGAGAACATTATTTCTCTAAAAGGCGTCTCTGAATTATTTGCTACAATTAGCTAAATTTCAAAGTTCAAATGTACCGTTGGATTTATGAATTCGTATTTCAGATCTCTTCGATATTGTTTTTTTTATATCTCTAAGGTTGAGTTTTGAATTTTATTTTTAAATTCTCTAAGCTGCATTTGTTTAGCTTGAAAATGTCTTTTTTGAAAATACTTTCAGCTTCTCTTGTGTTTGGTAGGGGGGAAAAATAGAAATCAAAGAAAAATACCATCAGAAAATAATCTATGGTTGATATACCCTTCGTCCTTACTCGCGATATATATATACATCTTCCATACCATAAGTTACTGCACATGCTAACAAGTCAGGAATGTAGAAGAAATCTATGGTTGATCTGACTTTTGATATATTATTGCATGCAGTTTTAATTTCAATAAAGTAGATTATGGGATGACCAAATTTGTAACAATTTCTGGAACGACAAGTGCAAGAATCCGCGTGCTACTTCATCTTGCCCTGTTAACAAAGACAAGGTCTATAATAGGGCTGCACAACCTCGGTGTAGGTGTCGGTTTTGGCCTCGGTGTAGGTTTGAAAAAATTTCCACCTACACCTACACCGTTAAGGGCAAAAATCGGCCCTTAGCGGTGGCGGTTTCCGGTTATCCTACATTAATATTGAGCCATTTTTTTAGCATTTTACACATTTGGCCCAATGTATTTTTTTCTTTTTTCTTTTGGTCCATTAATCACATATCAATAAAATCTAAACTAATCAAATTCAAATTCCAAAATCAATAAAATTAAAGATCATCTTAAAAGATTAGATGAGAATTTAAACTCCAAAGTAATAGAGACGTCACCGTAAGTAGAAACTATTATCTTTTGAAAAATCCAGTTTAGACCCTAACAATACTTAGAGGGGAGAATATGTGTTTTCCCTCTAATTAACAAATCAATAACAATTTTAAAACATGTTCAAAACCTAATAGGGTTTCCCTTGGTTTCACAAGGAAAATTAAAAAAATTCAGCAATTTTTTAAGTCGCTCGAGCGCTGGTCAAACGCTCGTCGAGCGCTTATGTTTCTGTCTGAAATTTGCACTGAGCGCTCGAGCGCTTGTCTAACGCTAGTCAAACGTGATGACTCTGTTTGGATTTTTCAAAGGGTGCTCGAGCGCTTGTCAAACGCTGGTCAAACGTGATGACTCTGTCTAAATTTTTGAATTAAAATGTATTAGAAATTTGAACTAAAATGTAATTGAGTGACTGATTTTGCAAGCATAGTATAAATTTAATAGTGATTTGTCAATTTTATAAATTATAAATTTAGACAATTAGTTAAAATTTCATTAAAACTCGACCTCTTGACTTATATTATGCGATGTACCAAAGTTTGACATTAAACTCTTTAATTATGATTCCAATGTCTTCAATATATACCCTTCTAAATACAATAAATTTGTAATTTTTTCTACCAAAATTCTATATAATTTGTTCATTCACCTAGCAAGCTTCTTGGTAACTTGAATGTAAGTATTTGAATAGACAAAACCAACAAAAAATCTCAAATATTTAGGTGAAACTAAACTATTGAGTAGACCTTGTCATGCTTCTAGAATACTACTTCTTGAGGTAAAACTAAAGTTTAAACTATTGAGTAGAAACTAAACTAAAAAAACTAAAAAACTTAAATAATAAAAAAAATCCCGGTTTAACATACACCGGGAAACCCGGTGCCGGTTAAACAGGGAATCGCCGGTTTTTTCAAAAAGCTCAACCTACATCGGCACTATTAAGGGCAAAACCAGGAACCCGGTGCCGGTACCGGTGCCACCGAAATTTCCCGGTGGCATTGTGCAACCCTAGTCTATAACTCGATTGGGTTCATCGTTTGGTCTAGCTTCTTTTGAAGCTTTCAAGTTCGTTACATTTCGAGTGCTGTCAATTTTTAATATATATATATATTTACCTAATTTAGACAAAAAAATATTTATTTTAATTCAATAAAATTACATTCATGTAAATTATAATAATTAAAATAATTAAAAATAATGATTCTCGACCTAAGTCTGTACAAGACAAGAATTGTCTAAAACTTTGTTTGCATAATAAAATTTTATCGTCATTACGAAATACTATCTATACTTTTTTTATCAATTTTCATATATTTTTTATATTTTTTATTAATTTTTTATTCTCTGCGTTTACATCAATTTCAATAATTAAAATTTTAGATCTCAAACACGCGTAAGCTAAAAGCTCCAGTACGTCATTAAAAAAAATAATAATAATAATCAAAGGTGATGGGGCCCACGTGCGACACCAGCTACTACCCGCTCCCGCGAGATTGGGGGGGGGGGGGGGGGGGTGCGTTATTCGAGAGACTCAACCATGACACCTGCTTTGCACCTCCTCACCGCCTTATCTCAAAGCCATTATCCCTCCACTTTCAACGGACTCCTTTCGTTCCCTCCAAATCCCCCAAATTCAAAACAAACTATATTTCCTAAACATCGAGATCGACCTCTCCGAATCACCATCTCTCGCAGAGACGTCGCTTCGCTCTCGTTCCTCTCACTCGTTCCTTTCCTGTCCCCGGTCGCTCCTGCATCGGGCTTCTCCATAGGCATTTGTAAGTCTTGTCTCTTTTGCATTTCATAAGATTTCGTTGTCTCTGTCTCTTGTTACCGAAGCCCTAGTTTCTTGATTGGTCCACAGCAGGACCCAAGGATTGGCTAAAAGAGCAAAAGAAGAAGGCGTCCAGATTCCTTTTGGCCCCAATTGATGCCTCACGAGAAAGCCTTCGCTCTGTACTTCTCTTGCTCGGTACGAGAACTCTCTATTTCTTAATCTTTGGTTTTGAAACCTTCTTTTTTCTGTTGTTCAAATTAGTTGGTGTTTGCACAGGAGCCGTGGATTATGAATACACCGATAACGATCTAGAGAAAGTCCTAGGTCTGTTGAGGTCAGCCGCCAGGGATTGCGTTCCACAGGATAGGAATTCGTTTGTTAGCTTTCAAGCGAGCACTGGGGTCGAGGTTGGATCTCTTTATCTTCTGTCTCGTTTCATGGGGTGTTCTCGTATTTGTAATTCGCTGTCCCCCGGTTGGGGCGGGAGGGCAAAAGAAATGTGGATTTAGACTCTGGTTTAAAGAATGTATACGTCGATAATCATTTTCCTCGATTTACTTATTCTTATACCTTCATTAATCATCTCTTAGGGATATTTTTTGAGTGTCATTGTCATGACATTCAAGCACGCTCTGATTTGTATATTGACAAACTTTGATGCCCTCTGCAAAAAATGTGCAGCCTTAAACCAGTTACAGCGCATACCTACTTATCTTATTCATTTGAGTAACTAAACGAATAATACAAAAGAGAGTGGTGAATGGATAGGAATGTGCGACCTTTAAACAGTTACAGTTAATGTTAAGCTTTCTATGATGAGCAGGTTTGCACGTTCCGGTTGATCGTGAAGAATGCGTCCTCACTGCTTGATGACAAGGATCCTGTGAAGTTGGAGGCTGAAGTTAAGCTAGATGATCTTATAAGGTAGCCACTGTTTGATTTCTCCATGTATATTCTGCTGGCTAATACACCTACAAGAGTCTAACTTCTTGTCGTTGAATGATAACTGGAAAATTTATAACATCCCTGTGCATTATTAAGTTCTCAAGCATGCTGATACCAAATTAGGCATTGGATATCAGATTATTCAATCTCCCTTCACATGCATCTGGAAAAGGAGGGTAAGGGGACTTTAAGGACCAAAGTACTTGGCTAGAGAAGCCAGCTTAAGCATTGTAAAACATGTCTCTTCTTCTCCTGAATCTCTTTGAAACCCAAGGAAGGGTATCAGTCTAAGTTTTTATGCAAATTAGCTTCTTGACATTGAACTTTTGTGATGTTTGCTTACAGAATCATTGGTTTCTTTTCTCTTATTCGTTTTTCTGTTTCTCCTGATGACTTAATACTGCAGATCTTTCACTTCTCTGAATGGTCTAGCGAGTGAGACTGACATTCAACTTGCTCCCAATAGGTATGCCTCACATGTCAATCTTACAAGAAACATGGAGATAGATCTTTTTGCCTATTCATTTGGTATCTTCCTGGGCATATGTTATAAGATTGGATTGATAGAAGTTTCAATCATAAGGGAGTCAAATTATGTTTCTCTAGCTTCCAAGCCAAATGATTGTTATGGGTGATTGTAAGTTGCCGCGTGTGGAAATGACACGTGTAGATTGATTTCTCATCCGTGAAATATTAGTGAGAAAGTATCCTGGATGGGTTGGGTGCCTTCAGTAGACCCTCTTCGTAAACCTCCATGGCACAAGTTGTCATGTTTGCCTGGCTCAGGCAGTTTTTCAGATACCCACTCAGGTGTAGAGGTCATGAATCTCACAGGGAACTCTTTTGAAGCATATGGATCACATGGATTAACCAAGGTTAATTTCGTGATGGTAATGCATTAGCGCTAACGCCTTATCCTTGTCTCAGCATTGTCCCTCAAGGAGACATGTGACCTCATTCTTTAAGGATGTCAGCGCTTGATGTCTGTCACAATCACAAGATACTTCTACAGAAGGACAAAGGGGTTCCCTTAAAAATGCGATGTCCTAATCCAGACAAACAGAACCAGAAGTTGAACTAAGTGATGGAACAAGTTTACCCAAATAGTAAAACCGTTAAGGTTACAACTTGTATTGAAAGGCTATAAACCTTTCCTGCAGTCTTGACCAGACTTGCTCACATTCCCTTCTTTTGTGATCCCCATCAACTGTAACCTCACTATCCACAGAAACCTTACATTATTCAGGGATAACTTCCACTCGACTAATGTCATTTCATTTCCTTAGGTGCCTGCCATCTATTGATACTCATGTTTGGGTTGCTTCTCCCTTCCTTGCTATAATGTGGTTGATACAGCTCCCTTGACTAATCTGGAATATTCGGTGATTTAGTCTGATATCATGTAGATTGGACCGATTACAACCCTCAACACAGTTGTCGAGGTGGAAAATTCTTTGTCGACCCAAGTCTTAAAAAAGGCTTAATTACCGTACAGGTTCATTTGGTATACGACTTTTACAATTTAATCCTTGAGGTACAACTTTCAACCACAAGGTCCTTGAGGTACATTTTTTCGACAACTGGGTCTCCCTGTCTATCAGCCGTTACCCAACTAACGGGATGGTGCTCACATGGTCTACTCCTGCCACATCACCACCAATCAGGGTTTGACAAGTGTTTTTTTAAAAAAAATCAAATTGAAAATGCCGACTCAATATGCCACGTCACTTAAAAGCACAGGACCTTACCACGTCACTCAGCCACTCCCTTTCACGATCTGGCCTTCTTCCACACTTTTTCCCAATCCTCCTAACTTGAAACCCCTAAAGAGAAATCCCCAAAACATGCTGTAACCCCAACATTTTAAATTCGTGACAGCCAAGAAATCATTTATTCTCATCCATCCCTAAAACATGAGTTCAAGGATATGTGAAAAACATTGTGAACTCCCGAGAGACTCGGTGGTAGAGCAACTTGATACACCACTAGACCCACTCTACTGAGGATCTCAAATGGTCCGATATATCTAGGACTCAACTTGCATACTTCATTACTCCTTTCGTCCGGGAAACTCTCAAGATAACCTTATCTCCCACCGCAAATTCTAACTTCCTTTGATGGCTATCGACATAACTCTTTTGTTCACTCTAAGCAACTTTCAGCCTTTTGTTGGATATAAATGACTTTCTTTAATGTCTCTGCACGATTTATTGTCCCATCATTTGTCTTTCCCCTACTTCACTCCAGTATAACAACAATCGACATCTTTTTCCATATAGAGCCTTGTAAGATGCCATCTTGATGCTCGCTTGAAATTATCATTATAGGCAAACTCTACTAGAGATAAGTACCATATCCAATTTCCCTTGAAATTGAGTACACATGACCTCAACATATCCTCCAAAGTCTGAATAGTTCTTTCGGTTCAACCGTCACTCTGAGGATGAAGGGCAGTACTGAAGTTTAACTTAGTACCTATAGCCTACTGCAAACTTTTCCAAAATTTCGAGGTGAAACATGGATATCTTTCTGACACTATTGATACCGGTACTCCATGTAGCCTAACTATCTCTCGATTATAAAGTTTTGCTAACTTCTCCATAGAATACCCTATTTTGATAGGTATAAAGTGAGTAATTTTCATCAACTTGTCTACCACTGCCCAAATAGCATCTTGACCGCTTAACGCTCGTGGCAATCCTATTACAAAATCCATGGAAATATTCTCTCACTTCCATTTTAGAATTTCAAGCGGTTGCAATGGTCCATCTAGTCTTTGATGCTCAGCTTTAACTTGTTGGCATGTGAGATACTGCTCCACGAACTTCTTTGTCACCCTTTTCATCCTATTCTACCAGATCGACTCCCTTAAATTACGATACATCTTAGTGCTCCCCGGGTATACTGTGTAAAGAGACTGATGGGCTTCCTCCAAAATTTATCTCTTTATCTCCTTATCATTAGGCACACACAACCTATTCTTAAACTTGATCACTCTGTCATCCGAGATGTTGAACTCAACTTTGCTTACATTATGCACCTCTACTTCCAACTTCATTAGTCTTGCATCTTCCTTTTGAGCAACCTTAATCCTCTCTACCAAATCTAATTGAATCACCAGACTAGCCATTAAAGCTTGTCGATCTCCTTCTAACAATGTAATCTTTGTCCTTTCCAAGTCTATCAGAATCTCATGTGGAGTATTTAAGACTGCCACTACAGCTTCAGACGACTTTCGACTTAGTGCCTTAACTACCACATTAGCCTTTCTAGGATGATAACTGATTATACAATCGTAATCTTTGATTAAATCCAACCACCTCTTTTGTCTCATGTTCAATTCCTTATGAGTGAAGAAATACTTGAGACTCTTGTTATTGGTGAAAATTTCACATTTTTCTCCATATAAGTGATGCCTCCAGATCTTTAATGCGAAAACCACTGCTACCAATTTTAAGTTGTTTGTAGGGTAGTTCTGCTTGTGACCCTTTAACTGCTGAGAGGCGTAACCTATGCATCGCTGTAGATCATGAAGCTTTCAGAACTTGATGGGATCGTCAATACTGAGGCAGTAACCAGTCATTGTTTTAATTTTTGGAAACTCTGCTCCTCTTCTTGTTTAACAAAGTCATAGGAACTGAGATCTCAGAGAAACCTTCAATGAAACTTCGATAATACCCTGCAATTCCCAAGAAACTTCTAATCTCGTGGACGTTTTTCAGTCGCTCCCAATTGACTATCGCTGATACTTTACTTGGATCTACAAAGATTTCCTCCCTTAGACACCACATGTCCCAAAAATGAGATATTCTCGAACCAAAACTCACATTTCTTGACCTTAGCATATAACTTCTTCTCCTTTAGAGTTTGAAGCGCTAACCTTAAGTGCTCCTCCAAGCTTTTGGAATGATGTCGCCTTTCGTTGTGAAAAGGCGGGCCATTACTTCAGGGATTGTCCTCTACTATCAATCATGAATGGTGGAAACTCTAATCAGCAGAAGTTAGAGCCTTTGAAGAAAGTTAGAATTTGATGTGGGAGATAAAGTTCTCTTGAGGGTTTCACCGATGAAAGGAGTAGTAAGGTTTGGAAAGAAGGGCAAGCTGAATCCTAGATATATCGAACCATTTGAGATCCTCAGTAGAGTCGGTCCAGTGGCTTATCAAGGCGCACTACTACCGAGTCTCTCAGGAGATACAATGTTTTTCGCATATCTATTTGAGACGATATGTGCATGACCCCACTCATGTCATTGATTTCGAGCCATTGCGAATCCAAGAGAACCTATCTTACCCTGAAGAACCTTCGTTAATCATGGAGCGAAAGGAACAAGTATTGCATACTAAAACAATTCCATTAGTTAAAGTACTTTGGAATAATCATAGTCAAGGAAAGGCTACTGAGAGTTGGAATAAGGAATGCGAATCAAATACCCAATTTTTTGAGAATTGAGATTTCTAGTACTAAGGTTTCATATTTTTGGATGACTTTTGATTAAATGTATACTTGGTAATGCTGTGAGTATTCGTTTGCTGACAACTTGTTATTTCAAGATGTCGAAGTTAAGTTTGGTAGATTTGCTTTCTTGATCGAATCCATGTCATAGATATATCTTAGCAATAAGAATCGATACCTCACGTTACTTTTGGGGAGACGAGTCAGATGATGAGGGTGACATCGTTAGATTTGTGGTGTTACTGGAGAATATTTTGGTAGACGATCCTAAGGAGGTACCCTTCGGAGCACCAGATGTAATCGACGACAAAGGACCTATAGAGGAAGTTGAGAACGATGAGAAGGGTTCTTCAGGTATCTATATCAATTTTAGCAAATTTCGAGGACGGAATTTTTCTAAGGGTGGAAGGATGTGATAACCCATTAAAAAAACTGCAGGGCTGGGGATTGAACCCCAGACTTTGCAATCAGCAAGGAGTTACCGCTGAGCCACATGTGACTTTTACACTTGAAATGCGACTTTATATTTTATGCGTTTTCAGATTATTTCCCAAAAGAAGGGCAGCACAAGGATTCAAATCTGGGTGCCTAGTGGGGTTTTCCACAAAATTAAACGATTGGAGCATTGTGCTTATTTGATTACCATAGTTAGCATTAAATTGTATCTAAGCTTTTGTTCATCCGATTTTATATTTTAAGTGAAACAGAGCGTTTCACTCATCTCTTTCAGCAAACCTTAAAACTCTTGATTTTGCTTCTCTGGCCGCCATTTTTCAACGTTTCAGTTTCTCTCTCTCTCTCTCGTTTCAGCTCTTTTTCGTCTGATTTCAATGGCTTTTTATCTCCAATGCGTATTCTCGAAGTTTCTTAGTGATTTCATGCAATTAATGGCGTTTAATGATGGTTTACGAATAGGCATCGGATGATATGCTGATTTGAGGTGTTATTCACTGATTTTTCACTAAGAATTAAGTCCCCCTCGCCCATAAAAGGCCATCTAGCTTAGAGGTTGATCACACCTTTAAAATTTGACTCTATCATTTTTGGGCGCTCTCTCTCTCTCTCTCACTATTATTTTCTTTGCAGCTATTCGGTCCTCTTCTAGCATTTTTTTTGGTGTGAAATTCAAGTTTTGATTTACTCCAAATATTGTTAAATTCTTAGCTAATTGTTATTTCGATGATTGTTTTAAAAAATTAGGTTGTGAAAGTAGCAAGGAAATTCATGACATGAGTGGGGAAATTCATAACATGTATGGTAATTAAGTCTATAAAAAAATCAATCTTGGAAACAGTTATACAGAACCGATTTTGTTTTCCTCCAGGAATTGAAGGGAAACAGGATTCCAGGTCTGAAGGGTTCCATTCTAAATGCTGACTTCCTAATTTCCAAATAAATAGGTCTTTCAATCTACTTCTGGCAGCATCTTTGACTAATTTTCCTTGGTTTACTAATGGTAATGAGATGGTTCTGTTAAACCTGAACTGTGATTGTGTAAATGACTTGGTCCTCTACCTTGGTTATTGAAATGATACAGCATGTTTTGAGAGTAGTAAGCAACTAGTACGAGAGAATTGTACTAATTTGCTTTGTCTCTAGATCCTATCTGCTTTCAATTATCAGAAAACAAATTTCTGAAAACTGTTGCCATTTGGGTTGTGTATCGTACCTTTTTTCCACTTGTCCAATGGTACTTGTCACACTCAGTTTTAGATCTCACGCTGGTGATACTGATTTCTATCCCAGGCAACTGATTCTCAATTGACAATTGCACCACTGATGCATTCCATTTTTCTACTGTATTTTACTGATTGTGATGGACCTTTACCATTTCAACTTTTACTCACCATTCAGGCAGTTACAAGTCCAAGCAAAAATTATTAGCAGTCGCTAGAAATTAAGTGATTAGTCCGTTTGGTTTGTGAAGGGAATAAATGTTAGTTGCACAATTTCATTTGGCAAATAAGACTAGAGAAAGATCTAATTTTCTTGGTGACAAGACTAAGTTACTAGTGAGCGGGTTAACCATCTTGTGTATGTACAAAATAAGTGTCACGAGAGGACTGCTCCATAAAGCTTCCTAGTCCCTCAAAGTAGTCGAGACTGTTGATCATGTAATGCAACTGCAGAATATAGCCCATTAGAGTGGCATTGAGTTATACTTGCTCTGCTTATGTTTACACAACAAACCTCAGTATGCTTGATTCGCAATTGCTAGGTTGATTACTCTGTATAATCTGACTGTTGCCTAATTTACTCAACTGCAGAAAAAAGGTAGCAGTTGCACTTATGGATACTATGTCTTTCCTTGACAAGTTTGAGCAGGGAATTAAAGAATGCCTCGAAGTTTGACCATCATTCTCATATGATGGTAGAAAGGTTTTGCACCTTCTGTTTGTTGAACTTGGAAGATGGTGGAAAGTATATATTGTCCTGATCTTTGCTGTCCTACAGTTTTTCTATTTCCCTTTGATCTCTTTATTTTTTTTATTCATGTTCTATTTTCCATCTAGGCAAGACATTTGTAATGGAATACTACCATTGGAAGGAATATGATGTTAGTTTCCCTTGGAAATTAAAGTTCTCTGGAATGATTGTTGTGGATGCATTCTCTCAGCCCACCTCAGGCCTTCGGGAAAGAAAAGAAGAGGAAAAGAAAAACAAAACAAAACAAAAAACACACTTTTCTGACTATTGTACTTTAAACTTTTCGTTGTGTAGATGGATGTTTGAAGGTTGTGAAATTGTGGGTTTGATATGTTCTATGCAGTATCTTAGTTATTTCTCTTTCCGTCATCTCTCCTTTTCCCTGGATCATTATATTTGTTTCCTGTTCATTTTGGTGTTGGCAATCAAGTGTTAGTTCATCTTTCCAGTTTTTCCTTTTGCACTTAATGTCTCTGGAAGGCTTCCTGTGGAATTCACCCTCTCTCTCTCTCTCTCTCCATCCAGGCCACACACAGAGGAAAAAAATATTGTTAAAACATGGTTCTGGATGAGTGGCGACTGTCAAGTCCTTCTGTCTGTTCCGTCGTTCTTCAAATTAAACTGCGATAATTTTTGTAATTTATGGTTTCTTGTGTATTTTTGAGGTTGTGTTTGGTTTACCAAGAATGAAATTTTCTATTCTACTGGAATTACCCGAATCTAAAATGAAGGCGGCAAATTTTTTCTTTGGGAATTTTTTGAAACAAAAGGTCATCTGATTGAGACTTTGTTGAAGATATAGATGCTTTCTTGGTAGTTGCAAGGGTATGGTATGCATGGTAAGAAACAAATCATCTCAAGAAGTAGATCTCACCATTAATATCAGGCATCTTGTGCTACTGAAATTTTCTGGAGTTCAGGATGGAATGATGTCCTCAAGATTCGTTATTTTGCCTGGTTGAATTCTGTATGAAATTCATCTGAAAATTTACTGCTTGGCCAGCATGACTAACAAAAAGTTACGACCGTCAATACCCAATAGACACATACATGTTTCAACCGAATTGCTTTTGGTCTTGACTTTTTCTGGGTAAGTTTTTGGTCTTGACTTAGTTGAAAGATAAATAAGGTTTTTTTTTTGTCATCCTTGTGGCTTGTTTAGATTAGCTGACATTTTATGAAAGCGCCTTGTGGCTTGCATCTCCTTTTCTTGCAAAGAACTCACATGGATTAAGTGATTATGGAGCGAACTTAAATTATGAACTAAATCATCCTTGTTATCTGGGTTCATCGACCAGGCTTGGGTCTTCTATTTCGTGGCAAAGAATACTGCACTGGGCTTATGGAACAGATGATTTAAAGGTTGCATACCTGAAGAAAATTTACAGAAATTGATGCCCCAATGGATGATCCATGGTACAGTGTCATTACTATCCGGGCTAAGACGCTAAGACCATATTTTCAAGTGGGTGATAGGTGGTGCTGAGCATCTTGTAAGATAGTTGCATGTAACAAGAGGGTCAGAGTGAGAAAATGCTTTTGTTGTTGGGGACTTTAAAGAGCCTTAGTATCTTTAAAGAAGACACAATTTGGGTTCTCCCTAACCTACGGTTTATGTGCATCTATAAGGTTGCCAATGCTCTGTAGGGTGATGGGATGGGGAGAATGCTGGGTCCACCTGCTGGCTCTTTTTCTTGAGTTTTCTCTCGCAGTCTCCCTTCTGAGGAATGCTAGGAGTGTTGAAGAAACCTCCATTAGATGAGTCAGAGGAGCATAGCCTTTTCCGCCCCTCCTCCCTCACCCAAAAAACAAACAGGTTACTTCTTTCGACTGTCCTGCTAGAACAGATCAAATGTAGGATAAAAGCAATGAAGTAGAATATGAGAGTGATTTGAATTAAATGAGGGATAAAGACAGAACCACTAGAATATTCTCTAGGGAAATAGAATCTTTATTCTTGAAAAGTTCTCTTTCTGAAAAATAGGAACTATTAGTGAGATATGGTAGTTTATGTACCTATGATTTTCAAGAAAACCATCTAATGGCTATCCTGTCTTTCTTCTGATTGTCATTCAGATGTAATAAATACTTTTTAGGCAGTACTACAATCAATGGTGCCTACATTTATGCCATAACTGCTAGGTGTCTATATTGCTCCTGTTCTCTTGGCTCTCTATGGAATGGTTTGGTTGGGTGAACCAGAAGCTTGCACCAAATATAACCGACAGCATGGTGTTCCATCATCTGGGTGGTGTTGTACAGATCTAGGCAAGCTGCGAAGCTTGTTGAATAGATTTAATGGATCATGCATTAGCCCAAAGTCTGCATCTGGATCACCAATCTGTGAAAGCTTGACATGGGAAAACCCAAGCGATGGCAGGAGATGATCAGGCCAATCACTGTAGAAGTGTAAGATGGAGCTTGAAAGCGTGGTTGGTTTATTCATGAAATCTGCTAATAGGACTGTGTGGGTCAGGACACACTTCTCAGCTATGATCTTCAGTACTTGCATGGCCTGAGAGTGTGACAGATAGTAAAGGATACCTTCAAGGAGCCATATTGTATTCTTCTCTGGCACAAAACCTGATATTTGAAGCTTGTCAAGCCAGTCATTGTCTCTGATGTCAACTGCCACTCTGGTCAGGGATTTTGCTGACTGCGTTAGATGCTGGTTCTCATTTGTGGACATTGCTGCCTGTAGAAGAGTTGTTTTGACTTGCAAGACTTTGGGGAAGTCAACTTCGAAAACATCGCTCTCCTTCAAGCAGCTTAAGCGGTATGCCCTTGCATCCATTCCTTAAAAAGACAGGAGGGGAAAAAAAAATTTTTTTTGCCTTTGTGAGCTTACCTAAAAACAATGAATGCAGCAGAACATTGAACTTGAGTTAAAGATATGCTGCTTAATTTTGGAGGGAAAATGCCAGTTTAGTTCATTGAAAAGACCACACCCATCTGGCCACCTGAGACATTCCCAAGTCGTCTGATAGCACAAATGATTGTAGCAAGACTTCTTAGATTACCTTACTGAAAAGAGGAGAAAAGCTAATTTAGAGATTGGCCAGAGTTCACAAGTTTCACTGACTTGGCAGTGTGCATTTGTGTCTGCTACTTATCATTAAAAATTCATAGATCGTGGTTCTGCACTGAAGTTTAGTGCCCAAACAGTTTGCAAGAACAAGTCATTTGGCTCATCATTTTGTTCGAAGTAAGAGTGCATTTTTTTTCAACTGGTTTGGTTCAGATCAGGTTTGAGCGAGCACCATACGAAAAGGCAGCTAAATAAATCACACTTCTGGAGGTATGCATTACTAGAAGTGATATGAGCCATTAATTACGGCAACAGTAGGATCTTATGCTGCTTGACCAAATGTAAGAATTGTCGTAAGAGTAATTACCAACCTGCACCAAGAATTACAACCTGCGCTCCCCTCCCGCTGAAGGAATTAAGAACAGCTTCAAGTTGCGAATCAAACCAGAGTGTTCGAACTGCAAGAATCACCCCAGAAACTTCACGTGCATTGTTGATACGGTCTTTCTTAATCTTCTCATAGAGGCTTGTAAGGTACGTCTCCCCTGCAAGTAAGTCTGCCAGTGGATCATGGATCAAATGCTTCCACAGGGCTCTGCCTGCTGCAGTTTGACATGCTGAACGCTGGAGGGGATCCCATTCATTCTCAATTGTTGCATGGACTTCTCGAACGACATCAGTATGTAACAGGTCTGGAAGCTTAAGTTCAGGCCACGTTGGGTCTTGAGGCAAGGCATTTTCTTGGTCTGCCATGCCTGCAACTTGCACCGGAACTTGGAAACTAACAAAAGGGAGTGAAGGAGATAATGCATGCTATATAATAGCTGAAAGACTTGGAGAGAACAATGGTCGGGATAAGAAAAGAGAGCCACACACAAAACCAACGCTTGAGAAAAGAGCTCTGTCGTATCCAGCTTCTTTGCCATATTGAAAAGGAAGGCAACCATGTTGTCCACGACTACCACAATATCATGTGCCTACCGTTTCCCAAAAAAGTTCCAGGACTTGGACTCCACCAGAGATGACATGTTATCTGATGTGAGTGGCTACTAACTTGAACCTGAATAACACTTTTAACTCTCTTTTCCAAATAGTTTTTTGTCTGCATATGATGGGCGTGTACCTACATCACCTTCTTAGAGCTGCACATGTCACCCACCTCGGCAACTGGTGGGTGGGGCGTTTTAAATGCGGTTCCCCCACGTTGGCAAGTTGGTGGTGAATGGTGTTTGGGAACGCGTTATTTCAATTTGTGGTCTAGAAGGGGTTGTATTATTGTAGTTAACATGGAATTTAGCTCTTCTACTTGTGTGATATTGGTGCACCTATTGTTGTTTCAGCTCGTGGGAAAAAAATATTCCATCTTTTTTCTATGCAAAAGATATTCCATCTTTCCGTAGATTCTAGATGGAATATCTTTTTTCCAATTTTCCCTTCTCGCCTCTTCGAATGCGTAGAATTTTAATGGCGTTTTAATCGTCTCGACCTTTTATTGTTGCCTGCTTTTTTGAGGTCTTTTTAGCAATAAGAATATATTTTTGGACAACCATTTGAATTGAAGTGAACGGGGTTGAACACTCAATCCGCTTAGAAATGAGAGTTGGGGCCTCACTCCAAAACGACTGCGTTGAATGCATTTCAAGGCAATTGGAAGAAAAGAAAAATTACTATAGTAATTTCAAATATGAGTCTTAACAGTTAACTATCATTTTTGATATATTAAAGTCTTTAAAATTTTAAAATCAATCAATTTAAATTCTAAAATAAAATTTTATCACAATTTTTTCCGTTGAATTTTTTTAAGAATATAAATTAATAAAATTTGATAGTCGCTCCGTATGTCAAAATAGTTAATATTTGTATTTAAAATTATTTTAATAGTTTAGAGGCAGAATTGACTTTTCCTCCAAAATAGTTTGGATTACTGGCCGCTTGGGGACCAACTACCAAGTGGACCAACACAGACATTTATCGGCTCCACTTCACGTGCTTTTTCCCAGGGCATACCAAATTTGTCCAGCATCGTAGAACTAACGAAATTTGCTGTTAGCGCGCGCATAAACCTCCGGAACAGCCGCGATGACTGTAACGCCGTGGCCTCCGACAAGATCACTGCTGTATTAGCTGTCGTACGTCGATGCGCTAAATATCTAATCCACGTGTGATGCGCTACATTGGGGCATCTGAATCCAATATTCTACAGATATTCGGATTCCCATCCGACGGTTGCCAAAATCTGCATATATTAATGTCCGAACTAATCAAATCCGATGAAGCGAAGAAAAAAAAAAAATCAAATCCCATGACGTCAAACAACATGTAAATATTTTTGACTAAAGGGGATAAAGTGGGCCAGGAAAACTCTTGTCGTACGCGGGTGATTGGACGTAAAAAGAGCACAATATTCGCTCTGTGTTACCGCATTCAGATGGGAAAAGACGTTGAGGGGCATACCAGCGTGTCGATTCTTTGGGAATGGGATCGGATCCAAGGTAATTGGAAGTGGGAAAAATAGAACATAAAAGTGGCGAACCCGCAAGGGTGAAGATCTTCTTCAATTGAGAGACGCAGGGAGAAGGATAGGGAGAGAGATGGCGGACGTTCCGTGCTGTGGGATAACGTTCTCGTTGTATGTGCTGGCGATAATTGGCTTGGTGACCTTTGCCGGGCTCATGGCTGGCCTCACCCTGGGTCTCATGTCTCTGGGCCTTGTCGACCTCGAGGTCCTCATCAAGTCCGGCCGTCCTCAGGATAGCGCACACGCCGGTACTCCTCTCTCACACTTCATTCTCGCTCCTTTCCTTTGTTCTTTCTTTTGCTGGTGAGTTTTAAGCTGGAAAAAAAAAACCTTATGGAAGATAGCAAAAGAAAAGTGTGAATTTCGAGGACTTGGGCCCTTTATTTCTATAAGCGATGACCAAGTTGGTGTCCGAGTTAATCGGCAGTGATGGATTGCCGGATGTTGATAATTTGCGGAACTTGCATTCTTGGGCTTCTGAACTTTACCAATTAACGGGGGCTTTTTGTGGAGGATTAAGTAGAATCGGACTACGATCAATGAGAGAACTTGCTGCTTTTCCGTTGCTTTGAACGCCTTATATCCTAAATTACGCAGTACATGTTTAAGACAACTTGGAAATTGAAGATTTTCGGTAGGAAATGCCTTTCCAGTGAAGGTTATAAAGTTTGAGACTCCGTTTGTTTCAACTTAAAAATCTTTGCGACAAACTGTATTCTGAAAAATTAATAATTTTTTAGTTATTTGGTTGGAGTCCTAAAAAAATATGTGGACATATTTATTGTGTTTGGTTGACACAGAAATCAGTGTTTTGTCATCCAAGACGAAGCAATCCAAAAGGCATCTCTTGAACCCCCGCCTAACTAAAACTACCGAAAATCCAGTCAAACGACCAGTGACCAGATACCATGATCACACTCTCATCAGGCCCGCTACTGCAGGTTGAGAGTATTGGGTACTCACTGATTTGTCTTTTTTGCTTTTTCGGGTTCTCTCCACTGTGACCTGCAATGCTACCTGATGCCAAAATTGGTTCCCCTATCATCTACCTCTAAATCACGCCAAACACTGAAAGCCGAACAACCGTACTTCCAAATCAACCCCAATTGTTGCTCGCTTTGGAGTTGACAGCCAAACTTTGCACCTCTCCCTATTGGAGATTCAAATACACTGCAACAAAAAAGCTGACTCAGCATCTCAAATGCACCACAAAAATGAAATTGTTAATCAGCTTTGCTGATTCTCAACTGCTTCAAATCCATCACCCCGTCATCAAGTCTACACAGCCACTAATTCGGGCCAAACAGGAGAAGAACGCAATAGCTAAGGCCGAGAGCCCGACGATTTCCAGAACATGAAGAACAAAACAAATTAAGAAATAGGGGAGAGGGTGTGGGGGAGACAGAACCTGAGAGCTTTTCTGAGAAATTGAATTTTTGTGGTGGGAGGGATGATTTGGTGGAGAGGTGGTTGGGGATTTTTGACATGGGCAGATGCAGGTGTGGTGGGTTCTTGAGTATATGGAAAGAGTTAATGAAGACAGTGAGGAAGAAAATTGTTTTTGCTTTACAAAACTGGAATTCATTTCCTGCCCTTAACAAATAGTTGCTGTTTATCCAGAAAACATTGTTCATATTAGCTCGCATTTTCTAAGTTGCATTAAATGCTGGAAAATTGTGGACAGCATCCCCGTAAGATGTCTTACACTTCATAGAAGCACAACCTAAGTTGCACTTCTTTTTCTTTAGTCATTTAGTGGCTGAGTTGACTACTGCATACAAGCCAACATCTGAGCTAATCCTGTTGGAAGGGGAATTTCGCATGGATTAGGTTTAAGTTTTAAGTAATGTGTTGTGATTTATCTTTTCTGGCAGCTAAAATATTTCCGGTGGTAAAGAATCAACATCTGCTACTTTGTACGCTATTGATTGGCAACTCCTTAGCAATGGAGGTAACCATGTGGTTCTAGAGGAGTCTAGAATATATTGGGTAAAAGATTGTTAATTTTGGTGTTGTTTTTATTTTATCTTTTTTATCTCTCTGTAGACCCTACCCATATTCTTGGACAAGCTTGTGCCTCCATGGGCAGCAGTTCTGATATCAGTGACTCTGATCCTCATGTTTGGTGAGGTACTCTATCAATCAATATTCGAATAATTTGTTTCACAGCATTATCTGCTTGCAAACTTATTCTTGTTTTATATGCATGTGTTCCACTACAGATATTGCCACAAGCTGTTTGTACTCGCTATGGCCTGAAGGTTGGAGCAATAATGGCCCCCCTAGTTCGCGTGCTTGTTTTCTTGTTCTTCCCTATATCTTACCCCATTAGTAAGGTAGAATGGATATAAAGATCAGAAAACTGTGTTCCATGCATGCTGTATTGGTTATGTTATTCAGTTGTAAAGAAAATAATATCTGCTAGTAGTATCTTACGATGAAGCTTTTTATGTAGTTTTCTTCCCTTTCAATTAACAATACAACATTAAGTGCAGGTTTTGGATTGGATGTTGGGTAAGGGACATGCTGTTCTTTTGCGGAGAGCAGAGCTCAAAACTTTCGTGAATTTTCATGGCAATGAGGTATGATATTCAACTTTAGAGTTTATGCAATTTAACCTCTAAAAATAGATTGCATTAGGCATGTTGACCGTCTCCTTGGAATTTTAGCCAAGCTGTTTGTTCCGAGATAGATGTTAACCTAATTGCTAAGTTCCAATGCGCTGGACTATCTCCCGTTCCTTCTGGTTCTCTGATTTAAAATGGTATACATATGTTTTGTTGTTTAGGCTGGGAAAGGCGGGGATTTAACACATGATGAGACTACTATCATCACTGGGGCACTTGAATTGACTGAAAAGACTGCAAAAGATGCCATGACTCCCATAGCCAATGCATTTTCCCTTGATCTGGATGCAAATCTTACTTTGTGGGTTTCTGTATTCTTGTTTCATTCTCTCCTTCATGTTTAAGCATTCAGTGTGTTCTGACCCTCTCTCTCTCTGCTTTTATACAGGGAAAGATTGAATGCAATAATGACAAAGGGTCACAGTAGAGTTCCGGTTTATGCTGGAAACCCCAATAACATAATTGGACTTGTTTTGGTAATCTTCTCTCTCTCTCTCTCTCTCTCTCTGTTGTATTTTTTTTTTCATCTGCTTCATAATGTTCCTTGTTCGAATGATCATATCAGTTTCTTCTTCTAATGAGTTTGGGTTTTAATGGGATGGTGTATCGAGTATTACCATGAGAGCAAGTTAATGGGTAGATTCAACGAGAGGGTAGCATGATAACATAACGTCTATATTCCATCATCATCTGTTGGGGATACTTGATCGAAACCTTCATTCTTCTTCTTTATCTGGTAAAAAATGCAGCATTTTGGTGCCAGGAGAGGGGGGAAAATGTTGGAATAAGTTAATTGGTTCTGCAAAAGCCCTTCCAATGATTATCTCAGTACTAAAGACTAATCATGAGCAAAGTTGGTGGCATATTTTTCCCCTCCCTTCCAGAGGGGGGAAAAACACTTTCCTGTGAATCCCCATTACTCGTGTATGGAACTTTATCGGGACTACTGAAGTTTAAGGAGGCAATTTGATGTTAAGTTGGTGTTATTTCGAAGTACAATATTAGACAATTATTTCCTCAGCTTTTCCTCCTATGGCCCCATTTTTTCGTTT
The DNA here is from genome assembly GCA_963930655.1 of Myrica gale. Lineage (NCBI taxonomy): Eukaryota > Viridiplantae > Streptophyta > Magnoliopsida > Fagales > Myricaceae > Myrica > Myrica gale. Next base: position 4,899,084 of record OZ005599.1, read on the forward strand.
AGTAGGTGCTAGTCTTCCTCAATTCTCTCAGGTATGGGAGGCAAGACAGAAATATCCAGCTGATGTGGTGGCAGAACAACTCAACGTAAACCCCTGCAAATCTAAACTGTTGTGCTACTATTAATGTGGGAACGTCCACAATAGCATATGATTGTTCCTTCTATTTTTCTTCGGTGGTAGATCAAAATAGAGGCAACAAAGCCACCCTCATTAGATCTGTGGATTGCCTTGTTGGATTAATAGACCGAATTATTTTGCATTTTTGTTAGGCCAGGTTTTTGTTTGTATATACTTCTTATAAATTTTATCGTGCAGCCATTTTGTAGCTGCCACACACATCTCCATATTAACATTAAGCTATAAATGCTTCAATCATATTTATTGTGCTCTTCATGGATGTCTTCACAGGGACTTTTAGTCATTGGACCATTAGGTAGGGGTTGCTTTGCTGGTTTGTACAAGTAATTTATCTAACTAATGGTGCTACTATTTTCGCCATAACCAAACTTCACATCTCGAACAAAGCTTTAGGAGATTGCATGAGAGAATATATTTCCTCTTCACACTGGAAACTGCTTTTCTATTTATTTCCAATTCTAATTGCTGGTCGTATTTATAGAGCTAATTTCAGCATTGGGCACACTGGTAGGTCAGGACTGTGGTCTTCCATCATCCGGTGGGTGACATTGAGGAGTATTTTCTAGTAGGATAGAACAGGCATGTAACTGCAGTGCAAGTTTTTTTTTATAATGAGGGAAATCCGGGCACCCATTCACGTGCACCGACCTCGGACGGACCTGGCCCAGTATACGCACGAGTTGGGTTCAACGCCACTGTAAACCCCGGGCCGTGCAGCCCTCCCAAGCCACACATGCCAAGTAAGTCCAGCTTTGTTGTGGGAGTGACCCCAAGGAATTGTTTGCACCTGAGGGGATTCGAACCTGAGACCTCAGGGGAAGCACACCCCTAGGCCCCAGGTCTTGACCACCCTAGCCAACCCCTTGGGGTTTAAGTGCAATGCGAGTTTAAGGAAGTAACGTTGAGGTAACCTTAGGTAAGGAGAAATAGGCATGTAAGTGCAGTGCGAGTTTAAGGAAGTAACGTTAAGGTAACCTTAGGTAAAGAGATCAAGAGCTAGACGGGGCTTCATGTTTTACGTACGGTAGATACTGCTGTGTGATTGTCTTCGTGTATGTAGGGTGTTAAAAAGAGTTTGAGTTTCAACTTAATAGTGGCTGCATTATCTGGCCTTCTCATTTATCCTGAAGGGATGTTGCCGCTAGTACTCTGGGTAGTTGACTTTCTACTTACCAAATTGTGGGCAGAGAAGGATGTTTGAAACTGTCCCTCCTACAGGTCGATGATATCAAGAATGGGTGCCAGAGCTAGGGATTCCTCTTTTGGGCAAGGGGGAGGGTGAATGATCTTACGATCATCAAATTGTATTTTAGTTTTCTTAAATGAAGTTGTATTTGGTACAATTTGACATAGAACATGATCCTTGTGGCATAAGGACCAGATGGCAGTACTCCAGTTAACTGGAAATATGGTGTGATGGGGACACTCATTTACATGTTTTGTAGGTTGCTAAATTTGTAGTTAGATTGCTGTAAGAAAAACTGGTTTGTTTGTATACTTATTTTTTGGGGGTGGGGTGGGAGTTGGGGACACTCATATACATGTCTACTATATACATGTGGACTTGATATAAGATTGCTCTAGTCAGAGTTGTTAGAGCTTAAGCCTTTTTTGCTCCAAAGCCTATAAGTCTGTGACTGTTTCATATTATGGTCACCATAATTAAGGATCGCAAAAACATCTAGTGATTATTGTTTGATACTTTCTACTATATACATTTGGACTCAATATCATTTCTAACATGTGCAGGTTAAAAATTTGTTAACTGTTGATCCAGATGATGCAGTTCCTTTAAGAGCTATGATCATAAGGAAAATTCCACGGTAGGATGATACCACATCCTTTGAATTTCTATCTTGAATTATACTTATGACACGATCATAAGTATAATTTGCACCAGGGTTTCAGAAGACATGCCACTATATGATATCCTAAAATTGGCTTTTTCTCTTGTACAATTGTTTTCTGATGTTCTTGTCTTGCTTTCTGACACATCTTTTCAGGGTTTCAGAAGACATGCCACTATATGATATCCTAAACGAATTTCAGAAGGGTCACAGCCACATTGCTGTTGTATATAAGGACCTAAATGAGAGAAAAGAGACACCAAAGAAAGGTAAAGGGGCTGAACAACTCGAATTTAAGGACAGTTGTAAGAAGCACAGAGGCAAATCTGAGGTGTCACCAAGTGCAGGTGAGGATCTATGAAACAGGAACAGAAGGAAGCTGCAGATATGTTATCTCATTGTTGTGTAGCAACTTGTTTGACTTTCTGAGGATCAGAGCAGGACGTTTTATCCTTCATTTAGTTTAGTATTTCGCCCTGCCAATAGTTGTGTAAGACCTGTATTTGCTAATGGGCATACATGCTCCACCTATCCCCTTGATTGCATGATTCAGAAATTTTTTGCCACAAATTTTTCATGTACACGTTACTTTTATTTTTCTGCGAGCACTGATGTCTGCTCCTTGCTTACATCTCTGATGCTTGATGATACTCGAATATTTAAATCCATAATTGCATCATGGTAGTACTTGAACTTTTTTTCTAGTACAGCTCATGTACGATGTCGTTTTTGTGCATATTCCATAAATATGGATAGGATTCTGAATGATTATGTCGAAATAACGCTCTTCAATCATTGTGAACAATTATGTCACCATTGATATTACATCATAGGTTTGTTGTACTTCATATGTTTGTTTTCCCCTGTCTGGTTCTTTTGAATAATTGATGAGTAGTCTGCTTTATGTAGAACCAGATAAACTTTATATTGGCCGCACTTCTTCCATTCAAAGTTTGGGGACTGAACCAAAATCACATGAGGCTCTGACAGTTGTTACCAATAATGATGGAGATCAACAAATAAAGAAGAATCCACCAGCTACCGCCTATAAAAAGCGACATAGAGGTTGCTCCTATTGCATTCTGGACATGGAAAATGCTCCAATTCCAGAGTTCCCATCCAATGAAGTTGTTGTTGGTGTAATATCTATGGAGGATGTCATTGAAGAACTTCTTCAGGTACTCTTTTTCTTCAGTGCAAAAATCATGGGGAACATAAAGAATGGATCCATGGGCTTAGGACCAACCATCTGCTTCCCTGTTTACAGGTTGTGTTAGTCACATGTCGCATGATGATCGATAGTTATAGTTATCATAAATGAAACCCATTCCAATATGCTATAGTGAGTTGGGCATAGAACCATTCTTTTCCATTTACTCTACTAAACAAGTGATAGATCATAGGGGTGCATGTTTCAGCTGAATTCCTGATGATAGTTTTTGTTGATTCCAAAATGGGCTATAAGTAATTGAAATTCCCATTGAACAGCGCTTTCAAAGTATGGGTTTCTCTTTTTAGATTTCTTTATACGGTGATCTTAGTTCAAATGTTTTCTTATGTCAGGAGGAAATATTGGATGAAACCGATGAGTATGTCAACATCCACAACAGGTAAAAAATAACCATCTGTTGCATTATCTAGACTTTTGCATGTATATATGGGAAGCCTGCAACTTAATTTGTCTTTTCACCTAAAAAGGTGCAAGGGAAAATATTTGTATTGTTCATTTGGTTTTCACTTTCCAAACCTTCCAAGCTGTGTTGTGGTAAGGGAACTTAATTTGTCTTTTCACCTAAAAAGGTGCAAGGGAAAATATTTGTATTGTTCATTTGGTTTTCACTTTCCAAACCTTCCAAGCTGTGTTGTGGTAAGGGGTTCCTTCTAAAATAGTAGGATGAGGAACTACTTTGTATCACGCTTTTTTTCCCTGATCCATGATGTAGTGAACAGTGTTTTGAACCGAATACAACATTATTATATAAAGCCCAGAACTGATATTGTTGTTTTTGAATGCAGGATAAAGATCAACATGCATGCCTCTCAGGAAATGGCTCCCACGTCGAGTTCTCCACAGCACTCCCCCAATGAATCAACTGTCACTAACAGTCCAATCCCTTAGCTCGTCTTCCTCGGGATCGCCAGGTACCACACCATTGCCAACTCCACCACTAATGACCTTCTCATCCTCCACAACGGATCAAGTTTCTTAAGCAGAGCAATTAAGGGATTGGTTTATTCATAAACGACCCTTACTCTTGGATTCAGTGCGAATCACGAAAGCTAAAAATTAGTTACTTGGCAAGAACAGTGGCTAACCTGACTTGAAATTTATAGAGACTGCCTTGAGTTGTGCTGTAACTATATATAGAAAGAGATGCTCTCTTTGATGTGCTGTAATGTGCCAGTTAGATGTCTGGTAAAGCTGATGGTGGCTTTTTGTATGTGGAATCAAACTGAAGGTACAAGTTAAATCTATTCGATTATACATTCCAATTCATTGCTACTCAATCCACAAGAAGGGGAAACACTTAACAATTTCGACTCCCAAGAATGAGGTAATAGTTGGATGGTACATTCCCGGGTGCACATATTCACAGGGGCAGAGAGAGAGAGAGAGAGAGAGAGATGTAGTCTTACAAGCATAGATTCGAAGACAATGAGAACTCTGTTGTGAATACACGAGGGATATGGTGTAAGTCCTGAATATTTGAGTGAATCTTGTGTTTGATGTGCCAAAGGAATCAAAAGGGTGTGCGTTTAGCACTTCTAAATTTTGTAGGGGGTGCAGGGTTGAGAGTACAGCACTTCCGTTTACTACTCTATGGCTCTGAAGTCTCAACTTTTTGTGATCCTTTAAATGACCTACAACCTTGACTAGGACAGTTCAATTATTGTTTTAACTGATGCAGATGATCTTCCCCTACAAGAAGCATTGGAAGAGGTTGACAAGCTTGATTAAACAACTCTACCAAGTTTTTTTTTTTTTTGAAGGTAAACTACAATTTTCCCTTTCAAACTATAATATCACTCGATTTTCAAATACTACTATAAATTTTAACTCGTTACAACTCACCCCCTCAATGTATGATTCTCATTGCGATTTCATCTCTCAATCCGTCGGAGCAATTATGTTGAACAATTTTTGTCCCGCGTAAACAAAATATGACTTTCTCTTTACGTGATTATACAAAATTTGATCTATCTGAGTTATTCCCAAACTTCTATTGTGCTTCTCACGATCTGTAGGCCAAAAAAAATAATATGTAACTAGTTGATTTTTTTATTAAAAAAAACTCTTTTAAAATTAATGTGGATAAATTTATTTTTTCACGTAATAAAAAACTCATGTTTCGTTCAAATAAGATAAAAATTGTTCAACATAACGACTCTAGCAAGTTGGAGGATAAAATTGCAACGAGAAACATAGTTTAGAAGGCGAGTTGTAACGAGTTAAAGTATGTGAAGTATTTAAGAATCTAGGTGGAAAAATTGTAATTTAAAGGGCATGTTCGGTAGAGTATTTTTTTTTTAAATTTACATCCTATTTTTATATTTACATGTTAAACATCACAAAACACATGTATTACAATACAACATTTATTACTTTTTTTACAAAAATCAATCTCTTTTAATAACTTATGTACACATATTAATACAACTTTAACATCACCTAAATATTCACAATTTTATTATAATTATACAAATTTCTTTCAAACCAACAGTAGTAAGTAGTTTTCTTTTCTTCTGGGGGGTAAGTTAGCCTCTCTTTTGGCCCATTTAAACAAAGCTTACTCTACCAAGTTTATTAATATAATAAAAAAGGATAAGAAAAAACAAACTGAGCGAGGGAAAAAAACAAATGGACCCGCACCCAAATAAGAGCCGTCCAGGTCACTGTGTTGGGACAAGTCACGTGGTCACATGAGTCGTTTATGAAGGATGAGCCCTCCGGCCTACTATTTTTCAAATGGTGGCCTTTCTCATAAACTTGTAACCTTTAAGAGTAAGTTGTAAAATTCTTCTAATTTTTCAAAATAAATTACAACTATTTTTTCAGATTTCAGTTTTTTTAAAAGAGAATTTAATAATTTGGTCCTTAAATTTTATTTTTAATATTAATCCTTAGATTTACATTTTATTACAAAATGGTCATTCTGTCAGTCTGTCGTACATATGCTTAATGAAACTATCTGACACGTCAGCAATTTGAAGCGGTCGACCGCTACATGTATCAGTCGTTCGCTTCATGTATCGGTCGACCACTCACGTTCAAAACATATACCCGATCGACCGCTACATGGACCGTTAAGCATATGAATGACAGACTGAGAGAATGATCATTTTGTAAAAAAATGTAAACCCAAAAATTAAAGACAGACACGTCACGAAACATTTGCCGGTGTTCGTTCCCGTTGATTGCGCTCTCTACCCACATGACCGATGCTCCGAGGTGACAGTGCCTCTGTTCGGACAACGTGATATAAACAGTTCCTCTTCCTCAGCCTCTTTGGCTCTTTCCAGTACCAAACTTTTTTAGTTTTGGTTTTCAAGTTTGAAGTTCTTATTATTGCATTATGACTTGTGACTTACGAACTCAATCACTCTTTGGTCCCATTTTATATTCTCCAATCTTCTTCATTCGCCCGTCATGAAAAAGCAATTTCTCCAATCCTTGAAGGCTGAATTTGGTAGGACGTTACTGGAAGGAAAATCCAGGTGAAGCTCATCATAAGGCCTACCAAACTGGGGTAGTTCTATAATCTACTCGCAAGTTCTCAGGAAATCTTAAGGGCAGTTTCTTTTCTTTGATGCGGATAATGGGAGCTCTCAGTTACTCTTGCTGTAGTTGAATCTCAAGCAGAACTTATTTCCCTTACTGTGGTTTTTTTATTCCTCGCCGGTAACTGATCCAGGTGATCGAATCATACTAATCTTTAATATTTATAAATGGCAGACACATCTTTTCGTGGCTTTTTTTCATTTGTAAAGTTTCTTGCTTGTTGATGCGAGGACAATCCATTTGAGTTCTCAGATTTTCTTCATCTAGTGAAAAATCCAAGTGAAATTTATCTCTTATTTATGATTATAGAGAGTTCGTTCCTCATAGTCTTCCTTTTGAAAACGTATCTTCGAAAATCGCCACTCTCTTTTCGGGTAGTGGTAGGATTTTAACGTTGGAGTGTGGATTTCCTTGTCCGATTTACTTCCTGGTAAGTAGTATCTGTTGGGGGTTTAGAGAGAGATGACAATAGCACGGTTTGGTCGCCAAGCAAAACGCCCACACGGGTTCTGTGTAAAGATGACTGCAGTGGCAATCTTGGGTCTCTGTTTTATCTTTATGTGGTCTATGTTTTCTTCTTCTTCCTCTTCTGTGGTCACTCAAAGGGAAAGTTTCGACGACATTGCTGAACCCGTGGCTAAAAACACAAGAGCTAGCACTTCTGGGACTCAGTCCAACAAGAAGGAAGTGGTAAAGCATGGATTGACCAAAGAAGATAAGAAGTCGAAAATTGAGTCTGATTTGGATAAGAAGGATGACAAAAAGGTTGATGGGTCTGTGGATTCGACTGTTAATGAGCATAAGTCCGAGAAAAAGGATGAGAAAGAAGTAGCTAATGAGAGAAAAGTGAAACCTACCAGAGTAGAAAAAGAGAATAAAGGGTCAGAGGACTCCGAGGGTGAGGATTCACAGACAGAAAAGGAAGAGCAAGAGGAAGAGGTAGATGGTAAGGAAGAAGGGTTGGTTAGCAAGGATGAAGAAAATGGGGACAAAGAGGGAGAAAGTGATGTAATTGAACCAGTGGATCAGGAATCGGAGGACAAGTTGGAAGATGGGAGTGACGAGTCAAGGAAGATGATAAGGAAGAAAAAGATAAAAGGTCCATTGTTTGATCCTAAAGCACATCACACTTGGAAATTTTGTAGCACAAGAAGCAAGCACAATTACATTCCGTGCATTGATATTGAAGGTGGCAGGCTACAGAGCTATCGACATAGGGAGAGGAGTTGCCCGAGAACACCTGTGATGTGTCTTGTTCCTCTACCCCGTGATGGTTATGAATCACCAGTGCACTGGCCAGAGAGCAAACTGAAGGTATATCACAAATGAAGTGGATTCATCTGTCATTATATTTGATTTTCACTTTAGACAGAGGTCAGGGTTTGCTTGATATTTTCTCATTGTAATGTTCTTCTGTTGTTAGTGCAGATACTGTATAAAAATGTGGCACACCCAAAACTGGCTGCATTTGTTAAGAAACATAGTTGGGTGGTTGAGTCTGGAAAATATCTTACGTTTCCTCAAGACCAGTCTGAGTTCAAGGGTGGAGTTGTTCACTACCTGGAATCCATTGAAGATGTAAGTTTTTCCTGTTGCAAGGGCCTTTTTGTTTTGGATTAATATTCAAGTATAGTAACGATTTGTTGTTGATTTATAAAAACTTATGACCCATCTTTACACTAAAGCTACCACACCTTTTACGATTGCCACTCTTATGACACTGCCATGTCCAAGCCTACCTCCAGCATCCCATCCACAGATACCAACACCCAATTTATTTGATAACTGCAACACGTTGCTCAAACCAATTTTGGGTGCCTAGGTCATTTGGGAAAGGCTATAATAGGGAAGTTTCCCAAATGAGTTTTATCTCAACACAATATATGACTATGACAGTGCTACGTAGATATAACATTATGATAACAAGGTTTTGTTGATAAAAACTCCAGTATTTTCCAATTGTAATGCCAAAATAAGAAACACTTGCTGTCTTCTCTGCTTTTTATAAATACATATTAAAACCTTTTATATCATCCTTAGCATATTTTGCCCTTTGAAATTTTGTCGGATTTGATAGATGGTGCCTGACATTGAATGGGGAAAGAATGTCCGCGTGGTACTGGATGTTGGATGTACAGATTCAAGCTTTTCGGCTTCTCTTCTTTATAAGGAGGTACTAACACTGTCGCTAGGCTTAAAGGATGATCTAGTGGACCTAGCTCAGGTTGCCCTTGAGCGTGGTTTTCCTGCAGTTATTAGCCCTTTTGCAACTATAAGGCTTCCATTTCCTAGTGCTGTATTTGACACTGTTCATTGTGGCAAGTGTGGCTTGTCTTGGCATTCCAATGGTTCGTCTTTTCTTACCTTTTCTCTCTTTCCTAGTTATGTCTTCCATTATTTCCTTCTTCTCCTATTAACTTTCATTTCTTTGTCATATTAATAGCAGATTTTGTTTTTCACCTCCAGGGGGTAAGCTTCTTCTGGAGATGAATCGGATTTTAAGACCTGGTGGATACTTTATTTTGTCATCTACACATGATAGCATTGAAGCAGAAGAAGGTTGATCTAAGAGTGGTTTCATCACTTAAAGCTGTTTTCTCTATGATCATTTCCTTTTCTGCTTAGAATATGGGTCTCTGCTGAAAAGTTAATTGTCATGTATATCACCTTTATAATTGATTCTCTTCTTAGGCTATGACCCATTTGAGAGTATTAGTTGAATGCTAAAATTAAGACTTGGTGGTGCATTATTGTGATGGATTCAAAATTTATAAACTCCGAAGACTCTGTCCTTCCTTTCACATTTATATATTACCCTACATACATTGAGTTGAACCCAGGACCAGCCATCTCATATGATATTGTCAACTGAGGCTGCACATACCTCTGATTCTTCTGCTTCTTTATTACCCTACCTTACTTGTGGTGATCCCATAGGTCTTAAATGCTAGTCACCTTCTGCTAAAAGAGGTATGATTCACAAGCCATGCACTTGATAGAAGGAGCTAGATGCATACACTTGTTTTTACATGGGGGTAGATGATCACTTTGTTTTAACTTGTTAAGGGGGTTACTTCTTGGAAGTTGTATCGTGCTGTTTTGGGGTCAGCTTGTGGAAGAAATGCCACATCAATATCTACCAATCTACAATGCAGTTTCTTCTTGCCACACGTGCAGAAGAACTGGTTAGATTTATTTGGGTTCTGCGTTATCTATTTTCTTCAACCCTTGCAATGTTTTACTGACACTTCCTCTCTTTCCAGCCATGACCAGATTAACACCTTCGATCTGTTGGAATATTCTGGCTCATAAAACTGACGAAGTCAGTGAAGTTGGTGTTAAAATATATCAGAAGCCTGACTCAAATGATTTATATGAATTGAGAAGGAAGAAAAATCCACCTCTATGCAAGGAGAACGAAAATCCAGATGCAGCCTGGTAGGCCTATATAAGCTTGCATTACTAAATTCATGTTCCTGTTTGGTGCTGTTAATTTGAACTGTCTGGATAAAGTGACATAAATTACCAGTGAGGAAATCTACTTTTCCGTTTTAGAATGTAAATGGTGAATCATTGTTCCGATTTGAACAACGATGCATGCACTGTGCATCACATGGCCAAAGTGACTGTTACTATGATAGTTTCACCTAGGTCAGAGTCTTAAGTCCTGCGTGAAGTTCTCAGTAGGGCTGATCATTTTGAGCTTCTTCTTCGATCATCAATGCCATAGCAATGCTCAATAACCTCCAACCTTGGGCTTTTTATTTATTAGACTCTCAAATACAATCAGAATTGAGTATAAACAAAGCAATTTTTCCCTAGTTCAACCTTCTGACCCACCTTACAAATTTTCAAGTAACAAACAAATTAACGGTTTTGTCCTTTGCAAAAGTACTCCTATCCCTAATGAGTGTCATCAAGCATGATTATCTTCCAGCCATCTTCCTTATACACTGCTGTCAAACATCCAATGCTGGTCGAAACTCAAGCTAAATATTGTTGAGGAATCAAACTCCAAATCAAATTAATAATTAGGAAAATCTAAAAATCATTGTCTAGTTTTTTACAAGATTTTAAAAAACTGTTTGGATTTCTAGAATTGGTAAATCACAACTTGAGTTTACGTCACTTTGAAAATTACTCCCTCTATCACATTTCCATCTAGTTTTCTAACAAATTTGATGACATGGCATGTCACGTGTCTTAAAAATAAATAAAAATTATAATACACAAAAATCATAAATTAAATAAAAAATATTATACTTTTTATTTATTTTTAAGACGCAGGGCATGCCACATGATCATATTTTGACACGTGGAATGCCATGTTATCAATTATGTTAGAAAACTTAACATAAATGTGATGAAGGGAGTAATTTTCATAGTGACCTAAACACAGGCAGTGATTTGTTAATTCTAGAAATCTAGGCAGTGATTTTTAAATTTCACTAAAAATATGTACGACTGTAATTACTAGCTATGGTAACCTATCTTTTTTTCTTTTCTTTTCTTTTTCTCTTGTTCCATTTTTCTTTTCTGATCTCTTTTTACTTCATTGTGCTTCTTTTTTTCTTTTTGTCTTAGCAATTTGGCCCTTTACTTAATCGCTGCAACATTCTTTCTGAATAGGTATGTTCCCATAAAGACTTGCTTGCACAACATTCCATCTGCAATTGAAGAACATGGAACCGAGTGGCCTGAGGAATGGCCCAAGAGACTTCAAACTTCTCCTGACTGGTTGAATGATAAAGAAAAATTGATTGCCGATACCAACCACTGGAAAGCTATTGTTGACAAGTCCTATCTCACTGGGTTTGGTATTGACTGGTCAACTATTCGGAATGTGTTAGATATGAAAGCCATCTATGGAGGGTATGGAACCAAAAGAACTGAATCATTAATTCTCTTTGGTAGTTGTACTGCTGGTTTTGGTATGAAAAAGATATAGTATCAAAGAGCCAGCTGTATGAATTTATGCATTTTCCCTTTGATTAAACCCCCGGTTCCATGGCTTTTTCTTGATCACCTGCCCCCATAAAAGTAAGTCAGGACATACGGTAACGATGTTGATTTGAACATATGCAGATTTGCTGCAGCTCTCTCTCAACGGAAGGTTTGGGTAATGAATGTAGTCCCTCTCCATGCACCAGACACACTTCCTTTCATTTTTGAACGTGGGCTTCTTGGTGTCTACCATGATTGGTGCGAGTCTTTTGTTACTTACCCTAGAACATATGATCTTTTGCATGCTGATCATCTCTTCTCACGGCTGAAGAACAGGTTAACAACAACTCTCTATTTTCAGTTTTGTTACCCCTGCGACTAATTTTGCTAGATACAGTTAGACTTTCAGTGGTTTGTCATGAAGACAGATTTTGCAAATTAAGCAAAGAGAAAATACATTCAACATTATCCAGTTTACATAGGATCATTTTTCTTCCCTGAAAATTGCCAGAGCAGGGAGTCTGTGTTACTTCAAACTGGACATACCTTGATCTTGGAAACCGCACTTGGATCTGGTTCATATATTGATGGAGTTGGGAGGGAAGACAATAGGAAACATAAATCAAATTTAATTGGTTACTAAGGATTCAAATAAATGCAAAGATGCACACTAGCGAAATAATCTAGACTGACAGACCTTTTAGATGGATTCGTTCCTCGGGGACAGCATCTGACTCGTGATTTACAATGATCACATTGCATCTATAACCTAATGAAAGTTTTCTTTGCTGTTTTTGCAATACTGTGTAACAAGTTATACAGTTTCAGCAGTTATTTTTGAGAAATGCTTTTGCATTATCTGAAAAATTAGTCGTACTTGTCATTATTGGTTGAATGGCTTGAAATTTGTTGCAATAGCTTGTATTTCACCTTAAAGTGTGTTCACTGTTCGCCTGTCACATGATAGTCTTGTTTTTTTTTGGGTTCTTTGGATGTCATGATGCTATTGCAACCACATCTTTTTTGCTGCTTATGCTGTCATTATAGATGTTTCCTTAAAACTCCTCATAGCAGTCCATTCCGTACCTATCGTAGCTAGTGTATGATGATGTCTCTGAACTTTGGAGTTCAACGTACGTATTATGCTGCATGAATCATTTAGTTGAGCTGCCACAGACGGTTGCCATCACACTTTCTATTTTTCAGGTGCAAGCAGCCCATATCTATTGTTGTAGAGATGGATCGTATTCTGCGGCCTGGAGGTTGGGTTATTATACGTGATAAGGTTGAGATATTGGACCCATTGGAGGGAATATTGCGAAGCTTGCATTGGGAGATCCGGATGACCTATGCTCAGGATAAGGAGGGTATCCTATGCGCACAAAAAAAGCTGTGGCGGCCTTAATTCTCCTCATATGCAACTTGTTCCTGCATCACACGACTCCCCTTCCTCTCTGCTCCCCTTCCTCTCTGTCAAGAGCACGAGGTGAAAGGTTCTTCTGCCTCCCATTGTAAGAAACAACGCATACCGTACGGATTCTTCAGTGTTTTTTTGTTAACACGGACACTAATTGAATGTAACCATGTCAGATTTTTTCTGGTGTACTTTAGGCCCTGCAGTGTAAAGAGGAAAAATAGATTCTGCAGGGTAATTGTGATTTTTTTTTCTTCCTTTTTTTTTGGTTCATGGGTTTCAGCAAGTGATGTCATTTATATTTTGATACTCATATTTGGCAACAATATCAGTTTCTTACTGCATTAGTAACATTTTTGTTCCTTAATACTCCAATTAATAAGATTCAATTGTTCCCAATACTTGAGAAACACTCCCAAAATAGGATCAAAATTATTTCTAATCTGTTGTCCGAATTGAATGGTACAATGTCTAGAGATATAGACAGTATATAAATCTCGCAGCATCCAATACTGTCCCTATAATTTAACGTGGATCTCACTCTTAGACCTATGTATTGTGTCTATTTAAATTTTCTCACTCAAAATATGTACCTTTTTCCTCGTTCACGGAGAGAATTTGGTAGAAAAACACAAATAGGTTCCATGGAAATCATTACTGCTCGTAAAAATTATCATACAATAGGATCTACATACCCTTCAGGTAATAAATTAGTATTTGGAGATGAAAAAAAAAAGTAATCATTGTCTTCCGCCTGACTTCGTGAAAATAACAAGGCCCAAAAGCAGAGTCCAGTTGGAAATATAAACGTCTCGGCCCGCCTTTTTTGCATACCGTGTCGCCGCCCTCGTCTTCCTACTTCTCAAAATCTTCGCCACCGCTTCAGTCGTCGCGAACATGAACTAGGCTCTTCTGTACGTTACGTCCATTCCACCCGGGCAATGCTTGCGCAATTCTCCTAAAAGGACAAGACCCGAGGAAGAAATCCCACCATGTCCCTCTCTTCTGTCCCGGCTCGACTCGCCCTTTTCGCCCTACTCTCGGCCTCCACATTCTACTGCCTCTACAAATCTCGCCGTATCAGGCAGCTCAAACTCTCCTTAAACCCTAATCCTAGTGCTAATAGCCTTCGTTCTAAAGCCAAGCTCTTCTTCGTTTCCCAAACAGGTACCTCCAAAGCCCTAGCTCACCGTCTCTTCAACCTTTTAGCGTTGAAAGATCTCTCTTTTGACCTGGTCGATCCCAAAGACTACGAGCCCGAGGATCTCCCCAAAGAATCGCTGGTTTTAATCATCGCTTCGACCTGGGAAGATGGTAAACCCCCATCGGACGCGAAGTTCTTCGCGAACTGGCTTTCCGAGAGCGCCGCAGACTTCAGGGTCGGGTCTCTGTTGCTTTCGCGCTGTAAATTCGCGGTTTTCGGCGTTGGAAGTGGAGCTTACGGCGCGACATTCAACGCAGTTGCGAGGGATTTTTCGAAGCAGATGAGAGCGTTGGGTGCGAAGGAGATTTTGCCTGTTTGGGAAGGAGATGTGGATAGCGGTGATATTGACGAGGTCTTTGATGCCTGGAGTGCTAAGGTGGTTGGGTTTTTGAAGGGTGACGTCGTAGAAAATTATAAACTTTTGCGTTCTGAGGCCTTAGTTGGTGGTGAGAGTGACGCTGAGAGTGTTGGTGGATCAGATGAGGATGAAAATAGCAAAGGCGGCGCGGGCTCTGAGATTGTTGATGTTGAAGATATTGCAGGGAAAGCACCATCGAGGAAGACGGTGGCAGTGGCTGAAACTAATGGGAAAAAAGAGATGGTGACTCCGGTAATTAGGGCAAGCTTGGAGAAGCAGGTGCGCTCGCATGTTCAGAATCCTATGTCTTTTTCTAGGTAAAATTAAAAATGCGCTGATTTGAACTTTGAAGGATAGTGGATGAGTTCTTCGTGTTCAAATGAAAGATTAGGAATTATGTTCCTCGTCTCTGTTAATTTCATGGCATTTAGAGTTCCTAAAAATTTGGGGTGTCCTTGGAGTTTAAATGGTTTCATGCGCCATTTGCATTGCATCTAAGGGATTTATATCACTGTAGACGTAGCATTTTATAGTCCCATGATATTTTAATTAAAGCTTTCATTGTCACGGGATGGACCTCCGAGGGAGCGGAATCATCGATGTTTCGAAGATGTTTCTTCATCTTTGCGGACCTTACAAGGGTTTTTGTTATCTTCTCTTTTTTGTTGGGCTAATGCGATGTTGGGCTGCCCTTTTGTTGATTTCGATGATTTTATTAGTTTTTTGGCTTGTTTAGACTAAGCGACTCTGGTATAGTCCCTTGTACTATTTTCGCTTTTTCTAATAAGATTTCTTACTTATCAAAAAAAAAATATTTTTTGGCGAATGATGTGGTGGTGTCCTCCTTTCAATCATATGAATAAACTTAGTAGCCTCATATATTTTCTAGTTTAGCCTTGTATGTGCTGCACTCTTTTATTATTTTCTACGTAGAATGACTTCCTGCTTTTTTTTTTCTATTGAATGACTTCCTGTTTATTTGCTCTTAAACTGACATAACATCTCGCAGGGATATAAAATCATTGGTTCACATAGTGGGGTAAAAATTTGTAGATGGACCAAGTCCCAGCTTAGAGGCCGAGGAGGTTGCTACAAGCACTCATTTTATGGAATTGAGAGCCATAGGTAATGTTATTTTTATAATTTTGTAGTCAATTTCTGGGTGTCACATTAAGTTATCTGGATTACCTTCTGGTTTATTTGGATTGTCAAATAATATGGTCCGTGTCCAGAATCTATCAGTTCACAAGGGTCCTTTTTTTTCCTTCTATGGGTATATAGGAAGTTCTCCATCCCATCTGCTTCCTTCCTTTTTTTTTTTTACAATGCTTTTACGTCTTCATAAATCATCATAATGCCTCAGCCAGCAGATTTTAAATTTGTCAAACTTTGGTATGACACAGGTGCATGGAAGCAACTCCTAGTCTGGCTTGTGCCAATAAATGTGTTTTCTGTTGGAGACATCATACAAATCCTGTTGGAAAGAGTTGGCAGTGGAAGATGGATGATCCATTAGAGATTGTGAATTCTGCCATAGACCTGCATAGAAATATGATTAAGCAAATGAAAGGAGTTCCTGGTAAGTTATTTATTTTTGTCCTAGTTGGATAATCCTTTAGGGGTAATACGCCAGCTTAGAATAATTTTCGTGAATGAAAGAAGTTCTCACTGGGGTTCCTTTTTTTTCTACCAGTCGCTTGCTCAGATTCTTCAGTTGTGTTAGTAATCAGGTGGTGAAAGTTACCTTACTAGTTTTTCTTGATGTGGGAAAACATATCTGACCACGTGTACAAGTGTGAGATGTACAGAAACCAGAAATTAGTCTGTCATCGGGACTTTGAGATGGGTTTGTGGAGACTTGGGTTTATGCTTAGGTTCTAAGTTTTCAAAGGAGGAGGGGGACGGGGACGGGGACGGGGTTCAAAATGCTTCTTCATAGGTTGAACCATGAATTGAACAGTAAGTCATGAAAATGCTGTGGTATGCTGTGGTATAATTATAAGTTTAGGTGATTAATAGCCATATAAATGGTGAGGTCAATTTAATGTGACAAATAGCTTGAGAGGGTGTACATTGCATGCTTTTGGTAGTTTGAGGTGCCAATGTGTTAAAAGATGGTTGCTTGGAGGTCGTATTTTACACATGGGATGATTGATGGAGTGTGTTTTTCCCAAACATCTATGTTGAGGAAAAAATCAGTCATGTAGCGTATTATATCATTTACTGAGACTAGTGATTAATAACTCCTAGTCCTTCATATGCAGATCTTGTATCTTTGTTTTTGAGTTTACTTCAAGTTTTTTTACCAAAGAATTGCTTTCATTCATGATATATAACCTATTTGTTGCAAGTAGAGGAGTATGCAACTTTAACCAATGTTTTTGAATATTGTGGTTTCTTGTAATTTGTGCATCGAAATTATGGTGGTATGTTTGTTGGTTACCTCCCATGGTGGAGTTATGATGGAACCCCATCAGCCAGTTGGGATTCGAGGGCCCGTAAATGCACACACAGCTCCGCTCCATGTGCGTTTGTGCTCACACGTCTGAAAGGTTTATAGAATTAAAACCATTGATCCTGATGTCTATTCATGCAGGCGTAACATTAGAGCGATTAATGGAAGGTCTTGCACCCAGGCATTGTGCCTTATCTCTTGTTGGTGAACCAATTATGTACCCAGAGATTAACAAACTGGTGGATGAGCTGCACCAGCGGCGGATTTCTACTTTTCTAGTAACAAATGCACAGTTTCCCGAAAAGATTAAAATGCTGAAGCCTCTCACCCAGGTATGTGTGTCCACTTTTATTATTGTTCAAAAGAATCTTGTATCAGAAGATCCTTGTTTGGTACTTAATCAGGGACTTATTTGGCTCAACTTCTTGACATGTGCAGTTATACGTTAGTGTAGATGCTGGAACAAAGGAGAGCTTGAAGGCCATTGATAGGCCACTCTTTGGGGATTTTTGGGAGCGATTCATTGTATGTGTATTTTCTCAGAATTCTGGATTATTTTGCTGAAACTATTTGGCCCTATTTTTTTCTCAAAACAAGTAGTGATAAGACAATATACCAAGGAGAGATGGTATATTCTCAAATAACTTTGATGTAATAGCTGCCCAACAGTTCGCAAACTGGTTGGACGACACTGTTATGCACTCTAGCAATCACATTTTAAGGGACAGCATAAAAATCCAACTTGACAATCTCTTACCATGTCAATAAATATGCTAGCGCTCTTATCAGAGAGGAAAATGAAATAAGTTGTTCTATTTTCTCAATTTAATAGCAATCTAATTGTGGCTGACTGGAATGTTAAAAAGGGAAATAGGCTAACTTGATATATGAGGGTTTAGGTTTTACTTTACTTTGCGTGATATGTATGAACCCTGAAGTAGGTAAAACCTGATTTTTGGAAAGTAGTTGGATCAAAATAGTGAATATAGAAAGCCTCTTGTTTTTTGGTTTTTCAATCGAGTCACTATCCTATTGCTCTTACTTAGCAATGTAAAGATTCTTGGAATCCATCTGATAACTTTTCCCACTGTTCCATGCATGTAATGAAGGAAGTAACATAATATGTTGTAGTTGTACTGTCTTTGATCAGGTAGATTGACATAAATTAAGTGACGCCAAGTATGCAAATATTTTACAGGATTCCCTAAAAGCTCTCGGGGAGAAACAGCAGCGAACTGTCTACCGCTTGACCCTGGTGAAAGGCTGGAATACAGAGGACATAGATGCTTATTCTAAACTCTTTAGTATTGGACAACCTGATTTTGTCGAAATCAAAGGCGTTACATATTGTGGATCGTGAGTTCTCCCTTCCCGCTTTCCTCTTGATACCGGAAAGTTTCTTAAGCTGCTAATAAGTTGTGATATGTTTACAGGTCTGCTACATCAAAACTGACGATGGAAAATGTGCCCTGGCATTCTGATGTGAAAGCTTTTTCTGAGGCCTTGGCTCTAAAAAGCCAAGGAGAGTATGACGTTGCATGTGAACATGTCCACTCCTGTTGTGTTCTCTTGGCAAAAACTGAGAAGTTTAAGCTCAACGGAAAATGGTTCACATGGATAGATTATGAAACGTTCCATGACTTGGTCAGTCACAGCACTGTTTTTGTTCTTCTGGAATACCTTTAGATTAATAGTTACTTAGTGTTGAATTGCTTTGTTATCTTTGGAAACGCAGGTGGCCTCTGGGAAACCGTTTGACAGCGTGGATTACATGGCTGCCACACCATCCTGGGCTGTCTATGGAGCAGACGAAGGTGGATTTGATCCCGGTCAGTCTCGGTATAGGAAGGAGAGACATCACAAATCAAGCCGTTGACTGACCAGGTTAGATACTTAAATTGCACTGGAGTTCACAGGTTCTCTTTTTTCCATCAATCAAGAGGTTATATTTTTAACTGCATTCTGTGGCTAATTGGCTACAGAGAAGATACTGAAATCCTGGTTGATGTGCTAGCCTCTTGCCCTTGGATTCTTTAGATTTATTGTTTTGAATTAAGTTCAGATACAAATGGAACACTGACTGAGGCTGATTGAGAAGGGGGGGGGGGGGGGGGGGGGACCGCTTCGCGTGATGAGAGATTAATGGGTTAGGTTGAGTGTGTGCTCTTGATAGTAATATTCAAGGGGCAGATTTGCTGGGCTGCCTTTTTCAGTCAATCTCCGGCCATTCGGTGCCTCTGTTGGTGCAGGTTGGAAGGAGTCTTGGTCTCGATGAAGCGGCATTTCGTTCTCGTAGCGGGAGAGTGCTCCTCAAGACCAGACAAGTTATTGCACTATTAGCATGCTGTGCGAAAAACCACTTCTCTTTTCCGGTGGTTTCGCAACAAGTTGGGCAAAATGGGGTTCTACTTTATCTTATATGTAAAGTGATTTTCCCCAAGATGTTCTCCGTTAATATGCGTAAGAATCGTGATTGCTAGTAATTTGCATCCGATGATGTTTGTCTTGGCAATAATTGCCCTCCGGAAACGTGGATGTTGTCGACGGATTACAAAATTTTTTACAGGGACTCATTTTCTTCCAAAATCAAGAACGTGGACCTCGTCTACTGCAATTGCCCTTTTAACGAGCTTTGTATGCTTGGGGTGCAGGCTCGTTGAGAGGTTCACAGCAGGTATTGTATCAGTCAGTCTGCAGTAAAACCAGCCTATTAATTTTACACTCGCATAACGAGCATTTCAAAAAGCTATTTGCTCGTGATTATCCAACTTTAATGAAATGGGCCCATCGCTGAACCAGTGCGCTATGCCTTTCCTGCGGTTCAGATGGGCTGTTGGTCAGCAATGATATTATAAATTCCTTCTATATCCGGATAATGATTATGGGCCTACCCCCCCCCCCCCCCCCCCCCCCGGTGTTTCGACCCATCAAAGGACCTTCCATATCTGGGAATGTCTTAGTCCCCTTTATTCTGAATTGCTTCGCAGCTATGCTGTGGTATTATTGCTCGCCATGAAAGTTCCTAAGAAGAAACTTCGCATCAGTCTTTTGGGTCCTATTCAACCCATTTGCATGCCACTTTCCACCTTTCTTTGTCAGGAATTAGCGGAATATTATTATACAACTGGGGTTGATTAATTGCCCCAAAATCAGAGTTGTCACGTATTAGTTCTTTTGAAGAAGCATAATCTAGTTTAATTGTGGGTGAATGGAAGTTCATTAAAATTGACCTTTCGCTACCACGGTACGCATTTCACTGGAAACGAGGATGATAAAAATAAGTTAGATATCCGTGATCAAAAGCTGTAGCACGTGGACTCTACAGTGATTTCATGTTATCCTTGTGAAGTCTTGCACGAGATACCATAGCATTCAATATATAATAATCTTAAGTCATTTCCATTTGTAAAAGTATTATAAAATGTCCATGTATGTAATAAAATTTACAAAACTAACATTTAAAATCTCAAAAATTCATACACAAATATCAATATCTTTTACACAATATCTAACAACTTTTCACGCAAATTTCAATATTTTTTTAAAAATAATTATAAAAAATACTCTTTCCATACTTTTTCACCTAATTTTAATTTTTTTTATTAAAAAATTACATCACATCATCTCTTTACACCTTTTTACAAAATTTAATAAAAATTAAATATCTTTAAAAAATTTCACCAACTTTTACATAAAAATCTATAAAACTTCCATCTACATAAATATTCAAAATTCTATCAAAATCTTAAAAATCTTACCATTTTTTACAAATTCAACATCCTATTAGTCCTTAGATATATATATATATATATATATATATATATATATGTATGTATGTATGTATGTTTGGGACCCAATAATTTGGGCCCAAAAATTTAGGTTTAATAAAAAAAAAATTCATCACATAATTTTTTATTATTATAATACTTATTAAAAATATTCTCTTCACTTTTTCACCAACTCTCATAACATATCTTTACTTTATAATATTTCTCAAACCCCAATAACTAAAATTTTCACCCTCAAAATAGTCAGTGTCTCAAATTTATTAGTTAAGAGAGTAAAGTCAAAGTCATCTTTCTCCATCTCATGGTCAATGAAGCAATAAAAGAGGTAAAACCTGCGAGACCTTTTACTTTTACTTTCATGGACAGTGGCCTAAAGAGTAGAAGTATATTGAACCAACAAAAAAAAAAGTCATATTGTTTACTTTTAGAGGAGGTAGGGCCTTTCTGTTGACAGCATGTGCATTTTATCTCAACGGTGAAATTTTTAGGATTATTAAATATTTTGAGAATTTTTAGGTGATGTTTGTGCTTTATTGACATAACATGTATGTAAAAAATATTGACTTTTATTTATGTGTGTACAAAAAATTATAAATGAGTTGTATCGGAATGCGTGTTATTTTTATGATGTTGAGATTGTAATGTTAAAAAGTATGATATAAATCCTAAAAAAATATTGAAAACGACTCCAATTTGTTGTTCGAACTGAGTTAGCCTTATAACATCCAATAATGCATATTGGGTACGGAATCTTTGGCTCATCCATCCAAACTAGGCCCAACGTACCAGGGGAGGTAACCACAGTAAGGAAGTTCA
Organism: Myrica gale; assembly: GCA_963930655.1. Classification (NCBI taxonomy): domain Eukaryota; kingdom Viridiplantae; phylum Streptophyta; class Magnoliopsida; order Fagales; family Myricaceae; genus Myrica; species Myrica gale. The sequence goes on from OZ005599.1 coordinate 4,920,828, forward strand.
TGAGACCAAGAAAACCCTACACCAAGACCACCACTTGGGCCATACCTCTGGCAGAAATCGTTCCTAACCACTTTGAGCCCTCGCGTGGGGCCTTCTCTCCCTGCAAGCGCAAGGGAGCGCTGTATAATCTCCCACCCACTGCAAGTCAGAATCCGCCTCCACCTGCGCCCACCGAGCCATAAAGAAAGTTTGCATGCGGTAAAAGGAACAGGTCGCCGATTTCCCACACCTACCATCTCCACCTCCCTTGGGACATTGGGGGAGTTCGCCATATAAAAGGCAATAGGTAGGCAATCTCAAGGCCAAGCCCCCTATTATTTTCCAAGCTACACTTCTCAAACACTAATTTAAGCATCGGAAGCTCTCTCCTCTTACGGGAAAGATTATTCATCTAGCTTTGTCTCATAGGTTTGATAATTTGAAGAGTGGTTTGGCATTACTCATCTGTTAGGCCAAGCCAAAATTCGGCACCGTCAATGGACATATTAATTATCAGACAATATTAACAATATTCCATGGATGTGATATTTTTCTCATTAAATCATCCATCATCCAATTGAGTTACAAATTACAGAGAATCAACAAAGAGAATCGTGATTCGGGGCCAGAAATCTACGTAACTTATAGACAATGCCGATTAGATTGAATAAAACAGTGATCACTCGGTGGTCTGTTTTGTTTGGGCTTTAGATCAAACAGCAGCTGCACATTTACAAACAACAAACGGCGCGTTGTTGGAGAGCGCAAACCCCGTACGGAGGTCCCCACGGGCAAGCGCGTAATGAACAACGTTTGGAGATGAGAATTCCGCAAGTCTTTTCAGAATAGCAGAACGGTACTAATAATCTTTTTCGGTCAGCACAAAATCGAGAACCGAGCAATAAAGTTTGTACCAAAACAGCTGTTTCTCTCGCTGTCTTCTGCTCAGGCTCTGTTACCTTTTTCTCCTTTTTGGACTTTGTCCCATTTATTTTATCAGACCATTACCATTCTGTGTGCCACTGGAGACAGTCCCCCCTCTGGGACCCCCTCTCCTTCACGCGCTGGCCCTCAGTGCCTTGGATGCCACGTCCAAGTACAAGGTTGAATCCCCACCAAGGCCCAAAGCAGCTGTCAGCACCAGCCGGCAGCCATTGGTTCGCCGAGGAGGATACGCTGGACTTTTTTCTTATATTCTGGATAATTGCAACGTGACCCTCGCATGCTGGAGGCAACTGAGTTGGCATCTATTGGCGTCCCTCCGTAACGTAATGGCACAGAGCTGGCAGCTTCCATTTTACGTTGCTTGGTTTCCCTTTTAAGAGTTTCTATTTTCTGGGTGTCTAGTGAACAAAAGAAGCTCATCTAATATCTTAAACCTTGAATAATTCTACCCAACCAAATGAACCAACGATAAGCTAGAAGTCCAGGACTATATTCACCACACTTTAGATCAGAGATAGGAGAAGAAAGATGATAAATAAGTTTAAATAAGATATAGAGAGAGCAATAGTCAAAAGCAAAATTTGATCACTTGATTGTATGATAAATTTCTTGAACCCTCTTCGCTTGTGCGGAAAATAATACAGAATAATTATGGATGGTAAGTAAACAAGATGATGATTAATCACAATCGCAACAAGCAATCGATATAAAAGCTATGCCCTTTTCTCTCTTCGGGATTCATAGGGGATAAGAAAGAACTGAATAAATGAATCCGGAAGAATCTCTTTGATTCATCTTCCTTGACTTGCTCGATGTGATAAAGAAAAGATTGGGCTTTATTGTTAAGGGAAAGGATTACCTCCGAGCTCAGCTGCTCTTTCTGGGTTTGCTTTTTCTTCTAGCCCTGCTTCTTTGGGGCTCCCTCGGACCATCCATCTTTGCGGACTGATCCTCTTCCTTCTTTGTACTTACCATATAGGCAGACGAACCCTCTCCCTTTAACTGTTGATGTTCTATTTGATGCTCATGTTGTTCTTGGCGCTCTTCCTCGCCCGCTTTAACTTTCTTCGATTGAGTCTCAGTAGGAGCTCCTTCGGCTTCTCTTGATGTTAGTTGTTCTTTTTTATCGTGACTTTCAGGTTTTTCAATGATCTTCCGAGGTCTACCTCTCTTTCTAGGTGTCTGAGGCAGTGGCTGTTGCTGAGTTTCATCTCCTGTTGATGAAGCTTCTGCTATTGCCACTGAAAGCGCCTTCGTTTTCTGAGGCTTCTTCTTGCCCATCGATATCTCTCCCAATCAATAATGAAGGAAACTCGAATAAGTTATGATATTATATCGCACCACAAACCTAGTAAGAGGTAATCTTATTGCTATTAATATTATATCCACCAACAGTTGGTAATATATCTAACAGAAAACAACACCTCCTAAATCAAATCTCTTGTGAACCTCGATGTTCATCAAATCCTTTTGCCTCTATAATCTATATCGAATCCCAGAGGCGAATCCAAAAGACCCCTAAGTATTTTTTTTAATCTCAACTCTCTCTCTCTCTAGATCTATGTGGAATCCTCTAATTAAAGGAGCCGGACCAATATCTTTGACCTACGTCCAAACTCTGGAAACCCATTGACACCACACCTTTCCGCCTTTCTCCCTCTCTCTCTTCCAAAGCCCAATAAAAATAAACCTAGGGATACACTTTGCCCCCTTATCTTTGAAGTCATTTACACTTTGCACCCCGATATTTTATTTTTGATACATTGGACCCATTATCTTACACATTTTTTCAATTCGGACCCCGTACCCAAATTGCCCGTCAATTTAGATGGATTCCGTTAAAATGTGGAGTGCAATGTGTAAATGACTTCAAAGATAAGGAGGCAAAGTGTACATACCTTCAAAGATAAGGGGGCAGTGTGTAAATATTTAACGGAATCCGTCTAAATTGACGGGCAATTTGGGTGCGGGGTCCAAATTGAAAAAATATGTAAGTTAAAAGGTCCAATGTGTCAAAAATAAAATATTGGGGTGCAAAGTATAAATGACCCCAAAGATAAAGGGGCAAAATGTATTTATCTCATAAACCTACCATTGAATAGAATAAACAAATCCTCAAGAGCTCAGACGCCACTGAATATCTTTCCCTTTCTTCTCTCTGTTCATTCCAATCTGCCCCGATATAGCATATCATGACACGGAAGAGATGTGGTAGTAACGCAGTGAGGAGATGAAAAATAAGGAACGGGTTAGCTAAGGGTAACCATGGTTAGGGTTTAGAGTTGGAGGGAGGAAAGGGTCCAGGGTTGGAGCAAAGGGTCCCTTTTTGTTTGGGCAAGTAGCTTGGAGTTGGAGCAAAGGACATGTAGCGAGAAAGCCAGAAAGGGCGTGTGGTTTTGACGCTGGTAAGGTAACAGTATGACTCGGACTCTCAGTCTGACCACTTGTGTCGCTTCCCGGCTTTCGCGTATCTGAGCTTTGATGGGGTAGCCTTAAGGCGTACCTGCTGTGTACATGCTGTCCATTGATATATAATTACAGATTCACTGCTTTTGACTTACATGTTGGTCGCACAAAGTTTCAAGTTAAAACAACAGTAGAAATATTGCATGCAAGGTAAGTTCGGATTAAGAATATGGGGGAACAACTTCCTTAAAATAAAATTTGGGAGACCAAACTTCAAAATGTAAAAAAAAAAAAAAATTGTGTCAAAAATAAGGAATTTTTTTTCAAGAAAAAAAATCTATTAGAATATTTGAGAGGGTCAGTACCCTGGCCCCTCTAGCTCCGTCATGACTGCATGGAAAAGGCGATCAACAAACCAAACCAAGAGGTCATGATGAACTGAACACCTAGAGTGGTTCCCCAGTGGTAAGAGCACATGTGATTTCGATGTCCAAGATTTAAATTTCCATTCATTTGGGGTAGATGCGTTTTCTTCGGACATTTGGTGGTCCCAATGTCAAAATGTGGCAAAGTCCTTCTGGCCACAGCGTCTGTATCCTTCTCAGCTGGCACGTGGGGAGGGTTAGACCTAATATTTTTATAGTGAAAAGTAATGATTGGATGGGAAGAGAGATTATATTGTAATATTTTATTGTGTTAAATTTTAGAACGTCTAAAAATTTATAAAACAAACCGAGCCCTTGGTTATGCTCCATAGTTTACTCAAGTTGTACCAGGCCTACATTAGGGTGTCAGAACTACTAATGAAAGTAATGTATGCTAGTTAATGTACTAGCCCTCTTTGGCTTGAGGGGTTAGTCTCAAGAGCATCAAGGATAGATTTACCTTTTTTTTCCCAAACTCTAAGGCCAATAAATATTATAGTTTGGTTTGATGTTTGCAGTACTGTTGCCTTCACATAAAGGCTCCAAAAATATTTTCTTTTTTTGGTCTAAATTTGTCTTTGGGTAATAGAAGACATAAACACCTTTTAGGATGCTACAACAAACTCGAGATTATACATAGAAATTCAAATTGAGAAGCTAATGGAAGAGGGTCAAACACATTCCTGGCCATAAAACTCTTGATGATGGCTAAATGGGAGAAGCTACCTTTAATTTTCTGCTAGATTTAGGTATTTTCACATATGCAAGAGAAACACTTTGGTAAATGCAAGGTATCCTTCTTTTTTCAATCTCCTTGGCAAATAAAAGAGACAAACATGCTTAACAAGTTAGGATGTTATAATAAACTTAAAAATATACATAAATAACTCCATACAAGCTAGTGGAAAGAAGATTAAACATGGCTTCAAGAATATTACCGAGGGCAGGATGATGGTGTGGGTTTTATCTACTTAAATGTGCACCTCAAGTTTTGTGTGTCTTACCAATCAATTGGTGCTTAACATCTAAAATGATTTTACAATCAACATATTCCTCGAAAGATAAAATTCATTAATTTAGAAGGAAGAGCACTATGAATATCTCTCATGACTTCTTTTGAAGTTTCCTTTAGATGCATATATGATGAGATTTAATTCAGACCAAAAAATGCAAAGAAAAAAGTTTTAAAAAATAAAAATTCAATAAATTAATTAAAAATAAATAGATTACTTAAATGAGTTTCAAATCTTTTTAAAAAAAACATTACTTTTTATATATTTTTATTTATTTATTATTTTAAAAAATAATTTTAGTGATTTTATCTTAGAGGAGTATTTTGATTATTTTGTATTTAGTTTAACAATCATTTCAAACAGAAGGCGATAATTGATCATATACTAAACATAAATGACGCAAGTAGCTGTTTTAAAACTTAAAGAGACGAGATTGGTTTGATTTTAACATATAATTAGGGGGTGCACTATGACATTGCCCCTAAAAAAATCACGTAGAAATTTACCAGTTACTTTTATATGATGGGAATGATTATGCAGATCCCATAATATCTCTAAAACAAATAGCTTAGATTCATAATTCAACGTAATATCTTTATTTTTTTATGAGTTTGCTCCAAATTCGACTTAACTAGAAGCGCAGCGATAAATTATGGATACTTAACTTGACCTCGCAATCAAAATACCAAATTACGTCTAGAACTTACTGTTAGATGTATACCTTTAAAACTAATTATTTTTTATAATTATGAGATAATTATTATTATTATTATTGTTTAATCACTTGTATATTATTTTGGGTACATGCAATGACATAAGATGTTATATTTGCAATGACATTAGATGTCATATATTGTTGAGCAACATTTTAGAAAAGTCAGGTTAATCATTAATGAATCGGAGGAGGGGAGTACTATAACTTTTAGACCCGTTCAGCTGTGAATGACCCGTGTTTTAGTGTGGACAAACGATCTACCGCTACATGTAGTGTTCAACCGCTACATGAACAGGTCGATCATGAACAGGTTAAATTCGCGGGTCAGCAGTAAAACAGGTCAAATTCGTGGATTAGATTCATTAATTGAGGTGACGTGTTATGAGCCCTTAGATCTTGAAAAATGAACTTGAGTCGTACATCAGCACGCTCAGCACCTTAGTCACTCAGCATAGTAACCGAACCTGCCCAGACGTCCACAATAATAGCAGAAGTTGAAGAGTTTCTCATATCGAAACCGGATGTAAGCATCCGGTAAATGTGGCAGCGGAAGGAGGAAACCTGCCTTAAAGGGATTGGAAACATGAAAACTAACCTTAATGCGAAAAAAATCGCTTGCATGTAATACCGTCCGAGAGTGGATCCATGCCCAGAAGATAACCAATGGACGTCACAATAAGACAAATATTGTGTTTGTTCGTACCAGCCATAGGCAAACCATGTTGTTGAATCAGAAGGTGACGAAAGAGAGATCCACCTCATCAATAGTCATTTCGAAAGACCAAGGTTGAAAAATGAGGAGGTGACCTTTAAAATTCCAGGGAACGGTGTAGTACTCTATCCCGGTCTTTATGACGAGAAAAATGGAAAATATACACGGAGTTGCTCAGGGCTTCAACCTGCAAATGTTTTGCAAATTTCCAGACCGCATAAACAATATTCAGAAAAACAGATCGAGCAGGAGGCTTAATCCCATAAAGCTTACCAATAAGAACTTTGCTAGATTGTTGTTGGGCCATCTCCAAATCCAGGGACAAACGTTTGGGAACAGAATCCCAAGAAATTCCCCAGTTTGACGCGTAATGAGATCCGCTGCAACTTCGAGATCCGACATATTCAGATAGCACCAAATGCCGATGGCAGGGAGAGAAAATGTGGTGAGGAACCAACTGACTGAACCAGACTGCAGGTTCTCTCGTGTGGTTTTGTTTTTGTTTTTGCTCAAAGAAGTGGAAGCTAGATCTCTGTGTTTTGTTTGACTCTTGGAGGTCACGCCCTAATTCATTAGGCTTAGCTCCTCCAGCCGGTCTTTTCTGCACCAGTCCATCGTCGATCCGCTGCCGATAGCCGCCGCACGCGCCCCACTCTTCCCCACGCGCCGATCAAATCTGTTTGGGCTGCTTTCGGCGGTTCTCAACGACACCGCTTCCCTGGACAGTGTCAGACGTTCTGGTCGCCCAGATCTGGCCTTCCAGCGTCCCTCCTACCGCGCGTGGCTTTCACTCTCCTCACTATGCCGCGCGTGAATCCCACGCACCGCTGTGTCTCCGTCGTTGTTCTAGCCACCATGTTGCAGTTAGCTGCGCTTTTTTTTCATGTTGTGTTTGTTTTGGTTTGTTACTGCCCTGAGGGGGCTTCCCTGGCCATTTAGTGGCCTTGCCGCCCTTTTGTGGGCTTTGTTTTGTTTCTCTAGGTTGCCTTTGTGCTTAGCTTTAGTGCTAGCTCCTATTTGGTTCTGGTGGTGCCGTCTACCGTTTTTCATCACCTGCTCTCTCTGCCCAGCATGGAGCATTTGTGGTTTATCGATCATTTTGGATCCTGCTAGCCATTTTTCCAACCTGGTCGTGCGTGCTTGAGTCTATTGTTCTTGATCTTTATTGTATCTTGTACTTTGGATTCAATGCAATGAAAGTCTCACGGTATTATTCAGCAAAAAAAAAAGAACCAGACTGCAGGAAGTAACCAGTAACACGACGGGTGGAAGATGAGCATAAAGTTGCCGGGAAATATCATAGAGAAAAAACCTTAGGAGAGAGGAGAGAGAAACTCTCGGATTATTCTTCCATTCTTTCGATAATAGAGGTAGGAGTGAAATGAAGAATTATTTTCTCACCATTTTTTGTCAAAATATGTTAATTAGACATAATTCATTCATTTTTATTATTAAATGTTTACATAGCTATCATATATATACTTATGATTGCCTATACATATTCTTAAAATGGTTCAAATCCTCTTCGATTTGGTAACCGAATTAGATAGTGTAATTCAAAAAGAGATAGACACATATAAGATCTACAACATTTAATGGTATCCTAATTACTTGAAAGTGTGAACACTCAGATTCTCACATATCAACCCGTCGTACATTCTTAGTCCCCATCGTGCAAGTATAATAACAAATATTGGCTCATTAAATTATAGAATCTCCCACAAGCATGTATTAAAGTTAGAGTTGAGTTAACTACATTGTAGGTCCATGTGGTATCATTTTTTTTTACAAATCCGTTCATGTGGTATCATTTTCTACTAACATGTCTCTGCGGTCATCTTTCTAAGTAAAAATTAGTTCATTCGTCCATTGGGCGTTAACACACTAACGAAATTGGCATACATGTCAAAAAAATGTCACGTCAACAACGAATAGGATGATTCCGCGTGCACAGGTCGACCGCTATATGAATAGGTCGACCGCTACATGAACCGGTCGACCGCTGAAAGTTACATTTTGTAGCGGTCGACCGGCTCATCGTACCTTTCACTCTGTTAGTGTGTTAACCATTTTACCTAGAAGGATGAGCATAAAGACCAGTTTGTAGAAAGTGATACCACATGGATGAATTTGTAAAAATGTGATACCACATGGACCTACCGTACAATTAACCCTAAAAGTTATAACCTTAATATTATGTCAAAAGAAATAGTTTGATTTTGTGTTTTCAAATGCTATCACTAATTTTTCTTGAAGTTTATTTTTTTTCGTATCCTTTTCGTTTACTTTTGTTCACATAAAGCGATTTAGGACCGTGTGATTAGAGCCGTCGTGTACCCTCCAAGCCTGCATATCCCGTTCAGAAGGCACCGACCTCGTGAAATGCAAAGCTGGCCAATGGCTACCCCCGTAAACACAATAGGATAAGATCGTACATTCGGGTCAGAGAGACCCATTTCCTTTCCAAAGATAATATACCTCGACTTGAATGGTATATAATTCTCTCCTGCTTTTTTGGTTTGAGAGATTTTCGGGTTAGATACTGACCCACCTCTACTATTTCCTCGAAATATCGTCCCCAGGAAATATACATATATAGTTATGTATGGTGACCACGAGTTGCGCTCCAGAGGAATCAAAAGCTCCAACCTTGGCTGTCCGAAAGCGATTTGAGAAGTCACTTGCTCTTAAGGATCCGATCGTATAGGTATCAATAGAGAAGCCTCAATTGAAGTTGTGGATGGAAGCTTTTCGTGGTAAGCTTATTGGTGAAAACTACGCATTATTGTTTGTGGTTGTGTATCATTCTAGAGAAAGAGAGAAAGAAAGAGGTATTTGGCTGGGAGTTTGACGTGTCACGTACCTGGTATTTGATAATAGCCTGCTGTTTTGTCGGGAAATCTGGGAGGATTCCAGTTTTTTTTTTCCCATTCTCTGTATATCTGGTTTTCTTTAGAGAGTTGAAAGGATCTTCAATCTTCAATCTCCTTTTGGGGTTGGCTGTAGATCCCTGGGGTTGCTGGTGGGTACTGTTGTTTTAATCATTCTAAATCATTTAATTTCTTGATTTGCGGGTTTGATGTATCCCTTCCATGCTAAAGTCTGAATTTCTCACTAACATTAACTTTTCTAAGGAGAAAAAAACTGATTTACTTAAACAGAATTTTTTTTTAGTTTCTTCCTCCGGATAATAAGATCAACTATGAATCCGTATCTGTTTGTAATCCATCTTGTACTCTGTTTTTGCTCTTTTTGTTAGGGAAATAAAACTGTTCAGAGTTTAATCGTCGGAAACGGTAGTCTGTATTTATCGCAAATAATTGAGCATCAGCATACTTCTTCCCCCTTTTCGTTTTCGGTGGGAAGTTATTTCTTGATCAGCGAGAGAATAAACTCGCATAATGAAGCATCCACATAGTTTTTTCCCCTTCGTGGTGAGTAGGAAGCTTCTTGGTCGGCCTGCATTTCCTTGCCGTTAGTGATTTGGTCCTCATTCTTTTCCCCTTATTCTAAGGAATTCAGCTCCTAAAGTAAGGGTTCCTTTTTTAATGCTTCCAGTACTGGCATGGAAATGTTTAGCTTTATTTAGCTTTATTCTGTTTGTCATAGATGTTGACTCGCGGCTCTTTATATTTGTCCGCTTTTTTATCTTTGTAATCTGAACCGAAAAGAGAGGGAGGAAAAAAATGTCGTTTGTACTTATCTAAACTATTGTTCTGTTGATTTGTAAAGCAGGATTTCCAATGTCAATCTGATTGCAACTTGCTTGGTTCCTGCAATGTTATCTTCATTTTGGTAGTTAACAATATTGGAGGGTGCTATTAGATCAGATTAAGCTTCTGAGCTATGGAAGGTCGTGGTGAAAGAACACTGAGCAATGGTGAAGCGGGCAATCACAACCTTCAGATTATCAGATACCAACCCTTCTCGAAACTATCATCGCCTTGGTTTGATTTGAGAGTCTTCTACGTGAGGATCAGCCACTTCCGTGTGGATGACTCAACCCCTGAGTTTCTTACCTTGAATCAAATTCCCCTAAGCCCTGACACCCTTTTGGAAGTCAATGGTGCTAGAAGTAGCAGTTACTCTGATGGTGTATCTTCCCTTCTTAGAAGGGACCGGGTAGATAAGAAATCAGAAGAAGCCACATTTGTAGGCACAGATAGTATAAGGTTGACAGGGAGTGTAAAATTCGAGGTTTTTGATAAAGAAGATCTCATTCTCTCAGGCGTTTTTGAGATGTCTAATAGCAATGGTTTCGTCGGGGATTCGAAAAACAATGCCAAACGGTGGAACATGAATTGCGAATCAGTGATCGTGGCTGGCACTGGATTCTTAAAGGGGAAACATCTTGGTAGCACCGAATATCCAACACCAACAATTGAGGTTTATGTTGCGGGCAGCTTCTCTGGAACACCCATAATTTTAACCAAGTCTCTACAGCTTGGTTTTCGTGAGAAGCAAAACTGGAAGGGCGCGTTGGATGCTATTCCAGAGTATGAGACAACTGAATCCCAGAAAAGTGCGACTCCTGAAGATCTGCAGGTAATCATACTGGGAACGGTTTTGATAATGAAACTCACATTTTGCGATGGTTTCTTTGATTCTTTGGTTTCAATTTGTTGGCGTTCATTTAGCTCATTAGTCCAGGCCTGGTACTTGCCTGTTTGAGGGTCCCAGCTCTTTTATGGTTCTTTTAAGTTTTCCAATGAGTGGGAGTGACTGAACAACTCCCGTGAGCTATGGGTTGCTGGGATCCCAAACTAGTAAGCGGAGGAGACGCCATGTCTACTTGTCTTTTTGTTAAGGCTATCCTACCTACTTGCTCCCAGTGTTGAAGCATGTTTCTTGTAACAGAGACGCCAATTTTTGTTACACGATGATGTCTAGGACGGAAGGAGAGAATCTTATCCTAGATGTGACATGAGGGTATGGGCAAGGGCACAAGTTTTAAAATGATGGGGTAGTACTCGATCATCTTCTTGTTGCATTATTCCCAATGTCCATTTTCTGGCACGATCTTGGTTGATGGGCCTCATCCCAATGCCACGTGGAGCATGGTCTGGATGGGTGGGCCCTACTCCTATCTTTGGGTGGTTTGGGATATATCGCCAACTGCATTGTATGGGCTTAAGCTTATATGAGTTGTTTATGGAAGCATCTCAGAGTGAGCCAGTAAATCTTGGTTGGTGTTTGGATTCCTGGAAACCTGGCTATGTTGCTTGTATTGGTCCGGTATGGTCCTATTCAAGGGGAGAACCCCCCCATGCTCTTAACTACAGAAACCAATTATAAACGTGAAATTACTGGAGTCAAGTGATTTCATACTCAGATAGTTGCAATAAAGATTAGGGACTTGTTTTGACTGAAAATTTTTCTGTGTTTAGTTTTCAGGGAGAAATTTTATAACTTAGTTATTATTGGCTTTTGTGATAATAGAGCTATAAGTAAGAAAAATTGTTAGGATCGCATCTTATATTGGTTTGTTTAGGGGTGTTTGCCAAAGTGGGTATGATAGAATATTTAAAAATACTATGTGATGGAAGTTGTAAAAAAATTACCAAATTAAAAATGTTAAAAACGAAAATTAAGTAATACAACTGTTCATTGCAGTGTGCTTGTAATGAACAGTTGTATTCCTGGTATTGTACTCTTAGATGATGATGATGTGGAGATAGTTAAAAAGGCATGATGGGTTCAATTGCGCGGATACTAGCCGCTAATGTTTCTTTAATGGTTCTACCTCTGGATTCCCTTTCATCCCAGGAAAGTAGTGTCGAAGTAGAAAGATGATTTTGTATCAATGCTTTTGCTTGCATCAATGCAATGTAGAAGCCCTGGTCTCTTGCACTTTGTTTCTGCACCATGTGTCATCACTATAGCTAAATTGCTCTGGCAATGACCAATCTTATTTTTCATGAGTGGGAGTATGTGACAGTCAGATAAGCACTGTTTTTCTTCCATCTAATAGTTTACATGACTGATTTTGACGAGAACAAAGTTCCGATGAGTAGATGAAACCACCAAATGGGCTGTTTTCATTTTTGGTTCATCAAGCATTGTAGTAATTGGTAGTCCATTAGGTTGCCGCATACATAGGAGAGAGAGATTTGGTTAGGCTTTTAACTGTTCACAGCACATCCTGCTGGCTTTCAAGGCCTTTCTCGCGAAGTGATAAGCTTTTTGTAATCTTTTCTGCCTTATCTAGTTTGTATGCTTTTAGCTAAATACTTTTGACTGTCCTAATCCACTTTTTGGGTTTGTTGAATTGTAGGTTGCAGAATACAGAAGGTACAAACCAGAAAATGAAGATGACTACAGTAACATGTATTGGAGGAGAACTGAATACATAGATGGTGAAGATGGTGAATTGTCTTGGTTCAATGCTGGTGTGAGAGTTGGTGTTGGGATTGGGCTTGGCATTTGCCTTGGACTTGGCATAGGGGTTGGATTGCTTGTCCGTACCTACCAATCGACGACACGGAACTTCAAAAGGCGGCTCCTCTGAACCCACCATGAACTGGGTTCCCTCAATTTCCAAAAGACACTAACTTGGTCTTTTCTACAAACAATGCAGGTCTATTTGACATGCAATTTTTCCATTTCAGGTTTTGACTTTGTAGAGTTCTCTGTGTAGCGAATGCTCCTTTGTTCATTTTTCGTGATTTTGCCTCCATAAGATATTAATGATATGTTTGTGAGAATAGAAGAGTATGATAGATAAGTAGTTGCTGAGAATGTGAAGGATGAGAGTTCTGTGGTTCCTGAAGCTCTATACATGTTGAAGCTTGTGCGACTTGTATTCCTCTGTAAATAAATGTCTGGGAAATGAAAGCATAGTCCTTTTAAATGTTGTTGGCATGGATATGGATGTGGATCCACTTCATTTACTTGATTCTCTTCACAACTTGTTCGTCCTGCTGAGAGTGAAGCAAGCCATTTGTGGCTTTGTGAATATGGTTGTACGAGAACGGATTATGTGCAAAGACAAACTGTGTAAAGTCGTGCAAAAGAATGACTGTGATTTAAAGATACAAATCCAACATTCTAAGGTTGACCACATCATTTAATGTGGTAAGGAGACAAAATGATGTGTCTCAGTCTAAGTTTAGCTCGTTAAATGACGTGCTCAACTTTAAGACATTGGATTTGTATCTTTTAAATTAGTTGTCCCTTTGCATGGCTTTGCAAGTTTGTCTTTGCACATATTCCTTTCTCGCAACTCTCTAGTTGTCATGTCAATCAACGCATATGAAAGCTTGTGACGCATTTTGCCACTAGATAATCTCAGTCAAAGATCATCGCATCTATCGATTGCACTTTAGCCAGCGAATCGTTCTGACCTTTTTGTTTCTTAACAAAGAAAAGAATCCTAGATGCTCTACTTGTCATCGTTTGTTCTCAATTTATACTGATCGATTAGGATCCTCAGTAATTTCTTGTTCAAATTGCATTGTATAATTTAGAGAGAGAGATACAATATGTAAACACTACACTATTTAATGTTTTTCATGTAAAGTTTCGGACAACATGAGTCATATAATGAGATTCACCTATTGTGTCTCTCTCTATAAATTGCAAAGTATCTTAGACTGATCTATTGTCTCTTATCAAATTACACCATGTAGAAAATTACAGAAGATCTTGTTCCGAGCTATCATATATCCAATGACACATCTAACTAACTTTTGTTCCAAATTTATGTTGATCTTATTATATATGACGACCACTACCTCTACAATTTGTTTGGTATATGTCTACCATGTCCCATCTTAATTATTGACTGAAACAACTGGGAATATTCATTATATTTGGATGGTAAAGAAAACACGTTCAAGAAGATTCTGCAAATCAGACATGGAAGAAAGATTATTTAAAAAACATGCCAGGGGCAACCGCCATAAGCCTGCGTTGACTCGTATATTTTATTCAAGGAAGCTGGGAAGGGAATCATGGGGCCATGCTTATTTCATTTTATATTTTGGGTTCAAGTATTTGTAGGAAGGTGAACTCAGCAACAAGATGAGGCATACATGAAGACAGATAATGCTCCCTGTTAGCCTGTATGCAGTTAAAATATAGTCCATTTTTCCTAAGCCGGAACATCATTTTGGCAGCTCTAAGTTAAATTAAGATCAGCCATTTTAGTCAGTCAACATACATTCAGGCACAGAGAGCTCAGAACTTTATGACAAGAGTATAGTAGGGTCCAGGCAGAGGCGGAGCCAGGGGGGTGCGGGTGGGGGCGACCGCCCCCACTGGCTCCAAAACTCTGTTAAATTTTTTTTTTTTAGAGATTTTAAGATGCATCTCTGCCCCCACTGGCCCAGCCGCCCAGGCCTGCCCACAGGGCCAGTGGGGGCGGGACCAGGCCAGCTTACGACTTACGCAATGGCTTAGCTTTGTACAGACGAGTATATTAATATACGTATTGGGAATTTACAACAACCTTCAACCTGCAGAACACATTTATTGTCCGTCTGCTTTGTACAAATGAGCAGTTTGGTAGAGTTGGGATTAAACGCAATTTCACTCCCATGACTCCACAGAAGACTACAGGGAACGTACGAGGTCGGTTCCTGGTAAATTCACATACAGGAATAGTAACCCCTTTGTGAGGAAGTTGCGACGACTGCGTATATGGAAGAAGACGTTTTCCACTGGGTCCTTGAAAGACGAGGTTCTAACTCTTGAAGACGGCTTGGAGAATGGTGGTGTGCATAAAGAACATTTTAATATACGTTTGTGCAGTATGCAGTTTCTGTATGCAGTATGCAGTTGCAGTATGCAGTTTCTATATGGACCAGCTTAGCCGTTTCATGAAAAAAAACACGTTAATTCATCAACGTATATTAATATACGTTTGTGCAGTATGCAGTTTCTGTAGGAGAAAGAGAACAGGCTAGCCATTTGTGCAGTATGCAGTTTCTGTAATTGGGAAAGTGCGTCTGAAGGAGAAAGAGAACAGTGTGGGTAAGTGAGGAAATAGTTCTTCGCTGAAACGCTGAAGTTATGAACTCCGCGTGGCATTTTTTGTAAATACGAATGGTGTTCCCCAGTGAGGATCGCCCTACAACCCATTGGAATGGGGAATGGGGAACATTATATACTAGAGCCTTTAATCTCTTGAATAAGGAGATGGTGACACGTAGCCCCAATATATTGAATCAGTTGTATAGATAATCTGAATATCAGCTTAAATGTGACAGGCACATTGCTTGTGAATATCGAACAATGTATCGATGACAATCACTAACCGCGTATTATATTTATATGGACAATGGATTTTTAAAGCCTTATTTTGAAACTGCTTGGATGGGGTTCAAAAAGCAAGTGTAAATCTAGGAGTAAGGAGGGAAGAGCACCGAAAGCTGCAAAGCCTATTCTCCGCTATTCGGTCAAAGTTAAAAAGATGGACCAAAAAACCAAAATCTATATGCTTTTAGTACTACTGAAATACATTTGTTTTTTTAGATACACGCGCTTTTTTAAGTCATCCATATTAACGACTTTATAGAGCAATATTATTACTATAATGGGATTATATTTTCCAAAAACTTGCGCAGCAAAACATTCGAGTCTCTCACAGGGAAACAATTTGTCCCTTTGCGTTTGTTTCTAATGCCCAGAGTCAAGGGGCGCACACTCCTACTGTTGTACCCTTTCCAAGGCCGGAATTTTTTTCACGAACCCAAATTGCACCAGGGTTGTTTGGTTGAAATACTGAGATTAGGGCTGAGATGAGGCGTTTTTTTTGTTAAGGCGGAGTCTTAGAGATTGGCGTGTGGAAGTTTCAGGAGTCACTTAGGATGTCTTCGTGTCTTTGAACAATTGAAGAGGCTGATGGATGGGGTGTCTAACGATTTAGCTGGCCCAGTCCCGTGAGGCCTGATTCTTAATTATTATTTTTAAAATCAGAGGGTGAAACGCTAATTTTTTTAAAAAAATTCTCACCTCTTTCACTCTCTGCGATATTCTCTCCGGCTCTCCCTCACGCGTCACGCTTCTCTCTCACTCACTGCTGTCGATTGCCCTGTCCAGCGCCCGCCTGCCATCCCCGGCAGACCGCCGACGCCGCCCAAGGCGCCGAAGTCCGAACTCAGGTATGTGACATATTGTTGTTTAAATTGACATGAGAAATAGGTTTGAAGACAATCACTAGGAACTTAGAGACTTCAGTGCAAACCTCAGTCCTTAATTTTCGATATTTTAACTTTTAAGACATTTTGAATTATATAGATTTTTTTTCCATTTCGTCTTAAGAGTTCGCCCCTCCTCAAATTGTGTCCTGGATCCGCCACTGGGTCCAGGGTTAGTCAGTCAGCTGGCCAGTGGCGCAAGACATAGTGGCTCGGGAGCCACCTCAGCACCTGCATATCCATTGCTTGCATGTTGGAGCTTGTTGTCACATCCCCACAAGGCGGCAGACTTGGCATCATCTCGAGTCATTTGTCTAGTGAACTCCTCGTGGTCATAATTCAGCATGGCTTTTCCTCCAAACTCTGTTGGAAGATTTTCCTCGTCGAAATACGACCTCATTAGCTCCACGCTATCTTTATTCTTAGGGTAGACAAACTTCACCTTCTCAAATGTCTTGGCATCCAAGAAGTACTTAACGACCTGTACGTGTGGAAGCAAGGCAACTTATGTATCTTAATCACCGAGCTGACATGCAATGAATATGAAAAATTAAAAGAAAAGTAACTGGAATTTAGAGGCATGTCGGTCAAGTTCTATCTCATCGTTCAAAGTGAACAGAGAAAATTGCAGCAAGTTTAACATACGTAGTGGAAGGCAAAAAGATCACAGGGTGTATGGGTTGCAGGCAAGCAGGAAGCAACTATGACATGTTAGACGAGCAAATTAGGAACAGCTCGTGCATAGGGGCGTGTATGCCAAGGATTTACAAAATAAAAAGCAACTTTACTAATAAGGGCCTATACTGTCTCACAGGCAACAATCATTTCTCTCAATCTTCATCATCTAGGACGTTGATGGCGAGAAGTCTTAAAACTTAGTCCACAAATAAACAATTTCTGCAAATGGCAGAAATCACCATATTTAAAGGGATATTCAAAGGTTCCTAGTTGTGGACCAACTCTAAATGCTCAAGTTTATTACCAAGAAAACCAGTTTAAGTTCAATGCTTTTATTGACATCACCAATGTGGGCCTCTTCTACATTGGGGAGCACAAAAATGAACCATCTTTGTTTAGTTACCACTTATTCGTCAGAGTAATTTTGACTCTACTTCTTATTGTGCTAGTCATTGATGAAACAGTATGCAATCAGATAAAGCAGCACACAAACCTTCCAAAATGCTTCAAAAATCCTCGGGGGATTGTAGAGAAATGCGACGGCCAGCCTCTCAGGATAGTGGTTCTGCAAAATATTGATAGTCTCTCGAGCAGATTTGATTGGGGGACTGTTGCTTAAAGACCACCCAGTGAAGTCTATCAACCATGACATCTGTTCTTGATCCTCTGGAAGGTTAAGAATAGCATTCTCTATGAGATAAACAAGATGCCGCATCTGATTATCTAAAGATTTTGTGTTCTGCAAAAGTTGGAGTACCATTAATTTTCCAAAACTGTAGTACAAGGCAAGAAGACACCAAATAAATAAATAGTGTACCTGCATTCCTGGTCTCAGAATAAGAACCGTCCTCCCATCTCGGTCATGAAAACTTGCTCTGTACACTTTTCCAGTCTCACCTTCAATTGCAACTTCATCCTGGGAATAAAGCCATTACATACAGACTCAGTGGATGCCTTAAAATACTATCCATATTAATTTCAGGCTTTTGTGAGCAAAATCATGTGGGAAAACCCAACATACCCATTTGATTTCCTCAGGCTTATATGTTGATCTCCAAATCAGCGTCTCTTCCAGCATTTTCTTAGATTTGTCGACATTCCAGTTCCGAGCTTCCAAATATCTCTTTAAGCATGCATCAGAGCAATACTGTAAACTACGTCCAGATAGGGGTCCAATTGCAGCCTTAAGTTCATTGATCTGCATGGGGAAAGATCAAATAGACAATATTAGAGAAGCAGTAAGCATACTATTTTTGTCGAATAAATTAAACAAGGGACAAATGAGGTCTCTTAATCAGAAAATCTTTTTCTATACATATCAACCAAAAACCAAACAGAACTATGGTTGGAGATAAAGATAGTCAGGAAAAGTTAATCATGAAGAACTATCACCTCCTACCTAGCACAAGTTTTCTATCTTTCAATAGAGCAAGGAACTTAACATGGTTAAATGAATTTAATTCAGAGTCTTCACAATAATTGCAACTCCAAATTCGTCATACCTTTAACTCAGGATGTAGCCGATCGTTGTCCTGATCTTGATGAGAATTACTCCAACGACCAAACATGGTAATTGATACTCAGATGCCACACCCTGGCCCCTAGATGTAATCTACAACATTAAACGTCACATAAGACAATAAAAAAAAAAGGCTTATTTAAAATCAGCTTTAAAGGAAAGTGTGAACTCGGCAATTTGGTGAAGGGAACAAGAAATGCATGAATCATTGTACAAATGAAATCCAGAAGATCTTTCCTTTTGTATCCACCTTGAAAAAAAATTTCCTATGGCTTGCCAGGAGATAAAATACAAGTGGAAGAAATCAGCTGGCTTTGCCAACAAAGTCCTCTCAGCGGATCTATAAGACATCTAAATTTTGCAAATTGTGTCTTCACCTTAACCTTAATTAAGAGTCCACATCAAAACAAGTGAGAATGACAAATTATTGTAAGTGAGAAAACTCGTCACGCAAATTGGTCCTTATATTAGATGAAGCATGCGTTCTTATGAATTATTAACTCATGAACTAATTATGGCAGCTCGTGTCATTCTCATACAATAATACTGCGACGCCAATTGTACGCTACATCAACAGATGATGCATATTTCACATTCCCCAGCTTTTTCACAAACGAAAAAAACAAAGAAGGAAATTCAAATGAACCCGTTTCCATTCAAAGAAGAAAATCGCACTTGGTTTTCTGTCAATATTCCCACCTTGAAACTACATAAACAAAGTCGAGGACCTAATATATTCTACAAGTCAGAGAGCTAGCTCTTATAACCCGAATGTATATTGACCACTGTTTTTGGGGGGTGAGGGGCAAAATATACAGCACCAAGTCAGATAATTCAGAGGAACCGAAAGAGGAGCCCACGCGCAACAGAGGAATATAATAAGCAATAGCAATACAAGAGTTCCAAGTGCGCTGGAAGAGCAGCTCCATTTTCAGTCCCTTACCAAATTCTTAGAAGAACCAACGAAATAGCATAAACGATACATCAACTAATACCAAAAAGTTTTCCGCACAAAATCCGCAGTTTTCGAACAACGGATATAGTATTGGACATGAAGACGCCACATTTCAAACAACATCAAATAAAGAATAAAAACAGAAACGAACGAGGAGACCTCAAAACAAAGACTATAGACGCAGATACGAGTTCAAGAATCGGGGCGTACCTCCTTCTCCGCTGGAGAGAGATGGATAGAAAACGATGACTTTTCTTCACAGAAATGACATGAATTTCTAAGATGGAGTAGTGGACCAGCGATAAGAGAGAGGAGAGAGGCGGGGGAGAACCGAGAACGAGAGAAAGTCAAAGAGAGTGTGTGAGCGCGCTACTAGCGTTTGATTCTTCCTCTCTCTCTCTCTCCCGGCTGTACCGTACGACTCTCTGAGGATTTTAAAGTAACCGATGTTTCCTTTATCTTGGAAATGAGAGGCCTGAGTCATGACCCTCGTTGAGGTTGGAATAACATATTTCATAGGTGCGAGGACATAGTAGGCTTTTTCAGACTTTTCGGTGCACGTGTTTTGGTATATGGGTTACACGTGTCCTTCAGAGCATCGAATGGTACTGGTTTTCGTTCCAATAACCAAAATCAAGTTTTTTTTTAGTAATTTCAAGAATTTTCTGAAAAAATGATAAATTAGAATTTTATTGAATTAAAAAAATTGAGTGAAAAATAAAATTGTAATTAAAATAGATAATTTATTTATATTTATTGTGTCCACTAAATAACACGAAAAAAGTATCCTAAGGCTGCGTTTGCAAACCCAATTATCTCCAACATTTTATCTCTCTCCTAATAAAATACTCCAATATAATCTCTCTCTCTCCCATAAAAAAATATAAAAAATTACAAAAATTATAAAAAATTACCTTTTTCTTCACCTTTTCACTAAACTCAATACCAACACATATTCTCATACCAAAAATATTACAACACAAACACAAAGATGATCCCTGTTTTCCTTAATTTTCTGTCTTTATAAAGAATTTTTTGAAGAAATAAAAGAATCTTAGAAAACAAAGAAAGAATAACTCGTACACATATATGTATGTGTCTATACAACGTATCAGACAGTCTATTAAAACAATATTTGGATTATCATGTTTTTTGGTTATGTTTTGAGGTTTAAACTTCAAATAAAATATTAATCCTAAAACCATTCCATGTATTTTACTCCTAAAACAATTAAGTAATTTTTTTTGTCTCCGTCCCATCTTTTTTCCGTCGACCCAAACATAGGGTGCGTTTGCACAAAATATTTCACCAACTCCTAATAAAATACTACAATATAATCTCTCTCTCCCATCAAAAAATATAAAAAAAATTATCTCTATCTTCACTTTTTCACTAAACCCAACAACAACACTAAACCCAATACCAAAAATTTTACAACACAAACATAACCATAGTATAAATGCGCCTTTAAGGCAATAGCGGCAAAGCTGAACCAAGATGGACATGTGTCGTGGTATGACACGATGGAGCTTGATCAGGTATTGTCAAGCCAGCTTGGTCAGTTCTGTCAATGACGTTAAATAAATGGGGGCGAAAGGATCAACGACAAAGGTTATGTTTGTGTTGTAAAATTTTTGGTATTGGGTTTAGTGTTGGTATTGTGTTTAGTGAAAAAGTGAAGAGAAGGGTAATTTTTTATAATTTTTTTAATTTTTTATATTTTTTTATGGGAGAGAGATTATACTATAGTATTTTATTAGGAGTTGATGAAATATTTTGTGAAATATTTGGTGCAAACGCAGTCAAAGTAAAATGGACACATGAGACTAATTTTATAATTTTGTTATTTTTTTGAAATTAATTGATTTTATTATACACCACGTGCAATGCTTTAGCATTCCTAAATAATAAGATTCATATTTTTCTTGTTCGAGCAAACAAATTATTTCATAATGAGAAAATTCAATGCACCCGTTTTTTATGCATCGAATTAGAATATACCCGATAATTTTAAATATATTTAAAGACGTGAATCACATAAAATCTGCCAAAGGAATGCAACAGACCAGACGTGTTTATCTTGTATAATAGAAAAAGACTGCCATCGAAATGGGAGGTCAAAAACCTCCTTCAAAAGTTGTCATGGGCCACGAAGATAATTTCTCTATTGTCTTTATAGTCAAAAAAAAGGACAATAAATAGTGACGACTTTTAGGTAAGATACAAAATTCTCTAGAGCAAATGAAAAAGCATACCCCGGGACACCATTTAGTGGTAGCGTTCACACACGATCATCGATGTCGGGGGAGAAACTAATGGGTGAGAATGAAAGGCAATGGGCGAACTCCATAGATTTAAAAAATTGGGTGGAGGACGAAGAACAAAGTTGACAAAAAGGAAAGGAAAAGAAATATTCAAAAGTTTGAAAAAGGTGAGGCGTAAGTAGAAATTCCAACAAGTACCAACCCACTAAAAATAATAACCAAAAAAAAATGATACTCACCTAACGTGTATCAAATTTAGATAGAGTAGTATAGAAATTTCCCATCTATTATGTTACTTAAGTCACCAGTTTGATTATGGAGAATGGAATGCCGATTCTACACCCAAATCATATGATCCTAAATATTGCCTTATCATTAGGCTATCTTAAGATCATATAATTCTAAATATTGCCTTACCACTAGGCTACCTAAGGTGGGTAAATAACAAATTGATTTTTCTATAATTAGAAGCTAAAGAATCCCACTAATGGAAGGCATTTGATTCCAATAGAAAGGGTCCGGTGGGAGCTAAAAAAAACACACAATATATATATATATATATGTGTGCACATAGAGTATGATCATGAAGAAAGTTTCAAGAACTAATTTGAAGATTTATTCTAACAAAGCGAATTTTTTAACTCAAATATAGGCAGAAGCATTGGATTCTTGAAAACAGAAGGCTTGATAGAGACCGAAATAAAAGAAATCATTGCACCCCACGCCTCTTCCGTATAGTGCATGGAACTTACCTAAAATATAAAAAAGCACGGATAGAGAATATGCCAATATTCCAGCACCTTCCCAAGGCCACTGGTTGACCACATAAAAGGAATCTAAATTGTCACCTTTTGTGTACCTGTTTTGTAGCCCCAGCACTTGCTTTGAAGCAGGTAAAGGTCGGCTTCACTGAGGAACCACACAAATTCTCAAAGCGGGAGAACTAATTCGAGAAGACGTGGAAGAAATACAGGAAACGTTGGTCGCAAACCCAGACTGGAACCTAAACTGGATAGCGAGAAAAGGCAGGCAAAGGCTGCACAGACGCAAACCTTTGGATATGTTTACTGTGATATACTACGGGCCCATGTTAGTTTGTGTTAGGGGTGAAAACCGACCCTTCGGTTCGGTTTTTAGCCCCAATCGAGAACCGAACCGAGGGGTTCGGTTCTCTTGATCTCCCAACCGACAGCCGAACCGCCGGTTGGGAGAACCGGCCAGGCCGACCAGGCTCGGTGGACGGCCCGGTTCGATCGGTTGGGCCCATTTTTAGGCCCAACAATTTCATCCGGTTGGGTCCAGAATTCAATTTTTAAAACTAATTTAATGATCCAAATTCATTTTATTTCTTGAAGCCCAAATCTCTCTTTGTTCAGCCCATTCGGTGGCCCAAAATACCTTTGTTTTCAATTAGTCCACACGATTTTAAGACTTATAATGCAATTTTTATGCTTCTTTGGCTATTTTAAGACTTATAATGCAAATTGTTCAGCCCATTCGGTGGCTAAATTTACCAGAGTATGCATGCAGCATGGTCCTATTAAATAACAGTTAACAAAATACTTAAGCAAAAAATACAACCAACAAAATAATTACAACAACCAACAAAGATTAAAATGAGAACAATGTTCAAATATTCCAACTTCCATTACAGTTAATCATCAACTAGGCGCTTCTCGGACGGCCCAAGAATCTCCACTGTAAAAAAACAAATAGAAAATTAAAGGAAGTTAAGTATACATAAATATAATTTTTGATTAAAATAAATTATAATAGACTACATAAATAAAAATATCTGCTTCTTCAGGAGTAGTTGTTTAAGTCTCTTCCATCTAGATTCTAGACCACATTAAAAATAAAAAAACAAAAATTAACAAACAATCCAACAACATATAATCAGCAAACAATCCAACAACATATAATCAACACCTCATCCAACAAAACTACAATATCTATCATCCAAATCCAACATCAAATCCCTGACCTCCGATCTCCACAGAACCAACATAATCCTAACTTCCTCTTATCTATTGTAAAAAAACAGTAACTTAGCATTTAAATGCAAATCTCAGCAACTTTACCAGTAACTTAGCATTAAAATCCCTTAATAATACTAACATGTTTTTCAAACTCGTTATAATACTTAGCATTAAACAGTTCTTCAATCTCAGCAAATCACCAGCTCTGTAGAATGCAAATCTCAGCATTTGTTAATGTTCTTGAACAATAAACACTAAGCAATTAATAGATGAACAACCTAGTCTTCAAACTCATCATCAACAGTTTCAACGAATGCAAAGCAACCTAGCTTCAAATTCGATAAACACTAAACACACTGTCTAAGGCAAAGCAACCTAGTTTGTATGCGATTAACATGGATTTGCAACGAATAACGAGCAAAAAATCGAGGAGGGAAGAAGCTGGGAGACAGATCTGGACCTAGAGAGAGAAGCCGAGAGAGACAGATGTCGAGAGAGAGACGGCGTGGCCGAGAGAGAGACGTCAAGAGAGGTTCCGAAACAGAGAGACGTCGATGGAGTGTGGGGCGGCGGCGTCGAGGACTCGGGGGGAGAGGGCTAGGGCTTGAGGGGATTCGCAATTTCGCAGGGAGAGAGGGCTAGGGACTCGGGGCCAGAGGTTAAGTTTCGTTGAGTTGGGGGGTGGAGACGACGTCGTCTCACCCCCCATGTATTGTATTAAATCATAATTATTAAAAATAAGACAATACCCAAAATGCCCCTCGGTTCGGTTCGTTCATTCGGTTCTGGGTATTTTTGGACCGACAGCCGAACCGGGCTGTGCCCAAACCGGCCGGCCCATTCGGTTTCGGGCCGGTTCCGGTCGGCCCGGTCGGTTATGGCCCAAAAATGAACAGTCGTAGTTTGTGTGATGTTATGGTCTATCTTTTCGAGTATAAAAACATTCCCCATCCTCTAATTTTGGGAGTTTTTGATATTTTAGATCCTATCAATTATTTTTGTCACATTGCATCCACAACTATTGATTTCATACACTTTTCACCCTAAGTTAAAAACTTTCATTAATTTAGACATAAATTTATTTATTAGTCTATAAAATTACGATTTTACCTTTATAAAATAATTACTATCAAAAATACATATAGGAACAAAATTATTATTTTGCATGTCAAAAAATATTTTTGTTTCTAAATTAACCAAAAATTAAAGGAATGTACAAATTGTTTGAAATGAATAGTTGGAGCATCGACAAAAATAATAAATTAGTGTAACGTATATTTAACCCATCTTCTACCATTATCCCAAAAAAAAAAGGGCAAGACTAAGGCTATGTTTGCATAACAAAATTTTAACACCCTAAAATTTTATCATTATTACAAAATACTCTCTCCTCACTTTTTCACACTTTTTTTTACCAACTTTTATATTTTTTTACCAACTTTTTCATTCTCTCTTCACTTTTTCATCAACCTCAATACCTAAAATTTTAACAAACCTAAAATTTTACTTCTCAAACACGGCATAGGCTCACGAGCCCACTTTAGCGAGAGTAGCCCAAAAGGGTGTAAGAGAAAGCTTTAAAACACTATTTACTCTAAATCTTTGTTATGTGATCTCTAATCATAAAATTTTGGGAGAAAAAGCATACTTCTATGAATCACATGGTTTGGAGTGGGGGATGTAAAGAAAAACATCCATCTATGACCAAAGTAAATTATTACAATGTCCAAAAATCGATATTTACGCGATCATTTTCTTTAATTCTCTAGGTTCTATTCTACCATATATGACATGTTTGTTTGTCAAAAATTTTGGGGTCCAAAATTTTCAACTTATATACATACACTTCAAAATTTTCACAAACCCCAATAAACTTCAACATTCAAAAGATTCCAAAATTTTTGAGAATATTTCTCAAAATTTCGGTAAACAAATAAGCCCTTCCTCGTCTCCTAATTCACTTCATACTTTGTTAATGTTACTCGATAAATAATTGCAGAACCGTATTTTAGGACACTATCAACAACGCCACCAACACCTGTATCGAGGGAGACGGGAAAGAAACTTTCGGTGATTTTATGCCCCTTGAGAATATTGCTCGAAAATTGCCTTAACCCACAAACCACCTTCTTGCTTTTGGAGCAGTTAACACGCACACACCCATGCAGCACCTGTTGGACACCAGACTGGATAATTGAGAGGCATTAGATACTCCTAACCCAACCCATGCCGACTGCTTAGAAAGAAGATAGTTTTTTTTACAAGCTAATTTATATAGATCATCCAGAAAAATGTCAATAAAGTACAATAGAGCATATGATTATTATGCAACAGAAGCACAACTCTTTTCAGTGGAACGCCAGAGGCCGAAGAGAACATGACAATTAAGCTAGACATTATCCACCATAAACACACTCTTGTTTGAAAAATTGCAAAAACAACAGATTAAAGAACCTAATACGATGTTGGAATCTTGGATTTATCCACGGGTGTAATTGATTGACTCAGTAAAATAAACGATTGGATTAGCGTGCAAATAAAGAAATGTGATCCTCGACACAAGATTAGGAAGAGGCTTACACGGCTATGATGCGAGAGAATGTTCTTGATGAAGTAGGGTTAGAGTAGATTATTTGATATTTGGGGTAAACTCATAGTTAGCCCCCTATGTTTGGGCAAAAATCATAGTTAGCCCCATATTTTTGAATCCAACAATTTGATACCCATAACTTTCAAAACCTATCAATCTTCATCCACTGTCTAAATTAGACGTTAAATCAGACGGAAAAGCATGAAAAATGATCAAAATGCCTCTCCAAAATAAAATTACTAAAAAAAATAAAAAAAATTCATTAAAAATAAAAAATGATATTTTTTCAAAAATTAATATTTTTAAATAAAACTATATTGAAACTCTATTTCAATAATATATTTATTTTAATTTATTTCTTAAATTTATATTTATATTTTATTTTATTTTAAATTTTAACTTTGGAGGGGCATTTCGGTCATTTTGCATGAATTTCCGTCGGACTTAACACCTGATTAGATGGAGGGCTAAGTTTGATAGGTTGTGAAAGTTATGGGTCTCAAATTGTTGGATTGAAAAATAGAGAGCTAACTTGATTTTTGCTCAAACATGGCTAACTATGAGTTTACCCCTTGATATTTCCATCTATCACACGCATTTTAAATATTTTTCTTATGGGCTCAAATGCTATCGAACTATTAAATAAGCACTGAACGTGGGATGGAGAAAAACCAGTTGACCCGATTTCCCAATCCAAGCTAGTTTGGGCTTTTCGGTTTCGAAATTTCGGATTCGGGAAAACGGACCCAACCCGAGAAACTGCATGCACGTTTTTTCTGATTTTTTTTCCCCCTTTTTACTCTTAGGGTAGATCTTTTGCAAAGGGTAACCTAACTAGTAACTCCTTCACTCTTTAAGAAAAAAATAATAATTTTAGTGCTACTTTTTATGCCATTTTCATAAATAGATCATTAAGTTATCAAATTAAAAATTTAATTCTTAAATTTTAAAAAATTGCATAATATATTATTACATTTTTAAAACTAAAAGGTTATGACTTTTTTGTGGTAATGTCATAATACACCTTCTAATCAATTAATCAATCCAATCCTTGTTTTCTATTTCTGAGTTGATCATTGATTTTTAAAACATAAAAAAATAATCCAAATGTCCTTTCAATAAATTTTTTTTATTTATTTTTTTACAAACAAAACACTTAGATAAATAAAAAATTTTAAATTGGAAACCTAATTTTGCCATGTAAAATTCAAGGACTAGAGATTTTTTCAATTAAAAAATCTATATTACAAAATTATGTAAAACATTACCTGTACTATAAGGCAACTAACACTAAGAAATCAAATCCTTCTTTTTCTGTATATCGTTCTCATCACAGATAAAAAACTTAAATGCACTTTTTATCTTCTAACGGTCTTTTATTCCTCAATTTACACGACACTCACCATTTATTAATAGCAATGGTTTCGTCGGGGATTCGAAAAACAATGCCAAACGGTGGAACATGAATTGCGAATCAGTGATCGCGGCTGGCACTGGATTCTTCGGGGCGTTTGAGGGTGAAAATTTTGAGTATTGGGGTTTGAAAAATATTATAAAGTAAAGAAATGTTATGAGAGTTGGTAAAAAAGTAAAGAGAGAAGATTTTTAATAAATATTATAATAATAAAAAATTATGTAGTGAATTTTTTATGATTAAACACAAATATTTGAGTCCAAATATTTTGACTCCTTAAAGGGGAAACATCATGGTAGGGCCCGTAGCACCGAATATCCAACACCAACAATTGAGGTTTATGTTGCGGGCAGCTTCTCTGGAACACCCATCATCTTAACCAAGTCTCTACAGCTTGGTTTTCGTGAGAATCAAAACTGGAAGGGCGCGTTGGATGCTATTCCAGAGTATGAGACAACTGAATCCCAAATCCTTCTTTTTCTGTATATCGTTCTCATCACAGATAAAAAAAACTTAAATGCACTTTTTATCTTCTAACGGTCTTTTATTCCTCAATTTACCCAACACTCACCGTTCATTAATTTTAGACATTTTTTTACTTCATTCACCAAATAGTTGAGTTTGAATAGGTAAAAGAAATTATCGTAATTGGTAAAAAAATTGTTAGCTTGTAAAAAAATATTGAAATTTATAAAAACGCACTTAAAAGAATTAAATGAAAAAGTATAGTAATTTTTTTTAAAAAAAAATATTCTTGACATCCACTAAATACATTTTTTACAAAACATCCACTATCATTTAAAGGATCCAGGTGGACCACCAACTTCCCAGACCTTGTAGTTTGAGCGCTCTTACCATTATGAGCTTATGAATCCATATAGCGTTTCAAACGATTTAAGTATTGGGTTTAATGAAAAAGTGAAGTGAGGTAATTTTTTATTTTTTTTTATAGTAAATAGTAATGATTTGATGGGTAGAGATATTATATTGTAATAGTTAATTGTATTAAAATTTTAGAGGGGGTAAAATTTTTGAACACAAACGCACCCTAAATTGAATGCTCTTTATTTTAATATTCTGAACTGGTCAAGATTCAAAGAAAAGCCAAAGATATCACATTGTCACGAGTGAGAAATGATCGGTAATTATCAAGAGAAGTCTTCTGCTACAACAGCAGCGAAAAAGACGCAACCGCTTTGACCGAATCAAGCACCATGAACAAGAATTGAAAACAAGACAGGATAGGTCAGGCCATGTAATTTTTCCTGCAAGAAGTACATCAGACCATCAATATTCAAGGATACATGCAGGAAAACAACAATGGAAAGTGGCACAATACCCAATCAGAACCATTCAAGAGAAAAAACATCCACAACCTAAGACCAGAAGTGGCGCAGATTTGAAGGCATATTATATATAAAAGGGATTAAGAAAAAAAAATGAGACAACAAAAGTGTCAGGTTCTGCCAAAAATAGTTACCAAGTAAAACAGGAATAGGACGAGAAAACAAAAAGAAAAAATTTAGGCAAGCAATCATTACCTAAATTCAAACTAGCTTAAAATGTACCACCCCCAAAACAACATTGGAAAGTGGGATTCTTTAAAACAGCAGAACGAAAAAAATTCAACACAGAAAATCACATTCATATCATTACTGAAACATGTAGAAGCGAAAAATGCATATAATTGCGTGTAACATATGTACCGAAATAATCTTTTGACTGCTATATCCAATTGATCGAGGCGCACAACGTATTGACAAGTTGGGACTCGAGCAGAACTGCTCAAGGCAAATCAATGAGCTTGTATGTGCATGCCAGGTTTCCAAAGCACTCCATGCTTGTTGCTTCCACTACTAGATGCAAACTTGAACAGGTGATTCTGGTGCGAGGAACCAAGGTAACCAAATTCAAACCCTTGAGAGTACATTACACAATGGCAGGTATGCCTCGTCACAAATTACAGATTGAAGCTTAATGGAAACGTCTCGACAAAGACACCATCCCTCATCATTTACAACAAATCAAATGATGAAGGCGGAGCACATCAATTAACATTCTAAATCACAAATGAAGTGGAGCACATTATACCCACGCCCATAACTCAAAAGGAGTACAAATTCAATGCAAGTAGACTTCAAAAAGAGAATTATTGAGCAATTAAAAAAACAGAATGATTTCAGAATGATATTTCGCACAGGCTTTTGTAGCAGTGCTTGAGGATTGTGCAGTTCAAGAAACTGATTTAAAACTGTGCCACACATTTGTGACGGTTCCATCTCATTGACATAATTGTGGATTTTTCGGCACATACATAACTTCTGGTTCTGAGTGGTGCTAATTAGTTAATACTCTGATTTATTTCTTGAGATCCACTTTAAACCAATAAAATCAACAGCCTATAATAACCTAGCTTATTAAAATGTGCAAAATACATTCGTGCTGGTTCCATCTCATGGCGATTTTTCAGCACATAAATTATGTTTCTGAATGCATGTCACCTATTGTAATGCTAATCACTAAATACTGATTTATTTCTTGATATCCACTTTAATGCCAGTAAAATCAACAGCAAATGATAACCGTGAGATACAGTAGACTGAACATTTGGCTCTGTAAGTTGCAGAATAGACTCTTGAAAAGCATATTGGAGGTTGAAAAAGAATGCGCTATTTCATGATTAAAACTTTGTATAATATGCTCTAAATCGTATTCTCAAGATCAGGATGTTGAGAACAAAAGGATGATACAGATCGAATAATCGTGTCAAACTGCGCATTATATATATGCCTTTCAGGAAGAAACAACTTATTAAAATTTATGAAACAGATCGAATTACTCGAGTTCAAATAGCAGATAGTACCTGTTGGGATAAATAATTTGATATAGCAGATCTTTGTACCATTCGTATGGAAATCAGGAGCGGAAATCTGATCACTGCACACCCGAAAAGGTTGGCTCGTCTGTAGTTTGTTTGTTGCAGACATACCCAGAGCCGACGAAGAATTTCATAGGCAGATAACGAACGATGCACCAATAACGGATCGCGCCGGTAGAAAGTGATTTGGGGAGGGAGAGGAAGAGAGAGAGAGAGGGAACGCACACACCCATGGGAGGAAACCGGCCCAAAATGCAAAATCAAAAGCAAGGGCCGGCTCCTCCCAAAGACCAAATAACTGAGACTTTTATTGAGAGTATTTGACCTGCCATGCAAGCGCACCCGTCATGGCAAAGGTCGATACATCACATCATCCTATCAGATCACGTACTATACCTGATGCTCATAATCCTTACATCATCCTCGCTTCTCCAAATGGATCGTATTGATAAAAGACAACATAGGATAGAGATCAGGTAAGAAATATTTAGTCTGTTACGCATAAGATCGCACCCGTCTATTATAGTCTAACAATCAACCGCCGCAAGCGCCATCTATGTGGACCAAATGGATCACCATCTATCAGAACAAAAGCGCGCTAGTCCGCCTCCCGCTAGGTTTGCGAAGCCGTTTGCCCTCGTTGAAGATTCTGAAAGTCAAAGAAAACCATCGAAACCAAGAACTCAATAAACATATATATATAAACACGACCGTCAAGAAAATCAACGACACAGCTTCGATTTCGTACCTGCTCTAACGAAATAACAGACGCAACATATCCGATTCGTTCGTAATGGCTTGAAAGAATCACAGAAATCCATCCATACAAAGATTCGAAAGAAGCCAGATTACCTTCACGAACAGAAACAGATTCGAACCAAACCGAAGCAGATCCACCAGTCATACCTTCGCAAAACTCCGTTCAGCCAACCTCTGTAGAAAGAAACGGAAAACGAACCGTAGTCTGTGACAAAGGAAAGCGATTATCAAAAGCGATATACAGAACGAAAGGGCAGAAGACTTCCATCGAACTGCAGGCGGAGAAACGATCTAATCGAATCTGGATCAGGAATTGACAAACACGAGAAGAAGAGGAAGGGATCTTGGAGTAAAGACGGGATAGATTGGTATTATTGAGGAGAAACAGCGGCGGGCTTGCAGAATGGAACATAATGAGGAGACGGAACGATCTATATATTGAAATCTTAGGGGTATCTGACGGCTACGATTTATTGACAAAAAGAGATTAACGGTTGGATCTGCACAAAGGACGAAGTAGTCGGTTTAGTGGGCACGCTACTACGGTAAGGCATGGACGGCTGCTATTGCAGAGAAGTTTCTGGACGAAATTTTTTATTGGATTAGATATTTTTTATCCCGTCGCACGCGTTTTCAAGTTCAACGCTGGCGGAATGGCACCGAATAAATCTAAGGGGTACCGTGTACCATTTGTGTTTTAAAAACCCCGTGCTTCCAACCACGGCTGCTTTTAAAAAACACAGTAGATAATTCCAGGGTCATGTTCGTTTTCACTCTTTTCTCAGGATTCTAAGGGGATGTTTGAGGGTGAAAATTTTGGGTATTAGGGTTTGGGAAATATTATAAAGTAAAGAAATGTTATGGGGGTTGGTGAAAAAGTGAAGAGAGAGAATATTTTTAATAAATATTATAATAATAAAAAATCATGTGAAGAATTTTTTAGTATTAAACCCAAATATTTGGCCCCAATTATTTGGGGCTCAAACATGCCCTAAGTATATTCACAAATCTACCACCGAACATATTCAGAATTCAAACACAAACATCAATACATTTTACACAATCTCCAACAATTTTTAAATTTTTTATTCAACATAAATTTTCTATTTCTATACTTTTTCACATAACTCTAATACTTTTTTATTAAACAATTACATCAAATCATTTCTCTCTCCATTTTTCACAAACACCAATAGAACACTATTCAACATAAAAATTCACAACTTCTCTAAAATCCTACATTTTTACTCAAAACGAACATAACCCAGGTTAAAAAACTTTAGATGATGTTCTTAAAAGAAATTTACAGAATATTGATAAAATTATAAATACTTAATTGATGTTAAAATAGTATTGAATTGCGTGTAGAAGTTATTAAAAAATATTAGTATTTATAAAAATAATAATAATAATAAATTATTGTATTGAAATACGTGTATTGTGTGATGTTTAGATTGTAAATATATAAGTATAATGTAAATTCTAAAAAAACACTCAATCGAACATGACCTGAGTAAAGTTCGCAAGCACCTAGCACCTTCGCTGTTACAGCTAATCAATTAGACAAATAATCCAAATAAAAAAAATTTAACTTAAAAAAGTTATTCTAAAAACTTTTACTTGCTAAAACATCACCTAAGAACTTGGATAGTTATAATACTGATACTACTATCATCCAGATACCTTTTATCATAATGGCTATAATGATATCCCATCGATCGTATGCCTCCATCAGTATAATACTACTTTTATTATAGCAGAGTAAGACATACAATATTCGTTCCTTGGCTTTTACCTTGTAGTCGTTGATGTTAGAAATAATATCATAATTAAATCTTAAAAATTTGATATGATATTATGATTATCATAATATCAAAAATTTGATATTGTTATGAAGATTTAAATTCAAATATAGAGATTCAAATTTAAATATAGGATATTCTCCTATTATGTTTTGTATTATCTCTATAAATAGATATATTCAATCGTAATCTGTATGGTCTCATAATACAAAATACTTTTACAGTGGATGTAGGTCTTCTAGACCTAACCACTTGAAATTTCTTGTCTCTTGTTATTATTTCTCCCCTCTTCATTTTAACCTTTTTCTTCTTGGTATCAGAGGAACAAAATTTCGCATCCTTAAAAGTTGGCGAATTTCACCTCCGCTGTACTTACAGCAAATCTCCGTTTGAGAGAGAAAAAAAAGGTGAGTAAAAGAGAGAAAAAGACAGAGCAAAGATATGTTTGGCAAGAGTCGTGTGCCTATGATTTCAAGGTCTGATCACTTTCAGCCTGTATTCAAGGTCGTGTGCCTATGATATGATTTCAAGGTCCGATCAAATTCAAAAAAAAATATATGTTCAGCAAAGGAGCAACGATTAGCAAGGGAGGAAAGATCTATGACTTCAATGTCCAATCACCTTCAGATCTCATTTTTCAAACACAAGATTTTAGATTTCTCCATCTTGTGTTTGAGGGAGGATGTTAGAAATAATATCATAATCAAATCTTAAAGATTTGATATGATATTATGATTATCACAATATCAAAAATTCGATATTGTTATGAAGATTCAAATTCAAATTCAAATTCAAATATAGAGATTCAAATTTAAATATAGGATATTCTCCTATTATGCTTTGTATTATCTCTATAAATAGAAATATTTAATCGTAATCTGCATGAACTCATAATATAATGGAGGAATCTTTTGTCTCTTGTTATTATTTCTCTCTTCTCTTCATTTTCACCTTTTTCTTCGATTGATACTTCAACAACGGAGAATCAACCATCATTTTAGGTAATGGATCAGCATTTTCATGGTTCAGCGGCTTACACTACAGAAACCTATATCTATAGCAATTATAGAGAAAGTGAAATAATATTCGCTTTATGATCTATAACGAATAAAAGAGAGCTCCAAGTTTGTTTCTTCTTATTTTGCGTTCTTATGTGGATCGTGACCATCTCTAATTTGAGTAATAAATTAAAAAAAATTACCCTAAATTTGGAGGTTTACTCTTTTTTTTTAGAAGTTCGAGGGATATGAGAGAAATGTTTGGAGAATAGTGTTATGGTTTTGCCTTCTCGGATAGGAATGTATTAAGGTATTGTTTGTTTGTGGAAATTTCGGGAAATATTCTCGAAATTTTGGGAATCTTTACTTTATTGAGATTTATTGGGGTTTGTGAAAAGTAGAGTGTGTGTGTAAAAGTTAAAAATTTTGGAGCGTGTTTATTTTGTTGGAAATTTCGAACCCCAAAATTTTGGGGAAACAAACACCCCCTAAGGTTTGCCTAGGAAAAAAAGAAGAGAGATGCGTGTATAGAGACACATCCTGTAAATAACATGTGGAAAGTATAAGTTCATGGAATTTGCATAAATTGACTCGTTCACGCAAAGAAGCCAATGCATCTTTCTCCCTCCGTGTGAGAGTCCACAAGATCTTATACGCTGTGCATTCTCTGACAGGGAATTTCGATGACAACCCCCCTAACCTAACTTTATAGATGCGAATGACAATGGAAGTGTGACACGTGTACAGCCACCTTAGATTTATCTTACCCAAGCCACGAAACGGGTTTTTTTTTACTAGACAACAAATCAATATATTAAAAATCGAGAACAACACATCCAGTACAAAACACAAAATCGATTTGAAGGCTAGCAGAAAATCAAAACGGACTATAAGGCCCTATAATAAATCGGAACCAAAGGTCCGGTAGCCAAACCGGACAACATAGCCGGTACCATAACAATAACCAAGACCAACAAAGGCCAACAGAAACAACCAAGACAAACAGGCCACAAAGGCCAACACACAAGACACAGACAAATCGGTCACAGAGACCGGAACCCAACACAACCACCGTCCAAAGCGGTGCCCGCTTCCGCTAGAGGAAGGACTAGCTGAGCGCCGAACCGACTCCAACAAGAGAGATTTCATGCAAAGACGGGCTGCACCATGAGGAAGAGGAGAGATAGCTCCACAAGGGCGGTATCCAGAGGGGCCAGGAACCAAAACAACCAAACGCAGAGGCGGCACACGCGCCCACGGCCGCGCGTGGCCCACACATGTCGGCAGGGAGAGGCCGGACAGAGACGGCAAGGACCGCCTGGGGGAGCTAGGCACGGCGGGGCAGAACGAGTCCTCCAAAAAACGGTCAAACCCGCCGGGAGAGAAGCACAAGAGAACAGGCGCGTGAAGACTCACGCGCCGTCCGTATGCAACGTCTCGGGGCCGGATCTGGTTGCCGGAAAGAGCAGTCCACCATCAAGGAAACCGTGGGTTAAAATAGGATGTTTGTGTAAATTTTAGATATTAAGGGTTACGAAATATTATAAAATAAAGATATTTTATAAAATTAGATGAAAATGTAAAAAGAGGAAATTTTTTAATAAATATTATAATAACAAAAATGATGTGATTAATTTTTTAATATTAACCTCAAATAATCCGCCAATTATTTGAGGCTCACATCCGTCTCTCCTTTAATCATCGTGAAATAGTGGACTTGGAGTACAAAAATGTGAGGACCTTTTCACAGAAGTAGCAAATACTGAGTAAGTAAAATATTGGCTAGTAAAGAAGCTTGGAACACAAGCCCACTGGCACTGTTCTACCGTTTGCTTGGATTCGAATATAAGCTAGGGAACTCGAGAGAGGAGAGAGAGAGAGAGAGATCTAACGTTCACGTCAACGTTTCAGGATAAATTTTCAAACTCAATTGGATTGCTTTGGGCTGGACTTCCCACCACCACCCAACTCTGAAAGAATCACTCCAACTAATAAAGAAACACAGCATTCCTCCTCTTCGTCTTGAAGAAATAGCACACTATGTGAAGACATTCGGCCATTTTGTTGCCAAAAGAGTGCCAGACTGAGCCATCCAATTGCAAGCACAAACACATTATGGCAAAGAAATCAGTTTTTGCACAGAAGCTGTTGGATGATCTCCGGTTACGCAAGGAACGAATAGCTGCATCTGAAAGCTCAAACCGTTCAGAAGCAATGGCTATAGGTAATTATTTAAGTACATGCATGTAAATACGTTTGATTTATGTTTAGGCATATATATTGTTAAACACAAGCAAAGAGCACGAAACAAAACCTGTAAGGCACAGAATAAAAATGTCTTATGCATACCCAATCACTAGAGGAAGAATGACGTCTGTCTTCTTTTGGGTTGGGAGATTTGAGTGACTTCAACGTGAAGGTATAAACTTGTTTAAGTTTTTGTCCTGAAAAAATCTATGGAGCATATTCCAAATCAATACACCAAAGCAATCCCAAGAGAAGCTTTTGCCAGCTGCTTATGTGAGAAGTTTAAAATTATCATTTGCATCTAAAAGCAGAAAAAATAGTTGATATGCAAAAATGCTGCCAACTCCACTTGTTTAACAACTTATGAAATGGCCCATGAAAGATCACTTTACTGGCCAAAAGAAATGTTGTTTTGCTTCCAGATGATCATTTATGAAATTAAAAACAGATGCACGCATTTAAACATACAGACCAGTCATCCATTGGATATAAATTCAGTTAATTGTGTACTGAATGGTACCAATCTTTAGTCATTCTACACTTTTGCTTCAATTTTGAGTGAATTTTGATAAAACTGTGGGCAAATGTGACTCGCATATTATCAAAGCTAAGCTGACTACTTTACAGTAACTGGGACCAGTATATGGGTTTGTTTACACTTTTTTTTTCCATTTTTGTATTTGTTGTGGGGGTTGGATGCTAATATTTGAAAACAGAAGTAAATAATTCAAAACATTGGAGATAGTGGAGAAAGGCCACGGTCGTTCGTTAGAGATCCATAGGTACAGACAAAAGATGAAGACTTCCCTGATTCCTCCTTCCATTTTTCTCTTCTCATTGCACTACTAGACCAATAAACAGAAATATAAACGAGGGAAAAAAGTTGAAATCAAAAGAAGAAAAAGAGGAGATATTTTTGTCCATGGAAGGGGGGAGAGGGGAGAGAGATTTCTACTCTTATTCCTTTGAACAGAATTAGGTGTAATCGTATATTTGCATGCACATGGGCACAAAGAGATGCTTATATTTGAATAGATACACTAAACAAAAAGATAGCGCAAGCCAAATCTAATATCTGAAAAGTAAGAAACGATCCATTTCTCAATTCCAGACAGTTGTCAGACACAAAGTTGTTTAGAGTTCAGACACAGTGTGGCTATCATAGGACTAGATGCTGAGAGCATACAAGCTTTGGCTAGCCAAAACAACCATGAGTTTAACAATCAGTCAGAATGTATAATTGTAACCTCTGTTGCTCTGTCGTGTGTATGTACAGAAGCTTATGCTTACTCCAAGCACACTCGTAAAGGATCCAGGGATGTAAAAACGCTTGGAACTGTAAGTTATATTACCTTCTGAGGCAATTCATTTATAATATTTGAAGCAGATGGCAGGAACTTTCTTGAATCCATTGTTTGATTTTCTGCAGATTGGTTCCAGGACTATAAACAAACAAAATAGGTCCAGTGGAAACAATAGATTACCTGTTGTTGAAGAAGCTTCAAAACCGATTGTCCCTTATGCAAGAGGTCAGAGTTCAGAGAAAATGGGAGATCTGTCCCTGGCTTTGGCTTTTGCATTCGAAAATGGAGGCATAATAAGGACAGATTCCTCAAGCAATAATCCAATTTTGGGTTTCCTGAACCAAATTGGTAGGAAATCCATGGACTTTGGCAAGATGGCGATAAGCAGTGCAGATAGGCACAGGTCTTCAAGTATTAGCTTTCCTACTCTCTCTCAACTTCATATCAAAGAAATATCGAAAGGGGCACAGAAGCTAAACCAGATTCTAAGAGCCTTCTCTGGGGGCCTAAACTTTGCTAGGTATTCAGACGAAATTGGGAAGGAATTGTTAAAAGGGGCAATGGATTTGGAAGAGTCTCTACGGATGCTTGTAAACTTGCAAGAAGCTTCCGAGTACATAGTCAGCCCACAGAGGAAAAACTGCATCATATTGCTAGAGGATGATGAAGACAATGAAGACAACATGGTTGGAGTAGCCCAGCAGCAGCAACTTGGCTGGCCAAAGTTCTCCTTTGACAAGCCCTCAAGGCTGAAAGCTCTGACTTATGGTACAGAAGCTAATAACAAGAACCATGAAAAGCAACCACTAATTACGTCCAAATCAGTTTCTCACAAGCAATCAGCTAGCTATGGCCCTGATATCAAGACTCTTGCTGCGTTTTCAGAGCAGAAGAATCACTCAAGTTCATCTCAATCCAAACCAGAAAAGGGAAGGATTTCTAATGTGATAGCAAAATTAATGGGGTTCGATCACCTTCCCGAACAAGCAGACAACAAGCACACCAAACAGAAAGATTCGACTCCCAGGCAAAAGATAGAGGGAATGCCCGTGCAGCGTACCGCAAAGGGAAGCACCAAGAATGCTGTACAGAAGACTAAAGACACCACTAATCCTGAACCTCCTAAAAGACCAAAAGTGACAGAAGCTAAAAGGAATCTTGTGACTCAGGATGCTACATTTGTGTCTCAAGCAGGAAAAAACGTACGTACACGAAATGCCAGCTTTGAGGCAACTATTCATAACAGGAACCCACCCCGGAAAGACTTGGAACAAACTCAACCAGGGACAACCTCAGAGAAGGCCACAATCAAAAATGAAAAGCTGCGAAGCAACCTAGTGCAGTTAACTCAAGATACTGGAAGTCAAAACAATATCCACGACCAAATGAGAAAACAGCACAGGGAACAAAAAGGCAAAGTAATGCGCAACACCAAGGAATCAACTTCATGGGAAGAGTTGCATCAGATGAAAGCACATGGATATAACAGATCAGAAGCTGCAGAGACATTGCAAGGGGAAACTGGGTACATAGAAAGTATGATTCAACCAGCAAAGAGATCTGCAAACAAGTTTCTCTCAAGCAATCAAGAAAAGAGTCAGAACAGTCTGCAGTTACAACAATTGTATATCCTTCAGAAACCTGAGCATCAAGGAGACAAGGACCATGGAGAAGAGAGCGAGCAGCAGAGTGCGAAACAAAAGATGCAGGTGAGTAAACAAAAAGCAAGTGAAATGAGATCCAAGAGTTCATCAAACACCTCTCATGATGTAATAAATTGGCAAAAGAAGCATCAACATATAACCCAAGCTGCATCGAGTAAGAAAAGTTCTACAGAAGCTATTCATGCAATGCAATCAGAAGGGTATCCAAAAGGCAGGCACCATAAAGATTTGGCAGCTGACAAAAGTTCTACTGACATAAACTTCAACAGGAAAGCTTTAGTTGACAGGAGGTCAGATCATAACTTTTCGCCAAAAGACTCAGAATGTGAGCCAGGAAAAGAAAAGGTTCATGTTCCACCAGTTCTGGAGGGGAAACCTGTTTCTGTACCAGCCACGTGGACGGCAAATAGTGCAAAAGGACATAAAAGTGAGATCCATCGAAAGTTAGACGAAGTAGTAACCAGAAGAAACGGAACACTGCACAACTTCACAAGGCCTTTAAAACATCAGACCTCCATTTTGCAAGAAGCGAAACTGAGAAGGAATGATAAATTCAGTGGCTACAAAGGAGAAGAACAACTAAGAGCCAACAGGTCTAAAGAAGCAGAATCACATATTGTCAAATCCAACAAGTCAGCATCAAGCATCCAACCATTGAACGTGGCACAGCTAACAAAAGAAGCTGAACAAGCTTCCTTGTATTACAGTTCTCCAGAAGATGGATGCCAAAGCCTAAAAGAACTAACTCTACCTCCAGATGACAGGGCAAGTATTATTAAGATCTAAAAGCTTCACTTTCACGCAAACTGTACATCCAGCTATTTT
Organism: Myrica gale; assembly: GCA_963930655.1. Lineage (NCBI taxonomy): Eukaryota > Viridiplantae > Streptophyta > Magnoliopsida > Fagales > Myricaceae > Myrica > Myrica gale. The sequence goes on from OZ005599.1 coordinate 4,961,038, forward strand.
TCTACAAGATTTGTTTGCTTAAACTCAGTTGTCACCTCACATAAGCTTTACTGGGTGTTATGCAGGGTCAAAACATGATGTCAAATATTAGAAATGGCCAGCAAGATCAAGCACCTGACTTTTGTGAAGATGAAGAAATCAACCCTTGCAAATTGCCATCAGATGCACTTACTGGTGAGTACAGTCTTCCTCCTTCAATTTAAGTATCTGCCTTCCAGAAGTAGAGAGTTTTACTCTCCATTTTCACCATAAGCATAGTAGAGAATTAGCAGGAAGTTGATCCACACCATGTGAATAGTTTCTTGTTCATTCTCCATCATAATTCCCTTCACAGGAGTACATAAAGCCTGCGGAAAATACTGCAAATATTCAAGCTGTGTAAAACATGAAAACTTCCAAAATCGTTACATCCTTATCCCATCAACAATTACAGCAACACAAATATACAAAACCTGATGACAGCAACGTATACATGAAGAAATAATGAATTCGTACATGTAGCAGGAATGGTTGGAGATGGCACAGGCATATCTTACTACTCAGAACTGGAACCCGTGGGAATTGCCACGTCAGGGATGCAAGAGCCATTAACAGAAAGTGAAAACTGCCTTAAGCAGATACTGATAATGAGCGAACTATTCCTCAACACGGCAGAGGCACTTTTCAAGCTAAACATTCCTTTCGACCTTCTTCATGCCAGTGGCACTTACTACTGTCAAGACGAAGAAAGCAAGCTGATCTCAGACTGCGGCTATGAAGTAATGAAACGGAAAGGTAGACGGCAAGAGCTTATCATTCATCCTTGCGCGAAGATATCAATCAGTTCCAGAAAGGCACAATCCTTGGACGGCCTGATCAAGAAGTTGCAGAAGGACTTTGAAACGTTGAAATTCTACGGAAGGATCGGGAATCCTAATTGCTCTATTGAAGAATATCTGCCTAAAATGCTGGAAAGTGATATCCACGACAGGGAGCCCGACGTGAATTCCATGTGGGACTCGGGTTGGAGTGAGATCATGTTTGCCTTGCTTGAAAAAGACGACGTCATCAGGGACGTGGAAAAGCATGTGCTCAATGGCCTCGTCGCCGAGATCACCAGGGATCTTTTACCTATTTAGGTGTGATCGGAAAGAACACCGTGAAGAAATTTGAACAAAATTCGGTTTTGTGTATTAGTTTTCTTTCACAAGGGAATTTCCTGCCGTTTTGTGGTTTTATAAGCTGTAAATTGTGCTGTAATGCTCGTTGCAGGTTTGCGATTCATAAGATAAATTAAAAAAACATAAGAAATTCTCATCGAGGTGATTCCAGATGTGCACCAGAAACCCAATCCCCAATTTGTGAATGGGATTAATTCCAAATGTTAACAGAATTGATGTGAAATATTACTGATTCTATTAAGAGAGAAAAGATACTATGTGCATTGTTAGATGTATGCCCTCAAAATCAATCATTTTTGCATAATTATGAGATAATTATTATTATTATTTATTAATCACTTGTATATTATTTTGGGTACTTGCAATGACATAAGATGTCATATTTATAATGACATTAGATGTCATATTGTTGAGCAACATTGTAGAAAAGTCAGGCCAATGATTAATGAATCGGAGGCGGAGAATATGACTTTTCGGATCCTTGTTGATTCACTTTGTTCTAGACCGAGGTACATGATAATATATAAATAGGTCTACACTCGTTGTGCCTCTATAAGATAGAATAATGGACTCCGTCATTGAGGTGGTGACCTTAAGCAAACGAGTGGGTGCAATGTAAGAGTACATGCACTGAACCAGATCAAATATGACTGAGTCATTTGGTGATAATCTTCGCAGATCAAATATTTCAGATAAGGTTGGGTCTTGTGCATACTAAGTGAATTTGTATAATTGCTCAATATGGAATCCACCAGTCTCTTGATGAGACAGTATATTCATTATGTCTGTATATTATTGGACTCACATAAAAACGCTGCAGCGAGATTTTGTGAAAAGTGTTTTCACGAGTTTTACTTATATAATATATTAAGTAAATATTGCGAAAATGATTTTGGAAAGTTTTGGGAGTCCAACTCGGTACAGACTAAGAATTAAGATTTATATGAGTTAAGGACTTAATCGTTTATATTATTCCGGTCCTATTAGCTCATGTGGAATATAATATGGTGGAAGGATAAATAAGCATATAATTGTTAGCAAAAGGAATTTCACAAAAACAGTTTCATTATCTGGGGGATCAATTGTGATATGTTAATGGACATGATCACAATTTGTAGAAGCCCATAAATTCGGAATATATAATATAAGGGGTTAATGAAAAAGAGTTTTTCATGATGATCCTACGACCGAGATTTGAGATCCCTAAAGATCTCATACTATAGCACAGTTGAGTTCGGAGCCAATCATTCTAAATAACTCAGAAATCATTTGAGAAGAGAAGGTTTTTCATTTTCAACGAGTTTCTCTCTCTAGATTCTCTCTCTCAAAGCTGTGTGCGTAGATCTGAAGGAGCCAGAACACTTGAGCTGCTCTGATTTCAACGATCTTATCCGTTGCGCCAATCTCGCGATTCCAACATGCATACCAATTGAAATATTCGGCCATGATATTTACTCAAGCTTAAAGCATTAGCTTCAACTTCTTGGAAAAACCAGCACACCCATTAAACGCAGATGGTCGAACAGTATTGGAGCAGTGTATAAGTATAGTTCGTTTTATTTTTTGAAAAATGGTAAGATTTTTATGATTATTTTTTTATATAGAAGTGAATATTCAGTTATACCAGAGTTTTATAGATTTTTGTATAAAAATCATTAAAAAAACTCTGAAGATATTTAATTTTTATTGGAGTTTGTAAAATGTGTTTGATGTAATTTTTTAATAAAAAATTATTGAAGTTTGGCAAAAAAATATGGAGAGGGAATATTTGTTAGATATTTTTTTTTTAAAAAAAAAACTATTGGAGTTTGTATGAAAAGTGGTTGAAATTTGTGTTAAATGTATTAATATGTGAGTAGAATTTTTTAATGTTTTAGATATTAGTTTTGTAAATTTATTGATTTTTTTATCTCAGAATATTTTTGCAAAAAGAATATGCCTGTAGTATAGGTTCAAACTTCAGTTCTTAAGAGTGAGTACTGGAACGGATTGAACAGAAATAACCAATTCTCATTTCGTTCCGGTTCCGTTCCAGTATTTTACTGAAACATAACTGAAATTTCTGGAATGAAATCGAAAATTTCAGTAGTTTTTAATTATTCATCATAAATTAACAATAAATGTAAAATTTTCATCCAAAATATAGGTTCTAAAATAAACATTAAATCAAATTACATATGTTATACTTTATTTTTAACACTATTTTTATTTTATTTTAAAAAAACTGGAACCGAAAATTCTATCAGATTCTGATTCTTAAATTTGTCAAAAATAACTTTAGATTTCAATATATGTTATACTTTATTTTTATTTTATATAACACTATTTTTTTTTATTTGAGAGGTTCAATGCCATGAAATTGAAAAATTGAATGCAAATATCAGCACCTCCATACTTGGGGTTACAAAGTGACTTTCCTTTTGTTTTTTTTATAGAAAAATCTGAAACTCTATTTATTTGTAGCAAAAAGAAAAAGAAAAATCGGTATCAGTGATTTATCTGTGCCAGTAATATAAAATATCTGATTGTGGTATTTTTCTTTTTTAAAGTTTTTCCTTAAACAAAAAAAGAAAAGAATATTGACCCTAGTTTGGGTTATTTCCAAAAAAGGCTATAAATCCACTTTTATCCGTCATTGGAAATTACTAACTGAGAACATAATTTTTTTTTAAAAAAAATGTACTCAATTATCAACTTAAGTTAGAACAGGTGGTAATTTAACCCATCACCAATTTTTTGATGCAAATAACCGAGGTCTTCTTTTTGTTACTTTTGTTTTCAAGTGCCTGCACATTATAATTAGAATTCTCTATAATTTGGATCAAGATCTTCTGCAATTCTTTACTCAAATTGAAAAAATTACACATACAAAGAAAACATTGAAACAATTCCATTGCAGTGTTGGCCGCATTTGCATAATTAATCATTGGCAAGAACTTGATATTGAAAAAATTACACACAAAGAAAAACATCGAAACAATTACATTGTGGTGTTGGCCGCATTTCATAAATATTCAGTTATGGAAATTGATTGCACCCTGGCCCGCTGAATTTAACTCTCTAATGATATTACACATATAAAGAAAAATTGAAACAATTCCAGATTTTGTAAATCTTGCTGGCCGCATTTCATAAATATTCGCAATAGATTGGCCAGATCCCCTTTTTCAACGGCGTGATCGACTGCAATGTGAACATATTCTTGAAGTCACGTTTTGGGTTTTGCACTGCCAGAGATGAATGGCAAGTCGAATATAGAATCTTGTGTGTGAAGCAGGTTGCTTGCTTGATTCCTTAGGCAGCTTAGCAACTCAATGGGCACTACAAAAAGGTGAATTAGCACCAACCTATTTGTTGGAGGAACACCCTACTACCCAATCCATGCAATATTGTAATTTAATTTCCCTTATTTTCCCTTTTGGCGGTACGTACTTTAAGGGCAAAGGCATTCAAACATCTTTGCTTCATCAGGTAAACTTAGGGCACCTATACATAAATAATATAGAAAGTAAGACCATACAAAATTTATAGAGAATTGCAGCAATGTAGTGCATGGTTTTAGCGTGAGTTGGGAATTTGTTTAACCAAAAAGTAGTGCAAGATTGGAAAGCTGTTCTGGTTGTGCTTGTTCCACAAACTTTTCAATGGTGTTGTTGGTATTGAATAGTTTTATTTTCTTTATTTATGATAAATAATCCTATGACTTAAATTATTAATGGAGCAAATTGTTAGACTAAAATGATGATAATGCTCTTGACCCACTTTTTATATATTTAAGATATTATTGTCAATTCATTAAGTTCTCGAGGGTATATTGTCAAATAGAGGGTGTAAAGTGTCCAACAATACTAGTTGAAGTGTCTAATGTGTCAAAGTAGATATTTTAGAATGTTAAATATCTAACATTGATAGTTAGAGAGTGCAATATGTCAAAACTGGTAATTTATGGTGCAATGTATCAAGATTGGTACTTTAAAATCTAACGTGTCAAAGAGCTTATAGTTATTTTTTTCTTAGCCAAAGAGCTTATCGTTAACTATGAAAAATATATTTATTCATAATTTCTATAGCAAAAACAAGCGGATATATTTATTTACCTCGTTGGTTGCGAGTACAATGATGATGGGGCATCTCTAACTTGTTAAAGGTTTTTTTTCCTAGAAGACACTGTTAAAGGATTACTTCTATTTTATTGTCAGGCATCTTGCTTAGAATAGTGGTTCGGGGCACTCACCGGAGAAGTAGGAGTAAGTGAAAAGCTTGAATTTGGATGTCTCATGAAAGCTTGTTTTTTGCTATTATTATTATTATTTAAAGGTTACTTAACGCATGAATTAAGTAACCTTTAGGCTGTGTTTGAGAACTGATTTCATATCTCATTTTCATGTTTTCGATTTTTAAAAACCTCTTTCAAAGACCAAACAATTCAATCTATCACCTACGAAATTCAGATAATTTGTTCCCCGTCCTACGAAAATAATTCTCAATTCTCACTCACTAAAAATCGCGTGTCAGCCCAGACCCAATCAGAACACTTCGCCCTTCTCCACCAAATCCATCCGTCCCTCTCTCTCATTCACGACTCTCTCTCTCTCTCTCTCTCTCTCTCTCTCTCTCTCTCTCTCTCTCTCTCTCTCTCTCTCTCTCTCTCTCTCTCTCTCTCTCTCTCTCTCTCTCTCTCTCTCTCTCTCTCTCTCTCTCGTTCACGATTTTCCCCTAACTTCTTGACAGAACACTTCGCTCTTCTCTACCAAATCCCTATGTCCATATTTATCTTTCACGATTTCCCCCGAGACAGCTGCTGCTTCTGCAGCTCCTCTCGATATAGGTTCTCCTTCTGCAGCTCCCCCGAGACAGCTGCTGCTTATGCAGCTCCTCCCGATACATCTGCTCCCAAACGACAGGATCCTTCATCCAGTGAGACTGCTGCCACTTCTAGTGGCAGTTACGCTGATGTCAGTGAAAATGAGAGTGGGTAGGATCTTCCCGTATTTGCATCTTGAATTGGCATTGGGATCATCAAGGTATTACTTTGCCATTTGGCCACTTGGCCTTTGGAGCTTCATGCCTATCCAACATTCGGATGCATGGCCAGCAACTCTCTTCAGATTATGTTTTCGATTTTTTTTTCTTTCCACCTTGTTGTTGCTGTGATTGCACCCCTTGGTTACTTCCAAGAGGTTGTTTGTCCTTGCGCGTGCTGATAGCCTTTACGTGCGCGCGGCCTAAAGCGCGGGCCGCACGCGATAAGGCTCTGGAAATTCCAGAGCGACGCATGCAACTGTGAGCGTGGGGCGCGCACGACAATCCTTTGCATGCTTTCCCATTTCGTTTACTTTTGCCTTTATATTTACTGTTGTATATATTGACTTTGGCATATATGAACGTTTTGGTTGGGGCGAAAGCATCCCATTTTTTGAACTTTTTTTGTTAAAGTTTAAAGTATCACGACTAGTTAACATTCTTATTTTTTTTATTAAAGATAAAAGCATTATATACATGAAGCAGAAAAAAAAACAATAGAAATTGGATAAAACGTAAGACTAAAAAATTGTCTAGCCGCCTCGTTTAGTCTTTTCGCTCTTTATGGAGTGGCAGCTAGATCATCATGGAAAGCAACAAATAAATATTAATTAACAGCAACAATAATACAAATAATCAATCGAGCTCAACCATCTGATCTTCCTGTGGTACAAAAGCCACTTTGGCCATTCAGAGGTTGCAGGCTCTGGATCATCTTTTCTTGCAAGGGGTGCAGCTTTGGCCACATCGCAGGGTTGTTGCAGAAAGAGAAAGGTTTCTACAGCCTTTGAAGTTGCATATGGAGTTGAAGTCTTTCAAGGGCCGAGCTACTTAATGCTGGTGAATATAAGTCGTATTCCAGGTAGTTGAGCAGCATTAATTGACCACCTAAGGTAGATGAAAATTAGACAAGTTTGTTCTTATTATAAAGGAAACGACGAAAATATCTAACAAACCACTCGGATGGATTTGGCTCGCGAGCAGCGCGCGCAAGGGGCCCTGGAAATTTTCAGAGCCCCGCGCACGCGACCTGGCGCGCAGGCTATGCGCGCGAGGGGCGCTGAAAATTTCCAGCCCCGCGCCCTGGTGCTAACTTTTTTGGGATCATCAAGTCTCTTTTTCTCGTTGTTTTGGAAGTGTTTTTTTGCCTTTTTCTCTTTTTTTTTTTTTGTAACTTTGTATTTATGATATTTCAGTGTACTCTGCTAACAGTTAGTGAAGCAATTGACGGACTGTTTTTCAGTACCTTTCATTGCAATAGGGTTATCATGGGAGAAGCTACAATGAATGAATTAGTGTCTTTGCAATTATAATTAGATCAATTACAATACTATATACTTTACAGTGAATTAGTGTCTTTGGTTTTATACTTAGATAAATTAGAATACTTTTTGGCAAGCATAGTCAGGTTCATCAAGGAAGTCTTTCCAAGCCAGCAGCTACTTCTCCACACCATCTTTAATGGGCACGCTGCAAGAGTATGATGTTGTCATACCTCCTCGCTCAAAGCCAGAATTTAATACTATAGTTGACATTAAATATAGTAGAAACGGGTTGATCGTAAAATTTGTTAGAGAAACAGAAATTATATAAATTAATACCTGTAATGAACAGGTCTTATAGTGTAACCACTTTCAAATAATTGAACTTTGATAGCTTAATTTAATAATATAGTGAACGTTATTCATAGTAGAAATGACATGATAGTAATTTTTATGATAGACATTACGTTAATAAATACCTTAAATGAACACGTTATAGAGAAATGACGTTAATAAAACAGGTCACTTGCCATTTATGGTATTTGCATTCCTACTAAAAATATATTGTCATTTGCATTCCTACTAAAAATATATTGTCGTTTTCATTGCCGCTCATTTACAGTTTTCAAACTCTTTATGAAATTTAATAATAAACATGTAATGAAAAACACTTTTCAAATTAATTTTAACCCTATAAAAATCAATAAGAAAAATGTTTTGAAATCGAAATCGAAATCGAAATCAAGCTTTGTTTGAAAACTTTTTTTTTTCTTGATCGCTTTGTTTTGAAAACGCGCTATTCATATTCCTCGAAACGCTTTTGTATGGTGGACATGTCCACTTTCTATAGCCATTTCTTAGCACATAAGTAAAACCCATATGTTTGCGTCTTTGCCTAGAGATTTGCCCACTTTTTTTGTGAGTACCTTTTTGGTCTTGCCCCTTTCCCTTTTTACTTGCCCGTCTATTTCTTTGCCCACTTCCTCCCCTTCCCGAAAACTCAGAAACATGCAAAACAGAGAGCGGTCTGCATCCATGGCGTTTTTTCGTTATGCTAAGGCTTTCCTTTTTGTTGCTCTCTTACATGCATCCCACTTCGCCAGTAAGTTCCTAATTCATCTTCTGTTTAATTAGAGGCATTCATATAATATATCCTACCTCTTCCAAGTATCCACTATTCTATTCCCTTGTCTTTTCTTCTCCTATTTTTTGTATGGTTTGGTCCTCTTACTCCCAGAAACTGTTTCCGTTTTCACGAATGAGTAGGATATGCAAATATTATCAAATTTTCTCTGTTAAGGACGCCAGATTCAATACTTCTTTATCTGAATTGTTGGTGTTCTCTGTTACATCACCTGGAGAGCACAAAACTGACACCAGTTTACCAATTCTCTAATAATTAAGCTTTTTAAATGTGATGGCTTCCGTTGGACTTTGAACTCGCCAGTTAAGTATTCCTCTGTTTGCTAGCTAAGAAATCAGCGGAAAATAAGAGGAAGAGAGAAGAGCTATGTTCAGACTAGTGACTACTGTCAATTTCTTCTTCTTTGTTTTTTCTTTTTCTCTTGGCGGTAACTGTTTTATCGGATTCTGCAGACTCCCAGTCATTCGTTGGCGTGAACTACGGGCAAGTCGCCGACAACCTCCCGCCACCTGCAGCAACCGCGAAGCTTCTCCAATCCACCACAATTCAGAAGGTCCGACTGTACGGAGCCGACCCGGCTATCATCAAAGGCCTGGCAAACACCGGAATCGGAATAGTTATCGGCGCCTCCAACGGGGACATCCCGGCCCTTGCATCCGACCCGAATTTCGCCAAAAACTGGATAAACTCTAACGTGATCCCTTTCTACCCTGCGAGCAAGATCATCCTCATCACCGTCGGCAACGAGGTCATGACCTTTGGTGACGCAGGCCTCAAGGCTCAGCTTCTGCCGGCAATGCAGAACGTCCAGAATGCCCTCAACGACGCGTCCTTGAGTGGTAAGATTAAGGTGTCGACAGTCCACGCCATGGCGGTGCTCCAGCAGTCGGAGCCTCCGTCCTCTGGAAGCTTCGACCCGAGTACCGCCGACTTGATGAAGGGACTGTTGGGATTCAACGAGGCGACGGGTTCGCCTTTTGCGATCAATCCGTACCCTTACTTCGCATACCGGGGTGACCCTAGACCCGAGACCCTGTCTTTTTGTCTCTTCCAGCCGAACGCAGGGCGGTTCGACCCGAACACGAAGATCAGTTACATGAACATGTTCGACGCTCAGGTGGATGCTGTTCATTCAGCGTTGAACTCCATGGGCTTCAAGAACGTCGAGATTGTGGTGGCCGAGACTGGCTGGCCGTACAACGGAGACAGTAATGAGGTGGGACCGAGCGTTGAGAACGCCAAGGCGTATAACGGTAATTTGATCGCACACCTGCGGTCGATGGTGGGGACCCCACTGATGCCAGGCAAATCGGTGGATACGTATCTCTTTGCGCTATACGACGAAGACTTGAAGCCTGGACCTGGTTCTGAGCGCGCATTCGGGCTTTTCAAGCCCGATCTATCCATGACCTATGATGTTGGTCTCTCTCAGAGCAGCCAGGTGAGAGTAGGATAAATTTTTAGTGTGATCTGAAGATTAAAGTAAAAGCTTTATGAAGATGAATTCCTTTGCTTGCAGACTCCATCTCCGTCTATGCCAAAGACTCCAGCTACCCCATCCCTAACTCCAGCGACTCCCTCGCCAACTCCAGTGACAACTCCCGCACAGAAGCCAAAGAAAGGAACAACATGGTGCGTGCCAAAGGCAGGAGTATCAGATGCCCAATTGCAGGCAAATCTGGATTATGCTTGCGGGCGGGGAATCTATTGTAGCCCAATCCAACCAGGCGGGGTCTTAACGATAGTATTTACTCTTGCTCTGTTATCACAGCTGTAAATCAGTTAGAATTATGTTAGCCGTTAGTAGTTAGAATTGTATGAGCTGGATGCTCAGTTTGTTATACTGTTATGTGTATAAAAGCACTACTCGACTATCAATAGAATTACGTTATTCATGTCATTTTTTCCCTCTCATTTGTTACTGCATTCTCTGTTTTCCCAAAACCTCCGGTCTCAATATTTGACATGCTATCAGAGGAAATATAATGGCTGCTGAATCTGAATCTCCTTTAGTTTCATCAGTTCCTAATGACTCTGAACAGTGGCAATCCATACACGATACTCATATCTCAGCCCCTCAATGGAGAAAATTACTCAAGCTGGCGTCGATCTATGCATATGGCCTTGGGTGCCAAGAATAAACTGGCTTTTGTCGATGGATCTCTTCCAGAACCTCCGTCGAAATCTCCTCATCATGGAACCTGGATTCAATGCAATCATATGGTGATCTCCTGTCTTTTGAATTCAATTTCTAAAGAACTCGCAGATAGCATTCTTTACATTGAAACTGCCGCTGGAATTTGGGAAGATTTGACTGATAGATATTCACAAGGTAATGGACCTAGAATTTTTCAAATACATAAGTCTATAGTCTCTCTTACTCAAGGATCAAACACATTCATAGCATACTACATGAAATTGATAGCTCTATGGGAAGAGTTGTCCAATTACAAGCCATCGGTCTACTTGCACATGTGGTGCAATGAAGCAGCTCACTGATGAGCATACCCTCAAGTGAGAGGTCAGATATTGTTGATGAAATCCTATACCAACTATCAACAAAGTTTTCTCACTAGTTGTCCAAGAGGAAAGGCAGCGTGACATAACATATTTCTCCTCTTCGTCTGCTGAAAACAATGCATTTTTTGCACGAAACCAAGGGCCACAAAACTTTAACAAGTCTAATGGAAATCCTTATGCACAGAAGAAAGATCGTCATCTATGCAGTCATTGTGGTTTTACTGGACATACCTTGGATAAATGTTATAAGTTGCATGGATATCTTCCTGGTTACAAGCCTCGGCCCAGATCTATGCTACCTGCGAACTCTGTTTATCAAGTCTCTTCTGAATTTCCTTCTGCTTCAGCTTAGTCTATGCCAATTTCTTTTGATCAGTATCAGCAGTTGCTAGCTCTCCTTCCTACCTCGGATGCTTCATCAACAAGCAATACTGCTACAGATCCAAGTCCAGCTAAGATAAACATGGCAGGTATTGTCTCCGATCACTACACTGCTAGTGCTGTTACAGTTTCATTTACTGCCAATTTTGACAATTCTACTTGGCTTATTGATACCGGAGCAACTAATCACATGGTCAGCTCATTGTCCATGCTGACTTCTGTCACTTCACTTATCCAAACACCTATCAAAATGCCAAACAATCACACTGCTCTTGCTACACACATAGGCACCGTGCAACTGTCCTAAAAAATTATGCTGGTAGATGTGACACCCCGAGTTATTTGATCTATTTACATGTTATTTCTTTATGATATTTGTTATTAAAGGATTTGACATGTGTATTATTTTTGCTTAACCTTCAATTATTTTTCAGCTTATTGCCGAATATAAAGTATGAGATTATATTGTTGAACATTTTTTTCTATCATCCTTCATTGTTTTCTCATATACATTTCTAATGAGAATTTTCTTGTTTATGTCGTTTAAATTATCTTCCTATTATTATTGTGAAGTTTATAGTCTGCTTTTATCCTGACCGGGCAGATATAATACCCCTCTCGTGTTTAATTTCTTTATGATATAAAGATTTTGTTTTATGTCTAAGATATAGTTTTTATGATATAAGTATGATTATATTTTATACGTGTTATTTTTACAAGAATAGTTGGGAAGGAAGTGCTGTCAGGGGCAAAGCTGTAATGACAAGGTAGTGGGTAACCTGAAGGCCGAGGGAAGTTTGGTGTTGTATATATATCAGGGCTAGTCTAATTTCACCTCGGGGTAGCTGAGAAGTAATTCCCGGGGTAAGAAAGCTACAAGGCCAGGGGTCACTAATTTCTATTGTCCCGGGTAGCTGAGTTGAATGTTCGTGTAATGCTAGGGCTGTCTGAGAAGAGCCCTGGCCTGGCGCGAGCTGGACCCCCTGGTCTGGTAATGACTGAGAGCCCCGGGTCATTTTAAGGGCTGCCTGGGGCTATGCCCTGGACCAGGTTGGGCTGGAAGGCCCGAGGAATCCGGGTGTTTTGAGACCTGTATGCCAGGGGTAGCTGAGAGCTACGTGCTCAGGGCTTCTTTCAAGATCCAGCGAGACTGGGCCCTGGAGCCCAGGAGTAATGATAACCGTTGGAGCCTGGAGAATAGGTCGGGCATGAAAGCTACTAATTGCCCTGGGTCTCTGGGTAAAATTCCTGGCTTGGTCGAGTGTGATGTGTACTGAAGCCTTAGTATGCTGAGCCTTGTATGCCCGGTCATTCTGCGGAGACCAGATTTAATTTTCACGTGTTTTATCCATATGAAGTGCATTTAATGCCTTCTTATCCATCTGAAGCTGGACGTCTAAGTTGGGGCTTATGATTGGCTCACACTTTGACTTATAGCTTTACAATAGAGACGTGTGAATTTGGGACATGTGGTGGTAGCGTGCGAATGGCTGCAAACTAATTTTTGTTGATCTCTAATGATTGCCTACCTAGTTTTAAGTGTGCAGACCGACTAGGGGGAATTCACTGTTACTTGTTGCCTGCTTGCTATTTCGACTAAAAGAGATAGACAAAGATTGATTGAGAGAGAATCATAGAGAGTGAGAGATATTACCTGACTGAAATAGAAAGGGAGGAAAAAGGACGTGAAAAATGAAGGATCAGTTGACCGAATGAGAGGAAGAAGATTTGAGCAGCAGACAAAAGGGAGAGACCGGGAAAAATAATTAAAAGATAGTGAGATAGTTCGGCTACACCTTTTCTTTCCCATTTGTTTGTCTTTTCTTCTTTTTCTAACATAGTACCTTGGTTGTTTAGGTATTTTATCCAAGGACATAACAGTTCAACCAAGTAAGGTAAGGGTGATAGATACTTGTTGACCTGAGAGTTTTGGGATAGTTACATGCTTAGAGAAAACTAGTTATATGGGGATCACGACTTGGACCATGATGAACCCGGTGTCTTTTGTTTTAGGATGTTCACGTACATGAAATGGGAGGAAGAATTATATGCAGTATGTTCATGATAACATTAAGATTGATAACATAAATCCCTTCAGGGGAATCAAGGCAATCAAAATTATTTTGGTTCCTTTTTCTTTATTCTTTCTACAATATTCATATTGGTCTACCACACATTTGGCGTGCAACAGGTACGTGACCAATTTGCCTTCATAACACACCGAAAGTAATTTTCTTCATAATTTTTCACAGGTTTATTCTGCAAACCTTGTCATTTTCTTGTTTCTCCTTGTTCCACTTCTGGTGGTACGGGTTTTGACTTTCTGAAGTACGTTCCCCTCTGTTTTTATTCTTCTCATGTCTAGGACCACACTTCTTTTCAAAGAGGTTTCATTCGCTTCAGGGAGTGTTTCATTCGCTTTCAGGGAATGTGTCATTCGCTTCAGGGAATGACAAAAAGCAAATTGATGTTTTAATTCGCTTCATGGAATGTGTTATTCACTTCAGGGAATGACATAGAGCAAATTGATGTTCAATTTGCTTCAGGAAATGCGTCATTCGCTTCAGGGAATGCATAATTTCTTTCATTGAGGGAATCTTCAGGATTCATAGCATCAAGACGGATCTCGTCATTGAGAACGCAAGACCAATATTTTACAGAAATATCAAGAGTCACAAATTCAAAATTTGTAGGATTCAATTTTGTCTATAACAAAGTAGATATTTAAAAACTTACCCGGTGTTGATAGTCTTACACGGATAGCTTTTGGTAATGAATTAGAAAAAACACAATATTTGTTGATAACTCGATAACCAATAGCTTCGGATGCCAATGAAGAAAAACACAAGGGTTCCTTCACAATCAGTAGAGCTTCATGTTGATAACGTGTTGTAAAACTAAGGAACAATACGATCTAGAAAGCGTAACAAAGAGAGAAAGAGAGCAATAGTTCTTCAGAAACTATGATATATTCTTAATATTGTTGTCTCTAATAATTCATCTCAATACCCATTTATACAGGCATAGAGGAGATACATGGAATTAAAAGGAATTCAAATGGAATTAAAAAGATACATAATAGTGAGAAAAATAACAGTTGGTAAAGGGTGTAACGGTCATCCATAATAACTCATAATATTCATAACAAATGGTAAGATTTTTATGATTAATTTTTTATATAGAATTGTGAATATTCAGTTATACGAGAGCTTTATATATTTTTGTATAAAAATTGTTAAAAAAAACCTTGAAGATATTTAATTTTTATCGGATTGGTAAAAAGTGTTTGCTGTAATTTTTTAATAAAAAATTATTGAAATTTGGTAAAAATAAATGGAGAGATAATATTTGTTAAATATTTTTTTTTAAAAAGAACTATTGGAGTTTTATTGGAGTTTGTATGAAAATTGGTTGAAATTTTCAAAATCGGAAGTTGAATAAGAATTTCTATTCTTACAGAAATTTTTACAAAGTTCTTTTCACTGGTTCGGGCCCTAAAAACAAAACCGCGACTCGGGCGGCACAAGACTCAAACTTTCGCCGAAAAACAAGCGAAGATTCAAATCGATTTTTCGTCGTTTTTCTCAACTGGCTGATAGCGAGATGGGTTACTCGTATATTGGGCTATTATGGACAAAGAAGGCCCAACGTAGAACACCAACCCACCTTGCTACGTTTTGGGCCTTAGATATTTTGTAAATCTTGCTGGCCACATTTCATAAATATTCGCAAGAGATTGGCCAGATCCCATGAGCTCAAAATCACAACCAACCAAATCAAAGAAAACCCAACACCAACTAATTTCCAAAATCAAATCTACTCCTAGTAATTGTGTGGGAACAATGTTTTACCGGAGGAAGAAATCGTTGCGAGAGTAAGAACCACCGTTTTACAACGTTTTTCGAAGCTGAACCACCGCTGCAAACAGAGGTAGTCTAAGGTTCACGAAAAAATCGCCAGAAATGATTTGGGGGAAATTTTGTGCGTTGTAGTATTGGCCGAAAAAAAGCCTGTATAATTCACAATAACTTGGACGACGCCGTTCAGTTGAGAGAAGTGATATGAAAAAAATTCTTCAATTTTTGCGACGTCGCTTTGCCTTATATGCCATGTGAGATTTTAAGGAATGAACTGAGCTGACGTAAGGGGTTGCCATGTGGAGTCTCTGCTGACGTGGATTGCCCTTCTGTTAGGCTGATGGACGGAAGCCTAACGGAAGGGCTTCTATGTCAAAGGCATTAAGTATGAGGGCCGTATATTTGAATTTTGATTCTGAGTAACCATTTTTCCAAAGGAGCATAAACTCATGGACTAAAATGTCAATTTCCCTCTTTTGATGAGTCATCATTCTCACAAACACCCGATTTAATTTTTTTTTCGCCTAATCATTAAAAAAATGTTTTCAAAAATACAAAGCAACATAGCCTCCACCAGTTTTAGTCACTGAAACTTGTGTTATTGGAGCCTTTTTCAACAGCGTGATCGACTGCAATGTGAACATATTCTTGAAGTCACGTTTTGGGTTTTGCACTGCCAGAGATGAATGGCAAGTCGAATATAGAATCTTGTGTGTGAAGCAGGTTGCTTGCTTGATTCCTTAGGCAGCTTAGCAACTCAATGGGCACTACAAAAAGGTGAATTAGCACCAACCTATAACGTTTTGTCGGAGGAACACTCTTCTCCCCAATCCCATGCAATATTGCAATTTAATTTCCTTTTTCCCTTTTGGCGGTACGTACTTTAAGTGCAGGCAGCAGTGCAGGTGTGTTTGTGTTGTAAAATTTTAATGTTGTTAAAATTTTAGGTATTGGGTTTAGTGAAAAAGTGAAGAGAGAGGTAATTTTTTATATTTTTTGTAGTGAATAGTAGTGATTTGATGGGAGAGAGAGAGATTATATTGTAATTTTTTATTGTGTTAAAATTTCAGAGTGTGTAAAATTTTAAGAGGCAAACGCAGCCAAAATTTATAGAGAATTGCAGCAATGTAGTGCATGGTTTTAGCGTGAGTTGGGAATTTGTTTAACCAAAAAGTAGTGCAAGCTTGGAAAGCTGTTCTGGTTGTGCTTGTTCCACAAACTTTTCAATGGTGTTGTTGGTATTGAATAGTTTTTTTTTTCTTTATTTATGATAAATAATCCTATGACTTAAATTATTAATGGAGTTGTTGGTATTGACTATTGAGTAGTTTTTTTTTTACCTTTTATATATGATAAATCCTGCTAATTAGATTGTAAATTTGTAATAGAGGCAAAAAAAAAACGTGTCACACATATATAGCAACGGACTCTAATTTCCATAACAATTGTATGCATGGTACAGGTAATCTGCAACACTCCTTACGTACGTGGCAAAACTAACTTGAGGCGGTTAAAATAGGTTTAACGTCATGAAAACTAACTTGGCGTGTAATACTTAATAGGTTTAAGGTCATGATAAACTCGAAATTAGTGACTAGACGGTTTGCAACCTAATTTTTCAATTAAATTATTGGTATAATTTTCAAAGGAGAAATGCTAAAAATTCTTCTTGGGAAGAATCTGACGGCTCAGGATCTCTAGATGTATAGGGTCCACTTTTAAAATGAATTATGTACAGTCAGATTCTTTCTAGAAGAACCCAGGAAGAACACCAAGCAACTCCCATTTTCAAAGAATCAACACGACCCTAGATGCGCGCTACATCCTGAGACAACTCTAGAAATGGTTTGATAATTTTTAGGGGAAAATATATATTTCATCTATGAACTATCATAGATTTTACATTTTGCATCCTACACAATGAGCAAATTGTTAGACTAAAATGATGATAATGCTCTTGACCCACTTTTTATATATTTAAGATATTATTGTCAATTCATTAAGTTCTCGAGGGTATATTGTCAAATAGAGGGTGTAAAGTGTCCAGCAATACTAGTTGAAGTGTCTAATGTGTCAAAGTAGAGATTTTAGAATGTTAAATATCTAACATTGATAGTTAGAGAGTGCAATATGTCAAAACTGGTAGTTTATGGTGCAATGTATCAAAATTGGTACTTTAAAATCTAACTTGTCAAAGAGCTTATAGTTTTTTTTTCTTGGCCAAAGAGCTTATCGTTAACTATGAAAAATATATTTATTCATAATTTCTATAGCAACAACAAGCTGATATATTTATTTACCTCGTTGGTTGCGAGTTCAATGATGATGGGGGCATCTCTGACCTGTTAAAGGTTTTTTTTTTGTCTGAAGACACTGTTAAAGGATTACTTCTATTTTATTCAGGCATCTGCTTAGAATAGTGGTTCGGGGCATTCATCGGAGAAGCAGGAGCAACTGAAAAGCTTGAATTTGGATCTCATGTCTGAAAGCTTGCTTTCTGCTATTATTATTATTTAAAGGTTACTTAACGCATGAATTATACCCTCCTTGTTAAAGCTAGCCACCCTTTGTGCGTCCGTTCTTGAATCAGCGCTGGCTCAATAAAAAAATGAGGCCTAAGTCCATATTAAAAATTAGGCTTTTTATATAAATATTTTTAAAATATTTATAAATAAATTTTCTAAATTTGTTAGATATAAAATTACTAATCAAGTGGGTCTAAATCTCATTTGTTTTTAATTTATTTGTTCATTATGTATTTAAAGGCCTTTTATTTTTACTTTTATTTTTCTTTTAAATTATGGAGCCTCTTGCTCAAAGTGGGGCCTTAGTAGGGGTGAATAGCGGACTAGTCGGAAGCAGAATTTTACATTCCGACATCTGGTCCGCTAACTAGCGAATGACCAAAATAAAGTCTGTTTCCGCTTCCGACTCTTAGCGGACTTAGCGGAAGCGGATAACGGAATTCCGCTAAGACAAGAACAGCCAAATATATGTATTATGCGTCTCATTCAAAGATATATGTAAATCTCCACAATCACAACATCCAATACTACAACACCTATATTGACATTCATCCTGCGTTAATTCCACAATTCAGCAATGAACATGAGAGAAGCAATGAGACATAGTACTTTTGCAGCACAAAAGAAGCATTATGGAGCCACATAGACAGATTAGAGAAGTTAGCTGATGCTCTTACTACAAGGCAACAAAGTATTAGCTAACAAAATATCTGCAGTCAACCAAACATGCTATACAAGATTAAAATATTCAAAAACATCATGTTTACAAGTCTAAGCCTCTACATAGACGTTAAAAGCCCCTATTCTTTGTAAACTTGTCATAGGCAATTAGTAACACAAGAAACTTCAAATAGAAAAGATTGAGACAGTGTGCTCTTTCACATACAGAGCGAGCATAAAACGAATTTCATCATTTAGCCAACTCTATAAATATGAAAGACCAAAAGACCACAATCACTTTTTTCCACTTGTGAATGAAGTTTACTGATATTCTACCTTTTCAACAACCTTTAATAAGACAACATAATTGTAAACAAATAGCACATGCCTGAACCAAAACAATGGCCAAAATGGTGCAGTGCACAAGTGCACAACAATTCACATATGCGGTGCACATAGATTTGTTACATATGCAGTGCACAACAATTCACATATTCACAATGTCCAATATCTTTTACATTTGGCAATTCACAATGGCCAATATCTTTTACATATGCAGTGCACAACAATTCACATATTCACAACACAGATGCACAGATTCACATCAATTCACAACAGCTTCACAACACAGATCACAGATGCACAACAACTTCACATATTCACAACAGCTTCACAACATAGATGCAAAACAATTCACAACAGCTTCACAACACAGATGCACAAATCACAACAGGTTCATAAATCACAACAAGTTCACAACAATTTACAAAGATCTGCTAACAATTTGAAATTGAGAGAGAGAGAGAGATGACGACAGAGAGAGACAGAGAGATGGCGATAGAGAGAGATGGTGACAGAGAGAGAGACAAAGAGATCATGCAACCGAGTGGAGACAGAGACTAGATAGAGAGATAGAGAGACATACAGAGGTTAACCGTTGCACAACTTGCACTAGCCGCCCGCCGGAGCTTAGAGACCGTTGCACTAGCCACCTGCCGGAGAGACTAATGGCAGATGAACACAACGAACACAGAGAGATAGAGAGAGATGAGGGAATGACTGTGAGGAGAGCTAGAGAGGGCTAAGGGCCGAGAGGGGTCGCGAAGGCCGAAGGAGATGGTGGGGGTGGGGTGGAGACGACTTTAGGTTTTCTAATACCGTGGATCACATGGTATTATATTTTTTTTCAAAAAATAAAAATAAAAGGGTTAATGTCCTTTTTAGTCCCTAGGTTTTGGGGCGGTACTCGTTTTAGTCCCTAGGTTTTATTTTTGTTCAAAACAGTCCCTAGGTTATTTACGTTTGTCTTTTTAGTCCTTCCGTCCAATTCCGTCACTCCCGAGCCCAGTCAGCTAACGGTGTGACACGTCACACCCAATAGAATATTGACACGTGTACTAACTTTTTAAAAAATAATAAAAATGTCCACATGGACAAAACTAAAAAAAAAAAAAAAGGGAGAGGCACCCCCGTGGCCACCACCGAACGGGGAGCCCAGATTTGGGCTCCTCGTCGACGGGGGTGGCCGGGGGCACTCACCCCGGCGACGGGGAGCCCATATCTGGGCTCCCCGTCGATGGTGGCCAGACGGGGAGCCCAGATCTGGGCTCCCCGTCGCCGGGGTGAGTGCCCCCGGCCACCCCCGTCGACGAGGAGCCCAAATCTGGGCTCCCCGTTCGGTGGTGGCCACGGGGGTGCCTCTCCCTTTTTTTTTTTTTTTTTTAGTTTTGTCCATGTGGACATTTTTATTATTTTTTAAAAAGTTGGTACACGTGTCAATATTCTATTGGGTGTGACGTGTCACACCGTTAGCTGACTGGGCTCGGGAGTGACGGAATTGGATGGAAGGACTAAAAAGACAAACGTAAATAACCTAGGGACTGTTTTGAACAAAAATAAAACCTAAGGACTAAAACGAGTACCGCCCCAAAACCTAGGGACTAAAAAGGACATTAACCCAAAATAAAACGACGTCGTTCTATTTAAAATAGAACGACGTCGTTTTACTATTGAGTTAATTAAAAATAAAAATAAAAACCCGGAATCGGTTTTTCCGCTAAACCGCCGGAAAACTCCGCTTCTGGTTCCGGAAAAACTCCAAATTGACTACCGGTTCCTGTAAGGGGTGGACCTCATTATCCCGGAACCGGAGATCCGCCGGTGGCCGGACCAGACTTACACCCCTAGGCTTTAGGCAAGACTTGAATTCTCCTTTTTACAGAGCGCTTTGTTTGAAAACTTTTTTTTTTCTTGATCGCTTTGTTTTGAAAACGCTTTGCTGTTCATATTCCTCGAAAAGCTTTTGTATGGTGGACATGTCCACTTTCTGTAGCCATTTCTTACACATAAGTAATACCCATATGTTTGCGTCTTTGCCTAGAGACTTGCCCACTTTTTTTTTGTGAGTACCCTTTTGGCCATTGACAAGAGTTATGGGGGGCTTTTGGTGTAAGCACTTTAGGGATTCTCTTGTTTCTTGAATCAAGCTGACCACAGAGAGAAAATGCTCTCACGAACACTTTTGATCATAGCCTCCTTTCCAATAATTAATTTGCAAATTGGATGAAAATTGCTGGTTGGGTATTTAGGGTATGTTTGAGGGTGAAAATTTTGAGTATTGGAGTTTGGGAAATATTATAAAGTAAAGATATGTTATGAGAGTTGGTGAAAAAGTGAAGAGAGAGAAGATTTTTAATAAATATTATAATAATAAAAAATTATGTGGTGAATTTTTTAGTAGTAAACCTAAAATTTTGAGCTCAACTTATTGGGGCTCAAACATTTAGAGTAGCCTTCTCATGAAACAAAAATCTTCAGTTTTTGCGACGTCGCTTTGCCACATATGCCATGTGGGGTTTTAAGGAATGAACTGAGCTGACGTAAGGGGTTGCCGCGTGGAGTCTCTGCTGAAATGGATTGCACTTTCATTAAGCTGATGAACGGAAGTCTAACGGAAGAGCTTCTACGTCAAATACATTAAGTGTGAGGACCTTAGATTTGAATTTTGATTTTGAGGGACCATTTTTTTAAAGGAGCATAAACTTACTAAAATGTCAATTTTCATCTTTTTTATGAGTCATCATTCTCACAAACACCCGATTTAATTTTTTTTCCCGCCTAATCATTAAAAAAATGTTTTCAAAAATACAAAGCAACATAGCCTCCGCCAGTTTTAGTCACTGAAACTTGTGTTATTGGAGCCTTTTTCAACGGCGTGATCGACTGCAATGTGAACATATTCTTGAAGTCACGTTTTGGGTTTTGCACCGCCAGAGATGAATGGCAAGTCGAATATAGAATCTTGTGTGTGAAGCAGGTTGCTTGCTTGATTCCTTAGGCAGCTTAGCAACTCAATGGGCACTACAAAAAGGTGAATTAGCACCAACCTATAACGTTTTGTCGGAGGAACACCCTTCTCCCCAATCCCATGCAATATTGCAATTTCATTTCCCTTTCTCCCTTTCGGCGGTACGTACTTTAAGACTTAAGTGCAGGCCGCAGCTTGGTCCAAAAGGGCAAAGACATTCAAATTTATAGAGAATTGCAGCCATGTAGTGCATGGTTTTAGCGTGAGTTGGGAATTTGTTTAACCAAAAAGTAGTGCAAGATTGGAAAGGTTCTGGTTGTGCTTGTTCCACAAACTTTTCAATGGTGTGGTTGGTATTGAATAGTTTTTTTTTCTTTATTTATGATAAATAATCCTATGACTTCAATTATTAATGGAGTTGTTGGTATTGACGATTGAGTAGTTTTTTTTCCCTTTTATATATGATAAATCCTACTAATTAGATTGTAATAGAGACAAAATTTAATGGGGAGAGAGAGATTACATTGTAATTTTTTATTGTGTTAAAATTTTAAGATGGGTAAAATTTTAATGTCCAAACGGAATATTAGTAGGTTTAAGGTCATGATAAACTCGAAATTAGTGACTAGACGGCTTGCAACCTAATTTTCCAATTAAAGTGATGATAATGCTCTTGACCCACTTTCTATATATTTAAGATATTATTGTTATTTCATTAAGTTATCGATGATATTTTTATCAAATAGAGGGTGTAAAGTGTCTAATAATACTATTTGGAGGATCTAATGTGTCAAAGTGGATAATTTAAAGTGGGTAGTTTAAAATAATAAATATCTAATAGTTGAAAAATATAATATGTCAAAACTGTTATATCAAAATTGGTACTTTAAAATCTAACGTGTCAACTAACTTATAGGCTTTTTTTCTTGGCCAGAGAGCTTCTAGTTAACTATGAAAAATATATTTATTCTAATTTCTATAGCAGCAACAAGCTGATATATTTATTTACCTCGTTGGTTGCGAGTACAATGATGATGGGGGCATCTCTGACGTGTTAAAGGATTACTTCTATTTGTTTAGGAAAAAAAATGATTACATCTATTTTATTGTCAGACATCTGCTTAGAATAGTGGTTCGGGGCATTCATGGGAGCAGTAGGAGCAAGTGAAAAGCTTGAATTTGGATGTCTCGTGTCTGAAAAGCTTGCTTTTGCTATTATTATTATTATTATTATTTAAAGGTTATTAGGGTGGGTTTGTTTTGTAAAATTTTAGTGTTGTTAAAATTTTAGGTATTGGGTTTAGTGAAAAAGTGAAGAGAGAAGTAATTTTTTATATTTTTTGTAGTGAAAAGTAATGATTTGATGGGGGAGAGAGAGATTATATTGTAATATTTAATTGTGTTAAAATTTTAGAGGGGGTAAAATTTTTGAACACAAACGCACCCTTAACGCATGAATTATACCCTCCTTGTTAAAGCTAGCCACCCTTTGTGCGTCCGTTCTTGAATTCTCCTTTTTACAGAGCGCTTTGTTTGAAACGTTTTTTTTCTTGATCGCTTTGTTTTGAAATCGCTTTGCTATTCATATGCCTCGAAACGCTTTTGTACGGTGGACATGTCAACTTTCCATAGCCATTTCTTAGCACATAAGTAAAACCCATATGTTTGCGTCTTTGCCTAGAGATTTGCCCACTTTTTTTTGTGAGTACCATTTTGGGGCCATTGACAAGAGTTATTGGGGGCTTTTGGTGTATGCACTTTAGGAGTTTAGGGCTTCTCCTGTTTCTTGAATCAAGCTGACCACAGAGAGAAAATGCTCTGACCAACACTTTTGATCATAGCCTCCTTTCCAATAATTAATTTGCAAATCGAATGAAAATTGCTGGTTGGGTATTTAGAGTAGCCTTCTCATACCTAAGAATAGATGAGTTGTTGTTAAGGATGTAAAGTATTGTTTTGATACGGGCCGCAAACAGTATCAAAACGAGACAAACTCTAAATATTGGATGTGATCTAAAAATAGCAAAGGTCAAGATCGACCATTGAGACGATGGGGATAAACTTTATTGTAGTGAATCATTCAATAAAACCCTAGCTACATATATTAAGTGTATAATCTTGCTATCCCTTTGAAATTTAACTAGACCTTGTGGTGGACCTGTAAAAACAAAACAAAAAACAGAAAATTGACAATTTAGTCACTGGTTTTATACTTTATACTACACTGACGATTTAGTCACTAGGTTTCATTTTTTGACAATATGGTCACTGCGAATACATAGTTGTGACGATCTGATCTTTCCGTCTAACCTCCGTTAAATTTTTAGTCGGAATAGTGGTCGACCGATTTGTTTACCATTGCGGCAAATGTAACTTGTAGTGGTCGACCGTATTTTATTCCGTCAAATATTAACGGAGATTTGACGGAAAGACCAGATCGTCACAACTATATATTCTCAATGATCATATTGTCAAAAAATAAAACTTAGTGACTAAATTATCAGTGTATTATAAACTCAGTGACTAAATTTTCAATTTTCAAAAAAAAAAAAAAGATTGGGAATTCACATCTCTAACCTCTTAGATGCTATTAAGAAAATGCCTAACCAGACTTGCATGTGGATAATATAGAAAAGGAGATGGCAAAAAAAGGAAGGAAATTTTTTAAGAGGCATTTAAAGAAGAACGAACCAGACTTGGGCAGATGAACTGGATCTGACAAACCGTATGTATCGGAACCGAATCACGTGCGGAGAAAGAACATACTTATACTCGACGCGGCATGGTCGTAATTGGAGGGTATTCACGTCATTTTGCTGACATAGCAGTTTTGGGATTACCTCAGGAGCGTAAAGGCGACTTTCAATTAATGTTTCGCTGCTTGTAAATCAGTGTCCCTTGCAGAGTCCCACTTCTCCCAACGCCACTTCGTACCCACGAGGCCACGCGTCCAACCCACGCAAGAATATTCAGCTAGAACTCACACTCCATCTTGATGCGCTGTGGTGGTACTTTTGTAAAAGTCGTTAGTCCTCGCACCACCTAAAGCTCCTTTTAGTCTTGCCCCTTTCCCTTTTCGCTTGCCCGTCTATTTCTTTGCCCACTTCCTCCCCTTCCCGAAAACTCAGAAACATGCAAAACAGAGAGCGGTCTGCATCCATGGCGTTTTTTCGTTATGCTAAGGCTTTCCTCTTTGTTGCTCTCTTACATGCATCCCACTTCGCCAGTAAGTTCCTAATTCATCTTCTGTTTAATTAGAGGCATACATATAATATATCCTGCCTCTTCGAAGTATCCACTATTCTATTCCCTTGTCTTTTCTTCTCCTATTTTTTGTATGGTTTGGTCCTCTTACTCCCAGAAACTGTTCAGGTTTCTCGCATGAGTAGGATATGCAAATATTGTCAAATTTTCTCTGTTGAGGACGCCATATTCAATACTTCTTTATCTGAATTGTTGGTGTTCTCTGTTAAATCACCTGGAGTGCACAAAACTGACACCAGTTTACCTATATTCTAATAATTAAGCTTTTTAAATGTGATGGCTTCCGTTGTACTTTGAACTCGCCAGTTAAGTATTCCTCTGTTTGCAAGCTAAGAAATCAGCGGAAAATAAGAGGGAGAGAGAAGAGCTATGTTCAGACTAGTGACTACTGTCAATGTCTTCTATGTTTTTTCTTTTTCTCTTGGCCGTAACTGTTTTATCGAATTCTGCAGACTCCCAGTCATTCGTTGGCGTGAACTACGGGCAAGTCGCCGACAACCTCCCGCCACCTGCAGCAACCGCGAAACTTCTCCAATCCACCACAATTCAGAAGGTCCGACTGTACGGAGCCGACCCGGCTATCATCAAAGGCCTGGCAAACACCGGAATCGGAATAGTTATCGGCGCCTCCAACGGGGACATCCCGGCCCTTGCATCCGACCCGAATTTCGCCAAAAACTGGATAAACTCTAACGTGATCCCTTTCTACCCTGCGAGCAAGATCATCCTCATCACCGTCGGCAACGAGGTCATGACCTTTGGTGACGCAGGCCTCAAGGCTCAGCTTCTGCCGGCAATGCAGAACGTCCAGAATGCCCTCAACGACGCGTCCTTGGGTGGGAAGATTAAGGTGTCGACAGTCCACGCCATGTCGGTGCTCCAGCAGTCGGAGCCTCCGTCCTCTGGAAGCTTCGACCCGAGTACTGCCAACTTGATGAAGGGACTGTTGGGATTCAACGAGGCGACGGGTTCGCCTTTTGCGATCAATCCGTACCCTTACTTCGCATACCGGGGTGACACTAGACCCGAGACCCTGGCTTTCTGTCTCTTCCAGCCGAACGCAGGGCGGTTCGACCCGAACACGAAGATCAGGTACATGAACATGTTCGACGCTCAGGTGGATGCTGTTCATTCAGCGTTGAACTCCATGGGCTTCAAGAACATCGAGATTGTGGTGGCCGAGACTGGCTGGCCGTACAACGGAGACAGTAATGAGGTGGGACCGAGCGTTGAGAACGCCAAGGCTTATAACGGTAATTTGATCGCACACCTGCGGTCGATGGTGGGGACCCCACTGATGCCAGGCAAATCGGTGGATACGTATCTCTTTGCGCTATACGACGAAGACTTGAAGCCTGGACCTGGTTCTGAGCGCGCATTCGGGCTTTTCAAGCCCGATCTATCCATGACCTATGATGTTGGTCTCTCTCAGAGCAGCCAGGTGAGAGTACGATAAATTTTTAGTGTGATCTGAGGATTTAAGTAAGAGCTTTATGAAGATGAATTCCTTTGCTTGCAGACTCCATCTCCGTCTATGCCAAAGACTCCAGCTACCCCATCCCCAACTCCAGCGACTCCCTCACCAACTCCAGTGACGACTCCCGCACAGAAGCCAAAGAAAGGAACAACAACATGGTGTGTGCCAAAGGCAGGAGTATCAGATGCCCAATTGCAGGCAAATCTGGATTATGCTTGCGGGCAGGGAATCGATTGTAGCCCAATCCAACGAGGCGGGGCTTGCTTTGAACCTAACACAATAGCATCTCATGCTGCTTATGCCATGAATCTCCTTTATCAATCTGCAGGTCGAAATCCATGGAACTGTGAATTCTCTCAAACGGCCACACTCTCATCCAACAACCCTAGTAAGTTAAACAGATTTCACTTGATTGACTTGAATCATTCGTCTAGGATTCCTTTAAGGTTTTCTTCCCTGCTCTGGTAATGCCTTGCAAGCCTGATGAATCTCTGTTTTGCAGGCTACAGCAACTGCGTTTACCCTGGTGATGATAGTACCTGAGAAGTAGAACTTCCATACTGTGGGAGATTAAAGAATAAAGGCAGCGGTGCTTTTAGGTTTCTTAATGATCAAGACATCACGTTTTTCGAAACTTGAAATGAAAGAGTGGAATTATAGCAGGAACTCGATCCTGTGGATTTTCTATACGTACAAGGTTGTGCGGTCTGTAATGGTTGTGAAGAAATGTTTGTATATTTGAAGTAGAAGCTTTCTCTAAATGTAAATTGCCCAAATTGGCGTGATATGATTATCAGACGGATTGCTAAGGTTTTATGTAATTAAAATAGATGCGTATTTGGTAAATTGCTATGATTTTCGTTCTCTCTTAGAACTATTTATGTGATTGTTCCCCATTTACTACGTCGTTTGATGATGATCATTGCCATTATTTACAACTATAGTAATCTGAATTATCCGGAACAAACGTAACGAGTTCTTTTCTGATCCAACTTCGTACCCACTCTGGAAATCGAGTCGAGTCGACCCGGCTATCTGATTGGCCCGAGTTTCTAACCAACTTGAAAAAAATGAGACAAAGTTCGACGTACCGCGCGCGCGAGAGAGGAGGCGAAATACATAGGAAACGAATCTGAGAAGAAGAACGAGTGGAAGGAAGAAAGAAGAAAATGGCGACACCGAGAGAGAGGGAGAGAGATCGAGAGCTCTTGATCCCCGTCGCAGGAACTACAGAAAATGGAGGCTCCAAATCATCGTCCCCTTCGTCTTCCCCTGCTGTTGCCTCGTCCCATCAGAACTCCGGCAGAGAGGTTCCCTTCCATTCTTATCTTTTACCAGTAGCTTCGCTTCTCTTCGAGAATATAAAATTCTTTTGCTATAAAAACTAATAGACACTCTTCGATTTCAATTTTTAGTGTCATTTTGGTATCGAATATGGATCTAATGATGGAAGAGAAACAATATAGTGATTTTTTTTATGAATATATTGCTGACAGATGATTAAAGAACTTGCTTGTTTTTATAAGAGCTTTATTTTCTTTTCCCCCTTCCTTCTGAATTTACATTTGCTCGTCTAATGTCCAACTAGATAAATAAATAATTGTTTCTTTGCTTGCTTTGTGTAGGCATTTTCTAAAGTCATCCGCAGCTGGGCTTCCAAGAAGTTTATGACCGGATGGTAAGTTCTTGATCTTCCATAGCGGAATTCCTATTTGCTCCTTTGGTATTTAGAAGAACATTTACGTGAAGCAAAAACAGATTCATGTTTCAACGCACGAACATCCATCCGCTAGAATTCATAGTTCTGACGGATAGATTTCTTTAAATCCCAAGCATTATTTTCAAATTCAACATTCGTTACTTTAGAAACGTTCTTAGATATAACCGATAGTAAGGTAATAAATTTTTATATTTGACACTGATCATCTCTGATATGATAAGAAAGCATTAGAACAATGTTTGGGATTTTATAAACTCAAGCAATAAAGTACTATAAGACTTTTAGAGGATTTTGGTCCAACATCATGTATACCACAAAATTTGCAATGGCATCAGAATTGATAACCGGGATAAATTGATCAATTACATCACTCAATGCAGTTATCCTAGCTACTGCAACACTAATAACTAAATAATAGCCACTGCAACCTACTACAGATTCATTAAAACTTGTACAACTAGTACGCTGGTGCATATGCAGAATAAATCAAGGCAACACTCTTGAAAATTAGCTCTATGTATTTTGTTTAGAGGGTCTCAGTTTCTTTGAGGCCAGCATATGAAGACTTGGATGTTTTTTTCTCCGGAGATGACCAAAGAAATGTTTGGAATTTGCTGTAACATATCCATTGTTGCTTAACTACATTAATGTATGCATAGCTCCTCTGCTTTGATTAACCCACTGACCCGTGTAAACAATGATGTATGAAATAGTTAGTTCAGGCTCTTTGGGATATCTTCCGTGAAAACTCATATATATTTCTTTTGCAGTGTCATTCTTCTTCCAATTGCAATTACATTCTACGTCACTTGGGGTTTCATTCGTTTTGTGGATGGTTTCTTCTCCCCGATCTATGGTCATCTAGGAATTCACATATTTGGTAAGTGCATATACTCGTTCTAAGTTATAGCAGTTTTCAGAGTATGGGGACTACTATAACTTTTATAACGTAACTGGTTAAATTTCTTATCTAGTTTGATATGGGTTCAGCTAAATGGAACAGCAAGGCTACCAATTTGAAAGATAATTTTTCAGAGAAGGCAACCGTACTTCAAACTTTACCCAAATGAACTGAAAATTTTGTTGAACTCTATGTTACACTTGTTATAGGCAGCAAAGAGAACAACTCATAAGAAAATGAGAATTTAACGTGACCTCAAAATCTGTCAAGGGAAGGCACAAAGAAAATGTAATCTGCATCTCAGTCACTTAAAATTCAACCTTGGGCCCTTACTTCTTTGTAGGGAAGTTCCAGGGTTCAGTAGAATCCTTCATATTTAAAGTGGAATCTGCACAGGCCATTAAGTTGCTGGAACAGGGCTTCCAAAGCTACCTAACACAATCTATACCTAGGTAGGCATGATGGGGGAAAGAATAAATTGATTTGGCTCTCACAGAAGAACCTTCCCTGTAGCATCCTCATGTGAGATGGACCATGAATCCAAATGGAAAGTTTTCAAGCAAATTTGAGTTTTCCAACATCAATTAATGTATTTAAGGCTTTTCCTTGTCTGCACTAGTAGTTGGGTTTTGAATATAAGCCTGATTCTGAAAACCTGCAGGTCTTGGATTCGTTACATCTATCACTTTCATATTCTTAGTTGGTGTTTTCATGTCATCGTGGTTGGGAGCTTCTGTTCTTACTCTAGGAGAGTGGTTCATTAAGAAAATGCCACTTGTAAGCTACATCTATGCTGCCTCCAAGCAAATAAGTACTGCAATATCGCCTGGTAAGTAAATTTCATGAATATGGTTTACACTCCTGACTTTTGGGTCTGGAAATTATAATCTCACTCATCTGGCATTACTTTACAGATCAAAGTTCTAATGCCTTCAAGGAAGTAGCTATCATACGACACCCTCGTGTGGGAGAATATGCATTTGGATTTATCACTTCTACAGTTGTTCTTCGGGGAAGCATGGGTGAAGAAGAACTCTGCTGCGTTTATGTGCCCACCAACCACCTATACCTCGGAGATATTTTCCTGATCAATTCTAAGGACATTTTGCGGCCCAGTCTATCAGTTCGAGAAGGAATCGGTATGATTTTAATCAAAGAAAGTTACATTTTCCTCCCAGATATGAATAACTAAAGCAGTATTTCATTGTCATGGGAGTTGCAGAAATTGTCATCTCTGGAGGCATGTCAGTACCTGAAATGCTGACTACAGTGGATGCCCCTGCCACTAGAGCAGCACGGATTGGTAGCTTTCCAGCAGCAAAAGTGTAAGAGTTGGATTATGAATGGTTGGAGCACATGCCATACTCCTTTTCGTTCCCTTTTAATCTTTCTTTGTTCTCTCTTGAGAAATCAGAATTGTGTCTAGACCAATTGATCAGATCTCAACCAAATTTTCACAGCGCAACAGCGCTCGTCAAACAACTGCGATCTCTTAGAAACTGTAAAGGCTTAGGCTTGAAAGTTGAAATTTAACTAGACCTTTGGAGAAATCCAAAGTGAAATGAATTACCTGTACAATGATACACAAAACAGACACAACTATATCCGTGCGTTTACAAATTGTGTATGGTGGAGAATGAAAATACTACATTGTTTTTCCTCTCTCAAAATTTGTTTTTAGTCCTCAAATGACAATGGGGAGGGAGATCTGTGAAAGTTCTATAAATAAGTAAGTTCAATCTGGCCTATAAAAAAAATACACTAATAAGTTCAAGGATGCTTTGTTTACACCAAATGCCGGATATCAAAACAGGAAAACATAATAATTTTCTCAAGGCCGAATTGCCCTCCCTATTCTAACGTCGACATGCTATGTGAATTGGAGTAGTAATCCCCTACATCATATGTTTTCTTTTCTGAGTAAAAGTGGATTGCAGAAAACCAAACACATTTCAGAACAGAAATTAGTTTATTCGAGTCATAACAACGAATGTAAACAGGAATACACATACGATCTGTCTGAAAATTACTGACGTGGGAACGCTTTATGAAATAGAGAAAAGAAAAGATGGAAAGAGTTTTATCGGAAAATTTAAAGACGTTAAATAAAATAACTTGACCCTAGTGTTAAAAAAAATCCGTTGTCGTCCAGCGGTTAGGATATCTGGCTTTCACCCAGGAGACCCGGGTTCGATTCCCGGCAACGGAAGGTTCAATTTTTAATCCTTTTTAAGCTATCGATTTTTCACGTCGGCAACGCGTCGCTTGTTTTTTCTTTCTTTCTCCGAGCCCCTTTGCTTGTTTTCAGATTTTCATATATTTTTTTTTATCTTCATTGCCCAAAAAATAATTCGTATTGCGGGTGCCACGGTGACCTTAAATCAGGTACTATCTCGAGCATCGGATCCGCATCACGTAAGATATGCCCCTCCCATCCCCATCACCCAAATCCTCCTCCTCAACGTCACACGTGGAAGCTTCCTTAGTTTCACCCGTTCCGTGCGGTTTGTACCGGTTTTCCTTTTCTTCTTTTTTTCGGCGCGTGCGGTCTGTATTACAAAAGCATAACTTCAGCGCTTCAATGAGTTCAAGCCCTCGTCGTCTTCTCACCATCGACGTCCACCGTATAAAATAAGCAACTTTTTTTTTTTATCGCTCCCTCAGGTATGCTCTCAACAACACCACACAGTCAGAGCTCTCTCACTTCCATTCTCAATTCTTTTCTTCTTTTCTTCTCGTTGTGTTTTTTTTTATTGCTGTCGCCTTCTATCTGGCATCGCCGTTGAAATCGGTAATCAGTTTTCAGCTCCGATAGTTCTAATTCTTTGTAATACATTTGCTTCTTGGGCTTTTTTTCGTTAATTTTTTGGTCAAATTATGTAGTCATCACCTGCAATGGTTTGTAATCAGTTCACGTTCTTTTCTTTGTGGAGTTCATTAGGTTGACCTTGTTAACACATCAATTACTTTTTCTGAATGTATGATCAGTTTGGTTGCTGGGAAACCGTACGAAAAGGAAAGGATCCAGAAGTTAGTAGGCTTATATTTCTCACGATTGGATTTTAATAAATAGCATTTGCCGCCCTACTGAACACTATACTACCACTCATTGTCGTGAGTGAGTTTTTGTTCTCTCCGAATACAAAAGACAAAAAAAATCATTAGATAGTCTTACGTCGTCCCAGTCTTCGCAACAGGCATCAGAGAGTAATGGAGCTTTCTCTACCCGGTGAACGCCAATTTTGTGTTGAGTATATGTTGCATATCAAAGATTTGTTTCAACGAGTAGCTTGGGAATTGGCTTGAGCTTGTTATGGATATAGAAAATCGAGGAATTGTAAGGGAAGGAGTCCTTTACACCTTGTACGATTGCATGGTCTAGAGAAATTGCTTTTTTCCAGAATCGATAGATGAGTTTTTAGTTTCTTACCTATTTCTTTTCTCCATTCTTCTCTTTGCTAACAATCAGTCAAGATGCTTGTCTTCTTCTTTTTTTGGTTTTTCGTCACTTTTTGGAGTTTTAGTGTTAATAACTCACTTATAACGCTGCAGGATTTTTTTTTTTTTTTTGTAAGTCTGCCTGGAACAGGATTTGGTTGTGGAAATGGCTTCACCAACTCTAATTTGTGACACTCAGGCATGGAAGGACTTGGAGGTAAGAAATCTCTTTTTATATTAAGTACATACTAAGACAAATTGTCTTTTGGATGTATGCATAAAATCTGCGTATGATGGGATAAATGTTTCATTGTGTAGGGCCATGTTCAGGAGGTTAAGAAGACTCATTTACGTGATTTGATGAGTGATGTTGAGCGATGCAAGTCAATGATATTGTATGATTCTCCCCTGGGCTTGTGTATGCTTGTGTATGCTTTAATTATCTTCATATAAGAAAAAATTGTTTAGAGGATAGCTTTAAATATGGAGTATGGGGATGAATAATGGATTTATTATAGTCAAGTTAGTAATAGATGTCACTAACTCTTGCTCTCTATGATAACTGTAGTGAGTTTGATGAGGTGCTGTTGGACTACTCACGGCAACTTGCCACTCTTGATACCAGGGATAAGCTCTTCAAGTTGGCAGAGGTGTGTGGTTGTGCAGTTTAGATTCTGGGATCGTCTTAAGTCTACTATCTAAAATAACCCTTTTCCAAATGCAGGCAGCACATCTCAAAGAAAAGATTAACTGTATGTACAATGGGAAGCATGTAAGTTGAGTTAGCTTCCTAGTCATGTATTGAATAATCTCATTATCTTTAACATTGTTTTGGGTGGAGATTATACGGCCTTGTAGTCTATATTTGATTCTTCTGCATTGAATTCAAAATATAGAATTTGATGTTTTGATTGAGAATAGGGCAGGGCACTGACAATGTTGGCATCAGAGAGGCATTCTTCAGCCTCCAATCTGATATCTGTAGGAGGCCAAGGAAAATATCGGATGCCGCCCCCTCTGTCAATCGCTTCCCCCAGCTTGGCTGATGCTGACAAAATGAAGTCAGGGTCGGTGCTGTAGGTCAGAGGAGCCAAAGGCTGTGTCCTCTGCAAGGGTTAGGCGGCAACAGAGGGCTATGTCTGAGGGAGTGGGGAGGCTACATGGGAAGGAAAAGGAGATGACAAAGTGACATAGAGTGTGGCCACAAAACAATGTCATCCCATATATTATTTTTAGAACACGTGAAAACAACACTTTTAACAAATGTTTAATTTTTTCCTGCAACTCACTTTAATGTTCGCATAATTATTGGTGACGCCTTCAGATAAACAGCACTGAGAATAGGCCAGTACTTCATGTAGCTCTTCGTGCCCCAAGGGATGCAGTCATACAGTGTGATGGGAAGAATGTGGTCCCGGAGGTCTGGAAAGTTCTGGACAAGATCCAGGAATTTTCTGAGAGGGTCCGTAGCGGTTCATGGGTAAGCTACTGCTGCTATTTAGTATCTAATTTGATTATGGAGTGTTTGAATTGTTGAAAAAAAGATAAATTTTGGTAGGTTGGAGCGACAGGAAAAGCACTGAAGGATGTCATTGCTGTTGGTATTGGCGGCAGTTTCTTAGGTCCTCTATTTGTCCACACTGCTCTTCAAACAGGTTGGAAGTTACTCTCCCAGTAATTTCACACCACCATTATTGGGTCTTGTCCTTCTGAAAATTATCTTAATCTTTTACATGTTAAATCTTTAAATCTAATGAAGCCAAAATAACCCAGTCAAAATATTCATTGTTTAGTGGTTGCCTCTTACAGAACCAGATGCTATGGAATGTGCAAAGGGACGTCAGCTGCGTTTGTGAGTATCTATATTTCAACTGATGATAGTAATGGATTATATAGGACATTAGGAACGAGTTTTCTCCATATCTGAAGCAAAATTTAGCTTGTATATCTGAATTTTACTGTCGTGGAGGTTAAGGTGTGTTGTGCTCGCATGATGATTATGAATTCTGCATAGAGTGGATGTATTCTATAATGTTTGATGGTATCATTTTTGTGATCAGTCTAACCTTTTCTTTTCAACTCCTGCAGTCTTGCAAATGTTGATCCTGTTGATGTTGCTAAAAATATCGCGGGATTAAACCCTGAAACTACTCTTGGTAATTGGCGATTTTATGTTTCTGAATTTCCCTAAGCAACATTGTTTAATAGTAACCTGTGCTCTATTTGCGGTTCTTATCAATCTCACTACATTTCAGTTTGTTATGTGTACCTAAGCTTACCATGTTTCTTCTCATATTTGCAGTCGTTGTGGTTTCAAAAACTTTTACAACAGCTGAAACTATGTTGAATGCTCGAACTCTAAGGGAATGGATTTCAGCTGCTCTTGGGTTAGTGCTATGATAATACCAGTTGTACATGAAGGATATAGGTGTAGTGATTAATTTTCGGGGTATCCAGATTGGATAATAGACGTGAATTCTTATGGCAGATATTGGATATAATAGAGCTTAAGAATGAATTTGAGACTGGTACATGATTGAAAATATTTTTTTCTCAGGCCTTCTGCAGTTGCAAAGCATATGGTGGCTGTTAGTACTAACCTCACGGTATTATCATAACCTTCCATTCCTTGCACTCGTGGGATTAAGCATCTGTTCATTGAACCTTTATTTATTTGTTGTGTCATCTTTTCCATTTGGTCATGCTAAAAAAAATCTTATGCAAAAGAATCCCATTTTATATTGTTAGACAGATCTTTTTTGGTTTTCATTTCGTGAACTCCCCCAAGTATTTTGCATTTGTATACATTTAGGTAAAACTACATCAGTTAAAGGGTAGAAACACATGCCTGTATTGAAGATGGCTCGGATTGGCCCTAGAACAAGTAGAAAGAATACTAATTCCCTTGAAAATTTACGTTTTCCAGGATCTTTTCTCATGGTAACTGAAATCAAAACAACTGCACTTTTTCTTGTTCTTCCCTAATGTGAACTCAATAGGCTTGTAATTTTGTAGAACTATAATAATTATGTGTTTATCAACTTTGAAACAATTTAATTTTTTTTTTTGATAAGTAAGAAAATTTTATTAGAAGAATGTGAGAACAGTACAAAGGTTGTACCAGAACACTTAAGACATGCAAGCAAAGAAGCTAAGGAAATCCTGAAAATCTAAAAAGGGACAACTTAACACTGCATTTGACCAAAAGAAAAGAGAATGCAGCAGGTCGCCCTGTAAACGCTCCATCGTCATGGCAGCATCGTTAAAACACCGGGAATTACGCTCCCTCCATAAACACCACTAAATACATGATGGAATCATCCTCCATGTAGCTTTAGTCAAGGGATCCACAAACTTCCGGTTCCAACACACCAACGCGTCAACCACCTTCTCAGGCATAACCCAATTCAAATTCAAAATACGGAACACGTGTCCATAAACCGCGTGCGATCAAACAATGAAGTAACAAATGATGAACCGATTCTGCATCCCTCCTACAAAGAAAGCACCAATCTAACACACACATACCCCTCCTCCTGAGATTATCAGTAGTTAAAAGCCTCCCATATGAAGCCTCCCACACAAAAAAAAGAAACTCGTGATGGAACCTTCGTCTTCCAAACAGCCCGCCACGGAAAAGTCGAAACACATCCATTAAATCTATGCATGAGATAATCATACATAGACTTAACGGAGAAGACACCATCATTTAATCATCATTTATTTCTCATGCAGCTTGTGGAGAAGTTTGGCATTGATCCTAATAATGCTTTTGCATTCTGGGACTGGGTTGGTGGCCGCTATAGTGGTAAGTTATTTGCTGTTCTTTGGAGGCATTTATGGCTGATCTACTGGTTGATGGGCTACTTAAATGCTGGCCGCAGTTTGCAGTGCTGTTGGAGTGTTGCCATTGTCTCTTCAATACAGTTTCTCAATTGTCGAGAAGTACGTAGATTTTGAATTTTGTACCGTTTTGCTAGCATTTCTTTTTGGTGCTAGGAATAGTTAAGTTTGTGACTTGTAAACATGATTTATAATGTTGTACTAGGCATTACAGATTTGGGATCGAGTATGGAATTTTGTTTACTCACTATAAATTGAGTATCCATTTTATAAGTTCTCCAGTTTGAGGGAAATAAATGCAGCTTGGTATTTTACAGGAAGGATTTAGGTCACGATTCTGTTTCTTTGTTCATATATCGTGGATCAGAAACATCATATGCTCCCTACAGACTCTACACATAACATAATACTTCTATGTTTAATTAGCTTGTCCTTGCTCAATGTGCTGCTTTCTTTGACATTTGTTTTGAAAACTTGGCATGGTTTTGGTGTTTACTTAAATGACATATGGCATTTTCTTTATTGAAGGTTCTTACAGGGGGCTTCAAGCATTGATCAACATTTCTACTCTGCACCATATGAGAAAAATATACCTGTACGTGCCCTAATATTGCAGATTTTTAATAGAGTTATTGTGCTGTGCCACCCTCTGCGTGTATCATGGGGTGATACCCCAGCTCATGCCTCAGTAATTGTGTACCTGATAGGCTTCAGATTTCAGAATCAACCAATGCTCCCAAAGGATCAAAGAGAGAGAGAGTTTCATCTGTTATAAGCATTGCTTTCTTTCGTGTTTGGTTATTTGTCTGAATCTCTCAACTTCCAAGATTGACCTGCTGGGTACAATCATTATGGTCCTCATTCCTGCCAACCCCGCCCCACCCCTAATTTGTCTGAGGACCTTCCAGAAGCTATATTCAATATTGCACTTGTAGATGGTTAATGACATGTTTAATAACATGGTGTCAGTGCTACAGGTGCTTTTAGGATTGTTAAGCGTATGGAATATTTCATTTCATGGATATCCTGCAAGTGTAAGCACTTACCAATTGCTCAAGACTTTTCACCTGCCACTCGTTTCACATTTTGAGGTGTTGTCTCTTTTGCTAAACCTTCAATAGCACTGACGCTTTTGGTATTCCTGCAGGCCATTTTACCCTATTCCCAAGCCCTGGAGAAGTTTGCCCCACACATTCAACAGGCATGTGCACCAAAGCAATCTGCTTGGATAGTATTTCTGGAAGCTGATCGCTAAATGTTCTTATACCTTCTTTTAAGCAATTCAGGTTAGCATGGAAAGTAATGGCAAGAGCGTATCCATTGATGGTTTGCCACTACCTTTTGCAACTGGTGAAATTGACTTTGGCGAGCCAGGAACAAATGGTCAGCATAGCTTTTACCAACTAATTCACCAGGTGATCTAGGTGTCTTTTATGTAATGATAATAAACTTATGCTAACGCGAAGTGCATGAATTGAACAGATTAAAATACATGCATGAGTAGAGCTTTTACAAAAATTTATGAGAAATCCTCTGGATCTTCTATAATCTATTTCCCGTATAAATTTTATTTTCAGTATAGAAAGATTTCATTTTGGCGTGCATAGTGATTAACTTCCAAGTGATCAAAGCTTATCATTTTATCTGATTCGCTTCTGCACAATACATTTTTAATAAATGCCTCAGCAGGATCTTGGTATCTAGGATGCACCATAATGTCATCTTTTAAGATGTAATCATGCCTCTTATTGTAAATTTAGTTTGTATGTTGCAGTGCATATTAACCAACCAGTCTACTCTAGAAGGATCAAGATGTGATACAAAAGATGCCTCCCTCCAATATTCACAGATAGATAATGAATGTAGTTAGGTCATACAAAGAAAATAAAACCAAATAGGGGGAGCAAACTGTTACGGAGATATTTTGAGATATTTTTAGGAGATCTATTTTTAGAAATTATTTCCTTACCAAGCAATCCTTGTATACATTTTTTAGAAATGATTTCCTTAACATCTTCCATAACATCCCCCCTCAAAATATCTCTGTAACATCCCCCCTCAAGCATCAATTTGTCAACCAAGAACTAATGTCGATGCCAATAAAGAGCTTTAGTGAACACGTCATCAGTTTGAAGTTCGGTGGAAATGTGAGGAATAGTAATCACAAGCTTGTCAAAAGCGTCAAGGATGAGTAAACAAATGAGCAGCCCACTCCAAAGCAAACCACGTAATTCCCTAACCGACCAAGAACAAAACCCCAAATAGGGGGAACAAACATGTGCAACTTTTTAGTCATTTATGTTCTCATGGTAGTTGGTTGCGTAATAGTTTGGTATGCAGGTTCTGTTTTCAAAGGATTGAAGTTCAGTCATCACATTAGTTGTCCATAAATTGAATGGTATAAGAATGCGGGGATTGTAACATTAAGCTTTTGCAGCTGCTGCTGAAGTTACTGATTTCTATTCGAATCTACCACTGATGTGTTAGGAAGGGGAAAGGTGTCCCTTATATGAACGTGAAGAAGCTAGCTGTGGTACTAAAATACAGAATAAAAATGTGTTAGACAGCCCTAGTTATGGATGTCTCAAATGGTTTTTCTATATCGTTTGTTGTTTTTGTGAGTCCTTCAAAGATGTGAGTACTATCTTGATGAGCCAAACTCCACCCTCGTTTTCAGATAGTGATCCAACTTCTGCATTCAGAATATATACTATAAAACTGAATATGTGAAGGAACATTTAGTGCTGGCATCTAGGTGGTAATGTTGTACATTGGATTTGTGCTGTTGATCTCCTTATCACACACGACTGGGTTTTACTTCAAATTACAGTCTTTTGTCTATAAATTTGTGGAATGATTTTCTTGGAACTTTCAGGGACGTGTAATCCCATGCGATTTTATTGGTATCGCGAGGAGTCAGCAACCAATTTACCTGAAAGGTAGCTACACCAATCTTTTCAGAGCATGTGTTTTGTCAGTGATAGCTTGTTTAAAGGTCATATCCTGATGCTCTGAACTGTTAAGTGATGCAGTAGATAATTTTCGATTCTTTCCTTTTTTTTAGGTGAGCCGGTGAGCAACCATGAAGAGCTCATGTCTAACTTTTTTGCCCAGCCAGATGCCCTTGCTTATGGGAAGGTAAGTTTTGTGGTGATGTGGTCTCTCCTATCAAGGATGTTCTTCTATTTTTAACATATCCAGAGAAGGAAGGGTTTTCAACTATCATTTACCAGCCCATCCCCCAACCAGCCAAAAGAGGAGAAAGAATGTTGTTTTTTGTTTTTTCTGTATAACCAAGTTCACCAACTTGTAGAGCCTTTTATCCTCTGGAAACTTTGAATTTTCAGTATTTGATCTGAAATGTCTTTGCAATTCCTTATCACCTCGTGATTTTTTGTTAGCTCTCTTTCTCTGTTTGTGTAACCGCAGTCTGTCTCAGAAGTTTATGATAAATATAAAAAAAATGAAAAGCCAAGAATTCACAAGAATTTCTCATGCTGCTGGGGCATGCGTTTCCATCTGACTTATCTTCAAGCATCCATTTTTAAATCCAAACCTCTGATTGAACAACATTTCCATGTAGACAGCAGAGGAGTTACATAAAGAGAATGTTCCACCACATCTTATTCCTCATAAAGTGAGTTTCTTTCAGCCTCTCTATTAGTCTTGGATTTACTTTTCGGTTGGATACTCACTGCTGGTTCGTGTTTCACAGACCTTCTCCGGCAATCGGCCTTCTGTCAGCCTTCTGCTTCCATCATTAAAGGCTTACAATATTGGGCAGGTTTGAGATTCTTACTTGGTTTTGAGTCACTCAATGAACATTTCATGCCTGATTGTTCGAATTGCTTAGGATTTATGAATCATGTGATGATTCCCGTATGAGAGTGTCAAAAGTGAAGTTTGATAGCCAAGATTAAATTTGGTGCTAGGGGCAACGTATATGGAGGTGGAGTCTTGACTGGAGTTAATGTGAGGACTGAGAGTAGCAGTAGGAATAATAAAAGGAAACAGTATGTGTATAGAAAGCGTCTTGTCAAAGCAAATTAAATGCTGGGACTTTTACAGCGGCCATTTGCAGGATTAACTTCGATTCTGTTGATCATGATGGATATGTAACAGTTATACCTAGCACAGTAACTGTCTACTTGGATCTCGGTCACTGTGGATATAAAACGTAGCTAAGAAAATCAGATTCCTGCTTTACAAATCCTTCATGGATTGATGTTTTGTTCAACCTAGGAACTCATTTATGTGATGAAACAGCCTTAAGTAATCCTTGATTGCTGGGTATTTTCACAGCAAAATGCTAGTACTACCCCAAGTTGTTCATGTAAGTACATCTCTTACACTCCATATTCTATTTAGAGTTCACTGTTCTATACAGCATTTGATTGAACATTAGGCTACAGCTGAATAGCATTTAGCAGAGATTCTCCATAGTTTGAATTGAATATTGACTTGTTTTATTGTAATTTCTTTGGAGAATGGATTGCTCATTTCCTGGAAATGTTATGGTGTATGCAAACTGCTCTTAGCTAAACCATGACTCCTTTCCTGTGTTCTTCAGCTGTTGGCGATATATGAACACAGAGTTGCCGTGCAAGGTTTCGTATGGGGTATCAATTCTTTCGACCAGTGGGGAGTTGAGTTAGGGAAGGTAAATGTGTCATCTAGGAAACCATATCATATTGTTTTCCTACCACAGAACCTTACTGTTGTCAGATGAATAATTTGTTCTTTGTTGCTGACAGTAGTCTTTAGTCCATTTAGCAATTTACGGCTATTTGACCACCTTTTTCATATTCCTTATCATATATCTTGGTCGTATTTGAGAATGCAGTCCCTGGCTACTCGAGTCAGAAAGCAACTTCATGCATCTCGTACTAAAGGAGAACCAGTGGAGGGCTTCAATTTCAGTACTTCGACATTGCTAACAAGATATCTAGAGGTATGGGCGTACGACTAATCATCACCCTTTTGGCAAAAGAGAACGAAGAGAAAATAGACAAAATAATGGATTTGGAAAATAAACTGTCGATTTCAGAATTCTGGTATCGCACAATGTTTCTATGACCACAGAATCAGCTGATAAATTCTCGATGTGAATGAAGATATTGAACCATCATAATTTCATTCTGACCTTTGAAATGCAAGCCTCACAGCATAATTGAAAAAAAAAAC
Organism: Myrica gale; assembly: GCA_963930655.1. Lineage (NCBI taxonomy): Eukaryota > Viridiplantae > Streptophyta > Magnoliopsida > Fagales > Myricaceae > Myrica > Myrica gale. The sequence continues at coordinate 5,002,703 of OZ005599.1, forward strand.
CATCATAATGTCAAATATGAAGACAGCATCCCTCACCCCCCTCCCAACCCACACACACACAAAAAGGAAAGAAAAGGAAGAGAAAAGGGAAGTGGTAACTGTGAGCTTGCTTGTTAAAAGAGGTGTTTAAAGATTAGATGCTACTGCTCAGTTTTTAGTCAGATTTGTTGCATATTTTGGCATTGTTACTAAAGCCATTTCCTCCTTTGCAGGCAAGTGCAGATGTCCCTTGCGATCCGTCTACTACCCTGCTGCCAAGGGTATAATTGAGTTTGCTGAAAACTCTTGGGCTCGCAAGTTGGCAGACTCATGTCATCAACCTCATGCAGCAGCTCTTGTAGACTTCATGTAGATTGTTGTGAACTACGAGTCAGATGAGCTCATGGTATCAACCTAATAATCGGTAGCTTTTCATGCAATTTTGTCACTCTTATCCACCGTATTTCAATGAGGTGTGATCTCTTTGATAATAGGGTTCAATAAGTGGGTAATGATAGCTTTCGGTTATTCAGATGAGACCACTTTTATTTTATTTTTTTATAAACCTTATGATTGGATTTCAGTTAAGTGATGAACTTTTGAATGAAAAAAGAATAAGTTCAGATCGCCAAAGATATATGTATCTTAGAACTCCAAACTAGTTTGCGTCTGCTTAGTCGTGATTTTGGGACAAAGTCAATAATCGGTGTATAACTATTATTGCCTTGGTTGAAGTGGCTGACCCTGGTGGCTGACCTGATATGGCCAATCGTGGCTCCTCGCTTTTGCTGATGACCACATCAATTTCATGATTACTTAGTGGATTAGGAAGTTTAAGCCAGGCGTTTGCAATTCATCTAGGTTCAGGACAGTCTTGGAGCGTAGAGAGTCGGCATAAGAAGCAGCTAGAGATATTCATGGGTAGAAAGAAACGAATCCCACGCCTAAAAAATTATCTTGGCCACCTCAATTTTGGCATGCTCATGCTTGCTTAAGCTTTCAAAGCTTTGTATTTACAAGCTACGTTTGACAACTTGCTTTAGACTGGGGTACTAACCTATCATTTCTTCCGCAGCACCCTCTCTTTGGGGGCAAATAAAGGTGCAGAGTTGTCCCTTTTGCAAGAAAAACCCATGTGAGTTTCCAGTGCAACGGGCCCCCTGGACTTGTACTGAATTGCAATCCTTCCGCACATGATAGTTTGACCGTTCATTTTCGTAGCCAAAAATTCAAAGGCCACGAGATCAACAGTTGTAAATAAATTTAGCTCCTCAGAAAAACCAAATCACAGCTCGGTACTACATTTCTCTGTAGTTTCTGTTGACTAAGCTTTTATTTCACAGATGATTATGATTCACGCAAAAGAACAATTGGCACCCAAAGAGGCTGGTGACTTTGTGGCTCCCTCAATCATGTGCATGCATTTCCCGACCACAATGCCCAAAATCTGCTTGCTGTATATGTTCTCCGCACTCCATGCTCTCTGCTGCACCTCTTCTTCCTCCTCTGCCTTCTCCTCCTCCCCTCCTCTTTTCGCAACATCCCTCTTATGGGCATAGCTCTCCTTGTGTTCGGATATGTTTTGATCTCCTACCTCGTTTTCGATCTCGTTAGTCAACTTGAAGATGGCAGTGATATACCTTCGAGTCCAGATGACACTACTTCAGGCTTATCCATCCAAGAGTTGGAAGAACTCCCCTGTTTCTACTATGTTGAGGGCAAAAGCCACAACACATCGACCTGCCTTGTCTGCTTAGATGGTCTACAGATAGGGGAAAAGTGTAGGATGTTTCCTACTTGCAAACACGCATTTCATGCCCAGTGTGTTGATCTCTGGCTGGCGAGAAGACTCACTTGTCCTACCTGCCGTGCACCATTTGAGTTTAGAGCAAGTACGGATATTGTGCACTAAATTCGTTCACTTTTCTTAAGCCTGGTTTGTGTAAGTTTTTTAGATAGTTCATCATCCATCCACACACAAATCCATGGGTGGATACGGCGGAATTCAAACTATTTCTTGTTATAATATCAACTATGTTAGTCCTACATTATTGTATTTATCTCAAAAGCTTAAACTGAAGAAGTAAATTTTATTATTTCCATTATAATTCTCTAACATTCCTCTCTTAACTCACTCCTTAGTCCTAACCAGGCAAAAAGAAACGCTATTAAGATTATTGAGCTTTGTTTTGATTGAACAAATGGCTCCAAAGGAAAGCAGTGCCGCAGGTATCAGATTATGCTTGGATACCTATTCCCTTAGTTAGCATCACTGTCCCCTGGAAAATGATGATGGGAAATTTAAATGCAAGAATTGCTTGAATGGTAATAGATTACAGAGCAAACTGAGAAAAAGGTATAAAAAAAAATGAGTACGTATTATTAAAGTAGAAGAAGAAGAAAAATTGGTAAAGAGATAAAATGGGTCTTGTTTTCTTAGGCATATGAATCGGGAGGATCTGTATTAGAAAGGTGAGGATACCATAGGCTGTAAGAGTTTGATTAATAAAATTGAAAATTAAAAGGGCTAAATACTAAAAATAAATAAAACACGGATTTTACGTCATATTATCACAAAAATAATTATAAATAAAAGAAAACTTGAGAAGAAGTAAAGACATTATCTGTTCGATAGAGGCAACATGCTCAGCCTCTCTCTTCCTTCTTCTCCCAAGCTCCCGTTACCTGCTATCGAACCCTGTAACCCTTCCCGCCAAAAGCATCTGTCGTCATTATCAACAACCCAAAACGCAAACTTTCAGCTCCTCAACCGCCGTCTGATCCATGAACTCAATGTGGGCCAACTCCGGAAAGCAATCTCCACCCTCGATGTCATGGCCCAGAACGATAGTCACCCGGACCTCATTTCCTACTCCCTCCTTCTTAAGTCCTGCATCAGGTCCGGGAGTTTCGAACTCGGCAAACTCGTCCACGCCCGGTTGAATCACTCCCAACTAGAGCTCAACTCGGTCATTCTCAACACTCTAATCAGCTTGTACTCAAAGTGTGGCGATTGGGCTAAAGCAAAAGCCATATTCCATAGTATGGGAGATAAGAGAGACTTGGTTTCTTGGAGTGCAATGGTTTCTTGTTTCGCAAATAATGATTTGCAACTTGAAGCCATCCGGACGTTTCTTGAGCTGCTTGAAGATGGGTTTTACCCAAATGAGTATTGCTTCACGGCGATGATTCGGGCGTGTTCGAATGCGGACAGTATTTCAGTTGGGAGAATGATTTTTGGGTTTGTGATAAAAAGTGGATATTTTGAGGCCGATGTGTGTGTTGGCTGTGCGTTAATTGATATGCTTGTGAAGGGCAGCGATGATGTCGATACAGCGTTTAAGGTGTTTCAGAAAATGCCTGAGAAGAATGCTGTTACTTGGACCTTGATGATTACTAGGTTTATGCAGTCAGGGTACACAAGAGAGGCCATAGATTTGTTTCTGGATATGGTTTTGAGTGGGTACGTACCAGATCAGTTTACATTGAGTGGAGTCTTATCGGCTTGCACAGGGTTAGAATTATTATCTCTCGGTCAGCAATTGCATTCTTGGGTTGTAAGGGTGGGATCAGGTTCAGATGTTTGTGTTGGTTGTTGTCTGGTGGACATGTATGGAAAATGTTCAGCACATGGATCTCTGGATGATTCAAGGAAAGTGTTCAATCAGATGGCAGATCATAACGTAATGTCTTGGACAGTGATTATCACCGGATATGTGCAAAGTGGAGTTGGAGGGCATGATAAGGAAGCTGTCCACCTTTTTATTGAAATGATGCAGGGTCATGTTTTGCCAAATCATTTCACCTTTTCTAGTGTCCTTAAGGCATGTGCAAATCTTTCTGACCCCCGTATTGGCGAGCAAGTTTATAGTCAGGCGGTGAAACTAGGCCTTGCATCAGTTAATTGTGTGGGAAATTCTCTTATTAGTATGTATGCACGGTCTGGCATGATGGAAGATGCCCGGAAAGCTTTTAACTTGCTGGTTGAGAAAAATTTGATTTCCTACAACACCATTGTTGATGGATATGCCAAATATTTGAATTCTGATGAAGCCTTTGAACTCTTTCATGAACTCGAGGATACAGGAATGGGTGCTAGTACTTTCACATTTGCTAGTCTCCTGAGTGGAGCTGCTAGTATTGGTGCAATTGGTAAGGGGGAGCAAATTCATGCCAGGCTTCTGAAATCAGGATTTGAGTCAAACCAATGCATTTGTAATGCCTTGATCTCCATGTATTCTAGGTGTGGAGACATAGAAGTTGCTTTTCAAGTTTTCAACCATATGGATGATCGAAATGTTATATCTTGGACTTCTATGATCACAGGTTTTGCAAAACATGGATTTGCCTCTAGGGCTTTGGAAATGTTCTGTAAAATGCTCGAGGTTGGTGTTAAACCGAATGACATCACCTATATTGCTGTTTTATCGGCTTGTAGCCATGTGGGGCTGACATCTGAGGGCTGGAAATACTTCAACTCTATGTACAAAGAACATGGGATTGTTCCGAGAATGGAGCATTATGCTTGTATGGTTGATATATTGGGCTGAGCAGGATCCCTTTCAGAGGGCTTCGAATTTATTAACTCAATGCCCTTCAAAGCTGGTGCACTGGTCTGGCGTACATTTCTTGCTGCCTGTCGAGTTCATGGACATAAAGAGCTTGGAGAACATGCTGCAAAGATGATTCTTGAGCAAGACCCATGTGATCCGGCAGCGTATATCTTACTATCAAACTTGTATGCTTCGTCAGGTCAATGGGAAGATGTGGCAATAATTAGAAAAACTATGAAAGAGAGAAACTTGGTTAAAGAGGCAGGGTGTAGCTGGATAGAGGTAGAAAGTAAGGTGCACAAGTTCCACGTTGGGGACACTTCACACCCGCTAGCAAGGGAAATTTATGATGAACTGAATCAATTGGCTTTGAAAATAAAGAAACTGGGCTATGTACCGGACACGGGTTTTGTCCTTCATGATGTGGAGGATGAACAGAAGGAGCAATATTTGTCTCAGCACAGTGAAAAAATAGCTGTGGCATTTGGTCTTATTAGCACAGCCAAATCAAAACCCATCAGGGTTTTTAAGAATCTTCGTGTTTGTGGGGACTGTCATGCTGCAATCAAGTTTATTTCAATGGCCACAGATAGGGAAATAGTGGTAAGAGACTCAAACCGTTTTCACCACTTCAAAGATGGAACCTGTTCATGCAATGATTACTGGTGATGTTACAAACTTAGTGTAGTAAGAATGGCGATATTTTCTCCATGTGAGTTCTATACTTATTGGACAGCTACATGGGATTCTTCTCCACTGTATAGGTTCTTGTCTCCCGTATCTGTTGGCCTATTTTAGATGCTCGATCGTCTGGTCACTCGTTAAAACCCTTCGAGAGCTGTTTGTCAGGGTGGATTAATGGCGCTTGCTCTCAGGAGAGAGCCTACAAATGCATTTGAGTAAGAGTTGGAAAAACTCCCACATTTTGACCACGGCAAGGGCAATACATCGACCTGCATGGTTTGCTTAGATGGTTTTCCAGATAGGGGAAAGGTGTAGGATCTTTGTTTGCTACAACGTGTGTCGTCCCAAGAGTATCAATCTTTGGCTGGCGAGATGACTCGTCTTGTCCTGCATCCTGCGAAGTGCGAACCGTTTGAAGTTAAAGTTTCGATGTTGTGTATATTGAACTCAAAGATGCTTTTTCAGCAGTCCTTGGCGCTCTTAATTCACCTATCTGCCGAATGCAAGTTCTTTAGATTGTGCGCCCTGCGTACCCAAAAATGCATACATTTGCTCCTGATCGAAATGTCAATAATTCTAACCCCTTTGAACAACTTTACTATTGAACGTCTTAGTATTTTTTTTTTTCACTCATGTTGGTGACTTCTAACCGGGCCAAAATTTCTTTGTAACGTTGATAATCCTACTGAGTTTTGGTTGTATTTTCCGTCTTACCCTTCATATTTGATTTAACTGATTTGCTTCAAAAGAAGATAAGGAATATATGCATCTGATTTGTGCAGAGGTAAATAGCATTTTCTTTATCTATATTGTTGTTCTTTTTTCATGTCTCAGATGAAGGATGCAGGTGGGGGCGTCTTTAAACAAGGCTGCGCTAATTTTCCTTAGAAAATCTGTAGCGTGCCGTTTACTTTTACCATTTCTGTGTGCATAAATATGCAGTAGAAGCTCAAGCCTTGAACACAGTAATGTACAAAAAAAGCTTCTTAATTTCCATTCAAGATGATTGAAAGAGCAATATCAGAACAATTGCTCACTATCTGTTCAACAAAATTACTCCAGCGCCAATGATATGGATCAAGTCTTTGGTCCTTATCACTATGGAACAAAGAAGCAGAAATAGCTAAGAGGGAGGCTTGCTCATACGCCCGTAGACCCGAACCCACCGTCACCCCTCACAGTCTCATCCAAATCATCAACCTCCGTCACCTCCGGGGTTATGATCTTCTCAATGATCAACTGCGCGATCCTATCGCCCTCTTTCACCTCGAAATCGGTGTCAGAATGGTTGAACAGTATGACCCCAACTGGACCCCTGTAGTCAGCGTCAATGACACCCGCACCTACATCGATAGAGTGCTTCCAAGCCAAGCCCGATCTCGGCGCTACATCCACACAACCCCATTTCATTAAACAAACAAAGATAACATTCGAGGCATGACGGAGAGAGTGAGGACTCACCAACACGAGCGTAGCTTCCTTCAGGAATTGCAATGCTCAGATCGGTTGGAACCATGGCTTTTCCTCTCGCGGGCACCTTGATCTCTGCTGCACTGCACAAAAGATGAACACCCATTAAACAATCTGATTCGCCAACAGGCTTTTTCCTCTTTGTTTAAGAAACAAACGAAAAATTGCAGATCTTTCTTACCTGGAGAGGTCGTAGCCTGCGGAGTGAATGGAAGCTCGGGAAGGCAAAACTGCTTTCTCAGAGAGCTTTTTCACTCTAAAGAATGACATATCCACAGGTGCAGCAACAGCAGCAACGCCGTTTTGGTCAAGCTTACGAACCTTCCTCGCAGGTACTTTGATTTCGAAGCCGTTGGTTTGCACATCTGACTGAGTCATTGGGAGAACCCGAGTGCGAGGACGATTGAGAGATCGGTTAAACCTACAGAAGGTAGATTTCGCGTGATAAGGAAGGGGACTGGGTTTAAATAGAGGAACAAAAGCCGAAACAATGGAGTTTCGAAGGCAATTCGCGCCAAGCTTTCCCCCCATTTTCGCACTGGCGCTATCTTGTAGGGGAGTTCAATTAAAGAGCGGTAAGAACGTGACTAAATTTTGGTGTTCAATTAGTCGCGACAAGAAGTTACGACCTTCCCCGAGTCCTTCGCTATTAACTCTCTCTCTCCTTTCTGATCCAGCGAATTGCGGTCTATATAGTTACACACTTAGTCCCTCTGTCAGAATTTTGCGGGGAAAGAATGCGAGCGCCTTGCAGTCTGCTCAGTGGAAGTTACTTTTTTTGTTGTTGTGAAGTAATGTGATTTGTTCCCTATGGAAATCCGGCGACTTCGTTATATTAATGGGTTTTTGAGCTATTTTGCTTTCTTTTTTTTTTTTAAAGCGAGCTATTTTGCTTTCAATTGTTTGAAAACGTGGTTGGATTTGTTTTGCGTTTATCTGGTGCGCGTTCCACGATGCCGTGTTAGATTAGGGGTGAGTACCGGAACTGATGAGGTCATTTCGGTTCCAGTATTCACTGGAATAGAAATTTTTATTCCGGTTCTATTCAGGAATTTACCGAAATGGAACTGGAACGAACCGGAATTTTCTGAAAACGAAATCAGAAATTCCAGTTCCATAACTGGACTTAAAAGGCTCAAAATACTTTTTTAAGCATTTTGGGCCGAATTTGGGCTTTTTTATTTTTATTTTTTCTCGCATCAATTTCATAATATGATTTTTAAACATAGATGATTATCAAGACATCAAAGGAAAAAAATACATCACTGCATTTTGTCTTAAATAAACTAAACTATACTAATAAATTATTATACCGGTACCGGAATTTCCGGTGGAAACGGGATGATTTGCTCACACTTATGTTAGATGGACACTAAAATAGAGGAACAAAAGTCGAAACAATGGAGTTTCGCAGGCAATTCGCGCCAAGCTTTCCCGCCATTTTCGCACTCGGGCGCTATCTTGTAGGGGAGTTCAATTAAAGAGCGGTAAGAACGTTGCGTAGAAAAAAAAAAAAGAGCGGTAAGAACGTGACTAAATTTTGGTGTCCAAGACTCCAATTAGTCGCGACAAGAAGTTACGACCTTCCCCGAGTCCTTCGCTATTAACTCTCACTTCCTTAGGCCCTCTCTCTCTCTCTCTCCTTTCTGATCCAGCGAATTGCGGTCTATATAGTTACACACTTAGTCCCTCTGTCAGAATTTTGCGGGGAAAATAATGCGAGCGCCTTGCAGTCTGCTCAGTGGAAGTTACTTTTTTGTTGTTGTGAAGTAATCTGATTTGTTCCCTATCTATGGAAATCCGGCGACTTCGTTATATTAATGGGTTTTTGAGCTATTTTGCTTTCAATTGTTTGAAAACGTGCTTGGATTTAGTTTTTCGTTTATCTAGTGTGCCTTCCACGTTGCCGTGTTAGATGGACACTAAAATGATTGGTTTTCAAGTTAATTTGGATTGCGCTGAGGTAATGCCAAGCGCAATGGGAAGTAGAATCGATTTTTCACGCAGAAAATGTTGCTCTCTAGTCTGAGTTGGCAATCTTTGGAGGCTGATTGCAGGTAATTTGAGTTGTGATCGTGCTCAGAATGTCATTGTCGCTTGTTTGAAACTGAGTTTATTACAGTGGTCTTGGTCTTGGGTTGCTTGGATTTGTTTGTGATCCAAAACTTGTTTGGTTCCTTGATGTTTGATTATTGAGTGTAATCAGTGGTAGACTCATGTCCTATGGGATTTTTATGGGAGACTCGGTGAATTTTGGAAATTAATAGAATTGGTGTAAACAGGGACGCCTATGGGTTCGCCGTGAGACCTCAGCATGTACAGAGATACCGTGAATATGCTAATATCTACAAGGTTTTATTCTACTTTCTGTTCTTCTTGCTGTTCTTAAGTACTACCACTTTGGGTTTGGTTGCGGAGAATGGAATTTGGGAAAGGGAACTGAAAAGCAAAAAGAGACGAAAAGATTCCAGGATTTATGGTTTTTTTTTGTGGTTGATTTCTTAAAATTAGAAGGCTTAGCAAAGAGATCACAAAGCTTGGTCAAATTATCACTTTTGGGAAAGGGAACTGAAAAGCAAAAAGAGACGAAAAGATTCCAGGATTTATGTTTTTTTTTTGTGGTTGATTTCTTAAAATTAGAAGACTTAGCAAAGAGATCACAAAGCTTGGGTCCACTAATGCCGATGAAATAGTAGTTAGCCTGACCGGGGATGTGGAGATTGATTCTGTCAAAGATCTTCAAGAGCAGGTCATTGGTAACTTCTTTTAGCATAATCAATTCTTAGATTTATAAATGGTGAAGTGAAATTTGCTTTTTAGTCCTTAGGTTTTAACTCCTTTTCATTTTTAGTCATGAATTTTAGAGGGTCAAAATTTTAGTCCTTGAACTTTCATCTTTGTAAAATTTAGTCTTTCCGTCAGTCTGCTGTCAAATTTGTACCGGTCAACCGCTCACTTTCAAAACATATATCCGGTCGACTGCTTCAAAATTGGCGGTCGACCGGTACAAAAATTGACGGCAGACTGAAGGAAGGATTAAATTTTACAAAGATGAAAGTTCAAGGACTAAAATTTTGAAGGTTGAAAGTTAATAACTAAAATTAAAAATGACCCAAAACCTAAGGACTAAAAGCAAATTTCTCAATGGTAATGTAGTTATCTTTTTGTGCCTGTAGGTTGTGTAAGGTGTTTCAGGTTATTCTCTTAGAAAATCACTAAATAGCGGTTATCATTGCATCCTACATCCTCTCCATATCAGCGTTACTCTGGAAGTTGATTTTTGTTGAATAGGAATTGCTGAGATATGGATCCACTTTTTTGTACTGGCAGAGAAATGATTTTGATCCACATTTTAATACTAAGGTAGAAATCCTTAAAAGGATGTTGAATGTGTTTTTGTGGTCCTTTTATATCACTGTATAAGTAGTACCCACAGTAATCCGACCTTTTGGAATATTTAGTAGGTTTGTCAGTAGATGATACAGTATTGAACTTTTCTCCCTCAATAATCAAGTTCTGAGTTTAACATAAAAACTTCAGGTGGTCTGGTTAAAGGTTGAATTGTGCAAGCTGCTGGAGGACAAAAGATCGGCTCTGCTCAGGTTTATTTTCTATACGATATACAGTTGTTGGTTAGTGAGTCACATTTACTGCTTTTCATTAATACAGAATTGAAATTCTGGCTTCTTCTGACCTTTTCCAGAGCGGAGGAATTAGAGACAGCTTTGATGGAAATGGTCAAGCAGGATAATCGGCGGCAATTGAGCGCCAGGGTATACCTGGAATCCCGTGAATTGACATGATTGTTGTGTTTTATCTCTACATTTTAGATACTTTGTACCCATTATAATCTTTCATCAATTTTGAAGGAAAATGATTTTCCGGGCTCTACATTTTCGATTTTATTCTCATAAAAATGTCATTTACACAATAATTATGAGAACAATTTTAGGTTCCAAGTATCACTTTTTTATTCAAATTGTTATAAGAATTTAGCAAGAGAGTGCAAAGTGTCTAAAATTAGTATGAATATAGTTTAAAAGTAGTTGGTAAAATGAATATTTAAGGAATAAATATACATTACACTCTCAGACTATAATGTCTATATATAGATCATGGTACTTGGATTAGTGTCTAGGATTAGCTGTGAGCTATGTCTAACTTATGTTTGAATTCTCTAATTTATCTAACGCTTTAAATCGTATTTGAGCGATAAAATTTGGCTTAATAAAAAATCTACAAAATAATTTATCTCTCTATCAAATCATCATTTTTTACTATAATAAATATAAAACATTCATTCAAATTTTCTATCTCTTTATTTTTTTCTCACCAACTTCTATACCCTTAAAATTTTTTACCACCCCAAAATTTTGACACACAAATATAAATGATCCGAGATTTGCCGTGCATTCAAGCTTGGCCTGCCCCAGTGTTTCTCTTAACAAAATGTATATATTAATATATATAGATGGACTCATTAAAAGTATTTAATGCGGTTAATAGAATTATTGGTGTAGGGCATTCTAGAATGGACGCATCATTTGAATGCAAAACACCTATTGATCTCAATTTATAGAATTATAGAACGGTCCACATGAAAATGAACACACAAATGGGGCCACCCCTCTTAAGAGTATTTAGTTTGCTAAGGAGTTGTTTGGGATAAAAAATAGCAACGATGTTATCTGTTTGTACATTTCGTTTGCATGTCACCCAACACAATATAAAAATCCTTCAATAAGACGCTTACACAAACAGGTGACGAATGGATAAAATTTATTGAATATATAATGTTCTCCATTACGAAACAACTAGTTGTATGATTGAGAAAGAAATTAATTTACTACTAAACCCTCCATCGGGAGTCAACTAGTCATTGAACAATAAAAATAAACCTCCATTTCATCCACGATGTTATTGGGCTTTTCAGTCCCAGAGAAAAATTAAAATTAGACGCAACTAATTTATGTGGAGTAATTTTACATCAAAAATCAAGGGAAATCTTCATAATAAGTTTTATATTTATGGATAAAAATTAAACGAGGTTAGTTTTATTTTATGTAATAGCGCGATATATCTTTACAATTCAACCAATCTATGCCCTCAGATAAAATCCGTAACTCAAATGACAAATAAATTTTTTTAAAAAAAAAATAGAAATAATGAATAAATAAAACAAAAGGTAACATGAATAATTTTTTTAAAATAGAAAAAAAAACCTTAAATAGAAATTCTAAAATAAAACATGGAGATGTTCGGTTAGTGTGTTTCTTGAGAATTTTTAGTTGATGCTAACTTTATTGATATGCGTGCTGCAATTGTTTTTAGGTGATGTTAAAAACATGTTCTATTTGTGTATTCTCAGGATTTAAAAAATTCTTAGAATACAAATTAAAAGAAACAAACTCTAAAAAACGAGCGACCGAACAAAAAAAAACAGAAAATAAATACAAATAGTATTTAATGTTCTAAATTTTTCTAATTTTCTAATTTTTAAAAAGAAAGTGCAGTGTTTTTGTGTTAGAATTTAACATTTTAGTTTTAATTATAAATATTTTATATTTTTTATTCGTTTTCATCTAATGTGATGGATGAATCGAATTGTTAAATATGGATTAATTAATTTAGCAAAGATATTGAACAGAATCAAATGAAATAAAACTTACCATAAGTTTTTAATTTTTTTCTATAAATACAAGACGTATTATAAGTTTCTTAAAAAATAAACTAGTTTAACAATTGTCATTAAATTGGTTTGCTGGAAATCGATTGACATTATCCTGATATATCAAGTAATTTGTGAGCCTATGAGCACCGCTATATATGCTTTTAAAAATTTTAAAGTGATTTTAATTTTATTGGTATACGTGCTGCAATTATTTATATTTAATATTAAAAAATATGTTCGATTTTTATAATTATACGAATCAAAATAATCCTTACAAAAAATTATAAAAGTAAGGATTTAAAAAAAATTGGAGGCTGGAAAGTAAGAACTATTTTCCCATTTTATGGCAACAAGGAATTGTACTACAGTACGAATTGTATGCTATATCTTAGGGATTTAGCGTTAACTCACCAAGTACGTGCATTCATAAACGCCGCCCCATGACGTCGTTTCGACTTACAAAACAGGCGGGTTGTAGCGCAGTGCGCACCCATCAGATAAACCCCCGAAATACGCTTAAAACTCAAATTCCCTCGCAGCACCACCATCAATTCGTGTATATCTCACACGAAACTAGTCTTATAACGCCGCTGACCTAAATTTGCAGTTATAACACGGCGGCGTGTTACGCACTCCCTTAGTACAGCGCGTGTGAATAGATCACCTCATGGGAATCAGAAGAACACGTTTCGATCACTGTATGTAGGGCCAGGCAACATATTGCGCCCTTTTGCTAATGTAAACGGAAGAGTAACGTTTGCCTTAACCTCGCATCATTATCTTCCATTTCCCTTGAGATATATCCCCTCCTCTCCCCGCAGTCTCTCTCTCTCTCCTCGTTCAAGGCGCAATCAAAAGCAAAGAAAGGGTTTCCTTGGCTCTCACACTCTCTTTATCTCTCTTGCCCTCTCTTTCTCTCTCCCCAACTCTCGTCAATCATCCATGGCCGACAGCACCGACGCCGGCTCCCGCCACCACCTCTCCGTCACTCCTCCCCAGCAGATCTCCAAAGGTATTTCAACGCCCAGTTCTCCGAAGCTCCATTTTCTTCCTCGATTTTTTGGCCTTTGTTCTAGGTGTTTTTTGCTTCCGCGAAAACCCTAGCCTTATCTAAGGGATTGGAGCTGTTCGTGTTGCTTTCTTCTATGTAGTTCCTCGACCATTGTTGATGTGAAAAAAACAATGCATTTGAGCTCAGGTTTTGTGTAATTTTTCTACTTAGGGTTTTTGCTTACACTCGGTAATGCAGTTATTTGTTGTCATTTACCCTTTGCATCCCAGTTTGGTTCCTGGAACAAGGAGGGGAATTATTATGCTTCAAAATGGATACAAACACATTCAATTAGCTAAACATTCAAAGTTTTTTCTGTTTCTCGTTTTTTACTAATTTTCAAAGGTTGAAGAGGTTCTTCGCCTATTTCGGATTTTCTGTTTAAAGTTACATGCTGCATTCCGTGTCACTACTAGTCTTGCACATTTGGTTGTTTATACTGACTCGCCGTGCGCTTCTTTTCCTATTATTAGCTTTGGGCTACTAGTGATCCAGCGCGTGTCTTGGAAAGATCACATCTTGCTTGCATATTTTGTTGAGATTCGAGTGCTTTACTCATCTAGTCGCGTTGGTTGATTATCAGTAGTCACTTGTCTTCTGTGATGGCTTTGTGATAGGATGCAGATGGTTTACATTGATATAATTGAAAACCATGGTTGGAACGTCCTAAGGCGGTCAAATAATAATGCTGGCTTTATGCATCAGTGTTTCTCCAAACTTTATTCATTGTATACAATGATTTTTTGTTGCTTGGAGACTTGGTGCAGCAGGATATTAAAGGGACACAACCTGGTCCTTATGGGTCAGCAAAAGCTCTAAGAATAAGTTCCGTAATACTCATATATACACGTAATAAAGGTTTATAACTTGGTTTTTAGTCGTGGCCATGAGCAGACGGCCAGGAAATTGAACTTTTGGTTTATTTGTTTAGGTTTTGGCTTCCTGTTTATTGTTTGTTTCTGGAAAATTGTTGTGGCATTAGTGCTTATGCTTCTCTCACGTCCATCTTTACTCTGGTTTTTTTGCGTGCTTGTCTATTTTTAATAGTTATATTGAAGTTGTTTACTAAACTGGAAAACCAAATTCGGGCAACGAGAGTTGTGAAACTGGCTTGTGTCTTGGTAATTCGAAATGGAAGGCTTAATTTGATTTCTAGTCACCTACACCCATGGCTTGTGGCTCTATTACCACTTTCAAAATTGTGTTCATACCATTAGAGAATATGGATTTTTACGACCAAGAAAAAGAAAACTCTTGATCTTTTTTTGGGCAATATCATGTAATACCACACAAGTTTATTACTTTGTTGTATAATTTTGGAGCAAACATATCTATTCAGGAGGTAAGTGCGAGACTTTTAACTACGGCCGGACCTTTCCATACTGAGGGTTGATCGGAAAGAAAGAATTATAAGCAATTGGAAAATAGTGTACCTTGTATTCATAGATTTTTTAATGTTTGATCGATTTGAAATCCATCAAGACAATGAATAAAAATCTGCATCTCTTATGGTGATATGATTTTATTGCCCTGTTGTGGAAGTGCTAAAACATGTGAAGAATGTGGCTATGGAATGCCAAACATTGTGTATGATTTTTTTTCTTAGCATTGTGTATGATTTTAGTAGGTCAACCTGGTCATTTGTAAGTTTTCCACATCAATAAAATGACACGTTGGATGTGTTGGTGATTTGGACCCTAGATGAACTTTTGATGATGATTTTTTTGTTTCTAAGCGATTTTTTATGATGATTATAATTCAGGTGACGAGGAAACTGCTACTATCCTTTTTTAGTTTGAATAGATTGAATGCAGTAGCAACTGTATCTTTTTCCCACTGATACAAGGATATGTATTTTTCGAATCGAAAATGAAATGATCTTTTCTTAATACAGGTGTTATTGTCACAAAAAACTTATTAGTTTTTGCTACAAAAAATTACTGACTTGAGTTGTTGCTAATTTTTTCTGTGGCGTTTCTGAGAGTTTGTCAGTACTGTAGTTGCAATTGCTTTTTTGTGCTCCAATTTTATATCAACTAACGTACAAGGTGCTAAAAATATACCATAACCCTTACTGATTTGTTGGAAGTTTTTAAATCCCAAACAAAATATGTGTAGTGTAATTGGAACCAGGCTTCCCTTCTATAGTGAAGTACTGCATGAGCGTTCATGGATTCATAACATTGTGGAGAAAAAAAAGAAAAAAAAAATACATTTAGTGCATATTGGCTTTTGACTTACAAATGACTGAGATATAGTGTTCCCTCATATTTTTATTATCAAGTCTATTTGGTATATCTGCTATTTTCTATGTGATATCGTTTCTTCCAGTCTAGCTTTTGACTGAGGTGTTGCTCATCATCAGATGGTATCTAGCACGTTGTCTTGCTTAGGGTTTTATAGGAACAACCACTGATATCCTTGTGCTTTAAAATGTTACACCAACCAAATACAAGATGTCTAGCTGGTAAAGGGTGGTTGGACATTGGATTATATTGTTTAGCACCTAATCGTTTTATGGCCCAGACTCTAAGAGACATGTCTTATACTGGTTGAACCACAGCAATCTGTTGTTGTATTTACTGTTGGAATAAAATGTGTCTTAAGTGCCTGGATGTTGTGACACTTTCTGCAATAGTGTCCGTTGATGATTATTACGAAAAGGAGGACCCTGGAATAGGCATATAAAATTGGTGACTGATTGAACTCTTGTACAAAAATGGGTGGGTTGCAGATCAATCGTTCTGTTCTTGGCCTTTCTTTTACTACCTGAAGGAGTTCTGGTGTGTACCATTGTAGTTGAGGCTGAATAATGGGATAATCTGTCAAACTCTTTTATCAGACTACACTGATCTTTTGAAGATAGGAAGGTTTTCATGATTGCTCTTGTGAGGGGACCCACTTTTCCACCAAAGTGGGATCATTTCTCGCAGAGTCTGTGCTATATAAATCCATTTTTGTGCTTTATCTCATGTCACACTTAGTGATTCTTGCTTTACACTGGTTCAAGAAATTTAATGTGTAATCTTTTTCTACATGAGAATGAGGGTGACTCTGTTAGTGTTTATATCCAACTATGAGTCCATGAGTAAGTTTTCCATTTATCAAAAAGAGATGAGCCTAACATGTCTGAACTCCGTTTTTTGGTTGATTTTTGTTTTTTCTTCTCTAAATTTAATATTACCATTGATGCATATGTTTGATTTGTGCAGATGTTCAGGGGTCTGACAATACTATTCCTCTTTCGCCACAGTGGCTTCTCCCAAAGCCTGGAATGGGAACTGTGGTGTGTTGTGACTACTTTTGACTGTTTTCATGCCTTTGTTATAAGCATGCCCCGTCTGATTTTTCCCTCCATAATTTATTGTTGCTTCTGCTGTTTTTTTTTGCCATTCAGGAAAACCATTTCAGCCTGCATCCAGCTTATGGTAATCGCTCGGATGTGGCAAAGTCATCCGGAAATGGTGAGGAGATGCATGAAAGCCTTAAGAAAAAGGATGTTTTCAGGCCATCCTTGCTTGATATGGAAAGTGGTCGTCGTGACCGTTGGCGTGATGAGGAAAGGGACACGAATTCCTCCATGCGCAAAGACCGTTGGAGGGATGGAGACAAAGACCTTGGTGAGATTCGAAGGACGGACCGTTGGATGGAAAATTCATCCTCAAGACACCTTGGAGAAGTTCGTCGTGTTCCATCTGACCGTTGGTCTGACTCAAGTAATAGGGATACTAATTATGAACAGCGGCGTGAGAGCAAGTGGAACTCACGTTGGGGCCCTGATGATAAGGAGACCGAAGGTTTGCGTGAGAAGTGGATTGACTCTGGCAAAGATGGTGATGTTCATCTTGATAAGGGGTTAACTCATGTTGCCAATTATGGAAAGGATGAGAGGGAGGGGGATCATTATCGGCCATGGAGATCTAGCTCCTTTCAAAGCCGAGGACGGGGAGAGCCTCTTCATCACCAAACCCTTACACCAAGCAAACAAATTCCTACGTTTTCCTATGGCCGTGGGCGTGGGGAAGCTACACCTCCCACCTTTTCTCTTGGACGTGTACGGGGAAGTTATGGTGGCAGCTCGACAAACACACATTCTGTGGGAACTGGGGCAGACAAAGCTGAGAGTGGCCATGGGGAGCCTTACCATTTAAGATATAGTAGGACAAAGTTGCTTGATGTATACAGAGTGACTGATATGAGTTCATATCAGAAACTGAGTGATGGTTTTGTCCAAGTGCCTTATCTTACTCAAGATGCTCCAGTAGAGCCCTTGGCACTATGTGCTCCAAATTCTGAGGAAACGGTAATTTAATTAATTGAGTTTTTAATGATGCTGTTGATACTTATAGCAGTTGATTTTATTTTTGTCTGCTTGAGTAGGCTGTTTTGAAGGGAATTGACAAAGGTGATATAGTAAGTAGCGGTGCACCACAGATAACTAAAGATGGAAGGACCTCAACGGATTTTACACAATCAAGACGAACCAAGCTTGGTAGTGCATATTACCTAGCTCCCTTAAGATATTGACTGACGCATACTTTTGGGTTTAGAATTAACATTTTTGAAATGGTAAATCTGAGCAGGTTCTAAGGAAGATCTACTGCATGCTTTGGATGATTCCAAAGATGAAAGTGCTGACAATTCAAGGGGTGTTTCTGCGAATATTTCAGATGGCTCTTCCTATGAGAGGAACGCTCACTATCAAGGGTCCAACATGAACGTGGAAACCCCACCTGACCGCATGTCGTGCTCTGATTACAATTTTAAAGCTGAAGGTATGGATCCTAGAAAAGGTTGTTGTCAATGATTATGCCAAAATAAAAGGGAAAAAAAACCAACTGTTCCATTTAGTCTGATTTCATGATGCAAGGTAATGTTGCATACAATTTCACAGGTGGAAAAAGTAATCCTGTTGACCAAGATCTCATCAATCAAATAACCTTATCTGCCCATGCGTCTTCATATTTAGTTGTGCATTTCTTTTCCTGGATCAGTAATTAGGTTCTTTTGATTTTACTTGATTCTTGATTCAGCTTGATTTGTTTTGCTTTCATTTTCTCAGCTTTTTGTTTCTTTTTATGCGTATCGTTACAGAATGCTATTTTATGGTGTTTCTGCCATTTTTTCCCCAATGTTTACTTGTGATTGGAAGTGGAGTTGAGATCCTTATTTTGCTAGCTGTTAGATGCTACGCCCTGTATCTGGCATGAAAAACATGCTTTCCATGCATTGTTAAGCCACTGTGTTTTGTATCTGCAGCTTCCCAAGATAGCAATTCTTTTAACAAGGTGGCAGATGTGCCCAGGGCTAGGGAATCAAGTCTCCCCGGAGGTACGTCTGTCGCTACGTGGCAAGCTTCTGCACTGGGCGAGCGTTCACATAACACCTTGCATGATTGGAGGGAGATGATAAGTGATGGCAGGTCAAGATCCTCTGATATAGGGTGGTCAGACCCACCTAAGGAAGTAAATAAGGATTGGGATAATAAATTGGCTAACTTATCTGAAACCAAAGAAGAAACCAAGTGGCAAACCAGCGAGGATCCCATTCTTAAGAGGCAGCCATCTGGAGTTATGAACAGGGAACAGGAGGGAAGGAAAGTTCTGCAGTCTTCTCCAGAGGAGTTACTGCTTTATTATAAAGATCCACAAGGAAGGATTCAAGGGCCTTTTATGGGGAGTGATATTATTTCATGGCTTGAGAGTGGATATTTTGGCTTAGATTTGCCAGTCTGCCTAAGTCCAAATGATTTGCCTTGGTCACCACTCGGCGATGTTATGCCCCATTTACGAGCTAAAGCTGGGCCCCCACCCGGATTTACTGTACCACAACAGAACGAATTTCCAGATGCTCCTAGCAGACAAAACTTTGCTAGCTTTGGGAAGCTTCAAACTGGCTTAACTGAGATGGATATTATGAGGACTGAACCCAGGCCTAGACATGGTTCAATGACGGAAGCTGAGAGTAAATTTTTGGAGTCACTGATGTCTGCTAATACGAGCAGTTCACCACTGGAGAAGTTTACTTCTTCTGAAGGTTTGGCTTTGTTTGTGAATTTTCTGTTTAGATAAGTGGATTGAAAATTGTGAGAGCATTTTGTTCTTCTGCCAAGATGTTTTTTTATTAATTATTGCTAGACAGAAGATTAATTTCAGTTTGATGATTATTATTAATTTGTAGGTATTCCAGGATATGTTGGAAATAATTCTAGTATCATACCCCCATCAGGGGTAGATGGTGGAAACAACTTTTATCTGTTCGCAAAGAGAATGGCTCTTGAGCGGCAGATGTCTTTACCCAATTCTCATCCATATTGGCCTGGGGGAGATGCTGCATCCTTGGTCTCAAAGAAGGATCTCATCCCAGACTCCACCATACAGCAGTCAAAGCTTCTAGCTTCTATAAATGACAATCCTTGCCAGCCTCGCCATTCTCAAAATGCTGACTTGTTGTCCCTCCAAGGCTTGTCTGACCGGCCATCCTCTGGTGTAAATAATGGTCTAGCTGGGTGGTCGAACTTTCCTATCCCAGGTGGAGCAGATCCACTTCAGAATAAGATTGATTTCCACCATGATCAGAATTTCCCTCCCCAAGCCCTATTTGGGATCCAGCAACAGAGGTTGCAATCACAAAACCAACCATCTTTAGCAAATCCGGTTCCTCAAGCTGTAGAT
Organism: Myrica gale; assembly: GCA_963930655.1. NCBI lineage: Eukaryota > Viridiplantae > Streptophyta > Magnoliopsida > Fagales > Myricaceae > Myrica > Myrica gale. The sequence goes on from OZ005599.1 coordinate 5,022,785, forward strand.
AATCCATCTGGTATTTTTACACCTGAAAAGTTACTTCCGGTTGGCTTGGCACAAGATCCACAATTATTAAATATGCTGCAACAACAGTACTTGTTGCAGTTACATTCGCAGGCGCCAGTCCAGACACAGCAGATTTCACTCTTGGATAAACTCTTATTGCTTAAGCAGCAACAGAAACAGGAAGAACAGCAACAGTTATTACGGCAGCAACAGTTGCTGTCTCAGGTTTTGTCAGAGCATCAATCTAACCAGCGGTTTGGTGATCCATCTTTTGGACAGTTACGTGCAGCTGCTATATCGACAGGGAATGCATCTGTAGATCCTTCTCAGCTTCAGTCATCACAAGAGATCTTCCAGACTGCTTCACAGGTGTCAATTGCCCTTATGCAAGATCAGCATAATGCAAACTTTGTTAAATTGCCTCCACAAGTTAATCAGGATGCCAATTATAGCATGAGTTCTGAAGCTTCTTCATTGCATCTACCTCATCAATTATTTGGGAATATCACCCATCAACATACTTGGGATGCTACGGTCTTGAACGAAACTGCTGATGCTCATCTGAAAGGATCGTTGCCAACATCATCTGTTGAAAGCTCCCTGTTGTTTGAGATGATGAATGCCTCTGTGGAGGAACCTCAGCTTGTGCAGAGATCTGCCCCTGCTTCTGAATTCCATGCTCCTGGAGCTCTGGAGCAAACATCAGATGGCAGCTCGAGGGTTGCTGGGGACATCATGGTTGTGACCTCAGAAATTACTGCAGAATCGGTACCTGTCTCTGTTGTGTCATTGTCCGTGCCTGAGCATGCCAGTGATGTAACGGTTCAACCCTGTGTTTTGCTTGAAGAACAGCAAGTTGAAAGGGAAAGTTGCACAATTGAGTCTGCTATAGTGTCAGAAGTTAAAAATGTTGAAGTACGTGAATTAAGAAAAAATTCTGAGAAGAAGCCCAAGAAGCAAAAATCTTCGAAGTCTCAGCCCTCTTCTGACCAGGCAAAAGAAGTGTCCAAGGCATCATCTTTGCTGCAATCAAAGCAATCTGATTTGCAAAAGCAGAGCATCGAGGCAGTAGCTGGTGCTGGAGATGCACCATATGGAACATCTCCTCAAAAGACAAGAGATGACAGAGGCAATAAATTTGGGATTACTTCTATGGAACATTTGGAGTCCCAACACGTTGAGAGTTTTGTGCCTCCTAGAGTTTCTGCCAATGGCATTGGAACTTTTGAAGTCACCAGTGATTCAGGAGTACTTCGGTCAGAGTCAGTGCAGAATAGGCAAACCAATTCTGGACAACGAGCTTGGAAACCTGCTCCTGGTTTGAAGCCTAAGTCATTATTGGAAATTCAACAGGAAGAACAGAGGAAAGCACAAACAGAAATAGTAATAGCTGAGATCACCAGTTCTGTCAACTCCATGAGTTTGTCAACTCCTTGGTCGGGAGTTGTGGCCAATCCAGACCCAAAAGTATCTAGGGAAACTCGCAGAGATGCAGGGAATACCGAGTTAGGTGTAGGAAAACCTGAAGCTTCTGTTATTCCAAAGAGCGAGAAGAGCCATCTACATGACCTATTGGTAGAAGAAGTTTTGTCTAAGTCTAGTGAAAGGGATGTCGATGTTCCTGACAGTAATTATGGTCTGGCTACCCCACAAGTTATTACCACCCATTCAGCATCCATAGATGACGATAACTTTATTGAGGCTAAAGACACTAAAAAGAGTCGGAAAAAATCAGCAAAAGCTAAGGGTTCTGGAGCTAAGGTCTCGGTATCCCTTACTGCTGTTGATGTTTCTACTGGTTCGAGTCCTAATGAGAAAGGGAATAGCTCTCGTCCTGTGCTGCAGGAGAAGGAAGTGTTGCCTGCAATCCCGTCAGGGCCTTCTCTAGGAGACTTTGTTCTTTGGAAGGGGGAGTCAGCTAACTCCTCCCCTTTGCCGGCATGGTCTACCGACTCGGGGAAGCTTTCTAAACCTACATCTTTAAGGGACATCCTAAAGGAGCAGGAGAAAAAGGTCTCTTTTGCCCACAATCCAAACCATGATCAAACACCTCAGAAATCCCAGCCAACTCAGGCCTCCCGCACCAGCGGTCCTTCATGGTCTATCTCGGCATCTTCTCCTGCTAAGGCTGCACCTCCAATCCAGATAAACTCCCAATCTTCTTCTCAGTCAAAATATAAAGGAGACGATGACCTGTTCTGGGGCCCAATTGATCAATCAAATGAAGAATCTAAGCAGTACGGTTTTTGCCTCACACTTTAAAGTTATTTAGTTTATGGTCGTCTATTGCATGCTACTTTGCATTGGAAAATTTGGCCTTTTCGTATATAGCATGGGGTTGCACCATGACATATGCTTCTATTTTTCATCCATAAGTTTTCTTGTATATTTGATGATATTGGATGGCTTTGTTGCGATTGTTGGCATCTATTTGACGGTTGAGCTTATACTTTTGTGTGGAAAGCTTGTTTCTCCACCAAAAAATGGTGGTTTAAAATTTGATGTAGTTTAGTACCATGATCTTGGTATTTTTTTTTCCGTCTGGTATCCTTGTTTGTAGTGTTTAAGATAATCTGACATTTATAAACGATTCACCATTTGTGTGGAAACTTTGTTTTGCTATTTCATTCTAAGGCCATAGTTCATCCATTATACAAAAGCTTCATTTTAAGGATCAGCTTGGGAATTTAAGTTGGCTGCCAGTTACATGGCATAATTCCCTCCTGCCCCTGGTTTGTGATCAATTGTGTGAAGAGATAAAACACTGATCAAAGCTCTAGTGGGATTTAGTCTCGAGATATTGAGGTGAGAGACCCGCAGCTTTCATATCTAAGTGCTCTCAACATATCAACATGCTTCTAGCTTCGCTTGTTGCACAGATACTATAGATAAATGTCTATTTATTTTGGGGAAATGGAACTCAACTTAGCTTCTTTCCCTGATTCTTTTCAGTTTTGGTTTCAAGCTTTTTTCATTTTCTGGAACTATATGTTGGTGAATTAGACAATGCTTTAATTCACCCAAATAAAGAATTAGACAATGTTTTTGTGGTTCTAGGTGTGCATCCATTCAAGTTCTGAACGAGATGAAATAGTCTCTGTTATTATTAGCATTTATTTGGTGATAATCAATATTATCGGTCTAGATCTATCTGTGCAAGTATTCCCAGTACATGTGGAGATAGGTTATTAGTCTCTGCAGCATTTGGAAGACACCACTCTTTTGTGTTGTATTTGACTTCAGTTTGTATTGGTCATAACTGTTACAATTATGTCCATCTACGAAATTGATCAAAAGCCATGGTCATTGTCCTTCACATTATTAATATTCTAGTTTGAAGACATTTAGTTGTAATTGTTGGAATAAGGAGTAATTGTTTTTCCTGTAAGCAGGGCCGATTTCCCTCATCTTGCAAACCAGGGAAGTAGGGCAATGAAAATCACTCCTGTCAAAGGAGCCTCATCTGGATCATTAAGCCGACAAAAATCAGTTGGTGGCAAACCTGCTGAGCGAGCTCTTTCATCCTCGCCTGCTCAGGCTTCCCTTAAAGGGAAAAAAGATGCCATGACCAATCATTCGGGTAAGCTTGTGCAGGTTTTGGGATCCTTTCACTGTGTCTATTGTCAGTTGACCTTTTTCTTCCATGTGTCTTTCACCTTGCAGAGGCCATGGACTTCAGAGATTGGTGCCAGAGTGAGTGTCTCAGGCTTATTGGGACAAAAGGTAAGTTTGATTTACCTCACATTTGCCAGAGATTTCATTTTTGCGTTTTCCAAGTGCTTGGAATTTCTATATTTGGGATGCAAGAAAAAGGCTTATCTTGACAGAGCTTGTGCTTTTTTTGGCTAACCGAGAAAGCCAGACTAATTATGGGCCCCCCGGGGAGGGGGGGAGGAATAACAGGGATGGCTTGTCAGACAAAAAGTTCCCAATGCCCTACTATAGCTGAAATACGATTAGCCTGGTTCCGTTCCTCTTGCCATATCTTAGTACCACACACCTTGCCTAGTAATCTTAGTTTTCATAGATCTCATGCTTAGAAGTTAATTGATCTATTAGTTTTACCTAATGAGATTGCCATTGTTCTATTCGTCCTTGCTAGATACAAGCTTTCTTGAATTTTGCTTGAAGCAGTCCAGATCAGAGGCTGAGATATTTCTGACAGAGAACCTTGAATCAGTTGATCCTGATCACGAGTTCATTGACAAATTCCTCAACTACAAGGAGTTGCTACCAGCGGATGTCCTTGAAATTGCCTTTCAAAGTCGGAATGATCAGAAGGTCACTGGATTCAGTGCCGTTGGTGTGAATTCTGGCAATGCGGGAATTGGTGACATTGGCCGAGATGCCACAATGGGCTCTGATGGTTCCTCAAAAGGGGGAGGAAAGAAGAAGGGGAAGAAAGGAAAGAAGGTTAGCCCCGCTGTTTTGGGATTTAACGTTGTCAGTAACCGGATCATGATGGGTGAGATCCAGGGTGTTGAAGATTAGGTGAGGTTGTGGAGCCAATTGTATATCCATTTTTGCTTTTTAACTGTTTGTAAATGGTTTTGACATTAGGAGTTTTCTTTTCCTCTATAGAGCTAAAGCAGCAAAGCAGTACTATTAATTATCTGCTCAAGCGGTTTTGTTAAGTTTGAGGAGGGTTCGCCTTGTTTTTTCTCACACAGCAGCCTGAGTAAGGTGTAATCTTTACTTAAATCAAGGTCACCTTGATTCACGTCCTTTCTTTTTTTCGCATTCTCCTCTTTCTTTTGTTGGACGCTTATCATAATCTACTTTGGCTGAAGCAAGAATCCGGTTAATTCTTAATGATCATTTTTCTCGCCAGAGTTTCAGAGAAATCTTCCTGTCCCTTTTCTCTTTCTTTTTTTCGGAAAGTACAATTTTTCACCTACAAACTATTAAGTCAGTGACACATTGCACCTTAAACTACCATCTTTAAAACATTGCACTCTCAAACTACCAATGTTAGACACTTTACACCCTAAATTACTAACTTTGACACATTAAGGGTGTGTTTGTGTTGTAAAATTTTATTGTTGTTAAAATTTTAGGTATTGGGTTTAGTGAAAAAGTGAAGAGGTAATTTTTTATATTTTTTGTAGTGAATAGTAGTGATTTGATGGGGGAGAGATTATATTGTAATTTTTTATTGTGTTAAAATTTTAGAGTGTAAAATTTTAGGACGCAAACGCAGCCTAAACCCTTCAATTACTAATATTAAACACTTTACACCTTCTACTTGACAATAATACTCTTAATAAATTAAAGAATTTACAACAATATCTTAAATATATGCAAAATGGGTCAAGGGTATTATCGTCACTTTAGTCTACAAATTTGACGTAAGGTGCAAAGCGTAAAAAAATGATAGTTAAAGGATGCAATGTATCGGAATTGATAGTTTAGGGTGCAAAATGTAAAATCTATGTTAATTTGTGGGTAAAAAATGTATTTTCGCTTTTTTTTCTCTAGATAATTATAATTTATATATTAATATCCTCAATAGTCAATCCGACAGCAAGTGTCTATTCCACCATAAATTGTCAAAAAGAGGAAATATTTAAATATAAGAAGTTATTTAAAAGTGGATCGTTCATAATTTCAGCATTATATTTAATGATTTATTTTCATTTAGATCTCTTCTTTCTTACTCTTTTTTCATCTCGTATCTTTGTGCTTGCCGTCAATGTTTTAATAAAGGGGAAATTATATTTTACACCTTAATTCGATGTTTTAATAAAAGGGAAATTACATTTTTCACTGTAATTATGCTCGCACGCCAAAATACCAATTTACTTAGCTCAAAAAGAGCTCGTGGAATATCAAGTTCAATATATGAAAAAAAAAAACAAAGAACAAATCAACCTTGGGGTGGAAATCCCTAATTACCAACCACGATGTGACAGACTCCTATTGTTGTCGCGGGTCGCCACTCGCAATTGCAGTCGATACTTAAGAAGGTCTGCCTATGGAGTTGCTATCACGATATTCACTCTGTTATCTCTGTTATATTGTTAGTTAGTCAGTTACATAATTCATTAAGTATTTTCTGTTGCTTTAGCTGTTAAGTCATACGTCCAAGCTAATTGAACTAATTGTGATAATTGTGATAATTCGTTAAGTATCACAATGAACTAATTGAAAAATAGAAGTAGCATGAGAGGTACTAGTGGGAAATGGTAATTGTTTTTGTTTACTGATATTTCAGATCCTTTTCTTCCAAATTTTGTCATTCCACTCAATTTTCATCTTCTTCACAATCTTGGATCCTTGAACTTAATAATACCTGGATATTGACTGATTTGCCTCCTGATAAGATAGCAATCGGTTGTAAATGGGTGTATAAATGTAAATTCAAATCAGATGGCACCCTTGAACGTTATAAGGCCAGATTGGTTGCTAAAGGGTACACCCAACAAGAGGGCCTCGATTACTTTGATACATTCTCACCCGTGGCAAAACTTACAACTGTTCGTTGTCTATTGGCTCTAGCTGCCATTAATCAATGGGAACTCCATCAGCTAGATGTTAATAATGCTTTCCTCCATGGTGAGCTTGATGAAGAAGTGTTTATGAAATTGCCCCCTGGATTCTCTCATTCTGGTGACCAGCGTGTATGTCGATTAACTAAGTCTTTATATGGCTTAAAACAGGCCAGCAGACAATGGTTTCAGAAGTTCTCCTCTACTTTGCTTCAATATGGTTTTAAGCAATCTTCTTCTGATCATTCTCTCTTTGTTAAAGATAATGGATCTGTGTTCTTAGCTCTTCTGGTCTATGTTGATGACATAGTAATAGCCAGTAATTCCTCTTCTTCTGTTACTGGATATGCTATTTTTCTTGGTGATTCTTTGATCTCATGGAAATCAAAGAAACAAGTCACTGTTAGCCGCTCCTCTGCTGAAGCAGAATATCGAGCCATGGCTGTGACTTGCTATGAGTTGAAGTGGTTGGCTAGTCTCTTACGAGATCTTCATATTACTCATGACAAACCTACATTTCTTTTCTGTGACAGCAAGGCTGCCTTGCATATTGCAGCCAATCCTGTGTTTCACGAGAGGACAAAACACATCGAGATCGATTGTCATTTGGTCCGGAATATGGTGCTGCAAAAGTTTGTCAAGACATTTCATGTTGCTTCTGCACATCAGCTAGCTGACATACTAACTAAGCCCCTGTCTCATGATGTTTTTCGTTTTTTAGTTGGCAAGCTGGGTTTGCTTAATATTCATGCTCCAGCTTGAGGGGGGCTATCACGATATTCACTCTGTTATCTCTGTTATATTGTTAGTTAGTCAGTTACATAATTCGTTAAGTATTTTCTGTTGCTTTAGCTGTTAAGTCATACGTCCAAGCTATGTATAAATATCAACCTCTTGTATTCAGTTCAACATATAATACAAATACACATTTTCATCATTCTCTACAGTTGCAGCACCCATGAGATACTCTAAGGAAACAAATTCTAGCCGATCCAAAGGGCAATATTGGACCGATGGATGTTGATAGCAAGCGATGGGGTCCAAGCCATTAATTAGCAAGGTATTCAGATTAGGATTGCTAAGAAGTTCAACATTTAGGTCCTGTCAACTTGATTAGTGGGGAATGTTATTGGCTACACCTACCGTGCCTTCTCCAGTCGGCGATTTCTTCCTGTTGGTTTCACGACGTGGTGTCAACTACATAAACCTAAACCGCAGTTTTTCTTTTCTTTCTTCTTTCGTTAAACAACTTCCCCTCTCCCTTCCACACTTCCCGGGGTCATCTCATTCATTAAAAAAGACCAAGTTGAAGCAGCACTTGTGGCGAAGGATACGATTCTTATTTGCTGACCTTTTCAATGTTGTGGGGGATATAACACTGGTGACAGCTACCCGGCTAATTATTATTTTTTTAAAAAAAATAGTAATGAAAAAACACTAAGTACTTGCTCATAATTGTATCCATCCCTTCCTATCACTTAAATTTTTTGGGACAAATGTTGATTGAAACATAATATCAAAGCATTTGGGTTCAATTCTGCTGTGTTTGAGAAGTAAAATTTTATGTATTGGGATTAATGAAAAAGTTGGTAAAAAAAGTGAAAAAATGTATGAAAATTGATGAAAAAGTGATGAGAGGGTATTTTGTAATGATGTTAAAATTTTGTTATGCAAACAGAGCCTCAGCTCCTTACCACTGTTTCAGTTAATGAGGTGAGATTTCGACACATACTCAAACATAAATTATTGATCATTTTATATAACTGAATTTATTTTTTATTTTTTATTTTTTATTTCTTTTAATTGGATATTGATATGGTATCAAAGTAGATATGTTGGTTCGAACTCTGATACTACTCTACCTCCCAATTAAAAGCTGTCAAATTCCTTTTCTTTATATGTCTGTCCACGTTATGTCTATGTTTTCTTCAAACTTCTTCGAAATGCTAATATCTCTGATACTACTAGAACTACGTCATTAGGTTCCTCATTCCATTGACATGCTTTAGAGCACTTATTCTGCCAAATAGATATTCATATAGATCTTCTAGCTCTTCTACGGGTTGGTAGCCTCAGCTTTGACTACCCAAAGTTCTACGCTAGGTAAGTGGTAACCTATTGTTGCCTTTTAGATAATGGAAACTGAGATAAGTTTACTAATGAAATATAATCAAAATTAGAAAATTAGGGAGAATTTTATTTTTGGGTTAAAACGAGCGATGATAATCTAAAGACCAGACAAGACGGCAAAGGTTCCCAAAGTATAAGGGACTGGATGTTCTCGATGTTTTTTTTTTTTTTTGTCTCTAATTAATGACACGAGTATACTTTGCAATCATGGAATTCTCGGAAAATCTTTTGATGCTCGGATGGGCCTCGTGGTGATTGTCAATACCAATCCGAGGAATAATTATGCCCATAATTGCAAGGTGTGTAGGGTTAAAAATAACACAGAAAATCACAGTAAGAGCAGAGGAGATTGCCATCTCTCGAACCAAGAAAATAGAAAGAGATTGCCATCATTAATTTCATGTCTTTTTCTTCCTTTTGCTTTATGATGAAGGAGGCTACCTGTTAGCTCACGCTTTACTCGAGTTGAAAGTGAGGGAAGAAAATATGAGAAAAGGTTAAAATGTTAGGTCCTCTCTCAATATCAAAGTCCACAGAAGATATTACCCACAAATTAACCCCGTGAGATTGGCTTGTCTTCTCTTAATCCTTGCTTCCAAAAGCCGGATTAATTTACCCCTGTGAAAAATCCACGAGGTAAAAAAAAATAACCCCCCCCTGTCGGATCTGTACGCTCTCTCTCTCTCTGTCGTTGGTACACAATTATTTTGTTTGTCATAATGTCATTCGAGTTGGCTGTCTGTCATCTGTTGCCCCTCTGAACAGTTGCAGCTTTGTCAGAAGTTTAAAGTTGATGTGTTTGACTACCCAAAGTAAACTCATCTCAGTTTCCATTTCTAAATACCAACCCCACTATTTAGAAATTCTTAGTTTCCGGCTACTTGTGTGTAATCCCAGCAAAGGAACACCAACGATCAGTTAATAATAAGAATCTCCCGATACAGTTAACGCAATCCTTACAAAAGCAATTTTCTTCAATTGCCAGCAGGGTTGTAACCTAGTTGTTACTATCTATTAATTCACTAGCTCGAAAGTTAGGATTTCGATTCAGAACATAAGTTGAAATTGCGTGCGAAAGTAAAACCTAATGCTAAAATGTTACAGGGTTCCTGCAGGTTGCTACGCTAGTTGTCCCCCCCCCCCCCCCTGTGCTTACCCAAAAAATAAATAAAAAAGTAATTTTCTTCAATTTTACAGAAATGAGTCTTCATTGGAGGATACTGTTTGAAGCAACCTCAATCCCCTCATGCTAAGCATCATCAAACCGCAGGAACACATTTTTCTCGTACTTTCTATGCTAATGCTTCCACACCTATTTCCTTTCATTCCCCGAATTATAGTTAGGTTGAAGCAAATGTACTTGTGATGTGAAAGGTGAAGCCTGTGAATTCAATTTTCAATCAGAATGACAGAATATGGCTATAGAGAAAAGGGAAGAGAGAACAAGTAGCATGATTGCATGACCAAATATTTATTCCCTGCACTAGCAGTGGGAAGCTCATAGTTTATTTCTGCATCTAATTTTCTGTAATACAGAGCCGAAGCCATCACAGAAACTCATCCCAACACCATCCAACATTATACAAGTTATTAAACCCACAATTTCATGGGCTTATTGGAAAAAGCAATCCGATCCTATACAAACTTCTTGGTTGTACTGGGGGTCCTTAAGCTAAAGGATGGTAGGCTGGTTCTACAAATTGTGGAGCTAAGATTGTGAAGAATATCGTGAGCATTTATGCAACTGCTATTTGTTCGGATACTTGAATTACTCCACCCCATCAGTCTCCTGCCACCTTAAGAAGGAACTGACAGCAAAGAGGGTAGAGAAACGGACTCCAGTTATTGGCTGCCGTCAACTGTGATTGCATCCTTTCCTTTTTCTGCTTGCTTAGGGCTCTTTCTTAATCGTCTAGCACTCTGGACACCAAAATAACACAAAAACGCAATGACATGAGAGCATCTGTTTCAGACAGAAACTCAAAGCAATGGGATCTAGAACAGTTCATCCATTTTAACCAAGAATCAGTATCCTTTACTAGACACTGGAGAAAATTAAGCAGAGATGAAAATGGGGTAAATTCCAAACTGAAAAATCTTGTTAAAACACTAACACAAACAATTGAAAGAATTCACAAGACCACACTAACAACTGTCCCTAACAAAAGCAATATAAAGCAGTAGAAAAAGGGAAAACAAATATCGCAAAATATATACAAAAAAAAATAGGTGAAGTACGACAATGGATGTAGTAATAGACTTTGACTTTTAGAAGCATTATGTTTTTTTATTTACAATGGGCATGAGCTACTCCCATAACAAACAAACCCGACTGTCGGACAAGACAAACTAGGACGAAATAGGGATCCAATTTTCCACCCTGAGACTTCAGGACTATACCTACAGACCATTTCAAGTAGGCTTTGAAAATGCTATTGCCGACATAGTTCTATTGTGATCAAAGAAAGCGTTAATTAAATTTGGGTTTTTCACAAAAAGCTGTGAAAGAGTTTTGGTAGTTTTCAGTTTCTCGTGGTTAAATTGGAGTCGTAACAACGCCATATGATTTACTAGTCCTGTAAAATTCTGATTTTTGGCAAGACTTCGATCGCCAGCCACTGCAGTAGCCAGAATTTCAATTCGTCGGACATGGCAGAAACAAGTGAACTACGAACAGAAACACACGCTAATGGCTTCAGTAAGCGAAAATTGTGCTCTATACTTATAACCCTTGGCACTCTGTTTTGCTTAACAAAAGGTTAAGAACGCTTATTTCTAGAACTAACTATTGGCGGATATATATGTAGCAGTAGAAGGAACAGTATGTAGAACAACTGAAGAAGAGAAAGAAGACATGTTGCTAACCTTTGAGTGACCAGGAAGCGGATCGAGACTGACAGAAAGCACGGACATCTTTGCAATTTCCGTAACAGCAGCGTCTCGGACGCCGGGAACATCACTAACCAAATGCTCGTAAGCAGCTTCAAAAGCCTCCTGCCAAAAATTAGGCAGTCTACTACCCTTGCTCTGCGTGTACACATCCCACATATGCCTCACCACTTTCTCTCTCTCCTCCACTTCCTATCCCCAATAAAGCATAATCGAAAGCAACAAAAGTCATATATGCAAATATCTATACTACCGAAAAACAGAGAGAAAGACGGACAGGAGAACTCAAGGTAGGTACCAGAATATCAAAATCCTCCGGTATCAGTGAGTCAAAGCCATCGGTGAAGCGGGTGAGGCCACCGGCAGACCATTTGAGAGTGACGGAACCAGTGAACATGGACCAGAAAGCTAGGAGAAGAATCGCCGCCAAGACCCCAGAACTTGTACGGCCGCGTCCTCCCGTGTAGCCCAGCTTCCGAGCGCTCTTTCTTCGCCGTCGTGTTTGGTGAAGGAACCGGTATTATCGTCGGTGGAACGACGTCATTCGTCCTCATCGCGTCTTCAAATTAATTATTGAAGCAGTACTGCTCAGAGCTGCACTTTTGGTTTGGTATGGGTTCGGGTCCGACACGGGACCAACGGAAGTGGTCGGTCGGATTTCAAGTCGATTGGTGGGACCGGACATCCGGCTGGACGCGGGATTAAGTAAACGACCATTCTCATGACTAGTTTTGACCCAGTAGCTTGGCGATTTGTGGACATGGGCCGCGTGATACAGTCACCCTATTTTCTTTTTATTTTTTTATTTTTTTGCTGAGACCTTATTTTCTATTTATATAGTGATCCAGTTGAATCACTTAACCACAAACAACAATTATTTAATCTAATTAGCGTACTACTTTCCAATTCTTCGACGTAACGAGGAGCAAGATTTGTTGTTTGCTATTCCAAACGTTTTGTTTTAATTCATACAACAGATTAAACACGGAGGTTTTTCCTCTTATTTCTGAGACAAAACAGAACAATTTTTTTTTACATTTTTATACCCTCTTAACAACTATCAGCCCCCCCTGCAGTAGCTACTTGATTGGAACTTGTAAGCTCATACAAATTTTTACATTTTTCTTTTTCAGTTTTTCCCACGCCACTAACTTCCAACGACAGGAAACACAGATTTGGGGCCACAGCATGACGAATGCTTGTACAAAAACTCGAATCTGCTTGACGAGCGATTACGCCACCAGATTGGGGAACACAAGCGTGGACACAGGCCATACCAAATGAATCAATACTTCCTATAGCCCATGACGCCTTGGGAAATATCGCAGAAGTTTACCATTAACAAGTGCGTCTGCTAGAACCAAGCTCAGAAAGAAAGCGTACAGATCCGTACATTCACCTAGTGCGTCAAGCCTGTCTTAACCCCCTTCCTAGAGGTGCCCCCCAACGGTTTGGATGCTACCACCGTTAGCCCCAATGGTTCGGATGCCAGTTGGGTCCAAGTAGAGACTGCCCCTTTCCTTAGGGAGTGCATGATGGAATAACCTCAGACCCCCCATCTTCATATATCTCAACTGACAGTAGGGAACTTTCATTTGCTATTAAGATTTCACCAAGCAACAGAGACAACAGACCTGTCTTCATATATCTGAACTATGAAATGCCGAGAAGGAAACTACCATTTGCTATTTGAGATTTCACAACCAGGCAGCAACAGACACAAGCAATTGAAGAGCATCCTTTCAATGGCATGATTAAACTTATGAGAGCATTAATTTATACACAGAACACAGGTAAAAGATCACATAAAAATTATAGCAAACACAGTTTAAGTCCGACCAATATTCTGAGAGTACTTCTCTGCACGCAGGTAAAACCTTATTACAATAAAAAAAGTGCTCCGTTACTTAGGTTCTTTTACAAGCTCTTCATGCAACAGGCTGGATAAAAGACAAACTATTAATGAGCAAGGGAGCCCATCCTGTCCACGCACTACGATCCTGAAGTTCAGGAAATGTGCTCAACACCCAGTCAAGGTAACATGGATACAAATAGATCTCATTATCTTACAGTTCATCAGCAGAAATGCCAAAAACTTGAAGGCCAGAGCCAAAAGAAATTACTCTAGCTTCGCACAAGCTGCAGAGTTAAAAATCATACTACTATATAGCTTGAAGACCAAAACAAAAACATATTGATATTGTTAAAACAAACGGAGGGCCAACGAAATTTTAGAGGGAAAAGAACGCAAAGAAGTCAAGAAATTAAAAAGCTTACATTTAGCCAGTATAAGAAAAGAGCATGACCCTTGTAGTTACAGTCTCATTTATTGACAATTAAATGACCATAGACCATAGTGGCATCAGATAATAAGCGGAGTTGTAGTCAACACAGTTCATCAGTGTGTAGGATAAGATCAAATTCATCACTTGCCACAAGTAAATTTTAATAAAATCACAACTTGTTGTGGATATGGACAGTAATGGAGCATACAAAGGTGTGGAAAGAAAATAAGAGTTTACCCAAGCATGAAATTGACAAACGTAAACAATATGGAGCAAGAAGAATGTGGGATTCTGCTCAGAAGATTGCTTATAAAATCATAGACAAGTCTCATATGTCCAGACATATTTAAGCCACATCATCATCGCAGTGAGAATATGTTAGAAATGCAAGGCGTTACTTATGATATAGCTATGAAAGAATGGACAACTATACGGCTAAAACACTCCAAGGGGAATACAGAAAATTGACCCAGATTGCATAAAACATAGATTGCAAGTAATGAATGTATTATCAATCAGCGTCTCAGATATATTCCATAAGTGGAACTCGCAGACAATCTACATGGCATCAGTTCTGACCGCCCGTCTGCTTTTTCTCATCATTGAGTGTATATTTGAAGCAGTGCCAAGTTCAACAAATTTTCAATTGTCTTATGACTCAAAACACAGATATCGTCAAATCCATTTAAAAAAGCTTAAGCGTACAGACGTGTTTGGAAAACTAACAGAAGGAGAAGAAACACAACAGGAAAGAAACGAAAGGGCAAATGCTGGTCCAGACACAAGGGAGGCATCAGATAATAAGCGGAGTTGTAGTCTACATTTAGTTCAGTCTGTAGGATAAGATTTTTTCATCATTTGCCGTCCCATGGATTTGGGTTTTAAAAACTCAGTATAATTCCCAATGAAATGTTGAATAATAACAGCAAAAACATATTAAGCTGAGAACTAAATGGCGTCAGAAAGTGAGTTGTTGTCAGCATAGTGTATCAGTATATCAATAAGCGTTTTCGTGATATTCATCATCGCCATTTCTAGTAGGATATTGCTCCATTTACATAAGGTGAAAACTAATTTTACACCAAGGCAAAAGACTCAAAAGTATGCATGGGCAGGTAGGCCTACCTTTGGCCCTCCGCATCCGTTATATCTCCTCGCAGCATTAGAATTGCCACATCAGGGGAGGGTAAAACAGATGCACGAAACCCATAAAAAGAAATACAATTTCAAGGACTAAATCGCCGTTCTGATTCGAATAAAACGTACGTTTCAGATGCCAAAGAAGAAAAGAAAGGTTCGAGGTTCATAGGGGCGAGGGAATGTGGAGCAGGACGGAAGAAAAATTAGGGTTTTAGACAAAAGAATGAGACAGACGGCGAGGTGGAGAAGTAGGAAGGATATGGGCATTTAGGGTTTTAAGACCCGCGAGCGAAAGCAGCAGTGGATTCCCGTATCTTGGTGTTTAAAACGGCGCGTTTTGGGGAGGGTAACTACAAAAACTTATTTGGGTCTGACGGTATACCTCAATCCCCATGTAGGGCGCCACAAGGCCTCTCTTAGGGCCTGTTTTGCTGAGCCCAGCCCACCTTGAGAAAATTAGCAAAATAAGATGATTACCAGCTTTCTAAAGTGGGAAAGCATGTCAAGACTATTCATTTCTTTTCGTGTCCTTTTTTTTTGTAAAAACAGTGAAACATGAGAAGAACTAAGAAAAAAAGACAATCAGGTATTCGTTTTTGAGAAATTTAAAAATCACTACCTGAATTTTTTAAATTGACAAATCACTGCCTTAGTTTGGTTATGGCAATATCACTTCATTCTCAGTCATGTTTCCGTCTAAATTTATAACGGAATTGATAACGTGTAACATCATGTGTCAATATTTAGTCATGTTGTATGCCGCATGTCTTAAACCTTAATAAAAATTATAGTTATAACAATAAATTAAATTAAATCATAAAAGAGATTATAATTTATTATTTATTTTTAAGACATGTGACATGCTATGTGACCATATATTGACATTATGCATGCCACGTTGTCAATTCCGTTAAAAATCTAGAATGAAATGTGATAGAGAAAGTGATTTTGCAAGCATTGCCTAAACCAAAGCTTGATTATATATTGTGTGTTAGCCACTAAAAGTGTAAAGATACAGTTTTCAAGTTTTGTTTACAATTTGCATGAGAATGTAAGTAGGTTTTAAATATGTTTTTTCTAATAATATATTTTATGTATTGTTAATTATTGAGAATTCCGACTCATTTTTGTTTTTATTTTTATGTTTTAAATGTCCATATTTTGAGGAAGATGAGTCTACTGACAACGAAAACTAGAAAGGATTATTACCCATACCACCTTAGAATAAGTATTTTAGAGTGATTAATCCTTCTTAAATTTTTTCTATATATGATTATGTATGGAGTGTTCGGCAGTAAAAATTTTGGGGGTTGGAAATTTTGGGGTATTGAGGTTTGTGAAAAAAGTAAAGATATTTTATGGAATTTGATGAAAAAGCGAAAGAGATACTAAATTTAAATTAATATTATAATAAAAAAAATAATTTGACGAGAGATTATTTTATAATTTTTTAATGAGTGGAAATTTCCACCATCCATCGAACACCACCATAACAGCATGAATTTCCTAATCCTATTCGGGAATGGGGTGTTACCTGGACAATGATTTTTAAATTTTCTTTCATTTTTTTAAATAAAACCGATAGCTAAATTTAGCTTTATATATTCCACGAGTGATCATAAAGGAAAACTAAGGAGAAATTACATAATCTTAAGGCCTATTTTGCTCCATATGTATCAGTTTAAGCTCCATCCTCACTAACTTCTGTTAAATAACCACAACATCAGAGAAAATAAAGAGAGAGAAAAAGGGATTCGCAGACCACCTATATGTACACGAATTCTTCTTTAACTAGGAATTCGAAAGACAAACATACTAGCTCTCTGCAACTCCTTGCTCTCCATCAGCCTGTTGGTCCCTCTTGATCTCAGCAGGAGGCAAAAAGCAATCCATGGACAAACCACAAATGTTGAAATCCACTTCTTCAATTCTCCACGTCTCCTCGATCTTCCTTTTCTGATTGTACGCCTCCCCATACCTATACAGTGTCGTAGCAGTCCGACCAGCATGTGCTATGTTGATCCCATCGATGTATCTGTAATCCTGCATGAATGATTCCATGCTTGTTTCCCAAAACACACTGTCGTTCCCCTTGATAGACTTCATTCGTACCAGTTTCACGTCCTCGAATTGGACGAGAAGCCCTGTGCGTTGGCTGAAATAGCCCCATATTCTGTGGTGGACGATTTCCGTGTTAGATGTACTTTGTGCTTTGAGGATACAGGGGGCTGTTTCAAGCTTAAGAACGAAACAATCCTCGTCATTGACGGTTTTCTCCCCAATGCATAAAGCTTCTAGGAACAAGTTCGCCGTGCTCCTGGGATCCAATCCCTATTGAGATCATGAAGTAAATTAATGGACGCGTGTACGTAAAAGGCGAAGAAGTACATATTACATGTACGACATGACAACTAATAAGTTATAACCTATGGAACTGATCTACGAGATCCTTATGGGTTTAATCAGGAAGATGAGAAAAGTTCAGCTGTAATTGTTTCTTCCCTTCTATTTTCTTACTTCTTATATATATACCTGGAAGAACCGACGGAGGGGCCTTGGAGGGCCTTTGTTTGCGTGACAAGGTTGAGAGGACGACTGGTTCCAGGCCACCTTGCCATCGCTGCCTGCACTGACCTTGAAACCAGAAACAACCAATTCGAAGTACCACAATTCCGGATTCTTCTGCCATAGTACGAATCCACCAACCTCACAATTGCCTTTGGCACGCGCACTATCATCATTACCGTGGTTCATTTCTGACCCCAGCATCTTCACCTGTCCCACAGCATACATGCTGTTCACTGAATTTAGTGCTGCTTGTCCTCCAGTTGCTGCTACATACTGTTGTACTATGTATTTGGCAGTAGAAGCTTCCTGTTCAAAAACCAAATCATTTGTTAGCTATATCATGATACATTCCACTACTCCGGGTCTTTGTGGAGTTTGGTCTGTGTGTTGTAATCATATGAACTTCTGTGAATCTAGAAAATTCTTCCATATATACTGGGCTTAATCACCGAAAAATGAAACAGTAAACACCTATTGGAAACATTCGAAAACAACCACCTAAAGAATCCATTTAAGAAACTAAAGAATCCATTGAGGTTGCGGTTTTTCTTCTTCTTCCCGCAGTCCTACCACCATGCGCTATTTGATTGAAGGTGTTTGCAGTTCACCATCGACAATACCAGTGACCGAAAAGAAAATGGGTATCACATTTTTGGATCAGTAAACGATCTCATACGTGAATAACAATGTCCGGTACTGCTACCAATCTCTGAAGGAGTTAAGAGGACAGACTGCAACATAAGGCTTCAAACATAAACAAATGCCTTTTACGAGATCACGTAGCTAGCATTGTAGATGGTATAACATTTAATATGGGAAGGTGGAGAAACGACGTAGATACTTTCAATTCTCATCGAAGTCCTGAAATTGATTATACTTCTGGAAGTAAATGACAATGAGGTAATTCGTCGAGACGAAAATATTTGTGGTCTTGAAAGGAAGAAGAGAAGTTTGTGCTTACAATAGTACAATCTTTGATGGGGCGGATCAGCGGCTGGCCCGGATGGACCTGAAAGGGGATGAGAGGAGAACCAACAAGCTTTAGCAATGCCATAAACTCATTCTTCGATGCAGCCGCAAATGACTCATCTGCACTCTGAGCTCTCATCAAAGCACGCAAATTTTGCCAACGAACGGCGGCATTACTGCCCATGTTGGTAAACATCTCCTCAGGTATAGGCACCTCCAGGACGGTGTCCAGACCATCTTCCTTATGGATATTAGGACACAGCTTCCTCATGGGACTGGAAAACCATCTAACTGTATATAAACTCTATGAAAGATTTTGGTGGAAAGAGAAAAGGTAATCCTCTCAGAGAATGAAAACCTCTCTCTTTTTCTGCCCTAAGGGTGGATTTTGGGTGGTTGGATAGAGCAGGTGATTTTGTGTGAAACCGGTGCCAAATGAGAATGGCAATGAAAAGGAGGGGAGGGAGAGAATTTACTTGCCAAAGGTGCTCCTTGCCCGTCGGTCTCGTGTGAGCACGGTTTTGGCGCACATATCTAGTTGCCTTAGATTAAGAATTACCTGTCCACCACCTAATTGAGAACAACCCATAGGTGAAATAGGTTATTTCTACATCCGTATACAACCAATGGTATGATGCCACATCATCATATCTATTGATTCAAATTTGTAATGGGGAGGTTGGATTGTATGTTCAATAGTTTGAAGAATATTTCATGTCAAGGTGATGTTTGAATATATAAATATTTTTAAAGAAAAATTTTAAAAGTTTTACACAAATTCCAACAACTTCTCTTTCATTTAAAAAAAATACATTAAATATTGTCTCTCCTTACTTTTTTAACAAACTCCAATAAAAATCATTCTATAATCAAATATTCTTTAACTTTTTTACTAACTTTTTACAAACCTTATAAAAAGTCAAACTCAAACATTTTGTCCTCCAATTTCAAATTCTTAAAATTTTACTTGCCAAATTTAGGTGATATTTGGATATGATCCATAAGCGTGGCCAAAAACTTTGGCCAAAACCGAAATTCCATATATTTCGAGTCCAATTTCAGAATTTTGGTACTGATTTCGGCTCATATCATAATCAAAACCATAATGCATTTTTTGGAATCAGCACTGGAACCGGAAATTTCGATTATGTTTTTTATATTAAAAAAATAGTGCTCAAAATATTTTTCGATGTCCATAATTTTAGAACGTTGGTTTTATTTAAAATTTTGAATTAATATTTATTTTACATTTTATTTATTTTTACTTTATGATATATAATAGAAAAATTTGTCCAAAATTTCGACCCAAAAAAAAAATAGCCAAAACCCCACATATTGGAACCAAAATTCTGGTTGGTTCCATTCACATATTTTTGAAACCAAATATTGTATTTCGATGGGTACCGAAATTCAAACCTGAATATGTTCTGTTATCCACCCTTGGATATAGAATATTTTCAACTATTTAATAAATATTTTCAAAACTCAAAATTTTTACAACCAAACATCAAAATCTTAAAATTTTCACACAAAATTTTAACAATTTTTCACACTAGTTTCAATACTTTTTCATTAAAAAATTACATCTAATATTCTCTCCTTACCTTTTAACAAACTCCATTACTTTTAGTTAAAAAATTCATAAAATCTTCTCTTTTCTTACTTTATAACGAATCTTAATAAAAATCATTCTGTTACTTTATAACAAATCTTAATAAAAATCATTCTGTAATTAAATATTCAACTTTTTATAAATTCCATAAAAAGTCAAAACTCAATAATTTTCTCCACAAACTCAAATTCTTAAAATTGTTGCTTGTCAAACGTCACTGAATCAACATGTTTGATCGGCAAGTAGTATAGTTGGTAGCTGTGTTGTGAAAAACGGTTGCATTGACTCCTGAGTCCTAATGGCTGCTCTCTTTTTTTTCTTCTTGGAAATCTCAAAACCATATTATAAACCGAAGGCGACCGAATAGCTACTCATTTTGCATTGCCCACGCGGAGTAGACTTTGTTTGTTTGGTAAAATTTTAGTGTTGTTAAAATTTTAGGTATTGGGTTTAGTGAAAAAATGAAGAGAGATAATTTTTTATATTTTTGTAGTGAAAAGTAGTGATTTAATGGGAGAGAGATTATATTATAATATTTTATTGTATTAAAATTTTAGAGGGTGTAAAATTTTAACACGCAGAAGCAGTTACTGACGAACTTTGGAAAAGGTTGGTACAAGAAAAGCCGACAGATTTTTTTTTCTATATTTTTAAATTTACATCCCAAACTACGTGATTTTGCACCTAGCTGCCAATGTGTCTAATCTTTGCACTCCTTCCTACATTTTTGCGACACGTGTTTTATTTTTCTTTTTGACTTCAACCGTGAGATTATAAAAGCATTTGGGCTGTAGCCCAATTCATTATGATCCAAGGACTGCACGAATGACCCATGAAAGCACGAAGAGCAAGATGGACCAAATTAAATCTAACTTAACTTTTGCGAATTACCAGAAGCTTTTGCGGCTGTGTTATGCATATCGACTGCTAGTATCATCGATAGTGGGTTTTTTTTTTCTGAGCATCATCGAAAGTAGTTATTTTGATTTTTATAATTTATTTGTTGGAAAGATTATGAATTGTTTCACTTCACCTACACTGAATCGATGACCTTTATAATGTCAATTCGTCAATTGTCTGCAATATTGATGAGATAAAGTGTGTATACATAAGCGGAGCCAGGAAGCTGATTAATGGGGGGCAAATTTTTAAAGAAAAATGGTAAAAAAATAATTTATTTGAAAAAAATAAAAAATAAAAAGATGTAGGTGTACAAATTTTTGTTTTAAGGAGCCAACCGGGGCAGTGGCCCCAGTTCGCCCCCTGCCTCCGCCGTATATATATACACGCACACGATAAGATATTGATGAGACTTGTGTTATGCTACTTTCATGGTCGGCCTTATCTCTCTATATATTCAACCTTCAAATCTTCAGACACTCCTGAAAGTGAAGTCATTTTCGACATGGCCGAACATCTCAAGCTTAGATTTGCTCGTGCCATGACTTCGTTCCAACTCTGCCGTTCAAAATATCCTTCTACTTTCCCAGAAATACCATCGTCGGCAAGTTATCCGTTGTGCCCGATTAACCCCAAAGCACTGGACACCGTCTACCCCAACCTCCCTGCCCCACCGTCAACACCTGAACACGCTCTTCATAAATGCAGAGAGTCATCAAAGATCATATCTATCGGCTGCAGCACGGCTCATCACCGGATCAAACCAGGAAGAAAAAGGAGCAGATCGTTACAAGTATTTGGGCCGGTGGATGGTTTTGCAGTGAAGGCGAGGCAGACACGGCGAGCAAAACCCTGGTGTCTTCCTCCATAAAGAACGAGATACAAACCGCAAAGAAGGCTCGTAATCGTGGTCATGCTCTGAGAAGCGAATCGACGCACGAGGCAAGAGCGTTCATGATACCGTGTACGGTGCATGGACAGGTAATGGAGGAGATCCGTTATGGTGTTAAGCCGTCCGGTGTTAAGCAGTGTGAGGTAGTGGTCATGATCACACCGGTGTCCATCCGACGGTCATCCATCTGCCAGTAAATTAATGAGCAGCTGCCCTCCAAACCGGGTCCGGTGTGAAGCAGTTTTTGCCCAGCCGGTGTTAATTAAACCGGTTTGAAGTGATTTCAAACATTACATATCGAATTGGGGTCGAGATCTGCCTCCTCCATTTCGAAATCCAGAGGAGGGACTCGTTTGGAAAACCCACCGTCCCGACTTGGATTTACATTGGAACCCGAGATCTGTCTCCAAATCGTTAAGTCTCAGTCTCCAAGTTCTGTACAGAAAGGTGAGCTTTCAATCTCTGCCGGAAAAATCCATTGGTTATTGATTGCCGCTTAATTAGGGGCTTAATTGTTCAGACATGGATTATCGTCAGTTTTTGAGCTTTGTTAATGGTGTTTCCTCCCCCCCCCCCTCTTTTTGGGGTTTCAATTATTTGTAGTGGTTGTTCATCTCAGAGCCACCGGCGATGCACCTATACTCAAACAAACCAAATTCAAGGTATTTCTCGAAATGTTTTTAGTTGTCCTTATTTGTGTTTGCTGAAAAGTATACTTTTATTTTCTGACTGTTAATCCGAAGACCCGGGTGTGAAACCCCAGTTCTTTTTTTTGGGGGGATGTATTTCGCGTTTCTGTCTACGTCCTGTATGAGTTTCTGCAAGTCAAATGAGTCTTGGTTTCCCCTCTTTCGCATATTGGCCTTTTGGTTCGTTATAAGCCTATGGCGGCATAATTACTGAAAATGCTTGCTTTCTATTGCTTCATATCCTACAGATTTGCCATTCTGTTTGCACGTCTTGTCCGCCTTGTATGGTGACGGTTGCTATATGAATTTGATCGTTTGCATCTAGCAGTGAACTTGGCTTATGCCCATGGGTATAGATGAAACGTGAGTGAATGTCTTTGGTAGTCATTCCATAGCTTGGGCATAAGTTACACTGGAAGTTCACAATAGGAAGATGGTGGCACGATTCTCATTCCTGTTTTCGTTCTCTGTGATTAGGATTCATAGGACATTTGTTGCCAGAAACCTATGATTGGGGCATCCGTGCCTACCATGTTACAAACTTGTGCTAGCTTCCACTTTTAGTTGCTTAACAAGTGACGGCGATGCACCTATACTCAAACAAACCAAATTCAATGTTCTTGTCTATAGATGTAGGGGTTATCCTTGTCTTCTCAGTAGTTCTTGTCTATAGCTGTAGGGGTTTTTCCTCCAATTGCCTTACCAGTGCAAATACAACCTTTAGGTATAAAACCTTGGAAAAATATTGCTAATATTGTTGATGGTTAGACTTTGGTTGTCATAATATAGTGACAATTTTAATCTTTCCATTCACAATCATGTACCAAATGTCATTAATGCTATCTGCAGGAAAATGACCCCGTCGAGGAGTAGTGGAAGGAGTAGCTCCAGTCAACATAGGGGAACCCCATCCTCTAGTTTTGCAACTAGTTCATCTGTCACAATGGGTTTCGCAACAGCTGACACGTAAGTTTATATTACCATTTTGATTCCTAAATTTTTTGTGTATACCTACAGTTGCTAATATATTATCCCAATAGTGAAAGCTCAGGCACACGCCCCCAAACTTATGTGAGGAAACTTGTGTGCTTCCGTGGAATTGAAGTTGTCCAGAAAACCGCATATACCCCAAACAATTACGGAAAACAGTTTTATGGATGTAAAAAATACAAGGTGAGCAATTTCTTCTTCTGCATATGAGAAACAATTTTATTTGGTCATCCTTCTATTTATGTACTTAAGTTCCCATAATGACGAATGTGTTGGGTGCAGTATGGGGAAAATCACCATTGCCGCTACTTTGCCTGGAGCGATTGGTGGGTTAGGCAAGACAGGGCGCATGGGGGAGAGGTGGCACACCATGACTATGCGAAGCCTGAATTGGAAAGCACGAAGGCTGGAGATGTGTTGCAACCGAATGGTCGAGGAGCTCATTTTGGACCACGTTCGAGAGAAATCTACAGTGAGTTAGGTGTTGTAGAAACAGCAAGCATGTAGTGCAAGAGATCTTGGACCGAACTGGGAAAACAAGCACCTAATATAACCGAACTCTCCAACCACACCAATTTGTACATATGGGAAAACAAGAGATACCTGAACGAGAGAGAGAGAGCAGTCGAATCGGGACGGGTTTCGGATTTCGAAATGGAGGAGGCAGATCTCGGCCCCAATTCGATACATAATGTTTGAAATCGCTTCAAACTGGTTTAATTAACACCGGCTGGGCAAAAACCGCTTCACACCGGACCGAGTTTGGAGGGCAGCTACTCATTAATTTGCTGGCAGATGGATGGCCACCGGTGTGATCATGACCGCTGCCTCACACTGCTTAACACCGGACGACTTAACACCATAACCGATCTCGTAACGGAGAGCTTCACGGTGGTGAAGACGACGGAGGACCCGTACCATGACTTCAAGAGGTCGATGCTGGAGATGATACTGAAGAAGCAGATTTTTGAGACCAAGGACTTGGAGAAGCTCTTGCAGTGCTTTTTGTCTTTGAACGCAAGGGTTTATCATGGGGTTATAGTGGAGGCGTTCTCGGACATTTGGGAGTTCTTGTTTCGTGATACAGCCGGGAGTTAGCATGCTCTCCTGAGACTTTGAAGCTTGTTCAAAGAAGAAATCCGATTTTACCTTCGTTTGGTATACCTTATTGTGTATATATATATTATTTATTTCCTTTGGTTTCAGGGTTTCAGCTATTACTTTGGCTTGAGAACATGATTCTTTTTTTCTTTCTTTTTTTGCTTGATGCTTGAGAATATGATTCATACGTGTTAAGTTTGTAATTTTTTTTGTGTAACATACTTTGCTGGGCTTTTGGGTATGGAAAGATTTCCGAGTGGTACCTCACATATCTTTATCTATTGTATTTTGTTGTTTTTTTATTAGCTTAACTTATAAATTGACGTATTGTTATACCCCTAATCATACATGGAGTAAGAGAAGGAGAAAAAATGAGAGATGAGTTCTATAAAAATCAAGTCTCACATTGAAACCTTACTAAGTCGAACTTTATAATAATCTAAAGAGTTTCAAAAGTAATATTGACTAATCATTTTGAAGTCAAAGCTTAGCTACAATGGAGAGAATAATAAAGAGGATCATAAAGTTAAGCAGGCAGCTTTTGTATATATTTCAAAAGAAAGAAGGGAATGAGGTATTGTGTCTTCAGATCTCAGATAAATTCATCTGCCACAAATCACTAGTTCTTTTCCGTACAATACAATCAATGCAAACGTGTAAAAGGACTAAAGGAGTAAGTCAATAGAAGGTCAATAGTGTACAACAGTATATATACGGTAATTCTCCAGGACAGGATTTCTCTCTACTTCTGTGGATTACTTGATGAGATGCCAAAAAATGCAATTATACAAAAACCAGGTATCTCAAAGTTAAATAACCAGCGGTTCGTGCTTTTCAGTATTTGATTCCGACAAAGATGCCACGTCCTCCTCAAAAACCCTGACGTGGCACAGCTTCCCACCGGCTTCATCAGCAAAAGTAATTTTCTTCCTCTCCTTGGAGAGTACATTTGCTGAAGAAGCAGCACCTGTCTCAGCCAATCTCTGCAATGGATCGACTGGAACTTCACCAGCAAAAGTAGATTTCTTCTGGACTACGATTCCTGAAGAACCGGAACCTTTCTCAGTCAATGCCTGCAATCAATCACAAGAAATAAATCTAACAATTGCCACAAAGCCATTAATTAATAAATCATTTTTGTTAGCAAAATCAAGACCAAACATTACAAGACGTTTTCATTCATTCCTTAAAAGCACATGAGGAACAGACCATGATTTTACAAAAGCGGTTGCAATCCCTTGCCATCATGGAAATCCATCTCCTTGTGCTTTCTTCAACTCTTGCTGCGTTCTTAGTGGCCATTCTTGCCTGCCGACATAAGGAACATTTAAGGAGAGTGATATCTATGTGCGGGAATGCATTTTATCATACTTAAAATTGTCTACAAATCTGTATATGCTCAAGGACAAACCGTACAAGAAAACAATAGTTTTGCCTAAATCAACGTTGAAACTTAGGCTGTAAATTTTGAGATCGGTAAGCAATACAACGATTATATACTCTATGCAACCCAACATGCTAATCAAGACGTGCAAGGATATTCGCAAATGAGCCAAATGCATAATGCAATCATTAAAACTGAGAGCTAAAACACAATGTTAAGTCGCCAGCAGCTTTGTCAAAGTTGGATCTGATTCATCAATAATGGATCTAGTTTAACTTGTACGGAACTAATACAGGCTTGACCTTTCCCAGCATCACTAAATCAACCACTACACATGAAGGTCAGATTCACAGTGACCCAGTCATAGATAGACTACAGAAGAGTGCTAAGGACGCAAATAAGAAGTCTCCCAAATAGACCAGTATACTACTATGGACTGTAAACCTCCAGGATCCAGACACAACAGTAAGAAGATCATAGGAAAAATTGACAAGTCAAGCTTGATCAATGTAGCAAGACAATAATATGACAATTCAAGAAGAATCACACCTATACAGACCATTGCACAACACCAAAGTAGGTGTCAATCGGCTTAAGTGAGATACAAGGAAGCGTGGTGTACACCTTATTTATGTTACTATAAAAAATGCCAACTATCCATAGCATAGGGGATTCCATTGTCACTTTTAACGGTACAGCAGCCAAAATTCTACGACATTGCACTGACTTGTATTTACTAAAACCTGTACGCATCTTAAAAATATTTGAAAAAGGGCCACAGAAATAATTTTGTCCGGCTTCAAGATCCAGGTCAATGTGTCATGCCTCTTTTACCTGCTAGAAAAAAGGTAAACAGCTAGTTTCATGTGTATAGTAACTCACCCTATCCATGTCATATTTCAAGGATGAAGCTGGACAGTCTTCAGGGAGCAACCTCTCTTCCAGAATGTCCTTCATGGATCGCAACTCTTTTGTGAGTTTTGTGGCAAGAAATTCAAAGTCCTTCATCTGCTGCTGTGAGAATTCAATGGCACTCTGCGTACATCTTTCAATGGAGGTACACCCAGTGCTAAAACGGGGTGGTACAGCACAAGAAAGATAAGGAACCTTGTGAACACCTTTCGGAGGTAAGCCTCTCTTAACATTCCTTTTTTTCCTAGTAATTTGTGGAGGGTTAACACTGAATTCAGCTCCCCCCAGATCATGCCCTTCAACTCTATCAAACTTAATCTTTCCAAAGTAGGATTCCCCCCTACATTCTTGTATGATGGAACAGAAGGAAGTTAATTAAAAAGTGAATGTACACAGAGAATCTCAAAATGCTTTTTTCATCACCACACATAAAATGGAAAACCATATATTAAATTCTTGAGTAAACAAAACGGAATTCACACCAAATGACCAAAATGAAGTTTAAACAATAGAACCAAAGTTATTTCTTGGGATCCAGTAATTATCTTCCTTTGAAACAGTTGAAAAAGAAAAGTTAGGCCATATTGAGTTCTATGTGATACTAAAAGAACCTTTCTAAATTGAAGTAAAACATAAGAAAAATTTCTATCCAATAGGGTTTCAAGGAAACTTTCTGCTGCTCTTTAGCAACAATGGGATTGTTATGCTATTCCACAAATTAAAAGTTGCTACAACTCTGAACCACAGAACCTCAAATGAGACTCAAGAATCCTTACTGAACTGGATTTCGGGTGTGTTTGTGTACCAAAATTTTACCCCCTCTAAAATTTTAACACAATTAAATATTACAATATAATCTCTCTCTCCCCATCAAATCATTACTATTTACTACAAAAAAATATAAAAAATTACCTCTCTTCACTTTTTCACTAAACCCAATACCTAAAATTTTAACAACTCTAAAATTTTACAACACAAACACAACCTTCATCTACAACAGTACAATGAACTCCATGTTAGTCTCTCTGTACAGTTTTTTCCTTTGCTTTCTTTGAATCAAGTTTATATGAGATTAATTTAGAAAACTCTAAAATCCGATATTTTCATAGGATTTGTCAAATTTTCATCTTCTATCATTTGATAAGACTATACTATAATATCTGAAACACCCTGGCAAACACAGCATCTTTTGTCATTCACAACCACTTCTAAGGAAGGACCCGTAAGTAGGTGTAAACATGATGGCTCCATAGATCCAAAAATTATACTTTGACACTTACTGTAATATTCATTGTCAGTTGACTGCATAGAATCCATAGCCTTAAGAAGTCTTTCCTGAGAAGTCGGAGAAATGGCCTGAAGGTGAAAGCCCCTGATGAGAAACAATATCAAAACGTGTAAATCAAGCTAAAGATTATGATATTCGCATACCTTTCTGGTTGGAAAGAGCCTCTCAGGAGGATGCTGAGAGTTTGAATGATGAAGATATCCAAAACCAACTGATGTCCTAATCGCATCAGCAGCATCAAAGGGATTGACTCCTGCTGAGAGGTTTATGTCTGCATTAGCACAGGCAGACTTTCGGAGTTGCTTCACTTCAGCTGTAGGCGAATCATCCTCAACATAATCCCAATCAGGGGTCAGGCTTTCCTCATCAGTAGAGCTGGCTATCACACTGTCTTTGAAATTAGAAGGTAACTTAGATGCAATGCTTTCCTGGGGTGCATATCCATCACCTCTGTAACCTAATTCCACGCCCCGAGCGTTTTTATGAATGGTCATACAATGCACTTGACCATTAATATCATTGTTAATCTGCGATGACACTTGGTTCATAGGAGATCTATTTTGAGAGATACAAGACCTATGAGAACTATGATCAGCTGTTGAAGAAATGGTTTCTGGGGAGTCATCACTCAGAGCTGGATGGATATACAACTGTCCCACAGATACTGGCACAGCCAAATCTGAGCACTCGTGAATGGTTGTTTCTCTATTATCTTCCTCCATAGAAGCCTGACCTGAGGCCCTTGCAATCTGAACAGACTTGGGATCAGTGAGTTCTATATACTCATAACGAGCTTCGTTAGTAACAGAATATGGCAGCTCTTCAGTCAATGAAATGGACACCCACTTCTCCGAAACACATTCACGAGTTGTTTCATACGGGGTATTAGATACATTGTCATAAGAACCCTCTGGCTCATCACAAAGCAAGTAAGGATCACCATCTATAGACATAAAATTTTGGTGACCTGAGGAATCAGGCTCAGAAACATCAACTCCAATGTTGATAGACGGCCGCATATCCCAGCTAGACTGCAGCATCACTTCATCCGTTGGAACCTTAATATCATTGTTATTCTGCAATAACCTGCTATTCATAGGGGACCTGCTTGGAGAGATACCAAGAACATGACAACTATGATTCCCCGTTGAAGAAGTGGTCTCCGGGGAGATGTCACTGGGAACTTCATGGGCAGATCCTACGATCTCAGGTTCTGGCACTGGTACTGGCAAATTTGAGCACTGAGGACTGATTGTTTCTGGATTATTTGCCTTCATAGAATCCCCAACTGAGGCCCGTACATTCTGGAAGGAATTTTGATCTGTAGTTTCCATATACTCATGACAAATGTTATTAGTAACACAACATTTTAGTTTTTTTTTAGGTGAAAGCGAGTCCTGGGTCTGTGAACCACATTTATTAGCTGTCTCATGTAGTTCACCAAAAAACATTTGACAAGAACCCTCTGGCTCTTCGAAGAGCAAGGCAGGCTCACCATCAACACACCTGAGATTTTGGTGATCTGAGCTATCAGGTTCGGGAACCTCAACTTTGACATTGATAGCAGGAAAATCACTGCTAGATTGCAGCAAAACTTCATCATTTGAGACCTGTTTAGCTTTAACAAGAGACTTGGCACCTTGGGATAAAGTTGACACATGGTCTTTCATGCACTTTTGCTTTGCCTTCATATTCTTGGATTTTTTAGATCTCCAACTACTGAGAGGCTCCTTAAGATCAAGATCTTCTTCCTCTTGTTTTACACAGTAGGAAGTTTCGGCAGTTTCTGTACTCAATCCAATGCATCTTGGACGTTCCCTTTTCTTTGCTTTGCATCTCTCCTTGAGTTGTTTTAGGGTCATACTGCTGAGTCCTAAATCATCCAAGTCACAGTTGATTCTTTTGTCTCCACCATTGCAACATGAGTCGAAAGTTTTAGGCTCTCTTTTGATTGTTCTTCTGTCCGCCATATCTAGACATGCCCTTTTGACCTCAAAACTATCACTGTCAAATGACAAGCTTCCAGTTGGACATACTGGTGGAAAAAGACTGTGATTTTTGGCATCTGCAGCTTCATATACGTCTTTTATGTTCTTGAAGGTGAGTGCAGGCCTTCCACGAGTAACATTGGGGATTTTTGTCACCAAACCTCCTTTAACAGCCTGGATAAGGTGAACATGGTTGCAACTCCTTAGCTCCATTTGATGAAGATGAAACTTGGACAATCTGCACCATTTCAGGGACATTCATTTATCAATCTAAAATGGCTGCACTAAAAGCAATCAGCAACTTCGCTCATAAAGAGGAAAATGCAACATCACAAAGTATCAATACGACTAGAATAGTACAATGCGCCAAACGATTGTAATCAGCTGACTAAAAAGAAAAATGCTAGCTCAGACAGAACATAAAATAACTTTCTGTATTAACGAAGGCAAGACATTATTGAATGATATCTAGCTTTTTGTAAGCAGAGTTCACTACAAACACAATTAGAATCACAAATTTCGCGGTCATGGTCTCCATATGTGCATATGGTCCCATGTTGTAACACTCCAAGGAAATACTAGCAATAGATGTTCTTCAACTCCAAAAGGACGAGTCAATGTTGATTTTAAAGCGCCCTCGAAAGCCCCAATCACACCTAAGAAGGATTCAAAATGAAACTTGGCTATCAATTACTCCTTACCACTCCATGTGGGATTGGGGCCTTACACATGCTTCAGTGAATCTTCAGTTCATTTTAATTTTGACGAACTTTACCTAATGTAACTGGTCTTTATTTATGACCAGATTGGAGAAATTGAGGGTTAAAAGAAAGGGAACAGAACCAAGAAACTGTATACTTAAAGATATCCCCCTCCATGTACCAAGGACAATATATGGATGTAGAACTCAAAAATATAGGCAATAATGAAATAATATAAGTCCTTAACTTGGTTCATGCATTCTGCACCATGCTAGTTTTCAATGGGGTGGAAATCTGATCTAACAATCAACGGGTGTCTTTCTTTAAGAGATTCCAAATTGTAAATATCAATTTCAGCTTTAGGTGAGCAAGTTCTGCATAATATCCATTTGCATTTGACATCATAAGAAGCTCTTTAGCACAACAATCCTTAAGGGATTACTTAACCCCCCCCCCCCCCCAAAAAAAGGGAGTGTTGCTTGCATAAAAGCTTATACGACTTGAAATTCTAGGAAACTGCTTTTACTGTGGAAAAAATATGACCGATTTGAGGCTTGATGAGTAAACTTTAACTCCAAATGCAACGTCATGTGCAGCAAAGTAATGTGCAACTGGAATTGAGACCTCCATTCTACAATCCATCCAACCAAACGCAGTCTTAATTCAAAATTTCTAGAAATCTTCGTCCATAGAAACCCTGAAGGTCCAAATACATCTAGAGCATTCTATAAACCTAAAATCAATAACTCGTGCAACAACAACAACAAAAACAGTGTGGTTGATACGCAGATCTAACCCTTAGCTGAAATTCTGAACCCCTACAATGCAGATCTTGTGTCGTACTGAAAACTAGTCATATTTATCAAAAAATCAAAAGCACACAAACTTGCCTCAGATTAAACACTCCGTTTCACCGGGAAAGACAGAGGCGAGCTGGGGCTGGATTATGAAAGGGAAGCTCCACAGAGAGACGGAGACAGATAAGGGTGAAGTAGGGCTCGAACCGGATTTAGAGTGCGAGCCGTTGTTTGGCGCGAAGAGGGGAATTGTCTCAAAAAATTTCATCTGGACGGGAAGTATTCAGTGCGAGGATATCTAGGATAATAATTACCGCGACTCAGGCTGAGTTTGCGCCCAATATTTCACAAAATATTTCACCAACTCTCAATAAAATATTATAATATAATCTCTATTTACCATAAAAATATAAAAAATTACAAAAAAATATAAAAAACTATCTCTCTTCATTTTTTCACTAAACCCAATACCAAAAATTTTACAACACAAACATAACCTCACTCTAATTTGTTACTCGGATGGTCGGTCCAATTCACAAACACATAGACATATAAGTCCTGCGATATTAAATACTGTTAGTATTAATTATTAGATAGTAGGATCCTATATGGTCAATATTCATATTTATCTCTCTCTAAATTATAAATGATCATAATTATGGCCCAATTCAGAACCACACATATAAATTCTATAATATTTAATATTATCAGTATTAATTATTAGATAATAAGACCCTATTTGTCCTAGCACCCTAGGATAAATAGGAAGCAATGATGAAGATATTAGACCCAGGCCAACAAGAGATGAGAATAAGAAAAAGGATAAGAAGGGAGGGCAACGATACGCAATCTCTCTCTCTTTCACTCGTAATCGAATGAGTAAACAAAAGATATAGAAAAATGACGACTAGCAAAGGCATCAGAGAAATCCCCTACGGGTAGGATCTCGAGTCCTAGTTTTTTTATTTGTTTTGTAGTAAGAATGAAAGAGAATTTGAGCCTTTCAACCTGTCTCAAGCGCTGGACCTTAGGCTCAGCTTCCTCGGGTTCTTAGCCCAGTGGACTTTGTGATAGACAGTTAAATTTGGCTTCATCATTAATGATTATAATAATTTTTTTATTTGAAATTGAAAATTATTTCAGGGAAAAAATTATATTTGAAATAAAAAATGATTTAAAAAAACATTTTTTAAACTACTAAACAAACATTGCCAATATCCATGGATTTCAAAAGCACATTGAGGTTTTTTTTTAAAAAAAAAATCACTGCTTAAATTATACTACTAATTCAAAGAAAAAAATGAAGTTTAACCTAGACTTCAGTGCATATTTCAAAATTTAATTTTTTATTCTATGGTCTCCTCTTTAAGTAAGTTCCCCTCTCTTATCTTAGTAATGAATACAAAAAAATATGTAAATTAAAGTATTAAGAAGAAGCAAGACGTATCACCATAAATGTGTTGTTTGAGTGTGAAAATTTTGGGTATTGGGGTTTGTGAAAAAATAAAGATATTTTTATGGGAATTGATGAAAAAGTGAAGAGAAATAAGATTTTTTAATAAATATTATAATAATAAAAAATTATTTGATGAATTTTTTAATATTAACCTCAAATAATTGGGGGTTCAAATGACAAGTATGAAAACATAATCAAATCCAGCATTTGTTTGCTTTCACGCATGTAAACAGTTAGAAATGTTCGATGAAGATTGAATTGAATCAATTTAATTACAACATGTAAAGGACATGATAAAATACAATTACAAAAACACCCCTAATACACAATATATTCTAACATAAACTACTATAAGAGAGCAAGGGTGTAAACTACAAAACCTAGGACATGGCTGATGCATGATTTTAGGCAGGTGATATAGGTTGGGACCCAAAGTAAATATATATTATAAAAATGTAAGCTTAATTTTTACGAGTAACATTTGAAAAATAGATAAAAATGACCACATACTATACATCGTGGTCACGTTTCTTAGGGATTTAGGGTTCACAATATTCTACCTAACTATTATTATTTTTTTGTGCCTACCTAACTGTCATTATTTGAGCTAAATTCCGTGGCCGTAGATTCAACAATAATAAGGTATAACAGCAATTATATCAATCCCCAATTTATTTTCAGTCGACAATTTTAAATTTTTTATTTTCTTATCGAGTATTCGGAACAGTTTAAGTGCACCTCAACTAATCGATAAATTTACTCTTTTTTTAAGAATAGATTAGGTTCGTTGTAGCTGCATATTGGATAAACACAATTTTAGCATTGCAATTTGCTACTTAATTTAGTAAAGAATGGGCTTCCAAAGGATTAAGTCTGACCTCAAGGCTAACTCGGCACTTAAAGGTGCTATTATTGGGGAAGAGGATATATATATATGGAGTATGGACACTGCCAGGTCTTCGATCAGGACTTTAATCCTTGTGTGTTTATTTTTCTGTTTTTTATTTTTCACCCTCTTTTAGAAAATAGAAGAGGTAATTAATGAAAAGGATAAAAAAATATATAGAATTTTTCAGAGTATATAATTATTGAGCTTTATCATACTAATATTGAGAATATAATTATCCACAGTCATGTAATTCACTGGGCATGAATCTAATTTAGTGAGTTTTTTTTTGGTAAGTAGTTAAGGGAAATTCACACCCAGACAAGTGAAAATAAAATAAGATAATTCACACACTTTAAGAATTATTCGTCTCAACCTTACACTATGATATTTGGCTATTTGCGTTGAAAAAGGCTTAATTGTATCGTAGGTCCCTGTGGTATAACGTTTTTACAAATTTGTCAATGTAGTATCATTTTGTACAAACAGGCCTATGTGGTCACCTTTCTAGGTAAAAGTTAGTCATTCCGTCCATCAGACGTTAACACACTAACGACGAGCTGATCGACCGCTACATTAATCAATCGACCGCTACACGAACCGGTCGACCGTTACAAGTTTCCTCTTTGTAACAGTCGCTCATTTTGTTAGTGTGTTAACGCTTGATGAACGGAGGTATTATCTTTTGTACAAAATGATGCCATAAGGACAAATTTATAAAAACATTATAGCACATAAACCTGTAATGTAATTAAGAAAAAAAAAAGAGTAAAAAGATTAGGCAATTATTTATTTTAATCGTTTTCTATTCAAACGTGAAGCGGTGGAGGGGAGGAGTGGGCCGTGGGTTTCAGTGAGGAAAGTGGAAACGTACAAATAAAAAAATTTAAAAGAAAAAGCAAAAGGCCAACTAACCGCTCGAACTTTTTAAAAATTATTTATTTGGGGATAAATTAACAGCTAGAAGGTTTTAGCTAGAAGGTTTTGACATCAACGTTTGTTCCTCCTCTTGCTGTCTCTCTCCGTTTCTCCCCCAAAATGAAGGCTTCTTTGAAGGGCAGATATGAAACAGAGAAGAGCAGCGCCTCAGCCGCCGCTGCTACTTTCGCCTTCAATGCCGGCGATGTCAAGCTACGAGCTTCATTGACCGATGCCACCTTCGCCAACGGCCCCAGCTTAAACGGCTTGACTCTAGCGGTCGACAAACCCGGCCTCTTCATCGTCGACTACAACGTCCACAAAAAGGTACTCCCTAATTGCCTAACGCTACCGAGTAAAGGCCTCCTTGTTCTCCGGGTCATATGGCAAAGTATTACATAATTGGTTCAGTTTCAAGGCTACTATTCTGTCAAGTTTAGCTTTAATTCTCCTTTTGGTTGCCATAGCAACCCATGGGCGAGTTAGGGGGCAGCGTGTCTTCGTAGCAATTTCATCTGTCTTGGGAAACTGAAAGAGAACTTTAATCGTATAACTGGCTGACGTTGAAATGGTTATTATTACGCCCCCTTTTCTGATTGTTATCTTGTAAGATTCCAAATTATCTCCGTCTTTTATCAGCTACCAAACAGAATGATAGGTTTCTTATATTGTGAAAATACGCATACACAGGCCGAAGTTGTTATAATCTCTCTCTATCTGCGTTTGTGGAGCAGGATTTTCGGTTTCAGTTCATGAACACAGTTAGGGTTGCCGATAAACCGTTGAAGATGACTTACATTCACCACAGAGGCGACAACAGGACCATTTTGGACGGGACCCTGGTGCTGGATTCAGCTAACAAGGTTTCAGCTAATCACTCGCTTGGCTCAAGAAATTGCAAGTTGAAGTACACTTATGTGCATGGAGGAGTGACTACATTTGAACCGTGTTATGATTTGGCAAAGGATTCCTGGGACTTTTCAGTGGCAAGGAAGGTTTATGGTGTTGATGTGTTGAAGGCTTCTTACCATACATCGAGCCAATTGTTGGGACTCGAGTGGTCGAGGGACTCAAAGGATAATGGATGTTTCAAGGTATATAGAAATGAGTGATTTTATGTTATGGGCTGGTTTTTGGAAAGTGGATTTCCTTATTTGCATCTAGATTTGGGCGTTTAAATGAGCACAAGTTGTCTATAATTGTGCGTTTTTTATTGCTAATTAGTGTTTTGGAGCAAAAATTAGGGATTGAGGTGAAGTTTCGTCATGAATACACACAGGAACTTTTGACATTTTTCCTATTTCAAGAAATAAAATGTGATTAAAATTTGAATGTGCTAATTGATTGCTGGGGGATATTTTTGATCATGACTTCTCAGAATATTAGAAGATGTATGAACCTCAGAACCTATAGAAGTGATTAACTAAGAAACTTAAGAGGCTCACTAGCTTTTCAGTTATAGTATGGTGGCTTTTGGATGAGTATGGATGATGGTGCTAACATCAGCATACTTCATATATAGACAACGAGCATATGGAAATTACTTTTCATCGAGACACACCTGTGTGCACTTTTTATATTTCGAAATTTGTTTTTTGTGAAAGCTAGGATTTAGTGAAGAGCTGATGGTTATGCATGTATATATACATTTGGTGTGTTAGGTTTGAGAAAGACTGGTAATTTCCATGAGGTAGAAATAGAGCAATGTTGAATGACTCAGCACTACTTGAATGCATTGACAGCATATATATGGGTAACACTTATGGTTTTGATGGACATGTAATGCAGTGATAGTTTTTGTGAATGGAATCAAGTCTTCTTTGTAATTTTGATGGTCAGAGAGAGACTCAGCTGGTCATTAGAGAAAATAAATAGGAATATTCTGTTTCTTTTGCTATTGCATTGGGGAATCAAGCCTGCAGTTCTAGTATTCCTAAAATTTTGAATCGGTGTTTGTCATGGTGGTGCTGTAGGATTAATGGACAATTAACATTGTTCAAGGGCTTGATAATTAAAATCAATCTAGGCTCTTACAATACTACATCTCAGGAATCCAAGATGATCTATTCGGAAGAAAATCTTCAACCATGAAATGGGGAGTGCATAGTAATAGCGGAAATGTCATTTATTTAGACTTTGGGATTCCAAAGGTGCTACATGCAATGGTGTCATCAGGATTGTGAATGCTTTTTGAGTTCAAGATTGTTTTTCTTATGGTAGTAGTAACTCCAATACGCTGATTGTTGCATCAGAATTGAACTGAAATACTACAAGATAAATGTTTGTAGTTAGCTTTCAACCATTTTGGATGTCTCGTTGAGAGTTTGCTGAGGTTTCTAATGCTCATATAGTTTGTCGTCTGCACTTAACATTCAACATCATGTGAGATTTGTCGGAGAATGAAAAATTTTGTTTAGGTTGCTGGTTGACAATTTGTTAGTCTCCGCTGTTCTCTTTGTTGACAAGTTTTTTTTAAAAAAAATTTATTCTGTTGTTACTTCCAGATTTCAGCATCCCTCAATTTGGCCGAGGAGAAAAAGATACCAAAATTAATGGCTGAGACTACATGGAATTTGGAGATCTGACGGTCTCAGAGCATATGATTTTCAGTTTATTTATTGAATTTCTTGAGATCGATCGTACAGCTCTCCATTGGCTGCGACTGCCTGCAATTCTGAGACTTTAAGCATCTGTTTTCTTTTGCCCTTGAACACTGTATATTTATAAAAGCTGATCTCCTGGTAAAGTCCAGCTCAGTGGCATTGATTGTCAACTGCTAGTTTCTCTTTCGAAATATGTTCCTCTTGTTATTCTTGTGGAAAGACCTCAGCCTTTAGTGATGCATTTATCTGCACTTTCTTTAGTAGCGTTTTAACGTATGCTTTACCCTCAGGCCATTTGTTGGGGGTGGTAAGCTTCCTCTTATTGAGGGCTTGCTTGAAAATGGGCAGAGAGACTTTATAGCAGAAAATGAATGCTGCAATTTTTTTCCTTTTAATTTTGGCAGCGAGGAGTTATTACTGCGGATATTTGGAGGATTTTTTTTTTGGCACAGGCCGAATTTATGGTCGAATTTGTTGATTGGATTTATTTTTTTACTTTATTTAGCAGGTGCACTGGGCAGTATTAGTGGTCGCTTACAAAGCAAGTGAAAAAAAAAAAAAAAATACGTCAGGTTCTGAAGCGCTACTAGAGCAGGCTTGTTGAGACGAGTTTTCGAGTTGTGAAGCCGGGGTGGCGTTTGTTTGTGGAAATATTGGGGTTTTGGAAATTTTGGGTATTGGGGTTTGTGAAAAAATATAGTATTTTATGGAAAAATGAGGAGAGAGAAGATTTAATTGAATAGTATAATATTATTTTATAATTTAATGAGGAGAGAGATTATTTTCTGATTGTTTGAAAATATTGAGGGGTGAAATAATTGGGAAACAAACGCCAATATGTCGTCTCAGAAAGTCACCCTACTTGTAGGATCTGTTATCTGTGTTTTTATTTTGGCTTAAATGCACTCACAGTCCCTCCTTGTAGTGTAAGAAAATGACAAATTAGTCTCCGAAATAAAGAAAATTGCAAATTAGTCTTTGTGGTAAGGTTTTTATTAAAAATATGTCATTTCGTCCATCC
Source organism: Myrica gale (assembly GCA_963930655.1). Lineage (NCBI taxonomy): Eukaryota > Viridiplantae > Streptophyta > Magnoliopsida > Fagales > Myricaceae > Myrica > Myrica gale. The sequence goes on from OZ005599.1 coordinate 5,061,392, forward strand.
TCATCTTTTTCACTACGACATATGCTAGTCAACATTAAACACGTGTTACGTCCCTAAGTAGATCTCGTAATTTACCGGTATATGATGTTAGTGAAAGAGGGCGAAGATAAACGAAATGAGTCTATGATGTTTGTCACGCCCCAAAAATTAGCATAAATAAATAAAAGAAATTTATCTCATTTATTCGAAACAAAACAAATTAGAATGATATTGTTTTCAAAACAGAAACTTGAACAAATTAAAATCCATAATGATGCTCTCATCTATCCCGCCCACATGCTCTCTGGGCTCAATCTGTGAGCAATCTCTGAAAATAAGAAAAATAAAACGGAGTGAGTTCGACAACTCAGTAAGCAGAGAATAAAAACATATATTCTTTTATTTGAACAGAAATACAGAAAATATAATAGCTTTATCAGAAAATCCCCTTTGGCATCAACAGTAAGCCACATTGACCCCTGTGGCAGGGTTGTGCAACGACTTAACCGGCGGTCAAACCGAATTAAGCCAACAGAAAGTGGAGTTTGCCCTACTAAGACTTAGCCACGTACGCTAAGTGTGCACTAGGGAGAAACCCACACAAACCAATCCGAAGAATGAGCGCACCAGTAATCAGTAATGAGTTGGTACCAACAGCAGCAGTAATCAGTAATCAGAACATCGCCTCGGGGTTTGAAAACAATATAATATATAATATCAGAACTCAGATTTAAAATCAGAAATGATATTCAGCAAAATACAGAATCTGTGAGAAATAATTCAGAACAGTCATATAAACAATCTCAGTAGGTCTTTTAAAATTCCACACTTGTTTTCAGAATAACATAAACTTGCAATAAAATATTTTCCACAAAATCGCTTATGAAAAAAATGTTCATAATTTTTGAAGAAAACAATATAGTAGCTCCGCTTACCCAATTTCCTTCGATAATCGAATCGCCCTAGAAAACACGTACTGCAACGATCCTCAAGAACCAAAGAAAAACGTAAATACCCAACAATGGCCGAATATAGAGAGAGAGAGAGAGATATATCTCAAAAATGACTGATGTCGAAATTGAGAGGTGTGAATAATCTCTGAGCTGAAGGTCCCCTTTTATAGGCCGAATCAAAGTGTAACAACCAAAAATCGTTGCCCTTTCGAAATCCTCCATTAACCATCATAAATCGCTTGATTTATTGAGAAAACGTCAAGATCCTAACAATGGAGTTGAAGGCCACGAAAATCAGTCGAAAAGGTGCTAAAACGGATGTGAAATTGAAGAGAGAGAGGAAATTGATGAGAGAGAAACTGAAGGGTTGAAAACGGCGGCTAGGGCATAAAAATCGAGATTCCAAAGTTTGAGGAAGAAGAAGATCAAAACACACCGTTTTACTTAAAAATTCAATTCGGGCAAAACGTGTTTAAATAAAATAAAACTTCACCCTATAAGCAAAAACAACAAAGGCGCCTCTCTCCTCCTTTACGCCTGGGTTCGAATCCCAGCCTTGCAAAAATAGTGTTTTCTTTTCTTTTTAAAGACCGGGTCCTCACAATGTTAGTGAAAGAGACGAAGATGAACAAAAAAGCCTTTTTTTTAACGAAAATTTTATCACATGGATTAATTTGTAATTTTCTTATTAATTTGTAATTTTCTTATACCACTTAGACTTGTAGGTGCATTAATGTTTTTATTTTAAAGTGATAAATTTATTTTTCGCTCCCCAAAACTACGCTGTCAATATCAAATTACCAATTTGACCGCACTGTATTTTTTATGTTTTACTCATTTCAACTATAAAATCGGATAAAAAGGCACACATTGATACCGCCCGAGTCTGGTCACCCTTCAGGTGCCCGGCCCAATAGAGTCGATTATTACCGGGCGCAACGGCCCGACCCCAAGACCCGAACTGGTAATTTTGCCGTTAGATCAGCCGTCCAAAACCAAGAAAATTGAAGAAATTTTCGCGGCTCTCCTCTCAAATAAAAAATTTCGAAGTTTCCCCGCCGAAAAATCTCTTCAGGGCTAAAATATTAGTTACAAATCGGATTAGATCCGTCTTCAACTATACTCGATCTTGTTCTCCGTCGATTCCAGTCCGATATCACGGTCAGAGATGGTGAGTGACGACGATTTTCAGGTACTCTCTCCCAAGGAGGAACCGTCTCCTGCTGCCCGTGACAGAAAGCTGAAGCGCTTGAAGAAAGCAATTAGGGATTCTAGCGATCCTCCCCTCAATCCTTTAGACGAAGGCCCTTCGTCGCCTCTGGTTGATTTCTCCAAATCAGAAGCACTAGAGTTGGATGGATCGAATGGCCAAGATTCCCAGTAAATGAACGATCGGTCGCCGTCTAGGGTGCTATCAGAGGGTGTTGATGTTGGAGATAAATTGGATTCCGGTAGTTTTGATGGTTTGGGTGGTGAAGAAGATGGTTCGGGGGCTAAGAGGGCCTTGGACTTCGATTCTGTGGCTGAGGAATCTGACCTAGACTGGAGAGGGCGATCTGAGGATGGAGGAGCCAGAGAAGCAACGGCGTAGTTCTACTGGAATTGAGGGAAAGAATGGAAACAAGAAGAAGAGAAAGAGTGTTGAATCTGCCACAACCAAGAGAACGACTGAGAAGGTAATCAAGTCTCTTACGTACCCCACTAACGAATTACTTTGTTTTGTTCGTTTTTCTGTTTGTTTTTAATTGTTCTTTCTCATTCGTCTTCTAACCCCTAGCTGCTGCTATTTTACAGGAGAGAAGGGATCATCTTAAGCAGCTCCGTGTTGAGTCCCAGAGAATCTTGCGAGGTATACTATCTGCTTATAGTTTAATTGCAGCATCCTTGATGCAAGTAAACTTGTTTGTAAAGTGTGATTTGTGTTTCTAGACAGTTCTAAACTGCATCTTCGTTTTTTTAGAAACTAGAGATGTGTCAGTTAAGCCTGTACCGGTCGTTCAAAAGCCAATATCTTCAATTTTGGAGAAGATTCGTAAAAGAAAACTGGAGGTTTCAAAAAAGTGAGTAGTCCAATTTTGTCTTTTCATGAATTCGCTCCTGATATATTTATGTATCTCAGTGAATGTATTTATTTGGTCTTCATGACTTGCAGATATGTTGCTATGAAAAGAGTGTCCTTGATGAATGAAGATGATGATGATGCTTTTGCAAGGGAGGTCATAGTGGATTGTAATCCAGGTGGCTCCATTGATGAGAGGGGAGATGATGGGGTTGCAAATCTGGCAAGTGAAGAGGCGATTGAACTTCCTGCTAACATTAAGAGTAATTTAGTAGTGTCACCTATGGATGAATCCAATAATAGTATAGATGACTCCAGCCATGAAAGTATACCTTCCCAGATGGTGAGTCAAAATGTAGTTTTGGTGAATTGTAATTGTTGCAGCATGAGAAGGCATGGGTTGCAGTACTCTAAATCACTATAGACTTGCGTTCATATGGTTTCTATAACTCTTGTATGTTTTTCGTTCACCTAAGCAGATAGAAGATGTGATGAATCCTTGAATATTGTTCGTTGTTTGTTTGGACAGTTGAATTGCAATTCTGGTGGCAAAGAACCATTAATATGAACTTGTATGAGTAGAACATAAAGGGGAATTTTTTTATGTGTGTAAATGATGTTTTTGTCTGAATTTATATAAGGGTATAAAAATGTTGAGGTGATCTTGCAAGGAATCAAGAAATGCCTGCTTTTTGTGTGAAGTGGAATGGAAAATCTCAAACACTGGAAAAATAAAACTTTTTATGATCGCAATCACTCAACACTTTAAATTGTCACTTTCGACCCTCCAAGTGTGACACCTGAACTGTGTCTTTTGCTATTTTAATTTCAATAGAACCCTAGCTTTCACAGACATTTAGCATTTCCTTGTAATTTTTAGAATGTAAGTTTTAGATGGCATCATACTAAGAGGAAAAAAGTTTGCTCGGGTTGAATGGGGAGAGGGATTCATATTGCCCTTATGATGACCCCAACTAGTCGGGACAAACAACTTAGTGGTTGAGTTTAGTATTAAACTTCACAAAATTTCTACATGGTGGCGCTACATAATGTTAATTTGGACTTGCCATGTGATGTATTGCCTCTACATTGCAGGATGGGGCTCAGAACTCCGAGCAAGCATTTCGGATTCCTATTGGTGATACTCAGGTGTTTTTCTTGTTTGGTTTTGCATGTCTTATCTGTTTGAAAGGCATTATCACGACTTTGAATTGTATATCAAGAAAGAATAATTTGCCTGTTTGTGTAATGTAGGAGCTGTTTTCTGATTCCCTAACAAGTGACTCTAAGGATGAGCTATTTAGTGAGACACCAAACAGTCAATTGGAAGAAGTTCTGGCTCCATCCATACTCGCAATGAATTTAAAGCTTGATTCTGCTCCTCCTGACGATGAGTAAGAGTTCGAAGATTCTTCTTTCTTTTGCAGTTACATGAGGCAGTATCACTAGACATTGTGACCTTGTTTTAATGCTTCATCTATACACCTCATGATTCCTCATTAGGATTTATGTCATTGCAAAGTAAGCTGCTTTTACGGAATTATCTTCACTTTAAAAGGGTTCTTTTGGAATATATGTTTTCCTCTCTATTGTTAACTCTTAGAGCTGGCCAACTATCATGGGGTCCAAATTGTCTTCACCTTCTATGTGGTCTAGCTTGTATAGTTGTCAACTATTTCTCTTTTGTAGTTCTTCTGATGAAGAAGAGGACAATGACAAGGAGAATGTTGATCTCCATCCTCGGGGAATAACTGACATACCTTCCTCTCCGGATGGTGACCCTGTCAAAGCTTTTGTTGATGATGAAGCTGAGGAAGAAGATGACAGTGACAACGACCTCTTACGGTTCCAAGAAAATGAAGATGATGAAGAGATTATAGATTATGAGGAACTTAATGATATGATTGCAACTGCATATGAAGAAAATCCATTTGATAATGAAAAGCGTACCGAACTACATCAGACATGGCTTGAGCAACAGGATTCTGCTGGAATGGAAACTCTATTGCGGAAACTGAAGTGTGGTTCAAAATTGAAAGAAACTACTTTACTTGAAGAGGAAGGCGACAACGCTAGTGAGGATTTTGGCGATGAAGCTGAGGAAGATTTACAACCAACAAATGTTGCGAAAATGAATCTAAGAAAAGTAAAGCAAATGATTCCTCAAATGTTTACTGATAAGGATGATGTATACTTATCATCTGATGATGAGGAAACAGAAGTGAAGCTATCTAAGGGTTGCCTGTTTGAGAGAGCTGTAAGTTTCTATTATTCCATTGATGATAAATTTTGTTAGATAGTCTATTTGCTAATGAATGTCTGCTAACCTAGAAAAAAAAACAGAATGTCATACTAAGCTATCTAATTGGAGTTCTTGTTCATGGGATTTGCTTTGACATAGTATTTTTTCCGATATCTTCGGGATCTTGTATAACGCAATTCACAAAAAAGTAGCTGAAGCCTGAACGTTATGATATGAAACAGGACCGAGCTACACTTTTGTCACCAGCAGAGGACGAGAATTCTAGAGAAGTTTTTGGTCTTATAAAGAAGCTGAATATTGTTCCTGACACCAAGAAAGCGAAAGCAACTTGTAAGACCATCACTATAATTTTCTCATAAAAGAAGGAAATATCTGCTGTATAGTTCTACGGCCCTAAATGTGCAGTATATGTCACCATCCTGCTGGATCTCTCTTTTTATGCTAATCATCTTATTGTAATTCTTATGTTTACTCTCTGCAGCCCGTTTCGATATGTCACACATTGGAGGAAAGAAGAACATATCGTCTAAGGTAAACTAGCTTGCCCTTTGGATGATGAATGCAGATTTAGAATTCTTTAGGCTGCTATTTCACTTCAATTGATTATCAGTTTACATGACAAAGAGTGCCGAGGATAAACCCCATTATGTTAAAGACAAACATAAATAACATGGTCCGCATATAATTTTCTTTCCATGATGGTGATTCCCAATTCTTTGCTTCCTTCGATGTTAATACATTGACCTTCACTTGAATAATTCTTGAGCATCTTTTACAGACAGGGAATCTAGTCCTTGTTCTCTTTTCCCTTTTTAATCTTTTTGTACATATGCATATACGTGTACTGATGGTCCATATCTGTGGTATGGGACAAAGTTTATTAACTCTAACATTGGTAAATCTTGTAGTCTTCCTTCCTCAGTCGAGGGTCAACTCATTCTCTACCCCCATCCCTAAAGAATGCATCGAGTCAGTTCGTTCTTTTATCTTCAGTCGAGATGTCAACAATAGCATGACTGCAACGATATCAGATGATGCTTCAGATATGGTAAGCTCTAAGAAGGTGCACAACAAGGCTGAAGTCGTAATATTTCTTGTTTGCATGTACATCTGTCTATAAGATGCACCAACGTAATCAGATATTGTTTATTGTGGGTTGATTAAGAATTCTTTCACTTGGATGGTTTAAAGAGAATGAGAATGGTAGGAGGTTCTCTAATTTCTGAGTTGGCTATAATTGACTAATTAACAGCCTGTGACTTCTCCTGATAGAATATGACTGTAAATTTTCTGAGAAAAAAAAAAGACCAAGAATGTCTGTAAATGTAGTCTGCTATCACGGCATCCATTCCAGTTGCTTTATTGTAGTGGCCTTCGATAAATTATGGTTGGTCTAGTGCTGAACTATATGCTTGTTTATCTTCCCATGCTAATTTGGCTTGAACTGCCATGCAGATTCAGAGAGAAAATCGCCCAACAAAACCTCCTTCAGCTAAGTTCAGTAACTCGCAAATTAAAACCAGTACCCAGAACACGAAATATGTGGCTGAAATGAAGTCAGGTACTTCACTGTTCGAGATATTAAGGCGATCTTCAGTGAGATCTGAGCATCACACTCAGGAGGATAGGGTTGTGCAAACTGAATCTCTGAATTCAAACTGGCAAAGAAGCCATTAAAAGCAGAACGAAAAGCCTGATGTATATTTAAGGCTCTTCTTTTTTATTTTGATTATTAATATAATGAATTTTACACATCAAGTAGGTGTTGCATCCTTTAGACGAATTCATGATTGAAAAAGTTAAAAGGGAAATGTGGGTTTCGGAAGAATTTTTAGCTGATTGTAGAAGATTTATATCTTTTAGTTAAGGTCATATTAGATTGCATTTGGATGCTTCGGTGGGAGGGATATTCGGTTAACGTCTAGCTGGGTGCCTGCTGTTGCGCCTGTAAGGATTTATTGCCATTGGAAAGATACAGTGTGTGGAACAAAAACGACAGCGTTCTTGTTCAAGAAGCTTGTTAGTAACCAAACCAATAAAATTCGAGTCCGTTCTCGACTTTTCTTCTCTTGGGATGTGTTTCGGTGCTTACGAAATGTAACATTGTGCGCCCCAATTTACCCACAAAATGGTGTTCTACCTCGTGAGAGGCCGAAAGTTTGCAATGGAACGGACCGGTCGGTGAGCTCGAAACAGTAGAAACCGCGGCGTATTGTCATTGGTTTGCCGGTTAGGTGCTTCATGTCCGAACCAATTTTATCGTAGTCTTTTTTTTTTTTCTTGGATTATCGTAGTCGGTAAAAGTAGACTAATAAGTTTCTTCTAACACACTTATACGTGGCATACTGTTATAGGCCCTAATGTAAGACGGGAATAAGCGAGGCCTGACAAGATCATTTCCTTCAATTTCACCTGATATTATTACATTAAAAGTCCGTCTTTTACGGGGTGAAAAACCGAACCTCTTGCCCTAACTCGGAATGTTCGGACCGAGGTCACAACCTCAGAGAGCAACTCCTCCCTAATATCCTTAATATCCCAACCTGAGATTCCCCGAATCTAGAACACCTGGATGTCACCTAGTTTTAAGTTCTCATAATTCTTGATCTACTCCCGAAAACATCGGCAATTCACGCGTGTGCGGTTCCCTTCAGAATGGCGAAGAATCTCCACAGAGGCAAGTGTTTCTGTATACTGCTCTACTTGCTTTTCACTTTGAGTTCTGTTTCTAGTGCACTGGGAAGCTCAAACTCTGTTTCTATTAAACACGAGCACGATCCATACTGTGAACCTGAAACAGAACTGACTTGTAAATTAAATCAACAGCAAGTTTTATTAAATAAGCTCGAAGATTTGGTGGGAAACCTTAGTGAAATAGTTACTAGATTAGAATCAAGATTGTCCGAGTCTCCGAAGGTGGAGATTACTGGGGACGAGAGAGGCGATCGAGAAAAGGAGAAGAGAAGTCAACGAGGTCCCGATGATGAAATAATAGTTAGAGGTTTGGAGGATGAGGGTTTTGAGGGTAAAGCCCGAGAGGGAGAGAGACGCAAGGCGGTTTCGGTGACCAAGTATAATCCGTTTTGGTCGGAGAAGTTTGAGTTTGCGTCAGCTGTGAAATTAGATTCGGACGCTACATGTATTAATTTGTTGCCGTTTCGGGATTACGAGGGGCTTACTAAGTATGTGGCGGTTGGGGACGAGAGAGGAAGGGTTTATGTGTTTTTGAGAAATGGGGATGTTCTGATCGAGTATTTTACAATGACTGAGTCGCCTATTACGGCCATGCTTTCCTACATGTCTGTTTATAAGAATGAGAGTGTTGTGGTGACGGGGCATCAGAATGGTGAAATCTTGATGCATAGCTTTTGGGAGGGGTCGAATGTAGAAGAGTGGAATTCAGCGTTTATGAAGAATGTGGGTAAGTTTGTGTTGGCTGAAAGTGGGGAAGATCAATCGCCGATAAGTATCTTGGAAGTGCATCATGTTGGGAGGATGAGATATATTTTGTCTGTCGATAATATTGGGAAGATCAGGGTTTTCACAGAAAGTGGGACTCTCTATGGTTCAACTATGCCAAAGAGCCGGCCACTTACATTCTTGAAGCAACGACTTCTGTTTCTGACGGAGAGTGGTGCAGGATCATTGGATTTGAGAAGAATGAAAGTCAAGGAGTCTGAGTGTGAAGGATTGAATCATTCACTTGCTCATAATTATGCTTTTGATGCAACAGAGCGATCTAAAGCATATGGGTTCACATCAGAGGGTGATTTAATTCATATATTGCTCCTGGGCGATGTAAGTAACTTCAAATGCAGAGTTAGATCAAAGAGGAAGTTTGACCTGGATGAACCTCTTGCTTTTCAGGCAATTAAGGGTTATTTGCTTGTTGTTGGCAATGAGAGGGTTTTCGTGTATAATGTTTCATCGCGGCATTATGCGAGGGCTGGTGCACCTCGGCTTGTTTTCTCTGCTGGTCTTGATGAAATCCGATCATCGTTTCTAAGTTCTCAGACAGTAGATGTTGATGCCAGAAGAAGGGCAATACCTTTAGTGGCCAGTGACCGTGAAAAACTTGTTGTCCTTGGCCTTGGTAGTGGGTATGTGGGAATTTATTACTCTAGCCTTCCGGTATTCAAAGGTGAATATAATACAATACTATGGACCAGCCCTGTGTTTTTCTTTGTTCTCTTTCTGTTTGCGGCCTGGCATTTTTTTGCTAAGAAAAAGGAGGCACTCACTTCTTGGGGTCCTGATGATCCCTTTAGCTCCACATCAGCTACAACTGGAGCTCCATTAGGAGCAAGTTCTGGAGATAGATCTTTTGTGGACTCTTCTTCTAGAGGTGCGGATGTGATGGATCTTAGAGGTGGGGGTCTTAGAGGTCCACCGAGAAGGTATGTCTCTCCCCCGCGTTACCCTGGTGGAGCAACCAATTCCTTTAGGCCCGGCTCCTCCATGGATCATAACTCTAGACCAACTTCTGTTGATGCCAATTTCAGAGCATCTTCAGAGTTAAAATTCCGAGGTTCGCCTCTAGAATCTTCCGGTTTTCCGAAAAGAAGGGAGAGTTTGGTTATAAACAATCAAGTTGTAGATGAAAGTAATTGACTTGGTAAATCAATGGCTTGAAGTTTTACTTTAGACTGTTGAGCGTTCTTTCTGATATTATCCATTAAAGACAGTTCGTTTGCCTTTATGGGCTATTTGAACTGGCAATTTCTGTAACTTTTTAACTGTGTAATTTGATTTGATTGAGGAAATAATGAGGAAAGTTTATGCATATTTTTCTTTAATGTTGCTTAATTTTGCATTTATAGAAAGATACTTTTCAAGTTTGCTTGTTTTTTTTTCCTAATCATCAGCTGCCAATGAGATTAAGCATTTTTTTTAGTTTGTGGTAAGGTTCGTGCAGGTTTATAAACTGAATAACTTAACGTGAATAGGGAGCATTTAGCCTTGGCTAAACAGGAGTCCACTGATCTTAAAATTGAACGGCCGAGAATTTTGCACTGCACCTTAAACTAACACGTTTGCGACACATAAACTAACTCATACTTAACATATTAAGTTTTTTTATCTATGTTTTTTCGTTAGATTGAATGGAAATTAACTTTTATTATAACAAAATTAAGATTATATTTTAAATATTGTTATTCACCGGACTTTTTTAGGGTATAATAGATATTTTGTATTAAAATAAAAAAAAGTCAATTTTCGTTCAATTTGGTGAGAAAAAAATAAATTTAATGAGTTAGGCTATGAGTAGTTTGTGGGTGCAATATCTCAAACATTATAATTTAAGATACAAAATTCAAAGCATATGGTACTTCGTTAATAAAATATATATATATATTAAAAACAGAACAGTAGGGATATTTATATCACCTTTCAAAAAGTAATTAGTGAATTCTTCTGCACTACCCTAAACTAAACTATAAAATTAACCCTGCTGTCACTTCTTGTTGACGCCCCTAACCCCTTTTTTTTCTCAGCAAAGGTAGATTTTATTGCTAATAGAAGGCAAATACAAGCCCTAAATCCAAAATCATTCAAGGCCGGAGACAATCATAGGGGGTACAAAGGCCCATTACACATGAAGGTCTTAAAGGCCAAGAGACTACAGGCCATAAGGGCCTCTACAAACTGGGTCAACATACTCATAAATCCAAACCGGGTCCACAAGCCCGGGACACCATTCCACCACACCGAGAATGACAGAAACCATCGCCGGAGGAGGATTTGGATCAACACCTGCAACAAAAACACCCACAGAGGAGACCAAGGACCCCATGTGCGTCAAATCCACGCTCCTCAACAGCGGCACGTGAAAGACCAAGGCCCAGAGGGGGGCTGCTGGACAGGGGCCACAATAAAGCACCGGAGCTTCCGAAAACAACCATGGGTTGTGAGCTCGCCGGAATCTGTTCCACCGCTGCCAAGAATACTCCATCGAAGCAAAACCCAGAGTAAGAAACCACCACATTTATTGAAAGCGGAAAACACCACCAAAGGAACGGAGAGGAAGTGCGTAAAAGAGGGGAAATGGGGAGGCCAGCCAAGCTGGGTGTGACCAAAGATGACCACCAAAACAGCCGAGATTGAGCCTGAGACCGAACACAAAAGGTCGCCTAAGACCAAGCGAGGAGAGAGGTGGAAAGGTCATGGAAGAAGAAAGGGGAGAAAGAAAAAGAGAAAGAGAGATTATGGCTCCTCCCCTGCCCAACAGAAGGGGAGAGACTGCGAGCAAAAGGAGGGGGGAAAGAGGCGCTTCTCTCTAGGGCCGATGCTATTCTCCCACCCCAACCCCTTCTTTGTGGTTCATGTAAGCCTATTGAATTTGGTACAGATAAAGGTTGGAAATAAGCCCACTTTTCCCTTTTTTTGGAAAATTATTGTCATTGAGTTTTGGACAATTTTTAAAAAAATTCTTGTCAGTCTTTTTTTTATAATTTTTAAAAACATGTCTAAATTTCTAAAATTGAAAAATCACTTCCCGAGTCTAGACCATGCTTATAATATCACCCTTTCTGTCTGATGAGTCATAAAAATAACTAGAATTGAGTTAAGGCCCAAGGTAGCTCAGCGGGGGTTCGGGCAGACCTCAAGATGTTAAATAAATTGATCATTGAAAGTAATCCGAGCCCATGAAAAGGAGCCCATTAAGGGAAGATTATCGGAGCCGTTTGTGAATTAGTTGAAGACTCGGTATAAATTCGAAATCCTCGGCACGACTGATGTCGTGAGATCGAGGTTTCCGTGTTATCAGTAAAGCGCGCCTGACATCGAGGTCAAGTGGGTTAGCCGTTGAGCATCATCTTGTTAAAACCGTGATAGTTAACGAGATATCCGCCCACTACACTTCACTCCACGACCAGATAGTGGGGCACGACTGTGGCAGTTAATGGGATATCCGCCCACTACACTTCGCTGCACGACCAAATAGTGGGGCACGACCTCGAAGGGATGAGGACATGATTCACAAGTAAAGCAACGGGAAACCGGTGGTAATCTAAAGAGTAGTATAAATATCCAGGGAATATGTAAACAAAGAAAGATCTTTTCAGTGAGATACGAATTATATACAGTTGAACTATTTAATCTCTGAGCCTCACGCTATCAGATACAGACTTAAGCATCGGAGGGTCATTCCTTCTTGGAAGGATCGCCTCGATATCCGTCTATTTTGCAGTTGAGGAGATTGGGTTCAAGGATGTCGGGATCTGTTGGCGCGAGCACAAAGGAACCATCGTCTCGCTGATCTTTCACTGTCACATTTGCATCTAAATTTTTAATGGAATTGATTACATGTGACATGCTGTGTGTCTTTAAACTTAATAAAATTATAATTACAGTAATAAATTAATTAAAAATTAGTAAAAGTCATAAATTAAATTATATATATATATTAAGACACATGACATGCCAATTGCCATATTATCGTATATAAACACTTGGCATGTCACGTAGTCAACTTTGTTATAGATCTGGACAGAAATGTTACTAAGGGAGTGATTTGCAAGTATGGCCTAAACTCAAGCATCCGTCAATTTTAGAACTTAGGCAGTTTTTTAAAATCTCTTAAAAATTCAGGCAGTGATTTTAAAATTTTTCTTAGGAGTGAGAAATTATGGAGTGCACATTCAGGAGAGTGCAAAGGAGTTGGTCAGGGGTAATTCTGGGTTCTGACTCCTCAAGACGACAAATATCGCGACTTACCCAGATGCGTGTGGTGTGGAGCTGTTGCAGGCAGTCATGGAGCTAGGATTTAATTTTATGATGGGGCGAATTCTTTTTTATTATTTAATTTTTTTTAAATAACTATATATAAAGAAAAATTATGGACATGTTCGATTGCAAAATTATTCTAAAATACAATAGGATTCAACAAAATTTATAAAAAGAACATTCAAAATCTCAAAAATTCCTACACAAACACTAATACCTTTTCACAATCTCCAATAAATTTTCACGCAAACTCCAATATTTTTTTTTAAAAAAATTATAACAAATATTTTCTCTTCGTACTTTTTCACGTAGCTTCAATATTTTTTTATTAAATAATTACATCAAATCATTCTGCACTTTTTTACAAACTCCAACAAAAATTAAATATATTTAAAACTTTTCATTAACTTTTACACAAAAAATCTATAAAACTACAATCTACATAAATATTCACAATTCTATAACAATCTTAAAAATCTTACAATTTTTTTTATAAAACCAACATCCCTGCTATCCAAAATTTTGAAAAAAATATTATTAAACATGTCTATCAAGTTTGGGGTAGATAGCAAAACCCTTTTTTAATAAGAGGAAGAAGAGATTAAAAAGACTCGCAATAGGTTAAGAAAATCATATATGATGAGTCGTGACAATATATTTATTACATTTTTAAAAAACTTTTTTCATTTTGAGCTTTAAAATAAATTCGAGTTCTTAAATTTGGAACCAGATTTTAAATTTCAATGTTCAAAACTCATTATTAAAAAAAATCAGTCGTTAAATAGAATTCTTTAACTATTAACTAAATTCATTTTTGTGGAGCCAAATCAATTTTGTTAAAAGAGTTCAGAAGAAGTTTGATTTTTATATTATACCAAGAAGAAAAAGATAAAATATGAAAAGAGGAGAGGAGAGAGGAGACAGGCTATGTGTTTGGTTTGGTTTTGAAAACTAGATGTCTTTTTAGTTGTTTGTGTGAATGGTGGGGTTCACATAAATAATGTTTGGAAAGAGAGTTTTTTAAATTTATTCCCACAGAGAATGAGAGTAAAAAAGTACGTTTGGATGAAGATTTTTGTGAGAGAGATTTTTATAAATTTTTGTAAAAGTTGTTTTGATTTTTGTGTTGTTTTTCACAGAAATTGAGACTATATAGATAATTTTATTGAAGATTGAAATGTTGTGCGTGAAAAAAATCATGTTTGAATTGAAAAATATTTTTAAAATATAAAACGTTTTTAAAATTATTAACTAAATATGACCAAAGATTTACGGTTCGGTATAAAAGACTTAGATCTATTACAAATTTTTCTGCACTGTATTGGGAGGTAGGGCTACAAATTGGAAATGCAGTCCGGTTTTCGAACCGCATTTCCGGTTCTCCTAAATTAAAGGACCGAATCGGTTTAACAAAATGCGGTCAAGTCAGGTCCGGTTTCATTTTTTTCATTTTTTTTTATTTTTTTAGGTTAATTTCGAAGGGAGAAGGACATATAAAAATGTAGAGTTTTCGTTTAGGTTAAAACTAATTTTTTTAAGTTTGTAATTTGTATTAAAAATATTTTTTTTATATTAATAAATGTGGTTCGGTCCAGTTCGGATCGTATTTAAAAAGAACAGGATTGGACCGCATTTAAAAAATAGGACCGGACCGGACCGCAAATTCGGTCCAATTTTACGGTCTGATCCGGTTCTGTGCAGCCCTATTGGGAGGAAGGATTTTCACTAGAGACCATAAGAGGATCAGGAGGTGTTTTGTAAGATTCTTGGATGGCCAAAACATGATTTTTTAAAATCTTTTTTCAAGGAAGCACGAGAAAAGGGGAGGTTTTGCGAAAAACAAAGGAAAATTTATTTTTTAGTAACTAATTTTTATACCTTTTTCAATTTTAGTCCTGCATTTTAATGGGTCAAATTTTTAGTCTTTAATCTTTCGTCTTTAAAAAATTTACTCTTTTTGTAACTCTGCCGTGATCCCATTAACCGCATGACTTTACACGTCAGCAAGAGACTACACCTCATTTGCTATGCTCCACCTCAACTTTTCTGAAAGTTTCCGTTCTTCCCTAAACGACACTTCTGACAGTTTTTAAAAATAAAAGTAGAAGACGGGAACGGAAGGAAGTTCATTCGGCAGTATTTTTTAAAAAAAAAATAGGATAATGAATGTTGTCATACTTATGGCAGAACCTGTAGTGACTTGCGTAGGAGAAAACTTATGAGACGGTGCGTTTGGAACACAGTTAGAAGGCCATGTAACACTGCCTTTTATCTAGGTTCCAGCGCCTTCCAGATCTTTCCCCATTCGTGTAAGCATCTTCAAACACACGTATTTTTGAACCCTAGTCCAGTACTTTTCTCTCTAGATCTCTTTTGCGATTCATTCGTTCATATCAAGTACTTTTGTACTCTTCTGTCCACATTGAATGGATCTATAAATTATAGCTTTTCGATATATGTTCTTTTTTTTACGAGTTACTGAGCCATATCAAGTACTCAAGGCTTTAGACAAGATTATGCAAAAGAAAGGACACAATGGCTCTGTATAAGTTTCAATTTCACTTCTCACGTTACTTCACCAAACTCAAACTTTATCACATATAGTCGTATAGGTCAGCTGAATCTCGTCAAAAAGTGAATGTCATCTGGAAGTGCACGTGCTGCCCACTAATCAATTACAGATAATCTTTTGAATAAGAAACCAAGGAACATATAGCAATGAAGGTTCACTCTTCAAAAAGCATTAGCATCGAAATGAGGAAAATATTGAGGCAGAACTCAAACATCGCAACACAGATCTCAGAAAGAGAAATGGGCAAACCTATTTTCATTCATTATGTCTACAAACGCTGAAGAAGAATATCGCCCCAACCACCGAAGATCTTTCCCGTTGCACCAGTGGCTGATTGTCGCTCCTCCGTTTTGCTACGGGAGTTTTCTCTTTCGTTCTGGTCTTGGGTTTGCGAAAGGGGAGATCAATTTGAATATGGAATTCGTATTGATTCGTAAGCGTAAAGGCGTTGAGTCGCTGATGTGAGTCTGATAAAGTGAAACACACCGTTTCATTTAGTGTGGACATTTGTTGCCGTTTAGGGGAGATCGACACATTCCAGGAGGCTGAGGTGGAAAGTATATGCTGACGTGTAGGATCTTGCTGATGTGGAAGATCATTCCGTTAATGGGACTAACAACATGGTAACGAAAGGACTAAATTTTACAAAAATAAAAGCTTAAAGACTAAAATTTTGACCAACTAAAATTTATGACTAAAAATAAAAAGAAGGTAAAATTGAAGGACTAAAAATTAAATTTCACAAAAAAAAATCTTTCCAACCTATTCTGAAAAAATATTTGATGGCCGTCGTATTCTTCCCAAACATTAAAAAGAACCCAAAAAATAGAGCAATCATTTGTCAATTCATCATCGAAAACGTTTCGGGCACGTTTCGGGCTGCAGGTTATAAAGGGGGCGTTTGTTTCTCCAATTAATCGGGGTTCGAAATTTCCAACAAAACAAACACACTCCAAAATTTTTAACTTTTACACACACACACACTACTTTTCACAAACCCCAATAAATCTCAATAAAGTAAAGATTCCCAAAATTTCGAGAATATTCCCCGAAATTTCCACAAACAAACACCCCAAAAGTGTACTCTCGTCGTACTATTTGGCTGACATATCTTATATTATTATATTATAATAATATAACAAAGCAAACGGTGTTCTTTTTATTGAGAGTATTTTAATTGGATCTCCTTCCCCAGACAGATTTTAATCATGCAAAGAGTGCATGAGTTACAAGACAGGGCAGAAATAAAAAGTATAAATCATATTTTCGTCCCTCTGGTTTGGGTGAAAATCAAATTAGTCCCTTAACAATTTTTTTCATCAATCGGATCCCTTAGTTTGCATGAAAATCAAATTAATCTCTTATCAATTTTTTTTCATCAATCGGGTCCCAGATCTTTACATGCTTTTATATTAAGTCATTCAGTCTAAATCCGTCCACTGACTTAACGGTAAGTGTCAACCTGATATGCTCAGCATGGAGAGCTGAGAGGATCGAGAGGCCCGAGCAGGTCGGACTGCTTGTGCTCGGGATGCTCGGACTACTTTTATATAGCCTTTGCAAGAGCAGCCTTGCTGCTCGGGCCTCTTGATCTGCTTATGCTCGGGTTGCTTTTGCTCGGGATGCTCAGACTGCTTTTATATAGCATTTGTGCGCGCCGCCGACCTACTCGGGCCTCTCGATCCTCTCAGCTCTCCATCCCGAGCAGATCAGGTTGAAACTTACCGTTAAGTCAGTAGACGGATTAGGACAGAAAGACTTAATATAAAAGCATGTACAGATCATAGACCCGATTGATGAAAAAAATTGATAAGAGACTAATTTTATAGCAGCCCGACCTGCTCGGGCCTCTCGATCCTCTCAGCTCTCCATCTCGAGCAGATCAGGTTGGCACTTACCGTTAAGTTAGTGGACGGATTTGGACGGAAAGACTTAATATAAAAGCATGTAAAGATCAGAGACCCGATTGATGAAACAAATTGATAAGGGACTAATTTGATTTTCATGCAAACCACAGGGACCTGATTGATGAAAAAAATTGTTAAGTGACTAATTTGACTTTCACCCAAACCACAGGGACCAAAATATCATTTATCCCAAATATAAAATAAACTCTTTTAGTTTTGGCAGTTAGTTGACATTTTCTAAAATTTCGTTTAGAATTTGATAACAAACAGGTAAGAGAGATCAAAATATCTTTGGTCACAGGAAAGATCAATACTTCAAAACAAGGGTAAATTACTATGCTAGTCTTTAGAATTTTTGCGATTTACATATTAGTTCTTATGGTAAGTTTTTTTTTTTCTACGGGTCTCCTTTAGTTTGAACTAACTTTCAGTTTAATTCATTAATTCATTTGGATGACAGAAATTGTGGACGTGGATAACGGCTACCACGTCACGCCCAACGAAAAACCGACAAGCGAAACATAGAAGCTGACTCGACTCCCCCAACTTGAAAAGTAGATTCCACGTGCCAAGTGGATAAGTTTAGTCACTATGTTCACTTGGATGACGATATCCATTCAGCACGTGGGCCCCACCTTTTTCAAGTTCGGGAATTTGAGTCAGCGTCCATGCTTCGCGTGTCGATTTTATTGGTCATTGAGATTTTTGCAATTTACAGATTAGTCCCTATGGTAAGTTTTTTTCCTACAGGTTTCCTTTGGCTTGAACCAATTTTCAGTTTAGTCCCTCAATTCATCTGGATGACGGAAAATTGCGTACGTGGATAACAGTTACCACGTCACGCCCAACGAAAAACCGACAAGAGAAAACATGGAAGCTGACTCGACTCCCCAACTCAAAAAGTGGGTCTCACATGCCAAATGGATAAGTTGGATGGCGATATCCATTCAGCACGTGGGCCCCACCTTTTTCAATTTGGGGGAGTCGAGTCAGCTTCTATGTTTTCTCTTGTCGGTTTTTCGTTAGGCGTGACGTGGTAGTCATTATCCACGTAGACAATTTACATCATCCAAATGAATGAATAGACTAAATTGAGAATTGATCCAAACCACATGGAGACCCGTAGGAAAAAAACTTACCATAGGAACTAATCTGATAATCGAGAAAACTTCGAAGATTGACAAAGTAATTTAGCCTCAAAATAATGGTGAAAATTGTAGAAAAAACAACTGTTTGAAGCTATAGATTTAGAGTAACAAAACAGAAGAAAGACAAATATAAGATATTTCGCGTTAACGTATCAAACTAATAAAGAGAAACTATTAAGATTTCAATGATTCATATGATAGAATTTATGAATAATAAATGATTTGACACTAATTTTACATCACAAAATTCTTAAAGATTAAATGTATCTAAAAATCACATGAATATATAAATGAGAAATTAATGTATGAATATGGAACCATTCGATTAAACAGAAAATCACTATATTACATAGTATAGTTTTTTATATTGTTATTGATCATATACTATGTTTAATCTATATCAATAACAATATAAAAAACTATTAAACTTCACCTTCACCCTTAGCAAGAGAGTTTTGGCTTCACAAAGAAAGCCATGAATTCCAGAGAGCAAAGTCTAATTAAAAAAGCAACAAAAGTGAAAGTGTAAAAGTCCGTAATGCTATGTTCTTCACCCTTTTTAAGCAATCAAACTTCAAGTGCTTTTTTCACCCCCCAAATGTAGAAATTTCCAAATCTTCTTGAAATCAAAGTTGTGGATAGCCTAAGAGCTTTCAAACTCCATCTAAATCCCACAAAATTTGCATGATCAATAGTCCTCAAAGCTCTCATCTTTATTAATTGAATATGATCAAGTGATTAAAATCATGTCTTTTAATTTAATTATGATTCCTGTACAAATAAAATATCTATGCATTATAACTATTTTCCCAATAAAACACATGGATCTAATTTGATTAAAAATCAAATGCTAATTTCCTGGATTAACTGAAAATCAATGTGAAATATTCCTAATAATAATGTTAATTGTCTCACAATAAACACTAATCATTTCGCACCAGTTAATTTTGTGACTAATCCTGATTGATATACTTAAGACTTTATGGATAAGACGTTCAATCTCAGGTTTGATTTCTCTTAAAATTATACTTATCAGGCCGTTGAATACACATTTGCATGCAGTTTTTGGCCTTCCAATTGTGATCGCGCTCAATGAAAAAAAAAACCCAGAAAAGAGAGAGAGAAACATCCAAATGGGCGTGTCCTGGGTCAGCCCTCGCATCGGTACTACAAACTTGGAGTTAATGAGTAATCTATCAGTTTAGGAAACATTATTTAAGCAAAAATAGCCACGTGTCTCAGCACGGGAAGACACGTGGTCGGCTCTACTTCCTTGTCCTCTTCTGAAACTACTCCATAGTCCCGTACTTCTTCTTTTCATGCGCAATGACTGACATCTGCCAAAGCCACGTCATAGATATCTTCTGAAAATTTCCCTCTTAAAACGAAGAGTTCCACGTGGCAACAGAAGGGACGGCTGCTATCTTTAACTTTAGAGAAGTCAAATAGTTATCTAAGCTCTATCTTGACAAAGTCTGAAGTCACCCTTTGGTGATCTAAGCTAAAATATAAATAAAAAAATCCCGCGAGGAACCACTGACCTTCCCTTTGTAAAATTTTCTAGAAGATTACGAATATAACTGTGAATATTTATCTAAATTGAAGTTTTATAGATTTTTGTGTGAAAATTAGTGATTTTTTTTAAAGATATTTAATTTTTATTGAAGTTTGTAAAAAGTTAGATATAGATGAATTTATGTAATTATTTAATAAAAATATTGAAGTGAGGTAAAAAAATACGGAAAGAGAATATTTATTATAATTTTTTAAATGTATTAAAGTTTATGTGAAAAGTTGATGGAGATTACGTAAAAAGTATTGATGTTTGTTTATATATTTATGAGATTTTGATATTCATTTTATACCTTTGTTGAATCTATCCTAAAATATTTTTGCAAACCAAGATACGCTAAGCAGAGCTCAACTCGTTATCTCGTGGCTCAAGTCAAAAGAAAGTTGCTCTATTGCGATAGGCACAATGCGCTAGCTTAAAATAAATAAATAAATAAATAAAAAGAGAAGGTGCATGGACTCAGTAAGTATGTTGTATGTTACTAGTTTAATTGTGCGGTCAAAAATCTTTTTTGTCCAATAATTATTAGGCTCTCGATATCTTACATTAAAAATTATTAATTTTGTTATATTTCACTATGAAATTATCAAGCGTGTTATAAAATTGTTCGTTGTTTTAGACGTAAATTGAGATTTTTGTAAGTTGTAGGATGCCTTTGCTACTACAACTTTTTGACCTATAATATTTTTTGTGTAATGTAAATTTGTCATTTCATTGTCCAATAATCTTAAGATGTATCGGGATACAAAATATCAAGATCCGAATAATTGATGAACAAAAAATATATTTAAAAATAAAGAAGAGAATTTGGACATATTCACTCGAGACAAATATCTTACCTCACCTGGCATGTGAAGGCTCTTAATAAGAAAATCCTATGGGCAAAGCCTAAAATCAAATTAACACAAAAGTAAACTCCCATTACTTTTTTGTTGTTGTTGATACGGCTAGGTTTATATATTGAAAAAAAAAACACAAACAAAAATTACAAGTTAGAAAACGAGGAAAAGAACCCAAAGAGGCTTTACAAGCGGCGAGCGGAGGGCCAACAGTAAAGTGACTATAAAGGAGGACACACAATCCTAAGATGTGGCGGGTCCGAAGTCCGAAGCGAGAGAACCCGAGGGTCTTAGGAAACACGAGAAACCCGTGAAAGAAACAAACCAGCCGCTGAAGGAACGACGACATAGTCGGCAGGCCGACTCCCTTAGAGCACTAGACATGGAATTCAAACTCTAATCACAAACAACAGAAAAACACATAACTAAAATAAAGCATGCCCAAACGGGCGAAAACAAAACATAGGCCACGGTAAGATCCGTGGAGACGCTGGACGGAACAGAACCGGAGGTGGGTGAGGAGATCCGTACGCGCTCCAAGAGTGGTCGACACGTGAGATCCACACGCACCGCGTGGGGCGCGTGGATCAACACGAGCCGACGTTGGAGCATCAGAGGACCCTGGTTGCGGAGATCAGCGCTTGCTGAAGACCACCAGACGACGCGTGTCCACTAGAAAGGAGCGGAAACCGCCGAACACCGAGGAGAAGCCACTTGCAAAGAAAATTAAAAAACCCCAAAACCAACCATCGACTGGTACCAATCGAACCAGAGAGATGAGAAAGGAAGAGAGAAGATGGAGGAGGGGAAAAAGAAAGGGAAAAAGGAGGAGGGGGTGTGGGAGCCGGAGCTCCCCCTTCCTCTGTAGGGATGCTGGGAGTTTGGGGAAAACATAGAGGTTTTTTTGAGAGAGAATTGATTATCACAAACCTTGTAGTTGAAAAGGGGGAAAGTTGATGTAAACTCTCGTTACTTAATTGTACTCATGTATGGATGCAATCTTAAATATAGATAAATAGGCAGACATTTCAAAGGAATAAAATAACAAGATATAACAATATAAGTGAGAAAACAAAGCTATACAAGCTTTTAATAAAATATGCAATACAAGCAATTCAAGGTAACGGGTTTGGTATGAATATTGCCTTCAAACAAGAGAGAGAAAAAAAAGAGTTAGGACTTAGGAACTCCATTTTTGGAATCTATTTATGTCTCCTTTCTATTTTCCTCAATAATTTCGTCGTCACAGTTTGAATATTCAAACATTAGAACGAAATATTTTTTTAAAAATCCAAGAAAAAAAAAACAGAAAAAAAAGGTTTGAACGAAATTGACAAGTCACAACGCCAGCAAAGAAGAAAGTATTTCCTCGGAAGCGTTGCACAATTATCCTCGCGTTGAAACTCAGAGAGTCAGAGCAGCGATTAGTTTCCATTTCATCTCTAGTCGTCTTCAAATTTGTAATCTTCTTCATCATAGCCTGCTTTACTGGTTTCGTCTTTTTGTTTTTGGTCGTTCCAATGGAGGATAGCCTGATAGCGGTTATAGCCGTTGCAATAATCACCGGGAAACGGGAGAGTTAGGTTTTTAGTTTCGGTAATTCGAAGAGTGTATAGAGGTCTTCTACGATGGATGGAAGAAGTAGAAGCGGGTGCGACGGTGAGTCTTCGTCGGAAGTTGGTATTCCCTTCGGGTTGAATAGGATCAAGACTCGGCGAGTTTCTTCCAAGAACCAACGGAGTTCGACTCGAGATGAGTCGACCGAGTCGACGACTTTCGGATTTTCGTGGTCTCCCTTGAGGCAGAAGCAGAAGACTATGGCTCACGGACGTGGAAAGGCGAGTGGTTCTTCCAAAAAAGGTTTGCCTCTTTTTCTTTCAGTGCTTCAATTATTTTTTTGCTTTTCCGTTGAAGCTCGGATTGGCTGCTCGGAAAAAGTTGGAAAAGCTAAATGAAAACAAATATTTGAATATTAACGGCTTATCAGTTGAGTTCACTCTGGATTATCTTCCAGCAAAAAGAAGCATTTGTCTCTTTATATTGTTCCTTATATGGATTGTACTGATTTTTTTTTCCTCCTATGCTTCTTTTCTGTTGTTTAATAAGTTAAGCTGTCCGCGAAACTTCTTGCTGGATATCGAACAAAAATCATCATCAGTCTTTTATACCTATAGAGAGAGAATATTTCAACACACGGTGTGAAATATTCTGTTTGGGCCAGAGATGAAGCATATAAATAAGTTCATAATCAGTGCGCTTGTACAATTTTTCCTGTCTAGTCACTATTGGCATCGTAGGTGTGGTTCTTCAAGTGTTTGTTTCGAAACTCCTCAGTTTCGTCTGTAAAACTTCTATTGTGTTTATTCTGCAATTACCGGAATTAATATGGAAAACATGCAAAGAACAAAAATTATGGCACACATAATTTAGAGGTGATGTGATGCAATTGATTTTGGTTGCTTAAAACTCCTTTGATTTGAAGGGCACTTAGCTGATCATAGATAAGGTGGTGAAATTAGTAACTAAAAGGAAGACCTAGATTTAAATTCAATGGGGAACCTTTAGCAACAGTGGTGATACAAATTGTGGGTCAAAGTGAATATACAGTTGTCTGCCAGGGCTTATCGTCGGAAGTTTTGGTTACTACATATTGGGGCATCAACTGCACTTATCTTCTGTCAAGAGAGTGGCCTTTGACCTGGTGGTAGCTGAACCCTGAACATTGTCTAATGCTTGTTCTTTGGTTGCAAATTCATAGGGTGCACACAAGTTGTCTGAGCTAATCTAAATGATTAGAGATATCCTCTTTCTTTGCATATTGAACCCACTACCACTGATTTGAAGCCAGACGTGTTTGGCTATTCATACCTGGAGGGACTGTAAAAGATAACTCCTCATGTTCCAAATGGAGACAGGACTAGTTGCTAAAATTCTGGGTGGTTTAGATCCTTCTGTTTTTGCTAAGTCGATAGAAAGAGTAGTCTCCAGAAAAGCTGCTCTATTGGGTGATCGGATTTCTTTTGATGCTTCATTCTTTTCAGCAAGAATAAAAATGTCATGTATGCAGTTGTCATCTTATTGTTTTCCTTTTTCTTCATTGCCAAATACAGCACTCCTGACAACTTATTGACATGTAATAAGAAAAGTTCAATTACTTTTTCTTGCCTTAGAATTCCACAAAGGAAAGAAGATAGTTCGTTGGTTCAAGTCATACCTTTCCAAGGATTCAACTCAACTTTTCCATAATGTTCCTCCAAATACTCAGGTGATTTTGGGTCTGGAGCACTTTTGATATTTGTTTTAAGTTAGTTCTACATCTGTAGGTATATATAGAGAATATTCACATTCTATGATCGATTACACTTTATTTTTTCAAGGACTTCATACTGAAAATAAGCCATGCTACTTATTTGACAGGGCTGCAACTCAAAAATCAAGACACTTGATGAGGAGGGTGCTATACACACGAAAGTACGCAATGAAGGAAATCATTTAAATGGAAAATATCCTTCACGGGAGAGTGCAGCCTATAGTAAAGTGTCAAAAGGTTTGAAAAGTTTTTCACATGAAATAGGGCCAAAGGGTGGCATTTCACCTGCCCAACCTCGGGCCCACAGCTATAGTGATTTGGAGGTAATGATCCATTGTTTGAGAAGCAAATCCATTGTGTTAAGTAATTTAATTAGCGTCCATAGATTGTTATAAGTGCTTACGATTTTAGGGTACTTAATAAACTGAGTTTTTGCTCTTGTTGAATGTTTTGATAAGTGTTATATTTATTTACATCATGTGACTTGACTTTTATAGAATTATGCGATATATGATAAGAAAAGAATAATTCAGCAAGTTTTCAATTTTGTTTTCCTTGCATTGTTTGATCAATTTACATCTTTGTATATCAGCTTGATTCTTATTCTTAAAATTCACTGGTAAGTATCATGATTATACAGAGTTACACAAAATATTCCTATATCAAAAGAATGATTTGAGCAAGGTCGGCGAACTGTCACAAAACACCTGTGACATGTAAATATCACCATATGGTTTCACACTTATTGTTGAACATAGACATGTATTTTTTTTCATGGGAAGAGAAAGAGTATTTGTCCTGAGACCAATAAACCTTTGTTAGTCTTCCTTTCAAGTCTTGCAAGTAACCAAGGTTATAAGTTTTTCATATTTTAACTAATATCTTCTTTACATAGAGAAGTAGCTGACTCTCCCATCTGTCAATTTTTTGTTTCAGTAGCAGAAGAAAAATTATCTAAGGGTGATAGTATTTTAGATAAGAACAAAGTGTTGCTCCTCTTGGTTTTTTTTCCTAAATTTTTTTTTGACTCTACTGGACTTTGTTTTTTATGGCTGATCCACCTTTTCTTTCCCCCACTGCTCTCCTTTTTTCTTTCTTTCTTAATTGATATTCAGGAGCTTTTGGGTTCTTTACATTCAAGATTTGATGCTGCCAAAGAAGTGGTGAATGTGGAGCTGGCTAGTTTCTCGGGGGATGTTACAGATGTTATCAAGAAGATTGAGTTGTCTTCAGATGGTCAAACAATGGCGGAGGATCTTTTGATTCTTGGTCAGAAGTGTATGGAAATGACACCTGCTGAGTTCCGTGTCAAGTGTGAAACAATTGTGCAAGAGTTGACTGAGAAAAGGCATCAGTGTCAAACAGGAATGCTAAAGTGGCTGTTTACGCGCATGCTTTTCATTTTAACACGCTGTACTAGACTGTTACAGTTCCAGAAAGATAGGGAACCAATAGATGCGAAATCACTTCACAAAATAAAGAAATGTTTGGAAAATATTCCTGCTGTTGAAACAAGCTGGGTGCCCAATCAACATGTTGATTCTGGTTCAGATTGTGGTTTAAAAGAGAAGGATGGTGTCAAACATGACTTGCAGCAAGAAAATAAGCTATTTTCTGTCCCAGAGGCAAGTTGTTGCAGTTCTATAGAGCCAGATGAGGAAAATGACTTGGTGTCCAGAAAAACTTCCATGGTTCTGGGACAAAAATTACCAGTTAAAAATTTAGAAACCGATTTTCTTTCACAAGTGCAACAGTTTCATGAAATGGATGGCGGTATTGGCAAGTCGCCAAATAATTCTAGTTCTGGTTCATTTCATGAGCAAGAACGGAGTACAGATGCCTCTGATTCAGTACTCTGTCGGATTTGTGAGGAAGTTGTTCCTACTTCTCATCTGGAATCACATTCTTATATATGTGCATATGCTGATAAGTGGGACTTGAGTTATCTTGATGTAGATGAGCGCCTTATAAAACTTGCAGAGATATTGGAACAGATTATAGAGTCACGCAATACAAGTTTTCATGCATCTTGTGACAGCCCTGAAAACTCAAGAACGCAACCTACAAACATGGCAATTGTGTCTGAAAGTTATTCTCCCAAGATATCTGAGTGGCGAAATAAAGGTGTTGAAGGAATGTTTGAAGATATACATGAGATGGACACAGCCTGGATAGATGATTCTCATTCTGCAGCTATGAACCTGAAGGGCCTCTTGGGTTTAAAGATCGGCAACTGTGGCACATCCTCCTCAACTGGGAGCATGACATCAGTGTCATCGACCAATACCCCTAGAGCATGTCATTTTGATTCCTGGTGGTTGGAGCACAATAATCCTTCTGCGCTGGAAGATGTGCCACAGGTATGTTATTTTTTATGGTTAATTTTTTTTTCCTTCTTTAGCATTTCTACTTTTTCTGTAATCACATTCCTTTATGCCACAAGTACTCCAATTCGGTGATAGTAATTTTTTAAACAATTACTACTGTAAGCAAAAAGTTACTGAGCAGAGCCATTTTGTTTAAGAATCAGCTTCACTTTCCATTGGGAGGTAGTTAGGCTCCTCTTTCTGGTAGACTTTGATCCAGCTGGAAATCCTAGCTGTGCTTTGCAATCAGAAGATGTTTTGAAACTCTTTAATCACAATTAAAAAATTAGTATGTAAATCTTCTGTCTCTTGGTCTGCAAAAATATTTGCATTGGAATTTGAAGGTAGTCAACAACTTGGAAAAGCTGCTTCATGTGATTTTGACTTTGAAACATCTTAAAACTTCAGTTTAAATTTTTAGAGAAGTTTGCCTAAAAAATTATAAGTCCCTCAAAATGCTGGGAATGGTGGATGATTTCATTTAACAAGTATGATAACATTCCACATCTACTCAACAATCTGTAGTTATGTGTTGCTAGAATGGTAATCTCAACAAAATATGGAGATCCTTGGATAAAACCATGCTGACAAGTATCCTGTAAAGATAAATAACGACAGAGCAAGCTGTCAAAATGTTTTGTCATCGCTATTGCTTGTGTCCAAGGTTTTATAGTATTTCATATGGAACATTTATTACTTAACTTTTTGAGGACTTTACTTTAGAAATCATAAGTACAATATGGAAGGACCAAATTATGAGTACTACTTTCGTCAATGGGCCGCCTACTTTCTAGCTATAACTTGTGAACACAGGATTTCATGTGGAACATTTCTTACTCAACTAGTCAACTTTCTGAGGACGTCACTTTAGAAATCACAAGTACAATGCGGAAAGACCAAATTACAATGAGTACTACTTTCGTCATTGGGCCGCTACTTTCTAGCTATATAACTTGTGAACACAGGATTAAAAAAGCCTATTTGATGAGTGATGAGGAAAGAAATAATGGATTTTTGTTGCCATAGTTATAAATAACTACTGTGAACAAACAAGGACCTGTTTTCTTTCAATGTCTCTGGAAGAATCATACCAGCTCCCATCAGAGAAGCATAGGAAGTGGGTAACAACAAGGGAGTGGTTTGCACTCATGAGTAATCCTTGCTTTCCTCATCCGGCTATTGCAAAGGAATATACAAAGAGATTCCCTGTCTTCTGCTCAAAGGCCATTTGGCAATATAATATATACGTTATGCCTAATGAACAACAAATGTACGGTTCAGTTCACGTTATTCTCGTAGTGGGACCCTTTGGGTCAACTCTATTCCAAGGCAGATGTGAAAGAGATGATTGTTTCATTATGTGTTTGCTTTATGAAACTTCAACCTTCAAACCTTCAACATTGTATGGGAATATGGATGTGGTCAAAAAGGCCATCCTTTAGGTGAATGATGCAATTGCTTTGGTTGGAGCAACTCCCTAAATGGCATAACCAAATATTTTTTCTGGCAATCATGGATTCTGTGCCACATAATGGATCAAGGATTCTGCCAACTAATGCAGACATTTTGGTTTGGGGAGAAAGATAATGCCAAAGGATAGTCTAAAAAGGGACTTTTGTTCCGCAAATGTTGAAGCTTTCTCAGCTTCTGTTATATTGATAATATCTATACTTACTGTCAACCTTATT
This sequence comes from Myrica gale, assembly GCA_963930655.1. Lineage (NCBI taxonomy): Eukaryota > Viridiplantae > Streptophyta > Magnoliopsida > Fagales > Myricaceae > Myrica > Myrica gale. Next base: position 5,089,777 of record OZ005599.1, read on the forward strand.
TCTTGAGGAAACCACTTACCTTTGAGCATGAACAACTCACATTGTCTTTCCCAGTAAGATCAAGAGATTATCTGTTAGATCCAGAATCCCTGTGGACCCTTTGTGTAACTGGAGCCCCTGCTTATGATACCTGTTGTGTAATCTGGTCTGTCTATTGTAGGTTGAGTCCCATAGAAAACTTGGACTCTTTTTTGCGCACCATCAATAACTTGGGACCAACTGTTTTCTTCTTTAGGCTTGCAGTTCATTCAGGTTTGTTCGGCAATGGGCCATAAAATTTGCCAACTCTATGTAGTTGGTGTAATTTGAATTCCAAACTCTGGTCTCCTCCTAATCTTTCATGATTGTTCACTTATCAATGATTTACTCTTTAAGTTTTTTTTTCTCCATCCATGGCATACAAGGTTATCTATCTCTCTTATAGATTTGTTGCCTCTGTTCTCTAGTATGTTTTCATTACCTTACAGCCATGGGTGTAACGCTGTTATAATTTCAAAAGCCTGTGCTTTATTCCTGGCAGATGATCAACCTTGCGGACATAGCCCGCTGCGTGGCAGGAACAGATCTCTCAAAAGAAGGATCCTACGAATTCTTGCTTGCCTGCATGCAAGATTTACGGGATGTTTTATGTGATAGCAAGCTGAAAGCTCTTGTAATAGACACCTTTGGAGGACGTATAGAGAAACTTCTGCGGTAGTTTTGTATTAGATGAAATTTCCTGTTGAATTGAATTGAATCTTATTGCACCTAGTTATTCCTCTCACATTTCTTTACATATGCAGGGAAAAGTATTTACTTGCTTGTGACCTAATAGATATGAGTAGTCCAAAGATTGATATCAATAGTAAGGGAAGCTCTAAAGCTGTGTTGGATAATGCATCTCAAAGTTCTATGGTATCAACTTCTTCACATTTATCGCATAAAGAGCGGACAAGCATTGATGACTTTGAGATCATTAAACCAATTAGCAGGGGTGCTTTTGGTAAAGTCTTTCTTGCTCGTAAGCGGACAACGGGGGATTTTTTCGCAATAAAGGTACTCCTTAGCAACCAATGACTGGTAAGAATGATTGAGTTAGTTTCTTCGCTTCGCATAACGAACAATAACATGTGAAGTTCCTCGCTCTTTTTTTTTGACAAACCACAGTCCTTTTAACCTGTCGACCTCTGTTGAATGGTCCCTGCTTTATTATGTTTGGATAACCATTATCCTTTCAACCATCACTGAGGGCCACATCATTTGGAAGATCATAGTTTGCAGTTTCTCTTTCCCAACCTTGATCAAAACCCTGTTTGGCCCTCTCGGAATTTCATATAACCGTTAGCGGCCTCTTCCCCCTGTTTGTGGTCTTGTAGGGAGTAATGACACATCTTTGCACTCGATCATAGAATTTTTGCTATTGTGAGATGACTCTATTGGTCACTGGGGTCTATAGTCTCATCAGACGTTCCAAGAATCTTAATCACTTCTGATGCTCTTGTAACAACCCCCCCTCCCCCCTCCCTTGTCCTTTTTTGTTTTGTTTGCAGTGGTATTTCTTCTTCAAGAATGGACTAGCACTTCATTTTTGCTCTTGACTTTCTTAATTCCAATTCTTTTTCTTTCTCTCAGTCATAAACTGAGAAAATTGTTTTCAGCATCTGCTGAATGGTAGATTTGGTCCAGATTTTTGATATTGTGCAACGTGTTGCTCATGCAGGTTCTGAAGAAGTTGGATATTATAAGGAAGAATGACATTGAGCGTATATTGGCAGAGCGGAATATACTAATAACTGTTCGAAACCCTTTTGTGGTAACAGTCAATTCCAGGCTTTTTTCAAACATCACATCTGCTGCAAATTGTATTCTGCGATGCATTACAAATGAATATATGGTCTTGCTACTGCAGGTTCGTTTTTTTTATTCATTCACCTGCAGAGATAATCTCTACTTGGTTATGGAATATCTCAACGGAGGTGATCTTTACTCTCTGCTCCGGAATGTTGGTTGCCTTGAGGAAGATGTAGCTCGTACATATATTGCAGAACTGGTTTGTTAAAAATCATCGCATGCATATTTTTTTCCATTGTTTTTTGTTGCTGGAGTCCATACATATTTTTCCAGTTCTGTCCTACCTCCTTTAAGCAGTTTACATTGTATTGTAGGTTCTTGCTTTGGAGTACCTCCATTCTCTTGGAATTGTGCATCGTGATCTGAAACCTGACAACATATTGATTGCACATGATGGGCACATCAAGGTCGGGTGTCCATACTCGCTAATTAATTTGCCTTCTTGTTGTTGTGTTTGATAGTTATTCACGGCCCATCTGTGGGGGTATTAATTATAGAAACTTGTGAAGAATCTTATAACAGATTTGCTTATCTGCAACTTGTACCCTAACTCCCTTACCTGAAGCTTGTTGATATCCTTTCTTCTTCTACGGGATCAAAGGACCTACCCCATAAGCCATAAAACTGCCTGGCATTAGAACACATCACTAATAAAACCTTCTGAGAGCAATTGGATCTTTGTCAACATAGGTCTCTAATTCATCATGCATTACACTAGATGTCCTCGTATACATTGGTCTGATTTTGTATCAGCTTCAGCATTTGGTGCTAATGATTGATGTACAAAAGTGTTACTTGTATTACCAGATTACAGACTTCGGAATATCAAAGATTGGCCTTCTAAATAGCACGATGGAGTTGTCAGGACCTCAGACAAACGGAACTACTTCTCCAGATGCCCATAATCAACATGCTCATAAAACAGAGGATAGAAGTTGGCACTCGGCTGTTGGGACACCTGACTACTTGGCCCCAGAAATCCTTCTCGGAACTGAGCATGGTCTGAGTTCAAACTTGAGCTTAGGCTTATTTTAAACACATAGGACAGTTAAAGTAACCTGGTTTTTTATGCAGGTTATGCTGCTGATTGGTGGTCGGTTGGTATAATTCTATTTGAATTGATAACTGGAATTCCACCTTTTACTGCCGAACGGCCAGAGGTATTCTTCATGTTCAAATTTACTCCGTATTTTTGAACTGCTTGAGAAACTAAAACACCACTGTGGTGGGATCTGAACAATCATTATCTACAGTCTGGTTCTGTATAATATTTTGTTTGTTAAGGAAGCAATAACATAAATGTAACTTCGTCTATATAATTCCAATTAGTATTAGTTGCGTGCTATTTTTAATTAGGCTTAAATGCATCCCATACCCTTGTGGTATTCGAATATTGCAAATATATCCCTTTGGTAAAGAAAGTTGATTTTGTGCCCCTGAGGTAAGCTTTCCGTCTAAAAAATATCCCCCTTTTAAAAATTTAATGGAAAGTAGTGACGTGGCATAAGTCAACTACCTGTGCACGAATTAAAAAGCGTTGTCTTTCAAGGCCCACTATCTCCACGTTAGAGGCCAAGTCAGCACCCTGCTGTGTGAAATGAGTGTAACTGCACACGTGGGTTTATCTTACACCTAGTTGGTTTAGTGGATGACTGGACCTCTGGCGTGGAGATACTGGGCCCAGAAAGACACGACGCTTTTTAATTCGTGCACACGTAGTTGACTTATACCACGTCACCACTTCCCGTTAGTTTTTTTAAATGGAGACAGCCGAGGGAATTTTTTAAATGGAAAGCTTACCTCAAGGACACAAAATCAACTTCCTTTACCAGAGGGATATATTTGTAATATTTGAATATCACAGGGGTATGGGGTGCATTTAAGCCTTTTAATTATTTGTTCTCCTGTTTCTGCAATGCCATTAGTATATACTGATCCATCAAACTTTGATGCTAGCTAGTATCGGCCTTTATCCCATGGCATTTTATGCTGTACATGTTTTTCCTGCAGACATGATGTTAGAGTCATAGTGCCCTGAAATTTGCAGATACCTATCCATTATTTGCTAGTGATTTAGTTGATTACCGAATCCGAAAAACAGATGTTAATTACCTGTGAGCTGTGAGTTGTATAGTCGCTCCTGTTTGCTGGGTTTTGCACCTCTTGATGCAGATGTGGGAAAGATGTGGTAAGAGTCTTGGCTAGTAATTTTAGGTAATGACATCTTTCAGCCACCATTCACCTGCACTATAGCAACTGCATGGGTGAAATACAGAATAAGCCTTGGGTTCTGTATATGTTTGAATGCTTCACCAATTTCTGTTTTCATTCTTTTAGATGAAGTTGGTGGAGCATCTAATGTTATCAATGTATTTACTTGCCAAAGGTGACTGTTGCACAAATGACTATTGTTTACCCAAAAGGTCCAGAATGCGGGTAGCTAAGCTACATTATGCAAAACGGTTACTTATAGTAGCTTTGACCACGATCTTGTCTGAATGCTGCCCAGTAACTGCTAAAGATGAAAATTTCCCTGTGGATGTTTAGTTATCTACTCTTCAAAGTTGTCCTCAGGGTAACTGATGTGTATATGGACTTTAGTGATTACTCATTGTTGTGAACTGCATTTCTTATCAGCACTTCCGATTCACAAAAATTCCCGAGTTGGACTGTTAACGCTTAATCCTGTTGTACATGTGCAGATAATTTTTGATAACATTCTTAACAGAAAAATTCCCTGGCCTTCTGATCCTGGCGAGATGTCCTATGATGCCCAAGACTTGATTAATAGGTTGGTTATGAGTGTCCATCCTTCAATGCATTCATTATGGTTTATAATTGCTTCACTAGCACAATTTATTTGTTGTTTATTCTTCTTCAAAAGTTGTCAGAGACTCAGAGGGTATATGTATGTGCATATAATATAGCTCTTGGTTCATCCCTGTATGATGTCAGCATGAATAGGTAGTATGAATGTCCAAAACAGAAAAGTTTTTCCATACAAAAGAAACTTGAAATGGCTGAATATTTTTGTGATTTTTTCTGCATCTATGGCAAAGGTTTAAGGAAATATTTGTACTTGTCTAATCTCCAAAAGCATAAAGATAGTATCATGTACAGTTTAACTTGTCTAACTTGAATGTGGAGAGGTACTAATAGTCAGGGGCGAAACCAGAAAGGCGGCTGGGGGGGGCCGTGGCCACCACCCAAAACTCCCCAAAAAGTGAAGATTTTTTTTTTCAAATTGTTTACATCGGTCCCCCCAAAATTCCATTATTATACTTTGGCCCCCCCAAAAGTTAAATCCCAGCTTCAGCCCTGCTAATAGTCATAGATATGTCGAGATTCATGATCAATCTCTTCTTCCCTTCTCTTGTTATTACATGGTATACAGAGAGCTTTGATATCTGAAAAGTTGTAATTTTGTCAGTGTCGTGTGCGATATAAATTTACTCTGGTAGTAATAAAAACCCTTAATGCCTTCGTTTAAGATCATTTGTACCTTTCATACACAGCCATCAGTTTGGATTCTTTACATATTGTTCCATTTTACATATGTTGTTCCCATCTTGTGCCAATGGCATGTTAAAGATCAGCATCATTATTGCCATTCTATTCTTGTGCTGCAGACTCGCTATTTGGACCAGTTCAACAACTTGATTAATTATGTTAGTGTAATAGAATCATAGTTCTGTTCACACAAGGCAAGCACCCAGTTCACTTTATGATATACGAGGTTATAGTCAAATGATATTCAACTCCAATCCTCTTCTTTATAGGTTTCTTATGCACGATCCAGAGCAGCGCTTAGGAGCAAATGGATCAGCAGAGGTTTTATTCTGTTATCCGAACTTTGATCATTAATCCAGCAATAAGCATGGTGTCTGCACTGTGAAGACTAGAGCAGGAACTCTTACTAGTTTGGTTTAAATTAGCCATTTTGACTGTGTTGAATTTTTTTACAGGTAAAAAGCACATCCTTTTTTCACAGGAGTTGACTGGGACAACCTAGCATTGCAAAAGGTATAAATGCTGCTGGTCTCTATCATTCTGAGGGATATCTATGTTGCTTTGATTAAACCACAAGGCAACATATGGTTTCTTTATATTGCTTATCTGAAGCTTTATTAAGTTACAAAGCGTTACCAGAAATGTTGGACACTGGAGTATGATTTTTGATGCTCTCGACACTCCAATGGCATATTCCTGTGTAACGGTTGAATTGCTGGGAGAAGTACTGAAGTAATCCATTCCAAGCATTTCATAGTTGCAAAATGAGAATAATACAGCATACATTCCATACCTAATGAAGACGATGCAAAAACTGACTGTATTTACCAGGATGCCATTTGTTAGTCTAACTTGAAAAGGACGCTGACATTTTATACATTTGTTTCATGATCCCCAGACACCTCTGGTGGGTTGAGACCTTATAAGAACTTGGCTCACAATTTTTCATCATCTTGTATGTGCATATTGTAAGTGTGAGTAAAACGTGTAGAAGAGCTGAACTCTACAGGTGGACATTTTCTTAAAAGAGCAGTGGCTTTCTTTTCGTCATGGGCTTTTTCAGAATTACTAACTTTGTCATTGCTTTAACTCTGTTCTTAGGCTGCCTTTGTTCCACAGCCTGACAGTGTGGATGACACGAGCTATTTTGTTTCACGGTTTACTCAGTTTTCTAGTGCATTACCAGATAATCAGAACTATAGCAACTCTGATTCTGATGCTCAGGAATCATGCTCAAATTCTGGAGTTGAGGTGTGGATACTCTTGTTGCCTATCGATGTTTCTGTTTGTGCTTCAATATTAGATGTTGAGTTCTAGGACTTCATTAGTAAATTTATATTTGAGGTTTCAAAAGGAATGGTTACGCAAAAGAGTTAGTTTGCCTGTAATAGTATTTTATAAAATAGAAGGAAATGGGAGATGTTTTGAGGGAGTAGCTGTGTCCATAGAGGGTCTGAGGGGCAATTTTTTTTGCAGTCCTTGTTCTTGTGGGTAAATGTTATGTTGGGGTCTCCCTTTTCGGAGTTTTTCGATTTCATTAGTTTTCTAGTTTGTTTGGTCTAGTGGTTCCAGTATAGTCCTTGTATTGTTCCTTTTTTTTTCTTTCAATAAAATTGGCTTACTATGATGGGGTTTTCTCCGTTCTCTCTCTTCCCTCTTCTCCCCTTTTTGCTTCGGCTGTTAGTTTCCAGGTTAGATTTTTTCGATTAAGTGTTCTATAGCTATAGTTGTTTGCTTGGAGGTCTCGATGTCCTTCTCCCGCAGATTCTTTGTTGAAGCTAAGGTCTTTCAGGTTACAGTCTTAGGCAATGGTGATGTGAAACTCTCGGAGTGGAGTCGGAAGGCTATGAGTTCTATCTTCATCGGGAAGTATGAGGTTGTTTGGTTGGTTAACATGGTTACTAGATTGCTGGAGGATGTGAATAGGGAGTTTGTCGTGAAATTTAATGAAGCTTCTAGGGCCTTTATGGCACAAAGGTGTTGCAACAAGGCAGGCAGATATCTTGCCTTAACAGAGTTTGGTGGGGGGCGACGAAGAGGGGTGGTAATGGTACCGGAAGGTACGGGGGCGTCAGGGTGGTTGGAACTCGCTTCTGTGTTTCAGGATGTGGTTTCCTACCTTGGTCAGCTTAAAAATGGCGGTGGTGGCTCTTTTGGCTCTCATGTTCTCAAGGAGGTTTCTTTCGTTGAAGCTGCTAAGGGCGGGTTGAAGGGGGAGAGCTCTGGGAGTGGCGTGTTAGCTGTGACAGGCGTTGAGGGGCCTGGGGGTGGCGTGGAGCAGAAGGCATGAGTCTTTGGTGGGCAATGACTCACTTTCCAAGGAGCATGCACTCAATGCTCAGTCGGCTGGTGGCAGGGTGATTGACGTGGCTTTTTGGAGAACAAAATTGCAGGGGCTATGTGCAGAGATTGACATTCTTTTACACTTTTTAGGGTGGTGATGGTGGGCCGGGCTATGCTCTGCTTGGTCCTAATGTTAAGCCGGTGTGGGAGAGAAAGGGCAAATGCCCATCGCAGGGGCTGGTGCAGGCGGATGGGCCGAGCCCAATCCTCTCAAGCCCAAGCAACTTGGCTTTAGCCCAGGAGGTTCTTTTGGAGGCACTACATGGGCCGGGTCCACTTGGGTCAGGGTCGGGTACCTTTCAAGACCCGGAGCTTTTGCGTGATGTTGGTGACGGTCAGCATGGAGGAACCGTCGATGGTGCTGACCAACCTCCGGCGAAGGAAGGAGGGTCGCCGGCGACTGTGGGGGTGAGGGGTAGCATCCTGGAGGCCTTTCCGGCGTCGGAGTTGGCGCCGATCTCAGCTTTTGTGCTTCCCGACATGCTTGTCTCTTCCCAGGGGGTGTTTTCTTCGCCGGATCTTGTTGTCGATGGCACAAATCAGGTCGCCGGCTCTTCCTTAGTGGTTTTTGAAGAGGTTCAGGGGGCGGGTATGGCAGAGAGGCTGGGCGAGGTTCTTGGGGTGGGGCAAGGCAGGAGATCTGACGTGGGGGAGTTAGGGGCTGGCCGTGAGATATCGGGTGAGGGGGTTGGCAGTCCTGAGGGAGGGGATCGACTGGGAGTTGTCTGTCTCGGGGGCCCCGAGTCGCTCAGTCCATGTTCTGTGTCGGAGGAGGGGGTTGGGAGGGATCGTTTGGGTCATTTGGTAGATGGGACTGTTGGGGAGTTGTCGTCTTTCAGGGCAGATGTGGGCGTGGACTCTTCGGGTCCATCTCCCGAAGGGTGTGGGACCCTTGTAGTGGAGATCGAGGTCTTAGAGAAGCTCGTCAACTCTGTTTTAGAGGTTTCGGAGGCTGATCCACTCGTTTTGGAGGTTTAGAGGTTTGTGGCTGCACCTTTGGCGGTGTGTCCTCCTTTGAAGGGGAAAGAGCAGACGGAATCTCCGGCGTGGGTCTTGGACATGGTTTCCTCTGTGGGTCAGCTGGTTGGGGTGTCGTGTGGTGGTCAAGAGGAAAAGCTGAGGAATCTCTTTGCAGTGTTGAACGCGATCGGATGCTGCTTAGTTCGAAAAAGTCTAGGAAATATCACTCCAAACGCGAGAACATTTGAAAGGTGCCCCTAAGGGAAGACCCAAATAAGTGATAGGCAAAGAAGCAACCCGACAGCCCAAAATAGAAGCCAAAGCATGCACATTAACAACGGTACCTATAGGGATGACTTCGGACTTAGAGAGATTAATCTTCAAACCAGACACTGCCTCAAAACAAAGAAGAAGACAACGCAGATGTCGAAATTGGCCCTCATCAGCCCCACAAAGAATGAGTGTCATCTGCAAATAATAAATGAGATATGTTCACCCCACCTCTACCACCAATCCCCACATTGAACCCTTGAATGGAACCATGGTCGACCAACATCTGCATCATCCTACTGAAAACTTCCATGACAATAACGAACAACAAAGGTGAAAGGGGATCACCCTGATGCAACCCACGAGACCCATCGAAAAAACCATGAGGAGAACTGTTCACAACCACCGAATATTTTACTGTGGATATGCAGAACTCGATCCATCTACACCACCTAGCCCCAAAACCACACCTCCTCAAGAGGTATAAAAGGAACCTCCAATTCACGTGGTCATAGGCCTTGTGAACATCTAACTTGCATAACATGCCCGGGATGTGGGAACGCATCCTGGAGTCAATGCACTCATTAGCTATGAGAACGGAATCCAAAATCTGTCTCCCTTTCACAAACGCATTCTGCGCTCTTCTCTTTACTTTATTCTAAAGCTTTGAGGACTCAGGCTGAAGACAAGATGAGATGAGTGAGATCTAAAATCGGTGTTTTCTCGGTGACTTCTTGGTATTCGTTTCTTGTTGGGGATCCTGATGGGAGCTTCCCTTGGAGACAGATTTGGAGGTCCTTAGCCCCGCCTAGGGCATTCTTCTTTGTTTGGGAAGCCACCCATGGAAGCATCCTTACTACTAACAACTTGCGAAGGAGGGGAGTGTACATGCTTGATTGGTGTTATCTTTGTAAATGTGCTGGGGAGTCCGTTGAGCACATTCTGTTGCTAGGGAATTGTGGTCCTTAGTGCTCTCTATTATGGCTTATGATTGGGTGATGCCTAAGTGGATTGCTGATGTGCTGTTGTGCTGGAATAGGGACTTTAAAGACCTTCGGGCCTTAGCTATTTGGACAATGATCCCTACTTGTATTTGGTGGACTTTATGGCGAGAGAGAAATGAGAGATGTTTTGAGGGTGTGGCTTTGTCCATGGAGAGTTTGAGGGGCAATTTTTTGCAGTCTTTGTTCTTGTGGGTGAATGCCATGTTGGGTTCCCCCTTTTCGGAGTTTTTAGATTTCATTAGTTTTCTCGCGTGTTTGGCATAGAAATCTCAGTATAGTCCTTTGTACTGTTACTTCTATTCGTTTTCTTTCAATAAAATTGCCTTACTTATCAAAAAAAAAATCAGGGGGGAGGATGCTCAGGGAGTTGAAGGGATTGCAGTCTTCGATTATCTATGAAGGGTCTTCTTCGTTCTCTAGAAAGACTAAGAGCTATGGGCTAGACTGCTAGAGGAATCTTTTGGGAGAGTCTTGTTGGTTGAGCGTTCTTGGAGTTCTTGGGAGAGTCCTGTTGGCTAGTGGGTTGAAGGTGGGTGGGAGTTTTTGGCCTTTTTTGGTTTGTTTGTGTTAAGGTTCTTCAGTATTTTCTCTTGTATTGTTGGCTCCGTTGTTGTTTGTTCCTTGTTGTTCTTATTTTTAATAAAATTGGTTATCAAAAAATAAAAATAAAATAGAAGGTACGGTGCGTTTGAAGTGTAAAATTTTACACTTCTTAAAATTTTAACACAATAAAAAATTACAATATAATCTCTCCCCATCACATCATTATTTTTCACTATAATAAATATTAAAAATCATTTCTTCACTTTTTCACCAAATCCAATACCCTAAAATTTTAACCTCCTCAAAATTTTAACACTCAAACACAACCTAACAGGCCTATCTAGAGACTTTGAATTTGTGGGTTGTTTGCACCTTACAAGCCTTCCTCGCCTAGCTCAGGATGAAAATAAATTCTCCATGTTATTATCCTAGAAGGAATGTAGTCGCAGAATAGGGAACACAATGGTGATATTTTCTTTGTTAAGTTCAGGTTTCCCCTGAATAATTAAGTCGGTCTTTAAGTGGCTATAGAGAGAATTATACCGGAGTTTGAGAAGGATGTCCCATGAGGTTAAAGGTCAACGGTGTTAGGTTTTGTTCTTCGTTAAAAGTTTGGAAGCTCTTTTTAAAATCTATTTTGTACCTTTTCTGAAATATTTTTGTATGTCTTTTCTTGGGTCCTCAGATGGATGAATGTGGTGACCTTGCAGAGTTTGATGCTTCTCCATTAAGTCTCTCGTTGATAAATTTCTCGTTCAAGGTACGTTAACTTATCCTTGAGGTGAAACAAGGTAGCCATAAGCTCCAGAAAAAAGGAAAAAGAAAGAAAAAAACAAAGCAACCCTATGAGTTATCACCTGTTGAAGGCTCCCTTGTTGAAGTGGATGTATCAGGCTGCTTGCACCATTTCCCAAATTGAGGATATAAAACAGAACCATATACAGCAGACAAATTAAATGTGTTGGAATTTGTTTACTGATAGGAAGTTCTATTTGCAGAATTTGTCACAGCTGGCATCTATTAACCATGACGTTCTCTTACAAGTGGGGAAGGATCCGGCAAAGTTCTCTCCATCCGGAGGAGGTCCCGGCTCATAGTTCACGGTTTGGTCTTACTCTGAATGAATGGTACATTGACCCTGTAAATAATGGTTTTAGGATAGGGTGATGAAGGCTTACACCAAAAAGAAAAGCAAAGAGGTTAAAGAAAAAAGAAACATCTCCAACAACAATACCCATCTATTGTTGTTCATCGCTCCCCCTATAGCCCATTTTCTTCTTTTTATAGAAAGAAAATGAGAGCTTGTCATTGATCATCAACCTCAAAATTAAGAGGGGAAAGCATTCTAAGTTAATATTGCTACCTAATTCATGGTATTGCCTTTTGTGCAACTGGTCCTTTTCAAACGAGAAGATCTGCCAATTGCCCAGTGACCGAGATGGGGATTGTCACCCACTTGGTTTTTAGGAGGATAATTGTGATTGCTTGCTTTGTATTCCTCTAGTTAGTGTACAGATAGATGTGGTTTGATTCAGGCAAGTTCAAAGTACAGATATAAACTGGCGCAAGCTAAATACTTCGTCAAATCTGCAAGATCGGTTTGGGGTTGTTACAGGGCATTAGACTTTTCAAGGTGCATGATTTTTTTCAACAGCTGTGAAGGGATCGCATAGGATCTGGGAATGGCTTTAAATAGCTGAATACAGGAAATATGGACAGAACTCTCCCGTATTCATCATCCCGTTGTCCCAAATAGGCCGTTCAACTTCCCCCCAATGTTGCCTAGAAAAAGAAAAAAAAAAAGAAGCTTTCCCCCAATGTTGAGGACATAGCATCTATTTGCTCCAATTTTAATAAGGGAACTATGCAATGGGATTTTTAACGGAGTTTTAACATGCAACTGAGAACAGCCCAAGGGAAATATGGAAGATTTTATTTTGCACAAATAAAAATAGTCAAATATGAGAAAGCTATTATTCGTCCTGATCCGGTAGGAAATTCAATGTTGAATTTACTATTGGTTCAACTTTTTTTTTAATTAGGGAAATCCGGGTACCTATTCACGTGTACTGAGTTCAGACGAATTTGGGTCAGAATATGGACGAGTTGAGTTCAACGTCATAATAAATCCCGTGCTGTGCAGTCCTTCCAAGCCACACATGCTAGGTAAGTCCAGTTTTGTTGTGGGAGTGGCTCCAAGGAATTGTTTGCACATGAGGAGATTCAAACATGAGATCTCAGGGAAAACACATCCTTAGACCTTAGGTCTTGACCACCCAAGCTCTAAACTGCGTGGTCAAGCCCTAGACTGCTACTTCAACGAATAAGAATGTTTAATATTTCCTGAGAAAATTAATAGATTTAAAATTGTGTCAGATTTAATCAGACATTATGGGCTTGTTTGGGAACCGATTGAGGTTCTGGTTTTTGCGGTTTAAAACAAAAGTTGAATCCACTTTTATCATTCGTTGTTTGGGGTGGTTCAACCATCTGGGTAGCGTTCTGAACCCTTATCCTTCACGTGATTATGTTTCAAAAAGTTAACGTCTTCACATGATTATCTTTCAAAAAGTTAACACATATTTTGCAATCGGCACGACAGGCGAGACCCTTATCCTTAGTGCTACGTGCAGTGGCGTATCTAGCATATAAAATGAGGGGGTCGAATTTTTAAAGCAAAATTATAAAAAAAATCACATAATATAAAGTGTCTTAAAATTATAATATCGCAAATTAAGAACTAAAAATATTAAAAATAATAAAATACACTTACTGAACTATTTACTAATACTGAGAGATGGTAATTGGATCCTACCGGTCTTCATCTTCTGAAAATGTTGTAAAATTGCTTCGTTCTCAATAGTATAAAAAATGTACCTCTAAATGTATATTAACATGCTAACATTAATTAGTATGGGTTCTCAATTGGTTTTGAGGTACTCATGTGCTTTGTCTAATATTTTATTCCTAAAATTATTCAACGTTCTGCAGGTGGCAACAATTTCTTCGTGCTAAAGAAATAGGGTGGATCCATTTCACATGATATCTCTTTAGTATTTTAATATTCCAAAGAATAGCTACCTCTTGACTTTGAACCGGCCTACAATTTTAATTCAAAGGTTTGGAGGACATTTTATAATTTTTAGTCCTTAAAACAGAGTTGGGTATGTGTAAAAGAGCTGCAAGCGTTTCTGATTGTTGGGCCACAAAATGAAATATATGTTATGTTCAGTGGGTAGATGGAGCCTTCACAACCACACGAAGGGCCCCGAATCAAAGCTTATAAGGTGAGTTAAATTAGAGCTTCCAAAATCCAAACAAAGTAGTGTACATTTAGCCATTCGCTTTCAAGTGCATTCTGAAAGTGACAACTGGCCCTACAGATTTTTAGAAACCTCCACCATCTCTTTCAAGCGAATTCTCCTTATAAATAGCTCGAGTACCGCACCTTCTTCGTCACCACCATCGCCTGCACCACATGCCAGGTCGGCGAAGCCTCCAACTACAGTCTCGCCCCCACTGGCCTTGGAAGCAGGCCTGGCATGTGGGATTTTAATATGTTCAATCAAAAGGAGAAAATCATGGAGTTTGTCATCTCAACATCTATTTTTCTCCGAGTAGAAAGAGAAGTAGTTCAGACACGAATGTGATTAAAATTTTGAGTTGCTTAAAATCTTGGGATGTTGTAGTTGGTGAAAAAATGTAGAGAAAAATGATTTGAATAAATTTTTTATATTTATTTATAATGAAAAATAATGATTCAACTAGAGAAAATATAATATAATTATTTTATCGAGGCTAAAATTTTAAAACCTAAAAGTTCTAAAATGTTGACTCCCAAATGTCACGTTATTATTTTTTTTGTTCGCTGGGCCTCCTTTCCTTTTTTACGTCTCACTAACTTGCTAGTCGCAAATAAAACGAAAGCCATGGCCCATGTTGTTTTATTACTTAGTATTCACACAGAAAAAAAAGGACTTCATTTTCTCCTCCGTTGGATGCTTATCATTCGGAACGTCTCTACGTTTCTGGTTATTTTATTTATTTATTCTAAGTAATAAAGTCTACGTTTGTGGTTACTCTTTCAAAACTTTGGAGAATACATGCAAGCATCACAGTTGCTAGTGGGGGCAGCTTTGATTCTTACTAAAAAAAATCAAGGGAGTTTTGGAGCCGGTGGGGGCGGCCGCCCCCACCGGCACCCCCTGGCTCCGCCTCTGGCTACGTGTGTGTCTCAGTGTCTATGTTCCATGTGTCTTTTAGTGCTGCTTTTAAGTGCAGTAACATACGTGACTCCTTATTTGTTAGTATTAAATGTGCATTCTGGCTGTTTTGTGTTATGTCTCAGGAGCACCCAAGATGTTTCTACTGGGTTGATGAAGTAAATGAAGGCATTCTGCACATGCGCACAACAGAAGGAGGTGGTGTGCCAGTCATTGGCAACCACGTCGGTACTAGGAGAGCTGGAGAGGGGAAAATCACCGTACTGGTGCTCGTAGCTGTAATCTTGGTCTACTTGGGGCGTTAATGGCCATATAACATCATTAGTTAAGTTTTTAAAAAAAGAGATGAGGGGATTGTATGTAGAGAATGTCGCGGAGACATGCAAGTGAAAAAAAATTGTTTTTGGTGGGCCCTATGAAGCCTGAATGTTTACCACTACCATATAATATATGCGTCATCTTGTTTTTTTCAGACCAATGGACCCGTAATTGGTGGACAGTTTTTTGGTATTTATAATTATTATCTGTTGTATTACAACAGTCATGGAAATTTTATGTGAACGTGATAATCGTTGGCTGTAAAAATATTTGATAGCAACACAGCGTTATCATGAGATAGCATAAAAGAAGCGACTGTTCGAATAGTTGAATTTGGTCTCCGCTGGGCAAGTTAGACAATGCATGCCAAGCGACAACTTAAATACAAAAATCTCTGTTTAGCAAGTTACACATGTAACGTACTTAGAAAAAAAAATATAAGGAAAATTTACACATACTGAATTAAAAAAAAAGTTAACATTGAATAAAAAAATCAACAGTGGAGTTACACGTGTACATATAAAACAAAACTGGCATGTTCGTTTTCAGAATATTTGTAGGATGTAGAGTGTTTTGAGAATTTTTAGGTGGTGTTAAAGTTGTATTGGAATGTGTGTAAAAGTTGTTAAAAATGATTGTTGTTTGTAAAAAAAGTAATAAAGTGTTGTATTGAAATACATGTGTTTTACGATGCTTGGATTGTAAAAAAAAAGTAGGATGTGAATCCTACAAAAATTTAGGGCTCAAACACGCCCTTTATTTCTGCTAACAAATATGGAATAAAGAAAAAGTAACATATTCAATAAAAAAACCAACAGTGGATGTCAGACTCCACTCCAGACATTGCATTGGTTCACTAAAATCGACGACGCACATTGATGGTGCGCGCTTCTATATGCAGCTGCCCTTCACGAGGTCTCCCACCAAAATCCTACAATTCACTGCATCACATCTTGTCAACGCCTACCAAGACAGGCTATCTGTAGATGCTGAGATAGAAGACAAATTAATCCGAAGACGGGTTCACCAAGGATTAATAGTGGAGGTTTGCAATCGGTAACCCCAAACTGGATATAGGTCTCAGTTACGTTTCTTGAAATTTGGTTTTGTTTTAAACCGCAAAAACAGAACCATAATCGGTTCCCAAACAAGCCTTATATATTTAATGTCTGGACGGAGAATTAACACTTCACTCCCGCGGAACTATCCGGAGGAAACTATTAGTCTAGATGTGATTTGTCCCCTAATCTACTATTCAATAAATAAACTGTCACCTCTTTTTTCTTTTTCTTTTTCATTCTTTTGTGTAATTTGACCCCTATGTAGTATTTCCAGCTCTTGCCCAAATAAAGGAATAAAAAATAATTAATCTGTTTAAAGAAGAACATGCATGTAGCTTGAAACCTATATTTTTTTTATGTTGTTTCTCTTTACAATTTGATGATTTTATTCGTTCCAAGAATCTTCAATTATGGATGAAATACTTATATATCGTACAATTGTAGTGGTTTCAAACAAATTCTCATAATGCATTCTCGACTCTAAATAGGTGAAAATTCTACACAGCAAAATTCGTTGAGTCACTAACTTTTGCTTCGGTTTTCAAGTTGTTCCGGAAGTTAACGAGTTTCTCAGAAGCAGGAATGTATTAGCAAACATCCATAAATGAGATGACCGTAAACATGCGTGTACAAAGAATAAATTCTAAACTGAAATATATATCCTTTTTCTCTTTTGTGAATTAGGATCTTCTTCGAATGAACCTCACACCATTAAATGTTGTTTATGAAAAATTCCAGACAACATAATACCTATAATAGGACCTACATATTGAGTTTATCTCTCTCCAAATTGTATTATACATCATGCAGAAAATTACAGAGAAATCAGGAAAAGAGCCGAACAAAAAGTCTCTCTATGTTTAGATCATGCTGTCCTTCAAAGAGAAGTAAATTAACTTAAAACGATTAAAAAAAGTCAATCAGACCTCAATCCCAGAGCCACAAACCATCACCCAAGGGCTGGGGAAAAAAATACTGTACCAGACAGAAACTCTATATCTAGACAATAAACCTATTTGATAGGATTGCATCATAAGTACACTTCATCAGCTTGAACTAATCATAACCAGCCATCTTTTGAGGCATATGTATAGGTCAAAACGGTTTAACTCCATCTAAAGTCGTCCCCAGAAAAATTCATCAGACAGGGATTGACAAGCCCTTCTTTGCCATAGTATCCAACACATCATTGAGAGCCTGACACAAGCCAACAATCTGCAACAACCGGAAGAACAAAAATAAAAAGCTGCTGAAAGGGAAACTCCAATATCAGAGGTACCTACCAGCCAATATGTATTTCACATGCTATAGCAGCTTTGAGCCGGCAAACAACCAGAGAGCTTTAGTATGTGCAGGCAACAGCTTGTTTAAATTCCATATCCTTGTTTGTTTCACAACATAGTTTGTTGATCCTTCTGGTCCTGTAGTGAGAATGATAGCAACCAAAGCAGGAAATCACCTGTTGATCCCACTGTTGCAGCTCTTCAGTATCATCTTCAAAATGAATGACAGCTTCCACCTGATATTAACATTTTCAGATAGGTGCTGTGTAACAAGAAAAATAGGCAGCAGTTCTTTTTTTTATTTATTTACTGCTCGTCTTTTTTTTTTTTCTTTCTAAGTTAATTTACTGCTCTAGTCAACACAAGACTTCAGGTTTAGTCATCCAAAAATTAAGGGAACTAATCAGAAAAGTACTTGGGGAAGATAAGGGTATTCTCAAAACTGCATTTTACTACTATTTGATGACTCAAGTGCAGCACATTCAGTCTAGTCCTAGGTCAAGGGGATTAAAATTATCTTGGTGTGAAAACATAGAAAATGATAAAACCCACTAATACAAAGACTTTTCAACTCTTGGCAGACAGTACATGCATGCAAACATTTTTGAAATCACACAACCCTATAAATTCTGTGCATTTATCATTGCTACATATCTATTTCTCAGTACATGAACCATCGAGCCACTTAATAGCTGGAATGACAAATTTCTTCAGAGCCTCATGCTAATCTACCTGATCAATTGATCCCCTCATTCTATCTTCATATATCATTCTTGATGCTATCTTCTCGGCCTGTAAGACAAAACTTTAAGCATTCAAGAAAAATGGACTGCAATGCATTGTCCAGGTGCATACTAGCAGAGAAATAGAGAGAGACGATACAACCATGCATCCTAACCCCAGCAGAGATAGATGCAACCCCGGAAGCTCCAGATGAGCAAAATTAGAATTAGGAAGTATATTATATATCCATGACAATACAGACTAAAAAGTAATGCTCCAAAGGATCAACACTAGTGGGAAGCTTTCAACCATACAGAGGTTTTAACAGGCCAAGATTCCAATGCTCAATCTTAATGTACTTATAATAAAAAAGTCTGTGCTATATATTAATTGTGAGACATCAACAAAGCAGTTAGTTACTTTCAAAAAGAGATAAGCTGGTTGCTCATCTAGTGACAAATTTTCATAAGGACCCAAAAAAAAAATGCATAGAAACTTCACACATGCTCTCTTTGACCTTAAAGTACTGTACAAATATGAATGACAAGCCAAATAATAACAGAATGCAATAATGGCAGAATCTCATGTCACCCTATCAGAGAATTCTGTTGGTGCCGTTCATAGTACCAGAAACATGGAATTTAAAAATAGTAACTAATTCCATTCACATTTATTAAAAAAAAAATCCTGTTCACAAAGGAAGACAGGATATACCTTATGAGGAGCAATTCCCAGCAAGGTGCCCAACTCATCAAAGCTATTCCAGAAACACGGCAAAAAATAACTATTTAGCCGTTTGGAATAACATGACCGCATGAGGTAAAGAAAAAGTAACAGCAGCTTCTTTAGAACCTTATGTTCGTGTAAAGCTTGCTTGCACTCAAAAGATTATGTTCAATCATGGCACGATCCAGCACAGTAAAATTGTCTGGCAGAAGGGCTTTCTGTTGAAGAAGTAATAGTTGAGATAAACACACTGCTCCCTTTAACAATCAGTAAATGCAGAAATGTGACATCCGACTTAACCAAACAAAATATTGGAAATTGGTCATCACCTGATGTGCTTTTAATTCTTCTGCAAAGGCATCAATCTCAGGTTTTCTCAAAATCCTCTCCAAATACACCTGGTATACACACCCTCCAAATTAAATGGACATCAAAATAAATAAATAAATAACCATGAGGCAAAAAAAAAAAGTAGTTCTAGAAGCATGGCTCAGGGGTACCTTTTGCAATATAGGATAAATTTTCAACTTTGAGCACCTTTCATCCTGAACCAAATCCCAGCAGATCCGTTAAATAGTGCAAGGATTTCTAAAAAATGCAACTACAGTTCACCAGAGAGCGCATTTACTTTGTACAAAGTGGCAAGTACACGAGAACGTTGAGGACCCGCAGCTGCCAAAATTGTGCATGTCACAGCAGCAGAAAGGGCTTGCTCTAACGCTTCCTCATCAATCTCCCTGGAATAAGAATAATATGCCTTTTCTCAGTTACCATTCCAGTGACAACATGTAAAAAGGAGGGAGAGAGTGACAGAGCATCCCATCAATGACAAGTCTCATATCTTCAAATATAACAGTTAATGCCTGTGCAATATTAAATATGAAGTTTGAACTTACCTTCAACGTAATTGGACCAAAATAATTGAGCAAACGCATATGCAACATTAACTGTATTCTTTAAATTCCTCTTCATAACATTAAACCATAAACATCACATTGAACACTGTATATAGGGTTTTCAGACAGGTTTATTGGTCTTTAGTTAATGTCACATAATGCATGATCTGAAATTGTCAAAATCTAGTCCTTGTAAATTTGACTTGGTATTAGGTGGTGTTTGCAAACCAAACTTTTGATAATCCTAAAATTATGGTTTATGGGATTTGGTGAAAAAGTGAATAGAGAGATGATTTGAGTGAATTTTTTATGTTTATTGTAATGAAAATAGATGATTTAATGGCGAGAGAGATTATTTTATAGTTATTTTATTAGGCCAAAATTTTGGGATGGCTAAATTTTGGACAAACATCACCTAAGTTTGTTCAGGCTTGAAGCAGAGCTACTTGAAAATTGGTTATCTATACATGCCTAAGGATAACAAAGAGGTTGATAACTCACAATCCAACTTATGGAACCCCAAACCTGTTGAGAGAAATTTGGGAGACTCCAAAAACGTGATGGCATGAATAAATGCAGCCAACATTGAAACAATTCGAAGACATGAAAACTTGACATGTTGATTTATTGGGAACCAATCTATGGACCAAAGAGACATTCAGTAAAATATTTATGACCAGAATAGACCACAAGAGCAGCACAATGCGAAAAAATCCCTAATGAAAAGGTTACATTTTTTTTTGATAAGTAAATGAAAAGGTTACATAAAATTGGATAGAATATAAATACACATACTCATCTCCTATTTGCCGCTTTTCGATTTGGGATATGTCATAATAACGTAATGCTGCTTCCAAGAACTTCCGCTTCAGATCTAAAATCCTGGCGTAACATACCTGAAAATGACAAAGATAAAAAAATGAAACAAAATGCCAGAACATGCAGCATTAACGCAATCACCTCCCTGACAGTCAATTAATGTCAAACCTTATACTGTAAATTCAAGACCTCATGCTGACTACTGCTAACCAAAAATGAAGCCTTATTAATAAAAGCTTCTGCATTAACAGCATCATCATCCTGCAAAATAAGCAAGCAACGATTGTCAATAACTGCAGCAATACAGTCAATCACATTCCAAGCCTAAAATTAGTGATTCAAGCATCATGAACACAGTGCATCACTGGAAGGTAGGTACTGGATAAGAAGTAAATAATAAGTTTTGATATGATAATCATAAGAAACCGTGCAGGGGCTTTTCATTCATGTAAATAACCACAAGGAGTCCAAAGACTTCCCATATTAAAAACACAGACACTGTCAGTTAGTATATCCCCTGAATGGGCCACACGTCAAGCAGTTGTCACCTTGAGATACCCCAACTTTCTTTCCCTCCTAAACTGCCACTTACCAACTTATCCATGTCAATTTACGTTGAATATGAAGGGAAGAACAAGCACCCACAAAATTAAATTTTTCCTATCGAACAATCTATATTGCTAGTATCCGTTAGGAAGTATTATTCCCCATAGGCTATATGCCGGAGATGAATATAAATGTAAAAGTTATACATCATTTCCACCTGACCCCCTACTGCCCCAAATGTAAACTCTCCTCAGGAAGCCTCCAAATCCCCCCCCCCCACACACACCCTTCTAATTTGCCTGAGTGTCACGATTTCCAACACATTTTTTCTAGTAACACCCAAGTGCAAGACTCATTCTGTACTAAGCAATCACAGGTAAAGGACAGTACTGGCAGAATAAAGTCAATACCTCCAGATAAAGTCGAGCAATTTGGACACATTTTGACAATCTGAACGTATCATCAATCACTCTGATGGATACAACCAAAACAGAAACAAGAAATATTACGAAGTCAATTATGTTGGAAAAAAAATCACAAATATCGTGCCTTAAATAGCACATTTAGGGGAACTACAAAAAATAAAATAAAATAAAATAAAAAAATTTACTCGCAGACCTCATTCCAGAATCTAGATCGATGCCACTAAGCATCTGAGCTGCTTTAGACCATTGCTGCTCAGACTCATATAATTCAGCAAGTTTCTCTCTGATTATTAACACCTGTAACTCAATACAGACAGATAACTCACATGTTAGAAAAAAATGAACTCAATTCAAAAATACACTGGGAAAGTACAGCTTGTGGACAAGGGAAACTGGCATAGATCATAATATAGTTTCTCTAAATAATGGAAAAGATATCCCCCGGGATGCATGCATTGTCTCCAGCAGTCTCAGTAGCCAAAATTCGGGATAGAATGCTAATGCTAATGAGCATTTCTGGAACCTTCATCCCCCTCCCCCTTATCTCATATATTTTTAGAAACATGTGAATTATAGAGCAGAATAGACCCCAATATTTCTTTTTCAAAGGAACAGTAACAATTAACCTGCATTCAACTCATCGGACAGAAATCAGTGTTTTGTCTGTGCTGATTCAATTACGACAAATGACAGGACCAACCGACAAATGCCGATTCATATGTTCTCTACCTCCTACAAGACTAACTTTTAAAAACACGAAATATACAGAGGGACAAATATGAGCCTGTGTGTGTGTGTGTGTCTACACTACAACATGGCTCCCTTATGCAATTTGAACTGCATAGAATGTACATTTCCATGTAGGTGCGAACTTTACATACAAATTCCACAGTGTGTTTCAATGACGACAAAGATAGCACCACAAGTGAAGAGAGATACATAAACAAGCACATTCCAGATAACGTACACGAAGCATGAAAGAATTACACAGACAACGGTATAAAAGCCACAGGCAAAGCTAAAGCAACGTAAGTAAGAAATACAAAGCGCAGCTAATACTTCTACGTTCTCCTCGCTATAGGCATTTCTTCCACATCAAAAGAAAATAAGACAACATTCTAGTTGGAACGAACCTGTTCTTCGAATGAAACGACCCGAGGCTGAATCTGAGCAAGGGTATAATGAGCAATCTCTTTTTGGGACTCAGGATCCAATTTCCCCAGTTCCTGCGCACAGCTCTGCAAAAGCTGCCGCGATACCACCAATGGAACGTCGTCGGATAAACCTGTGGTACGGTAGGGTAGGGCGTTCTTGAACGATTAGTTCTTTGGTTCTTGAAATTTAAATAGGAAGTAACGAAAACGGCGGGTGAGAAAGAAAGTTAACTGTGATCGATGAATTTCTTGGCCTGAATGACGTCGTTAGATGAGATAACGGTTGCCAGAATGTTCCTGTACTGCTCGATCTTTTGCCTCTGGTCCGTGATCGCAGAGGCGCTCGCGAAGGCACTCTCCATGTGTTCTCTTCTTTGAGTCAGTCGGAACTTTTTTCGTTCCAAGGACGAAACCCTAAACCCTGTCGAAGGAATCCTCAGCTGCACTGCTCGCAGTGGTAGAGTCTCTGAATTTCTCTTCCGGAGCACCGGTCTTCTTTTGTCTTTTTGGGTAAATTAGGGCTGTGCATAACCGGTGCTTGTAGCGGTTATGACCTCCACCGGCACCGTCACCACTATGGGCGTTTCTCCAAAAATGGGATCCGTCCCCGCCACCGTAAGGGGAACAACCGTCACCTAATGGTGGCGGTTTTGGCGGTGGCGGTAACCACCACAATCACCGGAAATTCAAAAAAATTCACAGAAAAAATTACAAAAATCACAGATTCCAACTTCCTAGACAAATCAAATCAAACCAATTTAACCAAACAAAATCAAATAGCAGATTCCAAGCCAAACCAAACCAAATCGCACATTTCAAATCAAACCAAATCAAACCAAATCAATCGCAATGAAAGGGGGAGAGAGAGAGAGAAAGTTGCAGAGGAGAGAATGACATATTGGTGTGGTCTTATAGAACGGGCTCAACGGCAGCTTCGCTGAGCGGGTGAGAGAAGAAGAAATGATGAAGAGGGAGATGGGGGGAGTGAGAGGAGAAGAAGTGTCGAAGACGAAGAGGGAGAGGGAAGCTGTCGTGTGTGAAAATGGGAGAGGGGGGCTGCCGTTCCTATCTACGAAATCTAAGCCAAAAATGGGGAATGAGGGAGGCTGAGGGGCCGCGACACCTTTAGGGTTTCGGGGCCCCTCAAACGACAGCGTTTCTCTTTTAAGAGAAACGTCGTCGTTTTTAATTTTTTTAAAAAAAAAACAAAACGGTTTTAGCGGTGGAAAGCGGTTTCCACCGCTACCGCCTAAATCCCCATCCCGCGGCAAAATTTGGCACCGTCACTGTTGCCGCCGTGGGGCGGGGAGCGGTTAAAGGCACCGGTACCGGTAAACCGGCATACCGCCGGTACCGGTGCACAACCCTAGGGTAAATGAGCACTGGTAGTGTCTCTCATAGCAAAACGCGAAGAGATACGTCAGAACACCGTTTCTTCGAAAAGTTGTCTATGGGAAAAACAAATAAGGGTTAATTACAAAAAAATCTCTGAACTTATACCTCATTCTCAAATACCCTTATAAATTTGAACTCCTTGCAACTCGCCTCCACAAACTATAATTTTCATTACAATTTCATCACTCAACCTACTGAAGTTATTATATCGAACGGTTTTTGTTTCACTTAAACGACGCGTGATCTTCTCCTTATTTGAAAAGACGAATTTGACCAACTTAATTCTAAGTGAGTTATTTTTTTGTTATAAAAAAATCAGCCAACTACATATTATTTTTTGGCTTTACAAATTGCTAAAAGCATTGAAGAAGACTAGGGAGGACTTAAACGATGATAAATTCGTCTTTCCAAGTAAGGATAAGGTCACGTGTCGTTTAATTGGGACAAAAACCGTTCGATATAACAACTTCAGTAGGTTGAGGGATGAAATCGCAACAAACAGTATAGTTTGTGGGGGCGAGTTGTAACGAATTATAGTTTATGAGGGTATTTGAGCTTGATGTATAAGTTCGTGGGGGGTTTTTGTAATTAACCCAACAAATAAAGTAAAGGTTAAATTAAAGGTTGTTTCTGGAAATTTATACTATTTGCATCTAATTTTCTAACGTTACAATCTCAATATTATTTTTAAATGAATATCAATACAATTCAATATTATATTTTTTATAAATATTAATATAAGTCAACACCTTCTACACGAATATCAGTACAACTCAAACATCACCTAAAAATTTTCAAAACACTTCGAATCTTAAAAATTTCACAAAAAATGAACATAGAAGTTTTACACGGTTTTCACCCCTTTTCAAAATGGCTCCGTACGTTTTGAAATGGTAATTTTTCAGGTCAAAAAACTATTTTTCATCACTAAAATTTTAATTTATAATATAAAACGTTCGAAATTAATAATTAACAAAGATAATGTGATAAAAATAATAAATAATTGAAAGAAAAGTATTGGCAACATTATAAATAATCAAAATGGCTTCGTAAGTTTTAAAATTAATAATTAATACTTGTTATAAATAATAATAAATAAGTCTTAATAAGATTATGATACTACTAACATATTAATAAATTTGGATTCAATTGTAATAAATAATATAATAAATAATTGAAAGAAAAGTGTTAGCGACGTTATAATTCTTATTAGGATATATTAGCATTATAGCGTTTGTATTGAAACTTTTTCGATAAGGTAAACTTTTTTCTGCTGTGAAAAAAAAAGAAAAGAAAAAAGAAAAAAGAAAAAAGAAAAAAGAAAAGAAGGTAACCGAACCAAAAGAAAGTTTAGTGCGGCCCTGGACGGAAAAAGATGCCGAGTGGAAAAAGTATACAGTAACAGCAGCACCACAACTCTCGGAACGCGCGATCATATCTGTCACTCGCGCTACTCTTTCCCTAACCGAACTCAGAGGTAATTGTAAACGCTCTCTGTTACCACAGACATCGAAGGATCAGTAACCGCGACCGAAATGGATAGCAAAGGTCAGCCTCAGCACTTGTTTCCGCATTCTTCTTCGCATTTTAAAGCAATTCTAAACACTGCATTTGTGCGTCTCTGTTCTTATTGTAACGTTATCCGAACATGTCGTTCCGTTTGGTTGTCAAGAAAATCGCAAGAAACAGAAATGAAAAGGAAAAAGCAATTGGAATCTTGTTGTAAACGTATCAATGCTAACATGCGATGAGTTCTGAAGTTTTGGTCCTTATTACTGCAGATATCTGTCTTTTTTTTTGTTCTTCCCCCAAAATTCATCTTCACCACACTTCATAAATTATTTGTGATTACTGTTTTTGGCCTTTGAAAGATATGCAATATGATTTTGTTGAAAAACCGCCAAAATTTGGTTCTCTTGGGTTTATGAATATTTTTTGATTCAGGCAACAAAGGGGGACTAATTTAGACATTTGTGAGAATTATGCGTTTTTTTATGTCCAAGGCATCATTGATTTGTTCTTGCTTTCAGATATTGTTAAGAGCTTCAGGTTTTGTTTGAATTGGTATATTACACGTGAACATTCAGAAGCAAATAGATATCAGGACCAAATTTAGACATTTGTGAGGGTTCGCTCAGCTCAGATTCTCTTGAATTTTTTTTCGAGTCATGCTCATGGTTGATTATCATCGCCGCTAGTTAGATAACCAAAACAAGGGCCAGAATCTTTTTGGTGGTCTCTGTCTTAGGAATTCCCTCATTGACTTTATAGAGGTATCCAATTAGTTGAAGGATTTGGTTTTTCTATTATTATTTTTGTCAGTTTTACTTATTTGTCTGGTAAATGTTGATGCTCCTGGTAGGGAATTCCCAGGATACGGTGGTGCCACCAGTTGAAGGTGTTGCTGGAGGAGGGACTGCATATGGATGGGGTGATGATGGTTTACACACTTCAAGTTCATTCAAGGGATCAATTGACCCCACAGAGGTTCCATCTGCTGATTTGGTGCATGTATGGTGCATGCCAAGCACCGCAAATGTTGGTCCACAAGAATCACCAAAAGACTTGGAGCCTGTAAGCATCATAATATTGTTCATATAAGTGGTTTATTTTGCAACTATGTTCTCATTTCCCAACTTTCAATTTCATGTTCATACGTGTAAGTCGTTTACATACTCTCTGTTAGCATGGATACATCAGTGTTCTTGTTTCTCTGCGTTGTAGATATCATATGCATGCCGTAGATAATATAGCCCCTTTTACATTCTAAGATGCCCACACTTGACTGATTGCTCAGGTTATATACACAAATGTTACTTATGCGTGCACCTTACCATTTTCTTTTGGAATCATACATCAGTGGGGTATTTTCTTTTTTCTTTTTTGATAAGTAACCGATCTCATTAAAAAGCGATAACAGTACAAAATACTATACCGAAATCACTTAGTCTAAACAAGCCATAAAACTAAGAAAATCAACAAAAGGACAGCCAAGCATCCCATTATCCCAACTAAACAAAGAGAGAAGCAAAACTCCTTGCAGCTTCACCAAGGCCAAGGCACAATCCTCAAAACATCTATTATTCCGTTCCTTCCAAATACACCACCAAATGCACGAATGAATCATTCTCCAAATAGCCTTGGCAATCGGATTCGAGAACCTCTTATTCCAACTCCACAACACTCCGGACACCTTCTTCGGCATCACCCAATGAAAATTCATAAAGCCAAGCACACGATTCCAAAGCCCCCTCATGAACGGACAATGGAGGAGCACATGATCAATCGACTTCCCGTCTTCTCTACAAAGATAACACCAATCAACAATGTATATATATACCTCTCATTCGAAGATTATCCGAAGTCAGAATTTTCCCATGCATAGCCTCCCATACAAAGAAAGAGACCTTCGGGCACTTCGACCTCCACACTCCTTTCCAAGGAAAAGAAAATCTGCTCTTACTAGCAATGGACGAGTAGATAGACTTAACCGAAAACAGACCGTTCTTAGAACAAGTCCACAGAATTTTATCTTCCTCCCCTCTCCTAAGCACCAACCCATACAATAAGGAGAAAACACGTAAAATTCTTCCATCTCCCAATCATTAGCAGCCTTGACAAAGGAAACATTCCACACAACAATACCATCATTCCTCACCATACAATCTGCAACCATAGCCTCCTTATGACGAGCCATAG
This sequence comes from Myrica gale, assembly GCA_963930655.1. Lineage (NCBI taxonomy): Eukaryota > Viridiplantae > Streptophyta > Magnoliopsida > Fagales > Myricaceae > Myrica > Myrica gale. The sequence goes on from OZ005599.1 coordinate 5,117,505, forward strand.
AATAAACCACTGGAAAAGTCAAAGGCAAAAGATTATCACCACTCCAAACATCTCTCCAAAAACTAACCCTTTCACCACTCCCCACCACAAACCTCAGATGCTTACTGAAAACATCCCACCCTTTACAAATATATCTCCAAAGGCTAACCACATAAGGTCCCTGAATAGAACGAGATCTCCAATCACCCACACAACTCCCATATTTGGCAGCAATGACAAGCCTCCATAGCCGATCCCTCTCATGCGCAAAACACCACAACCACTTACTCAACAGAGCCCTATTAAACATGGAAAGACTCCGGATCCCCAAACCCCCACTATGAAGAGGAGACCATACCATCTCCCACTTCACAAGGTGGAATATATGGACATTCGCGTCGCTGCCCCAAAGGAAGTCCCTCTAATCTTTTTCAACCTCTTTGCCACTGCACCCGGGATAGGGAAGAGAGAGAGGAAATAAGTCGGGAGGCACGAAAGAGTAGATTTAATAAGAGTAAGCCTACCACCCTTAGAAAGATACAACCTCTTCCAACCTGCTAGCCTCCTCTCCACCCTTTCGATAACCCCGTCCCAAATGTTGACACACTTGAAACTTGCCCCCAACGGAAGGGCCAAATAGAGCAAAGGAAGCGAAGACAACCCACACTCCAAAATACCCGCCAAAACCTGAACATTGTCGACCCTGCCAATAGGAATCACCTCAGATTTCGACAAATTAATACGAAGGCCCGAAACCGCCTCAAAACACAAAAGAAGACATCTAAGGCTCTTGAACTGACTTGCATCCGCTCCACACAGCACCAAAGTATCATCCGCGAAGAGCAAATGAGAGATGCACACACTCCCCCGTGAACCACCTCCAACCGTGAACCCCTCTAATACTCCATGCTCTACCACTCTCCCCACCATTCGGCTAAAAGCTTCCATTACACTCACGAACAAAAGGGGAGAAAGAGGATCCCCTTGCCTTAAACCACGGGAGCTACCAAAAAACCCTTATGCAGAACGAGATCCACCGACACCATTTTTCGCCGAATCCGCATCTACGAAGAAGGTACAAAAGAAATTTCCAGTTCACATGATCATAGGCTTTCTGAACATCCAACTTGCATAGCATGCAAGGCACCCCGGATCTTAACCTCGAATCGATGCACTCATTAGCAATGAGCACCGAATCCAGAATCTGTCTCCCCCTGACAAAAGCGCTCTGAGAGGGTGAAATAATCTTGTCAAGAACAAGCTTCATCCTATTAGCCAACACCTTGGCTAAGATCTTATAAACACCCCCCACCAAACTAATAAGACGAAAATCCTTAAGATCAACCGCCCCTGACTTCTTGGGAATGAGGACAATGAAGGAAGAGTTCAGACTCCGAACAAACCTTCCATCCCTAGCAAACTCAACAAACATCGCAATAACATCCATCTTAATGATATCCCAGCAAGCTTGGTAAAAGGCTAAGGAAAAGCCATCCGGACCTGGAGCCTTATCACCATTGAGACTATGAACCACCCTCGTCACCTCCTCCACATAAAAAAGCCTCTCAACCCACTCCGCCTCAGCCTCTGAAATACTCTCAAACTCCAACCCATCCAGATTAGGGCGCCAAGCAAAAGACTCTTCATATAAAGAAGAGTAAAAATCAACAATCTCCTCAGAAATTTCCACCGGATCCTCCACCACAACCCCCTCCACCTCCAATCTCGAAATTAAGTTCGCCCTCCTATTAGAATTAGCCACCCGATGGAGGAACTTAGTACACCGATCACCCTCCTTAAGCCACAGAGCCCTAGACTTCTGCCTCCAACATGTCTCCGCCATAGAAATCAAACTTTCCAGCTCCCTAGAGACCGCCAACCTCCTCTCCCTACCTACCTCATCCATGATTCCCCCCTCATCCAACCCATCAAGATGTGCAAGCTCAACCAGGAGATTCGACTTTCTAACACCGAGGTCTCCAAACACCTCCCGATTCCACATCCGAAGATTCCGTTTCAAAGGCTTCAGTTTCAAAAAAAGAACAAAGCTCGGAGAACCCCTAAAATTGAAACCCTCCCATCACTCCTTAATCAAATCCACAAAACCATCCACTTTAAGCCACATATTCTCAAAACGGAACGGTTTTCTCGAGCCCCCGAAACTGCCACTTTCCAACAAGATCGGGAAATGGTCCGAAAAAAGACGATGCAACCTTTTTTGGACAAGCTCCGGATACACCGACTCCCAACCCGGGCTAACAAGAAAAAGGTTAATCCTAGACCAGGACTGAGACGATCTGCCATTAGACCAAGTATACAAACCTCCAGCCAACTCTAGATCCACGAGCCCAAGTTCATAGATAAAATCCGAAAACTCCAACATAGCACTCCTACAACCCCCACCCCCCGACCGCTCACTAGGGAAGCGAGTCACATTAAAATCTCCCCCAATGCACCAAGGTAAATTCCCATAACTCTGAATCCCCACCAACTCGTCCCACAAAATCCTCCTACTGCAATCCTCGTTAGGACCATAAACACCTGAAAAAATCCATTGAACCCCATCCTCGACGTTTTGGAAAATCAGCGATAAAGAAAACAAGCCAACACAATACTCAACCAACTCCAAGATGTGGGAATCCCAGAGACACAATATACCACCCGACGCTCCATCAGCCGCCAAACAACACCATTTAACGTGAGGTCCCCCCATAACCTACGCACCAATGCCCGGGACACCTCAACAATTTTAGTTTCTCGAAGACACACTAAGTCCCCTTTCCACGCTCTTAACAGATGACCAACATTTAAACATTTAATCCTAGCATTCAAACCCCTCACATTCCAACAGACAATTCTAGGCTTCATAGATAATTCACTAAGCCCCTCCCCTCCTTCCGTTTCCTTCTTGAGCCCGAAGCACTCTCAAATGCGTATTATGATGTTGGGTGTACCAACTTGATGCAAAATGATGTAGGCCTTTTACTTTTGTAGATGAACCTGCATAATGATCACTTTATCATATAATGTACTTTCTCATGCATACACAAATAATGCACGTACAACCATTTGTTGTTTATCAATAAGATCAGTATTTAAGCCTATATGTGCTTAAATGTTTGGAAATGCATTTGGATGTGCATGGTTCTAGTTGGTTTGTATTTAGTCTCATCTATGTGATATGAGTTTCAAGCAGTAAGCAGTTTTGGGGACCGGCAAGTGTAGATTAAGTGCTCCAACAGGCAAATATGGCTTATTGTTATGTACATATAGATACACACTCGTAGTTATAAGTGCTTCAGAGGATCTAACACGCAATCATGCGTGCTTTTTCTCAAACCTAATAGTACATAGCTACAAGATTAAAGTATGTTAGGTTTTGCATATTTCACAAGTTGCCCCACCTACAATGCGAATACTTTGCTTGCAACGTGACATTGCATATATTTTGAGTCCAGATTGAATCTTATGTTTTATATGCAATGTTCTCCTGTCCACTAGTGTTATACAATATACAACATGATTTCTGAACTACTAGATTTGAAAATATCAGCCAAACTATAGCAGAAGAAAAAAAGAAGACGGAGTTTTCGCATTTAGTTCTGCACCTGGTCAGGTGACAATGTGCTGTCCGATTATGATCTGGCATTCTTATCTTTGATACTTGTAGGGCATGCATTGCCCCCCCCCCCCCCCCCAAAAAAAAAAAAAAGAGAGAAAAGGACAAGGTGAAAGTAGGGGAAAGAGGGAGTTAGGATAGGCTGCACAGCTGGCCACAGACAGATGCCAGGCAGGTCTTACTAGTACCCTTAAGAGAATAGATTTGGAGAACTTGAGGTTCTGTTATCAGGATGGCTGCCAATCCATTGGGAAAAGATGTGGTAGATTCAACATGTGAGTAGTGGATGTTGAACTTTTCCTGTTTGAACCATATATATCCTGGGTGCAGAATCAAGTTTGGTTAAGGAGTCTCTGATTCTAGGAAGTTAGCAGTTTTCTGGCATAGTACTATTTTTCTTTTTGAAAAAAAATTTAATCCCTTTTCTTGTTTGCAAGGCAAGTCAGGCACTTGCTTTGTTTGAGATAGTATCATATATGAACTGTTCTTCCATAGTGAATAAAGGTATGTGGTGATTATTTTGTAGATTTGTCAATAATGAATCATGCATAAAGCACTGTATCTCCATTTGACACGATTGGCTTTGTTTGCCGTATACCTGTAATTATTCTAAGAAGATGTGACATCAATAATTACTTGTCTTGATTCTGTGAATCTTATAAACTTTCAAGATGCTGTGTAGGCACTATAGTCTGCACTCTAATGTTATGACTCACTAGTGATCTGGGTTCTATTTTTTTTCTCTTGAAGATAAACCTTCTTTCAGCCAGAAACGAAAGAGAAAGTGTTCAAATTGCTATACGTCCGAAAGTTTCTTGGGGTGGTCCTGGTATTGCAGGGGTTGTGCAGGTTCAATGTAATGAATTATGCTCCACAAGTGGTGATCGGTTAGTTTATTAAAGACATATTCTTCTGGGTACAACTAAATTATCATATAGTTTTCATGATCTGCTTAAATTGGATGTGGACAGGTTGGTTGTTGGAGAGGCAATAACTATGAGGCGCGTGGTGCCCATATTAGGTGTTCCCGATGCTCTAGTGCCCCTTGATCTTCCAGCCTGTCAACTATGTCTACTTCCTGGGTACTGACTACGTTGATTATCTTATAATGCTTTTTCAATTGTGGTTTGATTTAATGTTGGATGAATTCTGATTGCCTCAGACTGACATGCCTTGTTTTTTCCTAAAACTGCAGAGAGACTACCGCAGTCTGGGTTTCTATTGATGTTCCAAGCACACAGGCCCCGGGTCAATATGAGGGAGAGGTCGTTATTACTGCTACAAAATCAGATGCAGGGTGAGTCTATATCTCTATTACCGTAACAACTTTTAATTATGTTATCAGCTGTTATGGGCATTCGGTATGGTTGCTTTGGATTCCTGTTATTATATTCCTGAAAGTATGGTCATAGAGTTTTCTGCATTATCTATTCTGAATTTATCAGATCTCCATCACAATGCTTAGGCAAAGCTGAGAAGCATCAACTGTGTAAAGAACTTAGGAGCTGTCTTAACTTTGTGGAGCCCATTGAAGGAAAACCATTGGAAGAAGTGGTCTGTTTCTGAATCTCTTTTGTATACAATATGATTCTTCTTGTTTTTCTTGGTGAGATACGCTGTTCATAGTGAGCATTTGTTTTTTAGGTAGAAAGAATGAAATCCGCAAGTACATCTATAAGAAGAGTTCTTCTGTCTCCATCGTTTTCTGAATTCTTTTCAGATAATGGGCCCGTTGATATGATGGATGAAGATGCCATCTCGAACCTGTCAGTACGTGTGAAGTTACATTTGACAGTTTGGGACTTCATTCTTCCTACAACTCCTTCTCTTCCTGCTGTCTTTGGTGTATCCTTCTGGTTTGAATTATAAACTTCATGTGCTTTTTGAGGTATACATTGCAAATTTGCTCTTAATATAAGCTGAATAGTCTCATACAAGTCCAGTCAATCATGGAGCTCAAAGCAAACCAAGCATTGAAGTTAGATGGGATGAAAGATAGAGCTACAATAAGATGTGAATGCCTTAGAAAGATGTAAACTTAAAGTCGACCGCATTGCAGAGTATGAAGTATTTACTTTCTTATACTTGAGCTATGAAGTGCATTGCTATTTATCAATGGGTTCATGCAATGAGTTTTTTAGAGATGCTACATTGTGCAGGCCTGCCAACACTGACTAAGAGCATCTGTAATGCTGGATCTGTTCTATCTTGGGGTTGACAGTCCACATTTAAACTAGTGTGTTTTGGGGCATTAGCTGACACATAATAGAAATACTGCGAAGAAGATATATCTAATTAGAGAGTGTTGGCTTGTTTGTTTCTTTAACTATATATTTTAGATATCTGACACTGTTATTGAGGATCGTTTTGGTGTTGAACATGGGACGGATGAGTGGTATGAGGCATTGGACCAGCATTTCAAGTGGCTTCTTCAATATAGAATCAGCCCATATTTCTGCAGATGGGGCAACAGTATGCGTGTTTTGACATATACCTGCCCTTGGCCAGGTAATTATTAAAGCCATGCAACAAAAAAAATAAGTAGTTATTACACTGAATTCTCATACAGCACCTGCCCATGCTTTGTTTTTTCAATAATAGGAATGGTTCCAAATTACACGCTCAATCCTTTGTTTTATGTTTGTCTTTTTGGCTATTCCAGCCAATCATCCAAAATCAGATGAGTTTTTTTCAGACCCACGATTAGCGGCATATGCTGTACCATATAGTCCAGCAGTATCCGGGTATGCAGTCGGTTGTCTACATTCGCTTCTATCAGGTATATTGACGATGAAAAAACTGATGAACCTCCACCCGCTTCTTGATGTGCAACAGTAGTGCTGTAGGGAAGGATTACTTGCAGAAAGAAGTTGAGATATTGAGGACAAAGGCTCACTGGAAGAAAGCATACTTTTACTTGTGGGATGAGGTATGACGGGAAAAGGATCTTTTGTTTGTCGTGTCAATTAGAACTAATGATTTAGGAGAATAAATGATGTCATTATGTTAGTAGCTGGTTATTTGCCTTCAAGGTGCAGCTGATTAGTTAAGAAAATGGATTGACAAAATTGTGGTTCTAAGTGATAAATTGTACCCAATATTCCCAGTTCTGCAGGGTGCACAATATAATATCAGTCTCTCTTTCTAGTTGCTTAGTTTACCATGTTGCTTAAAATGATTGATATAATTTTTAAATAATGACACCTTTTTTTTTTGTGGTGAGATGATGTTCATGCGCTAATGTTTGTCAGCCTCTAAACTTGGAACAATATGATTCCATTCGCACCATGGCCAGTGAGATTCACGCTTTTGCTCCTGATGCACGTGTCTTAACTACCTATTATTGTGGTATGAGTTCTCTACCTTCTCATGGCGCTCTCCTGTTTTTAGTTCCTTGTCCTTTTGTTTTGTTTGGGGTTTAGAATGAGACTCCCAAACACACAGGATGTATGTGGGAGGATTGTGCATGCAAGGGTCCCTAAAAGTACAATCTGAAAATTAATTAAAATATTCAGAAAAGAGGAAGAAGGAATGCTGCCTACAGCCAATGCCCATTTCATTCAATAACCATGAAAAAGAAGACTCGAGAGATATAACAGAATGTTCGGGGCAATTAAATATTTGCTACTTGGTTCACTCTCAGTGGAACACATAAGACGATGTGGAATAGCATTCAGTGTTTTACTGATTATGACCAAATTTTCCTTTTCAAGAAGCAAGCAAGTCAACGGCCTTCTTGGCATCACCTGTTGGACCCCCAAAAGGGAGAACATGAGCCACCACATCTTCATTTCCACTGAGTTGGTCATTTCATTTTTCCATTCATATGATATCTGAAAAATATCCGTTATTGCTTTTGGGGGATCTGGTATTTGGGATGGCCATCAATGTAACTTGAATATGATTTTGTTTTTTCATCTTGTCAGTGTAACAGTTCAAGATCTGACTCTGATACATTCATGATTACTGATTTTGATGTGTTAACAGTCCATAGCCCAAAATTGATGTTTTTGTGGTTTCTCTTGTATCAAATGCTGGTTAATTTGATATATACATTGAGGCCTTGATGATGGTTTAATTTGTCGTCCATATTGTTCTCCATTTTTGTGATAGAAATTCTTCACAAGATTGTTATTTTTGAGAAACATTGATGAATGGAGGAAAACTTAACTTGGGACCTATCGGCAGCACTTATGATGAAAAGATTAACGTGAACCTAAAGATCAGGAAGATTTCTTTTTGGTGGGAAATTAGAGTTGAACTTTCCAGTTTATTTCTTTGCATTCACAAATCAAAATTTTTAATCCCCAGGGAAATTCTAAGAGGAGTGATATATGGGTGTGATTGAATGATAAAATTTTGGGTGCTTAAAATTTTGTGGTATTGGAATTGGTGAAAAAATGAGGAGAGAGATGATTTGAATGAATTTTTTATATTTATTATAGTGAAAAGTAGTGATTTGATGGGGAGAGAGATTATATTGTAATTATTTTATGAGGTTAAAATTTTGGAAGGCCCAAAATTTTGGGAGACAAACGCACCCAATGTAGATGTTGAACCAGATCTGTTTAGGAGTTAAAAGATAGAATCTTTGACCTAGTTTCTCCGGATGAAATTCAATAACATATGGTTTATGGGAGCACTTAGTTGAGAATGAGATTCGTCACTAAAATTTAATTTATTTTATGTTGATCTAAACTTTTGATGATGCAGGTGGTGCATAGTTTCTGTTTAAAAAACAGGTAGCATATGATTTGTTCTAGTTGTGTATATGTTGCGAAAATTACCTGAATAATTAGCCATAAGACAAAGATCACAGGTTAACTAGGAATTAGCTCTAAAATCTCAGAATCTTATCTCCTGCTCTCAAAAGTGGAGAACTGGTGCTAATTTGCTTACACGTAGAGTTTCATGGTTACTAGTCATAGTTTTCTTTGGTTGATGATAATTCTTTATTTCTCGGTGTCTATGTGTGTGGATGTGTTCACTTTTGTGCATGTTCTCAGATAGTACCAAAACATTGGCTTACATTTTACGATTTTCGTGGCTTCATTTTATCTTTTGTAGGACCAAGTGATGCACCTCTTGCACCTACTGCTTTTGAGGCTTTTGTGAAAGTTCCAAATTTCCTGCGGCCTCATACTCAAATTTATTGTACAAGGTATCTTTGTCAATACCCTAATTCTAAATTTACATCCTCTTTCTATAGTAGGACTAGCAAATGAATATGTACATCACAAGTGGCCCCAGTTTATTGGAGTTCTGACTGCCAGTTAATGTATCAAGCTGAGTATTACAGGAACAGTGGTTTTATTTAAGTTAGGACATTTTTAGCAAGTGGGTGGTTTACGCTTCGGATATCACTATGCAGCAAAAAAATGTATAAGAGCAGGAAAATGTGTTATGGCCATGAGTGGCTTATATGTTTTTGTAACTAAACTGTTAATTGAATGGTTCAATTGGAGCACTAGATTCATGTTGCAGTTCCAAGCTGTTCAGTTCAATGCTAGGGGAACAGCAATGGCTTATAAAATTACAAATCCCCAGATGTCATGCTTGTTGGTAGTGGAATATTTGGTTGGCATTGAGCTGGGTATCTAGGTGACTTGTTTCATGCCATTGTTCCTGATCTGAACCCAGCATGACAGGCACCTCTTACAAAGATTTTTCTTAAACTTTGTCATGAAAAAATCTTCAGAACTGATCAATAATTGTCACTTTAATTACATTCGTTTCCAAATTAGATCCTTTCTCTTATTATATATGGGTAAATCTTTGATAAATAACTTCTGGTCTGGGCATGCACGTGTGCAGGACTGCAACATTAGCTCCATGCTGAATCTACTTTATATGTTGTATACCTTTGGCTAACGATAGTATATGAAATCCCAACAATTTTTCATATTTTTTCTAGTGCCTGAGAAGATTAGTATTTTATTTGTTGCAGTGAATGGGTGCTTGGAAATCGAGAGGATTTGGTCAAGGATATTATTACTGAATTACAACCAGAGAGTGGTGAGGTAATATTCAAGCAAAGCTGGTGCCCTTGGTTCATAATTTACGTTTCTTGTAAATATGTATCGAATCTAACTCAATAGACTGTGTATTTTCATTCATTAAAAAAATTCCTGAAAGATTAGGCTCTATTGCTATCTGCTTCCTTTTGTCAAGTGGTGTTTGAGTGTTTGGCACTCAAAAATTTTGGGCTTAGATTAAAAAAATTACAAAATAATCTCTCTCCATTAAATTATTCTTTTTCATTATAATATTTATTCAAATCTGCTCTCTCTTCACTTTTTCACCAACTCCTATACCCTAAAATTTTAACCACCCCAAAGTTTTAACAATCAAACACCACCACTTATCTTTCTTCCCCTTGCTTTGCCGTTGCTAATTGGTTACTGCACCCGCATGGCAATGACCACCACACCACTTGAGAGCCCAACCTCTGAACACCACAAAATTCAGTGCCAAACAGGCACAGACACCAACCCATTATCTTCCTTGCCTGCTGAAATGACCACTCAGTTGACTGGATCAAAGCAGATAGATCTAAAGAAACAAAACTGTTGATAGAGCGAGTGCCACAACGGTTAGGTGTGTCAAAATGACAGAGCGAAAAAGGAGAGCCTTTTCTTTGTAAATATTAACTGACGCAGGAAATGGTTTCTCCTTTGTGAAAGCAAAGCCATCTTCTGCTCATTAGCCTTGGTTTTTCTTTACCAGGAAAACATTTTCTGTTACCTTACATTCTTTGGTTACATGAATATTGGAAATGTAAAGAATGTTTTCCAGCAAATGTTTCGGGTCAAAAAGAACAAAGCCTTAGGTAAAATAATTCTCAATAATCATCAAGTGTGTAAAGTAGATTACTGCTTCTCGAAACTCTCACACATGGTTGGTTGGATCTGATAGCATTGAGGAATCCTGAGTAATATGCTGGTCTCCCATGATTATTTTTGGCACTTGTTTCAGACACTGTTTACTAGGTGGAAATTTGGTGCAAGTTGAATCAAAACCTACGAGAGTTAATTCCGTGAGCATTAGGACTGACAGACTCAACTCCAAACATGTATTACTGTATGCACTGTTAGGTAAATTAAAAACCATGCAGCTATGTGGTAAGTTGCTTGGGTTGTCACATGTAACATATCTTGTTAACTTCCTGTCCCACTGTTACGAGACCATGGTAGCAGGACTCTTTATTTGCCTTGGGCATAGTATGGATGTATCACTGATCCCGTGCATGTGATCTGCGATTGATCTCCAGTTGATAACTTATCACTCATTTTCTCTCTAACCATTTTATGTGGTGATGTTAGTGGTGGCTACTGGGACTGGAGATTGTCTAGCTTCTTCTTTCCAATGTCATAATGAAGGATGTACATATATTTAGGCAGTTTATATTGATTGAGGCTTCTTCTTGTTGTATATTGAACAGTGCCAGTATTTCTGTGGTCCATTACAATCAAGCAAGGATTTGGCCTTCTTTGGATAATACCTTATGGAGTGCAAAATTTATCCATGAGCTTCCCAATCTCACTGGCATTTGACATTTGTAGGTTTACTTAGAAGTAAAAACTAATGCCCCAAAAAAAATGTTTCATCTCGTTTTACTGTGTCCTAGCTCTTAGATACGCTGAAAGCAACTACTAGTCCCTAACATTTAATAAGTTATTGTTATCATTTTTTTTGTGAAATGCAACTAGTGTGGCGTGAGGTTTGGTTACTGTTTTTTGGCCTAATATACCTATAATATAAATTTACCATGATACCAATGGCATTATAACCCTTCGATTTCTAGGCAAAGATGTAGTTGGATGCATGGCACTTAATTAGTGTAGTGTTTTTCACTTGCTGAAAGGATTTAACCTTGTTTTGTCTATAGGAGTGGTGGACGTACGTTTGCATGGGACCGTCTGATCCCCATCCAAATTGGCACCTGGGGATGCGAGGTACACAACACCGTGCTGTTTTCTGGCGTGTGTGGAAAGAAGGCGGTACGGGGTTCCTATATTGGGGTGCCAATTGCTATGAGAAGGCATCAGTACCCAGTGCTGAGGTATCGTGGCTGTGTGGTCCTTTATAGCTTGTAAAGTTGAATGCCACTTTTTAGATGCTCCTTTGATCATACAGCTGCCTTCTGAAATTTCATGTATGCCTGAGCAGATTAGATTTAGGCGTGGCCTTCCCCCTGGAGATGGAGTTCTATTCTACCCTGGTGAGGTGTTCTCATCTTCACGTCAACCAGTAGCTTCAGTTAGACTAGAGCGCATTCTCAGTGGTTTGCAGGTGACGTCAATTATGAAATTATCTCTGAAGTCATGTCCGTTTAGTTTTGCCAATTTATGGTGATAATTATGTAGTCTTAGATAATATTTTGGAATCACAATGCTTGCTTTTACTTTCGATGGTATTCTTTTTCCTTCCAGTATTCTTGGTTCTTTCCATGTACAATTTCACATGTTATATGCTGCTGTTTATATGATTTATATTATCCTGATTTCACAAACATTGTCATTAGTCCCTGAAGTGGTATTAAACCATTGTCATTAGTCCTTAATAGTATTATTAAACCATTATGATTAGTCTCTGTTTGCATGTTTATGTTGTCAAAAGTCTAGACTGCATGTTCTGACTAGTACATTTGTTTTGGGTGTCTTATTAGGACATCGAGTACCTGAAGCTCTATGCTTCAAGATATGGTAGGAATGAAGCTGATGCTCTTTTGGAGAAGACCAATGTGTACCTTGGTCCGGAGCGTTACACAATCGAGCATCTGCCAGTTGACATCATGCGGGGTGAGATCTTCAATGCATGCCGATCATGAAAGAAAACTTCTGCGCAGTTCGGAAAAGATGACAGATGTGAAGAGGTTCCTCTTGTGGAGAAGGAAGGCATGACTTTACACGTGAGGACGTGCAGGGAGATATTCAAGTGGTCAGATAATCATCCTCACTGACTTCACTGGCTATTTTTTTGTAGTTGTATTCCATTCATGGTAGCTAGCTTTCCTTTCCCAAAAGAAAAATTACTAGGGCAAACTCGAGAACCTTTATGCAATAGTTAGGATGTATTAACAAATACTTGTTATCACATGCATGTAGGGTTAGTTACAGCAAATGTTTTGATGTACAAGAAAATGATGGCACAATCCAAGTCTCATTGCAGCAGTAACGAAGTCAGGATTGAGTCTTGGGGGGGGGGGGGGGGCGGAAATCTAAAAAATCATTACAAAATATTTTTTTACTAAAGGAGAAAAAAAAATTTAAAAGATTTTTGGGGAGCTAGGGGGGTTATAGCCCCTGCCAGCCCCCCTAGCTCCGTCCTGCTGATTGCAAGCTCTACTTTGTTGTCTGGCATCACGGAGTCTCGTCGTCTCTATGAGTTGTTGTCATAGGTCTCGCTTTGTGCTCATCGTTGTTCAATGATGATTACTCTGTTCTTGTTCATATTGCTCTGCTTTTTTGTTTATGCTGGAATTTCAGCCCTCTTCGAAGGCGAATTGTGTGTTTAGGAAATTTTTTATGCATGGGTCTTGACTTGCCTATTTTGTTGCACCATGGTATTGCTTTTTCTAATTATGTACTATAAATTAGGCCCAATTAGATTTTTTGGTACATTAACTACGTAAATTCTGTTTGCTTTTTTGGTTTAAAATGCTAGATTGTGGGACAAATTCGTGTTAGTGTTCTATATCAAGCTCAGAAAAAGGTTCTAAAGTTCATTTAGGTTATGAAAAACAATGGCCATGTTAGCTTCATTGAGAGCCAGAGCTGCCAAAAAACCATGAGGCGAAAGTTCATAGTTTTCTCATTCCGCATTCCAAGAGAGTAACTCAGAAGAGGGAACATCTGTTTACGGTTGCTGAAAATGAATCTGTCAAGAGCATTGGGCAAGACTTCTTTGGTTCACGGTTCTCGTTTCCAGAGGCATTTGGGGAGAGATCAGCAATTTCTTTCGTATTCTTTTTGGGATTAGGAAAGAGTGGTTGCAAGTTGGTAGAGGTATAATGGAGTACGTAATCCAGGTTTGGGAATGACTGTGAACCCATTAATTGGGGTTCTTACGTTTTAACTTCTAGGAGCGGTCATATTCAAGTTATTATTATTTTTTATAAATAATAAAAAAAGTGGTGGTTGGGAGAGATCAACATGGCTGACTCTCCCATCCACTGCAAGTGTTGGATTGAGACATAACTACAACGCCCAACAAGAGAGAACTTGGATTGAGCCATAACTACCGCGCCCAACAAGAGAGAACTTTATCACGGTAAAAACACATTCTGCCTACTGGAGACAAAACCCCACTAGAAGCATAACGAGACACTAGAATATATACACCGGTTGACTGGCTAAAGCCAACCAGGGGAAGGCTAGCTAGCAAGGGGAGGCGAAAGCTCCACCCCTCGCCAGAGTGCAGACTAAGGAAGGATGCATGCTTCTTAGGCGTGGGAAGCAAAAAAATGTAAGATATTAAAGTCTAGAGAGCTGCCACCAGAGCTCAAACTGAGGAAGGAGGCTTTTCAAGCGCAAATATATATTACATCCTATATTTTTGGACAAAATCAAATTGGACCCAGTAATTTTTAATTTGTCTAATTAGGCTCTATAAGTTTTAAAAGATATCAATCCTCTACCTCCGTTCAAAATGGCTGTTAAAGTAAATAAAAAATAACCGAAATATAATAAACAAATTAAAAGTTATGATGTTGAATTTGATTTTGTACTATGATGTTTTCCAAAAGAAAAAATTCTAGAGAGGGAAGAGCCTATAGACTGAGAGTTTTGCCTAGAAAGTTTAGGAGTTACTGCACTAATATGTGCACGTATAAGTAACTGATCATGCATATATTGTCTTCTTCTCACCTTCTGCTTAAAATACGAAGCACAACTATACTTCCTTTTGTGTGCTATCTGCCCCTCCGGTTCGTTAGGCGTTTCTGAGCAAATTCTTAAGTGAGAGGCTCTTCCAACGGTCAATACTTTGTTATTTCCAATAAGGAATCCTAAGGTCACGTTATGAATGATACTGATTTGTTCATGTAACTAACCTAGAAAAACAAAGTTTTTGCGGTCATTATAAGAAAATCAAGATCTAACGACCAAACTTTAGCCACGAGTCAAATTTAGTCACAATAATTAATTGACTTTTAATGACGAAAACTTAATTTTTTTTTTACTAACAATGCTTTTAGCGACGGAAAAAATGTTGTCTCCCATGATGATGGTCGCAATATTTAAAATAGTGACTATATGTGGCTGCTAAAGGTACAACATTAGTGACCAGCACTAAATCGTCGCAAAGTTCGATTTTTTTTTTGTGCGACATTCGTACTGGTGGCTACGTTTGTGGTCGCTGGAGTGTGGAAAGGGGAAGACATCAGCAGTGAAATGACTTAACTGTACGAATATATTACAGCGCTTTTGGCGACAGAAAGTTCGTTGCTCAAATTTTTTACTTTTAGCAACGAACTTTCTGTCGCCAAAAGTTCGTTGCCATTGAGGTTGTGTTTGCTAACACAATTTTTTTCAAAATATTATCTCACTCCTAATAAAATAATTCAATATAATCTATCTTCCATAAAAAAATATAAAAAATTATAAAAATATAAAAAATTACCTCCCTCTTCACCTTTTTACTAAACTCAATACCAACACATATTTCAATACAAAAAATATTACAACACAAACACAACCTGAAAATTCATTTAGAGAAATGACGGCGTTGAACAGGGCTAGAAGTTGCTGCTCCATTGTCTTGTCGATGAGGAAGCTTGCCCCCTGGGTTACTGCTACATGCTCTTGTCAATTGTCATTCTCTGTGTCTTTCATTGTGGGTTGATCAGAAACCGCGCGTGCGGAGAAAAAAAAAAAGAAGAAGATCAGAAACCGCGCGTTTGGCACTTACTAGTGTTGCTCTTCAGTATATTTGTAGTGATATTAATTTATATGTTTGATTAGATTGGGCTTTACCTTTACGTCTTTATCTAGACAAACTGGAAGGGTTTATAGGCTTGAGTAAAAGTGCACTACTTGTCTCTATGAAATTTGTCATTTCTTGTGATTTTCGAATGTTGGTACTTGCCATTTCTTAATTACCCTCGTATATTTAATTTGCGTTGAAATTGGCATTGGCATTGGCATTGGCATAGGCATACTTTCCCCTTGCCATTTCTTACCCATGCATGCATTCACAGTGCAGATTCCGAATTACTTGTTATGTCATCATGGAAAAGGGAAAAATGTATAGGGAGAGCGTATTTATTAACTATTAGCTAGGCTTTAAGGAGGACCCTTTGCAGGAACTACCTTCGGCTGGTACTGATGATTACTCCTGTACCAGTTCTTCATATATATCCTCCGGCCTTCTTTGTGCAGCTCTCTCCATCTAGCTGTATATATGATTAATTTACGCCTCTACCTACCTCCAGCTCACTGATAGTCAAATTTACATTGCTTGAAGTTTCAACGGTACTCGAGTCCTTGATTTTTTTATCTGCTTTGAGCCAACCAATTTTCCATGGTCAGCTTCTCGCCTGTACATCATGGCATTTTAAAGCGTTTGATAAAAGTTTTTCGGAGGAGAAGGGAGGAGCGGCACCAAAAGATACCGGTCTATAAATTTAAAATTTCCTATCCCAATCCATAGTTCCACCTCTTCAACTTCTGATTGGGAGAACTTGCATTTATTGGAATATTCCCTAGTTTCATCATCTCACAAGTGGGGTACTTTTAATATACATATTACTAATTAAACAAATGAAGAGGTGTTTTAATATATAAAGCACTTTTATATTTAGCCTTTTTTTTGGGTAAGTAGATTTAGCCTTTCAATAGCTTTTATAATGACAAATTTGGTTTAAGTCGAATTTCCAAAGAACTCTAAATTAATTGGATCTCAACATATATTTGTGATACCTCGAATCTAATTTAGAGGGGAATTAAGAAGAAAGAAACAAAAGATGACTGCTTATAAGGGCCAAGTACTCGATCTTACCATGAGACTTTAAGTTGAATTAGATTTTATAATAATCTAAGTGTTTCAAAAATAATTTTGATTATTCTTTTTAAAGTCAAAATACAGATGTAATTCAGGCAGTTTTTGCACTTAATTACAGGACATGATCATGACTTGCTCAGTTAGGATCCCACTAGGCTTCCGATCGAAGTGCACCACCGACATCACTACCATAAAGGTCGAATTTGAACAACTCGGAATTTAATTACAGGACACTTGCTCAATTAGGATCCCACTAGGCTTCCGAAGTCCACCACAGACCACTACCATAGGTCGAATTTGAACAAGTCGGAACACGAGGTACGTATCTATTATAATATTTCCATAATTAATGGTACTTTTCTCCTGCCCCGTATTACTTGCTATCATGTTACGGCCAGCATGTCCCATAATCATCAAGTGTGTAAAGTACATTACTTGCTTCTCGAAACTCTCGAACATGGGTGGACTACCACAAACGCCTAAATATATATACCACCTAAGAAGTGTGGAGGAAATAAAGTAAGATGCTCACTGAGAAAGAGAAAGCAGAACACTTGCCTTTCAGTTTGACTCTAATTTGCTTTTGCATAAAGAGTCTCGCTGATTGGAAGAACATGAATATATTACTGACTGAGGGTTTTGTTTGGACCGCAACAAACGCCTAAAAATTAATGAGAATTCAGTTCGGGATCTCATACATGAGGGATTAATAATTTTTGCGCATGATTTGTTGTTTTGAAAGCTCACAAGATTCCTTCTTTTGGTCGTGAACTTCTGGGGGCGCACACGGTTTTGGATATTTTCCTATGAAAATATCCTTTGCATCTGCCTTTTTTCCTCTTTACGAGGATATATTTATATGTAATGTATAGATACTACTTTTGCTCTTAGAAAAAAGAAAAATATAGGTCTATTTTCCTTATTTTGAATCCTTTTCACACCTTAAGCTTCACATAAACAAACCTCTTGATAACTTGCTTGTTCTTTTTACAGCACAGTAAACAAACCAATATTAGCCTCTCTTGGTAGACCGAGAGTTTTGCCTAGAGAGTTTAGGAGTTACTGCATTCATATATGTGCACGTATAAGTAATTGATCATGCATATATTGTCTTCTTCTAACTTCCTGCTTCAAATACGAAGCACAACTATACTTCCTTTCGTGTGCTATCTGCCCCTCCGGATCGTGAGGTGCTTCTTCTGAACAAATTCTTAAGAGAGAGGCTCTTCCAATTGCAATATTAAGGAATCCTAAGGTCAGGTTACAAGGGATACTGATTTGTTTGTTCATATAACTAACCTAGAAAACAAAGTTTTTGCAGTAAAGAAAATCAGGCACTAACGACCAAATTATCTTTAGCTACGAGTCAAATTTAGTCACAAATAATTGACTTTTAACGACGAAAACTTAAAACTCGTTACTAACAATAATTTTAGCGACGGAAAAAATGTTGTCCTCGATGATGGTTGCAATATTTAAAATAGCGAGAAATGTGTGATTGCTAAAGCCTAAGAGGCTAAAGGTACAACATTATTGACCAACTCTAAATCGTCGCAAATGTCGATTTTCTTTTTTAGTGTGATATTCAGAATTAGTGGCGACGTTTGTGGTCGCTGGAGTATCGAAAGGGGAAGACACAGTGGTGAATGACTAGTGGTCACTAACATATTGCAGCACTTTTGGCGACATAAAGTTCGTTGCTCAAAGCCATTGACATTCATTTAGCGTTGAAGACCTTTTTTGCTGAGTTTGTATTCAGTCCAGACCGTACAGGTCCAGACACATCGTAATCCACGATCTGGATTGAATCTTATAGAATCTAACGCCTCACAGGTATCCACCTTATTTAATGAGGCATGTGAGGCGTTGGCTTGGTTGGGCTCCTCGTGGAGCCGACCATGCGCGCACAAGTACCATTTTTCTCTCTTTTTAGCCGCACTGGTTAGATCACTAAACAAGTTGTGCGAGCAATTTTTCGACTAGTACGACTGGAATACGCGTTTTTTTCTTTCCAAATCCTCCATTTCAAACCCTAACTTCTAAATCCTCCAAATCCCACGACTCTCCTCTTCCCTCTTTCTCGTTGCCGAGTTGCTATTTTTTTTGTTACTGAGAGACCTTAGGAAAATAAGAAATCGCACACAGATCACGACCCAAACGCATACTTACATGTCGTGATTTCTTTAATGTACATCTAATCCATATAAAAATACTTATTAGAGGTTTGGAAAGCCGATGTAAGCGTTGATGTCTTAAAGAAATTTGGAAAGCCGATGTTTTAAAGTTATTTCATCGTTCCACATAGAATAACTTTGTAAAATAGTCGAAGTGCAGGAGTGCACTTTGAAAATGTACTGAAATGGTATTGAATTTGACTTTTACTATCTGAAGAAGATGTCACAAGCATAAAGGAAGAGAATATGACAATGATGAAAACTGTAAAGGCATACCTTCCGGTGAATCTGGATGCTTATGTATGAAATTCTAGAGAGAAAAATGGCTTTTGATAGCCCGTGACAACTATGTTATTTGTATATAATATAACAATATAAACATATTGATGTTATAAATAGGTTCCCTTGAAGATGTGATGCAATGTTTAATTTTATTGTTAGCGAGACAAAATTATGTTTGTTTGATAAATTTTTAAGCTCCCCCTTAGCAAAAATAGACAAATTTTATTTTTTCCTTCTTATTTTTGTTTAAATTAAAAAACTTTCTATCTCAACTAATGATGTGGCCACTATTTTTTACATCAATGATGCGGTCCGACCACTAATTTTTGGTGAATTGATTTTTTTCTCTAATGATGCGGTCAGACCATTATTTTTACCTCAATAATGCGGTTAAATGCATGTTGTAGTCGTACAGGTCGAAGAACCGGTCGCATAACTTGTTTAGTGGTCCAACCAGTGCGGCTAAAGAGAGAGAAAAGAGGGTACTGATGTGCGCCTGGTCGGCTCCACGAGGAGCCCAATTGAGCCAACGCTTCACAAGCCTCATTAAATGAGGTGGAAACCTGTGAGGCGTTAGATTTTATGAGATTCAATCCAGACCGTGGGTCTGGATGTGTCTGGACCCGGTCTAGACTGAATCCAAACCTTTTTTCTACCGCTACCATAGGTCAAAAAAAGCCTCTTTCAATCTCGTCTCCTAATTGCCAGTCGCCTCATTTCTCTCTTATATTCTCTCATTTTGTTTCTCTCTCTTTCCCTTGGCTCTCTCTTTCGAGATCATTGCCAATATCGCCACTAGAATTAGAGGTGAAATAGAGAAATGACGAGTTGAATAGGGCGAGAAGTTGCTACTCCATTGTCTTGTCGATGAGGCCAGAAGCTTGCGCCCCTGCGTTGCTGCTATATTCTCTTGTCATTCTTGTCTTTTATAATTGTGGGTTGAGAAACCGCGCGCTTGGCACTTGCTAGCTAGTGTTGCTCTTCAGTAATATTTTAGTATTTGATATTTGTGTGTTAGATTAGATTGGGCTTTACGTCTTAATTATCTTGATAAACTGGAAGGGTTTATATACTGAGTAAAGGTGCACTACTTATCTCTACGAAATTTGTCATTTGTTGTGATTTTGGAATGTTTGCTTACGTATATATTAATGCTGCAATGGTACTTGCCATTTCTTACCTTCTCTTAGATTTAATTTTGCGTTAAAATTGGCATTGGCATTGTTATGTGTACGTGTGTGTTTGTTTTTAATTCCTTTAAATAGTTTCTGATTCGTAATTAATGTTAAACACACCAATTTCGGATGCTCTAGAAATTCTCTTCTTCTTTTTTTTTTTTCCTTTTCTTTCCGGCGCCTTTCCATTTCTTACCACAATTAAGGCAGCATCCGAACTCGTTATTTCATCATGGCATGCAGTGGTTCCTATATATAGACTACTACTCCTCCCTTTGGGAAAGGGAAAAATGTATAGTGCGAGCGTATTTATTAACTATAATTAGGCTTTAAGGAGGACCCTTTGCAGGAACTAATAGAAAGTCATACTGGTGATGATTACTCCTGTAGTACCAGTTCTTGATCATATCCTCCCTTCTTTGTGCAGCTCTCTCCATCTAGCTGTATATATGATTAGTTTACGCCTCTACCTACCTCCAGCTCACTGATAGTCAAACTTACATTGCTTGAAGTTTCAATACAGTACGCTAGTCCTTGCTTTTTTATCTGCTTTGAGCCAGTCAGTTTTCCATGGCTTCTCGCGGCCTGTATATCATGGCATTTTAAAGCGTTCGATAAAATTTTTCAGAGGAGAAGGGGAGGAGCAGCGCCAAAAGATACTGGTCTATAAATTTAATTTCCCATCCCATTCATAGTTCCACCTCTTCAACTTTTGATTGGGAGAACTTGTATTAATGGAATATTCCCTAGCTTCATCATCTCACAAGTGGGACTTTTAATATACATATTACTAAACAAAGATCAGGTGTTTTAATATATAAGAAGCACTTTTATAACCTTAGCCCCATAGATTTAGCCTTTCGTTAGCTTTTATATTGACAAATCCAATGTTTTAAAATCGATTTTTTCAAAGCACTCTAAATTAACCGGATCTTGACATGTGATACTTCGAATCCCAAATAGAGTGAGAAAGAAGAAGAAATAAGAGATGAGTGCTATAAAAATCAAGTCTTGGCCATCTTGTGACTTTTGCTAGGTTGAACTTGATCTTATAATTTTAATCTAAGGTGTTTCGAGATTAGTCTTCCCTTTTATATTCTTAGTCTGTTCTTGATATAGGTCGAACTGGACACTATAAAAGAAGGCATGGGCACAGGCGGAGCCAAGGGGGGCAGTCGGGGGCCACCGCCCCCCTTGGCTCCCCAATTTTTTTTACATGTTATTTTTTTGTCAAGGCCCGCCCCCTTGGTCCATTAGAGTTTCAGCCCGCCCCCTATGGCTTGCCCAGATGCCTCAGCCCGCCCCACTTTGACGCCCAATCAGCCCAGCCCAACCCTATTTTTCTGTTTTTTTTAACTTACCTAAGGGTGAAACGTTTTATGTAAGTGACCTTTTATGTAATTATTAGGTGAAAGTCTCTCATGCGACTTTGATTCAGAATCTAACTGGTTTTGTGGATAATGGTACTGTAAACTAACAAGTAAACTTTCATTCATATTAGCTTCTGTAAAGAGTCCTCTTAGCTTTTATTTTAACTTTCTGTTAAAAAGTATATAAGATAGTACTTTGTCTTCATTCATATTCTTCTGTAACAAAAAATAAGAATTACCAATGCATCTGAAATTTTCGAGTCCTAAGCACCTAATGGAAGAAATAATCTGGGAGACTTAATGTTTTCCAAAATATAATCACTGGTCCAATGGTATTAAAAACAAGTTGCTGTAATTGGTAAGACACTTTTGTTCATGGAGTCTTATAACATCGTCCGTGCACGGACAATTACTTTCACCTAATAATTACATAAAATGTCAGTTAGGTTTTCTAGATTTGGAATCTAATGATTTCATAGCAATATAATGGGGCATCAAACATGCCAGGTGAACTCAATGGGTTGAAGTCTCTCATTTTGAGGGATCATCCTTCTGCGACCTACATTTATTGTTTTGATCACCAACTCCAATTGGTTGTTGTGGTTACTGTAAAAAATAACATCCAAGTTTGTGAAGCGTCGGTTGTAGGATTTGAGGGAGAATGGATAAGATGATTTTTTGGAAGAAGTCAAAACTTTTTGCGTGAATAATTCTATCACTGTACCCAATATGGAAGACATTATTCCAACTCTTGGTCGAGCTCGGCGTGGAGGGCAAACAATTACTTATTTGCATCGTTTTCGTGTGGAAGTGTTTTGCCAAGTTATTGATTTGATCACCCAAGAGATGGATCATCGTTTCACTGAAGCAAGTACGGAGTTACTTCTTTGTATAACATGTATTGATCCAAGAAACTCGTTTGCAGGGTATGATCATTCTAAGTTACTTCGTCTTGCTGAGCTTTATCCAGAAGATTTCTCAGCAATTGATCATGTTGTACTTAGAGATCAGCTTCGAAACTTTATTTATGATGTGAGAAGTCATAATATTTTATCTGAGCTTCAAGATATTGGAGGTCTTACTGTGAAGATGGTTGAGAGGAAGAAGCATACTCTATATCTATTGGTTTATCAGCTGATAAAATTGGCATTGGTCTTACCAGTTACGACTCAACAATTGAGAGAGTATTCTCTGCGATGAAGTTTATCAAAACTGACTTACGCAATAAGATGAAAAATGAGTGGTTGAATGAAGTTTAACTCTTAAGATATTTTTTTGCATTACATAGTAAATTTTTTTTGTCATTTTTTTTTTAGGAATTTGCCCCCTATTGATTGTGCTTATCGGCTCCGCCACTGGGCATGGGTAGCGTAGGTGCATGGAGAAAGATCGACTAACAGGCCTGTACATCATCCAAAGTTTCAAAAAGATCAAAGAGAGTCTACGGCGCCACAACTTGCATATATTTCTCCTAGCTCCCCTTTAGATCAGTAGCCAAGAACCAGACACAACTTGTATATTCTTAGTCTGTTCTTGCTGCTACTGGTGTGAGCTTAAAAATATCTTTTACACAACAGCGCTTCATTTCCGAAGTCCAGTACCGCAGACTTCACTACTGTGGGTCCAATTTGAACAACTCGGAACACGAGGTACGCATCTATTATAATATATCCATAATTAACGGTTTTGTCCTACCGCGTACTTGCTATCATGTCCCGTAATCATCAAGTGTGTAAAGTTTACTGCTTCTCGAGACTCCCACGTACACATGGGTGGACCACCACACCACAAACGCCTAAATATATACAACCTAGAGATATGAAGTGTGGAGGAAATAAAGTATGATGCTCACTGAGAAAGCAGAATACTTTTTTTTTTCTAAGCGAGAAAGCAGAATACTTGCCTTCCAGTTTGACTCTAATTTGCTTTTGCATATAAGAGAGTCTAGTTGATTGGAGGAACATAAATATATTACTGACTGAAGTGTTGTTTGGACCGCCACAAACGCCTAAAAATGAGAATTCAATTCTCGGGATCTCATACATGAGGGATTAATTTTTGCGCATGATTTGTTGTTTCAAAGCTCACAAGATTCCTTCTATTGGTCGTGAACTTCTGGGGCACACGGTTTTGGATATTTTACTATGAAGATATCCTTTCCATCTGCCTTGTTTCCTCTTAACGGGGATATATTTATATGTAATGTATACTATTTTTGCTCTTAGAAAAAGAAAATATAGGTCTGTTTACCGTATTTTGAATCCTTTTCACACCTTAAGCTTCACAAAAACAAACCACTTGATAACTTGCTTGTTCTTTTAACAGCACAGTAATGGATGTTGTTGGCATATTATAAGTACCATTTTTGTAATACCCCGTCTCGAAAAGGTGTAAGTGAGTAATTCGAATTTTATATGAAGAGATATGACTTAATCCTATGTTTGATTTTTGGACAGAGGTTGAATCGTATTTTGAATTTAAAGGTGCTGAAATGGAGATGTGATCTATATTTGAATTTAAAAGTTTGAATATAGATTTGATTTTGAGTTTGAATTTAAAGGAGATGTGATCGATATTTGAATTTAAAGGTTTGAATATAGATTTGATCTTGAGTTTGAATTTAAAGGTTAAGATATAGATAAAGATTATTCTTATATTTGAATTTGAAAGATATGGATAAAGATTACTTTTATATTTGAATTTGAAAGATATTGATAAAGATCTTATGTTCGAATTTAAAAGTGATGGATAGATGTATGTTTGAATTTTAAAGTTGCAGAGAATGAGGTTAATAAATAGTTGCAGAGAATGTATATTGGAGACCAAAATTTGGATTGAGGTGGTGCTACTAGTTTCCGAGAGATTGTTTAGCAATTATTGGAGAAGCTTTAATGATTGATTAAACGTTTGGGGTAAGTGGTTCTTCAATGGAATTTTGAACGTGCACCGTATTTTATATGGTTTGGATGTATTATTTGGGGAACTGAACAAATTTTGGGTAAAATGAGATTGTCGTGATTTTTGTGAAACTCAATTGAAATATTTAAAACTTGTTTTGGTGAGCATACTGTGAAAATTATCCTTGCGCTGGTGATATATCTTTACGGTCTTTGTGGCCAATTTATCCTTGTGGTCTATGTGGCCAATTTGATACCCCTCGTGGTATTTGGAGGTCTTTGTGACCTGGAGGTCTGTGTGACCATTGGTGATTTTCCTATATTGCGTGACCTTGGATATTTTTGTTACAAACTTGTATTTTGAATTCGGTATGGCTTACAGTTTTTTATTCTGGATTTCGATTATTGTGATAAAATTGACTTTTACCCAACCCTCATTAACTTACTACTTACTGAGCAAGTCGTAATTCACCCCTTATTCTCATATTTTTCAGAGTTGGCGGAATTAGAGAAGTTCGAGGAGCTTCAGAGAGATTTGTGTTTCGAATGCGTGTTTTTCAAGAATACTTTTGGAGATTAATGTTGGAGAATTTGATATTATATTATTTTGGGAGATCTTCATCGATATTGGAAATATCGGATATGCTAATGTAAATTTTAGGGCTCGGATTGATATTTTTGGGCTTTTTATAGTTTATGAATATTTTGCTGAGGTTGTACAAACTTAGTTTTCAAATATTGGGCACGCCTACAAGACAATATGTAGAATTTGGGTTTGGGGCGTTACAATTTTAAACACTCTAAAAGCTTTTTCTTCTAGAATAATTAACAAAGGAAATGGTGTACTTCTTGTTCAGAACGAAACCTTGGAGGAGGTGGAGAGCATGGATGTGAGCACACGTAAAACCTGTGGTTACTCTCATCCGCGCGCCTACAAGACAATATATATATATATATATGGTACCATTTAAGTGAGAGCATCTAGTAGAGATTTGAACCAAAGACATCCGAGTCCACAGCTCGTTCGCCTACCACTACACTGGACCTCACGGGCTAAACACTAAAGCTTATCTACAAAGCAAACAAACTATAGATATATCGTCAGTATATCACTTTACTTGAAGAAGGTAAAAGACTTCCACTCGACCACAGCGACTGTTAGCTAAGTCACGACTGCAGCCATGATATATTTATAGTTGCGTGCCTGGACTTTACTCTTTCTTGGAAACCCATGCACGCCCTGAGGCTAAAAGCCCTTTTCGAAGGAGATTCTCAACCTCTGGACAGTTGGAGTGGGGATGTTAATTTACAGAACTACAGATTATAAATTGCAACTTGGTTGGAATATCAGTATCATTATTGCTGGCATCCTTCATAGCTTTCCATTTTCATCATCCCGCGAATACAAACAGATCTCGGTTCAGTGCAAATCAAGTTACGGATAATTTTGTAGGATTTACTGATCTGCTCAGTAAATCTCTACCCCCCATTTTCTTTCTTGTTTCTGTTTCTGCAACCGATGAAGACACTAATATAAAGTACTAATATGTGTACACTCATTTTACCTGGATTAGTATAGGCCGCGCGAGGCCGGAGTATAGCCCTAGGCTCTAGCCAAGGCGCTCCTGCGGGTCCTGCCTGCCCGATGCACATGCAGCTCTGGAATCGTTGTTAGTAACAAATTAAGTTATTAGTTCCAATAATTGGTGTGGACTATGAGAATAAAAACCTAAAAAATGTTACGGATCATATATATAATAACATACCACTTGGCAGTAAGGCCACGAGCATCCGAACATGCATTGAAGGACCACTCAGTCAATGGTGTTTATTTATGGGCTAAATTAGGTCTGAAGTACTCTAGGGGCTCCGGCAAAAAATTAAGAAAAAGAGTATGAACTGGCACGAGCTAGTGGGGCTTTTATCATGAACAAGAAAACTCTGAAAGTCGAAAACCCTACCTATCTGTCTTCGGTTACAGCTCTCAGACAAAAGTAATTTCTTTCCCCTTTCGACAATAACACATTAATTGTTTTTTTTTCCTGAACTTGTTTTATGTACCTCAGGTCCCAACTCCACCTCTCAAGCATTAGAGAATTCCTTAAGCCATTAGCCAGTAAAGCACTTTTTTTTTTCCTTTTTCAGATAAGACGTTAGTAAATTAGCCGAAAAGATCAAATTCTAAGAGGGGTTATTCTAAGTTCATTTAACGAGGTGAGCTAAAATTAGCTTGACTTGGTGATAACTCATTTTTATTAAATGACATGATCAATTTTAAACTGCTGGATTTATTTTTAAGGACAATTCAATATTTAGTCACTAAGTTTTTCTCACTTTTACGAATTAGTCACTAGGATTCCATTGTTTATTTTTTGATCACTAAGTTTGTCACCGTCATTCCGTCACTTTTCCGTCTGATCTTCTGACTGCAGCTTAGCCACATCAGCTCTTTTCTTCAGGTCATCCCCACTTTCTACGTTATCAGCCATTTAACAGCTTTCTCTCAAAATGACAAGCAACTTAAGGGTAAAAATGGAGCGCACCGTTTCAATCACACGCAAGTTTCCATCGAATTGGCAAAGCCAACTTTCTGAACAATGTTTTGTCACAAAGTATACCGTTTTGTCATTTAGAACGAAACGGTTGAGTTTCACTAAATGACAAATGTGACAAAACATTGTTCAGAACGTTGCCTTTTCCATTCTATGGAAACTTGCGTGTGATTGAAATGGTGCACTTTCACTAAATGATTAAAACAATGCGCTCCATTTTTACTCATAAGCTGCTTGTTGTTTTGAGAGAAAGCTGTTAAATGGCTAATGACGTAGAAAGTGTGGATGACCTAAAGAAAAGAGTTGACATGGCTGAGCTACCGTTAGAAGATCAGACGAAAAAGTGATGAAAGGACCTAATTGTAACTAGGTGACAAACTCAATGATCAAAAAGTAAAGGATGGAATCCTAACTAATGACTAATTCGTAAAAGTGGTAAAAACTTAGTGACTAAATATTGAACTTCTCTTCTTAAAATCATAGCCTCTGCTTATAAGAACCTAGAATTTAACTTAATCTTTTCCCAATCAATTGTAACACCACCACAGCGTACATATGTAACTAGTAAGCAACTCGCGAGGGCTTGGAGGACGATCACTTCATGATAGCTTTCCCTAAGTACCCTTCAACCCAAAATCCTTCACGTACTAATTGGGATTTGGCTTGCTCTTCCTGCGCGGTAGCATACAGAGACATAATTCCTGACATATCCACTGTATGTTGATAAATAATGATTGGTTTAAGGGGTAAACTCATAGTTAGCCCCATATCTTTGGGGCAAAATCAAGTTACTACCCTTATTTTTCAAACCAACAATTTGAGACACATATGTTTCAAAATCACTCAATCCTCGCCCCCCGTTTAAATTTACCATCAAATGAGATAGTTTTTCGTACACGTGCGTCTCATGTGCCCAAATTGACGAATTTGTCATCAGTAAGTGGCCTTACAGCTCTCGCTCCTGACACCATACGTCCAGCTTCTGGGCATTCCGCACACGTGGTTTGTCATTGTCGCCGTCTTCCTCATTGGCTACTCCGCTAACCTCGTATATTGCAGATGCACTCGTCTGTTAAGTATTGGATTGTCAGAAGGAATAAAGTTTCTGTACAAAAGCAGTATTGGATTATTGTTGCAAGCCTTATCCAAAACCCTTCCAGGTGGAGGCATTGTACATGTACTTGACCTGGGAGTTGACCAATATATTGGTCCCTTTCTAAGACAATTGGAACGATCTATATCCTTACTACTCTCAACTGTGGAGAGCTTAGGCTTCTTTGAGGACATTAGAGGATCCACACGTCTTAGCGCATTGTTAGACACCAATAGTGGAACCGACGTTGCAAAGGTTTCTATTAGTTTCTCATTCGATTTCAACTTGCGACCTTTCGTTGCCATTTGTGAAGACTTTTGACCACCTTAACATTCCTATTGAATTTGGCTTGCTTGAAAGAGTCGCCATGTCATACAGGGTTTGTGCAGCAGCTAGTAGTCTTAGGCAATGCCCAGCTATCACAGACCAAAAAAAAAAGGAGACAAGAGAGCATAACTCAGATATCAACTGCAAGTTCGCAGGTAGTGCTATTCACTAACATTTATGAAAAGAGTAAACTACACTGCAATATATGGTAGTGCTGGCCTTTTTGACTTAAAAGACGAGTGCATCTACAATATATGCTAACCAGACAACGCGGTAATGATGCGTGACGTCAGGCCTTTAAACCCTTTGAACCTCAGGAAAAGGATGAATCACCCACTGGTAGAACACATAGAAGTAATGAACAGTCTCCGCCAGAGCTTGGTGAAGGATAAAAAAGGTTCAAGACAAGGAGTGGGTCATGTGAAGAGAGTGCCGGAACCGCTACTTCACAAGGCTCATGTCAGGCCCATCTAAGACTTGCCGAGATCAGAGTGCCATTGGCCATGACTGCGCCAGATGAGCACCGTCCACCGACGGCATGCATGGCTGAAACACCAATGCTTTTTTTGCAAGAGTTGCCACCTGCCTCCGGCGACGTCGGTAAGATACGGATTGGCAGAGAGGAGGATCAGCTGCCAGAAGAGGAAAGAAAGCATCGCGGTTCACATCATTGCTACGTGTTTCTTGTTGTTCTGGTTGAAGGTAGTGATCGATGCACATGGGGCTGAGGGGGAGTCTTGGGATGGCTTGCTTTTATATCCATCCAAGGTCTATGAGAGATCAGACCTTCCTCTCCCTGAATGATTATTTCGGAAAGGGGTAGTTGTGAGGAGGTGGGCCCGATGTTTGTTCTTCAACAAAATTATTGTAAGTCAAGCGCGGTAATTGGATAAAGAGAAATTGGGAAGAAAATTTATCAAGGGCAGTTTGGTTATCCACCAATCACTTATCAAGGGCATTCTGGTCATTTCACTAAAAATCGTCTCATTTGACGGTGAATTTAAACGGAGGGCGAGAATTGAGTGATTTTGAAACATAAGGGTCTCAAATTGTTAGTTTGAAAAATGAGAATAGTAACTTAATTTTGCCCTCAATATATGGGGCTAATTATAAGTTTACCCCTGGTTTAATCATGATACAAAAGCAACTGTACCACGTTACCGATATTTTTCCCCCTGCAATTTGTTTTTGATTCACTAGGGCCCAGGCGAATAAACGTCATCAGCTGCGTCATTGCCTAAAGCGCAAAGTCCCTCGACTTGCGTGGTGCGTGTCTTTGCATACATGTAGACTGAAGTGGTTTGTGCAACTTGGCTCTCTATATATAGTACTGCATCATTAAACAACAAAAGCAGCGAACTTTTCTCTCTAAACCTTCCTTAATCGCTTTTGTATTTAAACTGTACCTACCATTAGTTTTTGAAGGCTCTCTGTCAGTAAGCTCCTCAATGTACTTTCTTCTTCTTGGGATTTTCCTCCTCGTTTGCTTCTTGAAACTTTTGCACTCAGTTATATGGGTTCCATTGAGAATCCAACACCATTTCCGGAAACAAGGCATACGAGGGCCTCGTTACCGTCCAATCTTTGGAAACGCAACCGAGATTCGCCGCATGTTCACCCAAGCTCAGCTGAAGCCAATGCCTTTCCACCACGACATTCTTCACCGCGTGACTCCTTTCTACAGCGAGTGGTCCGCTACGTACGGGAAGACGTTTGTGTGTTGGTTTGGGGCAAAGCCCAGGTTGGTTATAGTCGATCGGGATATGATCAAGGAGGCGCTCATGAATACCGGCAGGTCGTTTGAAAAGTCCAAAATTGACCCCTTTACTAAGATGTTCTTTGGACAAGGGTTGTTAGTGTTGAATGGTGATAAATGGGCTCTGCACAGAAGAATCGCAAACCAGGCTTTTATGTTGGAGAAAGTCAAGGTAAATCTCTCAGTATCAAGCTATAGTCACCCCTCTCTTGGGGAGGGCTGGTCATAGAGACAAATCCCTAAACCCACAGGGACACAAACTTGCTCCTGCATCTAAATTACCTTTTGATCATCTTGAAGAGAGAGAAAAAAAAGCCCGTCACGGGGTTTCTCCTTCATATAAATATTTGTCGTTAAACTTGTGTCTTGTAGTCTTACTGTTAGTAGTAATTAGATCTTAACATGAAGTATTAAATTAAAATACTTGATTATTTGGTGGTGCAACATGTCAAAGTTGAGATTTGGAGTGACATTTTAAATGTCATGTGATAGATTAAAGGTGTAAAATATAATTTTTCTGAAATACTTTCCCTCTCATGTTAGCTGATCTATATATATATATATATTGATTGTTCCGATTTCAAAATTATCTAGAAGCCTACAAAAGATTCACCCAGTAGTCCTATGCATAAGTATGTTTAGGGTAAGTTCAATTGCTTGAGGCCGTCAGATAAACTGGATATATATAAGGTGTTACCAACACTAGCTGTTCATATATATACAATCTTGCGCAAGTCTCCAAGTCCAATAACTCATATTACTTGAAAAAATGTTACAGGCTTGGGTGCCACTAATCGCGGCTAGTACCAGAAAGATGCTCCGGAAGTGGGGAGAAGAGAGAGGAGGGAGAGACGAATTTGAGATGGACGTGCACAGAGAACTTCTTAACCTTGCAGCCGACGTACTATCTATAACAGCGTTTGGAAGCAGTTTTGAGGAGGGGAAGAGGATTTTTATGTTACAAGAGCAGCAACTGCAACTCGTCACCCGAACTTTCAGAAGTGTTTACATTCCTGGTTACAGGTGAATATCCTCAAGATTCTCATAGGTTGAATGCATTTGGCCAATAATCTTTGATATGGACTTTTCTGGCCTTCTAAAAATCGATGGATGATGCATATATATATTGACAGGTTTTTGCCTACTAAGGAAAACAAAGAGAGGTGGAGACGAGAGAAAGAAACACGGGAATCCATTCGAATGGTGATAGAGAACAATAGGAAAGGGAAAGAAAGTTCAAGAAATTTGCTTAGTCTCTTACTATCTTCTCACAAGAATCACAATGGTGAAGAAGAGAAATTAGAGGTAGAGGAAGTCATAGATAATTGCAAGAATTTCTACATTGCAGGAAAGGAAACAACTGCTAATCTTTTGACCTGGGCACTCATCCTTCTAGCATCACATGAAGAATGGCAAAGTAGGGGACGGGAAGAAGTTCTCCGAATATGTGGAGATAACGAACATCCCCCTGCTGAGAATTTAAACGACCTTAAGATAGTAAGTTCAATTTCTCACTGTCCTCATGTCCTGTCCGTACAACGGAGAAGGTTAACTCCATTGATAACTGACAAGCTGTATATACAGAGCGATAGAACTTCTATGGTTATTGGTCAACCCCAATAACATGCAAAGTTGACGCTAGATACCGTGATTTGCCCCCATATTTTGCACAAAAAATTGTCAATCAAAAGTTTATACTGTTAGGGAAATAGGTAGTTTTTATTGTATGAGTTATAGAAAAATGTTAATTTTATTATTTTAAAATATATTCTCTTACAAAAATGACAGAAATTAAACATGGAAACTTGATATTACATAAAAGGATCTTTTCTCATGATTATATATCTATGCATATTTTAAACATTGAATTTGCGTTGTAGTTGACCCGCAATTATTTTACTAATTTTCCCTGCTCTTTAATGTTCAACAGGTGAGCATGATACTGAACGAAACACTTCGTCTCTACCCCACAGCCTCGGCAATTACGAGGGAAACATCTGAAAGAGTGAAGCTAGGGAACCTCGACATTCCGGCTGGCACGCAGCTATATTTGGTCATGACCGCCGTCCATCACGATACTGAGATATGGGGAAAAGAAGCTCATGAATTCAATCCGTCGAGGTTTTCCGAGCCTCGAAAGCATTTGGCCTCGTATTTTCCATTTGGCTTAGGCCCCAGAGTCTGTGTAGGTCAGAACCTAGCCCTGGTTGAGACAAAGGTCGCTCTAGCTATGATACTCCGTCAATATTCCTTTAGGATCTCACCGACTTACGTTCACTCGCCGATGCTTATGATGAGCTTGCAGCCTCAATATGGTGCACAGCTCCTGTTTAGGAGGATATAGAGTTGGCTAAAGCTTGCAGCTACGTACCTAGCTAGCCCAACTTGGAGGGGCTTTGAATATGTATGTTTTTGGCTCTGTTTGGAAATGTGTGCACAATAAGTTATTCAGGCATTATTTTTCTTTCGAAATATCATCTGGTGGTTTTAACTTTTAACGGTAAATAATGTTCTATTGTTCTGATCTATTCATGTAGTAGTACTGTCGCAGTAGAAATTAGGTCATGGAAGGGAGAGAATATATCCAAGTAGGGTTCCCAGATCAAGACTTTTCAAGATAAGTACGTGGTAGATAGCTTTTGTGTGCTAAAAATAATACATTCAAATTATCTATATCTTCACTTTTTTACTGACTCTTATATCTCAAAAATTTAACCACCGAAAATTATAATACACAAATACTAATAAGACAAATAAAAAAACATCAAAACTTAAAGTAACCTTAGGGTTTAAGATTTTTATTTCATAAAATACAGGGTTTTGCCTACCATAATTACATAGAATAGCAATATTGATACGTATATATATAATATAAAATTCACTGGTATATATATATAATTCATTGTCAAAGATGGAAGAATTAGTGAGTCTGGATTAATAAAGATTGAATTGGCCTCTTTATCTTTATGAATTGACAAATAGCTGGCCCATTTTATGCAAAATGGTGAAGACTGAAGAGGCTCCTTCATTATTATAGATACGGGGAAATTAATACAATTTTTCTTGCCCTTTAATAAAATAATCAAAAGGAAAATATATGTACAAAAATTAAAACGAAAGAGGCTAATAATAATAAAAGTCAAAGCAAAGAGGCAAAAAAATAAATAAAAGATTAATAATCATCAGTCAACTGACAATTTATATTGTAAAAGGCTGGCATTTTGACATTTGAAGTGAATAGACAATTTCATGCTTTGACGTCAACCTTTCAATTTTTTGGCCTAGAAAAAGTCAACCCATTTTTGTTTGACCATATCCCTTTAGCAAACTCTGAGGTGGGGTCGTTACCGCTTAGGGAAAAAAAAAAGAAGAGGCGGGGTCGTTACCAAAAAAGACGAGACGAGACTGTGTGGTCGTTGAAAAGGACATTTTAGTATTAAACCCATATATAATTTGTGTCACTTGCCGCATTAAATGGTACCCACTAGGCCACTATGCACTGCGTAGAGCGAAGCATTATTTTACAAATATATCTTTCAACGCCCTCTGCTTCTGATCACTCAGCAACTCGCCACCATTACCTCACCTTCGCTGAAAGCCTGAAACCTCCTCTCTCTCTCTCTCTCTCTCCCACACAGCTTTCATCATGTGTCTTATTCTTCTTCTTCTTCTTGCTGTGATTGTCCTTGTCTTCCTTCTGAAATTCTTGTACTCGTCCATATGGGTCCCGTGGAGAATCCAGGGACACTTCCGAAAGCAAGGGACAAGAGGCCCGGCCTACCGTCCGATCATTGGGAACTCGGCCGAGATCCGACGTATCTACGCGGAGACTCAATCGAAGCCTATGCAGTTTGAGCACGATATCGTTCGCCGCGCGGCTCCCTTCTACTACCGGTGGTCGGGCATGTACGGTAAGAACTTCCTGTACTGGTTCGGGTCAACGCCGAGGCTGGCAATATCGGACCCGGACATGATTAAGGAAGTCCTTATGAACACGACTGGGGCCTTTGACAAGATCCGACACAACCCCTTGGCTACTCTGCTATTTGGACTTGGAGAGGGACTTGTTGGGCTTTCGGGCGAGAAATGGGCCATCCATAGAAGGATCACAAACCCAGGCCTTCCTCATGGAGAGGGTTAAGGTGACCACTTGGTCCACTTCTATCTCTTGAGGCGTGTCTGTATTTAAATATACCAAATGCCCCTTAGGGAAAAAAAAAACACATCATCAAATGCCGCCCATCTGTCTCTTCGTTTTCGTGTGACACAGGTTTCCAACTTTCCCATCACTCCCTTAAATCATGTGCACGGTTAAATATAGACACAACAATCAATTTTATACCATTTAATAATGATCATATCCAGGGCCGGCTCAAACAAAACGGAGGCCTAAGGTAAAATAAATTAATAGACTTTTTATATAAAATTTAATATAAAATATTTAAAATTACCTGAAAATTATTAAATTTAATATAAAATATTAAAGGCTACATTAATTATTTTTTATGAATCTCTCATACATGACATCAAGGCTCCATGACTAGAACAATTAAGAAATTTATAAGACATTTTTTCTCTTTGAGCAAAGTTCAGAAATATCTAAAAAAGAATTAGAAAGTCTGGAAGAAATATATATGTCCACTCATGATAAAAAAATATAAAAAAATTTTGTTTTGTCTTTTTTTTATTAACTCAGTTGTCTTTTTATTTTTGGGTCATCTACAAAAAAAAAATATTTTTAGTCTTTAGGAGGCCTTGCTCAGGGTGAGGCCTTAGGCCACCGCCTAACTTGCCTTACCCTTGAGTCGGCCCTGATCATATCTGTCTATATTAGTCTTATAACCTGTTATTTTTATTCTATGCAATTAGAATAGAAAATTATAGGATTTAAATCTCAAAATTTAACATAGTAACATGCAACACAAATAAAGCAATTTGATGTTCATAAGCCACAGGGTGGTCTTGGTTGGTGAAGTGGACATTGTCAGGTTCAAAAGCTCACCATTTTAGGGCAGAGATTGTGTTGGGGTCCAAATCATAGTGGACGTAGTTATGTGCTAAACCAGATTCTGCGTTAAGTTTGATAAGAATCAGATATGAGACATGTGACGTGACTTCTCTCGTGTGCCCATGACTTCTCTTTTTTACTGTATAATTCTACAGTGTTGGGTACCAGAAATTGTGGCGAGTACAGCAAAGATGATCAATAAGTGAGAGGAAAACAGAGGAGGGGGAGCTCAGTTTGAGATGGATATGCTCAAAGAGCTCCAGGAACTCTCCACGGACATATTATCAAGAACAGCTTTCGGAAGCAGTTTTGAAGAGGGGAGGCGCATTTTCAACTTGCAAGAGCAGCAAATGCATCTTTTCTCCAGGGCAGTCAGAAGTATATACATTCCTGGGTTCAGGTGACCTACGTTCCAACATTTTGAAGTTCTACTCGACTGGAAAATCTGCTATTGATCTATCTAGCAATCGTAACTAGATTGTGTTCAGACTCCAAATGCATAATGAAAAATCCAAACACTAACACATAACATGCCCCATTAACTTATATCAAAGCTAGAACCTTGCTATCTAGAAGAAGTATATAGAACCACGATAATCTGAAACTTATGATGATTCAAATAAATGCATAATTTGCCAAAAGATTTTATTATTTGAATTATATTCTTTAACACTTCACTCACCTGTGGTCCGGACTCTGCTTTTATTGAGAGGACCAACACGTGCAATATTTATTAAAATTAGGGTGAAGTGTGAGTCAAGTTTCGAATTCAGGACTTTGGCTCTAATACCAGATGATCAACTTATTACTTATCCTAAAAGGTTAAGCGGATAGGAAGAGATATATTTTATTATTTGAATTATATTCTCTAATAATATAGGATCATATCGATGTCCTGTGGTTTATACAAGTCATGACTCTTTTGTTAGTTTCATTAATTCTTTAATTACCAATGTCATTACATACAGGTGCAATTTCATAGTAGCATTGGTTGTTCCGCTGTTTTGGTCATGTATTAACAGGAAAAAGGGCCGAGTGAAGCCTTGTTTTGCTCCGAACGATTTCATGAGTCAAATCCATGGAACATCGGCTTTATCTTTTTTTTCATACAGGCCAAAGGAGTTCTTTTAAATGCTTTACCTTCTTGTTATGTCCATTGATGAGTATCAATTGATTCTTTGGCTTTTTATGACCTCATAGGTGGTTGCCAACTAAGTTGAACAAAGAAAGATGGAAACTAGACAAAGAAACTCGCGACTCCATAAGGATGCTGATTGAGATCAATAGAAACACGACCGAAGGTTCAAGAAATCTTCTTGGACTACTATCTGATGAGAGAGATAACGACAAACAAACAACGTAATAATTCTTCTCTCTAGATGAAAGCAAATAGAGCGCAATCTCAACAATTATACGTACTGAAAAATAATTTCAAGATAATCAATCACACCAAGCCAGAACGACACAAGCAATTTTTACGTAGAAAACTTCTCCAGTGTGATGAAGAAAAAACCACGGGACCTAGTCCAGTCAAATCTACACTATAAACCAAATAATGGGTACACAAAGTCTTCTCTAATCACAACTAGAGGCTACAACTCAGATCTTCAAGATGATATCAATCTTGACAAATACAACGGAAAAAACAACGTAGAGAAAACACCAACAATTTGGAGTTACTGTTCACGAGTACGAACCACTGTTCCTGAGCTCAAAATCTGATCTTCATCGTTCAGATTATATCCCCTTGTGTCGTGAACGTCTCCTCCAAATTTCAGCTCGATCGGACCACAGAAGAAGTGAGATCTAGCTTTTGATGAAACTTGGACGTGAAAGAGAAAAGCTGACTCTTTCTTTTCTTTCTCTTCTTTTAATCCGTCTCACTTTTAAAGAATTCATCCTTAGGTATAAACCCTAATGGGCTTTGAACCTTATTAAAAAACCCCATTGGGCTTTCCTTCACATAGAAGGAATAAACCCAACACTAACATCTCCTTATAAGAATCAGGATGGGGAAGAAGATAATCTTAGGGGTCGAGGAAATCATAGATGAATGCAAGACCTTCTTCTTTGCAGGAAAGGATACCACTGCTAACTTCTAACTTGGGCATTTCTTCTTTTAGCACTGTATCAGGATTGGCAAAACAGGGCAAGGGAAGAAGTGGTTCACGTCTTCGGTGACAATGAGCTTCCAGTTGCAGACAAGCTAAATAACCTTAAGATCGTAAGTTCAATTAGTGGGTGCATAGGGTTTTGAACTTTCAGCTTTCGCTGAAGCCGCATAGGTGGGTTGCCAATCTTTTGATGGGTTTCCATTTTTTAACAGGTGAGCATGATACTAAATGAAATATTTCGCCTCTATCCTCCGGCTGTGATGTTAATGAGGCAAGTGTGTAAGAAAGTTAAGCTTGGGAACCTCGACGTTCCTGCTGGCACTCAGCTCTACTTGGCCTTGACTGCTGTCCATCATGACATGGAGATGTGGGGTGAAGATGCTGATAAGTTCAACCCATTGAGATTTTCGGAGCCTCGAAAGCATTTAGCTTCTTTCTTCCCCGTTTGGCAACGGTTCCAGAATCTGCGTAGGCCAGAATTTGGCCATGGTTGAGGTAAAAGTCGTCTTAGCCATGATCATCCGGCAGTTCTCCTTTGTGGTAGCTCCAACGTATGTTCATGCCCCAATGCTTCTTCTAACCTTGCAGCCTCAGTATGGTGCACAAGTACGCTTTAGAAGGATTTCAACTTGACCTATTTGTAGTATTTGCTTGGGACTTTTAAGAGGGCCGGGGTGGCTCTATTTTGAAATATGTTTATAGAAATGTTTTAACTCACCATCTATCTGGAGAAAAGTCAAAGCATGCAAGTTTGATATATGATTTTGTGCCCATCGGCATCTAAGTTGTAACACATGGTTGTGTTATGTCGACGGTAGGACGTCTTTGTCGGCCTATCGTTTACTCTACTTTATTGAACATTCCAATTTCATTTACTCAATCCACTCTAGTAGCTTAAGTGGCAGCAAGGGCCTTTGAAAGTATGGGTTAAGCTCACACTCGCCACTTGTTCAAAAAAATCTCGATTTAAATGAGCACCGATTAGGGGACCGGTTTTTTTTTCCTAAATAAAGCAAAACAGAGTGCAATTACAAGCCAACATCACAACGCAAAACATGCGGAGGAAGATTAACAAAGTCCCAAAAGCCAAAAGAAAGAGAATCAGCAGCCCATTTAGCCAGAGAATGAGCAAACATATTCTGATCCCGCGAAATCCATTCCAGAGAGCAGCCAGAGTGATCGAGAAAAAAGGCACGAAGGCCAACAACCGCATCCTCAATCGCCCAGCTGGCCTGGGAAGAGGTCTTCAACACATCCTCGCAAAGAGTCAGACAATCCGATTCAAAAGAAGTTAGGGGACCGGTTAGTTTCTCTTAAGTTTGCTGTGTTATTAAACCCAACTCGTGCGGTTCGAACACGTGAACAAGTGCCTGAATTTTCTCCGTTACCAAAAAAAAAAAGTAATTTCATTGTCTCACTAGCATTTTTTGAGTCAAGCATCACTATGGCAAAGGACTAATTAGGCTTTGAACCCTTTAGCTATAAGATCCCACACATTCCACTACAAACTATCACTCTGTTCATACTTTGCATCTCGTGTTATAATTTAACAGTTAAGATTGTGACACTTATTACATTTTTAATTGATATTAATAATAAGATTTAAACATGAGGTACAAAGGGTAAATTCGTTAATAGTTTAAGATACATATACGAAATTTAGTAGCGTAGATATAAATTACAAAAATCCTTATAGTTAGATTTTTTAAGGTCGGTAACATAAAAGGGTCATGGTGCTTCGTCCTAGGCAGTAGCTTTTGTTCTTGGCTACTAATAATTTCGGTTTGCAAATTTTTTTTTCTTACCAAAACTTTAAGAAACTTTATACATACCGAACGATTTTTTTTTCTCATACCATGATAACACTCCAATAACTTTGAATCCTCGAATTGCCAAATACTCGAGCCTGTAACAGGATGCTTTGAAAATTGTGGTTTGGTTCAGGTTCTGTTGATAGGAGTTGGATGACCCGGTAACAAATCTTAAATAGAAAATAAAAGGTCATAAGCAAATCTTAAAAGCACACGGGCTAAAGTTTAATAAAACATAATAACTATTAATTTATCAAAATATAAATCACAACTAAATAATGTAAAACAATTAATTTAAATGTCTCCCTTACAGATTAATTAGAACTTTGTCATTTTGCATGTTACAATTAAACAACTAAGTATGATGCTTGAAAAAAAACTGAGAAGATATTTATGATAGTAAAATGGAGAAAATTATTTTGCGTCCTTAAACTATCAAGCAAATTACAAATATGACATCAAACTACCAATCTTGACACATTGAATTCACGAATTACTAAATTTCATCAATTTGCGTTCTTAAAAAAATCCAACAGTCAAATTCGTGCCACGTATGTTATAAATGAGCTACGTGACACAATTTTGACCGTTAGATTTTAGTTCAGGTCGCGATTTAATTAATTGTGTAAGTTGAAGGGTTCAATGGGTCAAGATTGATGGTTTGGAGTCCTATTTGTAATTTACTTGATAGTTTAGGGGCTCTAAGTTACTTTACCCCTAATAAAATAGAATCAAATAGCAGCATCTTATCTTTATGGGTTAATTACATATTTAGTCCTTCGATTATGATCACCTTTGAAAAATCGTTCTTGAGTTTTCATCCTGATTATAAACGGTATTAAGATTTTTTTGTTGAGTATCAATTTAGTCATGCAGTTAATATTAAAAAAAAAGTTAACACATTACCCTCAATAATAATTCGATACGTGTTCCTCTTGGTAACATGGCGCTAACACATAGGGATGTTTGAGGGTGAAAATTTTGGGTATTGAAGTTTGAGAAATATTATAAAGTAAATATATGTTATGAGAGTCGGTGAAAAAGTGAAGAGAGATAAGGTTTTTAATAAATATTATAATAATAAAAAATTATGTGATAAATTTTTTATTATTAAACCTAAATTTTTGGGCCTAAATTATTGGGGCTCAAACAAGACCTATATCCTCGTGAACTCGTAATGCCACATCAATTAAAAGTAAGGCCATGTCATCAAATAAATAGCCATATCATTTGAAAGAAAAGTCATATCGAGTAACATAAAAAAAAAACATTACACTAAAAACTTAAAACATACAATTTAAATTTTTATAAAAATAAATGAATAATTAAAAAAGAAAAAAAAAAAAGAGATATGGGGGAGTTGGGGCGGGGGAACCCCTTCCCCATTTCGGGCATGCGCTTGTGGTGGCTGGTGGCTGGTGGCTTATAGCCACCCCGTAGAGTGGGACAGCTTTGCTCCAAAGGTCTTTTCCAACCTAATTTTCCGATGGATGGGTAGGTTGGAACGGCCCTCTGACGTGAGCCCTCACGGGATGATTTGCAGCCACCTTGTGATTGGGATGGTTGGGCTCCGCTCTTCACCGAGTGGCATGTAGCCATTAGGATTAAACAAAATCGGACTGCAGACATGACCGGATTTGTGGTCCAAGTGATCCAAATCCGGTTCGGTCCGGACTAAATTTCTTAATATAATTAATAAATATTTTTATTTTATTTTATTTTTTAATACAAACATAACACTTTTTTACACTATTATAATTTTTTTAATTTTAACTTATGGTACTTAAATTTTTTAAAGACATTTGCAAATAATTTTTGTTATCTTAATATGTGAGCTAAAAAAGAAAAAATAAATAAAAAAAGCTTGAGAAAAAAAAAGAAACGGTTTGGACCACTTAAGTGGTCCAACCGGACCGCTTATAAGGTATTTTAACTACAACCGAAAATTCGATACGATTGGATTCTAGTCTAAAAGCTAGACCAAATTTCTGGTTGTTCACCCCTAGCAGCCACCAGGCAAAATGGTTGGGAAGGGACCTTCTCCATCCCTGATTCCACCTATTTTCTTTCAACTTTTAATTTTTAAGTAACTTTTTAAATTTATTTTTATGTTTTTAAATTTTAAGTTATTGGCTCCTAATTAATTTATCTTTTTAATGACGTGAATTTTTATTTGATCATAGGTCCTGAATTTTAATTAATTCATGTGGTATTATGAGTTTACATGAACATGAACATGATCTGTCAGTTTCATGACACCAAAAGGGACACATGTTGAATTATTATTGGGAACAATGTATTGGATCGATACCTTTTTGGATGAAGATTAAATTGATACTGAACCAAAAACTTAGGACTTATGACCCAGGTCATTTTTATCCCGACCTTAATAATTTAAAATAAATAAATTATATTTATACAATCTCAATATAATACTTTTCGAATTTGTAACTTAAACTATCAAATTTGACAAGTTACGTTACAAACTACCACTATCACTACCTGGTGCAATTTATTAGTAGTTTTAAGTGTTAATTACAAAAAAATGAATAGTTAGTGGGCATAAAATAATAATATTGTCTAATATATACAAACCTTTCCGTAGCCTTTCCTCTTTTAAAATTAGTTAAATGTATGGGTTCATGTTAGAAGCAAAAGTCAACCCCAGGACTCCTTTGCAAATGTGAAAAATATAAAAAGTATATTCGCCCGAATAATCCAAATTAGCTAGCACGCCTGTGGAAAAATAATAATAAGAGTAAAAAAAATATTTTTTTTACTCTTTGGCGGGCACCAATTTCTGGTGCTCCTACAAAATTGGATGAAAATTTCAGAATGACGACACTACCCTCTTAAACGTGCAAAAACTAAGGCACAGGTGCGCTTGAATAGTGTCAAAATCGAGAGAGAGAGTAGTCATTTGTTAAGACTAATCCTAATGTCGGATGACAGATAGTAAGGGATCAGCCTGAACTTGAAGTGAAAATCTTTTGTAATAACTTTTTAAATCAGCTGTTCTTTTCCTTTGGTTTTAGGATTTTATTTCATTAGCCGCTAAAGAAATCTCTGGATTCTGTCCCGACTTGACCTCTCAGGCGATCGCGAAATCGGATATGAGAGAGAAGGCAGCGAGAGAGGGATAGAGAGGCGCGTGTCTCCCACCTAACTCCCTCTAAGATTCATCTCCTCCTCCCTTCGAGCCCCTCCCACAATATAATACACGAGGTTGGGTTCTAGGGTTTATCACTTTTCAGCTCTATGTAGGAGGTTCGTACTTTGGGGGTTCGAACTGAATGGTGCCCTAATTATGCAGGGACGGTGAGATTCCTTGCCCATCAATTTCTTTGTTTTCCTTTATTCTCGATGGTGACTCAGATTTCGATTCTTTGTCATGAAGTTATTGCCAAGAAGTTTATCTTAATGTTCTTTAATTAACTCTGTGCGCTGGATTTCCTTTTCGGCTGAAATTTCTGTGGACATTGTATATTGGGATTCGTTATTTTTGCCAAATCAGCGGTCATACTGATAGCAGTAATGATGATAATAACTCGCCTTTCTGTGATACAATTATAGTTAGTGGATAGCGAATCACGTTTTTGAAGTTTTAAATTCTTTGCTGTCAGTGAGTTCTTAATTTTGTTTCCTTAATCAGGCCGATTTACCGTTTCAGGGTTCTGTATCAACGTGACATATTGGAGCGAAAGAAGGGATTTTTTTTATTAAGTAATCAGAAGTAAATGTTTGTAGAGTTATGAGATTTTCTTTTGTATATAGCAGTAACAGTATTGTTCTCTGCAATAGACGGGTTGATTTGAAAGCCTTCTGTTTAAGAGGGTAAAATGCCATCTCCTTATTTCTCGAGATTCAGAGCTGCTATCCAGAAGTCAATCGTTGGGCAAGAAGGTGGGCTCCAAGGCTCGGTCGATGTAGTTATTGGGCGAGGGAAATCGCTGTTTGGCTGTTCTGGGTTATTCCACTCTTTATCATCTTCAACTCCTACCGACCTGCACGCGTTGGTACGACCTGGAACTGTATTTGTTTCAAGATCAGAGTTAGTTAGCCGAAGAAGGAATATTTCCGTTGTTGGAGCACTTTCACGTACGCTGTTTATTCCATCTGTATCTGGGCCTTCCTTTCAGATCTGTGCGTATCACATTGATTGTGCACTTGCTGAACCTGGGCGATTTACAAACAGCAACAAGTTTCAGAATAACCTCATGGCTACTTGTGGTTCCAGCGCTGTATTTAGCGAATGTTCCCTAGTAAATTTATCTTCAAGGCTTAAGCACTTTCCATTATCAACGAGTAGTGCCAAAATCTTTTATAGCGATAGAAGTTTTGACAGTTGCAGTAAAGCTTGTACGAGTTTGGAAAAGCGTGGGCAACCCGACACTAATGTGGTTTACGGTTATTTCTTTTTTAATGTTGCAAAGAAGTGGTGCATTTCTCTTCCATCTGTGGTGTCAGGATCCAGAGGTTTCCATAGCTCATCGTCCACACAGTTCTCTGCTGGAAATGCCCCGGATGTGTCCTTTGATAATTCTGCTCAGGAACAGCTTGCAAATTCTACAGATTCATCTAATGAGTATGTGTTCTGACACAGTCTGTTACTGTATTATTGCATGCATAATTTACGAGATCTTTATGACATTCTTCAGGAGATATTATTTGCTGCATATATGAACTGGTTTCATCTGGAATGTAGATAAAGACCTGCATGGACTGAACCTAATGTTGCCTCCTAAATTTTGGTTGCAATGTTATGCCACAGACTGTTTTACCCCTACTGTTCTCTTTGGACTTGGTGTTGACTTTTTTTTTGAAGGATAGTGATCTTAATTGGCTTATTACCTTGAGGATTCCAGTTCTTGTCCTAGATTGACATTAGGAATGGCCATGGATAGCGTGTGCCCTTACAAAAAGGTTTAAAGCTGATCACCTATGTTGGAATATGAAGGCTGCTTGAGGTGGGTTTTGGCTTCCTTGTACCACAGCTCATCACACAATCAAAATTTCATGAAAAATATAGGAATGACAAACTTGTTAAAGAAGTATGGATCTTCAAGAGAGTATGAATCCAGAACGAAGTGCAAAGAGAGAAATGTGACCTTTGTGAATGTTTCCCCCTAGTTTAGGTACAAAAGCTTCTTAATAACCTGAAAATGATGTGACAAAAACACATTAAGAATCATTTCTGAGCAACGAAGGAGTAATTGAACGACATGCAGATATAGAATTCGCTTGTAATATACGTTCATGTTTGTCTATATTAGATGTCACCCCCCCCAACAAAAAAGAAAAGAAAAGAAAAATACCCCTCTTTCTCTCACA
This sequence comes from Myrica gale, assembly GCA_963930655.1. Taxonomy (NCBI): domain Eukaryota; kingdom Viridiplantae; phylum Streptophyta; class Magnoliopsida; order Fagales; family Myricaceae; genus Myrica; species Myrica gale. Next base: position 5,161,995 of record OZ005599.1, read on the forward strand.
TGCTCTTTTCCCTGATGGCTGGTATACTCTGGATTTTTTATTTTAGTTTTTGGTTCTATGTTGTAGAAACTAGTAAATAGGTTTTTCGATATTTGAATGTTAGTTAGTCTGAACCTTTACTTGTATTTAACACTAGGGTTTACCCATAATAATGTATATGAAAGAGGTAAAGACTTGTATAAGATGACCTTGATGGTCTAAATTATTACGAATACTATTTGTATTTGTGGTGCCAGAGGCAAGTGAGTAGCTAATTTGTGGCTGTCCTTGTTAGTACGTTGAAGGTTTTCTTTTGTCCTTTTTTTTTATGTTTAATACATTATTAATATAAAGTGGCAAACTTGTATAAGATTGTGGTGAAATTATTACTGTCACAATCACATTAATGGAACATGTTTTAGGTAATGTAATCAAGTACTAGCATTTACATCCAATGTCTTGCTTGCCTTTGACTGCAGGAAGGCATCGGCAGGAAAATCCCTGAAACTAATTTCAGGATCATGTTGTCTGCCCCATCCCGATAAGGAAGAAACTGGTGGGGAGGATGCACACTTTATTTGTGTTGATGAAGAAGCCATAGGGGTGGCAGATGGTGTTGGTGGCTGGGCGGATCTTGGCGTCGATGCTGGACTGTATTCCCGGGAACTCATGTCTAATTCAGAAATGGCTATAAAAGAGGAGCCCAAGGGTTCAATTGATCCTGCCAGGGTCTTGGAGAAAGCTCACTCAAGCACAAAAGCCAAAGGGTCCTCAACAGCATGCATCATAGCACTCTCTGATGCGGTATGCTTCTCCGTTCTAGGCATACCTTTATGCCTTCCTATAGCTTCAAGCCAAGCCATCTGTTATAAAAAAAAAAGGAACTACCTTAATTGTTGCCCTGTTAAAAATAGTGGAAGTTCCAATTCTTTCTTGTCAGGTTAGTATAGCCTCAGACCATTCAATGCTCCTCTCAACTGTAGTACGCTTGATTTCTTTAAGATTTTGTGACTGATTTATATCTCACTTCTGAATCATGATTATCTTCGGTTCATGAAATAACTCCAGGATTTTTTTAAAATTTCTCTTTCAGATTGAAAGAATATGTAAAATTTTGGTTGGTCTTATGTGTTGGGGAAGTAACACTAAATTTGCAATTGCCAACATATATGCTCTTGAGAACTGACAAAGGAAGGAGTGAATCTCGTAGAAATTGATTACTTAAAAAGTTCAAATCTCATTATTTGGGATATAATTGGAGAGCTGACTTTACTCTCAGTGAGACCGGAAAGACTTGGTAACTGCTTATTTTTTCTTCTCCACTGTTGTAGGTTTTGGCTCAATTATTAATGCTGTGTTTGTAACAGTAAAGAAATGGTTCACGGTTTTTTTATCGATCTTTTAGGTGGGCCTTAGGTTAAATTAAAACATGCTTATATTCCTCGGAGTTTTGGTGGAAATTTTGATTGAAGTCAGATGTATTAAGGGGGGTTGTAATGTGTTCACTGGTTATTAAGGTGAAGGTAAAATTTTATTGGGGATGAAGGGTGTCAAGCCTATAAAAATAGGATAATGTTTCAGATAGCATTCAGCAAAAAAGATGACCATTGTGGCTGAATAGTGCCTGTCAGCACTAATGGTGCAGCGGAGAAGAAGACACATCAGAACCAAGGCTCTTCAAACTCAAACCAAAACTCCCTTAACTTCTTAATTAAATCCTAATCAAATTTGGATAGCTCATAGTTTTTGTTTGTCCGAGAAATAAGTATGGGTACCTACAGGCTCTAGACTTGTTCTAATTGGATGAGTATGAATGCTTCTTAACTAAATTAGACTTATGAGCAGGCTAAATGATACCTATGGCTTTGCCAACTGCATCCAACCGTTTATTAATTTCAAAATTTCTCAAACTTTTCGACTTATAACAATAAGGAAAGTTGATTTTTATCCAATTGAGAAATAGAGTTAGCCTATTTGTTATGGGGAGGCAATGCCCCGGGCCAAATAGAGCTCACCTTCGGCAATTGGCTTTCTCTAGTGCATATTACCTAGCATCTTCTGGCAGAGGAAAGAAAGCGACTAGTCATCTCCTCCTCCTTTGGTTAAGAGGAGCTAGTATCTTTCGTTGCTTGAGGAAGTGAATGACTTGTCCAGTTCTTTTAAGGCTTTTTATTGGTCAATTTCATTTACTTTGACACAAGATTTGGGTGGTTGGCAGGCGAATGACTTTGTAATTCCTTTGTTTATCATTCCAGGGCATTAATGCAATTAATTTAGGGGACAGTGGCTTTATGGTGGTCCGAGATGGGTCTACTGTCTTCCGATCCCCTGTGCAGCAGCACGATTTTAATTTCACCTATCAACTTGAAAATGGAAGTAATGGTGATTTACCTAGCTCTGGTCAGGTTTGTGCCTTTTATTCTTTGTTCTCTTTCTTCAAATGCATTTTGTGAAGTAACCTAACTATAGTCTTAAATTGGAAAGCATATATCCTGTTCCCTTAATATATTTTTAATGGAATGGACGTAATGCATATATCTTGGCATTTAGGAACAAATTCGTTTATTGTTGCTTTCAAGTGATGTATTATAACTTCTTATTTATCTCTCTCCTGAGCTTATTATTGCCATATATGTCCCCAAAGAGGGCCCGTATCTTTTTTAATCATTTGGATATGATGCTGGCTGATGCAAATAATTACATTTGAATAGCCCTCTAAATGTTGGAAGATCTTTTAAGTGATGCTTTCCCATATTGCAAATTAAATCCCAGTTTTTATGCATTTAAAATTCAATCGGTTCAATTATCGAGTTTCAATTCTAGAGCTTTATTAAAAAAAAAAAAGAGGCAACAAATAGACACTAAATATAATCATCACTTTGTAGGTTAACTTAATTGTGCAATGTGTTAATGAGTGTCAATTCAGGTGTTCACAATTCCTGTTGCTCCGGGGGATGCTATTATAGCTGGCACAGATGGACTATTTGACAACTTGTACCACAATGAGATCGCTGCAGTTGTGGTTCACACCATGAGAGCTGGCTTAGGGCCTCAGGTAACGGCTCAGAAGATAGCAGCATTGGCACGGCAACGAGCACAGGATAAAAACCGACAGACCCCTTTTTCTACTGCCGCTCAGGATGCAGGATTCTGCTATTATGGTGGCAAGCTCGATGATATCACTGTTGTTGTTTCGTATATCACCAGTTCTAGTGAAGTATGAGAGTCTCTCCCCCCACCCGCCCCCCCTCCCCCTCTCTCTCTCTCTCCCTTTTCTTGTATATACTCCTCTATTTCGTTTCAATTGCTGTTCAATTTAGGTTTTTTTGTATAGTCGAACTCAATTGCGGTTATACAGATGTATGTCATCACCATAGATGTAAAAACAACACAGCATTTATTGGTTTGACCTGTTCTGTTTCCTTGCTTTACCTTCTGCTTTTGCCTCTTCCCTTGGCATGCATTGATCGTGCATGCTTGCTATCGCCCTCCTTCCCGCTTTCTCGGAAGGGGCTGGAAGCTGGAGCTTTGTTATTGGGACTTGACTCTAACACCAAGAGAAGAATCTCACCCTCGATTGTCTCACACAAATCAGGCAATTATCTAGTGAAAGGTCCTGAGGATGGCCCCAAATGGTTGGTAATACTTGAAAGGTTCTGAACTAGAACCTTAGATAGAACAAATTACCAAAGTCCAAGTCTTAATCGCAAGTAAGCATATTTGTTCATATATAGTAAATGCAATTTTTCCAATGAAAATTTTAAACTAATTGTAGTTCTTCGTCAAACTAGATAAGCTTTAAATTAATTAGTCTATTGTCTCCTTTTTTGAGAAGATACACGTGGTCCGAAGTTATCAAAATTGGTATCTGACTTTCTTCAGAGTTTCGAAGTATTATCATTAGCGAATCAATTTAGCTTATTAAAGTGAAGAAAATTCATGTAAAAGTTTGAAAACTTCTTCAAGGTGCAACAACTATAAAGACATAACTTAAGGTGGCAAGCTTCTTCATAGAATGATGAAAATTAAGCAATCCAACTTCAAATATATATTTCCCCGGCCGTCTACTTATCCCCAGGCGAAAAGTAGTACTGGATAGGATCTTTTCAATATATGTGTCAAAGAATAAAAACCAGAGGAATTTTCTCTTTCAAACGTTGGACCACGTACCCAGTGGGGGGCATATAAGATTCAATTAATGCATGCACATCAGGACACGCACATACCAGAGAGGGAATTAGGAAATGGGTTCCAAGACAGTAGTTGCTGATGCTCCTCATGCAGTTTGTATTCCCTTCCTAGCTCAGAGCCACATCATGGCCATTCTAAAATTTGCAAAAATTCTTCACCGTAAAGGTTTTCATATAACCTTTGTTAACACTGAGTTCAACCACCAACGTTTACTGAATGTTGGAGGACCCAATTCACTAGATGGCTTGCCGGGCTTCCGATTTGAAACCATTCCAGACGGCCTTCCTCCTTCGTATTCCATGAATGCCGCCACAGACATCGAGTCTTTATGTGTTTCCATTTTGAAAAACTTCTTGGCTCCATTTTCTGCACTCCTCGCGAAACTCAACACCCCAACTTCGGGCAATCTTCCAGTGACTTGCATTATCTCAGACTTTATCATGCCGTTCAGTGTCACCGCTGCTCAAGAACTCCGAATTCCTGTTGTTACCTTCTTCGCGATCTCTGCTTGCAGCGCAATGGGTTGCATGCAGTTTGCTTCTCTCAGGGACAAAGGCTTCACACCACTTAAAGGTGTAAAAAAAGGGCAAAACCTACTTATAGTGAGATATTGCAGTTCTCTTATAAAGAAAGAATAATTGCTAGTTGTTCCCCGCTTCCCCAAGTTGCTAAGAAAAAGAATAATTGCTAGTTTTCAAATTACTGAAGACATTATTTGTTTTTGCAGACGAGAGCTATTTTACAAATGGGTATCTGGACACTGTAATAGACTGAATCCCAGGTATGAGAGACATCAGACTGAGAGAGCTCCCAAGCTTCATTCAAACGACCGATCCAAATGATATATTCTTCAACTTTTTTATTGAAGGAGTAGAGGGAGCTTCTAAAGCTCCAGGAATCGTCATTCAAACATTTGACGAGTTAGAGCGAGAAGTTTTGGATGCTCTCTCCCCCATGTTTCCTCATTTATATGCTTTTGGCCCTCTCCAACTACTTCTCAATCAATCACTCGATGACCCTCTAAAATCAATTGGTTGTGGTTTATGGAAAGAAGATACTGAGTGCCTCCATTGGCTCAACTCTAAAGCCCCCAACTCAGTGGTCTACGTGAATTTTGGCAGTCTAGTGGTCATGACAGCAGAGCAGCTGGTTGATTTGGTTATGGGCTTGCAAACAGCAAGCAGCCGTTTCTATGGATAATTAGGTCCGATTTAGTTGAGGGTGAATCAGCGGTTTTGCCATCTGAGTTCTTGGAAGAAACGAAAGACAGAGGTCTAATAGTTAGTTGGTGCCCTCAAGTTGAAGTGCTGAATCACCCCGCAGTTGGGGGGTTCTTAACACACTGCGGGTGGAATTCGATTATTGAAAGTGTGAGCGCAGGATTGCCCATGCTTTGTTGGCCATCATTTGGTGATCAACAAACAAACTGCAAGTATACTTGCAAAGAATGGGACATTGGCATGGAGATTGATAGCGAGGTCAAGAGAGAGGAAGTTGAGAAGCTTGTGAAAGAATTGATGGTGGGAGAAAAGGGTAAGAGAACGAAGAAAAAGACCATGGAGTGGAAAAAATTAGCCGAAGAAGCCACCAGTCCGTCGGGTTCTTCATCCACCAACTTACAAAATTTGGTGAATGAAGTGCTTTTATCCAAAGGCTAGATTCTTCATCCGCCTACTCCTACCGCTTTTTGCAGCTTCCTCTCCTCCGGGGTGTGGTTGTTTTAGCTTTTTGTCGGGCTTCTGGTGTCGGGTTGTTTGGCGCTTTCTTATTGAAGCTCCACTTCTAATACTTGTACGTCTACCGAGTCTTACCACTGCTCTCTATACTGGGTACGAAACATTTACAGTATCTCCACCTATGTTGGTCCCTTTACTCTTGTTCAGTAACCAAAATTTTCGATTTCGTTCTTTATTGTATATTTTGTAGTATAGTTCTAATTTTCAATAAGAGCCTATCAGCATTATTCAGGCAAAAAAATCTCCAGAATGCATTTTCTTTTCTTGCAATATAAAAGAACAAAAAATCCTAGCTCTTGAGTTTGTACTTTAAAAAAAATTCTTTATATAGACTTTTGACCGTCAACACAATAAAGGACTCGTTGATGGAAGGACTTTATTTTTTTAAGGTAAAAATTCTGGATTAAAAGTTTACTTCGAAATTTAATGGCCTATTTTTGAATCTATGTAAAAACTAACGAAACAAAAATAATTTGATGCTAATTTTTATGTTAAAAATATATATAATATTTGTGAGAATAAAAGAGAATCAAAGTACGAATTTTAATGGACAAATTATATATGCGTTTTGTGTTACTCGTAGTAAAATATATTTCTTGATTAGATTTGTTAATCCCTTGAAACCATAAAACATGTAAACTATGTAAATCTTATATTCTAAACCACTAAATCAAACAAGAAGAAAAGTGGGGGAATAAAAACGAACGAAAATATAAAAAAAAAACATATTTTTCACACAAAAAAACATTTCAAATCTATTAGGAAACATGATTTTTAATCCAAACTTACAAAATATTTTAATGTTTAATAAAATTTTATGTCTGGTCTCAAATTTTGTGAAACCAACACAAAATTTTTTTTTTTAAATTGCCAGAACTTGTGAAAACTCACTTGACAAAATTTTTCATTCCTAACATATTTTTTAGGAGTATTTATTTTCTTATTTTTTGGGGTAATATCATAGTACCTCCTCTAATTATAAGCCAAAATCAATCTCGCTCCTAAAGATTCAAAACGACGATTTGTGTCCCTTATATTTCAAACATGATCAATCATTGTCTTCCATTTAATTTGATTGTTAAATCAACATACAAAATGATCGAAATGTCTTCTAAAAAAAATTACTACAACATTAAAAAAATAAAAAATGATATGTAAAAAAGTAATATTTTTTAAATAAAAAACTGAAACTCTTAATCTATTTATTTTTAATTTATTTCTTGAATTTTTTAAAATTGTGTCTTGGGAGGCTTTTCGGTCATTTTGCATGTTTTTTTGTATGACTTTATGATCATATCAAACGAAAGACAATGATTGATCATGTTCGAAATGTAAGGACGAAAATCGTTGTTTTGAAATTTAAGGGGGCGTGATTGATTTTTACTCATAGTTAGAGGATGTATTATTATATTACCCCTTATTTTTTTAGTTGTCACATAGTTCAATTGAGGCAAATTTGGTGAGAAAAACATAAGGAAAATATTGGAAGATTATAACATAGTTGAGTTTTTACTCTGGAGGAAAAATCATCTTTCTCCGAAGGTTGACATCAAGTAGTGACTTGGGACACATGTTTCGTTTCTTCAAAAGAAAAATATGTGCGAAAAAAACTTTGTTTGTAAGAGAGAACAGCACTGCTTTCCTTCAAATTCGTTCAGATACAATAGAGTTCGAATTTAAACCTCTTGTTTAACTGAGTTGCACTATTAACGAAAAAGAACCCTAATTTATTGAAACTTTTTCTAATCTTTATCAAGAAAAAATTCTCAAAACTGCTAACCACGTCGTAATTCACTTTAATTAACCACGATTTGGTCAACTCACCGTACCAACTAATCACGTAAGATTACTTTAGAATGAAGAACATTTTCTTAGCTAGGAAACTACTTGGAAGTGACAATAGTCTTAAAGAAAGAGTTGGATTTGCACTTCTCTTCCCTGTAAATCATTGACAAAATAAACCAAGTTCTTTGAATTCTAGCTACCGCCTAACAGGAAGTCAAGATATAGTAAACAATATCAATCTCTTGCTAATCCCTGGTTTGGGGTTTCATTCTTGCCAACGCAAATTGAGAGACCTTCTCAACCCGCACATCATGAAAGCAACTTTTGCGAAGATTTCAAGAAAAGCAGACATGTGGTTTGAAAGTTAATTTGTTTTGTAGCACATCGTAGCATCACCTAGTTGCATTGCAAAGCCAACTTAGTGGGATAGTGATAGCATATTCGCATAGAGACAAATCCGACTAATGAGTCACTGAAGAAGCCAGGCGGCCCCCCTCGGTAGTCTTTGGCTTTGTCTTACTCATACATCAATGAAAAAGAGAGAAATTATGCAATGTAGTGTACGATTTCCAAATGACCGGTTTGCTTTGAATATTCAGAGGAGACTTTTTTTTTTCTTTTTGGAAAGGATTAATTCCATAGACCAATTAAATTCAGATAAGTTTAATCAGGGGCGGAACTACGTTCTGACGATGGGGGACGACCGACCCCCATTGCCCAAAAAAAACATCAAATTTTTTTATGTGTTATTTTCTTAAGCCCACCCCAGCCTGCCCCCCAACAACCCAGCCCGCCCCCAACCCCAGGTGCCCAAGCCCCCAGGGCCCAAGCCCAGGCGCCTGGGTTGGCCTGATTTTTTTAAACAAAAATTTAGAGGGTGAAACAGCGTCGTTTCACCCTCTGGTTTAAAAAAGAAACACATCCTCATCTTTTTCTCTTCTCTAATCCTGCCCTTCGAAACCCTAAAATTCGAAATTCTTCTACTTCACGAGCGTCAATTCCCTCAGTCTCGAATCCATGTAAGTATGAAGGAGACTACGATATCTAAGTCTATAGTGGTAGTGTTACTGCTGGGTCCTCGGTTTCTTGTGCACTTCTTCCTCTGTGTACTTTTTTTTCTTCGGGGAATTGAGTGATTTAAATTCGAACCTTTGATTTCTGTAGTTGAAGAGCTTACAAGATTGAGAGTTTTAGGATTGCTTCTTTGTGCGAATTCTCGCTGATAATAATGATATACTATTATTTTTTGCATTCTTTTGGTTCTTCTACCTTATTGTTCTGCTAATCGAGTAGGTTATGCACTTCGTATTTTTTTCAATCTATTTATCGGGCAACACTTTTATCCTTATTTTGCTGATTTTTCTATTCCTCTATGCGTGTCAGTTAGTGATAATTGACTTTTACGTTCAATTATTTGTATCATGCATTAAATAAATGACCATAAATATAGAAAACAAGATCTTATAGATCTGCCTCAGAGGAGAATTTACATAAGCCTCAAGAATCTAGTCAGATATGCCTGGAGTAGCACTAAGATTCTCAACCAATTGTTATGAGTTTTAAGTGAGAACCTACCGTTTAGCCCAAGTAGCTGGGCAAATGACACAGTAGAAGGATTTTTTTGCGCAAAAGAGATTGCACATCTTTCCTTGAGACTTATTGCCTCTTTTGAACTAGCGATAAATAGTGAGACTTCGATGATATCATTTCAGCATTGCTAGGTCAATGCAACTAACAATTTTAATACTATATGTATTTATATAGTATTTAATACATATATAGTATTTGTAAAAGGAAAGATTATCTTCGCCAAAGTCAACATGATAAGATAGTGGAGCTATTGGATAAGGGAGACATTTGTAGTGGAAGGGGCAAAAATCGAGAAACCAGTCTCGCACGACTAGGTGATACTCGTTGGGGTTCATACCACATTACAATTATACGTCTCTTCAGTATGTGGTCAGCAGTGTTGGATGTGCTTGAAAACATAGCAGAAGATGACACTTGCATAGAACAAAAATCCATGGCTCTGGGTATACTGGATAAGATTCAAAGCTTCGACTATGTATTCACTTTGCATTTGTTGAGAAACCTAATGAGAATTACAAATGAATTGTCACAGGAAATCACAAACACTACTAATTTTTATGCAAAAGTATTCATCATGCATTTGTTGAGAATTACAAATGAATTGTCACAGGCCTTACAACGAAAGGATCAAGACATTGTTAATGGGATGAATTTGGTTATAATTGTGAAGCGTCGGTTGTAGGATTTGAGGGAGAAGGAATGAGATGATTTTTTGGAAGAAGTCAAAACATTTTGTGTGCATCATTCTATAATTGTGCCCAATATGGAAGACATTATTCCAACTCGTGGTTAGGCTCGACATGGAGGACAAACAATTACTTATTTACATCGTTTTCGTGTAGAAGTGTTTTGTCATGTTATTGATTTGACAGCTCAAGAGATGGATAATCGTTTTACAGAAGCAACTACGGAGTTACTTCTTTGTATAACATGTCTTGATCCAAGAAGCTCATTCTCAGCATTTGATCATGCAAAGTTACTTCGTCTTGTTGAGCTTTATCCAGAAGATTTCTCAAGAATTGATCGTGTTATACTTAGAGATCAACTCCGAAACTACATTTATGATATGAGAAGTCATGATGCTTTTTCTGAGCTTCAAGATATTGGAGGTCTTGCTGTGAAGATGGTTGAGACAAGAAAGCATTCTCTATATCCACTGGTTTATCAGCTGATTGAGTTGACATTGATCTTAACACGTGCGACGCAACCGTTGAGAGAGTGTTCTCTGCAATGAAATTAATTAAAAATGACTTGCATAATAAGATGAGAGACGAATAGATGGATGATAGTTTAGTGGTATACATCGAAAGAGAAAATTTTGAAACTATTGAGAACGAAGTTATTTTACAACGTTTTCAGAATATGCAGTCACGTAGGATCCAATTGTCGCCTCTCATTATCATCAAATAGTACAGTACGTGTATTTCAATATTTTTAGTGTTTTTAATTCTTAATTTTTGATATTTTAACTCTTAATATATTTTATGCATTACATAGTAAAAAAAATTTTTTTGTCATTTTTCCATAAGAGTTCGACCCCTTTTCGATTGGATTCCTGGTTCCTCCGCTGTCCAAGGCAGTAGTTGCTGATGAGCCTCGTGCAGTTTGTGTTCCATTCTCAGTTCAAAGCCACATAAAGGTCATTCTAAAGTTTGCAAAGGTTCTTCACCATAAAGGTTTTCGCATAACCTTTGTCAACATTGAGTTCAACCACCAACGTTTCCCACATGCTGGAGGACCCAATTCCTTAGATGGATTGCCTGGATTCCGATTTAAAACCATTCCAGACAGCCTTCCTCCATCGGATTCTAATGCCACCCAAAGCGTCCGATCTCTTTGTTATTCCGTCTTGAAAAACTTCATGGCTCCCTTTTCCGAGCTCCTCATGAAACTCAACACCCCGACTTCAGACAATGTTCCAGTGACTTGCATTATCTCAGATGGTTTCATGCCATTCAGTGGCACCGTAGCTCAAGAATTTCGAATTCCTGTTGTAATGCTCTTCACGGTCTCTGCTTGCGGCTTAATGGGTTTTATGCAGTTAGCTCTCTCTCAGAGACAAAGGCCTCACCCCCTTAAAGGTGACCAAGAAGGCAGCACTGTACTTAAATATTGCAGTGCCTCATCTGAAACAACAAATAATTGCAAATGTTCAAACTGAAGACATTGTAATTGATTGGATTCCAGGTATGAGAGACATCCGACTGAGGGACCTCCCAACCTTCATTCGAAAGACCGATCCAAATGATATATTCTTCAACTTTGTCATAAAAACGGTAGAGAGAGCTGCTAAAGTTTCAGGAATTGTTATTCACACATTTGACGCGATAGAGCGAGAAGTTTTGAATGCTCTCTCCTCCATGTTTCCTCATTTAGATGCCATTGGCCCTTTCCAACTACTACTCAATCAATCACTCGACTACCCTATGAAATCTATTGGTTATGGTTTATGGAAAGAAGACATTGAGTGCCTCCATTAGCTTAACTCTGAATCTCCCAACTCAGTGGTCTATATGAATTTTGGCAGCATAATTGTCACGACAACAGACCAACTGTTTGAGTTTGGTTTTGGGCTTGCAAACAGTAAGCACCCATTTTTGTGGATAATTAGGCCTGATTTAGTGAAGGGTGATACAACGGTTTTGCAATCTGAGTTCGTGGAAGAACTAAAGAAAGAGGTCTAATAGCGAGTTGGTGCCCTCAAGACGAAGTGCTGAATCACCCCGCTGTTTGAGGGTTCTTAACACACTGCGGGTGGAATTCAACTATTGAAAGTGTGAGTGCAGGAGTGCCCATGCTTTGTTGGCCATTCCTTGGTGATCAACCAACGAAGTGCAAGTATACTTGCAAAGATTGGGGCATTGGCATTGAGATTGATAACGACATCAAGAGAGAGGAAGTTGAGGAGCTTGTGAGAGAGTTGATGGAGGAGAAAAGGGTAAGGAAATGAAGAAAAAGGAGTTGGAGTGATGGTACTCGACACTTGTATCTTAAATCTTGAGCCTCTATGTGTTGACCAAAGGCGCAAGGAAGGTTGGGTCTCAAGTTGATGTGGGATGTTAATAGAGCCAAAATCGTCAAGTTGGCGTGGATTATTCAATCTGGCCCTAGTAAACTATGGGTTCAAATTATTCGGGCCAAATATCTTAAGTCTAACTTTATATGGGATTCCCCCTATAAACCTGGGGTCTCATGGTTTTGGATGGGTATTTCTCAAGTTGCTCCCATTTTCAAAGCTGGTGTATGTTATCAAATTGGAGCTGGATCTTCTATTTGCCTGGGGGAAGACCTCTGGATTCCTAATCCCATTCCACATGCTCCTTCATCTCAGATTACTGCTGGATCTCATGATGATAATAGAACAGTGAGTGCCCTTATTTTACCTCACTCTAATTTATGTAATTCTACTCTTGTTAGATATTTTTGTACCAGATGATGTTGATAGAATTTTGAATGAGTGTGTTCCTTGGGTATACCATGAGGACCGTTTGATATGGACAGTAAACCCGAAGGGGGTGTTCTCTATTAAGTTAGTGTACCCTTTCTTATCTTCCCCTAGTAACGTTGTTGTTGTTCACCTTGATCCCGAGATCTGAAAAAAATTATGGATTGTGGCAAATCAAGACAGGCTTAAGCTTCTTCTTTGGAAGGTGGCTTGGAACACTCTCCTGTTAAGGTTAATATCAGTTGCACTATTATTGATTATGGTGACAATTCTGATGAAGCTTTGGCGTGCCCCTTATGTCACTAGCATCCTGAGTCTTTGGAGCATATCTTTTTTGAATGCCATATTGCTTGTATGCTTTGGTTAGCCTCTCCGTGGGCTCTAAGAATTCAGGACCTTGATTTTTGAAATATTGGCAACTGGATTAAGACTATTTTGTCAGCTCCTACTCTGCTTCATTTACCTCGGAATGATCAACAACGTTTTATTTTGTTTTCAGCTATTTTTATAGACTCAATTTGGTATGCTAGAAACCAAATACTCCACCATGGTTTCTCACTGGACCTGATGAGCCTAGATTCCAAAATCTAGTACTTTGGAGTCCCCTTCCTTTGGAGTGTTGGAAAATCAACTTTGACGTGGCTATAAGAAGATCTTGTGCAGTGGCGGCAGCGATTTTTCGAGATCATGAAGGACATTTGCTCTTTGCCTGGACAAAGAACTTTCCTCCAAGCGGCTCACTGGTGGGCGAGGCAAGGGCAACACTTTTTGTTGCCCAGAAGGCGTATTTTCTGAGATGTGATCGGGTTGTTCTTGAGAGAGATTCAAAGTTGGTCATAGATGTTGTGAACGCTGAAGATAATCTTCCTGAGTGGCAGATTCTTCCTTTCATTGAAGATATTCGTCGCCTTAGAGTGAGGCACTCTTCTTGGTCCTTTGTTCATGTAAAGAGTGAGGCTAATTCTATAGCTCATGAGCTTGCGAAATGGGCTGCTGTGGAGAATTTTAATGGGAATGTCCCTCTCTTTGGTCTTCCAAATTCGGTTCTCTCCAGTGATAACCCTTGGATTCCTCCACAGGGTTATCCTGGAGCTTATGTACTTGCTTAGAAAAAAAAATGCATCTTTTCTCCAATGTGCACAATCAGAAGCATATACATTCTTGGGTTCAGGTGACCTACGTTCCAACATTTTGAAGTTCTACTCGACTGGAAAATTTGTGCTATTGATCTATCGAGCAACCGTAACTAGATTGTGTTCGACTCCAAATGCATATATAACATGCCCCATTAACTTATATCAAAGCTAGAACCTTGCTATCTAGAAGAAGTATATAGAACCACAATATAATCTGAAACTTATGGTGATCTTGATAAATGCATAACATGCCAAAAGATTTTACTTCTTTTAGGTGTTGTGATATAAGATCATAACGTTGTATAAACCATATCAGGACTCTTTTGTTAGTTCCATTAATTCTTTAATTACCAATGCGATTACATACAGGTGCGAATTTCATAGTAACATTGCATGTTCCTTTGTCTTGGACATGTATTGACAGGAAAAAGGGCCAAGTGAATTCGGGGTAAGTTTCGGTCTTAAAGTTTGAGTGCTAATTAATGAATTCCATGATCAATGGCCCAAATTGTATTAAATAATATATTAATGACACAATTTTTCTTTTTTCTTTAATTAACTGCGTATGTACCATTAATGCATTGACTAATTCTATATGAATCATTAATGACATTAATTAATGTGTTGACAACATCAGAATACTCTGTTAAAACCTATTAGGATTGAAAATTTTCCGAGTGAAGCCTTGTTTTGCTCGGAACGATTTCATGAGTCAAATTCCGTGGAACATTGGCTTTATCTTTTTTTATACAGGCCAAATGAGTTCTTGTAAATGCTTTATATACCTTCTTGTTATGTACATTGATGAGCATCAATTGATTCTTTGGCTTCTTGTAACCGCATAGGTGGTTGCCGACTAAGTTGAACAAAGAAAGATGGAGAGACAAGACAAAAAAAACTCGTCACTCCATAAGGATGCTGATTGAGACCATTAGAAACGCAACAGAAGGTTGAAGAAATCTTCTTGGACTACTAACGTGTCCCTATAAGAATCAGGATGGGGAAGAAGATATATTTGGGTCAAATAGCTAGTCTCGGTTTATTTGAGGAGTAATTCTTCTAATATTGGCTCCTAGTTAATTTATTTTTTTAATGATCTGAATTTTATTTGACCTTTGATAGGTTTGGGCATAGGATTCGTGTAGAGCAACCCAAATCTTGGCAGCAGAGTCAAGACCAACGATAAGACCAAGTGCCTCTTCAATGAGGGTGCCAATTATCCATCCTTGAAGCATTCGATCGTTTTGCTTCCATTTAGTAAAAGCTGGATTTGTTCTATTTTTTCCATCACTAGAGGGTTCGGGACCAGTAACAAACTCAGCAGGAGTAGGTTGAGATCCGTGAGAATTTCTACAAGATCTTGGCTTTCAGCCAATATGAGGAACTGCTCTTTTCACAAAGGATAATTATCTTGATTCAATCGCAGGGTGACAAAATTTCCCACGTTGAATGAAGAAGAACTCATTGTGCAAGGGTTGTCTTTCGACAAAGAGAAACAAAGAAAGAAAAAAAAAACGAAACAAGATCAGGAATATGGCATTAGCCTAAGGCTCTGATACCATAAAGACAGTAGGACAAGAATGAATAATCACCATTTTTGTTATCTGGGTATTCATTGATATTGAATATAAATAATAGAGAGAGGAGTATCTTTTTACACACCAAAATGAAAGAATGAAACAAAATGAGAAGATATATGATATATTTGGAATTCCATATGTGAGGAGATATCGTAGATTTCCATAATCGGGATACTATCCTCGTAGAGAAGCCAACGGTCATGAGAGTTTCCGTTGATTTGGTTTGCTTGTAATAGAATCTTGAATGCTATGAGCTGTGATCTTTTCACTGGAGGTTCTAACATTGCTGTCAGAGATAGTGTGGTTATTAATCACTGTAACACCAAAAGAAGAATCTCACCCTTGTGAGATACGTACATTGGTTACGTTGAACCATTAACCTTCTCCCTAGATGAGAAGGCAGACCTTGGGCATGAGGTATCTAATTCCTAGAGTTATCTAGAGCCAATTGCAAGATACCAAGGCAATTGCTAAACAGATCTTTGTTATTTTCGGCATGGGGACTTGTTTTTGAAATTTGATGATTTTCGGATCACAGAAAAACGCAACCTCCACCTTATGAGAGGTACAGGTTTAGAAAAAATTGACTTCAGTCTATCAGGAGTGGGAGAGAAGCATTAGACAAAATTCCAAAACCCAAAGCCGCAAAAGTACAGATTACATATTTACTGTTTTCCCGACTTTTTATGTTCTTTTTTCCCTTTTTTTCCCCAACATTTTATGTATGATCAAGAACTACTAATGTACAGATTCTTTGGTTCACTACCGAAGGCAGGGCGATAATTATTAACAAGGGGAGGGAATTGCTACGATAAGAGTTTCAAGTAACGATAATGTTTTGTACTTTTTTAAGGCAAAGTAACGACAATTGAATTTGGAGAAGCTCTAGCACTGTAATTTTTCTTTTCTAACTAGATATCCTGGCCAGTTTACACTTGCCTCAATTAATCTCAAGGTCTGTGCATCAGGCAATTACTAAGCCAGAGGCCTTGATGGTGGTCCTAAAATGTTGGTAACACTTCAGAAGTTTTGAATTGAATTTAGCACCTTAGAAGGAGCAAAAGTTTTAACCTCAAATAAGCCTATTTGTTCATAGACAGTACACCAATTTTTCCAAAGAATTATACACAGTTTGAATTCTTAAATCTTAAAGATTAAGAGTTAAATTTAGTCCTTGGAAGTTCTTGGAAGAAAATTCACTTATTTTGAAAGCTTCTTCGAAGGTGCAATGTCACGAACTATAAAGAAATAACTCACTTGCGACTCTTCTTCATAGAATGATGAAAATTAAGTAATCCAACTTCAATTTGAATTCTACCTCCCAAATGAATTTTCGGAAAAGAAGGTAAAAGTGGAAAGTGAAAATTAAGCAATCCAACTTCAAATATATTTATCCTCCTCTACTCCCAGGCGAAAAGTAGGACTGGATAGGATATTTTCATATGTATCGAAGAATAAAAACCAACGAAATTTTCTCTTTCAAACGTTGGACTACCCAGTGGCGGCCATTAAAGCTTTGAAGGAGCACCACTCCGTCTGCTTGCATCCGAATTTTCCACTGATAATACGTACAGAGAATATTCGCAGCCAAAATTGTCACGGAAGAACTGGGTCAGAGTACTCTATATATAAGATTCAATTAATGAATGCACATCAAGACACGCACATAACATAGAGGGAATTAGGAAATGGGTTCCAAGACAGTAGTTGCTGATGCTCCTCATGCAGTTTGTATTCCCCTCCCAGCTCCGAGCCACATCAAGGCCATGCTAAAATTTGCAAAAATTCTTCACCGTAAAGGTTTTCATATAACCTTTGTTAACACTGAGTCCGACCACCAACGTTTTCTGAATGTTGGAGGACCCAATTCACTAAAAGGCTTGTCGGGCTTCCGATTTGAAACCATTCCAGATGGCCTTCCTCCTTCGGATTCCAATGCTGCCACAGACCTCGAGTCTCTATGTGTTTCCGTTTCGAAAAACTTTTTGGCTCCATTTTCTGCGCTCCTCGTGAAACTCAACACCCCAACTTCAGGCAATCTTCCAGTGACTTGCATTATCTCAGACTTTGTCATGCCATTCAGTGTCACCGCTGCTCAAGAACTCCGAATTCCTGTCGTTACCTTCTTCCCGATCTCTGCTTGCAGCGCAATGGGTTGCATGCAGTTTGCTTCTCTCAGGGACAAAGGCTTCACACCACTTAAAGGTGTGAAAAAAGGGCAAAACCATACGTATAGTGAGATATTGCAGTTCTCTTATAAAGTAAGAATAATTGCTAGTTTTCAAATTACCGAAGACATTACTTGTTTTTGCAGACGCGAGCTATTTTACAAATGGGTATCTGGACACTGTAATAGACTGGATCCCAGGTATGAGAGACATCCGACTGAGAGAGCTCCCAAGCTTTATTCAAACGACCGATCCAAATGATATTCTCTTCAACTTTATTATTGAAGCAGCAGAGGGAGCTTCTAAAGCTTCAGGAATCGTCATTCAAACATTTGACGCGTTAGAGCAAGAAGTTTTGGATGCTCTCTCCCCCATGTTTCCTCATTTGTATGCCATCGGCCCTCTCCAACTACTACTCAATCAATCACTCGACGACCCTCTAAAATCAATTGGTTGTGGTCTATGGAAAGAAGATACTGAGTGCCTCCATTGGCTCAACTCTAAAGCCCCCAACTCAGTGGTCTACGTGAATTTTGGCAGCCTAGTCGTCATCACAGCAGAGCAGCTGGTTGAACTTGGTTATGGGCTTGCAAACAGCAAGCACCCGTTTCTGTGGATAATTAGGCCCGATTTAGTTGAGGGTGAATCAGCTGTTTTGCCATCTGAGTTCTTGGAAGAAACGAAAGACAGAGGTCTAATAGCTAGTTGGTGCCCTCAAGAGGAAGTGTTGAATCACCCCGCAGTTGGGG
This sequence comes from Myrica gale, assembly GCA_963930655.1. Taxonomy (NCBI): domain Eukaryota; kingdom Viridiplantae; phylum Streptophyta; class Magnoliopsida; order Fagales; family Myricaceae; genus Myrica; species Myrica gale. The sequence continues at coordinate 5,180,354 of OZ005599.1, forward strand.
GATTCTTAACACACTGCGGTTGGAATTCGATTATTGAAAGTGTGAGCGCAGGAGTGCCCATGCTTTGTTGGCCATCATTTGCTGATCAACAAACAAACTGCAAGTATGCTTGCAAAGAATGGGGCATTGGCATGGAGATTGATAGCGAGGGCAAGAGAGAGGAAGTTGAGAAGCTTGTGAAAGAATTGATGGTGGGAGAAAAGGGTATGAGAATGAAGAAAAAGACCATGGAGTGGAAAAAATTAGCCGAAGAAGCCACCGGTCCATCCGGTTCTTCATCCACCAACTTACAAAATTTGGTGAATGAAGTGCTTTTATCCAAAGGCTAGATTCTTCATCCGCCTCCTCTGCAGCGCGTGACATCACGAGCTGCCCTAATCTTTTATCCTCCTACTGCTTTTTGCGGCTTCCTTTGCTCCTGGGCGCTGTTGTTTTAGCTTTATATTTGGTTGCGTTTGTGTTGGCCCTTAGATGGTTGGTCCTCTGGTGGGGTTTGTCAGCCTCTTGTGGGCTTCATGGCACTCGAGTTGTTTGGCGCTTTCTTTTGGGAGCTCCACTTCTAATGCTAGCATTCCTTGGGTCTGGAAGTCGCGTCTACTGATTCCTGCCACTGCTTTCTACTCGGCACGAAATATTTGTTGTATGTCGACCTACGTTGGTCCCGTTGGTATTGGTTCAGTAATCCAGTTTGCTTGGATCTACAGTGGATTTCGTTCTTGATTGTATATTTTGTGCTATGGTTCTAATTTTTAATAAGAGTCTAGCAGCATTATTCTGGCAAAAAAAATCTCTACAATCCATTTTCTTTTCTTGCAATATAAATGAAAAACAAAATCCTAGCTCTTGAGTTTGTACTAAAAAAAATATTCTTTCTGTAGACTATTGATTCTTAGCACAATAAAGGACCTGTTGATGGAAGGACTTTATTTTTTTAGGGTACAAATTCAGGATTAAAATTTTATTTCGAAATTTAATGACCTATTTTAAATCAATGTAAAACTCAAGAACCAAAAATAATTTGACTCTAAATTTTCTGTAAACTATATATATATTGTTAGAATAAAAGAGAATCAAAAGTACGAATTTAAATCTACAAATTATAAGTGCGTTTTGTGTTACTGATAGTAAAATATATTTCTTGATTAGATTTTTTAATCCCTTGAAACCATAAAACATGTAAACTATGTAAATCTTATACTCTAAACCACTAAATCAAACAAGAAGAAAAGGGGGAATAAAGACGAAGGAAAATAAATAAATAAACATATTTTTTCACACAAAAAAACATTTCAAATCTTTAGGAAACATGATTTTTAATCCAAGGGAATTTGGCATTTCAGTCCTTGGGTTTATACCTCTTTGGCAAATGGGTCCTTGGGTTTCAAATTTCAAAATTTTAATCCTTAGGTTTTCGTTGTTTGACGAAATGGTCCTTCCGTTAGTGTGTCGTCCATATGCTTAAAGGATTTGAAGCGGTCGACCGGATATATGTGTAAAAAGTGAGTAGTCGACTGCTTCATGTAGTGGTCGACCGCTACAATGAAGCGGTCGACCTCTTCATATAGCGGTCGACCACTTCATATAGCGGACGACCATACAAATTTGCTGACGTGCAGCGATCGACCGCTTCAAATCCGTTAAGTATATGAACGGCAGACTAACGGAATGACCATTTTGTCAAACAACGAAAACCCAATGACTAAAATTTTGAAATTTGAAATTCAAGGACCCATTTTCCAAAGAGGTATAAACCCAAGGACCAAGTTGTCAAATTCCCTTAATCCAGACTTACAAAATATTTTCATTTTTAATAAAAATTTACGTCTAATCGTTGGTCTTAATTTCTATGAAACCAACAAAAAAAAAATGCAAGTACTTATGAAAACACATCCCTTAGTTTAAGAGAATTTCTATGTGTGAAACTTCTAAGGAAGCTTGGGAGATTTTAGAGACTACTCATGAAGGTACAAGACCGTTAAAAATTTGAACCTTCAGATGTTAACCACAAAATTTGAAGAAATTCAAATGAAGAAAGATGAGACGTTTGATGAGTTCTATGAAAAACTAAATAACATAGTTAACTCAAGCTATAACTTGGGAGAGAGGATACTAGAAAGTAGAGTTGTGAGAAAAGCCATAAGATCTCTTCTTGAGAGATTCAGACCCAAAGTTACAATAATTGAGGAAAATAGAAACCTGGACACGATGAAAATTAAAGAACTAGTTGGGTCTCTACAAACCTATGAATAGACATTGCCTCAGTCTAAGAAGAACAAATCTATTGCCTTGAGATCCAGTAAAGAAGAAGTCTATTCTGAGTTAGATGAATCTCTAGATTATGAGAACTTCAGCGATCTAATCAAAAAATTCAAAAAGTTTTTTAAATCAAAGAAGATTTAATAAAGGTGTTGAAAAGAATCGTGGCAGCTCTAGTGGTTATAGAAAGGAGAAAAGAAATAAGAATATTGAGAATGAGACCAAGAAGACTAAGTGTTTTGAATGTCAAGGCTTTGGCCGCGTTCGGTCAAAGTGTGCTACATACCTCAAATTCAAAGGAAAATTCATGAATGTATCATTAAGTGATGATAAATCCAACTCTAGCACTGATAGTGACAAATCATCTTCAGATATACAAGTTAAATATATGGTTTTTATGTCTAATACTGATAATTGTGATTTGCATAATATTAACTCTGAAGCGAAGACATCTGAGGATGAATCTGTTGCTGAAGAAGGCTTGCAAGAGGTATATGACAAACTCTTTAGGGAAAGCCTGAAACTACCACAAGGTAAATAAAAGGACCCTGGAGAAACTCCACGAGACTCAACTTGAAAGGGATAACTTCATTGCCAAGCTTGAAGAATACATCAAGTTTTCTAGTGACTTGAAACTGAAGAACTTGGCCCTTGAAGCTGAAGTCATAAATTAAAGTGCAAACTAGAGAAATCTAATGCTCAACTTTAGCAATTCTCTAGTGGGTCTAAAAAAGTTCAACCACATGTTAAGCCTAGGAGCAACACTTAGAAATAGGAAAGGTTTAGGATACAACAAGTCTAGTGATGCATCAACTTCAAATACTGTCTTCATTCCAGAGTCATTGCCAGTCAAACAAGTAGAAGTTAAAGTTCCTCAGAGAAAGTGAGTGAAGGTAAAAAGACTAACTTTCAGTCCATGAATACCCATTCTCATGTTGTTCCACCAAATACATACACTTCACATCGGCTTGTTCCTATTTGTCATTTTTGTGAAAAATAGGTCACATTAAACCTAATTGTTTTAAATTAAGAGCACAAGTGCACACACATAGTGACCCTTTATGCAACACTGAGCACATGAACCTTGCTCATCAAGTCAAATTTCTAAATGAGCATACCATGTTATTCAATGAGAAGTTCTAAAAACTAACTAAACAATCATTATCTGTGAAAAAAATTTGGATGAAAAAGAATGAAAACCGATTAGCTAACAGGAGGCTACTGGTATGTCTGCTACTTCCTGAGTATCTTTTTTATTCTTACATACATTAGCATAGGTTTGCATTTATATTTTGTTTTTAAATTAATGTTCTTGTGTGTTTGCTTATCTTTTGAGTTCATGTGCTTTTGTTTCTCTGTTTTGGTTGAGTTTTTTATTAAAAAATTGATGATTGTTGTTATGCCTTTAGTCAACACATTTGTTCATTGGCCTTATTGACATACTTGAGATTTTCGAGCATGATATTTTACATATTTTTTCAATTTATGTCTAGATTAAAATATGATTCGAGAGTCATGCCTACAGTCTCTTTTTGGTATTAGCTTATATGATTTTCAAATGTATATTTGTCATACCCAATCACATTGCACACTGAATATGGTTAGATGAAGCTTGACCGCATGTGTGAGTTTTGGGTCTGCAACCACAAGTCAAAGAGATCATGTTCATCAAACTTAATTGACCTTTGACTAGCTGACTTATTCATTGACCCTCTCAGAGTCAAAAGCTCCAAAAGATTATCTCCACTTCAAAAGAAGTTGTTATAATTCCAAAAAAACAAAAGTGGAAAAATACCTAGACGAAGAAAAATCAAGCAACACAGTTGCATTTTTAGGTCATTGTGGCATTGGGTTTGACTTTCATTTGGTGTGATATCTCTTTCTTTTCACTCACGGTTTCATTTGACTAGCTTTGACCTCCCTCACAAAATTAAGATCTTAAGCCTCTCTAATTGTGTTTCATATTTCACACACGTATGTAGTTCATATTTTTTTAATTATTATGTTACAACCGTTTAGAGCCATGTGTCATAAAATCAATGAATAATATTTTCCATGATCATAAAGTGAGCTTGTATTGATTTTTTATGCTCTTGAGAATTTTGGTTATGTCTCTTAGTTCCATGATTTTTGTGTTAATTTTTGGCATTTGATCATTTACTCATTTCAATTATTTTTTCTTATCTCATTATCAAATTGCGTGTTACCTTTCTTATTCATCGCTTCCTTTGTGCATTAGTGTCAGTCTTGGTTGATTGTGCTTTGGTTATGCCTTTATTTTATCTTATTTGTGTATGCAATTCTTATGTCGGTTTCTCATTTTCATGTTTGCATGCATTTTATTTTGTCAATGGGCAGTTGCATTTTATTTCTCTTTGTCCATTCGTGAAAAAAAGGGAGAAAATATTTGTAATGACAAAAAAGGGAAGAGCAAATGTTTTCTTATTGTAGTTCATTTGTTATTGGTCTAACTTCAGTTCTATATAATTGTTTATTCTCTATGCTTTCACTTGGTCTTTGAGATTGTGTTTTTCAGGCAACAGATTCAAAGACTCTTGAACACGTCTTTTAGGTCATACGGTTGATATTCATGTAAATAGATCATTGTTTTGGTAATTGGCAAAGATCTATGTTTTGTTTACTCTATATTCGTGGGTTTTGTCACAGAATCGCCAAAGGAAGAGTTTGTTAGTGTCTTTTTGTATTGGTAAATTTTCGTGTCAAAATATATCCTTATTGAGTTGTAACTTGTTAAGGTTGTTTGGTTAAAGTGTTCAATTAGTTACCGACCTGTTAACTTTTGAAACAATGCTCGAAAATAATTGCAAGTCTTTTATGGAATTTATATTCATATTAAAAAGATATATGTAATTGCATAACTGGAGGATAATATGCATAATTAACGTTGGGATGTCGCCTCCTTGGAGGGTCTAGTTCACCCGTTAGAGCAATCCATACTGTATTTTGATCCCCCGTGATGAATATACAGATATCCTTTTATTGTCTCTCCCCCAAAAAAAAAAGAAAGATAATATAGAGAGAGAAGAGAGAAATAATAACGAGAGATTGAGATTTAAGAGATTCGGTCTAAAACATGACCTACATCTAATGTAAAACCTTCTACTACTATATTTTGTATTATGAATCCATGAATAGTACAAGTTAAATGTCTTTATTTATAGAGGAAATATAAAGCATGATAGAAAATATATTCTTACATTTAAACTTAAATCTCTAAGATCTTGATAAGATCTCACATTAAAACTTCATCTGATAATATCGTATCACGTCTTATAGATTGATTATGATATTATATCTCTAATAAGAAGCAGCCAAAAGTCTTTGTAGTTATGGCAGGGAAAATCTAATTAGGGTCAAATAGCAAGTCTCGGTCTATTTGAGGAGTAATTCTACTAATATTGGCTCCTAATTAATTTATTTTTTTAATGATCTGAGTTTTATTTGACCTTATGGCATGAACCTTAATTAATGTGGTATTATGAGTTCACATCAGAATGATCTATTAATTTAATTTGTCTCACAAAAAGGGACACATGTTGAATTATTATTGGTAACAATGTATCAAACCGTTAACTTTTTGGATGAAGATTAACGACATGACTAAATTGATACTCAATGAAAAATTTAGGATTGATTATGATCAGATTGAAAATTCAATGAGGATTTATAAAAGGTGCTTAAAACCGAATGAGTAAATCAGTAATTAATCCTATATTTATTTATAGGATTAAGATCCAGGTCATTTTTGTTCGACCTGAATAATCTAAAAAAAAAATTATATTTACACACTCTAATAATCATACATTTTAGAATCCGTACCTTAAACTATCAAATTTAAAACATTATGTTACAAACTATTACTATAACTATGTGATGCAAACTTAATGGTCGAATTAGAATATAAGTAATGTGAAGTATGAATCTATTGGTAGTTTATGTGCTAGTTACAAAAAGTGAAAAGTGAATAATTAGAGGAGGTAAAATATATTTTCCCCCCCGTAATATTGTCTAATATATACAAAACCTTTCTGTAGCCTTACCTCGTTCAAAATTAGTTAAATGTATGGGTTTATGTTAGAAGCAAAAGTCAGCCCCAGGACTCCTTTGCAAATGTGAAGAAGATAAAAAGTATATTTGCCCGAACAATCCAAGTTAGCAACCAGCCGCGCGACCACTCTTGTTTGAATTAATGAAGAGAGGACTGCCAATAATCGATCAACTAGTGCTTATTGGCAAACGACTTTTTCCAGACAGCTAGAGAGAGGGAGACACAGCCATGGGATGAAGAAGTTGGAGATGAAAGTTATAAAGAAAGTGATATAAGAGAAAGCTGGCCTGATGATACTTGAAGCAAGCCAGAGGTAGCAGTCGAAAAGGTGGGTCTGAACAAATTGAACCAAAACGACGTCGGTAAAGTCAACCGCAGCCAAGAAAGCCTCCAACGACGTCGGTAAGTCAAACTCACGTGTGACGGAATAAATGGCTTAAAAGTTGATCAAAAAAATATCTGACACAGTTACGTAAGTTTACGAAACTAGTAAAGAAAACAAAATCTGACACACTTACGTAAAGTTTATGAAATTATGTCGGCACGAATTCAAGTTTATATGAAATTTTGAAATAAATGATATAATTAGAAAGTAATTTTTATAATTAACCCTTAGTTTTAACCAATGAGTCCTATCTAACGATTTTGACACTAGTCAAGCGCACTTGTTTGTGGCTTAGTTATTGCACTTAGAGGGTAGTATCGTCCTTCCGAAATTTTCATCCAATTTTGTTGGCGCACTAGAAATTGGTGCCCCCAGAGAAAGAGAGTGAGAGAACTCAAAACGCGAGGGGTCTAATGTCTGATGACAGCCTAATAAGATATCACCCTGAAGTGAAATCTTTTGTAATAGCTTTATCACGAAATCCAAGGGAGAGAGTGAGGCAGCGAGAAGGTTAGCGAGAGGGATAGAAAGGCGCGCGTCTCCCACCCAACTCCCCTAAGATTTATCTCCTTCTCCCTTCGAGCCCCTGCCGCAATATAATACACGAGGTTTGGTTCTAGGGTTTATTACTTTTCAGCTCTACGTAGGAGGTTCGTACTTTGGGGGTTCGAACATAACGATGCCCTAATTATGCAGGAATGGAGAGATTCCTTGCCCATCAATTTCTTTGTTTTCCTTTATTCTTGATGGTGACTTAGATTTCGATTCTTTGACATGGAGTTATTGCCAAGAAGGTTATCTTAATGTTCTTAATTTAATTAACTCTGTGCGCTGGATTTCCTTTTCAGCAGAAATTTTTGTGCACGTTGTATATTGGGTTTCGTTATTTTTGCCAAATCGGCGGTCGTACTGATAGCAGCAATCGATGATAATAACTCGCCTGTCTGTGATACAACTATTGTTAGTGGATAGCGAATCAGGTTACTTAGAAGAAAAAAAAAACGGATAGCGAATCAGGTTTTTGAAGTTTGAAATTCTCTGCTGTCAGTGAGTTCTTTATTTGTTTTCTTAATCGGGCGGATTTACCGTTTCAGGGTTCTGTATCAACGTGACATATTGGAGTGAAAGAAGGGATTTCTTTTATTTAGTAATCAGAAGTAAATGTCCGCGGCGAGTTACTGAAGGAGCACCACTGCGTATGCTTGCATCCGAATTTTCCACTGATAATACATACAGAGAATATTCGCAGCCAAAATTGTCACGGAAGTGGGTCAGAGTACTCTCTTTATAAGATTCAATTAGTGCACATCAGGACACGCACATACCAGAGAGGAAATTGGGAAATGGTTTCCAAGACAGTAGTTGCTGATGCTCCTCATGCAGTTTGTTCATAGCAAATTTTAACACACACAGTTTGAGTGAACAAATCTCCAAAGTCCAAGTCTTAATAGCAAATAAGCATATTTGTTCATAGATAGTACATGCAATTTTTCCAATGCAAATTTTAAACTAATGGTAGTTCTTCGTCAAACTATACCCAGTTGGTTAAGCTTTAAATTAATTAGTCTTTTGTCTCCTTTTTTGAGAAGATCCACGTGGTCCGAAGTTATCAAAAATGGTATTTGACTTTCTTCAGAGTTTCGAAGTATTATATCATTAGCGAGTTTCGAAGTATTATATCATTAGCGAATCAATTTAGCCTATGAGTGAAGAAAATTCATGTAAAAGTTTGAAAAGTTCTTCAAGGTGCAACAACTATAAAGACATAACTTAAGGTGCAAGCTTCTTCATAGAATGATGAAAATTAAGCAATCCAACTTCAAATATATATATCCCCGGCCGTCGACTGATCCTCAAGCGAAAAGTAGTACTAAGATTCACAACCAATTGTTATGGGTTTTAAGTGAGAACCTACCGTTTAGCCCAAGTAGCTGGGCAGATGACACAGTAGAAGAATATTTTGCGCATAAGAGATTGCACATATTTCCTTGAGACTTATTGCCTCTTTTGAATTAGCGATAAATAGTGGGACTTTGATGATATCATTTCAGCATTGCTAGGTCAATGCAACTAACAATTTTAATACTTTATGTATTATATAGTATTTAATACATATATAGTATTTGTAAAAGGAAAGATTATCTTCGTCAAATTCAACATGATGAGATAGTGAAGCTATTGGATAAGAGAGACATTTGTAAAGGAAGGGGCAAAAATTAAGAAATCAGTCTCGCACGACCAGGTGATACTCGTTGTGGTTCATACCACATTACAATTATACGTCTCTTCAGTATGTGGTCAGCAGTGTTGGATGTGCTTGAAAACATAGCAGATGATGACACTTGCATAGAACAAAGATCCACGACTCTGGGTATACTAGATAAGATTCAAAGCTTCGACTATGTATTCACTTTGCATTTGTTGAGAAACATAATGAGAATTACAAATGAATTGTCACAGGTAATCACAAACACTACTAATTTTTATTCAAAAGTATTCAACATACATTTGTTGAGAAATATAATGAGAATTACAAATGATTTGTCACAGGCCTTACAACGAAAGGATCAAGACATTATTAATGGGATGAATTTGGTTGTAATTGTGAAGCATCGGTTGTAGGATTTGAGGGAGAAGGAATGAAATGATTTTTTGGAAGAAGTCAAAACATTTTGTGTGAATCATTCTATCATTGTGCCCAATATGGAAGACATTATTCCAACTCGTGGTCGGGCTCAGCATGGAGGGCAAACAATTACTTATTTACATCGTTTTCGTGTAAAAGTGTTTTGTCATGTTATTGATTTGACAGCTCAAGAGATGGATAATCATTTCATAGAAGCAACTATGGAGTTACTTCTTTGTATAGCATGTCTTGATCCAAGAAGCTCATTCTCCGCGTTTGATCATGCGAAGTTACTTCGTCTTGCTGAGTTTTATCCAGAAGATTTCTCAAGAATTGATCGTGTTATACTTAGAGATCAACTCCGAAACTACATTTATAATATGATAAGTCATGATGTTTTTTCTAAGCTTCAAGATATTTGAGGTCTTGCGGTTAAGATGGTTGAGACAAGAAAGCATTCTCTATATTCACTGGTTTATCAGTTGATTGAGTTGGCATTGATCTTAATAGTTGCGACTGCAACCGTTGAGAAAGGGTTCTCTGCAATGAAATTAATTAAAACTGACTTGCGTAATAAGATGGGAGACGAACGGATGACTAATAGTTTGGTGGTATACATCGAAAGAGAAAATTTTGAAACTATTGAGAACGAAGTTATTTTACAACGTTTTCAGAATATGCAGTCACGTAGGATCCAATTGTCACCTCTCAATATCATCAAATAGTACGGTACGTGAATTTCAATATTTTTAGTGTTTTTAATTCTTAATTTTTGATATTTTAACTCTTAAGATATTTTTTTGCATTACTTAGTAAAAAAATTTTTTGTCATTTTTCCTTAGGAGTTCGACCCCCCTTCGATTGGATTCCTGGTTCCTCCACTGTCCAAGGTAGTAGTTGTTGATGAGCCTCATGGAGTTTGTGTTCCATTCCCAGTTCAAAGCCACATAAAGGCCATTCTAAAGTTTGCAAAGGTTCTTCACCGTAATTCCTCCATTGGATTCTAATGCCACCCAAAGCGTCCGATCTCTTTGTGATTCCGTCTTGAAAAACTTCTTGGCTCCCTTTTCCGAGCTCCTCGTGAAACTCAACACCCCGACTTCAGACAATGTTCCAGTGACTTGCATTATCTCAGATGGTTTCATGTCATTCAGTGGCACCGTAGCTCAAGAATTCCAAATTCCTGTTGTAATGCTCTTCACGGTCTTTGCTTGCGGCTTAATGGGTTTTATGCAGTTCGCTCTCTCTCAGGGACAAAGGCCTCACCCCCCTTAAAGGTGACCAAGAAAGGCAGCATTGTACTTAAATCTTGCAGTGCATCATCTGAAACAACAAATAATTGCAAATTTTCAAACTGAAGACACTGTAATTGACTAGATTTCAGGTATGAGAGACATCCGACTGAGGGACCTCCCAGCCTTCATTCGAAAGACAGATCCAAATGATATAATATTCAACTTTGTCGTAGAAACGGTAGAGAGAGCTGCTAAAGTTTCAGGAATTGTTATTCACACATTTGAAGCGTTAGAGCGAGAAGTTTTGGATGCTCTCTCCTCCATGTTTCCTCATTTATATGCCATTGGCCCTCTCCAACTACTACTCAATCAATCACTTGACTACCCTCTGAAATCTATTGGTTATGGTTTATGGAAAGAAGACATTGAGTGCCTCTATTGGCTTAACTCTGAAGCTCCCAACTCAATGGTCTATGTGAATTTTGGCAGCATAATTGTCACGACAGCAGACCAACTATTTGAGTTTGGTTCTGGGCTTGCAAACAGCAAGCACCCATTTTTGTGGATAATTAGGCCTGATTTAGTGAAGGGTGATACAACGGTTTTGCAATTTGAGTTCGTGGAAGAAACTAAAGAAAGGGGTCTAATAGCGAGTTGGTGCCCTCAAGACGAAGTGCTGAATCACCCCGCTGTTGGAGGGTTCTTAACACACTGCAGGTGGAATTCAACTATTGAAAGTGTGAGTGCAGGAGTGCCCATGCTTTGTTGGCCATTCCTTGGTGATCAACCAACGAAGTGCAAGTATACTTGCAAAGATTGGGGCATTGGCATTGAGATTGATAACGACATCAAGAGAGAGGAAGTTGAGAAGCCTGTGAGAGAGTTGATGGAGGGGGAAAAGGGTGAGGAAATGAAGAAAAATGTGTTGGAGTGATGGTACTCGACACTTGTATCTTAAATCTTGAGGCTCTATGTGTATACCAAAGGCGCAAGGAGGGTTGGGTCTCAAGTTAATGTGGGATGTTAATAGAGCCCAAATCGCCAAGTTGGCGTGGATTATTCAATCTGACCCTAGTAAACTGTGGGTTCAAATTATACGGGCCAAATATCTTAAGTCTAACTTTATATGGGATTCCCCCTCTAAACCGGGGGTCTCATGGTTTTGGAGGGGTATTTCTCAAGTTGCTCCCATTTTCAAAGCTGGTGTATGTTATCAAATTGGAGCTGGATCTTCTATTTGCCTGTGGGAAGACCTCTGGATTCCTAATCCCATTCCACATGCTCCTTCAGCTCAGATTACTGCTGGATCTCATGATGATAATAGAACAGTTAGTGCCCTTATTTTACCTCACTCTAATTTATGTAATTCTACTCTTGTTAGATATTTTTTGTACCAGATGATGTTGATAGAATTTTGAATGAGTGTGTTCCTTGGGTATACCATGAGGACCGTTTGATATGGACAGTAAACCCGAAGGGGGTGTTCTCTATTAAGTCAGTGTACCCTTTCTTATCTTCCCCTAGTAACGTTGTTGTTGTTGTTCACCTTGATCCCGAGATATGAAAAAAATTATGGATTGTGGCAATTCAAGACAGGCTTAAGCTTCTTCTTTGGAAGGTGGCTTGGAACACTATCCTGTTAAGGTTAATATCAGTTGCACTATTATTGATTATGGTGATAATTCTGATGAAGCTTTGGCGTGCCCCTTATGTCACCAACATCCTGAGTCTTTGGAGCGTATCTTTTTTGAATGTCATATTGCTTGTATGCTTTGGTTAGCCTCTCCGTGGGCTCTAAGAATTCAGGACCTTGATTTTTGAAATATAGGCGGCTGGATTAAGGCTATTTTGTCAGCTCCTACTCTGCTTCATTTACCTCGGAATGATCAGCAACGTTTTATTTTGTTTTCAGTTATTTTTATAGACTCAATTTGGTATGTTAGAAACCAAATAGTCCACCATGGTTTCTCACTGGACCTGATGAGCCTAGATTCCAAAATCCATTCCCTGTTTACAGAACACTCCTTGGCCTGGAAGGAGATCCTGAGTCATGAAGAATCGAGTTCTGTTTGGAGTCCCCTTCCTTTGGAGTGTTGGAAAATCAACTTTGACGTGGCTATAAGAAGATCTTGTGCAGTGGCGGCAGCGGTTTGTCTAGATCATGAAGGACATTTGCTCTTTGCCTGGACAAAAAACTTTCCTCCGAGCGGCTCACTGGTGGGCGAGGCAAGGGCAACACTTTTTGTTGCCCAGAAGGTGTATTTTCTGAGATGTGATCGGGTTGTTCTTGAGAGAGATTCAAAGTTGGTCATAGATGTTGTGAACGCTGAAGATAATCCTCCTGAGTGGCAGATTCTTCCTTTCATTGAAGATATTCGTCACCTTAGAGTGGGGCACTCTTCTTGGTCCTTTCTTCATGTAAAGAGTGAGGCTAATTCTATGGCTCACAAGCTTGAGAAATGGGATGCTGTGGAGAATTTTAAAGGGAATGTCCCTCTCTTTGGTCTTCCAAATTCGGTTCTCTCCAGTGATAACCCTTGGATTCCTCCACAGGGTTATCCTGGAGCTTATGTACTTGCTTAGAAAGAAAAAAAATGCATGTTTTCTCCAATGCGCACAGTCACAAGCATATACATTCTTGGGTTCAGGTGACCTACGTTCCAACATTATGAAGTTCTACTCGACTGGAAAATTTGTGCTATTGATCTATCGAGCAACCGTAACTACACTACAAAAAAAAACCGCCTATTGCGGCGGTCACTGTAGCGGCGGTCAGAAAAACCGCCGCTACAAGGTGGTTTTAGCGGCGTTTACAGAAAACCGCGGCTAAAAATAGCCTATAGCCGCGGCTAAAGAAACCGCGGCTAAAAATAGTTAAACGGGGTCTGTCGCGGCGGTCGTCTATAGCGGCGGTCACTGACCGCCGCTATAGGGGTGTCTACAGCGGCGGTCAACGTGACCGCCGCTATAGAAAGAGGGTCTACAGCGGCGGTCACGTTGACCGCCGCTGAATCTCGTACCTGTAGCAGCGGTTTTAATACAAACCGCTGCTACAGGTATACCTATAGCGGCGGTCTTTGTAGTGACCGCCGCTATAGGTATAAATTTAAAAAAATGAAAAAAAATAGAAAAATAAAATTTCATGTGTTATTTAAGGTTAAAAATTGTTTTATTGACTATTTATTCCTTTTTATACATAATTTTATTTTGTCACATGTTTTAAAAAAATTTTAAGAGACCTACTTAATAAAATATGAAATTAGAGAGAGTGTTATGAATATTGAAGTTGTTATATAGAATTGGGGCACTTTTCGCACACGTGTCGGTTTTTTCGTCATAACTTTGGCTACAAGTATCCGATTCGCGCCCATGACCCCAATTCGGAAAGCTCTTTTCGGCGCGCACGTCGTGGGCACCCAGCTATGCTTCGGTGCACCTCGTTTCGAGCCCTAAATCCGCTGTTTTCCCTCTCAAAAACCTATTTTTAGTTATGATTTTCTTTCCTTTACCGTTTAAGAATTATTTTTGAACCCGATTTGGGTCAGGTTAGGTCCTATTTTTTTTTAAATACGGTCCAGACCTCATTTATTAAGATAAATACAATTTTTTTATATTTTTAATACATGTCCCCTTCAGCAACAAATCCTGTTATATTTTTATATAAAGTACTTAGGTTAATTAGCACATATAAATTATATAATAAACACATACTTTTAAATTTTCTAAATACTAATATAATTTACAACTACTTTTTATTTATTAAATACACATATTTATTACTCAAAATTTGGAAAAACTACATATTTATTAAGAAAAACAAATTTTTATATTCAAACGGTACCGTTTCTTCGAAACGTAAATTTCCCGCCCCCCCTCCTTTTTTCCAAAACGAAAATGTCTTTATCCCCCAAACTCATTTCACGTCTTTTTCCCTTCCCCCTTCTTCATTTCCAGTTCCTTTTCTTCCAAACCGATTCTGACCCAGAGGATGAGTGGATGAAGAAGCTTCCGGACAAGTTGAAGCCCCTCTACGGATTAGGCCGCAGGCCGCTGGAAGGGTCAGTGCAAAGTTTGAGAACAGGATTTCAACGCTCCTACTTCTTTGAGTTTAGGGTTCCGATTTCTCTGTTTAAGGCTCCGAAATTTTCACTTAGGTACGGGTTTCTCTCTCGCTTTCAACTAGCACTGTTCAAGACAAACAAAAAGGAGAGCTTATTTGCTGAGCGGGTACTCTGTTATACGTCTGCTCTTCAGTTTCCTTTGCTTTGGTTATGATAGATCGTTGGTGGAATCTTGTGTGCATTTTCTGCTGGTAGCTCCAGTTCAAATGATATCTAACATGTTGCTAATATTGGGAAGTTAGGCCGACAGGAGAGTCAAATAACAGGACAACAGATACAGTAGATGATGATAGAGTGGAGCTGGAGAAGAGTAACATCCTTCTGTATGCTTTTCTGATGCCTCATCCACTTGTATGAGTCATGACCTTGTTTATGCTTTCTGTATTGAATCTGTCAAACTGTCTGGCATTGGAATTACCATTGCTAAATAAAATATTTAGCCTGCAAGCCTCCTAGTGAATAGTTAAAACATGGAGTGTTTTATCTCAGCTCTTACCAATTTATGTAAATTTCTTTATCTATCCCATTCAAATTTCCAGGCCCCATTTAGAACCTCAGGTCCCTCTTAGTCATTAATACCCTTTTTCCGAGTAGGACAATCTTTTGCCATCTTAGGGAACCAATTCTATCTCTCATTTGGGTGCAAGGTGCTGCAGGACTCTGTACTATTATTTTAGATAGTAAGAGTGTAATTGCTGCAATATGAACTTATTAGTACTAGAAGATCTGGTACTGTTTGTGCTAATGTTATGCTTCATATTGCTTTCATCAAGTGTAAATGCGGTACTTGGTAGTGCTTTGTTCTGTAATTGTAATATGTGAAAAGTGATTGCACTGGAGCCACTTCTTTTTTTGCCCTTGAATGATGCATGAAATGTTGCTACTATCCACTTCAACAAGAAAATCTTGTTAACTTTCTGCCTGGCTACTATTTGCAGCAGTTTTAGATATTTGGGTACTATAACAACTGCTTTTTTTCACAGGTCGAAAATGGTGACCTCATTTCGTACGGGTTAATACCTGAATTTGTTGGACGATTTCCCATCCTTGTGAGTTTGTCGGCTCTAACAGAGAACCAACTTGTGTAGGTGATATGTTGTACTTCGTTTCTCTTGCTGTGAAGATTTTTATGTTTGACAATGGCTTTCACTCAAATATGCTTATTTTTCTTCCGCTCTGCCTTTTATTATGGTATTTTTAATAGGATCTATTATCAATCGATCAATCCAAGATATTGATGGGAGATAGCTCTCCTAACTTAATGAATTAACATTCCTATTGTAGTGGTGTCTTCATGTATAAGTTTCAACACATCTGGCCATATCTTTTGTCTGTATACTCTTATAGTTTCCACTGGGCTATGTAGTTGGATATATTTGTTTCCTGTGATCAATCCTTGTAATTATACCTATGAAAAATGTTGTTATAATATTTTCTTAGGGATTTAGTCAGTGCAAACAATTTCAGCTTAAATTTAACTTGTGGTAATAATGTTTTGTAGGTCCTTACAGAGCCAAAAAATGCCCTTGGGAAACAATATAAAAAGATGTTTCAGATGAATGATGTAAGTTTTCATCTGAGGCCCCTTTTTCGTTACATTATTTCAAGCTCATCATCCATTTGAAGTGATTTCTTGCATGTCTACTAGTATCTTGGTTCGTGTCAGACTTGCAGAATCAATTGCTCATTGTCTTTTGGCAAATGTTATTGGCTTTCATGATCTGCAAATGCAATTGTTTTTAGCTACATTGATATGATTTTTACTCCTCAGGTCAAGTTGCATTTAACAGATAGGGCCTTGAGATTAATAGCTAGGAAAGCGATAACTAAGAACATGGGGGCCCGGGGTTTACGGTCATTATTGGAGAACATACTGATGGATTCCATGTATGAACCAGGTAACAATTCCTCCCTTTACATCAAGGTGCGGCACTTGTAAAGGGTTTGGTAGAATCATTCAGGTCTGATGGAAATTTTGGAGAATAGCTCTGTTGAGCTGATTTAAAATTAAATATATGTTATTTGTTTTCTATTCATCTGGTGCAGGAATGTTGTATGTCATGCAGAGGATCAGGTGTGGTTGAAGGCATCAAGGAGGTTAGTTTTATAGGGACGTTCTTATTATTGTTGGTGACTTGGATTGGATTGGATTTTGCTATTTTGTTACTTAATTGAAAACATCAACACACACCAACATTTATGTGTGTTTCCTTGCAGTTTATTTCCATTGTTTTCCCGTATGATGGTTCCATTCTTTACTTGTTCCAGTGTTTTCAATTAAGATTTTTTTCTTTATTTTTTTAGTAAATAGACAAAATAATTTGTTTTTGGAGTTTGAAATGAGATTTTTTCTGAGGCTTAGTCCATGGAGCGGAGGCTTGGACAGGTCAGTTCAGTGACCTATAGCGGCGGTCAGTGACCGCCGCTATAGGTGTTCAACTTTTTAAAACCGATTAAAAAAATTCGAAAAAAATGTCTATATAGGCTTAGGGTCTTCTCCAGCGGTAGCAAAAACCGCCGCTATAACCTATCCCGACGGAGCTATAGCGACGGTCGCAACCGCCGCTAAAAAACCGCTGCTATAGCCTATAGCAGCGGTTTGTTGACCTATAGCGGCGGTTTTCGACCGCCGCTATAGGTCGGTTTTTTTGTAGTGCTAGATTGTGTTCGACTCCAAATGCATATATAACATGCCCCATTAACTTATATCAAAGCTAGAACCTTGCTATCTAGAAGAAGTCTATAGAACCACGATATAATCTGAAACTTATGGTGATCTTGATAAATGCATAACATGCCAAAAGATTTTACTTCTTGTAGGTGTTGTGATATAAGATCATAACGATGTATAAACCATGTCAGGACTCTTTTGTTAGTTCCATTAATTCTTTAATTACCAATGTCATTACATACATGTGCGAATTTCATAGTAGCATTGGATGTTCCTTTGTCTTGGACATGTATTGACAGGAAAAAGGGCCAAGTGAAGTCGGGGTAAGTTTCGGTCTTAAAGCTCGAGTGCTAATTAATGAATTCCATGATCAATGGCCTAGATTGTATTAAATAATATATTAATAACTCAATTTTTCTTTTTTCTTTAATTAACTGTGTATGCACCATTAATACATTGACTTATTCTATATGAATTATTAATGCAATTAATTAATATGTTGGCAACATTAGAATACTATGTTAAAACCTATTAGGATTGAAATTTTCCCGAGTGAAGCCTTGTTTTGCTCGGAACTATTTCATTAGTCAAATTCCGTGGAACATTGGCTTTATCTTTTTTTATACAGGGCAAATGAGTTCTTGTAAATGCTTTATATACCTTCTTGTTATGTACATTGATGAGCATCAATTGATTATTTGGCTTCTTATAACCGCATAGGTGGTTGCCGACTAAGTTGAACAAAGAAAGATGGAGACAAGACAAAAAAAAACTCGCGACTCCATAAGGATGCTGATTGAGACCATTAGAAACGCAACAGAAGGTTGAAGAAATCTTCTTGGACTATTAACGTGTCCCTATAAGAATCAGGATGGGGAAGAAGATATACTTGGGTCAAATAGCTAGTCTCGGTTTATTTGACGAGTAATTCTACTAATATTGGCTCCTAATTAATTTATTTTTTTAATGATCTGAATTTTATTTGACCTTATGGCGTGAAGCTTAATTAATGTGGTATTATGAGTACTAGTTCACATAATACCACATTAATTATATTTACACACACTAATTATCATATTTTTTAGAATTTATACCTTAAACGGTCAAATTTAATAAATTACCTTAGGTTACAATCTATAACTACAACTATGTGACGCAATTTTAATGGTCGAATTAGAATAGGGGAATGTTGGGCATCCGCCCACACGTCCCGCCAGCATCCCGTTGGCTGACGTGAAAGTGAGGCCCAGCATGTGGGCGGGATGCCCAACATTTTCCCATTAGAATATAAGTGTGAAGTATGAATCTATTGGTAGTTTAAGCGCTAACAACAAAAAGTGAAAAATTGAATAGTCAGAGGACAGAAAAGTATACTTTTCCCGTAATATTGTCTAATATATACAAAATATATGAGTTTAAATGTTAGAAGCAAAAGTCAGCCCAAGGACTCCTTTGCAAATGTGAAAAAGATAAAAAGTATATTCGCCCGAACAATCCGACCACTCTTGTTTTTAGTTCTCTCACTCTTGAGAGAGAGAGAGAGAGGAAGCGAGAAGGTTAGAAAGGCCCGTGTCTCCCACCCAACTCCCGTAAGATTCATCTCCTCCTCCCTTCGAGCCCCTCCCGCAAAATAATACAGGAGGTTGGGTTATAGGGTTTATCACTTTTCAGCTCTATGTAGGAGGTTCGTATAGGGGTTCGAACTGAATGGTGCCCTAATTATGCAGGAACGGTGAGATTCCTTGCCCATCAATTTCTTTGTTTTCCTTTATTCTCGATGGTGACTTAGATTTCGATTCTTTGACATGGAGTTATTGCCAAGCAGTTTATCTTAATGTTCTTAATGTAATTAACTCTGTGCGCTGGATTTCCTTTTCAGCAAATTTTTTTGTGCACGTTGTATATTGGGTTTCGTAATTTTTTATAGAAGCAATCGATGATAATAACTCGCCTGTCTGTGATACAATTATTGTTAGTAGATAGCGAATCACGTTTTTGAAGTTTGAAATTCTTTGCTGTCAGTTAGTTCTTAATTTTGTTTTCTTAATCAGGCCGATAAATTTAACGTTTCAGGGTTCTGTATCAACGTGACATATTGGAGGGAAAGAAGGGATTTCTTATATTAAGTAATCAGAAGTAAATGTCCGCGGAGAGTTACTGAAGGAGCACCACTGCGTATGCTTGCATCCGAATTTTCCACTGATAATACATACAGAGAATATTCGCAGCCAAAATTGTCACGGAAGTGGGTCAGAGTACTCTATATATAAGATTCAATTAGTGCACATCAGGACACGCACATACCAGAGAGGAAATTAGGAAATGGGTTCCAAGACAGTAGTTGCTGATGCTCCTCATGCAGTTTGTATTCCCTTCCCAGCTCAGAGCCACATCAAGGCCATGCTAAAATTTGCAAAGATTCTTCACCGTAAAGGTTTTCATATAACCTTTGTTAACACTGAGTTCAACCACCAGCGTTTACTGAATGCAGGAGGATCCAATTCACTAGATGGCTTGCCGAGCTTCCGATTTGAAACCATTCCAGACGGCCTTCCTCCTTCGGATTCCAATGCCGCCACAGACGTCGATTCTCTCTGTGTTTCCATTTTGAAAAACTTCTTGGCTCCATTTTCTGCGCTCCTCGCGAAACTCAACACCCCAACTTCAGGCAATCTTCCAGTGACTTGCATTGTCTCGGATACTTGCATGCCATTCAGTGTCACCGCTGCTCAAGAACTCCGAATTCCTGTCGTTATGTACTTCGCGATCTCTGCTTGCAGCTCAATGGGTTGCATCCAGTTTACTTCTCTTAGGGACAAAGGCTTCACACCACTGAAAGGTCTAAAAACAGGGCAAACCCCAACGTATACTGAGATATTGCAGTTCTCTTAGAAAGTAAGAATAATTTCTAGTTTTCAAATTACTAAAGACATTATTTGTTTTTGCAGACGCGAGCTATTTTACAAATGGGTATCTGGACACTGTAATAGACTGGATTCCAGGTATGAGAGACATCCGACTGAGAGAGCTACCAATTTTTCCAACGACCGATCCAAATAATATACTCTTCAACTTTACTATTGAAGCAGTAGAGGGAGCTTCTAAAGCTTCAGGAGTCGTCATTCAAACATTTGACGCACTAGAGCTAGAAGTTTTGGATGCTCTCTCCCCCATGTTTCCCCATTTGTATGCCATTGGCCCTTTCCAACTACTACTCAATCAATCATTCGATGACCCTCTAAAATCAATTGGCTATGGTTTATGGCAAGAAGATACTGAGTGCCTCCATTGGCTCAACTCTAAAGCTCCTAACTCAGTGGTTTATGTGAATTTTGGCAGCCTAGTCGTCATGACGGCAGAGCAGCTGGTTGAATTTGGTTATGGGCTTGCAAACAGCAAGCACCCGTTTCTGTGGATAATTAGACCCGGTTTAGTTGAGGGTGAATCAGCGGTTTTGCCATCTGAGTTCTTGGAAGAAACGAAAGACAGAGGTCTAATAGCTAGTTGGTGCCCTCAAGAGGAAGTGCTGAATCACCCCGCAGTTGGGGGGTTCTTAACACACTGCGGGTGGAATTCAATTCTTGAAAGTGTGAGCGCAGGAATGCCCATGCTTTGTTGGCCATTATTGGGTGATCAACAAACAAACTGCAAGTATGCTTGCAAAGAATGGGGCATTGGCATGGAGATTGATAGCAAGTTCAAGAGAGAAGATGTTGAGAAGCTTGTGAAAGAATTGATCGAGGGAGAAAAGGGTAAGAGAATGAAGAAAAAGACCATGGAGTGGAAAAAATTAGCCGAAGAAGCCACCTGTCCATCCGGTTCTTCATCCACCAACTTACAAAATTTGGTGAATGAAGTGCTTTTATCCAAAGGCTAGATTCTTCATCCGCCTACTCCTACCGCTTTTTGCGGCTTCCTCTCCTCCGGGGTGCGGTTGTTTTAGCTTTTTGTTGGGCCTCTGGTGTCCGGTTGTTTGGCGCTTTCTTATGGAAGCTCCACTTCTAATACTAGCATTTCTTGGTTCCGGTAGATGGTCTACCGAGTCTTACCACTGCTATCTCTACTCGGCATGAACAATTTGTAGTATCTCGACCTATGTTGGTCCCTTTAGTCTTGTTTCAATAAGAGCCTATCAGCATTATTCAGACAAAAAAAAACTCAAGAATGCATTTTCTTTTCTTGCAGTATAAAAGAAAAACAAAATCCTAGCTCTTGAGTTTGTACTTTAAAAAAATAAAAATTCTTTATGTAGACTTTTGACTGTTAACACGAGGACTCGTTGATGGAAGGACCTTATTTTTTTAAGGTAAAAGTTTACTTCGAAATTTAATGACCTATTTTTGAATATATGTAAAACTAAAGAACAATAAATAATTTGAAGCTTAAAAAATATATATATTTTGTGAGAATAAACGAGAATCAAAGTACGAATTTTAATCGACAAATTATATATGCGTTTTGAGTTATTCATGGTAAAATATATTTTTTTATTAGATTTGTTAATCCGTTGAAACCATAAAACATGTAAACTATGTAAATCTTATACTCTAAACCACTAAATCAAACAAGAAGAAGAGGGGATTAAAAACGAAGCAAAAAGTATATACAAAAAAACATATTTTTCACACAAAAAACATTTCAAATCTTTTAGGAAACATGATTTTTAATCCAAACTTACAAAATATTTTAATGTTTAATAAAATTTTATGTCTGGTCTCAATTTCTGTGAAACCAACACAAAAATTTAAAAATAAAATAAAATTGCCAGAACTTTTGAAAACTCATTTGACAAAAATTTCATTCCAAATATATTTTTTTAGGAGTATTTTTTTAAGTTATATCATAGTACCTCTAATTCCAAAAAATTTATGTCTGGCTCTTCTAAGGTTCAAAATGACGATTTGTGTCCCTTATATTTTGAATATGATCATTCATTGCCTTCCATTTGATTTGACTTTAAACCACATACAAAATGATCAAAATGTCCCTCCAAAACAAAATTACTAGAAATATTAAAAAAAATAAAAAATAAAAAAATTATATGTAAAAAAGTAATGTTTTTTAAATAAAAAACTGAAACTCTTAATTTATATATTTTTAATTTATTTCTTGAATTTTTTAAAATTGTGTCTTAGGGGGCTTTACGGTCATTTTGCATGTTTTTTGGGATAAATGCAAAATCAGTCCTTGTGATATACGCGAAAATCGAATTAGTTCTTGTGATAACAAAAACATAAAATTAGTTACTATGATCTCACAAAAACATAAAATTAGTCCATAGTGAAGGGATTAACAGGAAGCAAAAGTGAAATTATATAGACTAATTTTATGCTTTTGTTATCACATGGGATTTACCATAAAGGTTTTCGCATAACCTTTGTCAACACTGAGTTCAACCACCAACGTTTTCTCCATGCTAGAGGACTCAATTCCTTAGATGGCTTGCCTGGATTCCGATTTGAAACTATTCCAGACGGCCTTCCTCCATCGGATTCTAATGCCACCCAAAGCGTCCCATCTCTTCGTGATTCCGTCTTGAAAAACTTATTGGCTCCCTTTTCCGAGCTCCTCCTGAAACTCAACACCCCAACTTTAGACAATGTTCGAGTGACTTGCATTATCTCAGATGGTTTCATGCCATTTAGTGTCGCCGTAGAATTCTGAATTCCTGTTGTAATGCTCTTCACGGTCTCTGCTTGCGGGTTAATGGGCTTTATGCAGTTCGCTCCTCTAAGGGACAAAGGCCTCACCCCACTTAAAGGTGACCAAGAAGGCAGCACCGTACTTAAGTCTTGCAGTACATCATCTGAACAACAAATAATTGCAAATGTTCAAATTAAAGACATTATTTTTTTTATTTTTTTGCAGATGAGAGCTATTAACAAATTGGTATCTGGACACTGTAATTGACTGGATTCCAGGTATGAGAGACATCCGACTGAGGGACCTCCCAGCCTTCATTCGAAAGACCGATCCAAATGATATAATATTCAACTTTGTCGTAGAAACGGTAGAGAGAGCTGCTAAAGTTTCAGGAATTGTTATTCACACATTTGAAGCGTTAGAGCGAGAAGTTTTGGATGCTCTCTCCTCCATGTTTCCTCATTTATATGTCATTGGCCCTCTCCAACTACTACTCAATCAATCACTCGACTACCCTCTGAAATCTATTGGTTATGGTTTATGGAAAGAAGACACTGAGTGCCTCCATTGGCTTAACTCTAAAGCCCCCAACTCAGGGGTCTACGTGAATTTTGGCAGCATAATTTTCGTGACAGCAGACAAACTGGTTGAGTTTGCTTCTGGGCTTGCAAACAGCAAGCACCCATTTTTGTGGATAATTAGGCCTGATTTAGTGAAGGGTGATACAACGGTTTTGTCATCTGAGTTCGTGGAAGAAACTAAAGAAATAGGTCTAATAGCGAGTTGGTGCCTTCAAGAGGAAGTGTTGAATCACCCCGGAGTTGGAGGGTTCTTAACACACTGCGGGTGGAATTCAACTATTGAAAGTGTGAGTGCAGGAGTGCCCATCCTTTGTTGGCCATTCCTTGCTGATCAACCAACGAACTGCAAGTATACTTGCAAAGATTGGGGCATTGGCATTGAGATTGATAACGACATCAAGAGAGAGGAAGTTGAGAAGCTTGTGAGAGAGTTGATGGAGGGAGAAAGGGTTAAGGAAATGAAGAAAAAGGTGTTGGAGTGGAAAAAACTAGCCGAGGATGCTACTGGTCCACACGGTTCATCCATCCATCAACTTGAACAACTTGGTGAATGAAGTGCTTTTGTCCAAAGGCTAGATAGATTTCTAGAAGAAAGTGGTGGTGAATTAAAAAAGTGTCAGTCGGACATATTGTTAATTTTTGTTTAATTAATTTGTATTTTGTTTTAACGTGCTATTACTGGTTATTCTCTGTGGTCAATGTTGTATGCAAAATTAAAGAATAGGGTAATTTAGAAACACATTCATGAACAAAACTCTGAAAAGAATTAAATAGACACCACCCTTTTGTCCAGAAAAAAGAAAGGAACGGTTTTTTTCTCAAATAACCTTTATTAGCAAATTTGAGAATCACCATGGCCTTTTAGCGATTCGACCCAGTACACCCCTAAGTCAGGTGCTTCACCTACCTAACCTCAGAGAAAATAGAATGAGTTGCCCAGCCCTATTCTTTCCCAAAGTTTGAAATATACCCTGTTCTGCCAATAACTATCAATATATCATTACTACTTACCTCCCAAGTAGCGTAGATTGAACCTTGCCATTAAACTTAAGTTCTATCCATTCAAAGAACTTGTTGACATTGATCCCCTCATGTCCCACCCTTCAAATAGATTTTTCCATAAACTAGTTTTGGGTTTCAGCAATCGATCGGCTTACCTTCGGAATATATGGCTAGACATAATAACCCAGAGAAATTTGGAGAAAACATCAAATATAATATATATATATATATATCTCATCTAATTCAACTGATCAGCCTCTCTCATTGGGAGCTTATTATGGTGCGATGAAAAATTATGGGTTGAGTAAAATACTAAAAAAGTTTCTTATTTTCTTTCTCATTCAAGAAGACCAAGGAAACATCTATGCTTGTATTTTGTATGATGAGTCTATAATTTCAACTTAAAAGTTTATTTATAGACAAAATAGAGAGCATGATAGGAAAAGTATTCTTACATTTAAATTTAATCACTGAGAAAAACTATAAGATCTTGACGATCTCACATTAAAACTTGAATATATGATATCGTGATAATATCATTACAAATCTTATAGATTGATTATAATATTATTTGTAATAACACTGAATTCCAATTTGGGTTATACATTAATCCTGAAATTCTCATTATTTGAAGAAAAAAAGACACAAAAAACAAAGGAAAAGACATAAGTGCACATGTTTTTTTTGTGACGAGGAGAAACTCAGGCTGACAAGCCTGCCGGAGTGGAACTCATTAGTGGAACTCACCTGATGAGTTGATAAAACTCTGGGCTAGTGCAGCCCCCAAGTCACACAAGTCAGCTAAGCCCGACTTTATCGTGGAGGTGATTCTAAGAAATTATTTGCACGTAAAGTGATTCGAACATAAGATCTCACGGGGAGCACATTCCTAAGTCTAGTACCAAGTCCCGATCACCAAGCCAACTCCTTGGGGTTAAACCCATGGAGGTTCACCTTGTCTAACAAAATCGTACAAAATCAGGCTTTCTTTGGGGGCCTGCCTCATTCCCTCCATGTCCAACAAGTCAAAATCCCAGCCCGTAAATACTTCACTTGGGCCTCATCATCGCGCCCATGGGTAGGGCTGTTCACTGCGCGGGTCGGATCGGTTCGAGTGGTCGGATCAATTTTCTGTTGGCTTACCCAACCCCGAAAAATCGACCCGAAATAAACTGAATACATTACCCGCCTGAACCCGACCCGTAACTGATCGGGTCGGGTTTTTTTTAACGCCTCATTTCTGCACTTTCCATTGCTAATGTTGCTAATGTCCTAGACAACGAGAAAATTGCTAATCTAGCTGAAAAAGGAAGAATGAAAATCCAAGCATTGATTAGTGAGTCACTGCTTTTACAAGGTGGCTTCTTCATTATGTCTCCATTTGGAATCAGGCCTTCTGGAATATCTAATGTTGTTGTGAGAAAGATAGAGACAACCTCACCAATATTGGAGGAAATCATGTTCCTGGGTTGAAACCACAACAATATGCATTGCCATGTTTTAGTACATAAACAAGTGTCTAAACAAAAAGGGCAGAACAGTACTCAATTTAGTGAAAGGAGGTCTATACTATGTCCAACTAATGGTTACTTCCAAAGTCTCGTTGATCTTGGCTGTGCAAGGTTTAGATAATTATACAGCTTGACTTGCTTTGGGCCCGACCCAAGTTTGGGCAGGCTCCAGTGTTTTGGGCACAACCAAATCCGAGCCCGAACTCAGCCCGACACTATTCGGTCGGGTTCGATTCCGGATCGATCGGGTTGGATCACATGTAAACACCCCTACCCACGGGCCATAGCTTACGGGTTTATGGGTGGAGGCTCGGATACCGTCCAAAGATTCTCAACATCAAGGTCTCAAGGAAAGAAAAGTATTTTTATTTTTAAATTACAATATATTTTTAAAGGCAGGTCAATGAAAACAAAAAACAACTCCATAAATGTTTCATTGTGCAGGAGCCTTTTGGGGGGACCAGGGCCTCCCTTCGCCCCTCCTTCGTGTCGTCCGTGGAAAATGGTATATTGTCGGAGAAAAATAAAAATGATCCAACTAAAATTTTAAACTATAAATCATCTTTATGTATTATTAATATAAAAATATATATTTGTTGCGCTAATAGATTAATCCCATGCAACCATACAGAAAAAAAAAAAACTATGTAAATCTCTGAATCCGCAATTCTAAGTTGGGAAGAGAAAAATGAAAAAATAAAGAAAAAGGAAATAATAAATTCGAATTTCGGTTTTATATATTTACGCGAAAATTACAGGACCACATCTGCCACTTCTCTGCTAAGTATAAACAAAACATCGCTGCGTCGACGAAGACCTGTCTCTTGTAAGTTTTTAACATTGAGTTTGAATTTCATTGCCAGTTGAATTTAATTGGAAAATGCAGCGAAAGCCGTTCGTTAAGGGTTTTACCGTTTTAGAATTCAACAAGTCTCAATTTGAAGGTCAAGCAAAGGCTCGCATAGATTCATGCAATTAAAAAAGGTGGGGAGATCTCGCTGAGTGTGTAGAAGCCGAGAAAGGAAAGGGGCCATGGCGGGTCGTAGAGACGGGTCGTTGATGAGGGACAAGGGCCAATCACTTCGCGGATCTCGAATCGCCTTAGCCATTCTCACTGGAGTTCTTCTTGGGTGCGCGTTCGCCTTCTTGTTCCCCCACGGATTCTTCAGCTCCGATCCGCCAATCCAACACAGACGACTTGGCAAATCAGGTCTACAGGTTCGGACTTCGGATCTTGGAGCTTCAATAGCTCAGTCCGTGTTTATTCGTTATATGTTACTGGTTCTGGTGTCATTTACATTTGTTGGGTTTCTTTTTTCCGTGAAATTTCTATGAAATGGAGGAGTTGACCGTGTTTCTTACTATGGGCTTTGGTAAAATGTGCGCTTGATTTACCTGGAGTGTTAAAGTATATTCTTTAATTATCTTCTATCAAGCCATTGGAACTAATTCATAAATAAGTTGGATTTTGCTAAAGCGTGAGTTTTTGTATGCCGCTTTTGGCAAACATGGGGATCGAACCCAGAACGTCCAAATTACCACCGGACTAAGATTTTCGTGATGGGATATCATTGTTGAATGCTTGCAAGAATTGCTCTCATTTTAGTCAACGACCAGCTTCACTGGCTGTAGCTTTGTTTAAGATGCTGCCTTTGTTGTGCATAAACATGACGGTGGGGGTGAGAAAGCCGTGACTGTGTTGTTGCACTGTGCGATATGCTTGGATAATCCTTAGAAGTTACTGTGACTACACAGTTCATTGAGTTTAATGCTTCGCTTGTGGTTGTATTTTCATAATGTACAAAAAAAAAAGAGAAGCTATTAGGAATCACATCAAGATATCTGGAGATGCCTTGCTTGTTTGTCCATCATGATTGTTGGACAGTGATTTTCGTGCATCACTCTTTCCTAACATTGCTGAATGGAAAATACTTGTAGTCTCTCATCTTCCCAACTGTTTGCTTGTTAGGTTGCTCCATCCTCATGTGAATCGCAAGAGCGGATTAACATGCTGAAGTCAGATATTGCCTCACTGTTGGACAAGAATGCTGAGTTTGAGAAGCGGATCAAGGATCTAACTGAAAGGCTACGGCGAGCTGAACAAGGAAAAGATAATGCACAGAAGCAGTTTTTGGTCTTGGGTGAAAATCACAAGGCTGGCCCTTTTGGTACTGTCAAGGGTTTGAGAACTAACCCAACGGTCATCCCTGACGAATCTGTGAACCCAAGATTGGCACAGATCTTGGAGGAAGTTGCTGTTCAGAAAGAGATTATAGTTGCACTCGCAAACTCAAATGTCCAGAGCATGTTGGAGGTCTGGTTCGATAGCATCAAGAAGGTGGGTATCCCTAATTATCTAGTTATAGCACTAGATGATAATATTGAGAGTCTTTGTAAATCTAATGGTGTTCCAGTCTACAAGAGAGATCCAGATGAGGGTGTTGATTCAATTGGAAAGACAGGAGGTAACCATGCTGTCTCTGGACTGAAATTTCGCATTTTGAGAGAGTTTCTACAACTAGGTTACAGTGTTCTTCTCTCAGATGTTGATATAGTATACTTGCAGAATCCATTTCATTATATCTATCGGGATTCAGATGTTGAGTCTATGAGTGATGGTCACAACAATATGACAGCTTATGGATTTAATGATGTCTCTGATGAACCTGCCATGGGTTGGGCTCGATATGCTCATACTATGAGGATATGGGTTTATAACTCTGGTTTCTTCTATATAAGGCCTACACTTCCTTCGATTGAGCTGTTGGATCGTGTGGCTGGACGGCTTTCACGGGAATCAAAGTCATGGGACCAAGCAGTCTTTAACGAGGAGCTATTCTTCCCCTCGCACCCTGGGTATGACGGGCTTCATGCTGCAAAGAGAACTATGGACATGTATCTGTTTATGAATAGTAAGGTCCTCTTTAAGACGGTTAGGAAAGACGCAAAACTAAAAAAGTTGAAGCCAGTCATCGTTCACGTAAATTACCACCCAGATAAACTTCCAAGAATGAAAGCAGTTGTAGAGTTCTTTGTTAACGGCAAGCAAGATGCACTAGATCCTTTCCCAGATGGTTCTCAGTGGTAGAAATAGAGTTACAGGATCTCGATTCTTGCCAATGGATGGATGCAGCAGTTGATTTTTGAGATTATCAATGGATACAGATGGAATAGCTTGATTTCACCTTCCAAGAGCAATCAGAAGTATCCTTTGAAATGATCCTCTTGATTTTTTTGAAGTTCGAATAACTTTTGCTTGATTTCTTTGGAATACCTTCTTCATAGGCGCGGTTTTATGTCATGTATACCAAAAATACTGACTCAGAAGTTAGTTGTTTACTCTACCATTACTAGGTCTTTATTTCTGTAAATCTTGATTGCCGTTGGCTGTACTGTGTACTCTTCTCCAATAATTGCTTTGCTTAGCAAGGGTTTGGTGTCTTTAATTGAGGTGGAAGGTAAAATGAAGCTTGTGAAAAAAATATTTTGTTCTTTGACTGATTTCCTTCTAATGTTAGGTTCTCTTATTACTTTGTGAAGGATGAATCATGCTTGAGTAGCTAATGATGACCTTAATCCATCTAGTCACCGGTTGTAAAACCATCGATTTTGGTATTCCTTTCCCCTTCGATTAATGAGTTTACAAACATTGGTAAGGTATACAACGACGACAGAAACTACCCGCTCTCTTCCTCTTATCGTAACAGGGTGCCAACCTGAGCTGTTTATAATACCTCACAGGAGTACTTCTTACCTCTCTAGATATGCATACATTTCATTAATACATGAGAATGATGTATAACTCAAACTTAGAGCTAGCTGGTTTTCCCCGAAATGGTTCGATATAAAAGCCGAGTTTAAGCATCCCTGATCCAAAGGAAAGAGAAGAAGGGAAATTTGAAGTAATGAACTCTGCTTCATGAGGTGCATGGTTTGACAGTAGACTTATCCTCAACATGTTTATCTTGATTTCATTGTGTAGACATTATTACCTGCTTGCAGAAGAGTATTTCAAGGGGACAAAAACGACTTCTTTCTTATCTCATTTTAATAGCCCGTTAACCGCGAAAAGGAAGAGCTACAAGCCTACGACTGGACGTATGTACAGTGACAACTCATCTGAGTTGGATAACAAAACTTCCTACTAACGGTTGCCAAAAAAACATTCCAATACGGTATCATCATCTTCATTCATTCAGAATTTTCATCTTATCCGCTATCGCTCTTGAAGAGATCCTCGCTACAGCTTGTGTGGCTTGAAATCCCACTAACCCCCACTCTTTTGTCTTCTTCTGCAAACTTTTCCTCCTCGTCACTTTGGAAAGAAAAAACCTTGGAAACTACTTGAGGCTCGAAACCTCAGAATTCCATTGAATCACATTCAAGAACTCGTACCCTCGTATGGTTCACAGTCCAACATAGCCACACAAGCATTTCCCGCCAGTTATTTATTTGAATCTTGCTCTAATTGACATGTCTATTAGACCGTGAATTGTTGCGGGTCTGGCTGATTGCTGTCGATCGAGAATGGAGAGATTTTCACAGAGAGAGAGTGTTCTTTTCGGGTATAGTTGTCCTCGAGTTTCTTTCACGAACTCCAATTCTCCACCGAAGACCCCCTGCAGAAACTCGGATTTTGATTTTAACGATGTGTTCGGCGGGCCGCCGAGGCGGTCATCAATGCAAGACAAACACTTTAGTTTCACCGAATCCATGGACTTCTACGGAAACAAGGAGGAGGATGAAGCGCTTTCATGCCTTGTCGGTGAGAAGCCGGTGTTTGGGGAGGAAAATATGAATCGAAGACGGTACACGAGCGATGATTTCTTCGATGACATTTTCCGAGGCGATCAATCTTTGAGTTCTACTCCAAGGAGGCGTGGTAAGGACCCTTTTTCTTCGGCGCCTGGTTCGCGGGTTCTGAGCCCTGCCCTGCCCCTGCCACCCAAAGCTGACCCCTTGGGAAGTTCATCACTCCCTCCACAATTCAGGTTTTCGTTTTCCCCGTCAAGTTCCAAAGTCGATAACTACATATGTGCAAAACATAGCATCAAATTTTCTTTGTTCCTTAGTTAATACGTTATAGGGTCTATTGAGTTCTTTCATTAAATATAGTAATGTAAGGCACATTTCCATGTTCAAGGTCCTTATTCAAGGGCATGTTTCCCAGTTTCATACTTCAACTATCTTTTCATTTTTTCAGCCTACCTGCCAAATTGACCAAAGGGGTGGACTCGCTGGTGTTTGGTTCAAGCACTGGTAAACCGTATAAACACAAAGATGGTGCATCCAATGGAATTGGATTTTCGTCTCCTTCGACTTCAACTCCTTCTAGATTCTCAAGCCAAGCAATCCAAACCAAAGAGGAGTCGGGAAAAAATGTTCAACCACCTTATCACCAAAGCACTTTACCGCCGGAGATCTCTCGTAGTAGTGAGGTGTCACCAGACTTGATATCCGATGAAAAAGACACAAAAGTGGATATGGAAATAAATTCCCATAGTTCGGAGGTTCGCAGCGATGGCAGTAAATTCCACTTCTCAATATACAAATGGGCTAGCAAAGGAGTGCCGTTGGCGATGCCTTTTAGAGGAGGGAGTAGGTTAAGATTAAAAGAACCTGCTAAAATTGAGAGATGCTCAAGCGCAAAAGGATGGTTGGTAGGTGAGAGCGAGGTGAAGGAATCTCATACGCAGTCCTTTAGGATGGAATGCAATAAACAAGATAGAGACTCAGTTCGTGAAATAAGAGCTCAAGATAGAGTAGAACCATGCCAAAATGTTGCAGAAGCAATTCTTCTCAGACCTGAATCAGAGAACCTGAGCAGCCTTCAAAGTTTTGCGGAAGATATTCCTGGTAGTACCATCTTGCAAGTTATAAGACAAGAAATAAAACCTCCATCTCTGTCTCTGGTAGATTTGTGCGATCAATCAGAGAGAGAAATTAGAGTGCTTACAGAAGAAGTTTACAGGCCTGCATTGAAACCCGTGCGTTCTCTGTTCTTTGATAATGATTATGAGCACGGTAAGTCTGTTCCAGATCAACTGTATCGGTGCGAGAAGCACATTGTCTCTAACACCACACATTTTCTTCTACTGCAGGCAACGATGGAACCACTGAAAAAGGCCAAGGTAAGGAAACAACGGCGAAAAGCACAACAGTTGATGCAAGCAAAAATGTAAAGAAACAAGATGAAAAAAGACCTAAGGTGAATGATGTACTACCGAATGAAGCTAGTTTCCAAGATTCAGCTGTTTATTCAGCTGACAAGCTTGGGAGAAATAGAGTGAAGGGAATGGTCAAAGAATTTGTTAAAATTTTCAACCAAGAAGGTTCTCCACAACCCAAAGATGACTGTACCTCTCGAAGTGAGAACTCTAATTGGAAGAAGAGAGACACTAACAGAGCAGAGAGTGAAGTGCGCATTAGCACAATTGGAGTAGAAGAGGAAACTCCAAGGGCTAAGGTAAACAACACAATTGCAGAAGTTTCCATTATGGTAACTTTAAGTTTAGTTCAATCTGAAGGTACTACGAACTTACAATTACATATCTGCTGAATGGAAAAAACTATTTAATTCCGGAAAATGTTTAGGGAAACTGAAAATGGTAATACTTGTCATTTTTTCAGGCAGATGGCTATCTGAAACAGACAGAGAAAGAACACTTTGCAATAAAAACCACCAACAATGTAGTTGGTGGTACTTTGTCGGGACAAAAGGATTACTCGTCATCAAGCACCAGTTAGTTTCAATAATCTTTTCTCAAAGGAGTAGGTTGGCTTAGCTTAGTACTTGCAATAAGATATTATGAGGTTATACGCAATGCTATATCATAATGCAGGACTAGGAGGTGTCAGAGCTGCATATATAAATTTCCAAAGTTTTCTGTTATTATGTATTGATCCCATCCTGGTCAATACACTCTTTCGTGTGAAATTCTATCACCCATGCTTCTCCCATAGGTATCTGGTGAACATGTGATTAGAAGTAGCATTGCAATGTGTAACATGAACTTCATGTACTCTGTTCTCAAATTAGAGTAAACTTGATATCAATTTTGGTTTTTGTTCTGGGATGGATCCAATTCAGTGCTCACCAGAAATAGAAAGAAAAATTCCATTTTGTTGTGCTCTATCTACATTGGATTAGTTTTGGGACTAACACTGATCTAAGATAACCCTTTTCTTTTGTCAGCATCAGTTCTTCATGTTTCAAAGGCTGCCGTTGAAGACACAGATGAGTCTTTCCAAGGGAACTTCCTGGTATGTGGTTTCCATTCAAAAATTTATTCATTCTAATATATTATAATGGTTCACATCTTCAATCTTTTTGTGTCTGTTCAAGTTTGTCACACAGTAGTTAAATTTGTGAAGATACACCATAGATATCCTAGAATATCACGACACTTTTTCTATGACATTTGCTGATAAGCCAGCTTACTTGGGATTCTTGACAGATAAAGGAGTTGACTCAAGGAAAGAATGAACCGTCACAAAGTGGTGATACTCAAGAAATCCAAGTAATGTAGAGCACAACATTGGAGCAACCGTAATATTGCTTTCACCACAACAATGGGGAGCTATAATTGTACAATTTCACATAATGCAGGTTATTGATGCGAAAGTACGACAGTGGTCCAATGGAAAGACAGGAAATATACGCTCGTTGCTGTCAACTTTACAATACGTGAGCATAGATAGCTCTCCTCATCCTTCTTGAAACACACTCCACCCCGCTTCTTGCTCTCTTTATTCCCCTTCTGTTTGACTTTGATGAAAGAAAGCACCTATTATTCTTTTCTCTTGCTTTCCTTGCTATGTAAATCCTTTGCCTCTCAAGGCTAACGTTGATCATACAAACAGGTTCTTTGGCCGGAAAGTGGGTGGAAGCCTGTACCTCTTGTTGATATAATTGAAGGCACGTCTGTGAAAAGAGCATATCAAAAAGCTTTACTTTGTCTACATCCAGATAAGCTACAGCAGAAGGGTGCTGCTTGGCACCAAAGATACATCGCAGAAATAGTTTTCAAGATTTTGCAGGTAATTTGCAATTCTGTGGTGAACATTTGTTCTGAGTACATATTTTTGCTTTCAAGGGCAGGGTTATATTAAGACAGCCACCATCATAGAACCGAAACCCTTAAAACGATCACAAAGTGTGGTAGACCTCATTTAGGTATTGATAATCTGACCTTTCTTTTGACTGTTGATCTGTGGTGGACCTCATTTAGGTGAAATGATTTTTCTATGGCATTTTACCAACCCTGCGGGCCATTTCTTTGTGGGACCCTAGAGACATTACACGCCATGGGAAAAACATATCATTATGTGCTTTCCAAGGCAACATATATGATGTGTTTTAGTTGTTTAGTCTCTCGGTTCTGTAGAAGAAGCAAGAACTTCTAGCACCAGATATCCTACATGCCTCGGTAGAACTTTATGCTGTATGCATCAGGTTCCAATAGAGTTGGTTTAGTTCCTTGCTTTTCCCTTTTACCCCCTTTATTATTTGAACTCTCATTTTCAACTCATGCAACATAGAGTAGCTATCTGTATGTATATTCAAGTCCTCCACCTTCGAGTTCTAGTCAGAATCTTTAATATGCCTCTCGTCTTTGGAAAACCATCAAGTTTACATTCATTTGATCCATTTGTGCTCCAAAAAAATGCAAACCTCTTTCAAGTTCAACCTTGAGTGTCCCCCAGGATTTTTAGACTCGCGCGCGCGCGCACACACACCGATCGGTACAGTTCAGTAGAAGTCATGCAGATGGGATGATCTTCTGCCATGCTCCATTGTCTTCTTTATCAGATTTCAGCTGCGGATCGGTCAGTTGAACTTATATATTCTACCCTCAGAATTGAAACTTGATTTATCTTCTTGAATCATTCAGGAGGCATGGACTCATTTCAACTCTCTTGGCTCATTGTGACTTTTCGACCGCCATGGTACTATTTCGTCTGTAGACAAGGAACACAGAAGAGGTGCTAAAAAATAAAAAACCTCCACGTGGTTAATCCAAACTGTATTATAAATACCATTTTGACCCTAACAGGTTTTTTAGAATTTATTCCGCGACCATGTTTGTGTACACTTCCAGTTCCACTGTACTTTTCGCATACTCTTTTTAAGTTCGAAGCAAACTGAGGTGGAACATCAACTAAGGTTATGTTTGTATTGTAAAATTTTTGCTATTGGGTTTAGTGAAAAAGTGAAGAGAGAGGTGATTTTTTATATTTTTTATGGGAGAGAGATTATATTGTAGTATTTTATATACTCCCAGCTTATATTAAAAGGAAAAAAAAATTAGGGTTAGGTTCTTTTTAACTTTTTTTTTCAGAATTCAAATACATTCACAAAATTATTACTGAAATCTTAAGAATTCAAACACAAACACCAATACATTTTACACAATCTCTAACAACTTTTTATTTTTTATTTAACATAAATTTTCTCTTTACTTTTCACGTAACTTTAATATTTTTTATTAAATAATTACATTAAATAAAATATTTTAAATATTTTTTTATTTATTTTTTTACTTTACATAAACACTTATAAAATACTATTTAACATAAATGTTCACTCCAACCTATCACATCAAGTTTTAGACAAACTCTGATAGGACTATCGGGTCCCGCCTATGAAACGCTTCGGACTCCACGTGATCATAGCCTGTTCCAGAGCATGGGGAAAAAGCTCAGAATTTCGTACAATTTGCCCAACTTTTATGCATGTCGTTTCGAATAGGCCATTAGGGACAAAGTTGTCGTTTAGTAGCGTTAGGGCGAAATGACGTCAGCGTCCCAGACTGTCCGGGCCCGCGTGCCCGTGCAACACTCGAAAGTGCCAAAGAGAGCACCAATAGTTTTTTTTTTTTGGCTTAATTACCTTACAGGTTTACGTGCTGTGTGACTTTTACCAAATAGTCTATGTGTGTGTTTGTTTTGTAAAATTTTAGTGTTGTTAAAATTTTAGTTATTGAGTTTAGTGAAAAAGTGAAGAGAGAGATAATTTTTTATATTTTTTTGTAGTGAAAAGTAATGATTTGATGGGGGGAAAGATATTATATTGTAATATTTTATTGTGTTAAAATTTTAAGAGGGGTAAAATTTTACCTTGCAAACACAACCATGTCATATAACTTTCAATAAAATGGTCCTTGTGGTATAGTTTTGAGACAAATTAATCTCTATAGTACGACTTTCAACAAAATAGTTCATGTGGTATAGTTTTAAGACAAATTAATCTCTTTGTCTAACTGTCGGGAGAGTGTTGTACATGTCACGTCAGTGTCATTCACGCGTTGACACGTGTTTTTTAACATTAGTATCCAAATCACGAGTGATATACTTCTTTTAGCTCGTAGAATTAGTCTGAGCCTCAACCCCAGACTTGATTGGTTCGATCTAGGACGGTTGATAACGTGTCAACGCGTAAATGGAAAGTGGCATATACAACACTCTCTAGTTAAGTGGGTAACGACAGCTGGACGAATGGACTAATTTGTCTCAAAACTATACCACAAGGACTATTTTGTTAAAAGTCATACCACAAGGACTAATTTGTCTCAAAATTATACCACAATGACTATTTTGTTGAAAGTCATACCACATGGACTATTTTGTAAAATTCGAATAACACAGGGACATGTAAGGTAATTAAGCTTTTTTTTAGGCCGAAATTACCTCGTTATAGATGTATAACTTTTGTAACGGGTGATCGGATGTTTGACACCAAAAATTTTACAAATTCAAAAATGTATCTTAATAAAATAATTTTTAAAAATTATTCTTCTTTATTAAATTATTTTTTATTTATTTTAAATAAATATAAAAAATTTATTTAAATTATCTCTCTTTATTTTTTCACCATTTTTAACGCCTTAATATTTTTACAATCAAACATCACAACCAAGCCTAACATTCGACTTTCAATGCCTTTGCACCAAATTAGAGAATATTTGGCTAAGCAAAGTAAACTAGGATTCTAGAGAGAGAGGCTCTGTCTTCTCTCTAGAATTTTCACCTTTGTGGTTGTCTGACTTTCCCCTCTTGCTTCCTTCTCCGGCGGCGGGAGGAGCTGAAGCTCCTCCCGTCCCCCTCTTCTCCTCTACTCTTGTCATATGTGCCCGGATCTCTCAATAAATCTCTATTTTCTGCCACTTTTAGGAATTTTTTTCAAACAAATTTGGTAGCTAGATCTACGCTATTCTGGAGGTTTTTGAAGACCACAACCGGCGTGGACGCCATCTACATCGACTGGAGAGGCTTTATACACCGGCCAACTGGCGAACGCCTCCAACTGTTGTTCGTGCCACCATATTTCGCCATTGCCTTTCATTTTCTGCTAATCATATTAGTTTGCTGTCTGATAAGGTTTTTCTGCCTCTTGTGGGTCTTTGTATGACCTTTTGGTCACCCTGCTCGTTGGTCTGCCAACTCTTCGGAGTGTCTGGTTCGTTCTTTAGAGCGTGTTCTTGAGGTTTTTCAACCTCCTTGATTTTATTAATGAAATGTGTTGCTATTATGATTAAAAAAAAACTAAACTTCTGGATGAACATCAAAAGACTAGGAACAATGTTGATGGTTGATATCCTAACAACTTCACCCTTAGGAGTTCTTTATCACTAAAGAGAAAAATCATATTTATATATATATCACTAAAGTGAAAAATCATATTTATCATTTTCATCGTGAGTCAGGATCGGAGCTAGGAGACTATGGCTCCCAAAATTCAGTAGAAAGAAAAATTATTTTCAAGAAAAAGAAAATATGTTTTGAATTATTTGTTTGTGATTTTATATCATGACCTCTAATGCTTAATCGAAGAGATTTTTTTATCCCGATCAATTTTAAGATCAAGATCCTTTAGAATTTATTACATAAATTAGATTGTCTAATTTCAAGAACTATCGATATAACATATGAATTTTATAATATTTAATATTATCTATATTAATTACCTAACAACACAGACTTCATTTATTTCTCCAAATTTAATGATATTAATAATAAATTAGATGGAATCTCTCCGGATACATCGGATGCAACTGTAAACTCAAATGATGAATAGACAGTTAGGAAAAAATATATATATTTTTCATAATTTATAATCAATCAAATTCAGCTGAACATTTATTGCGGCAAAGACCTTATCGATGGAGACAGTGCATTGTTCTGATAATTGCACGTGGGGGGACATGAATTCTGCACACCAACCATAATCCAGCAATGGCTGTCTCCTCCACGGTCGGAGAAATGTTTGAAGGTAAATATCTTGGGAGATTTGTTTTTTAATCCCTAAGTTTTACCCTCTTTTCATTTTTATTCCTTAAATTTAACATGTCAAAATTTTAGTCCCTCACCATTCTATACTTGTGAAAAATGGTTGAGCCGTTAGTTTCTGTTAGTCTTGTTAACGGAAATTTTTTCCACATCAGCTCCGTTTTCACGTCAGCCATCAATTCCCAGCGTTAAACCATCGCTTTCCTCTCTGCATCTCTCTGCAACTACCGCTAGCTTTTCCTCCATTTTCTTGGTACGTATATTTTACTGCCTGCCATTTTTCTCTCTGATCTTCACTGTCACATTGGCATCTCTCTGCAACTACCGCTAGCTTTTCCTCCATTGAACTTCAGAAACTCAGGCAAGTCTGAGTGGTCGTTCCTAGGCTGTGGTTCTTCAACAGATATTTCAGAAAGCTTCTTCTTCGAATTCTTCCTCCAATCCCACTCAAAAGCATTCCTCACTGCAGTATTCCTCTGGTATGAGATTTCCCCTTGTCCCTTTGTATCATCATCTAGCCGTCCGATCATCAACTTGCATCTCCTAATGATATTTTAAAGAAAAGAAAAACGTAAGCAGTTTTCGGTTAAATTTTACAATTGTTTCGTTGTCAACTACCATAGTTATAGTGTTTGTAAAACTGAGTTGAATTTAATTCCCAAGGAAGGATGATGCATATAATGGTTGACAATTGCTGCAGCGTTGGGTAGGCGTCAGAGGACAGAGATTGCAGCATACGACCAATATCCTCCTCCTCAAAAAATCAAACAGCGTCGGAAGAGAATCAGAATGAGAAGTGCTCGTGCATCCCTTTCCAAGCCCAAACGAGCTGTCCATTGCAACTAGCCTCTGCCAAGATATAGAAATTTCCTGTTCAATGTTTTTGGGTATCCTTTTTCGCTCTCAATCTTTCTTTCTTAATTTGGTCTCTCTCTCCATCCCTCCCCTATTTATTGCTCAAGTGACCAGTGAGTAAAAAACGTATATTTACATACTAGGCACAGAAGATCAAGCTTAAGAATTTGAATACCCTGCTCAAACTTAACCTGCATCAGCAAGCAACGGTTCAAGTGTAGTAATCATGATGGAAAAAGCAGAAACAAGAGAAGCAGTGGGGAAAAAGAAGAGGAATGTCCCGGGATAGATGCACACACCCTCACCTCTTGTGTATCCCTGCTATTAGTTACAGGGTTGTTGTCATTGTTTTCTAGTGTTATTTGTCTCAACAACCCATTAGCGATATCCTTTATGAAACGCCACTTCACAGGGAAACACCCGTTCCACTTGTCCTGCTGCCAATACTCCAAAGGTTTTATCAAAATCAACAGTGCCAATCATCTCTGCTAAACCCACGAATTGCCCACTACCGTTGACCTACAATAACGTTTGAAAGGAACGAAACAAGAAGTGCCAGGACAAAGCGGGTGAACCTGGGTGTTAGTTCTTCTGGAAGTGCACGTGGGGAGTATGTTTACACAACTGTGAGTTACTTCAATATCATTCATTTCCAATGCCATCAGGAAGCCAAAAGAGCAGATGAGGGTGACGGAGGGTTACGTAGAGTTTCATCCTCTCAACTGCGCTCTCTCCCATCCTCCTCACTGCCAACGTCGTTCCATCCTCGAGCACCGCCTTGTAGACAATGCTTCCACCGCTAGCTCCCAGTATATAAGTTGAGGCCTTGAGCAGAGTCTCCAGCTCCAGCTTCGAGTTTATGATCGTGGTCACATTTTCTGTTTTATAGTTTGATAAGTTGTATTTTCAGGGCTCGTATGTTACTGGATCGACTTGCAGAGGAGGAGAAACAACCAACGTGCCCAGGTTGTAGCTCTTAAGAAAAAAAAAAGAAAAACTTGCCAATGTGACAGCGAAGATCAGAGAGAAAAATGGCAGGCAGTAAAATATACGTACCAAGAAAATGGAGGAAAAGCTAGCGGTAGTTGCAGAGAGATGCAGCGAGTAGCAGAGAGGAAAGAGATGGTTTAACGCTGGGAATTGATGGCTGACGTGGAAACGTGGCTGATGTGGAAAAAATTTCCGTTAACAAGACTAACATGAACTGACGGCTGAACCATTTTTCACAAGTATAGAAAGGTGAGGGACTAAAATTTTGACAGGTTAAATTTAAGGACTAAAAATGAAAAGAGGGTAAAACTCAGTGATTAAAAAGTAAATTTTCCAAATATTTTAGATATTAAAATTTGATAAATATTATAAAGTAAATATATATTATAAAAATGGATGAAAAATAATGAAAAATTGATGAAAAAATATTTTAATAAATATTATAATAATAAAAAATTATGTAATAAATTTTTTATTATTAAATTTAAATATTTGACCTCAAATAATTGTGCTCAAACAAATCCGCTTATAAACTGAACTTTCCCTTCCATTTATTTTGTGGGTGAATCCCATTTGCTGTTTGACTTGTGATTAATGTATTAGTTGGTAGAGGAAGGAGGCTAAAGTTAGCGGCGGACCCTCAAGATGTTCATGAAATTCTTTTTAAAGCAGTGGATACATGCAGCTGTACTTCTACCATACCACAAGGAAGAGCTGTCAATCTTGTCGTACTCCCTCTTATACGGTGCACACAACTAGGGTGTGTTTGTGTTGTAAAATTTCAGTGTTGTTAAAATTTTAGGTATTAGGTTTAGTGAAAAAGTGAAGAGAGAGGTAATTTTTTATATTTTTTATAGTGAATAGTAGTGATTTGATGGGGGAGAGAGAGATTATATTGTAATTTTTTATTGTGTTAAAATTTTAGAGTGTGTAAAATTTTAGGACGCAAACGTAGCCTAATTATAGTAGATGTTTGAATTCAGTCCATGCAACAGATAAATAATGCTTAGTTAAATAAATTCCTACCAGTCATGAAAAAAATAAAAATAAAATAAAATTCGAATTTTTTTAGCTCTTCAGAAATATTAATTATTGTTGTGGTTCTAGTAACGGTGATTATAAAAATTTAGATGGGAGAGAGAATTGACACACAAGGTTAATAGAATTGAGTTACAAGACATGACATATTGGAAAATCGAACTATCGCTAAGGTCATATTTGGCAAGCAAAGAAAACCTTTTTGAGTATTTTATCCATTGCATGATTTGTGTGCCCCTCAGGCTGTACAGTGATTTTATCTTGTCAGAAAACCCAGGCATCATTCAATGGCAGTGATCGTATTACACTTATTGTACGTGCTACGGATCTTAAGGAAGTCCAATGCGCTACGCATGCTAGGAAATCTTTTACGATCTTTATGAATAATGAAAGATAAATCCATTGGAAGCGTAAATGTTATAAATAAAAAATTTTATAATTGATAAGTGAGACATTCCATTAGGAGAATATCTAATTAGATTAATTGTATTGACTCACTTATATTAAAAATGCTACATAGGGTAACTTATTTATAAGCCAAAGAACTAAGTTGCCCACATTGCTAAGGTAATGTGGGACTACAAATTTCAACACTCTCCCGCAAACTTAAGGTGGACAAACCAACAAACCTTGAGTTTGGAGTTACAAAAAAAATTACAGAAAAAAAAATTACAGGAAAAAAATATAACAAAAATTGTCGGTACTGAGCCGGATGGTTGCCCCGATACTGAGCCGGGAGGTTGTCTGTATTGAGTCGGGAAAGTTGCCGGTACTGAGCCCAGAAAGCCGGTACTGAGCCGGGAAAGTTGTCGGTACTGAGCCGGGAGAAAGCCGGTACTAAGCCAGATGGTCGCTAGGAGGTAACCGGACTAAAGCCGAAAACCTTGCTCTGATACCATGTTAGAAATAAAAATTTTTACTTTAGATAAATGAGACATCCAATTGTGAAAAATCCAATTGAATTTATTACATCTCATTTATGAAATTAAAAGATTGCAAAGATGACTTATTTATAAGCCAAAATCTTCCAACACCCAATGTGGTGTGGGACCACCACATTCCAACACCCCACATTGCTCTGATACCATGTTGAAAGTTGAAGTCTCACATTGCTAAATAACCCCCTTATGTAACATTTTAAATATAAGTGAGTTAACACAATTAATCCAATTGGGTATTCCCCTAATGGATGTCTCACTTATTAAAGTGTAAATATTTTTATTTCTAACATGGTATCAGAGCAAGGTTTTCGGCTTTAGTCCGGTTATCTCCTGTCGACCATCCGGCTTAGTACCGACTTTCTCCCGGCTTAGTACAGACAAAATTTCTATGCTCAGGTCCGGCTTTCTCCCGGCTCAGTACCGACTTTCTTCCGGCTCAGTACCGGCTTTCTCCTGGCTCAGTACCGGCAACCTCCCGGCTCAGTATCAGGGCAACTTTCCGGCTCAGTATCGGCAATTTTTGTAATTATTTTTTTTGTAACTCCAAACTCAAGGTTTGTCGGTTTGTCCACCTTGAATTTCGGGGGAGTGTTCAAAGTTGAAGTCCCATATTACTTAGCAATGTGGGCAAGTTTGTTCTTTTGGGTTATAAATAACCCCCTTATGTAATATTTTAAATATAAGTGAATTAACACAATTAATCTAATTGAGTATTTTCCTAATGAATGTCTCACTCATCAAAGTGTAAATATTTTTATTTCTGACCAGAAATACATCTGCTGTCTGCACCCAAGCTTTCTCCACAAAAGTTTTCGGGGTCTTTTTATTATATATATCCACTCGGCCATACATTATCAGGAAGAGAATTTATTCTTTTCCAATGCAATGCATCAATGATAGACATTCTTTCGTTGGAGTAAATATGAAATTCACGTCTTCCCCATAATCCCCATATATGAATAGTTCTCCGTACTTGGCCAGCAAATAATCTCTGCGCAAGCGTAGCACCGCTGCATTCCAAAGGTGCTAAAACTTTGACCGTATAAGGGGAATTATATATATATTTTAATCTGGACGACTGTAAAAGAATATGATTCCCACACAGCCTGGGCCCCTGCCCCTGGACTGAGAAGGGTCTAGTGTGGGTCCTGAGTTTGATCTATGTTTCACTATTTTCAGGCGTACAGCTAGCTAAAGTTAAAGAATAAAGACTCCCAGAGAATCGAGAATTCGAGATGGGTGAGAGTGAGCTCATGGCAATACAATAAGGTTGTCCTTACAAGATACCAACAGTTCGATATTATTCCTAGATCAGGGAACTAAACTAAACTGAGCCCAGCAATTATCCCATAGTTTGTCTGCGATTTAGTGGCAGTGAGAGAGGTGACTTTGACTTCCAAATTTGTTTACTTCTTCATTCGTTTGTTGTGGCGTCCGAATGAGTGTTCTTGTTTGAGAAACACCATGGCCTTTTCGTATATCATTCTACTGCTCTGAACCGTAGTGGTTTCCACGGTAAAGAAAGTAGTTTTCTTGGGTTCTAATGCCCGTCCTCTTCAAATCTGTGAGTTCCCCAACTCTGTTTGTTTTGGCAAATATAAGCATTGTCTTTTTACTTTCTCCATTTTTTTTTTCTTTTGGGTTGGTCGTGCATTCCGAGTGTTTGGACTGTCTTTGTCCGTCTTTGTTTCTCTATAATTACCTTGTTGCGTCGTTTGGTTGCTCAGAAAATTCGGAGATTGATATGAGAACTTCGATTCTTAGAATGGTTTCGGGTAGGAAAGTTGGTGTTGTACAACCCAAGGCCTCTCATCATTTTCTTACGCGAGGGACAGGCTCGTCGCGTCTTTGTTCTCTCGGATAAATGTTTCGTTTCTTTCTGCTACATTCCAGTTTCAACTAGATCTGAAATAATTCCTTCTCTATCCTGGTCATCTAGGCTGAATTTGGTTGTTTTTAGAACTTATTAGGATGATGCTGGAGTTATAATTTAGGTAAAAGTTGTTCGTAGTAAATAAATCTTCTCTTTTCCATTTGGGAAATTGGGTGATGCTTTGGAATTATGAATAGTTTGCGGTTTTAATTTCCAATCAGATAAATCATGTAACATTACTCTTTGTAATGAGAAATTGTGGGGTTTCATTAGAACTGTATGTTATGATAGGATATTAATTTATTGCAAATATTTTATGTATGTGG
Source organism: Myrica gale (assembly GCA_963930655.1). Lineage (NCBI taxonomy): Eukaryota > Viridiplantae > Streptophyta > Magnoliopsida > Fagales > Myricaceae > Myrica > Myrica gale. The sequence goes on from OZ005599.1 coordinate 5,224,765, forward strand.
TTCAAAATTTTCATTTTCCAACTCCGACTAGGAAAAGGAGTTGTTGAGTTTTTTTTTTTTTTAATCCCGTCTATCTGTCTCTCTCTCTCTTGCTCTCTTGCTCTCTGCGATCCAGTTGTTCTGAAGCAGACTGAATTATAGCTAAATATTTAGAACTAAAGTCAACTTCTCTGATGCATATAGTTGCTAACATGCTGACAACTCTGCAGATTCTCTGATGTCTTATTTTAACTCCTAAGAGATGCATTAACTACTTGTATTCGTTGTTTGAATTGTTGCACTGAAAATAGAAGAATGGAAAAAAAATTAAGCAGAAAAAAAGAAAGAAACCAAAACTAAGTGATACGACTAAAAGATATGCATTAAAGAAAAAACCAATTTGAGTCTAAACATGTATTGGTTAAAGCCATTGAAGTAATAATAAGCTTTAGTGAATGTCGATTTGACAGCTAGAGATTGCAAATGATGAATTTAGGTGCTTTTGAAAAAGATGTTTAGATGTGGAATGGGTTCAGGAGGATTCCCAGTTGTGGGAGCATTTGATGTTTGATAAGGTTGCTCCAGATTGTAGTTGAGTTATTGATTTCGAGGTAGACAATGGAGGAAGATGGTTTATAGGAAAGGGGTCCATGAAGTGATTATTGGATAGCTCTAATCCTGAAAAGGTCCTCCCTATATTCAAGCGAAATTTCAACTTCGCCTTGTTTTGTTATTCTCACCCAGTTTTGAGGTACAAAAATTCGTCTCTAATTCCACCTGACACTCTATCTATGTTGCCTATTATTATTGTAGCGGATGTCTTTCCTCTACTGGCTTCTTAGCCCCTAATATTCCATTTACCGTCCCCCTTATACTTCTTCTGAAAGTACAAGTTATTATATACCAATTGGTACTGATCTGTTCCAGTGGAGAACTTCTGTAATGGAAAATTAGCATCCGAAATTTTGTCAAATGAGGCTTGTTTTTTGGTCAAGTGTTGTCAAAATAGCTTTTGCTTTATGGAATTGTTGGATCTTCTTATTTTCATGTTGTTCCCCTTCCCTTTCTATTATGCCGTTGTTTTTTGAATAAAGTTTTCTTCATCTAAGAGAATAACCAAGAGATATTTCAGCATTACATAAGACCATTTCCTTGACACCAATTAGAGATGGCTGTAAACTTTCCATGTTATGAAGCCTCAATCATCTTCAAGAAAATGGTACTTTTCTTGAGCTACGTAAATCAGATTTTATTATGAGAAAAGGGATAAGGTTATTTTGAGAAATTCAAAGAAAGTGTTTTAGTTGTATCAAGGTTGAACTGTTTAAAAGGAGGCCATCGCTGCCATTTTTTGGGTTGGCTTCTCTGTTTTCTTGTGGTTTCATTTGCATTAATAGTGAATTTATCAAATCTCTTCCAATAAAAGGGTTTATATTTGCATATTATGCCTTATCATTTCTCACGGTTCAGGGACAGTCATTGACTGATTTCTGTTTGACCAGTGAAGAAACATGAAGTTTGGATCAAAGAAAGGATGGAAATCTGTTATGCCTCTTCGTTTGAAGAGAAAATCAGCTACTCGATTTTGTTTGTTTTCTAAGGCGAAATCCACTAGCTATGGTCCAGGCAAATCACCAGTCTATCTCAACGTGTATGACTTGACACCGATGAATGGCTATGCTTATTGGGCAGGCCTTGGAATCTTTCACTCTGGTGTGGAAGGTATGCTTAGGTACTTTTATGTTTATGAATCTCCTAATGATCAAATATAGGTATCTTCATTCAGAATGGATTAAACTAAGCTGTCTTTACTCAATGTTCACTTAATGCTAACTGTCTGTAGTACTATCTGAATGAGTGAGATTAACTTCACGGAGGGATAGGTACACTGTCTGTAGCACTATCTAGATAAGTGATAATAACTTCATGGAGGATAGATACTCTGTCCATCTAGATGCGGTTCTTCGATTCAAACACTATGTGACAATAGCTGGTTATCAGCATAGAAGTTAAATGAGAAAAATATTTGAAAAACTAGGAGGTGCAGGATATTCAAGTTCCTTGCTCGGTGGGTGCCTATTTTGGTGACCGCGAGATACTCGGGTTCTACTTAAAGATGAAATTAACAAACTTGCATCATGTGGTACGGAAGCCACGAATGGGGTCTTAGTTGAATTTTCAAGTAATTGAGTGATACATTTTAGATGCACCACACAGGAGTAAAACGTAAGGAGGTCGAGGCATACACACCCATGCAAACAATCATGCACACATGATTTTGAGGAATTTTGTTTTTGATTGCTATTGTGAAAGTTCAAATGACTAAAGAGAAATATTTTGAAAATTGAGTATTGATGGTTGGTAATAAACATGAATCTCTAGCTGTTCCTCCAACTCTTTGATGTTGTGTTCCTGACTCCTTGACTCCCCTTTGATACAATTGGATTACATCATCCAAAGTCGCAGAGAAACCAAGAGAAGATAGATCGACTTTTGTTTCCTGAACCCAATAACATAGAGATTCAGGTTTACTAGGGGCAGTTCTTGTGCATTGAACAGCAGGGTAGCTAATAAGTAAAGCAAGTAGCGTATGACAGCTCTACTTTGCAACACGTTTTTTTGTAATCTTTTGGTAGCAAATACAGGGCACTGTTTCTGACATCCCAAACTGCATTGTATAGTTTATGGTGTAGAATATGCATTTGGAGCTCATGACTACCCAACAAGTGGTGTTTTTGAAGTTGAACCTCGGCAATGCCCAGGCTTCAAGTTCAGGAAGTCAATATTCATTGGGACCACGTGCTTGGACCCTGTTCAGGTGAGAGAGTTCATGGAACGCCACTCAGCCACCTACAACGGTGATACATATCACTTAATTGCCAAGAACTGCAATCATTTCTGCAAGGATGTATGTTACAAGCTGACAGGAAAACCTATTCCAAAATGGGTAAATCGACTGGCAAAAATAGGTACTCTTTCGTTATTCCTCTTCTTGACATATTGCTTTGGTGAGTTCCCTTTTCATTATGCGTTTTGGATTCTTGTACGCTTGTGCCCACAAAATATTGAACCCACGCTACATTTTCATCCAATAAAAATTTTGCTGCCTATCCATTAAAAGGTTAGAGATTTCTCACAAAAGAATGTGCAATGCGATAACAGAAGTCTTAATGAGAGATTTACTAGCTATCACAGCCTCCCATGATTCTGGACCATGACTTGAACTGTATCTAAAATTTCAATATGATGGCAACTGTCTTTCTGTCTTGGGCGACTTTTGCTTGAAGTCACTCGTTACTTTAGAATTAAGGGGAACTATTCTTTTATTATTTGTTAGCCTCTGGCTCTCAGATTTGGAGAGTGGCACAAAAGTTGATATTCCTTAATGTTTATGGGGTTTTCTTTAATTGTAGTGGTTTACTTTGTGGTAGGTTCTCTATGCAACTGCGTACTCCCTAAAGCCCTCAAGGTCTCTGCTGTTAGGCACGACCCTAGTTACCAACTGTATGATAGTGAGAAGACGAGGCTAAGAAGTGCCTTCAGTTGCCTGTCTTCTATCTCCATGAGGCAAAAGCAATTGTCAACATCTTCGTTGTTTCTACAATCGCCCTTGAAAGGCTGTTTACCACCATGGGAACTGAGAAGGTCTAATACTGTCTCCTTCAAAGAAAGGTGAGAGAAATTGCTTGGAGGGTATGCTATCAACGGATGCTTTCAGTACATTGGCCTGCTTAGTGTGTTCAGGGAAATTTGTTTTGTCCGCCGGCTCCCCTGAAGCCCGCCCCCGCCGCCACCCCCCTCTTTTTTTTTTCTTGTGAGCTTAGTATAGGAGGTGCTTCTTGCCGCCATTGTAACACCAGTCTCCTGTGAAAACTACCAAGAAGGTAGAAATTAGTTCCTCCTAGAAAGTGAAGAAACCATATGTATCAAAGCATTCCCCTCGTTTACCCGTAACTTGCACTTTCTTAGTGTATCTCTGGTTTTTTTTTTTTTTGATAATTCTGTTGTCCATGGCGTCTGGGCAAAGTTTCGCATGGATTGTAGTAGAGGATGTGAACTGATATTTTGCTACTCATTAGTTAGATTTTTTACACCTTTGTAAATACTGCTACGAGGTTTGTGATTGTAGTTCACTACAGAGGGCAGATCGCTACATCCATTGTAATTCTATCATAAATCTCCATTTCAAAAAGTTAACGGTAGTACACGTCAGCATAAAAATTTGACACGGGTCCATCACAGTGACCCACTGCTAACAGTGACACCAATGTGGACATACGGCACCAGGATGATTAAAATTTATGCCACTTCCCTCAATATAGTCATGTCATTAAAAAAAGAAAAGGATAAATGTTATTTTTGGTCCCTTAATAATTTTATTCATCAATTGGTCTCTTATCTGTACATGTTTTTATATTAAGTCCTTTCGTCCAAATCCGTCCACTGACTTAACGGTAAGTGACAACCTGATCTGCCACGTCACCCGCTTGTCACGTCAACAAAAAGGACGTCAAATGAACTGCTGAAGGAAGTATAAATGGCGCCAAAATGAAAGAAAAAAACTTGGGATGAGATTTCAGAGCCCTCTCACCCATGCAAAGGCTATTAGCGCCCTGTCATCTATCGCGCGCGTCGCTCTGGAATTTTTATTTATGACTTCTTTCAGGAGTTCATTTGGTGTCATTTTTGTTCTGACGTGACGTGCTGATATGGCAAGTGAATGACGTGGCAGATCAAGTTTACATGTACCGTTTAAGTCTAAAGAAACACAGCCGAAAAGAGGTTCAATGGGTCTGAAATTTGAATTGGCAGGCGTCGTGTAGAAGGAAATGCTTTTGTCGGGGGTCAGAATCGGATTCTCTGGACTTCGAGGTTGAAAGAAAAGAAGGCAAAAGCAGCTTTGTCGTTGAATTTTGTCCACGTCAGATCTCTTTTAACGATGTCATTTCCTTATTGGGGTTTGTTTGGGTGTAAAATTTAAAAGTTTTGACAGAAAAAAAATTAAACTTTATTCTCAAACTTTTCACTCCGTCCCATGCTACACTAAGCAGCAGTCCGTTATAGCTTGTTTAAGCATTTAAGTTAAATATTAAGCTCTTAATATTATTTGAGAACTTAAATATCGGTTGCCTTGATTACAAGAGGATATGGGTGGTCCACGATTTTATTTTAATTTTTTTGAGCATCTGCTGGACACTTTAGATTCCCCAACATCGAAGGCGGCGTAATTGTATTGAAGCTATTCAAAATTCGGGGGATCGATGGCTGCAACGAAGGAAAGAAATTGGTGATTTATTTGTACAACATTTCAAAGACATCTATAAGTTTTCTAATCCAGAAACGGCTTAGAGTGTGACTGATTTGATTCATCCCGTTATTGATTATGCTCACAATTTGATGTTGTGCAATATACCATCTGATGAGGAGATACATGCTGCAATGAAGAGTATTGGCGCTAACAAAGCACCAAGGCCTGATGGCATGACATCTCACTTTTATCAACATTACTGGACCACAGTTCGGCATGAGGTAATTCATTTGGTTCAGTCCTTTTTTCATTCGGGTGCTTTTGCTACTCAGCTTAATCATGCTTTCATCACCCTTGTCCCCAAAGTGTCACATCCTACTATGGTTGGGCAGTTCAGACCTATTAGTCTATACAATGTTATTTATAAAATTTCCTCGAAGATTATCACTTGCAGACTAAAAAGTGTGATGCACAAATTAATATCTAACCCACAAGCTGCCTTTGTCCCTGAGCGCTTAATCCATGAAAACTCTATTATTGCTCAAGAATTACTACATTCTATGAAACATAAGAAAGGGCGTAAAGGTTGGGCAGTTATCAAACTAGATATGGAGAAAGCATATGACTGACTTGAATGGCCATTCATTCTTTATACGCTAAAATGTTTTGGCTTTTCATCTCATTGGATTAAAATGATTGAGCAATGTATCTCCTCGGTGTCTTTCTCCATATTATTAAATGGTAGCCCATATGGCTGGTTCACTCCCCATTTCTTTTTATACTTTCTGCAGAAGTTCTTACCAGGCTGTTGTATAGAGCCGAAGAAAATGGGCTTATTCATGGCATACAAGCGACTCGGCATGCCCCATCCATCTCTTACCTTATGTTTGCCGATGACATATTGCTATTCTGTCGAGCTAATGGGCGTGAAGCTATGGTTCTTAATGATATTATGATTAGATACACACAATGGTCGGGGCAGCTTGTTAATTTCTCAAAATCTTCAATATATTGCAGCCCTAATACTCATCCTGAAATTCTGGCATCTTTACAGAATATATTGAAACTCAAAACGATGTGCTTCAGTAGCAAATATTTGGGTTTGCCCCTGTTTCTTGGTAAATGGAAAAAGGCAGCCTTTGAAGATGTGAAAGCGAAGGTGATGAGTAAAGTGGAAGGGTGGAAGGCAAAAACTCTTTCTCAATCAAGGCGAACCGCATTGATCAAGGCAGTTGCATCAACTCTCCCTCAGTATTGTATGCCAGTATTTCTTTTACCCAAAGGTTGATGTCAAGCTATTGATAAAATCCTTAAGGATTTTTGGTGGGGATTTCCAGCTCATAAGGTGAGAAATTTTACACCTCGAGCTTGGGACCTTATCTGTCTACCGAAAGAGCAAGGAGGTTTGGGCATACGTAAAACCTTTGAGGTTAACCAAGCTCTTGTGACAAAATTAGTTTGGATTATTCTTACACAGCCCCACAAAAGTATGGGTTCAATTGCTGCAATTTAAATATCTTCGGCATTCCTCCCTTTTGAAGGTTGATTTGGATCCTAGTAGTTCTTGGGTATGGAAGGGTATTTTACGTACTCGGGATATCATAAAAAAATGCCTATGTATTTTACCAAAGAACGGTGAAGAAATTAGCATTCGATATGATCCTTGGCTGCCGCGCCATCCATTCAAACGACCTTCTTGGAGGGAAGAAAATTCTGGTTTACAAATGGTTGCTGACTTGGTGAATCCCACACTTGGTATTTGGGACCAAGCTCTAATACGCAGGCACTTTGATGGTCTATCAGCCAACATGATACTCCAAATACCTACACCCAGTCCAGAGGATATTGATCAGTTGATATGGGTAGAGGATACTTATGGGTGTTTTACTATTAAATCTGTGATAGGCATGATCCAGAGAAGTCGTTGCCCCCCTCATATGCTGAATGAACAAAGGCTATGGAAGAAGATATGACAGTTTGATATACAAGATCGATTAAAGTTATTAATGTGGAAGATAGCATCTAATGCCCTGCCATTGAAAGGTATATATGCTGATACTCTTGATTTAAATATGGCTGAATGGGCATCTTGTCCTCTATGTTTAGCAGGTATAGAAAATCCTATACATTTATTCTCCCAATGTGTAATTGCTCAATCTTTGTGGAGACAATCAAGGAGGCCTTTAGATATCACTAGTATCCCGCTGCAACATATGAAAGATCTGGTAGAATATTTTATATTGGATCTTCATCACAGTTTCCAGACAAAAAATGATCATAGAGTAGCTGTTATTAATGCAGCAATTATTTTAGATACTCTATGGCAAGCCTAAAATGATGTAGTACACAATGGTGGCAGAGTGGATTTACACAAACTCATAGCCTCCATTAAGACTACACTTACTGATCATTTGTTGGCATGGAATAACATGAAGTTGGAGAAGCCAAAAAGCTGGAAACCTCCGAATATTGGTTGGGTGAAAGTGAATACATATGTGGCTATTCGGGTAAAAGGATCTGTTACAGCACTGTCTTGTAAAGACAGTTCTAGTTCCCTATGTTTTGTATACATGGAACAAATTACCGTTGTGGACCCATTGTTTGGAGAAGCTCAAGCAGTTTTGACTGCGATGAAATAGACCTCACAACAGGGATGGTTCCATGTGAATTTTGAATTTGATTGCCTTATGCTTTGCAAACTTATTCATGATGATACAGTTCCCCCTCCGTGGAATATTGTGGAACATGTGTCAGCTATTCGGGTGTATTTAAACGACCATCAGACTTGGTGTTTGACTTGGATTCCTCGAGAGGCTAACAGGATAGCGCATCTTCTGGCAAAATGGGGGACAAATTCTTCTATTCTGGGTTCCATCCCACTACATAGGATTCCTTTCCTTATAAGTCATTGTGATCTGTTGTGAACTTGATGTATTGGCCTGTACTACTCAATTTCGAATGAAACGTGAATTAGAAAGAAAAAAAAAAGAGAGAGATTCCCCAACAGGGTACACTACTTTTTCAATCGTATTGCTTTAGAGTATAAGATTGTCGAGGTTTCTAGTAAAACTCAGGCGCCTGTATGCTTTTGTACTATTATTACAAAGTCTCCACTAATCTTTAATCTTCTACCATTAGTTTTTTAATGGATTTATTGTACTGTATACTAAGAGTCCAAATTATTTACTTCTTTATATTACGCCTTCAAATTACAAAAAAATTTGGATGTAAAATTCAATCGATTGTTAACATCCTATGTCATTAGACATATCCACATTGATGATTGTAAACATCGTGTGCCACGAGATATATCTTCCTCTGTTTCAGAGGTTTAGATTACAAGTAGTACACATTGATGATTTTAATACACTAAAGACTCAATAACAAACTTAATAATTTAGACACTTGTTTAATAATTAGGTACACAATTTAAGGGTGCAAAGTTACTATACATAGATCAACCATTTATGTGTTTTATAATGCTAGCATTCGGGGAATCGTGGGTACTTGTATTGACCCAATAATTTGAGGAAAAGATAAATATTTCCTAAGAGATTACCAATCAATAGCTTTCCTCTTGTGATGTTTTATAGCACAAGTAACATTGAGATTTTGTTTTAAGAACCATAACAGAGGGGAAACGACGAAGTATTTCTTTAGTTAAATTACAAGAAACACACCTACCCAAAACCCAAAAAAATCCACGTGAGAAACTGGGGACAAAAAATGGACTAATTAGGCATACATCATATGACGAAACTCAAAAGCAAGCAATAGAGGAATCACAACGATAAGGTATAGGGGGGGATATTGCTTTCTATTTCTATTAAAGTTTTCCTTCTTTAGCTGCACAAATGGATCCGGTCGCGTGATGCTTTATCCAGTAGAAATAAGCTGTTTTGTTCAGTTGTGTCAAAATAAAGCTCTCAAAATTGGGCCCTTCTCGTGTTAGACCCGGGGGGGGGGGGGGGGAGTGCAAGTGGAAAACGAACTAGAACAAGAATCGAACCACTTTTATCGGGGAGCATAGCTTAGTTCATCTACGCACTCTCCAATTGTGTAGTTCTCCGCCGCTTAGAACAGAGTTCTGATCATCAAGATTTGTGTTAGCCAAAGCCGTACAACACCATTCCAGTGAGTCACTTCAAAACAAGCTTCCACTCGTTTTTAACAGTTAGGAAGACATTGAACGTTCATCATCAACAATAGCAAGACCTAAGTCACGTCGTAAGGGGATAATCTCCCAGGATCTCTATAGGCCACCATGTAAAAACTTCAAGAGAAAAAAGGACGTCTTCCCCCCACCCCCCACCCCTACCAAAGAATTCAGAAATCAGATAAGTGAATGTTAACTACCGAGAGAATAAAAATACTTGCTCTCCACGATTTTCCATATAGATTTTTCATTCCCTATTCCTATAAACAAAAGAATCATACAACCAATATACAGACAGCTCCGAATTAGCTTTGGCATAACAAACCTGCAGGCACACGAAAGAGATGATTCAGAATACAGAATATGCATTGTTCTGCCTTAGAAGGGTTTCAGGAGAGTAACATATCGAGTATGAGACCATCCCCGTGTAAACCCAAGTAACTTTTTATTGATCAGATGTTTCCACAGAAGAGATCCATCACCACATTAAAACACCAAGCGTGTTACAAGGCGGCAACAGCAAACCAGTGTCTATGTGGACAACTGGGTTGGGTACACACCCTAGTTGTGCCAGTGCATTCATGAGAAAATACCAATTGAAAACTAAAGAAACTCAACTGCTACAAGATATCATTTGGGAGCGAAGCCATGAAATTATCAATCGTCTTTCTGATGCAAAACACTAGGCAGACTATTATTACCATTGAGAGCAGCAAGATAGATTCGCTTTTCAGGCAGCCCAATATCTGATGGTATCAAATTACCCTGGAGGCAAAAAAGAGCATCAGAAATAGAACAGAGTTAATATTAGCGGCCACATATGGGGTACAACAAAACTGAAAATTGAACAAAGCCACTACTCAAAAAGACCCACCAATACATTAATGCCATCGGTTTCATTTTATAGTATATTTGGCCTCCAATAGATAGTCATTATGTGATAGAGACACCTTTTGACCTCACTTCATATTCAAGAACCAGAACACAGCATAAGCTATCCCCCCTCAAAAGTTTTTTTTTTTTGTGATCCATCAAAAACTATTTCTTAATTCTTATTTAGTGATGGGAAAGCAAAACTAAGATGTTTTATTCACCTATTACTCTAATTGCACGAGGTGATATGTTTTTCCTATTCATAGTCATGTACTACTACTAATTGTCGATCTTGGCCTCCAGAAGATCGTTACCTTGGAATTAAAACTCTAGAGAACAAGAGAAATCAGGAAGTCGTCTGCAACCCTAAGAGTTACTTCCCCAAAAATAAAAACACTAAGAACTATTCATTTTCACATAGTACCATAATCTAATTTCCGATCACATGGCAGTTATAATTTTTCAAATTCTAAGCGTGTAAGACTGAAACTTTCCTTTGTTTAGCCAGTGCACAGAACAATATGACAAAAAAGCATTGTTGAGCCACATGGCCAACCTCAGCAAGTGGTCGCATACAGTAGCCACACCCCAAGTGGTTCTATACAGTTGCATTTCCTCTCAAACACCTAGGATTATATAGGATAAAGCTATTGCAATCCAGGTTCCAAACAGTTTGATAATATTCTAATCACAAATCAATCTTCACTCGCTTCCACGAGAATGCACTACCAATATTGTTTCTCTATTTACCCCAGGGGTTTGGTCTAGTGGTAAGACAACAGCTTGGGTTCTCACATGTCCCAAGTTCGAGCCCCAACACCGCAATTATCTCCCCTGACTCATCTGGGGTGTATTGGGTGGGGTCCTGACATATGCCCCCAGGTTGGCTTGTAGGGCCGGGTACACGAAGTGGCCTGACCTTGGGAGCTCCTGGGTTATCAAAAAAAAAAGTATTGTTTCTCTATTTCAAAGATACATAATTCTAGTGTTTATTAGAGTTGGTCAAATCAAGAATCTTTCAAAGCACTCAGGTGAAGATGTGAGGCATACTTACTTTGTTTGGCTACGCTACTGAAATTATACAACATTGATGGTAGTTAAAACTGCATACAGCTTTGTAATGGCTAAGCCCATTTTTAAGGTGAATCTGTCTAAAATGCAAGGATCAACCTTGCTACATTGTTTGAGCAAGAACCCCAATAATAAGTTGCAAAGATAAGCACGTCATGCACAGAACAGCATCTGGAAGATCCCATATATGACATTCATAGATTTGACTTTCACCATATGGTGGATCCATTTCTCTTTTTCTTTTTTTATGGGTATGCAATACAAAATGCTTACGGCCTAGAAACCTTACAAGGCAGAACATTAGTGCATAAGCCAGTCCATTCAAATATTAATGTAATTACTTTTCAGTTACGTAATGTCAAAAAATTGATTGGTTGGAAATGTATACCTCGCTTGACATCAACCTTCTAACATTATGAGAGTATAGTTTTGGATCATCCTTTTCTTGTTGTGAGGGGTAGTAAATAGGGAATCGTGTCACCTCTAAGTGATTCACAAATTGACAGAGAAGAAGAAAGACATGTCTCACCTGCAAGCAAAGGTCAGAAAAAGTAAGAGTTCTAATTGAGCAGAAAGTTTAAGTCCAATCTAGCTTGGATGAACCTAGAATGTTCAAATCTCTGAGCAGATAATTTTTCAAGCTTACAATTCCATCAATACCACTGACTCAAAATATGTGAACAAACCATGTAATTTTATTTGTGTGGCCATGTTTCACAAGTAGGATATCCAGGAATATATACATGGCACCACTGGTATCTATGGCATTCACACAATTTGTCATGCCATGCCTAAGAGAGGTCTTGGGAGGGCCTTTTTCTGGTGGTGGGAGAGGCCAGTACTTCTAAGATGCTATTTTGTATTATAAGTACTTCTATTCCTCCTAGAGGGGAAAAGGAGATACGCAGAAAAATACCTTCCACCCTAACAGTAAATTTTGTTCACATTGCTCCATTACAATTTATCATTGCGTTGCCTAAGGTTGGTTGCATTTACTGTACTCTCCTAAACGTTTTTCCTTTTCAAGTCAATTCGAATGGGATGGATGCAGCAACTACATTGGCTTTCATTATCCGAAATTGTCAAGAGTAGTGGAAGTGGAGCATAAGAAGCACTCACCCCAGATATTGACTCCCAGGCAGGACTAAATCTTCGGAAAGAATATCTTAGAATCACTGGAAGCACTGGCGCTTTTGCTAAAAATGCACCTGTCTTGAATGGCAGGAGGAAGTCTCCATTTGTAGTTGTGCCCTCTGTTAAAAGTCAGCAAACACTAGATAGTGATGATGGAAAATAGATGAGAGTAAATGCTAATGTTTCAGCCAGCAACAAATAGATCCTGTAACATCTCAACTTTTGATGCAGAGAAGGGAATTTATAGTGTGACTTGATCATAAGAGCAAGTGGACAAGAAAAACTAGTGCTACAATATACATACCTCTGATACTTCCATTGATGAAGCTAAAAGTTAAAAGAATACAGGAGAAGAGCTGTCCAAAGATTTGCTATAAGTTCCCATATATGCAATTCACATTTTCAATCTAGGGAAATTTCCTTTTTTAGAGACATTGTTTAATACCCTAATAACTATTTCTTGGAACTGAATGCCACTTACCAGTAACCTCAGTCTTCTTGAGATTTTATTGAAGATACAGGTTCGTGCAATTTTTGGAAAACACAGCAAGGTACATGGATATGGAATATAGAAAATTGCTTACCTGGAAAAAGCATCATCATTGGAGCAGACTTATTTTTATGAGCTTCTTTGACTCTTTCAGTCACAACAGCTGCAAGCAAACAAGGATTAATATCAGCCCAATTCTCCTATATACTCGATACATTTACACAGAATGCATAGTGCTCTATTACACTAGCTTCGTGGGTTTTTTGTTGTTGTATTGACTCGGCCAAAAAGAGTGATCTGAAATAGAGCTTGGAAAGAGCTCTCACCTTAGAAAAAGAACGAGGGTAGTTGAGTGTTAATTAATTATTATTTTTCATCGTAAACAGTGCCGCATAGCTGCAGACTGACCAAATGCATTTTTGCTATAAGACAGGGCAGCAAGATCCTAGTCTGATTGGCAAGGTAAGGAAGAGAAATACAGAAAGTGGAGGTAGAGGCATACTAGGTCACCTCTGGGAGAGAGACAGACATAGCTAGGCTGTAGTAAGAAATTAAAGGAGAAACATATATACGTTCAAGCAAAGCTGATGCTGGGTTCAAATAATGAATCAATTCCTATCATTTAAGCACTACAACAGTAAAAAGGCCAAATATTCTCTTGTAATTTTGTTTTTAAATGTTGTTGGCTATTGAGATGTATCCTATAATGAGTTTTTTGTATCTATATATCTGTATTCTTGTCTTCACGCATTCCTAAATTCATAAATAATATAGGATAAACCTAGATATAAGGATGCTGCAAGGTTAGACCATTGTATTGAACTTCACCCTGAACCAAACAAACCATAGGAGGGGGATGCAGCAGAACCAGAAGTCGGAGCAAAAAATCAGGGCTTTCTGCAACTTCCCTTCTACCATCCTTCCTCCCACAGTTCACATCCCTTTAGGCAATAGAGAAACACTGCTTCATGGGGAGACCCTCTTTGCAGAGATTATAGGTTAAATTAAGTCAAAGAAATGGCAATTTAAAATGTTGGTCTTTCTTAAGCCGGGTTTTGGAAGAGAAATATTGCTTAAAATTGAACATACTTCCTTTCAACTCAATCACAGTAAGTTGCTGCTCAAAAAAAAAATCACAGTAAGTTGCTATACTCATTAGTTTATTTACTTTATTACCATCACTAATAAATTGTAGAATTTGCTGTATTCTGTCCATGATATTACAGCAATTCAGAATCCATTTTTAACATAATCATTTACTGAGATTGAGCTAATAAACTCAATAGCAACTCAGCACTTGAGAGGGAGAAGGTTTCAGCTTAATTCATATTGATGCCAATAATATGATGATGTATGTGCAGCTACAATAGAAAATATGCCACAAAACTAAAATAAATACGGCCAGAGATGCAGAATAAAAACAAAATGGGAAGAAATGCGTTTTGAGTGATGTACTCATCTCCAACTCAAAGAACAAGAGTAAAGAACACAGACATCTATGTTGTAGTACCTGAAACACCCTTGAAGTCAGATGACTTTGACTCCCGCTGAACATACACACAACCGAGGCACTTACTGCATAAAAAAATGACATCAATGACATCATTTCTCACCCATTGCAGCTGTTAAATAGTAAACTACAAGAAAACAGAAGACTAAAGAATCTAAGATGAGTGAACTAACCTTATGAGACCAACTAGAGGAAGTTTAGCCACTGATCGCTTTAGCAAAGAAATCCAGGATTCCCATTGAGAGAGTCACAACAAAAAATGTGTCAGCGAAAACACCAAAAAGATGTGAAAATATTTATGTTCAATTTAAGAGAAGTAAAGCCTATGAAGCCTGTGTTTTTGCAGCATGCCAAATGAACCAACCTTAGCAACAAAGCTCGGAAAGGAAGAAGACATGTGATACAGTATATCGATGTAGGATATGTGGTTAGAGATAACTGTCCCAGGTCTTTCAGGCTCTTCAGACTCATATTTGCCCTCATCCTGCCCAGTTGAGAAGACCAAGAATGGAAAGCAGTTAAGAAGATACAAATCTAAGTAATCAAATCCTGCTGGACCCGAAAAACCTAAAGAAAAAAAAAACAGAACTCTGAAGTACAAAATCTAATAATGCACTCCTAGAGCAAGCAACTTATTGGATGCTTCTAATTTACGAAAGCATATATGATAGAACAGAACTGTGATTTTATTTTATTTTTGTTCCAGGTCTTATTCAAGGCCATGATTGGGGCTATAGTCGGACTACTTGGGTGAAAATACAGTATGCATTTCAACGGAATGCTATAACTCTTCTGGTCGTTTTTGTCATTTTGCATCTTAGAGCGAATGACACACCAAGCGTGACTTTCTTCTCTTAGGCTAAATTACAAATGTGGTCCCTAAACTTTGACCGATGTTTTTTATTACATCCCTGAATGATATAAGCGGTAGCATTAACACAAGTGAACAGACTAAATTTGGCATGCGTGATTGATGCAGGGAGGGACGAAGTCGCTACTTTTTAACATGTTCAATACGTAATTCAAATTTGGAGGACGAGAAAATCGAAAACGATTGGAATTAACGAAAAGTGTATTTCAGCCTTTGTTACTATATACAGGTACTGTATTAAACTTTTATAGCAACATTAAAGGAGTCATTTTCACAGGGTTAATATAAAATGACAGGAAGAGAATAAGATTGGATACCGGAGCAGTTGACGACTTCTCCTTCCCATTAGGAATCCGGTACGTCTCCTTGATCCAATAAAAACCTAGAACGAAAAGCATGACCCTGGAAAGGAACCTCCCACACCAGAACATCACGGCTCTCCTCCACCCGCCCATGTGCGCGTAATCCTCCTGCTCACCGTCCTCCCGATTCGGTGCCGAGAACAGCGTGCAAATCCAGCATATAAAGTAATACAAAATCAACACGCTCATCGCCATAACCAGGCGTATCGGCACTAACGTCACCGCCGCGATGCCGAGCAGGACCTTCTCCTCCAACGGCAGCTCGCCGCATCCCAGGGGGCCGTACACGTCATGTCGAGCGAACGCGGCGTATTTCTTCTCGAGGTCATCAAAGTTCTCGTGGGAGAAAGGGGTGGGGTCGGGCTTCAGGAGCGGGCGGTCGTCTTTGGTGGAGCCGTTGTCGTGGGTGGATTCGGATGGTTGGGGCGGTTGACTTGGTTCGGGCTTGGCTTGGCCTTGCGTGAGATTGAGGTCCTCGAGTTCGGTCTCCATGATGTTGAAACCCTAATCACTGAACAGCCATTACTTCACAGGGAGGTTTTGGGAGAGGAGAATCTAGCAACGAGTTCCAAGTAGATATCGGAAAGGCATCGTGTCGGGCTCGTGAAGGAGTTGTGGTGCGCGTAAAAAATCCTTTAAATAGCTCCCATATGAATAGTTTTATACTTAACGAGTATAGATCAGGATCGGATTATCCGTTGGATTGGAGGAAGCTTTTGAAATTGAGAGGTCGAGGATAGTAGGATGACCAAAAGCCGGAAAAAGGATGGCGTGCTGGGACCAACCGAAAGATTCACTTGTCAGAAGAATCTCTACTGAAAATTTTCCCGCCCTTTTCTTTCTTTGAAGCAAAGGCTATCATTGATTAATGTTTTGAGTTATGTTTTTGTATTTGTATTTTTTTTAAAATAGTGTAGATTCTTTTAAAATTGGTAAAAAAATATGTTAAAAGTTTTTGAAATTTGTAAAAAGTTATTGGGATTGGTAAAAAGGTATTGAAATTGATGAAAAAATGAAAGAAAAACGTTTTGAAACATAAAACAAACATAGCCGGTTTTGTTTTAGGTTAAAATTGCAGGGTTCTGGATTTAGTAAAATAGTAAAGAGATAATTTTTAATATTTGTTGTAGTGAAAAATAATGATGTAAAGCAGCGAAAGATTATATTGTAATTTTTTATTTTGTTAAAATTTTTGCAAGTGCAAAATTTTAGTAAACAAACATAGCCGAAGTTAGTTTTATGAAAAATTGGAGTCTAGACAAATCCTACCGTGTCTCTCGCAGAACTCAAATTGAGTAATTTTAAGGGATTGACTTGGGTGGTTAAGAGTTAAGACGTAGGGGTGTGTTCTTCTTAAAATCTCAAGTTCAAATCTCCTCAAGTACAAATAAGTCTTTAGGATCACTCGCACACCAAAGCTGGACTTATCTAGCATGTCTGTGGCATTAAAACTCAACTCGTGTGTATACTGAGTTAGGTCAATCTGAGTTCGATGCACATAAATGAGTGTTCGGATTTCTCTCAATACTTAAAAAAAAAACTCAAATAGTGTATGATATATCAAGCGTGGATTTACCCTATATATATTTTTGTCAATCCTGTCCTCTGTTTCGTGAAAAAAAAAAACCGCCTTTGGATAGTTCAATCGTAAGGGGGGCAACATTTTAAGATTGTCTTGTTTAGATGGGCGGTTCTAAATTTATGCAATGACCCTAACTTTCAATGGCACCTAAAGATAATGTCCTATCCCCAGCAAAAGAGATAACGGGAAGTTTTCCCCTAAGAATAAGGTTCGGGCTCAAGTGAGAATTCTTGGACATCGGTTTCTGAGCTTCTTTTTTTTTTGAATTCGTCTTATGTTAAATGAATATCAATTTATCTGGACTCCTCGTTATAAAAATAAAATAAAAAATTAGTGAAAAAATAATTTTATTTTCACTATTTCTTATATTACTTTTTTCAAATGCATTGTTAATGAATCCCACATTCATACACATCAATGAAAATAGAATTTAATTAAACTAAAAGGGAAGAAATGTTTTTTTTATACAAAACACAACCAAAGATGTCCCACTTATGAGTGTTTTTTTTGTATATTTTGGGTATGTTTGTTTGCTAAAATGTTGGAGAATATTCTCGAAATTTTGAAAATCTTCATTTTATTGAGATTTATTGGAATTTGTGAAAAGTAAAGTGGATATGTGTAAATGTTAAAAATGTTATATTGTGTTTGTTTTGCTGAAAATTTATATGCCCCGAAATTTTGGGGAAACAAACATCACCTTTATTTTCATATGTTGACAGGTAATTTGTTTTTCTTTGAGACAAAAGATGAAATTCTTTAACAACAGAACTAGGGCTGTCCAAAAAATCCGCTAGACCGGCCGGACCGATTTTGACCAAAACTGGTTGACTTTTTTGAAACCGGGTTGACCGGACCGGTTCCGGGTTACCCTCATGAAAACCCGGGACTGGACCGGAGTATACCTCTCCAAACCGGCCCAAACCGGAAATTGGCCCAAAATGGCAAGATCCAACCCCAAAACAGGCCCAAAATGGCATGACCCAACCCAAAATCGGCCCAGACCGGACCGGCTAAACCGGGGATCGGACCGGACCGGTCTATATACTCTATAAAATTTCCGATTTTACCGGTCAAACTGAACCGACCCGGATCGGATCTTGGACAGCCCTAAACAGAACCAACTCGGTAAAAGAGATACAAACCCTACAAGATACAACAACTCCACAATTAAGAGCCAAAAAAAAAATTACAAACTCCTAATCACGTGGAAGTAAGTAAGCCCACCACACCTAAATAGAGGAATCGTCAACTGACTTAAATGGAGTGCAAATGTCCTTCGCTTCGGCGACCCTGATCACAGGTCAGTACCCTACAAAGCGCCTGTGGTCCTAAACCTGACCAAATGAAAATATCCTCCCCCGTAGCCCAACCTTTTCCACTTTTCCGTTTGCTTTTTTTCTTTTCCCGAGCAACATCAATAGGATTTTCGACAGTTGTACGGTTGACCGTGACACTAAAGCTTGAACTTTTTTGCTTTTTGACTTTCTTATGGTAGCCGGAAAAGGAATTACGTACTGCAATTTAGCCTTTAACAAACAAGCCCATTTAGAGAACAATGGGTCCATGTAGGTAGATGCCTTTCACAAAAAGCCAGTTTAGAGAACGCTTACATTTTCAGTCCCAAAAGCAGGTTGCGGACCCAGAGGGCCTATTAGCACTAACCGAGTCCAGAGAAGAGGGCAGAAAACTATAAAACCAAACAATTGCTGCTGCGCTGTGTACTGTTATCGACTTCCCTTTCCCCTGCTCTTCTTCAATCTTCAGATAAAATATATTTGCTCAGCAGAAAAGATGGTTTCATAGAGACATTGCTAACTAGCAATTTTGATTTTTCACCACGCATAGAGACACTTGTCTTGCAGAAAGGGAGTTTTTTTTCTTCTTTTTTTGACCAAACCGAAGCAGAAGAGAGGTTCATGCAGAAGAATGTCCTCATAGGCTGCAGACACTAATGGAGAAGCTAACCTGCTCAAAGGGAAAGCCCATGTTCCTCATTTTTTTTTGAAAATGCACATTTGGAGCAGTTAGGTCTCGATGTGCGACTAAATAGCAGATGCAGAGTTCAAACTTTAGTACATTTACAACAAAAAAACCACAGGATTATTGAGGGAAATTAGCGACCTGATGCTACAGCCAACAATCCCTCACTTCTATTGGAGTTGCGAGATGAAACCTGGCAGTTAGGCTTCATAATCTATGAAATAACATGTTGGAGGGTGAATCTGAAATGAACAGTTTTTGTTATAAAAAAGAACACCCAAGTACCTCTGAGGATTGCACAATCGGATAGAGACCTTCTTCCTGACATTTCCAGAAGGCTTTTGTGGCACCCAGTAGCAAGAGATAATGAACTTCCAAAGACGGATCAAGTTTGTCATTGGTGGTAACAAATGACTATCTAAATATCATATGATGCCAGTGGATTAACCAAGACAGATTTTCTACGAGTGTGCATACATATATAGGAGCTTCATGATCTTAATCTTCATCTATGGCGGGTCCAGTCACTATATAATCTTGGATTTGGCTGAAGTTTGGGGGCATAATCAACTTTAATCTATTCAGGCTGGGAATGATCTCTCTAGGAATGGATTAAGCTTAACCAGTAAAGTACTTCATATGCCATGTGATGAGGCGCAAAGACATGAATTTCAGTAGTAAGAGCGTCCAGAGTAAAAACTTCATAGTGCAGGTGTGATAACGGAACGGGAAAAGAAAATGAATGAGAAGCGTTCAATAAGAGTCAAATCCCATATTGAGAGCGTATTAGGTTGAATTGAACTTTATAATGATCCAAAGAGCCTAAAAAACAACCTTGACTAGTCCTTTTGAAGTCAAAGTGCAGACATGACTAGCGATTTTCTTGAGTTGTTGCAGTTGATAAACATATATATATATATATATGAGAAGGTGCTTTCCTTTTTCCTTTATTTCTTTTAGGTCTTAGTCCAGTAGCGGATGAAAGAATTAAAATCCTAGCAATAATTTTAATGGGAATTGAAACTTATATGACGAGGATCAACTTAAAGAGCTACTGTTCTTGAAAGGCATTTGACATTGGAAAAAAGGAAAACGAGCTTTAGAGCTCATTAACCAAATTAAGACGTAACAAACCTAAACCTCATCTCACGATCCAATAAGCATATAACAAATTATACTTATCAAAAAACATTAAAAGCATATAACAAATTATAATCTGGAACAGAGGATTCACGAGAAACGAAAAGACGACCCTTCAAAGTGCCTTTTGCATGTACGTGCTGGGTGAAACGCTGGAAGAGAAAGACATTGGATGGAAAGAGATTTCACAGAAGATAGCATTGTGCTATGAGAAAGACGAGGAAGGGAAAAAAAAAATATGCGAGTTGTTTACCCTTCATTTAAGACTCTAAGTATTGCCAAATTTGTTCACATCTCCAATGAGCAAACGAAATCAGATAAGTTTTTCTATTTTCACTCATTTCCTAAGTTCCATCAAACTAAAACCAAGCTAACTCAATTGTAATCCATAAATCCAAATTCAAGCACCTAATGAAAAGACAACGCGAACAATTTAGCACATTTCCAACTAATAAACGGATCCTTTTTTCTTTATTAGGCTAATGTAAACTAAGAGAACTCGGATCCACTATCCCTGTATTGTCTTATTCGTGGAATAAATTTGAAGACAAGTGAATCCCTGAAACTTTATGGTGTTCAAATCTGTACCTTCCACATACTTTTATCTCATCCTGTCTGCCCAATTTGCAGCTAAAAAGGCACGTCGCTGCGTCGTCGATCCTTAAAAATTCATAATCAACTAAACAATCATGAGAAAATCTCAAGTGCCCAGCAATCGTACCATGTGAAAAGGCCACCAAAGTCAGCAAGACACCCAATTCTTATGAGTGCTAATCAGCGCTGACAAAAGCCCCGCACCTGAAACCAGAAGCGGCACAGAAAGCCGTCCCTTCCCATCACGAATATCGGCCAACGCCATTAGCCCATCAGCGTAGTCTTGAACAATTGAGAGCTTCTTCATCAGCTTCTTCTCCCTCAATTTCCTCAACCTCCGATCCTCTTCCCGATGCCCAATTCCCCTTGGAACCGCAATCTCAATGGTCGATTTCAAACACGACTCCTCTTTCGCAATCTGCTTCAAATCCATAAATTTCAACGAGATACTACCTATGTAGCCAATAAACTCGGCCCAGGCACTGATTTTTGCCAAATTGAGAGAGTGCTTGTTATCGATCAGACCCGTTTTCGAAAGCCAGACAAACTGTTCGACAAAGTAGTAGAGGCCCTCGCCCCCATACGAAATGATGGAGAGGACGAGTTCTTGTCTCGAATGGAAATGGGTGTTCCTCAGGGCGTTTAGGTCCTGGACAAACTTCCCAAGTCGGAAGGCTTTGCGACTCAGCCCGACACTGGTCTCGAAGCTCTTGAGTCGTCCAGTAAGGGTTAGCTTCTCAGGGAGTACGGAGGAGGCGAGGATGATCTTGGTGGCGTACCTAGAAACCTTGAGGAGCTTGTCAACGCCATCTCGCTTGGCGAGGTAGGCTTCGAGGTGGTTCAAAAAGTCTCTGTCTTTGGGAGGTGCCGGTATTGGGGTTTTCGAACTCTGCGGAGGAATCCGAGTTGTTGAAGCTTTCGAATACATGGAAATTGCAGACAGCCTGAGAGCGAGACCAGCGAAATTTTCTGGGTTGGGAAAATAGTCCAAACGTCGACTAGGACGACAGCGTTTCTTATGGAAGTGACAGGCTTATTAGGAAAGAGCAATGATGTCGTTTTTTCCATGTTCGTATAAGCTCTTCGAGGGCAAACCATAATTAGACGCGACAGCACGCGTAAGATATGTACTCCACCAATTTCGCCACTATTTTCAGGAATGCAAATGCGTACACGAAATAACTTCCCTTAATTTCTTAGCAAAAAAAGAAAAGAAAAGAAATAACTTCCCTTGATTCGCCAGCTTGTTATTGTTATGCGTGCCAATGGATCGGGTAATCCGTAACTGGGATTACGTAGGGTTCGTTTGCCATAAAAGATTTAGCAAAATTTTACACCTTTTCACAATAAAATATTACAATATAATATCTCTCTCCCATCAAATCATAATTTTTCACTACAAAAAATATAAACAATTATCACTCTTCACTTTTTCACTAAACCCAATATCTAAAATTTTAACAACACAAAAATTTTACAACACAAACCCACCCCAAGAAAAATAGACAAGACAAGGTAAACTTATACAATTTAATTTGTATCTAATGTTTTCAGTAATATAGATCTTATAATAAAATTTATTTATTATATCTATCTTTTTTTTAAATGATACAACTGGTCTTGTTTGAGCCCAATTATTTGGGGTCAATTATTTAGGTTTAATAATAAAAAAATTCATCACATAATTTTTTTAATTATAATATTTATTAAAAATCTTATCTTTTTTCACTTTTTCACCAACTCTCATTACATATCTTTACTTTATAATATTTTTCAAATTCCAATATCCAAAATTTTCACACTCAAACTAGGGATATGTTCAGTTTGAGTAAAAATGTAGGATTTTAGAGAAGTTGTGAATATTTATATTGAATATTGTTTTATTGGTGTTTGTGTAAAGTTTAGAGAGAAATGATTTGATGTAATTGTTTAATAAAAAAATATTAGAGTCATGTGAAAAAGTATAGAGAGATAAAATTTATGTTAAATAAAAAAGTAAAAAGTTATTGGAGATTGTGTAAAATGTATTGGTGTTTGTGTTTGAATTCTGAATATGTTCGGCGGTAGTTTTGTGAATGTATTTGAATCCTGAAAAAATTTAAAAAACGAACATAACCCTAATAGGGACGGAAAAATTTCTATCTGGTTAACCTTGAATTTGTACTGTACAAATCAACAATTCTTTTGTTTGAAAAATTGTATCTCGTGCTCGTTTAATTTCGAACCCGAAGTTTTGATTTTCAGGATTGTACTTGCGATCCCCGAATCAAGGTCTCACTCAATTTTGTGTTTAATAGGTGACAGAAAAAGCCTTTACGTGGCCCATTTTAATCCTACTTAATTTTATTTATGTTATTGAAATCAATAAATAAGTCAATCGTCAGTTCAATTAATTTTAGTTAAAAAATAAAATAATATTTTGTGCTCAATTAATCTTGTTTATAAGAAAAACCTAAAACTTTTTATTTTTATTTTTAGGGGCAGGTACTTATCAAATACAATAGTTTTGGGGACAGTTATGTTTCAGTGAAACTGTGAGTTTTGATACCCGTTACTAGTTAACTTCTCATCCAATTTCCTTTTTTTTCAATTTTTTAAACCATTTTAATACCAGCGGTCGGATGAGTTCATTGATGCGTTGTCACCCATCCGACGGCCGGTTAGGACCGACTCGGTAATTTCCTCTTACGAGTGAATCTGAGTCCCTCCGGTACGGAGTTCCACCCACAGTGAGATAGAAACACACCCGTTGATGGGTGGTGGAGCACCGCTACCTGTGTAGCCCAAGACGAAACCACCAGGCCCATCCCTTCTGTCCTCTTTAAGAAACCCTCAGGCAAGTATTTCGTTGGATCATTAATGTCCCCACCCACGTTGAAGAACGTACCCGAGGCACTAGCATCGGATGGCTTGCGAGCCAGCAATATGAACCATTGCTGACTGTTCCAGACCCCACGCCAACTCAGTCAACTGTGCAGCTGTTGGAGTCCCTCCACTGCCCAGTGATATGAAAAGAACTGAATCCGACGATTTCTTATCCAGCTAAGCCAGACAATCGACATCTGTTTCAGTTACCGATACTTCGGCCTGTTTGATAAGCGGCCCAATGGGGTGAACCGGTGGTGTAGGAATTTGTTGATAGAAGATGTGCTTCTCTTATTGCCTTAAGCGACGTCGGTTAAAGATCCTCCCACGAATTCAAGAATATCCCAGCTAGGGGTGAACAGAACTGGTCCGGTCTTTTTTCTTAAAATGTGGTCCGGTCCGGACCGGATAAATCCGGTTATTCGGTCCGGTCCTCTTTTATAATAAATGCGGTCCGGACCGGACCGGACCGCATTTATTAAAAAAATAAAAAAATATTTTTTTTTATATTTTTAATACAAATTATAAACATAAAACGTTTAATTTTTATCTAAACTAAAACTTAACATTTTTATATACACTTCCCATTTGAAATTAACCTAAAATTTTTTTTGAAAAAATTTTAAAAAATTGAAAAAAATTAAAACCGGACCGGACCGCATTTAGTGAAACCGGACCGGACCACTTATAAGTGGTCCGGTCCGGTCCTATATTATTTAAGGACCGCAATGCGGTCCGGACCGGAATGCGGTCCGAAAAACCGGACCGCATTCCGGTTGTGCAGCCCTAATCCCAGCTGCCATGGGCAACCGGCTGATATGGAGCAAGAGCCACTTGTATTCGTCAATCTTCCTGTTCCGCACCTGGTCCAGCAAGTCCTCGGTTTGTACCGGTGTGCAACCTGGGACTTGAATGGGTTCGGGAAGGTCAACGAACTCGCAGTCCAGTGTAGGAAGATACAAGGAGAACTCAAGAAAAGCAATCGAGGTAGCGAAGAAGGGGGATGTGCGTAGGGATGGAGAGAACGGATTGGGTCCGAACCCCATTCCGTCCGACCATCCGAATGGATAAGTTCAGCCATCCAACTGTGAAAAATGCCTGAGCAGTGGCTGCTCGGGCAGGTGTGGGTCCTGCCCTCGGTAATTCCACCGTTGGATGGCTGAACTTTCATCCATTGACGAAATGGAGTTCGGACCCGATCCGTTTCCAGGGATGGAAAGCTCCCTGCATATTTCAAAAGCTTGGGTAGAGAATAAATCAATGACTAGAGCCTGAGGTTTGCCCAGCTCGATTAGCACTGACTTCAGAGACAGCAGGCTCTCCTGTACGATGATAGATAGCCGGGTAAGCAGCAGAGTTTCTTCACTTACCAGGGCCGAAATATTAGCAGGTGCGAGGTCAATGACGTCAAGGCCTGGAGGGAGTGTAGATGAGTGAAGTAGCTGGTTTTGGGCAGCGGAAGCTTCAATGGTGATTTGGAGGAAGCTGACATGAATGTCGTGATGAACCACAAGTCGCTTGGCAAACTCGAGGAGGGGAATAAAGTGCCCCATCCCCGGACCTGAGAGGACTGCAACGTGGGGCTTCGACGTTTCAGATTCAACTCCCACTATGGCTGTTAGTTTGCGAGTTGTGCTTGTGGCTGGAGAGTCCTCCTCGCCTGGTCATTCCCTAAGTATTTATGCAGTGTGAGAGCCGGGCATGCAAGAGGTAGAACAAAGAACAAAGAACAAAGAATTAGTTTCGCGTCTCAATACAGCACTAAATGGCTTAGGCGGAAGGAGAATACGACTAATAGGTAAATCTGCATGGCATGTACAGCCAAAGGAAAATAAGAATCGAAGCCGTGGTACCATGTACTGCCACTAGCATTAGATGAGGAGTAATGTCTCTGATTCTCTATCCTTCGGTACAAAAAAAAAAATCCTTCCTTTGAAAAATTAGATCCTCTCTCTGTGCATAGCTTCTCTGATGCCCCAAAGGTCACAGTCCGAGGAGTCCCTGATCACTGCCGTCATCCACCATTTCCTTTTTTTTTTCCTGCCCCAATAAATTGTAAATGTAGTCTAAAAAAACAAGCATGAGTCTGGAGTACTGCTACATATATAGATCCCGAGCGTTTTCTGGCTTCTACTTCATGTTAATTTGTTTTTACACGAGATAATGTAAACCGGCAAAAGGAATATTTCAAGGGCGAATATTTGACACTATGAATGGAGGTCCCGAAGCAGCTGACATATATATATATATATATATATACATAAGTGGATTAGTACAGCTGGTAGTGGTCCAATCCATGACTTTTATGCCTTCTACTAATTGATCTCTTATGCTTTAATTCTTCTAGCTGCACGATTCCCCTTCTCATGGAGGTTATGGGCCCTGACTTCAAGGCCCATTTCCATCTTCAAAGTCCAGCCCATAAATTAGAACTTTCGGGACTGACCAGGTCGTATAGCCGTTAGGTATCCACCATCCACCCTCCCCTTTTGGCGAGCCTTTGGATTCTTTTTGTTAACGGTAAAGGAACTTCTTCCCCCACCAAGCTATTGGCCACACGGCACCCATTTGCCCTTACCAACTGAATGCGACTCGTTGCCTAAAGGTTCGCTCGCTATTCCATTCCACCGGCTCCCACTTCGCTTCTATCTCGGATTGAAATACCATAAATACCCAACTCACTCGTTACGAATTACTCCCCCTCAACTCTTGTCGGCAGCCAAGGACGACGAGACAAAAAAAGAAAATTAACAAGATAGACGAACCAAAGACGCTGGCATTATTGCAATTTCAAGTCACCAGGTGTGGGAAATTCGGCATTCGGCCCAAATTGAACTTTCCCTTTCGAAACCGAAACGGTAAAAGCCTAAAAGGTCACGCACACGCCAGTACTGTCACCGACTGTGACCGGTAGCTTACCCCACTACACCAACGTTTTTAAAAACCTCAAAGAAGCTCCATTCACCCGTCGTTTTGCGCCCTCTTGCTCAGTGACAGTCAGTCCTCTCTCCCTCCGCTCCATCCCTCCTCTGTTTCTCCCTCTCTGCTCCTGAACCTGAACTCCCTTCTATTCTCTCCAAAAGTTTGCACCATTTTCACCCTCGATTCATACCCTGAGACCTGAGTTACTGTCTCGCTGCAAATAGTCAAGAAACTTCACCCTGGGCCTTAAGTAACGAATCCATTGTTAAAGAGAATTTTGGCATAACCTTCGTCGTTATAGAACAGTTGGAACTTTTTAAGTATAACATATTCTGTAGCAATGTCTGTGGCTACTAAGCTTCAGGTATCCGCTAAACCAGTTTCCGAAGCCCGAGCCATTCTCTGTCCGGCGGGTAACAGAGTTAGGGTTTCCGATGAACCGAAAAGGAAGCCTGAGCATCCAAAAAAGCCGCAGAGGCCGAGGAAGCCGGCTTCCGAAATTCTGGAACCAGCCGTGCGGAACAATATCTCGGTCGACAGCTCGTGCTCCTCGGATTCTTCTTCTAGCAGTTCGTCCGCGAAAAAGACGGTGAAGCCTAGAACGGTGAGGCGCAACGGGTTTAAGCCTGCAAAGGTTGTTCCGGAGGGTGGCGAGGCCGTCGCATTGTCGTCCCCGAAGATTTCCGGTCCGCCAAAACGGTGCGATTGGATAACACCATACTCTGGTGAGTAAGTTATGCTTTGCTGCTTAAATTCTTTGTATTCCTTTTAGGTTTGAATTCTTTTGTCTTATATTCTTTGGATGCGACTAATGTTTGGAGAGCTATTTCCTATTAAAAATGGTTTCGGCTATTATCAACTACAATATTGGGAACATTCTGTTTCTGGTTTTGTTAGTCCACTCTCTCTTTCTTTCTTTCTTTTTCTAACGGGCACAAAGAAACAAAGCAGCAACGTTAAAAAAAAACTTAATTTCATGCTGTTTTGATGTAAGAAAAATCGCTTTTTTCGGATAACAAAACAAAACAGGCCCTTAAAGTGCTTCCAATGCTCGTTTTTTAGTAGCGTTATTTAATAAGCAGCATGAAGTATTTCCGTTTCAATAATTAGTAGTTGGCATTATTCACCGCTAAAACTTGCTTTGACTTGTGACAATTGCTATGAACCTGCTTTGGGTTTTTGCACTTTCCATTGTTTAAGCAAGACGAATGGGAGTGTTTCTCTCACCTTGCATAGCATTCGTCTCACATCAATTGAAGAGCCCTTTCCAATGTTGAAAGGGATTTAGCCAATTAAGGGCTTATGTGATGCTGACACGTGAAACTGAAGTCATTAGTGCAAGTGGAAACATCATGCTATATATGATTTTATGGGAAT
This sequence comes from Myrica gale, assembly GCA_963930655.1. NCBI lineage: Eukaryota > Viridiplantae > Streptophyta > Magnoliopsida > Fagales > Myricaceae > Myrica > Myrica gale. Next base: position 5,252,922 of record OZ005599.1, read on the forward strand.
TGATTGCTGATGTGTTAGTACTTTTTCGTATCCTTAGAAAACCATCTGGTTTTGGTGGGAGCGGTAAAAAAATTCGCGAAGAATATAGACAAGGTTAATAAACTAGTTATAAGCAGCATTTTTTTACCGCGAGCGTGCTTCAGTATGCAGAAACCAAGCAACGCCTGGACAAATCCTATCCATAATGGTACTGTACTGATAGGGTTCACTTCTGAAATTGATAGCGGGTAGGAGTAGCAGTTTAGCATATTCATTTTGTATCCAAATAGTTGGAGAAACTATTCCAGCTGATTTGTGGAACATAATGCAGTATTGGCTTGATTTTGATTATGGAACAGCTGATTTAGAAAAAAAGAAGAAGATTATGGAACAACTGTATGTGTCACCTTGGGTACGAAAGATTGTTAGGTGGCGAACAATGGTTATCGGATCCTCCTAAGCTTAACAGTTTTAGGGAAGGCCGGACCAATAAACTTGTAATTCCTGATTATCAGGCTAGGATTACTATGTCTAGACTGTTCACCCCTGCTAGCAGAATTGACACGCTGAGCAATATCAAAGGACATATGGGACAGTTCAACCTCTACTTGAGCAATTCACGTCTGTTTATTAAGCTATAATCATCTCTAACATAAAAATTCATTTAGAAAAAGAGATTATCTGTTGCAGTTATTTGCTATGGAATTGCACCATTTTATTTTTTCACTTGGGTTTACTGCCAGATAATCCTCTTTCCTCCTCACATTTGTCACGAGTCTACATGTGTCTTTTTTTTTTGCAGTTCTCTTTTATAGTCATTTAAGAACTATTTTCGTGAAGCTTTAATCTCTCTTGCATTCTGGGGTTTAAGTTATGCATCCAATTCACCTACACAAATGAGTTATTAAGGTTAAAATTGTGTCGTCTCATATACCAGAAGGCTAATTCAATGGAATTCACCTTCTTGGTGTTTTTTCTGTGACAGACCCAAATTATACTCTTTTCCACGATGAGGAATGGGGGGTTCCAGTTTATGATGACCAGAAGTTGTTTGAGCTGCTTGTCTTTTCACAAGCATTAGCAGAACTAAGCTGGCCGGCAATTCTTGATAAGAGAGATATTTTCAGGTTTTTTTTCTCTTTTAACTTTTGCTCTCTCTGCTATTCATTAACAATTTTGCTTCAAATAACATACCATGTGATGTTTACTTCTTGAATCATTTGACAGGAAACTTCTTGACAATTTTGACCTGTCATCCGTTGCACAGTTTACTGAGAAGAAGTTGATGTCCTTGACAGTAAATGGAAGCCTGTTGCTCTCTGAACCAAAGCTCCGTGCAGTTGTAGAGAATTCTAAACAAATGCTTAAGGTAATCAATAATCAGGTCAAGGCATAGAGAGTCGGCAAACTTGATATAAATATCTGATATTTCTAGTTGATGGATTTTGGATCTAAGTGTCCTCTTTTTGCCCAACACAAAATCAATATAATTTGTTCCGATATTTTAAGATTGCATGAATGCAAAACAGTCAAAGTTGAAAACGTGAAAATCTTGACTTTCTCTATATAAGTTTGAAATATTCGTCTTGACTCCCATTTCCGCCCAGGGAAACTATGCGTCAGAGTCGAGGATTTGTGAACCAAAATTGTTAAAAGTTATACCTTTTCTGCACGAACAGATTTCTGAAATTATACATATCTATATGGTTCACATCTTGCAGATTCAGCAGGAGTTTGGTTCCTTCAGTAACTATTGCTGGAGCTTTGTTAACCACAAGCCAATAAGAAATGGGTTTCGTTATGCACGTCAAGTACCAGCAAAGACACCAAAAGCCGAACTCATAAGCAAGGATTTGATGAAGAGAGGCTTCCGTTGTGTTGGACCGACAGTTGTGTATTCATTCATGCAAGTGGCAGGAATTGTCAATGATCATCTCTTAACGTGCTTCAGATACCAGGAGTACTATTCAGGAGATGCAGGTACTAACTGAAGCTCTGGAGAATACATAGTTATCTCAGGAATGAATTGCCTAAGAGCAAGAATGTTCCTGACTAATAACACAGATCCAATTCATTAGGAAACGTATGGTTCATGGTTTCTTGCATGGTCGTGCTTTCTTCACCTGCATGAGTGCTTCAGTATTGTTTAACCCAACCCTAAACTATGTGTGTTATCGCTCCCGTGTAGAGTCATAATTTGATGCTGTTTGACAGTGTATGCTCCACGTTAACATCCCCAAATGTTCTGCTCATCTTGATGTTGTTAGTATACCGTTTGTATAGAAATTGTTTGTAGAAAAGATCCCCTAAACTTGCTGTTCTTCTCACCTGACCATCTGTAAGCAAGTTCCATTACTATGGCAAACCTATGCGATTAATTGGTTTTTGTGGATAATAGTGCATTCTGTTATCAATTTTTATTGTTTGGATGGTTAGTGAAAGGAAACGGAGCGGGGGGATTAAGTTTGCCAACAAATTTGAATAAGAAGTCCTGACATTTCTGGCTTTGGGAAGGAATGGAGTGAGAGAGGCCCTCTTCTCATGGAGTTCCTCGTTTAGGAACGGAGAATGGAGGAAGGAATGTAGTTAGACTCTATGAAATTGCCTTAAGGTAGGACCGGTTTTATCGATGTGTGGAACGCTTCCTTCTCAACGTGCAGAATAAAGCGTGACATGATTGAGAGAGAAGTGAGACCAATTCATCCCCCAAGACAGGGGCAAGCCACATGCCCCCCCCCCCCCCCGAATGACATCGAAGCCAGCCTCCAGGAAACATGCGGACAGAATTGAAGTTGTCTGTGTGCGATGCACTGCATGAAGAAGAAAAATTAGAACTAGGAATAGAAGAGTGTACCTTCCTCTCGAAGATACATTTTATAGTGTTTATATGATTAATTTAAATTATACTTTGCAACCTGTCTTTGTACTCTAAATTATCACATTTGAGGAAATTGTAATCCAAATTATCAACACTCTCATATTTTACACCCCACAATACAATTTAACCGTAAAGATTGCTCCACATTTGAGTTTTATTTTGCCCATAAACTAATTTTAAGGTTAAATTCACTTTGCACTCCTTATGTTTGGGAGTATTGACACATTACACCCTAATGTTATATTTTTATTTTTGAGACATTGAGCCAATTATATTATCTATCTCAACGATTTGCACCAATGAGTGAAATTAAACATCAAATTAAACATTAATCGTATCGCCCTTGCCATTGCTAAGATATTGAGAGAGGAATTTGCCTGTAAGGACTTCAAGAATTATGATTCCAAGAAAATAAACATTTGCCTTTGGAGAGAGATGCTGATATTGTACATATTCAGGTGATCTGTAGGCAAACATTGTTTGAGATTCAAGGGCGATACGATAATCTAACAAGGACTGAGGTTACGTGAGAGACACGTGTAAATAATTACCGTCTAATTTGACGCTTAATTTCACTCCGGAGTGCAAATTGTTAGGAGAGATAACATAATGAATTCAATGTCTCCAAAATAAAATATTGAGGTGCTAATTTTAACAGTAGAATCTCAACATGATTGTATAACATAAATTATTAATAGTTTGGGATACGTGTCAAATTTGATAATTTGGAGTGCAAATTGCAAGAGACGCAGTAATAAGAGAGTTTTATTTTGCCTATATAATTTTGTCTGGTTCTCTAAGAGTCCATAGACGTGTCAGTATCTAGTAAAACCAATCACAAACAGCTCTACTACGAACCCTTGCTAAAACATCCACAAACAATTAAATTAAGTTTTTTTTAATCCCTAAATGAAAGAATTACACTCCAAATGACTAGTTTGGTTCAAAGATACGCAAATTCACAGTGAAAAGAAGCGAGTTACAACTGCAAAATGTAGTTGAATCCAAAGCTGAGTGAACCATAAACCAGCAGACGGCCTCTTTTCATCTATTTCTCCATAACCAACATTAGACATTCCCACTAGTACACTAGTTCTTAGCCTTCCCGTTCCCAAGTGTGAGCTCCAGATCATCCAATCCTGCATCGTGAATCTTCTCTCCAACCCATGGCTTAACCTGCCCACCCCCAAAGTCGAACTCTGCACCTCTCCCCCTCTCATTGATCACAGTGGGAACAGTTTGCGGAGCAACAGGTTTCACAAGGTTAAAGGTAGGAGAGGTCGGTAATGCAGATGTAGAGAGAGTATACGCTTGGAAGTTCATCCATTGGCCGGAATCAATAGTTGATGAATCAGACTCGTCACATTCGGGTATGGTGGCCGGCGTATAAAGCTGACGGTGAGTTGGGCTTGCAGGGGCAGAAATAGCACCAAAAGGGTAACCAAATGAGGCCATGGATGCTTTGGCAATGGACTCCCAGTTAGGGATTGGTTTAGGATTTCTTGAAGTTGGTGATGAGAGAGGAGGGGTTACAGGGGCGCTATTCGAGATCCGCAGAGGAGGAAGAGAGGAAGGAATGGCATTCCGGATAAACGGAATGAGGATAGATGAATTGTTGGCACCATTACGAGACGGACTGGGGAAGGAAGACGAGGAGGGACTGGCTTGGTAAGATGGAATTGGGCTTGGGAAGGCGGAAGATAGAGGGCTGGGATTCTGAGAAGCGTATGGGGTGATTTTGGTGGAAGTGCCTGCCAGATCGCTTGGAGGCCGCCGGCTTCCCTGTAAAATACCAAAACGCGATACATTTACTTCCTTGTGTCAGGACATGTCTACTAAGACAATACTAGAGCAATGCCTGTAAATTGAGCAGTTTATGGACAACATTCTTCATCAATTCAGGTTTTATTTCTTTACGGAAAATCTGATTACCTAGACAATAAGGATCAAGAACCGAAAACAGGGTATAATGGCTTCTTTGATTGCATTTTCCTGTATGAAATTCTTTCTTCGGGAAAAGGGACTATCAATCTACGAGCTGTGAACTGATCTACTACGGCTTCTGTGATTTCTCTAGCACTGAAAATCCCCTCGCTCTAAACAATGAAAAGAGAACTAAGTGGAAGCTAAGCTCAAAGAATGGTACTAACTGGTAAAACCACCTTTTAAGATTTATCCTATGTAAGAAGAAACAATCCGAAAGATTCTCAGAATCTCCGCGATTACTAGGCTCTCGGACCAAATCCCAGAAAATATAGTGAAAACTAAAAACAACAAAGGTGGATCCAACAAATGTAACCCATTTCTTCTCAAATAATTTTCTGCAGATAAATCACCGAACCGAAATGCGTTGCACTGGAGATAGATCTAAAGACATATAAAATAAGCCCAGAAAAACAGAGAGAGAGCATATTGGTCAACAAGAAAGATAGAAAAAGTAACCGGTTTTGCTTACCTTGCGATAGGTGGTGCCGTCTTCTTCGACAGTCCAGCCAGCTTCGGCGCAAAGAGCCTTCAAGACCTCGTTGTTGTCGCAGTGTTTGGGCAAATTGAAGTTCCCCTGAGCTCTCAGCCCCGAGTATATCTTCGCCGCTATGGCTCTCCTCCTCCTCTCTCTCCTCCTGTTGTTCTCTCTCTCCCTCCACGACGGCTTCCTCCTTGACATCGTCGCTGACGTCGCCCCGTCTGACGTCATTTTCCGGCAAAACTCTCTCTATCTCTCTTCCTAAGTCTCAGTTGTCTCGGGAAGCGTGGCTGTGTTGCATCGCAGGTGATTTAAACCCAGTAAAAGTGTGGGAGAGAGAGAGAGAGAGAGGTACTCACGAGGACTACGCTTGCGTTTATTCGCTGTTTTGTATAGAAGAATCTCTCTCTGTGTCTGACCGAAAGATAAAGCTGATTTCTGGAAACATTCATCTACGTGCTGGGACAAAGAAGTTACTGTATTCTGGTCTCCTGATTGGTGGAAAACTAAGTACTTTTGACGTGGACTAAGATGTATAGCTCTTGGATTAGAAAACTATGTTCTTGAGTGCACGCTAGTATATTTCAATCTGCCCGACAGAGTTGAGATCGCCGCGTGTAGGGTTCATGTAACCGCCTTCTGATGACCTAATTATTTCTAGAGTGGGTCCAACTTGTCTAGTGGGACCCGCGGACACCTTTCGATTTCTCAGTCATCCGATGGAACTCAGAACTCCGGATGAGAGCACAAAGTGGGGAGGATAAAACGACCGATTCATGCAAAGGAGGAGCCGCGCTGTCGCGGTTCTTTTGTTTCTCTATTTAGGAGTCAAAGATTGCTGCTGAAAAGCTGACGAACCTTTTTTTTTTGTTCATTCTCTAATTGTGGACCTGGGCCTTTACGTTGGACTGCTAGAGCCCAGCCCAAATTCACATCGAGATTCTTTTCTTTTAAACTTGGGGCCGTTTTCACTCGGGCATATCCATTGCAGACCATTTGGGTATTTGTTGTTGTACATGTACACGTGTATTCTGCTACCAATCGTTGTCGAGGTACATTTCTTTCTTTTTTTGGGTAACTCTTTAGGTAACGAAAATACTTCTTTTGTTTTGGTCGAGAAGGGAAAAATATTGGAAAATAAAGTGCATAATTTCCCAGCTTAATGTGGCAAGCATGAAAATGTAGCTGTTATTGTGATTGTTTGTAACTTTTTTCTGTAACGGCGACCCCTGAATTTTCGACCGACCCTACAGCCCGATGTTTGAGTTCTGCAAAGTTAACTTGTCTGTGTAATTCCTCTTGATTAAATTAATGTACTTGATTATGGATAATTCTATCAAATAGGGAAAATTAATTGCTAATAATCAGCGTGGTTAGCTACTGCATATGTAGTTTTTCTTCTTCTTTGGGTTAAGTCCTGGATGTGTAGTTAATATCATGTACTTGTGCCCTTGGCTTATTCTATTCTATATATCCAACTCATGCGTTGGCAAAGCTGACTATAATTATTCTTGTTAAAGACTAATTAATGGTCTGCAATATAACTCAGTCTTAGGACCCTCTATGCCGGATTTTATTTTTATTTTTCGTTAAGCACAATGAATGTTTTGATCCCACAAGGTCGTTAGCTTCATCAAAGAGGTGCGACCATCATGTTCATTCCACGTGATGGGATTACTCAACACTCTGGGTTAACTCTCCCACTCCCAGTCTCTTCGCCTGGTTACTGTAAAAAGGAATGCTCTTTCTTTCCCAAGCTGTGACTGCTCAGTATAAGCTAAATGCAGGCGTATATATATCCAAGAATGACCTCTTAGATAAAAGAACATAACACTTCCGGGTTGATTTGAACTTAAAACATCAACCTAAATTCTCATCCCATTGTCATCTGGGTCACTGAGCTCAATAACATTTCTCACCATACATTTGATTCTAATACAGTAAAAACAAGCTCCCGTTTGATTCTAGACCGTCCAAATCACCAAAAATAAAACCTAAGCAGCGAGTAAACTTTCCGTGAAACAAATGGCAACAAATTAAATATGATAATCAACTGGTCCAGATATATCATATCATTCATCTATTGCATACTAAAATATCTGAACTCCTGAAAGTGAAGTGGTTCATTTCCCCAAGAAGTCCATCCCGAAGTCATTTCTCTAGCAAATAGTTCTAGACATCGAGGAGGCTTGAACCCAGGAACATACTCCAGAAGCAACCCTAAAACGAAGTACATGAGTAGATGTTATTCCATGACTACATAAATCTTGCAAAAACTAGAGTACAATATGATCCTGTTTTGTGACAAATAGAAACATATCAATATATCCCCAAGTGCGTGTTTAAATATTATCAAGTTATATCGTTTCAAGAGAAGAGTACCTCCAATTGGAGGCTTCCTTGAGTAATCTCCAGGGATGCTAATAATTATCTGATTATGTTGAACAGCTTGAAATATTGAAAGGTATTTAGAATCCATTGCCTGCAAGGACCAATAGCACAAGTGGTAAACATATCAAAGAAGAAACAACCTGAACCAAAAGGCATCAATAAAAATGTCCACGGGGTTGTCTGCAGTAAGTAGGCTAACCTCACTATGGCAGTGGCCCACTAGAAGGCATTCATATGGCCTATGATGAAAGAGGTCTAAATCATTAATCAACGACCCATCTGCTTTCACCTGCAAGACTCAAGTAATATGATAATGTTGGCTATCAATGAGATATGATTTGGTGGTCATATTTACATGCGATTTGATTTGGGGCTATGATTGTTTCCTTATATATTCTAGCTGTAACTATGGTCACGGGAAATGAATTATATATGGGCTGTTGATTATTCCCTTGTATAGTGTAGGTCGATTCCTTGTATTGTGGGAAACCTATGAGAAAGGGCATTCAGACCAATTGACATGGTATCAGAGCCTCCAATCTGATTTCCGTCTCTTTGTGGTTGTAATCACTGTGTGCGATTTTCATCGCAACTTTAGAGGGGTGTGGGAAATTTCTGTTGGTTTTTGTGGAGGTTTCGGGCTTCCAAGTCTGTGGGTGATTCTCGGTGACTCTCTGAGGTGGTTGTCGGCGCATCTAGATGGCTGGGTGGTGCTAACTAGTGGCTGTCGGCACTAGCAGTGGTGGTTGAGGTGACTGTCGACACTTTCGGTGATCCTCGGTGTCTGGGTGGTGGTCCTCTGTGGTTAGTCGACATCTTCTGTGGTGGCTGGGGTTGCTGTCGGCAACTTCCGTGGTGGCAGTGGAGATATCGACACTTCTGTGTGTGGGTCTTTGTCTCGGTGTGGTTGGGGAAGTGTTTTGTGAGGCTTCGATAGCTTGTAATAGTAGCTGTCGAGATTGTGCTGGGAGGTTGGTTCTCATAATTTGCATTTGGGCTGGCTTGTGTTGTTGGACCTATTTTGTAGGGACAGAGATTGATGTCGATTTTCTCTGTTGTCCCTTGGGCCGACTGTGGCTATTATTTTTTGGCGTGGGCATCTTCGTTGGAGTGCGACATGTCTCTACTTGGCAGCTCCAGGTCTTGTTTTTTATTGGGCTCTTGTTGTTGGGTTGTTTCTGTGAGTGGGCTGCCTTTTATGTGAGTCTTGTTATGTTTCTTTCTTACTGGGCTCTTGTTGCTGTGTTTCTTACGTCACTGTGAATCTTACTCTTGCTGATTTCATTATGTCTGGCGAAAATATTCTTGTTCGTTTTAATGGAAAAAATTACTCGACTTGGGAGTTTCAATTTAAGATATTTTTGAAAGGCAAGGAATTGTGGGGTCATATTGATGGCACTACTAAAATTCCCACTGATGCCAAGGAGCTGGCTCAATGGGAAACTCGGGATGCCAAAATTGTTTCTTGGCTATTAGGGTCATTGAGCCTCATCTCGTGAACAATCTCCGTTGTTTTACTACTACGAAGGAGATGTGGGATTATTTGCGTCGCATTTATTTTCAAGCCAGCAATGCTCGGAGGCTTCAATTGGAGTTCGAGATCGCCAATTACAGCCAAGGTAATTTACCTATTGAACAGTTCTATGCTGGCTTTATTAACCTTTGGACAGAGTATTCTAGTATTGTTCATTCCAAGGTACCTACAGGGGCTCTTGCGGCTCTTCGAGAGGTTCATGCTGAGAGCCAAAAAGATCAATTTTTTATGAAACTTCGCCCTGAGTTTGAACCGGCACGCGCTGGTTTGATGAATCGTGATCCTGTACCTTCCTTGGATGTATGTTTTGGTGAGTTGTTGCGTGAAGAGCAGCGTTTGTCCACACAATTTGGTATGATCCCTGAGAAAGCCACTTCTGAGGTGGTAAATGTTGCCTATGCTACCCAAAGTCGAGGTAAAGATAAGCTCCAATGTTTCAGCTGCAACGAGCTTGGTCACATGGCCCGGAATTGTCCGAAGAAAGTTTGTTGCTGCTGCAAGAAAGCCGGTCACATCATTAAGGATTGTCGGGTCCGACCTCAAAATCGCACCTCTCACGCCCTTCAAGCTGATGTTCAGTCATCCTCTCCGGTTGCATCAACCCCCGTCAGCACTGATTCCACAGTCCTCACACCCGCCATGGTGCAACAAATGCAGCAGATGATTGTCTCTGCTTTATCTGCCTTAGGACTTCAAGGTAAGGGTACTCCGCTTCCTTCTCCTTGGTTTGTTGATTCAGGTGCCTCTAATCACATGACTGGTAGTTCGATGGGTCTGCATGATGTGCGTAAGTATGAGGGCGATCAACATATTCGGATTGCTGATGGTAGTACCCTTCCTATCACTGCTACTGGTAATTTGGGACCTTCCTTCCGTGATATCTTTGTCTCTCCTGACTTATCTACAAGTTTGATTTCTGTTGGCCAATTGGTGGATCATAATTGTGATGTTCATTTCTCTCGTGGTGGTTGTGTTGTGCATGATCAGGTGTCGGGGACGGTGATCGCGAAAGGGCCTAAAGTGGGACGCTTGTTTCCATTGATCATTTTACAATTTTCTCTTCCCACTGTTACGTCTCTCATGTGTACGGCTACTGATTCTCATAGTGTGATCTGGCATAAGAAATTGGGACATCCCAATTCTGTTGTCTTGAATCATCTTATTAAACCTGGCTTTTTGGGCAATAAAGATTTGTTTCTGTCTTCTCCTGTGTCTTTTGATTGTGCCACTTGTCGTCTTGCCAAAAGCAAGACCTTACCTTTTCCCTCGCATTTTCATTATCGTTATTTTGTAGTTTTGAGATTATTCATATTGATGTGTGGGGAATGAGTCTTGTTCCTTCGCATTGTCATTATCACTATTTTGTGACATTTATAGATGACTACAATCGTTTTACTTGGATATATTTTCTCCGCTCTAAAGCTGATGTGTTTTCTGTCTTCCAAACTTTTGTTGCCTTTGTTGCAACACAGTTTGATACTCGCATTCGCGTCTTACGCTCCGACTCTGAGGGAGAATACATGTCTCATTCTTTCCAATCATATTTTCAACAACAGGAGATTGTTTCTCAACGATCTTGCCCTTATACTCCTCAGCAAAATCGGGTCGCTGAGCGTAAGAATCGACATCTCTAACATATTGTTCATTCTTTGTTGCTTGAATCCTCTGTGCCTCCGAAATTTTGGGTAGAAGCTTTATCCACTGCTATTTATTTGATCAATCGTTTGCCTACTCCTGTTCTCAACTATGAGTCTCCCTATTTTCGGTTGTTTGCCATTACACCTGAGTATCAGTCTCTTCATACTTTTGGGTGTGTTTGACTTGTTCATCTCCCTCTTACTGAACAACACAAACTTGCTGCCCAGTCTGTTAAGTGTGCTTTTATGGGGTATAACACTGTGCATAAAGGTTTTGTTTGCTATGATGTTGTGGCAAACAAATTTAGGGTCTCTCGTAATGTGATTTTCTTCGAAAAACAATATTTTTTCCAGACCCATATTATTTCTGATCCTTCTCTTGCTCTACTTCCTTCGTTTGATGATGTTCCTCCTCCTTTTGAGCGTTTCAAACCAGGTCTTGTGTATCGCCGTCGTCCTCTGCTTCCTATGCCGCCCCTTCCTGACGCTGCTTCCCCCTCTGATCTTGTGCTGCCTCAATCTCGTGGTTCCACTAGTGTTTCCCGCGCACCGGATAGGTATGGCTTTCCTCCTACCTCGCTTTCTGCCACTATTGATTCTATTGTTGTTTCGCATTCCTATACTCAGGCAGCCACCCAAGCTTGCTGGCAACAGGCCATGCAGGAAGAGATTCAGGCCCTTCAAGATAATCATACTTGGGACATTGTGTCTTGGCCCCATGGTATCAAACCTATTGGCTGCAAATGGGTGTACTTTGTTAAGTTTCGGTCTGATGGCTCATTAGACCAATATAAGGCCCGTCTTGTGGCACTTGGCAATCGTCAGGAGTATGGTATTGATTACGATGAGACGTTTGCCCCGGTTGCTAAGATAACTACGGTACAAACCATTTTGGCAATTGCTGCTTCAAAAGGGTGGCATCTTCGGCAGATGGATGTGAAGAACGTCTTTCTTCATGGTGACCTTAAGGAAGAAATCTATATGACTCCGCCTCCTGGCATGTTTACCAATCTTTCCACTGAGGTTTGTCGGTTGAATAGATCTTTGTATGGGCTCAAACAGGCACCCCGCGCTTGGTTTGAAAAATTTCTTTCTACACTTCTTGCATTTCATTTTGTTCAGAGTCAATATGATTCTTCTCTTTTTCTGCGTAAGAATGCTACAGGAATTGTCTTGCTTCGGAATTGTCTTGCTTCTTGTGTATGTTGAAGACATTGTCATTATTGGTTTCGACGCTCTTTTGCTTCAGCAGTTGCAATATCTCAAAGCTTCTTTTCATATGAAAGATCTTGGGCCTTTACAATATTTTCTTGGGCTTGAGGTGCAGTTTTCTCAGGGGAGGTATATTTGTCCATCAGCACAAATATACGCACGAGGTTATTTCTTTGGCTGGCCTTGAATCCAGCTACTCGGTCCTCACTCCGTTGGAGGTGAACCTGAAACTTCGTCAGGATGAGGGCGAGCTTCTTTCTGATCCGTCCTTGTATCGCCAGCTCGTCGGGAGTTTAAACTATTTAACGATCACTCGACCTGATATTTCATTTGCTGTCCAACAGGTAAGTCAATTTATGCAGGCTCCTCGACATCTACACTTGGCAGCTGTTATTCTTCGTTATCTTAGGGGCACTTCTACTCGTAGTTTGTTCTTCCCTTAAGGGATCCTCTTTACACTTATCGGGGTATAGTGATGCTGACTGGGCTGGTTGCGCTGATACGCGTCGGTCTGTTACTGGTTGGTGCATGTTCTTAGGCACTGCACTCATTTCTTGGAAGAGTAAGAAGCAGGATCGCGTATCAAAATCCTCGACTGAGTCTGAGTATCGTGCTATGTCCTCTGCCTGTTCTGAGATCACGTGGCTTCGCGGTCTATACTCTATTGGCAGAACTTGGTTTTCCTCAGCTTGCTTCTACCCCTCTCCATGCTGACAACACTAATGTGATTCAGATTGCTGTCAATCCTGTTTTTCATGAGCGCACTAAGCATATTGAAGTCGATTGTCACTCCATCCGTGAAGCTCTTGACCAACATGTTATTCATCTTCCTCACATTTCCACCAAACATCAGACTGCTGATGTGATTACTAAGGCTTTTACTCGTCATCGCCATCAGTTCTTGATTGACAAATTGATGCTTCTTGATCAGCCAGCATCAATTTGAGGGGGGTATCAATGAGATATGATTTAGTGATATGATTCGGTGGTCATATTTACATGAGATTTGATTTGGGGCTATGATTGTGTCCATATATATTCTAGCTGTAACTATGGTAATGGGAAATGAATTATATATGGGCTTTTGATTATTCCCTTGTATAGTGTAGGTCGATTCCTTGTATTGTGGGAAACCTATGTAAATCTTTGTCTATATAATGAAAGAGAAACCCGAGAGAAAGGGCATTCAGACCAATTGACATTGGCATCATAAGTCAAATATCCATACTACTTATCCACTTGGGGAGAGAGAGAGAGAGAGAGAGAGATCACCTTCAACCAATAAAACATGGTCATATGTCTAACTCCCCACGGAGGAAATAGCTCTTTCTCAATGAAACCACGCAGTTTCTCCCTGTTGGTCATCCAAAAAGGCCACAAACCCTCCGTCTTTGTGAGTAAGTTGCTTGATAGGAAGAGATAAAAGATACCAGTTGGGCAAAGTTGGGTACCTATAATGGCAACAGAAGAAAGATATAACCATTATGGACATTCTTAAAACTCTATTTAACCCACGTTGCAGAAACCTTGGTCACAAGCTTGCAGCTCGTAAACGATATTATCACAGACCTATAACTGCGAAATCACAGCATGCCGTCCACAACTTAAGTGTATGGATTAGAAAACCAAAAATCTTCCATAGTCATCTATACCTCATCAATTTTCCATACTATAGATTGAGCTACCAAAATCTAAATCTACTACGGAGATTTTCTACTCCGCTTTATTTATTAAATGAAACAACTTACTTACATTTTCATAGTTCCCCTCCAATGCCACACAATTCTCAAAGTTAACTGCCTCAACAACAATTATCTCTACACTATATGAAGAGAAGTGCCTTATTTTCAAAGGACTTGTCTTTATGAAACACATGCTCGAGATACAAGAGTGCATCCACAAGGGCTTGTGGATGAATTTTCTGAAGCTTGCAAATTCTGTAAAGCTAGATAGCATGCACATTAGCCCAAGAAACAGCCATACCTTAACTTCTGATGGGCACTTCCATTTTCCCATGGTGGATCAACCACTATAAGATTGAAACCGCAACTAGACTCTGCTGCACAGAACACTAATTTAGTCAATTTAGCACAAACAACAATAGAAATGGAACAAGAGATTAATTGATGGCTAACCAAAAATGCTACTGACTATATGATAACCCACGGTAAGAAATGTGCACCCTATACACTTATCAGCTTATCATTAGATTCCCGAGAATATCAACCCCAACAAAAGGGTCAACATATCTCTAGCCAATCTAGCATATTGTTATGATTTTCATAAGATAAGCAAGATCTGTATTAGTCAGGAAGAACCTTTGGTTATTCGTCCAAAAAAATTCAAATTTCAACAGTTCTCATTCCCCTGATTTTCCTTCAGATCTCCGAGCAAATGGAGTTGACAACAAATCATGTAGCACTTATTGGTTATGAAAAATTACCTCCGTCAGCAGTTGGCTTCTCATGTTGATGGAAATTGAGAGTAATCTCATACAAAGGGGATTGCCAGTCCTGTCCCAATTCAACAAAGGTTGTTGTAGACCACTAGGCGATTGCGAATCCCCACATCCTTGCAAAGGATCGAAATCACCCCGCAGATTGCTCATGACCTCCAAAAGATCAGTGGCTCTCAGCAAACATTCGTGTGCCTTCAGTAAAAAAGGCCTTGCTTCCTGCAACACGAGAACAACCAAAGTCACACTCGCAACCACCCCCGTCTACAAACCTTAACCCTAAGCACTTCGTCAACTACTCAAGCGTGTCTATGGGACTCTAACAGCAGACATATTTCACATCTCTGATATGGTTTCCGAAATCGAAAAGCTGAACATTCATAATCGCGAATGCGATTAACTTTTCCGACTGCATTTCTGTGGAACCAAACGAACAAGAGTTGGTAGTTATCTGGTGTCGTTGCTCGGCGGCTTTTTCTCTTTCGTTGAGAGAGTACGGCTCCTTCTCCTTCCTCTTTCGAATTGCCCCTGCAGTTCGGTGGATCCTCGTCCGTCCCATCCCACCTGGTTTTTTGTTTTTTTCTCTCTAAGCGAGTCCCCCCTAGAAAAAAACTAAAAATAAAAATAAAAATAAAAAGGCAAGGCTAATGAAGGAAAACGACACACGTTTTACGGGTTGGGTTGCATGCGTCATAATGCACTAAAAGGAAACGACACGCGTCGCCGAGACCTTTTATGCGTGGAGATCAAGTCGTTGAAAACTCACGTTGATTTCAAAAGATTCACAAGGCTTTTTATTTTATTTTATTTTTCTTTCTTGAACCCTTGCCTTGTGAATGAGGCTGCTCTAAGTGGGTTTGTTTGGTAAAATTTTAGTGTTGTTAAAATTTTAGGTATTGAGTTTAGTGAAAAAGTGAAGAGAGAGACAATTTTTTATATTTTTGTAGTGAAAAGTAATGATTTGATGGGAGAGAGATTATATTATAATATTTAATTGTGTTAAAATTTTAAAGGAGGTAAAATTTTTGAACACAAACGCGCCCTAAATTACCTCTTGCCTCTTGCTTGACCGGTGTGGGACCCTCTCGGACTACTTTTCTTTTTTCCATTAAAAGGACCTATTCTTCATGTGGTTATTTTACCCTTCCCCTACTTAACCTGTAAATAGAGTCTGCTCTCAGTTTCCTTTTTCATACACGCTCCAATATTTCTTACGGAGAAGTCTATTAGTCGACTCAATATCAAATTGGGTGGTATTGCTAATAATTGTTTCCTTTATTATTTATGCTTTTTGAATTTGCTGATTTTAATGTTTTTAATTGATAGTTGTCACTCAACCCTGTATTTTCTTAATCGGATTAGGATTTTTTTTATAATTTTTTAGCTGAATTACATCATGCAATTGAAGAGAGATAGACTTAACAGATGAATCTCATTACAAGGTTCATGTTGTCCGAATTTGTATATAGACAATATTAAATAACATAAAGTCTACTTATTATATATATCTCTATCCAAATGGTTAAAATATGTTAACTCATAGTTGAGTGAAGCCATTAACGTTCCATTAATGGCGACAAGTGCAGTACAATTACAAATAAATTTTAAACACATTTTAAAATGGTTATTAAGTAATAATAAATGCTAAAAATTATTCTATAAATACAGAAATTAAAGCTCAACACATAACAATTAAAATGATAGAAATTAAAAATTAAAAGACCTAAATTGAAAGAAAGAAAAGGATAAAAGTAAAAACAAGCTAAACTATAATTTAAACAAACTAATGAAATAAAAATTAAGCTTAATTGTCGATAAGACCATGTGGTATTGATTTTTTTTAAAAAAAAAATTAACCCCTAAAGTATAACTTTAACCGGACCGATTTCTATAGTTTATTTTTAGACATATCGGTCATCTCGTCTATCAGACATTAGTCCACTAATAGAGACATAGTTGAGGAAAGATTATCTGACCTTGACAATGCATATCCAGAATACGATCTTGATGTAAAAATTCCGTTAGAAAGCTAACAAGTCTAGTTGACGAAATGATTTATATATCTGAAAAACAGACTAACCAGTTTAAAATTGTACCACGAGAATTTATTTGTTAAAATGATTTCATTAATCAGCAATTGTTGCTAGGAGATAATTATAATTACAATTGTTAAATATATATATTTAGAGTTATTTATTAAAGGAAGCACAAGATACTTGAAAAAGAGATTTAACATGTTTCACTACCCAAACTAATATTCTTACCTCATTGCACCAAACATGGTAACTTTTAACATGTATTGGTTTGGCCGGCGAAAGATCTTAACTTCTTTCCCACCAATGATTGGTTCAAAGTCGAAAAAGGTTGTCATAGCCCAACTTTGGCGTGTATGTATATATAATGCTTTTATACAATATTATTAGGTTACGTTTGTGTTGTAAAATTTTTGGTATTGAGTTTAGTGTTGGTATTGAGTTTAATGAAAAAGTGAAGAGATAAGTAATTTTTTATATTTTTTGTATTTTTTTATATTTTTTTATGGGAGAGAGAGATTATATTGTAGTATTTTATTGGGAGTTAATGAAATATTTTGTGAAATTTTTACCGCAAACGCACCCGTAGATGGGGCAGTGATAATTAATTTTGAAGAACCACCAAAATCCAAATAAAAGTACCACTTCTAATAAAGAAAGAGATGATAAGTCTTAAAAATCTACACCAAGTCTACATAGTTATTTGAAAAAATAGATATGAATTTAAAATTTAAAATTAATTCTCAAGTAAGCATCCATGTTATACTACTAAATTCTCCAACTCAAACAGAATTAAAAGAACCGATAAACTATCAATTAATAATGTTAAGAAAATAGTTCAAACTCAATATTAAAAAAATTAGAAAAAGAATTTATATCAAAGCGAATGAAAAATAAAAGAGTAACATACAGAGTAAATCATACTAAAGAGAAAAACACTAACACCAAATACATATAATTTATAAATAAAATCGACCAAATAAGTCTATTTTTGAAATTATATATATATATATATCTTGAGAAGCCTAAATATTTATTATTTTGGATATTAGTTTCCTTTTAATTTCCTCAGACAATATCCCTATTGCAATAGAGGCATCAATATTTGTTATAAATTCCTCTTATTTGAAAAGAAAATAGGACTAACTAACACATGCCATGTCACCCTAGGTTATGTTCGTGTTGAGTAAAAATGTAGAATTTTAGAAAAATTGTAAATTTTTAAGTTGAATAGTATTTTATTGGTGTTTGGATAAAGTGAAGAGAAACATAATTTGATGTAATTGTTTAATAAAAAAGTATTAGAGTTATGTGAAAAAGTATAGAGAGAGAAAATTTATGTTGAATAAAAAATTAAAAAATTGTTAGAGATTGTGTAAAATATATTGACGTTTGTAATTGAATTTTAAATATGTTCCGTAATAAATTTGTGAATATACTTAAAATCCTGAAAAAAGTGTGAAAACGAGCATATCCCTATATTCAAGCTAAGCTCTCTGAACACTCTAGTCATCAAGTACATTTTTTCAATTTCCGCGATGGTAAAATAAAATGGAAGTTTCCGAGTAAGGTCGAGGGGGAGTAGGGTCCCACCACAGACGCGGAATTGCATGAGCTCAGCCAATGATGAAAAACCACGTAATCATGTCTTAGTGGCTAAGTGAGTGCAGCGGGACGACCGAAATTTTAACTGTGGGCGAGGTTACAACATAACTGTGGTCTAGTTAGGGACTGTGACTCGGCAGCCTATAGCTATAAATTACAGCCCCTACCGCCGGCATCGAAGAACGAAGGGAGTAGGAGTCATTTCACTACGCCAGTCCGTCGCCTGCCCTCTCGAAGGTTCGAACTCGCTGATCGACTCATTAATCTCACTGATCGTCTCACTGATCATGATGAATTTTATCTAAGGCCTAAATTTTCCGCGAGTTGTTGATTAAATCTACGGTTCCCTTATTCTTTATCCGTCGCTTCTCTTTCTGTTTTTTTTTTTTCTTTCTCTTAGCAGTTCCTTTGTTTGATAAGAGAAAAGTGGCATGAAAGGACAAAGAAACTGGAGCGGAACTCTTAATTATGAGGAATGAGCAATTGTGGATTGAGTATGATTAATCTGATGTTACATCGTAATTTTTGCTTAATTTCTCGGTTAGAATCGCGACTCCGTTGTTCTTCCCTCTCTGTTTTTCGTTTTTCCCTGGAAGTTCGTTTGTTCCCTGAGTAGGGGACACACCGTATGAGATTTTCAGAACAAAACCGTGTCTGGTATGAATTTTGAAATGGTAATGTTTGCAGAAAGCTCCGTTCTTGTGCTCAGAGTCAGCTTTCGTCTTTTAATAGAGTTCTCTAAATCGTGGCACTGCAAGGTAGTGGATTTCTTTCTTATTCAGCTGAATTCTAGCGTGATAGGATTTTGTGTCCTAAATCCTTTGGGTTGATCAGAATGTTGAACGATTATGTTAGAGTTGCTGGGACATGTACTTTGGTTTCTGATTATTACCTGAAAGTAGATCGTGTTTTGGGTAATCGATTATTCCTTTTTGTCTTAAGACTTGATGTTCTTGACCTCTATGGGATCTCATGAGTGCAAAATTAATACATAACCAAGAAGAGAGAGAGAGAGAGCCTTCTTAAGACTTGTATTAGTTTTTCTGCTTGATTGAGATTTGATTAACTGTCTGATTAGCTCTTCTTTGCCTATACTGTTTGAATTCAAATCTTCTTCAGCTATTCAGATTGCTGTTTTGAACTATACAATTGGTGGTGTTAGATTTTTGCTGAAAAACTGATTAATAGTTTGAAGAATTAGAGGATATTGTCGTTTGGCTTTTTTTTTAATCTTTTTTCACCCTTTCTCAGTCTCATTCAATAATAATAAAGACCATTGTCATGTCTATGGGCTTCGCATGTTTCTCTTTAATGAATTTTAAGGTTTACTTTCTTGCTAAAACTAACGGATCATTTCTGTTTTGGGATTTTGTAATTGGGAACTTGGTAGCTGGTATCTGACCACCTGATCTAATTACCTATTCTCTACGCCAGCTTGACGAACCTCTCTTTTACAATCTACGGAGGGACGGAATCTGGTCACAATTT
Source organism: Myrica gale (assembly GCA_963930655.1). NCBI lineage: Eukaryota > Viridiplantae > Streptophyta > Magnoliopsida > Fagales > Myricaceae > Myrica > Myrica gale. The sequence continues at coordinate 5,272,598 of OZ005599.1, forward strand.
TGTTTCCCGTCCATCTGAATTTTACAATGTGTCCTCCAGCAGCCCCCTCTCTTGGAAATTTAAGATCAAATTGTACTGATGAGGAGCTTATTTTGTCTTTGGAGGGAATGATCAAAGGATCTCAGCTCCCAGGAAATGTGTTAACAGATATAAATCCTTTCGCTTATTTGCCCTGGAATCTACCTGGTAAGTGTTATGCTCTTTTAGATTATAATACCTTGTGGATTTTTAATCTATTGGTACATTTAAACCCCAACTTTCTCTTCCACAATTTAACCCATTGTGGAATAGCTATTTGAACCCTTGTATTCGGGTAAAAGTAAACATACATATATATAGAGTAATTTTCAATCTCTGTTTCCAAAAGTACTCTCATGTGAATGCAAAGATTCAGTCTTGTATGCACTTCTTTAGACATTATGGTTGCTAAAGTCTTGTTATAAGGTCATAGGTTCTGTAGCTCAGTTTCTTTTGGGAGAAATCTGTGTATAAATGCTGGTATTGCATGGGTATGCTATGAAGTGATAAAAGATTTTAGAGTAGTGAAACAACATCACGAGCTTTTGATGAAATATTTTTCCGCCAGAGAGCTTAACCTCAAACTGTAAGACATTGACTTTGCTTTTCCTTTTTGATGAGTGCTTATATATCAGTCTGCTACTTAGAGGATGCTAAGAGCTATACCTATTGGTATGCTTGTGCTTGTTAGACAAGATGAGTTTCCACCTATACCAGTTTAATAGACTAACACTTCTAGTGTAAGAAGAAGCTTAAGATTCTTATCTGTGCATATGCTCAATTGATTGTCAATCTGTGAGTATGATTGTCTTGATTTTTATTTAAGGATGTAAACTATTTTAATTATTTCTATTGTTTTGGCTCGACTGTGAGGGTGATCTTCAATTTAGAACGGGCTCTATGTGAAGGAACCTTTTAGATGATAGAGTGCTACTTAGAACAAGCACGTTACTTTGCTTCAATGTGCTGTTGGGAGTGCAATGTTTCTGGGAATGTCCATTGGCTTTTATTCAACCAATGACATGCTTGAGCATCTTGCCGTAGAAATAAAGAAGCTTGTGAAGTTTGTAATTGGGTATGTGCAGATGACTTTTGGTACTTCATTTACACTGAGGAGAACAAAGATACTGAGGTTGGGTTCTGGAAAACCAGAAGGAAGGCTTCTAAAATATTCTCAAACTCTGCGATCACTGGTTGGAGAACTACTTTTGATTTCTATGAAGGCCGAGCTTCCCATGGACATAAAACTGGTTGGGTGATACATGAATACAGTATATTGCAGAGTGGACAGTATGAAGACAGCAAGCCGAAGGTATTATATGGTATTTGTTATCACTATGGCATATACCTTTTTTCTTTTCCTTATTAGCCCAACCTGCCATGCAATTACCAGTATGGTTGGATCACGTGCAGGAAGTGAGCTCCCTATCCAGAGTCTTTCTTGATGTTGAGCGTAGTGCAAATCAGGAAGTGCAGCAGAAACTTATTAGTGCTGAGATTGCAAGAGAAAACCACCTTCACCTGACTCCATCGGTTGTTGCTGGCAGTAACACTGGACAAAGTTCCACCAGCAAGCAGCAGGTATGTCAGCCTCAGCTTCATGGCCTTCATTGCTGGTGACTTGGATTGGATTTTGCTATTTTGTTACTTAATCGAAAACATCAACACACACCAACATATATGCGTGTTTCCTCGCAGTTGATGAGTAGCTTGCAAAAAAAGATTTAATTCGTGTTTATGTCTACTCTTCCAAGTTATTGGCTTGTAATGGGAGTTCGATAGTTCTCCGGTTTGCCTATTTCCATTGTTTTCCTGTGACTACAATTCGGAGATCATGCTTATAGGAAGTACCTAGTACCTTTAATACCAATGAAGAAATAAAATTACTGTTTGGGAGATTCCTTTTTAGTAAAAGGTCCTGGATTTCATTTATTGGGTTATGCATACATATTTAAGCTGAATATTGTTTTGTGTTGGCTCCAACCTACAAGCTATGCCATATGAAATATTCTTTAGTGCCAAGGATCAACAACATAAGGCATTCTTTGATGTATACACCATTCGTCTAGACTAATCTTATCCGTTGGTTGTTTCTAGGACTTCAGCAGAAGATTTTTCCCCTTCTTTGTTTCTGAGGGTTTGGTTTTTTTATATTTTGGGCTAGATCTGGAGAGAGAATCTCTGTATGTTTAGGTGTGTAACTGTGTTTTGTAGGTAAATGAGGACAGCATGGACATATTGGCTTTGATAGAGAGAGCTCCAGATCCTTGGCCAGAGAATCTGCCTGAAATAGATTACCTTTCCGAAGGTGATTACCTGGAATTATTGGATCTCGATGTTCCAGCATCGCGTTCTTCAAGTTCAGAAAATTCGAGTTGCTTAACAATGTCATCGGATGAATGTTTTGATTCACTGGCTTTGTTGCAAGACCTAGAGCGTGAATATAGCCAGAAGGAGAAGGATGCAGCTTGCAAGTTCAGTGTCTCTGCATCTCTCAAACCAAGCGAGGTGGTCATGCTACCAGCTGCTTCAGGTCTGCCAATATTATTAAGAGTGTTGCTTCAGATTAGTTCTTGTTGTCCTTGTTTATAATTATTGTCACCATTATCCTCTCTCTTGAAGAAAATTTGATATCTTTTAACTCGAGAAAATCTAAGGTACTTATTCCTAGAAGTATGTGACTGTGGTCAGGGGTGAAGCCAGCCCCCCTCTCCCCTCCCCCCCTTTTACAAAAGTTAAGGGATTTTTAAAAAAATTGAGGCTTTATTTTTTTAATTATTTTTACATTCCCTCCCCCCCCTCCCCCCGAAAAAAAAATTACGATAATATAGTTTGGTCTCCCCAAAATCTATATTCTGGCTTCGCCTCTGACTGTGGTGTTTATCAAGGACAACTCTACTTCTATGTCCTTTCTAGCACGTGGTTTTTCAATGTTTGGGTACTGAATTGAGAATTCCTTGAAACATAGCTATTGAGAATGTTGAATTGTTGCTTAGTTTAAAGTTCAAGCATGTTAGCCTTCTAGTCCAGTCGATTTCTATTTGGATTCAAGAAATTTCTTGCTTTTTGTAATTTATGGGTTTCATTCTTGGTGTATAATACGACATCTTCCTGTTCGAAAATTTCCTTTTTTTGGCTCTCTCTCTCGTCCTATGGCTCTTACCTTTTTCTCCCTTGAGGACACATTCTGATTGGAACTCATAGATGCATGAGTTACCTTCTCAAGTTAGGTACAGACTTTGCCAAAAGACAGTAGTCAGGTAGTAGACTTGGTGTTTTCTTGATATATGAAACAAATACATCTTAGTTTGAAATCCCTCTAATTGTAGTTAAAGCTATGATGTCAATATGTGGATCTTAATGCAGTATTATCCAACAGCTGAGATTTAGTACTCTGGCAAATGTTTACTAGGGTTTTTGAGCCTCGTTTGAGCTGTTTCTTGTAGATGTTATCATCACAGTTGCTTCTTTTCTTGTTATTGTTCTTATATACATACATTTTTGGTATCTTGTTGAACCAATAGGGCTGCAATCGACATGCATCTCACATCTGTGCTTTTGTTAAGATGTCCTTGATGGCTGTAAACGGAGAATCTTCTTTGCTCAGTTTCTCAACTTTTTTGGTCCAGAATCGACACGCATCTCACATATGGTTGCTCTGCAGGATCTCTTGTTAGGGGTCGAAGAAACATGTCGCCACCAGAAAAAATCCTCAAAACTAACTGTTCTATTCGCGAATCAGCTGCATGCCATCAAGTCCTAGATATCGGTATTTTAAATGACACCAATAGAAATCAGAAACCAAAGTTCAGGAATGAAGGTCCATCACGTTCTTGCAAGGTGAGTGCATCAATCAATACACAAATGGCATCCCCAGAAGGAGAAAACACATCTGCTGTTGAGAGAAAGAGAAAGTTTAAGAAGTATTTATGCTTTTTGCCCTTTTAGATAGTCCGTACATCACTCAAGATAGCATTTGTGTATAACTCCACTGTTGTAGCCAGTAAAGTAAATTGATGAAGAGTTAGCAGTAGGTTCCAACATCAGGAAGGTCATGTGCCACAAAGTCTATTTAAGTGAGCTTGTGGCAGCTTAATTCCAGTTTAGTCGATAAGAGGAAGGTACGCTCGTAGGCATAGGTGGCATTTGATATGGAATGAAAAGAGTTCAGCTGATAAGAGGAAGTTACACTTACAAGTGGCATTTTATATGGAAGTAGGAATTGGAGATTGATTTACGCACAAGGTAGGAGACTGATATACTCATCATATAAGCGAGGATAGCGGAGCTCTTTCTGCCATTCTCTTGTGAGCTTCCTGTTATTTCTTCTGAACTTGTTGCATTTGAACTACCTCTTAATGTTCTTGGATATTGTTTATAGTTACAAAAGCAGAAAATAAAATAAAAAAATTTGTACATTGTGCTGTGTTTGGACGGGAAAAAAATTTATGTTGGAGGTAGTGTAGATTCTCTTGGGATGGAGGAAAAGGGTATTGGAGTTTGTAAAATAGTTGATGAAATTTATAAAAAGGTATGGAATTTGTGAAAAAAATGATTTTAAAAAATGTTCAATTTTTTTTGGGATTGGCAGACAGGTACATTATTTTCTTGCTTTCTCCTTTCTTTGGAATTGGCCAAAAGTTCATGAAAGCATGAACTGCCACATGGAAAATTTATATCTATGAAAACACCAGCCGAGTTGGGAGAGGAAAGCTGAAACTGAAAGCTGCTGTAGTTTTCAGTTTAAATTTCCTAAACCACTCTGATTGAGGCTCATATTTTGGCTATACGGGGGGTGTTTTATGATCATATTCATGACATCAGGAAGGAAATATTTGTTCCATCGTTTTGGCTATACCATTGAAGTGACGATGATCTGTTGATTCCCTGGCCATTGTCAATAAACTTGAGTTACATAAATATATAGCCCTGGCCGTTCTGGGCTCGGTATATAGCCCCAGGCGACTTGGGCTATAAAAAATGGCATGAAAAAGCCACTGCAACTCTGAAACCCGACCCGAACTCGATCTGCTTGGCCAGCTCGGGTTTCGGGTGCTATCGGGGCTGGGTTTTAGATTCCTTGCCCTGATTGATTCGGGTTGGGTTCGAGGGTGGGGAAACTCAAATTAGTAAAAGCATAATAGATACGTACTTTTTCATTAGTCGTTGCTTGAACGTTTGGGGTCTGTGATTTCTGTTTACTTCAAAAAGAAATCACTTTGGGATTCAAACTATTATGTTCTTCACATTGATTACTCGAATTATCAATTCTCAAACAATATTTTATCATCAAAATCATGTCACATTACCTATTTATAACATATGATATAATTTTGATTGTTGTATCTTTTTTAAGGGCGTATTGATGAATTTTGATAGTTCGAGAGCTGACGAATTTAATAATTTGAACCTTTAAAGTGACATTAATCCAGGAGACAACAAAGTAACTTTCCTCCGGAAAAATATATAACAAACACATTGATATTCTAATCAACGGTTTGTAACACATCTATGTTTTTTTTTTCTTAGATTATCTTAACAGTTCCGGTCACCACTCAAAACACGGTAGAGAAACACCTTCCTTTAATTTTGAAACTAAACTAATTATGATACCTCTCCATTTTAGAGATTGGCTATTGCTTCCTTTCGTGAAACTCCTGTCTTTACATCATAGGGCTGAACAATCGGATTTTCGGTCCGGTTTTTTGGACCGGACCGGACCATTTGCTCTCCAATATAAAGGACTATTCCTACAAACATGCTCCAAAATTCCCCAACATGGATACCCTACAAAGTTCATTGTGCTATGACTACTAAAATGCATCGTTTAATTCATACGAAAAGCACATATTAAAGTATGGCAATTTAAACGCATCAGTTAATAAATATGATAATTCAATTAAAAAATTATATCGACTCAATATCGACCTTGAAGTATTATCTAGAAAAGATTGAATTCAATATTTTTTCCTAGAAACCTATATAAAAAAAATTAGATGAAAACTTTACTTTTCGCTTCCAAACTATTAGACAAATGACATTTTTAGATCCAATCTACTATAAATATGAGTGCTATGTAGCCCATATGGGTCTGAAATTAGGGACTCAAATTAACGAAACTGGTAATTTAAACCCTAAAAAATAGGGCGAAAAAAAAAATTCCCAAAAATAAATCCCTTACTGTTTTCCAGGTGTTGGGTGGGGGTCCTCTTGACCTCTCGGTCCACCCTAAATATAGGTCTGAGAGTGTTATTAGCCGATCAAGAAACTAAAGAGTCAACTAGTAGACTTGAGAGTTTTAGTTCATGTCGATCTACCTGAGCACTCTCAAGTGGTAACTGGGGGTAGCTATCCGTCATACCTAGAAAACATATTTCCTCATAATACGCTGTACGAATCATTGATAGTCTGCTTTTTTCGTCAAAAAAGAGAAGACGTAGGAGGCCAACGTTGTCCCTCCTCTGCTCGCCGAACTGCGACATCTGGGCGGAGAAAAATAATGGAACGAGACCAGAATGATTATAGAAGGAGCCCCACGGGGCCAAGTTCTTACGGTCCTGTTAGATTACCGCTGTATATTGTCTACAGACTCGCAGGCAAAACTAGACACCACTTGTATTATACTCCTCCAACATGGAAGGAGAAGAAGAGATTAAAAGGAAAATTTCCTGTTCCAAGTGCTCTATGATTACTTCCGAGTCATGCCCTTCTGAATTTTTCTGTGGAACCTGCCTTTTTCTTTCTCTTGGCTTGTAAAACATACCTTCTTAGCTATGAAGCCAGTAGCCAAGCTTCCTGTTCAAATGCTACATGATTTTCATAAAATTGTTGGTCTTCTTCCCCTGTTTTTTTTTTCACTATTAAACTCTGTTCAGTCACTTGATCCTGTAATCAAAGATTTCATACAATTATCATTCCATCACCATGCATGCACTTGTCAAAATTGAAGCCGCTTTTTGTGTGGGATGATAACATTATTAGTAATAAATGGCAAATACAGTAGTGTGGAGACTTCGCTCCATTAAACTTCCATAGGGATGGATCCAGAAATGGAATTGCTGAACTCAGCAAGTCTTTTGCCTTGGATATGGTGACTGCTATAATCCAGTTAAAGAAACAATCATACAGAACAAGCTTTGGATAACGGTAATAGAGTCTTCTTTCTCAAAGGATGTGGCTTTTTGTGGCCGAGGATGTGTTGTCTGTGTAAGCACGCGAGGCTTCCAAAAATTGGCAATAATGCGGCTAAAGCTTGATCAACTAAAGGGTTGGTGTTCTTCTTTTTTGAATTCCATGTCAGTAGGATTTCTCCCCCTTGGGTTTTTGGATTAGTACCATTTGTCTATGCAATTCAAAGATATAGACATAATGAATGTGAACTTTACTGTATGACTTGTGATATTCGAAATTTTACATAAAAAATATCAACTAGTATAAAGTACGTGTCAATCTCTTTTAATTAGATAATACAATTAGTAGTAAATTAGATTTAATACCAATTACAGTGCATGGCTGCCATAGTTGAGAAATTTGATGGAACTGTCCCATCAAACGTAATTTAATAAGCTGCTGAATGGTTGAAAGGTTGTAGACCTTAAACTGATAACTTTAGATTGTTCCATCAAAAGTAATTTAATGGCTGCTCCATGGTTGAAAGGTTGTATACTTAAACTGATAACTTTAGATTGGACAGATCGTGCTAGGCTTGGAACTTGGAAGTGCTCATGAGTTGTCTTATTAGTTATTGAGCAAGAACAGATGCCTCAAACTGTATGTTATAATAAGCCGCTCTGTTACTTGTCAGCCATTGGAGGTCATCTGGAATTGCTGCAAAGTTTCCAAATTTCTTCCACTCCTTCATTAATGAATTATAATGTTGTGGTCTTTGCCAGCAGTGCCTAGATTTCACAGTCAAGTTCCATTAGTGTCTGTTAGAGTTTTTTAAAATATAATTATTTGTAGTTATTATTTTAAGCATTAGAAAACTTTATAAAAAAAATCGTTATGAAGTGACACACACAAGGTAAATTCAACAAGATGGGAAGTAATTTTTTTTCTAAGCAGATGGGAAGTCATTTATTAGTGAAGAACTTCTACATGCATTTGTTATAGTGCAATACGTGGAGGCTAAAATGCACCACACACACGTGTGTGCTCTAGAGTGCATATGAGGCGGTGCACTTGGCACGAAACATCAAAGTTAAGATCTAAGCTGTAAACTTTTTATCAGACGACCAGATCTTGTTATTTTCAGCTTCGGTGAAGATCCAACAATTGGTTTGACTGATCGTTTAGATTGGTACGGTTAGTTGATCAAATTGTGGTCAATTAATGTGAACCATGTTTTTAGTGATTTAGAGCAGTTGATTTACTTGTATTTTCAATCTTTTCATTTCTGAACATAGATAGATTTTCTTATTCAGTATTAGAAAAGATATAAGAAATTAGGAAGAGGCGAGACTGCGCAGGGACGGTGGGGGACAGCCGCCCCCCATCGCTTGAAAATCCTTCAATTTATTATTTATTTTTATATGTGATAAGCTCATGCCCGCCCCCCCAACTACCCATGCGCCCAGGCCCCAAAAGACCCAGGCCGGCCTAACCGGCTTTATTTTAAAAAAAATCGTAGAGGGTAAACGGTGCACGACGCTTTTAAAAAAACCAGGGTGGTTTAATTTGCACCCCCTCTCAATTTCCCCCTTCTCTCCCTTACGCCCACCTCTCTCACTCTGCTCCCAACGCCAGCCTGCAGCCTCCGCCTCCCGTCAGTCGACGCCAGCCTCCCCCTCTCACTCTGCCTCTCCTCCTCCGGACCTCCACTACTCTAGACTCCACAGAATGCTAGTCCCTCTCAATCTCAGTCTCTCTCTCTCTCTTTCACACACACACTCTACCTCTTTGTCCTGGTCCCTCTCTCCTCCTCCACGGAGATCACTGACCACAACTCTCTCTCTCCAGCCTCCAGGTACACCGTACTCTCTCAATTTGAATCTTGATTATGTTTTGATTAAACAGATTATGTACTCTGATTATGTTTCAATTGTGATTAATTTTAAATTGTTAATTGTTAATTGTGATTAATAATGTGAATCTGTGATGAATTTATTTTAATTTGTGATGAATTCATAAATTTAAATTGTCAAATTCATAAACATGAATTTGTGATGAATTCATAAATGCAAATGCAAGTCAATGAAAGCTTCGCATTTTACGTTGAGAAAGAAAGTTGATGGAAAGAGATAACTTGCAACTAATCTCCTGTCCTCTCATTCTTCCTTGGAAAAAGTAGTATCTTAAACATGGCTGATGATCTTTCACCCCAGATATTGAATTCTCTTCAAGATATAAATAATGGAAAGGAGTAGAGAAGAGATTACTTCGTTTGGTTGTAAAAGACCTCGAAACCTTGTCCTCAGTTTTTTAATCTTTATTTTTTTCAGTTTTGCTACTTGTTTAGCATAATGCATTTCTTTGTAACGCATTTAACTCAATTTTTGTTTAGTCTTTTTTTTTATTGTTTTATGTTCTCGAATAAAATAAAATAAAATGAAGCTTTTCAGGTCTCATGTCAATTAGAGATGAACAATGAACTGACAGTAATGGGTGAGAAATAAAGTTTAAGGATGGTAGTGAAATAGAGATTGCTCTTATTATATAGATGTCATGAAATTGAAAAATAAGGGTTTTGTCTCGTTTGATATTGATAACTGCAACCTCGATTGATTTTTATCATTTGAAGTTGTAAATGTTTTTTCCCTCCCTCTATAGAATGCAGATTATGTGTTATAGCGGGAAACATATCTTCTATTGATGTGATTACACATGTTCACATCTTATGTGAAGAGGCTAAGATTCCCTACATATATATATCCTCAAAAGAGGTAAGTTTGCAACATTTAGATGATCTTACACGCTTCCTTAAGATAATCAGAGTAACGTGATGAATTTATGAATTCATCACAAATTATATCAACATGAATTTAAATTGTTAAATGTTTGTGAATCTATGATGAATTTATTTTAATTTTTGATGATTAATGTGATGAATTTTATATTGTGATTATGAATTTGATTGTGAATCTTTGATTAGGATTTAATTGTGCATTATATTAAAATTGTGATTAGGTTATTAAATTAGATGGATGAATTTGTTTTATTTTGTTTTGTTTAGATCATGAATGTGTTTGATAAAGAAGCCATTCAGCATAGGGTCGTCTAATACTCCTAACGTGACTACTACTTCTGAAATATATACTAGTTCGAAAAGACCTTATATTTTGTTTAGTCCGGATGATATTGTTGCTGATAGTACGATACGTGTATTTCAATATTTTTAGTGTTTTTAGTTCTTAATTTTTTATATTTTAACTCTAAGATATTTTTTTGCATTACGTAGTAACTTTTTTTTTGTCATTTTTCCTTAGGAATTCGACCGTTTTCGATTAGATTCTTGATTTCGCTACTAAAATTAGGAGTTTATTTCCGTTAACTGTGTGATGCAGTTGAACAAGCGGATTGAAAAATCCAGAGTCGATTGTATTCTGAAAGAATTTGTATCAATCACGTGCACAACTTGATGGGGACAAATATCTTAAAAGGAAAGCATCGTTGTCATGTCTTAAGAGCAATTTCTTAATTCCTCAACTGTCATCCTCAGCATTAGATTGGGGAGGTGGATTTGGAGTATTTTTTTCAGCTGACTGGTGATGAAATGTTCAGATACCTAAGCTCAGCTGCAACGAACCAGAGTGTTGGTTTATGAAATTCGAAACTAACAAACCCATTAGTTTTATCAACTGCGGTGCAAAGACAATTTTGGGATCAGTAAAGAAAAGAAGACATGTCAAATGAGGATGGAAGAGATGGTTGTCTCAATTAAAGTGGTTCATCTCAAGCTTTAGAGTGAAATTAACACTTTAAACAAGGGGGTTAAGTCAACATTTGGACAAAAATTTTCAATGCTAGTAAAAATCAGGGACTAATTTATAATAAACAAATTTTGTTAATCTAATATAAAAGTTTACAACAACCAGCACTTAGTGAGAAAACTATAGGATTAACTGAAGTGACCGTTGAACTAATCACCCCTCTTACAATGTTTGTTTGCCAAACTATATCTGCGGAAGTCAAGCTCCCTCCTCCTCCAGTCCTCTTGGGGCATCTAAATGTGGGGCCTGAATTTTAAATGCACATCCTAACTCCATTACCTTCGTCCACATCCAGCTTGTGGGATCCCATGCATCCCCCCTCCTTCTCTGCTGTTTGTGGCGGGAACCACAGCAACAGAACCCGCCAATCTTGACCCCTGGGTGGGTCTGTCCGGTTTAAATGTTTAATCAAATAATGCACCTCTTCCTCTTTTTCTTTTGTCCCATCAAATAAGTTTTCTTCAAACAGAAAACAGATAAAATTATTTTTTAATTTCAGTTTTCGGAAACTGTAGGAGGGGGATTTTTTTTGTTCCTTCTTTGCACTGCCAGCTGTTTAGGAAGAACAGCTCCCCAATTCGATAATTGTATTTAATTAGGTTTTTTTTTGTTTTAGTTTTTTGCTTTTTCTGCATAACCAACAACATACATACTACGGATCCATGCAAGATAGGCTTTTCTCCGGCTGGTGGCTCTACGAGCACAGTACCTCTCCTGCCAAAATAAAGTCCTTAGAAAGATTATTTTACAACGATGATATATATATAAGAAGATGTGAAAATACTTCATGAGCCTAATATTATATGACTTGCTCTTTGATAAACTTGGTTCAAATAAATACTGTCCTTTAATATTTATGTGAATTAATAAGAGGTTGAGTTAAGAAATGAACTTTGATGGGCCATAAAATACTAGGCTCTATCAAACCAGACCCCCTGGTCTGGTTCATTATTGGCGTCCTTGCCTAGCTATTCGACCTCCTATTAGGAGTCCTAGAGAGGCTTCAGACTCCTAACCGAGCATATTCGAAAGAAATAAGCATCCTATATGCGCAGGAGACCATCTTTCTTTCCTAATAGAACTTCATGACTCAGTTAAGAGTTAGACTTCCAATAGAGGTATGATTTCTTTCCTAAGGCACCGTCAAGTACACTGCTCAAGATAAAGTCCGAGCAATTGTCTAACTCTCTCAGTGCTAAGGGACCTTCGAGTACCTTGCTCGAGACAAAGTTCGTGCAGTGGTCTAACTTTCTCAGTGTTAAGGCATCTTCTAATACCCTACTCGAGAAAAGTTTCGAGCAGTGGTCTAACTCTCCCAGTGCTAAGGCACCATCGAGTACCTTGCTCGAGACAAAGACCGAGCAGTGGTCTAATTCTCAATGTCACCCGCACTTTGCGTTTCCAAGCTCACCTCCCTCTTAAATATTGGAATGATTGTGTGCTTACTGCAGTTTGTTTGATAAATAGAACACTCACTCCTTTACTTCAAAATCAGACCCCTTTTGAATTTCTTTTCAGTCACAAACCGAATTATAGCCACCTCAAAATTGGTTGTCTCTATTTTGCTTCCACTCTCTCTCACCGTAGACCTAAATTCGATCCTCACAGTCAACATTGTTTTCTTAGGATACACATTTGGTATAAAAGGCTACAAATTATTGAACCTTGACACTAACACCATTTTCATTTCTAGGAATGTTGTCTTCTGTGAATTTGTTTTTCCTTTTTATACTTTGTCATTGCTTGATCCTCCAAATATTGATTTTCCAATAGGGCTGAACAAAACTGGACCGAATTTGAGGTCTGGTCCGGTTTTTTTTTTAAAATGCGGTCCGGTCCGGATTTATTAATATAAAAAAATGTTTTTTTATATATTTTTTAGGGATAAATGCAAAATTGGTCCCTATGCTATACACAAAAATCGATTTAGTCCCTGTGATATGAAAAACATCGATTTAGTCCTTGTGATTTCAGAAAGTGATAAAATCAGTCCCTGATGGAAGACCGATAACAAACGAAAATAGAATCACATGGACTAAATCGATGCTTTTCATATCACAGGGACTAAATCGATTTTTGCGTATAGCACAGGGACCAATTTTGCATTTATCCCTATTTTTAATACAAATTACAAACTTAAAAAATAATTTTAATCTAAACTAAAACGCTACATTTTATATGTCATTTCCCCTTCGAAATTAGCCTAATTTAAAAAAATGATAAAAAAAATGAAACCGGTCCGGTCCTTTAATTTAGGAGAACCGGAAATGCAGTCTGGACCTCATTCCGGTCTAAAAATCGGACTGCATTTCTAGTTTTCACCCCTATTTTCCAACCACACATGTACCTCCTAACATACCTTTTGATTCCACTTCACTGACAACTCCACCAGACTCTTCCCTTGTTTCTTCCACACCTCTTTTTCTGGCTCCTAACTCTCCACCTATTTCACCAGCTTGCTTATCTTTTAGCACCTATATATCCTTACCTCACAGTCCTTCACCTATACCTCTTCGTAGGTCCACACGTACCAGAACAACACCACAATATTTACATGACTATCACTGTTAGCAAGCCCAGTTCACTTCTTCATTCCAATTGGACTCCAAGGTAGGTTCTACTACCACAGATAATGCTTTTCCTCTCTCAGCCTCTCTCTCTCTCCTACCGTAGACTTTCTCCTGAATTTAAGGCCTTTTTCTTCCACTATATCAACCCAGACCGAACCTATTTCATATGCTCATGCCTCTAACTATCCCAACTGTTGTTGTGTCATGGAATTGGAAATATTAGCCTTAGAATCCAACAACACTTGGGAAGTTACAGATCTACCTCCAGGAAAACACGCTATTGGTTGTAGATATGTATACAAACTCAAATATAATTCAGATGATTCCTTGGAAAGGCATAAAGCCCGCTTAGTTGCAAAATGATATACTCAGCAAGAAGGGATCGATTATAATGAGACTTTTTCACGCGTTGCTAAAATGGTTACTATTAAGTGTCTCATCTCTTTTGCAACCCTTCACAGGTGGATATTGCAGCAGTTTGATGTTAATAACACATTTTTACATGATGATTTGGAAGAGGAGATTTACATGCTCAAACCTCATGGTTACCGTCATGGGGGTCCTCATTAGGTATGTAAGTTACTGAAAAGTTTATATGAGCTTAAACAAGCCTCGAGATAGTGGTATGCCAAATTTTCTTCAGCCCTTATTAATTTTGATTTTATCGAATATAAGGCTGACTATAGTTTATTTATCAAGCATTCCGGTTATTCTTTTTTGGCACTTCTTGGCTATGTTGACGATGTGATTATCGCCAGCAACTGTGTTTCCTCTGTTACTTCTTTTAAAGAGTTTATCCACTCTCATTTCAAGCTTAAAGACCTTGGCAACCTGCAGTACTTCCTTGGGATTGAGGTTGCTCACACTGCCCAGTGAATTCATATATGCCAGAGGAAGTATACACTTGATCTCCTTGCATATTCTGGTACATTAGGTTGCAAACCATTGAAGCTTCCTATGGAACAACATACTCACCTTAGCCGAGACTCGGGAAGTCCACTGCCTGACCCTACTCCCATACCGTCGACTCATTGGCAAGCTTCTTTATTTGACCATCACTCGGCCAGATTTGAGTTAAATATTCATATTTTGAGCCAATTAATGGACTGTCCTACCGATGCTCACTTTGTCGCTGATCCTAAAGTGTTACGCTACATTTGTGCTGCTCTTGGACAAAGCTTTTTTCTCTCCAGTTCTTCTACTTGTACACTTCGGGCCTACTGTGATTCGGACTGGGGCTCTTGTCTAGATAATCGACGTTCGGTGATTAATTTCTATATTTTCTTAGGATCTTCTCTCATTTCTTGGAAGTCTAAGAAGCAGTCGGTGGTCTCATGTTCCTCAGCTGAAGCTAAGTATCGTACGATGGCAACTACTTGTACATAAATAACTTGGATTCGTTACCTCCTTCAAGCTTTTCACATCTCCCATCCTTCCCTTACTACTTTGTATTGTGACAATCAAGTTGTGTGACAATCAAGCTGCACTCCATATTGCTGTTAATCTGGTTTTCCACGAACGGATGAAGCACATCGAGCTCGATTGTCACCTTATTCGTGGTTTGATTCAAGCCAGACTCATTCGCATTGCTCATGTTAACACCCATGCTCAGCTTGTCGGCATTCTTATCAAATCACTTCTTGCTTATGTGCCCTCTTGCCACCACTCCAAGATGGGAATAGTTGATCTCTATTATTCATCTTGCAAGCGGTATTGCAGCATGCATCCTCTGGTGATAACGAGAAGACGACGAAGCATGTAGCGTCGTTCCGAGCTGACGTGAAGAAGAAGAAGAGTATTAACCTGAGGAAGGATGTGTCTGCTAGTGCGAATGCTGTTTTGGAAGAATCTTGCTGAACTGGAGTTTGTTATTTTCTTATTCTCTCTTTCTCTCTCCTTGCTCGAGGCTCTGTATGTCGCCTCTGTTTTCGTTGAGTTCATTATAGTTTTTTTGTTAAGATCATTGCTAGGTCATTTTGCGTTCTTTGATTCTTTTGCAATTGTATATATACAACACTTTGTATTTCCTTTTTCATTCAATATATACCGGAGACAAATTTTGTCTGTCACTTTGCATCTGCTCTTTTTTCTTCTCTTTGGTTCTACGAAAACTTTCACTTATGGTTGAAATATGCTAAAAATAAACTACACGGCACTATCTTTACAATTGAATGATCCTATTAAAAGTGAACATTTATTAATTTTGATAGTTTGAGAGCATAATGTCACAAATTTGATTGTTTGAATAAAAAATGAAATTGACACCATAATTTAAAGTGTAGTACTTTTTTTAAGGTTTATCACTTTAAATGGAAAAATTACTTTGCGCCCCTAATCTACGGATTCGATATTAAGTTAGGGGTCTAGACTATTAAGTTCATCGCATTGAACCATCGTACTACTAAAATTCATTAATTTTACGTGCATCCTCAAAAAAGATTCAACGGTCAAAATCGTGTTACATATGTTATAAATAAGCCATGTGACATGATTTTGACCGTCGATATTATTTTAGGGGTATAAAAAATTTTAATAGGTAGAAGACTCAATATAAAAAAACTCTGTAATTTGAATTCCAAAGTGAATTTAAAGTTTATTTGGACAGTGGTTAATTGTTAGATTACATTCACTCAAATTAAGAGCAAATCTATAAATTAATGCAACAATTCAAAACACCGGACAGTAGAAGATCAAGGATTGGCGACAACCAAAATCACCAACATTATTTATTTTGTCCATTACTTTCAGTCAACCTCTAGTTTAAGCCTAACTTGGAGCCAATAGCTAGGCTAAACAGTAAGTATGACACCTTATGGGAATATCAAAAGTATTGTATTTATAAATAAAAATCAATTAGTATCTCAAGTTTCAATTTATTTTATTAGTTAGGTCTTTCATGTTTCAAAAATAACATCTCACTTAGTTTGATTTGGTCGTTTAATCACTTAGTTTTAATAATGTACTATATATATTACAAAAAAAAAATAATTAAAATTTTCTATTTTTGATCTTAGAGGGACATTTCGGTCAATTTACCTCCCTTTTCGATTTAACCGTCAAATCGAACTTAGGATGCTGATTGATTGTTTTTTAAACACGAAAGACTTCATGAAATAAAATAACTTAGAACTTAAGAGCGTTGATTGATTTTTGCCCATAGATAACAACCTGTTATGTCTTTCCAAAAGAATTATAAGAACATGAAAGTGAATGAGAAAGCATTATGAGACTTATTTGTAAACTAAACATCCCTGTTTCTAGGTTAGGTTTCTCTGTAATTTTCTACCAGAATTACATGGTTGAATTTGGAGAGATATTAACCTAACAAATATACCCTAATCTTGTTCCCGCGTACGTCGAATTGTATATTATGATGGAAAGCAAATGAGAGAGATTAATATGTTCCAAAACGAATCTGTTGTCTGATGATTAAGGAATTAGGGTTTGGGATGCTCTTTCCCTAATCTCCACATAAAGACAAATGAGGGTGACAATAAATTAAGGAAAGAAAAGCCTGTAATAGCACTCCACTGCAGCCTATAGTCAAACTTATACTACAGACATCAAATGATACTGTTTGATTACATGAATTACTAAATAGTGGTTTTCATATTTATCTGGTCTAAGTAACAGTCCTGCGCAGATACATCGAGTACGGTGGTCCATGCCTCCGATCACTGACAGCGCTGCATATGATAAACCAATTGACAAATGGACGGCCAAGATGAACTAGTGGATCACAGTTCATACTGCACGTGTTATCCACGGGGTATAATCCGCCACTTCTTTTTCTTTTTTAAAATTGCTTTTATTCGTCCCTTATACTTTTGCTTTTTTGCCGAGGAGTCCAAAAGGTACACCTCCCTCTTTCAACTTTATGATCATTACACATGTTATGCGAACATGTCTGTCTCCTTTTCCTACGACTGCAGATTCTGCCAAGGATTTCCTTAATCCAACGGCTAGATTTGACGCCTGGATGATCTGACGTCGTAGATGCTGCTCAGCCTGGATCCACGGCTCGTGTTGCACGGCTGTGGCGGGAAAACGAGGCGTGAAAAATAAATAAAAAGGTTTTTTCTTTTTCTTTTTGGTGTGTGTTGTGGCTCTGTGCGAGTGGGGGTATCCCATGTTGGATAAGACAACACCGACGGCAGGTAGAGCTGGCCCCACACGTGGACCCCTCAGATGAATTTCGGGGTGTCCGTTATGTTACCGTCTACGTTACTCCGCTTTTCTCTATTTGTTTTTTTATCCATTCTTTTAGTGAATTACCAATTGGCCACTACTTCTATTTATCTTTTTTCCTCTTTTTAGCAAAATTCCGTTTCAGTTTGCTAAATTGAAATAAGAAAAAATAAAATAAAATAGATATTACAGGATTTTTCAAGATAACTCAATAAATGTAAAAAATAAATTAACATCTGAAATCCAACAACCAGTACAACAATAGCTATAATTTTGACCAAACATGAAATACCATCAGATATAATAAAAAAAGATAAATACAAAATCAGTCATTGTACTATACGTAAAAATAAATTTAATCCTCATAATATAAAGAGTATAAATTTAGTACTATAATTATATGTAAAAATTAATTTAATCCTCATAATATAAAGAGTATAAATTTAGTACTATAATTATATGTAAAAATTAATTTAATCCTCGTAATATATAAAGTATAAGGAAAGGGTAAAATGGACATTTAGAATACACCCACTACGTTGCTTACCTCAGTCAAAGGGTCAACCCCCAGTAACAGACTCACTAAAAACAGAAACCGCTAGTGGTATTGAGCACGATGCCGCGACCTAAGCTCCTCTCCTAGTGCATGATTAACGAGCGCTCCCCAACCCCCTTTTCTTTTTCCACTCACGTGGAGTTCTCCCATTGGATCATTTGACGTCTTCGGGATTCAGACCCACACACCAATAATCCAATACTAGTCACGCTCACCCTCTCTCTCTCTCTATCCATCACAAAGACACACAAAACACTCTCTCTGTCTCTCTCCTTTCTCTCTCTTACTGTGTTTTTTCTCTCTGGAAAAACCCAAATTCCTCTGCCGTTTCTCTCTCTTTTGCCTCCGAAACCCACGAAAACGTGCTGACCAATGCATGCTCTATCTAATTAATGTAGTTTCGATTCCTGATTCCAGAGTTTCCTCCGCGTTTTTCACCCGCGAACTTTTCTGAGTGGGACCGGAAAATGCTCGAGGCGGTTGAGAATTCCGTCAATGGCGGGTTCTCTCAGTTACAGAGCTGCGGGGACAGCAGCGAAGAGGAGCTCTCCGTGCTTCCGCGTCACACCAAGGTGGTGGTGACCGGAAATAACCGGACCAAATCGGTGCTTGTGGGTCTTCAAGGAGTGGTCAAGAAGGCCGTTGGGCTTGGCGGGTGGCATTGGCTGGTAATTATTGATATCACTTTGGGGTTCTATAGGAAAAGGGCTATCGAATTTGGGGTTTTGCGGATTAAATTTGGTTTGTTTGCAATTTGGGACTTCAAATTTTGTGGTTTGGGGGCATTATATGCAATGCCTTTGAGCAATGTAGGTCAATTTGATCATTGACAACATTTTTTATTCATGCTGGTTACTTATATGACTCATTGACTCTGTTCAATGATGATCTTTACTTTAATCCATTGATATTCTTTAAGTTTAATTAATTGCTCGGTGACATTCTTACTTTTTGGTATGTTGTTTTAGCTACAAAATTTAATCTTTTGGCCGTTCTGGTGTAATTTTGATCGAATTCACATGACCCATGAATGTAACAATTACCCAGATTTGGATTTTAGATATGGCTTTTGATTGCATGCTTGGATTTATTACTGGATCTGGTGATTTTCTGGGGGTTTCCATAATGCGTTGCAACATAATTTGGTTTATATGTTACTCTTCCCAATTGTATATGAATAATTTTAAGGGTTTTGATCAAAATATTGGTTTTTTTTCGTACGATGTGAGTTGATTAGCAGTTTTGCATGGTTGTCTTGTATGAGAGGATCTTTCTCGGATTGGTAGTGTTGCGTGGACTGAGAATAGTTAGCAGCGTTTTCCTCCCCTGGAGTGTTGATATTGATTTTGTTTGCGTGATTGGATTGATTGAAGTACTTGCATGTTTATTCTTAAGCTTCATATGCTACGGGATTATTGCAATTCGAATAATCTAAAACTTCTTTTGCTTCATGAATGTATTAGTATTTTTGAGTCGAAGGCCATTCGGATTGTTAATTTGTGCATTTTGGTATGTATATGGTTAAGTTTGCTGGTTCCTCTTTGACCAACTCCTCCTTCTCTCCTTTTTGTTTTTCTTCTTTCAATGTTTATAACTGCAGTTATATCAGCTTCTCGGATTGTTTCTTGAAGCTCTTTTTTTTCTCGCTTGAATTTATATTTGGGATATAAGAAGTTTGGAAATAAGGTACACTTTACCTGAGTACCAGAATAGGACATGGTGGATGGTTCATTTGCATGGAAGTACTTGAAAGAGAAGCACTTGGATCTCAGTTTTTAGCTTAAATTGCTTCAATCAAGTATGAAAACCTCAAATTTTTTGTATGGGCATCGTTGATGGATTTAGTTTTTAACAATATAGGCATTTGGAATGATTCGGTTGTAGATTTTATTTCACATTTGTATTCCCAGTCTTTTTATTGGAGCAAAATTCTCAAAAGTTCAAATCAATCATGTCTTTTAAAATTCAACTTCAAGTGATCATACTAGCAATTTTTTGCCAAATCCCTTAATTCTCTAGATCCCCAAATCCAAATGAAGACATAGTTGAATTGAATGCTACCCGTTCTGGCAATTATAATTTACATCCTAGGTCCTGCAAGTTTTATGCTTTTCTGTTCACTTCCTCGTACCACATAATTGAAGCATTTGTTTGTTGTGTGACATTGGTGCTTGATTGTGTAATTGGCAGGTTCTCACAAACGGCATCGAAGTAAAGCTACAGAGGAATGCCCTCAGTGTGATTGAAGCTCCTACTGGTAACGAGGAAGATGATGACCTCGAATTCGAACACATGCCATGGAATGGTTCAGATATGGGTATGTTTAGTTAATGAATTGTAAATGATTATTTATGTGCCTCTGTCACCAAATTTTTGGTTCATGACTCTTGGGAATTGTTTGGGAAGACAAAGGTTGGGATTCCATGGGTTTTTGCAAACCATGTTGCCTTGGTGTGCGTCAATATGGAATTTGAAAAATCATCAATGTTGAGTCGCAGGCTGTATATGGATTGATAGTCTGTTGAAGCTATATTTTACCGGCAGTAATATCCAGTAGTTATTGCCACTGCGCCTTCAGTGTATGCATATGGCCATGGATAGGTTGAGCCATGATCTTTTCATGGTTTAGTTAGTTATTTTCTTGGGCCTCTGTAACTGTGGGTTATGAACAGAATGTTTCCTAGAGAGGAGTGATTGAGGTTGGTACAAAGGATCCAGTCTGTCTTCAACCTTTACTTTTACTATTTCCAAAAGCTCCGTTGTCTTATTTTCTTTATCTTTATCCTTTCATTGGACCCGCAACTTTGTTTGATCCTGGTTGTACTATTTCTGATTTCCCAGCATCTGATGACACTCAAAAGTCCCACAGATCAAGGCATAGAATGCATAAATCTTCTGGGTCATCTCATAGGACCATGAGCAGATCTCTCTCCTGTGACTCACAGTCTAAGGGGTCTGTAACTACTCCTAGTGGGTCCGTGGTATGTGACCTTTGCTATTTTTATTTCTACTTCTGTACCCCTGTCTAGCTTTCATAAGAAAGAAAGCAACACACGTACCTGATTTCTTTTAAAACTTCTCTACTGTTGAGTTTTCTATTGAAACCTTGTTTTCTTTTTCCTTCTTTTGAAGCAGAAAGTTGACTTAAGCAAACTGGAGATGGCTGCTTTAAGGAGATATTGGCGCCACTTTAATCTTGTGAGTTAAATTTTCTCAGGAGGCAAAAGTCATTGGTTGGTCCAGTACCACTAGTTGGACATTTTTTGTGTGTACTAACGTATTGGATTTCTAGGTGGATGCTATCCCCAACCCTTCAAAAGAGCAGCTAGTAGATGTTGTTCAGAGGCATTTCATGTCACAGGTACTTGTGAAATTGGTTGCAGCATCCTTTGATCCTTTTGTTTCTTGTTTCTTTTATTTTTTACTTTTTGAATTATGTAAAGTTAAGAGTGAACAAAAAAGTAGGCCCTGAGCACAAGGTTCTGAGCTCAGTTTCTCTCAAGCTTGGTTATCAGTCTCTTAAAAATTTGTTGATATGTTGATTCAGTAGGACATTTGCAAATAATTATGCCTTTAGTATGTAGGGATGTTTCCTAATACCAAAAAAGAAAAAAGAAAAAAAAGTTCACATCTTTGGAAACATGAATTTAATTGTGTAATACCCTTTTGTATTTATTTATTTTCTATTGGGGATCCGTGATCTGCTCTTGTTTGGTTCAGCAGCTTTTGAATATTCTGTTCTGAACTATACATTTTTTCTCTTTTGGAGAAGCAAATGGACGAGTTGCAGGTCATTGTGGGTTTTGTTCAGGCTGCGAAGAAACTGAAGACTGTGTGCAAATGACGTGGAAAGAAAGGAGAGAGATCTTTGAATTCGTATCTATGCTAACAGATACTGGCACCTGAATGTCCACTTTCCTCTTTCTGTAACATATTTATCAGTGGCTTGTTTATTTCCCTTGTATCAGTTAGTGGGTTTGTAGTTACTTGGTTCCGAGTTATAGAGGTTCTTACTTTTTGGTAGCGGTAGCCTATGTAGATAGATGTAAAACCTGCGATCAGACCCTCCAAAGAAGTCGCCGTGGCTTTCTTTCTAAACTTGGTTGAATGTATTGCTGACTTGGGGAAGTGGGTTTTTGAAATGTATATATATTCAAACTTTTTATTTCTTTGCCTTGATACAGTACTGGCCTATTTTCATGCGAGATGGTCCAAATGCCCTCAAAACAATAAGACGAAAACGTGCAAGATGGTACAAGAAAACTTTTTTTATCTTAGCTGCGCATGTTTAGCTAAACCTTTGATGATCTTCTCGTTTAAACAAAAGGGTACCACTGACTGCAGAAGTAGCTTCTTGCTTTAGTTCAAGGCCTTCCTTTACCAAGAGCACGCGGCAACGCCATTAGAAAAGGTTGGTCTGTGATGCCGTTTGAAAGAAAAGAAGTATTTGAAACTAGTTATGGGTCAAGGTTGAATTCTTATTTAGTTTTTTTTTAATTGTGTAAGTAATAAGGTACAGCACTACTAAGAAGTGGGTCAGCACAGATGATCGTCATTTCTCTCAGAAAACTTGGACTTGTGACCTCCATTTCAACCGACTATATAAGAGTTGGTTTCAGTACTACGTAACATGTTCGATCGGCAGGTAGTATGGTTGTTAGTTGTGTTGTGACAACGGTTGCATGCCCACACGGAGTAGACTTACGTATAGAGAAACTTTGAAAAAGCTTACAAGACTTATCGCTGCCACAACTCTCCACTTAAATTAGATCAGGTTGACCTTTTTCAGAAATCGAACTTGAGACCTTTGCGTCTAATGGATTATCATTATGCAACCCGACGATGGATAAACATCGAATGACTACTCTCCTTCCTACCAAGAGAAAAAGAAATCGATGCATTAATGCCTACTCAAATATGTAAAGGTATTAGTATAGGATATTATGCATGTTGCAAGCAAACATGCTACGACCAAAGAGTCAATTTAAGAGTGAGGTACGGACGGAGAAAAGAAAAATCGGTAAAGGTCTGTCTAATGACTCTGATTCAATGTACTTCTAAACTATTAAAAAAAATCTCAAACAAGAGTTATAACTATCACCTTACACACATTAAATTTAAACGTAAAAATGGTGCCTCCGACCTTATTTATAGGATGATTTTGACCGTTGTACGCAAACTACCGAAACATTCTTTGCAATGACCCAGCGGATAAAGGGAAGAAACACGTAACAGGCCGTTACTAGAAAAGCCATTAACGTTGTGGGGCATGCATAGGGGAGAAAATTATACAGAGAAATAAAAAGGGGAGGTGACGACCGAAAACGGGTCCACCGTTCGTATAGTGGATGATGGGGTGCGGTTGTCGGGTGAGAGCAGTTTAATACTACAGCTGCCCTATCCGTAGACTTCAATTTCAAATTTATTGGAACATATAACGACATAACGTAGTATTATGTAAGAGTTGGATGATCAGAACAATGTTTAATTAAGGCTTCGTTCGTGTTCTCAAATTTTATATCTTCTCAAATTTTAACATAATAATATATTATAATATAATCTCTCTTTCTCCATCAAATCATTACTTTTCACTATAAAAAATATAAAAAATTACATTTCTCTTCATTTTTTCACTAAACCTAATACCTAAAATTTTTTACAACACTAAAATTTTACAAAACAAACCCACCCGGATCGTTGGGATCTAATATGACTGTTGTATAAGGACCAAAACTGGGTTCGTAACAGTAGATATCTTTTTTTTTATGACGAGGAAATTCTCCAAAGTCGGACCCTTTTGGCCCAACCCTGAAGTACAAACCCCGGCCCCCTAGACCGACCCCACAACCCAGGGAGCGGGTAAGTCAAGGGCGATAATGGGGTGTTGGGGCTCGAACTTGGGACATGTTAGAACCCAAGCCGAAGCCTTACCACCACACCAAACTGGGTTCGTAACAGTAGATATCAGGCACGAAAGTATGCGGATCCTTCGAGATGAGAAAAGTACTGCGCACAAATTCTCATTTGGTCGGTTCATTTTTTATCTAACATAAAAGATCTCTCCTATTATAATTTTTTATTCAAATTATGTAATTTTAAAAAAGATAGATACATCACAAGAAATTATGATATTATTTAATGTTGTCCTTGTAAAGTTTAAGATTGAGCAAATTTGTGGTGTGTTAGTAAGGGGGGTTTGTAAACCGAACCCAACCTTGACTGGCATTGAACCAGAACCGGGCTGACAGGCCATGGTCGATTTCGGGTTTTATGTTATTTTGAGCCAGAATGTTCTTGGTTATGGTATTTTAAGCTCAGAACATTTTGGGTGATTTAAAAAAAAAACGTGCGTGCATATATATTTTGAGTCGGGTCGATTTTGTTCGCGTTAATGCCTTTAAATCCAAACTCGACTCGAAACCAAAAACACGACCCCATCGGGTTGAGAAATCAGGTTAAGCGCCTTATCGGGTTTCTGCCCACTCATAGTGAAGTTTTCATGCAGTTTGAACTCTACAACATTTAATACTTATTGTATTTATTTCTCTCCGAATTACACTGATTTATATAGAAAATTGTAGAGGATTTGGTCCATTCCAAACTATTGTTGTTGTTATGTATAGTGATATGATATTACATGGAGAGAATTTCAATACCAAAGGTGTTAGTAATTCTCGTATATATGTCTATATCTTTTAAACATTAGCCCATCTAGATATATAGTGACTTGACGATGATGTTCCATTCATTTTTTTTCCCACTCACTGAAATCATGATATAGAGTGACTTGACGATGATGTTCCATTCATTTTTTTCCACTCACTGAAATCATGATATAGAGTGACTTGATCAGTGCGTACATATTTGACTTCTAATACTCAAAGATGCCCCCAAACCTATTACCTATTTATCTAATCATTTTCTGCCAACCATCGACAAAAGTCAAGTTAATTTTAGAGAAAAAGAAGAAATTAAGGATAGCTGGAGTCTAAAATAAAATGCTCGGAAACAAGAAAAGGGAAGAAAAAAGTTAAATTTGGTAAACTATTTATTGCGGAGCTGTTGAAATCTCAATTCCCGCCGGCCAAAACGGAGGGACATACACCTTCTTAAAGCACGCTGCACGCCCAGAAAGTTGGCAGGTTAGGTTTGTCAGGTGCGCATAGAATAGATATTTTAAATTTGGAAGCGTTTCCACATTTCTCCTTTATTGAATACCATAAAAGAGGACCACAAGGGTCTGTTTCATTGTGTATGCACTTGCCTGTAAACGTAATTCTAGCCTCTAATTGGCCTATAAATTCGTCTAGCTTTTACTCATTCGCAGAGCACAAGCCATTCGTCCAATTACCTGCAAGCATGAGGCTGCATCTCCCGGGGGGAATGTGGGGTTCTCTGCTCCTGCTTTTGGTTCTCCTCAACTCGTTCGAGCCTCTTTACTCCTACCCCACCGTCTATAACGCCCCTCCAACTCAACCCTCGTACCAAGGAAAGCACCACCGAAGGAGCCTTTCACCACCACCTGCATCAGAGTCTAAGTCGGCCCCTCCCCCGCTAGCATCGTTCTATTTCTACTCACCGCCACCTCCTGGCCAACTACACTCTCCTAAACATTCACCGGCTTCGCAATCACCACCTCCCCCACCACCAGCAGAGTTCTACTTCTACTCACCCCCGCCTCCTAGCCATCCATCCTCTCCCAAACATCCACAGCCTTCGCATTCGCCACCTCCCACACCCGGGTGGTTCTACTTTTACTCACCCCCACCTCCGCAGTACACACGCCCTAGTTCGTATCCACCACCTCCACCCAGACATCGGCTTTAATTTCTGACTCGGTTCACAACGGTCATGATTCGCGTACGAGAAGTCAACTAAATTGGATGGTTACCGCACCGCTATATCAAAATCAGCACGGTCTTAAACAATGTACGGTGTGCACGTGAGATTTATGTGTATATGTAGTCGGCGTTTTGTTCAAACAAAGAAAACGCAGGAGAAAATGTTCTGAATACGTATGTAATTATACGGTTACAAGCTACCAAACCCTTGTGTTATGTAACGTTAAGTTTGATTTCCTGATCGGGGTTGTCGGTTCCAACGAATAACGGGTTTTTTTTTGCCTGTCGGATCCAACAAACAATCACCTATAAATTTATAATGTCATCAAACATTCAACTTCCCCATCTTCTCATGTAACAGAACACGGTATTTATATAATAAAGTCTCGTGAAACTCAAATCATGTACAAAAATGAAGGAAATTAAACTACAAAAGAGTATTGTTGTAGCAATAAAATTACAAACTCATTGTCCTAGACAAGTGAATTATTTTATAAATAATATCAAATCTTATCCTCAAGATCAACTTGGTTGGTTCCATTAACAGCCCCAAGTCACTCTGAAATGCTTTCTCACAAAAGACATTTCTAGCATGGTGTTTTAGGTCCATGTGGCGTAAATAATTTGATGTGGATTTTAAGTTAACACCAATCGGTTCAACTTGACCGTTTGAGTTACTTGGGAAACACGTAGTTACTTGTGATTGATGGTGATACGTCTTCGTTAACTACGTAAGATTTATTCCGTTAATAGAACTGAGTTGATGAAATATGTATTTCATTGTTTCAAGATATGAAGGATTACCAAGGAACTAGTTTAGGACGAAATAAACCCTACAACCAATTTGAAATTCGCCATACCTCAAAAACTAACCAACTAATTAAGCCTATTCTTAATTGAGAAGAACATATCTGACTGTTGATGCAGCTCGCTAGCCCTTTCACTTTTGGTGTTTGGGCTACGTAAAGCCTAGTTGGACCCTCCCTTGTGGTTGTCCATTACTCCTTAGCCAGGGAAATATCATGAAGTTGGGCCACCTTAATTAGGCCGAACTGAAGGAGCGTTAGGTAATTTCAATTTGGGCCTCCATATACAACGAGAAGCCCAACATGCTAACAGGCCAAGAGGACGTGGAAAAGCAGAAAAAAGTGGGTACGGAAATCGTACGATGATATACATATTTCTGATATCATAGTTTGAAGGGCCCAACTCTTCGAATAATTGCCAAAGAAAGAAGAAACGTCTCTTGACGCTCATGGTTGTGTTGGGGGTAATGATATTACTTTGATGATTTGTTTTCAGTATTTTAATTTCAAGTAGATTAAATGATGGAAGAAAAACGTGATTCTGATTCTGATTCACACCCCCCAACAAAAACGGTTAACTAATGGCTATAACTCCCAAATTATGATTTTCGCTGTGATTTTATCTCTCAACCTATTGAAACCATTATGTCTAATAGTTTTCATCTCACGTGAAGCGACACGTGAACTTCTACTTATTTGAAAATATAAATTTTAAGTGAGTAGTTTTTTTTAAAAAAATAAAGAAAATAAGCAAACTACATATTGTTTCTTGGGTATACGAATAGCTAAGAACAACTTAGAAGGCTAGAGATCGGCTCAAACGAGGGTAAATTTATATTTTTACTTAAGGAGGAGGTCACATATCCGTTATGTGGTACCAAAACCACTCGACATTATAATGGCTCTAGTGGCTTAGATGATGAAATCACAATAAGAAGTATAGTTTGAGGGGGGGGTGAGCTGTCAATAGTTAAAATTTGTGGAGATATTTAAGAATCCAGTAGCAGTGTAAGGGAAAAAAAATTTTAATTTACACTTTTTTCTAACTAAGTGTTTCATAATTCTCAACCTCCTAGATGTTTATTTTTCTCTTCTTTAAGCTCCCCTTTCAACCACGCCAAACAAAAATATTCCATAAGCCAGTGAGTTGTAGCTCAGGTGGCACCTCCTCCCTTTAGGGAGGGCTAAATCGGGGGTCGAATCCCCCTGCCCGCAATCCTACTTGTACAATTTGCCTAGAAAAAAAAATATATTCCATAAAGCAAGCCAATATCTTGCATCTTGCTTCAACTTTTTTGTAGACATGCATGACTGCAAATTTGTCGCACATATTAGTCAAGACCACTGCAATGGCCTTCGTAGGCACGCATTATGTAAGGCATTACCACACTCTAATTCCCACCTTGAACTGCTTCCTTCTCCACCATTATCGTTCGTCCATTACCTTGGCTACCTCCTCATCATTGAGACCGTGATGTCATTTTACAGAGGAACACAACAAAAGTCCAAAATCTTGCAGTCAAAGATTCAATGCAGATTCCGCAATGTGGAATGCCTTTATGTTCAATCAATCGACCACTATGAGCTATCTTTTCTCACGAGTCGTCTTTATCTATAGGAAGCTGATCTCTTTTGTATTGAACTGCAGAATTAACCAATAACCAGCTGGAGGACTGTTCTTATAGTCTTGGTATTTTTTCGGAAAGGAGAAAATTTGGTGAGAGATCCAATATTTCATCCATCCCAAGCCAGAGTTCTGTGTCCATTAAAGCAGCTTTTGAACGTGTTCTTTTCCTCATGAGTCGCAGGCTAATGGAGATTTAGTCCCCCATTGTAGCATTATAATATAAGAAGTTACCAGTCCACTGTCTCCAAAAAGTTTCGCAATTTGAAGGAAAAATGTAAAGGACAAATAGATTTACTCCATTGTCTTGGTTTCAAAATTTTATCAAAATTTTGTTAAATTTTTTTTTTGTTTGTGTTAAAAAAGAGTAGTATTGAAATTGGTGAATAAGTGATAAAAATAAAAATAAAATTTTAAAATATATTTAAAAAAAAGTAAAATTTTATGAAAATTCTATTAAAATTTTGAAATGAACTCCGAAAATATTTTCTCCTTTTATAGATGCATTTATGCGAAGTCACGCTGCGGCTATAGGACAGCTAAATGACGGAAAAATGCATTCAGTACGGTCTGCGGCTATAGGACGGCCGACGGCTGAACGAAGGAAGGAAAAAAGCAACATCGCATGTCATGCATTTATTGAACTAAAAGACCACAGTTTCTTTTTCTTCATGTACGGGTGCATTCAATTCCCTAGCTATTTCTGTGAAGAACTTTGCGTCGTGGAGATCTCATTGGAATGTTGCCAAAAAGTAGACGAAGAGAGTCTTGGAGTGGTCGAAAAACAAAGGTTTCTAATCATTGTTAACACACATGGTAATTGCTCGGTTACATTACGTACTTATGATTCAACTGCTCGCTAGAAATCTCTAATAATGTATCTGAATGGTTATCGTTATCATTGAATTAAGGTTTCAAAATTTCATTATTGATTCCCATTGCACATAAATTTCTTGAATTCTGTAGCTTAAACTCATGCAATGACGTGATCATATCTGAATCTGTGTCGATAGTGGCAGAGATTGATCTCACGGCACTCTGTGTAACAATATTTATTCTTCGCGTTGTGAGCTAATTAAGCATATCATTATCATGCATGGGAAATGAATCTATTCTCTTTCTGGGTCCTTACAGAATTATTATCTAGGTGATGAATCTAATGATGTACGAGGGGCATGCACTTTATTTTGATCCAAAGCCAAGATTCAACAGGCTTGGGGGCTATTCAGTTGTATAGTATTTTGAGGATTTTTTTGTGTTTTGAGAATTTTTATGTGATGTTAACTTTATTGGTATGCGTGTTGTAGTTATTTTTATGTAGGGTTAAAAATGATGTTTGGTTGTAAATATTTTGTATTAAAAAAATCCATAGAATATTTTTGTGCCCAACAAGCTCTTAATTAATGGGGATGCCTCCAACATATAAGGGCATCAAAAAAAGAAAGCTATCAGCTACCTGCTGCATCTGCATCTGTAGAGCTTCTTCCCAATTGTACAAGATGATATATATACCTTCCATGATCACGAAATATATCCAAAATGAGCATCACAGTGAAATATTGTAGGTTATGATCAGAATTTATCTAGATCATGCGAATCACGTACGTTGATCTGATCTAGAGATCACGATTCCCTCAAATCCAATGTCGGTGTCATCTTTGTGCTAGTAGTTCTAGCTAGTTGAAATCCTAGCTGGATGGCTACCCTAATTGATGAGGTATTTTAATGGCTAGCTGCTTTTCTCCCCCAACTTGATAAACAATGTCAACTGGAGCTCCTTCAGGAATATATGAACTCACTCAGGTCCTTTTCCTCTGAGATTTAAACGCCAAACCACCAGCTCGATCCCAAAAGAAGAAAATAAAAAATAGAAGCACTACAGCTTGTTCCTGTACTGTAGATGTGGACGCCCGTGGCAAATCTTTGGGCTATCTTTTCAGATATGCAGCCCCATCAACCGACTGCTTGCTACTAATCACATCCGATTAAGAGCATATTTCCAAGCAGATTCCTAAATAAAAGATTCCATCGATCGGACGCAAGCATCGAAACTGGCCTCAAACTTTGCTACTCGAAAGGACACAGAGCCGCTTTCATACTGACTTGGGCTTGATCATTATCCGTAACTCCGTTTCCTAGTGCATGGCTTCCCCTCTCCCACTAACTCCCACACATTCATTCTTTTTGTGTAGTGCGTCAGATTCGGACAGCATTGCATGATGCAAATGTTTTGGAAGCCTCGATCGCTTCCTTTCTTATCCTGAAGCATTGGGCCTCAAAAGAAATTACAACCTTTTCATCAAATTATAAAAAAAATTGACTTAAACGAGTCCACTATGTTTAATGAGGTTTGAGATCACGAAAAGTTTCTTCTTCCGTGTAAAAGCTATTGGTTGGGTTAGCGTTAGGTTGCATAATTGTACATAAGAAAATTATTTATTCCAAATTCTTATTAATTAAACAAGAGAGGTTAATCCACTTGGGACGTGGCTGAAGTTAAAAAGTCTCTTGTAAAATTCAAGGGTTCAAAAACTATGAAGAGGTACCTCGACCGGAACTATATTCTCCATGTATATATATATATAGTGAGCTAAAATATGCCCTCGAATCTGTATTATTCAACCTCGATCACTATAATCTGTATTCGATCAATATCCCCCTCCATGACGTAAAAATAGGGAAAATAACTAGTATTCCTTTACTAGGTTATTGTTTTTTCCAGTCAAATAATTCCTTACAAATTGCAAATAAAGTATCTAGGAAAAAAAATGCTCCGAATCGTGAATTCAAATTGGCAGATAATGTCTTG
The DNA here is from genome assembly GCA_963930655.1 of Myrica gale. Taxonomy (NCBI): domain Eukaryota; kingdom Viridiplantae; phylum Streptophyta; class Magnoliopsida; order Fagales; family Myricaceae; genus Myrica; species Myrica gale. The sequence continues at coordinate 5,303,938 of OZ005599.1, forward strand.
GAATCTGCCTATATAATATATATATATATATATATATATAAGTCACCATTAATCCTCCCAGACTTGATCGAGAGCAGTAAACCTCACATGCTTTTCGTCAAGTTGAGACTACACGTACAATGAGTAGTCTCTCTATTTTACTTTAGCGATATACATAACAGTTTATAAGATTGAGATTTTAGGAAGGAAGAAGAAAACAATAAGGATAAAATCGAGTAAACCACCAGGCCATGGTAGAGGGCATCCGCGCACTTTCTCCATTCGATGCCACTCGCAAGCTATAGCAGGCCTCAAACGACACTAAAGTATTATCCATTCGTTGATCTCTTTTCTTAAATTCTTTTCTTTTTAGTTTTTAGCTTTTAAGTATTCATGTTAAACAATGGAGTACTAATTCTCAGCGACTTCCTATATGTACGAGTACGATAAATATGCCTAATTCCCTAGTGTGTGCTCGCTAGCTCACACAGGAAACATATGGTTTTCACCTAATAACTTAGAATATATATATAAGCTGTAGCTCGATCTCTTTCCAATCATTTCAAATACATATATACGTTAAGGCTCACTGAGATGCAAGGTCTCTCCCATGTCCCACATCCAATATATACAAAACCAGATGATATGATCATGTCACGGACAATATCAAATCCATTAATCAAGGATTGGTGCATTCCTATGTGGCTAATTATTCTGATCAATGAGCGACAGGAGTTCTTGTATAACGTCATTGTCCAAACTTCCCATATTATATGATATATCAAATGCCTAGTGGTTAATTAGTGGACCTCGTCGGAAAAGAGCTTCTTCCTGTCACCAAAATACCGTCACTCTTGGAAAGGGCTCCGTCTCTTTCAGCTATAATAGTCCACAAAACATATTAGTGGGCTTACGCATGCAGGAAACATTTAACGAAGGGGGTAACGTAATTGTTGGTCCCTAACTATATATGGTTGAATTGCAAACTTGCCCCTCTAACTATGAAAACGGCGAGTTACGTATTTTAACTTTCAAAAATTATCAATATACGCCCCTATCCAAATTAGTCGTTAAGTCAGACAGAAACTCATGTATAAAATAATCGAAATGCCCTCCAAGACAATTTAAAAAATATATATATTTCAGAAATCAATTAAAAATATATATAGATTACTAAAATAGAGTTTCAATAGTTTTATTTAAAATATATTATCTTTTTTAATATTTTTAGTAATTTTTGTCTTAGAGTGTCATTTTGGTCCCTTTACATGTGTTTCCGTATGACTTAATGGTTAATTTGGATAAGAGCGTACATTGATAATTTTCAAAAGTTAGAGAACATAAATCGTACTTTTTATAGTTAGGAGGACTAGATTGCAATTGACCCATAATTAGGGAGCGAACTATGATATTTATCCCTTTAACAAAGTAATATTTCTCTTATCCCAGGATTAAAAAATCGAAAGTTTACTGTCAACTTTATAACTCATTTCTAGCAGAAAATTACGGTCCATGATTAAACCATACAAGGCATCAACTGTTACTAGTGTCTGAAAGATGAAATGGTGCCAGGCCAAGGCAGATTTCCACTGACAGAGACCCCTAACTTCGGGAAGTTATCATAAGGTGCCGGTGTTTGCACGCCAATTGTGCCAACAAGTCTAACGCTGGGATTCTATCTGTTCGGTTACAGGACAACAAGCACAGCGGATATGATGCTGAGAAGTGTAGAAAATGTGGTAGCAATTCCTTTGCGGATCCCACCATCGCAGAAAGTTGGCTATAGGATTAGGAAGGTCGAGCACACGTAGTGCACGTGGGAAAATGGGGGTACTAGACTTCCACTACTACTCCCAGCAAAGAAGTTCTCTAATGGCTTCCAACAATCTGTGATTCCCCCCGCGCCCCCCACACCAACTTGTTGGAATTTCTTAAATTCTTATTCACGAACAACCCAAGGATTCTTGTGTGAATTCTTGTCATTCTATCATGGATTCTTTTGTTGCTTGCTTCATGAGTCATTCTTCTCTTTGACATCAAGTCCCTCACCTTTTTCTTAAGGCCGGCTTGGAATCTCTGGCCCACTTGATTTAGGTTGTCCCAAAAACCCACTGAGAACATTCATCCATTTGGTTGTCTAATTATTGGTTAAAACTTCCATCATTTTTGTATGAGTTGGAAAGCTGATTTCTTTTCTAAGTCACTAACAAATAATAAACAAAGAAAAGTTAATCTCAGACGTGGTATCTTATTGGCGAGACTTCTTCAGAGTCTCGAAGACAAAAGATGACAGTAAAGGCTCAAAATGGAGTCGCCTTCAGTCCTTATTTTTACTCTAATCACGGCTTTAACATCTTATAATAGCTAGCACCGTGGCAGCTTTAATTTGCCATCTATAACTTTTTTCCCAACTTGGTGAGAAAGTCTTGGAGTTTTTGAGATGGCTCGTAATTAGGAAAGCTTTGGATGCAGTATCTTGGTTTTCCCACTAATGCAATATATTCTATTCGCAATTTCAGCAGCCTTGCACGTACGCCATGTAAGCCATGTAAGATACTAAAGCAGAGGCGGAAAGAATTCCCATTAAAGAGAAGGTAGCATTCTTCTCTATTCATACTAGCTAGCTATAGGATGGTTAAAGGTTAAGTACATTAACAAGAGAATTTCCGTCAAGAAACCACAAAGGGAAGTGGGAAGGAATTAAGTAGCTAGAAAACGAAATTTCCATGTGTTTGTAATCTGCAAATTGCACTTGCTGTCATGTGGGTCGTTATAAATAGTTTAAAGAGACTAGAGAAGAGTAAAGGATTACGGAAGTGCAACAGTTGGAAAGAAGGCTCTCGGACCAATCTACTGATCTAGCTATTGAGCTGGAACAAACAAAGCAAATGGATGACGAAGCTTGTGCTGCCGCGCCCTGGAATATCCTGATTCACTAGCTGTGCTGGGGAAGAATATGCCTAGCTACCCTATATAATTAGTTGGAAATGGAGATACTATCTGCAGTGAGAAGGTCATGAGCTACGTACTTCAATATCCCTTGCTTCTCAAAAGTTATAGAGGGATAAGTTGCTTCTAAAAAGTTATGAAGAGAATTGTAAAAAATGTCATTCGGAAGTGGTGATTTACGTCATTTTATAGGGTAATGACAAAAGGGTTATATATATATATAGTACACTAGGTTTTAGCGTCTTTTTAAAAAAATTCACTGGGTTTAAAAAAATTTCAAACAGCTCACTAAGTTTGTTATTTTTGTATCAAAACTCACTGGACCAACGCCGTTACACAATGTGACACGTGTCATTAAATAAATAATAAATAATTAAAAAAATAAAAATTAATCGAAAATTAATTTTAAAAAATGTAATTAAAAAAAAAGCAAGGATCAGGACCCCTGATCCTTTCACGGTGGCCGCCAAAGGAGGATCCTCCCCTCCACCGTGAGGATCGGGGGTACCCCGATCTTTTTTTTTTAATTTTAAATACATTTTTATTTTTATTTTTTTTCTTTATGTAATGACACATGTCACATTATGATTGGTCGAGATGGATTTTTCGTTAAACATGTGTTACAGCGTTGGGTAAAGTGAGTTTTGATACGAAAATGACAAACCTGGTGAGTTGTTTAAAATTGTTTAAAACCAAGTGAGTTTTTTAAAAATGAGCTAAAACCCAGTGTGTTATTTGTATAATTTCCTATATATATATCATAGAACTGAAAGGGCTTTCCAATTAGATATTATATTATTTATGATCACCGGTAATAGATTGAATTATGTGTGAGATAATTCACTACAAGACATAGACATTTATGTTAGAATGTATATAAAATTTTGTTAATTATACGTACTTCATATTCTTGTAAATAAGTATCATTTTGGGTATATAATTGAAAGAGTACTGAAAGAAAAGGATTAGAGAAACAAAACAAAGAAACAATATGCTGGGATCTCTTCCTCTACTAACAGGACAGGAGGCCCTTGATCAGTTTGTCCAATATCTTAAAGATCAACAAAAACAATATTTATTAACTTATTCTGTTAGCTGAGAGCTTAATTAGTTTATTTCATCTCCTACCTAAACAACTCAGGGTTTGGAATGTTTCTCCCTCTTCTTGGGTTATATGGGACAATAATATGCCTTATATATTTACACATGATTATGGTATGTCACCATTAGAAATATCATAGGCCAGGCTTCTAGCCACGATCTATAACTTTAATAGTACTGTTAGCTCGGTACGTACAAGTCAATCTATTAAAAAATCATAATGATGATTAGTGGTGGAGTCAGAAATTCATCAGCTGTGACGTGGAGCTAGCTGGATTAGTACTTTGATAATTAATTAATTATTTATTTATATAGCAATATTATAAACAAAATTCAGATACGAAAATATTGTCCCTAGGTTATGTCGGCCTAGACGATCATAAAGATAATAGAAATAACTAAAAACAAGGAAAACATGGCACAATATTAAAACTATAAACTTTCAATTTTATCACATTGAGTACCCTTAAATTATTAAAATTCCTTAATGTTCATCTTATATTAAAATTCTATCATTGAAATCCACGAAAGAGTAAAAATTGATAAATTTTGATAATTTGAGGTCCCAATATAATAAAATTAATAATTTTGATCCCAAAATAATATTTGGCTCATAGAACATGGATAAAAAGGTAATGTTTCTCCACACAAAAAAGAAATTGTTTAATAAACAGACTAAAGGGAAGAGAAAAGTCATGCATTATAGATTTGAGAAGAAATATATATATATACTTTTAACTTTTTAGATATATATGTTGTGAACACAAAAACCTATTTAATTTCTATATGTGCTTTTCATATTAATTCCTAGAAAATAAAACTACATTTTATTATAAAATTTTAAAGGATAAAATTGTGTTATTATTCCAAGCATATATCATAAGGGAATCTGATTTTTCTTACGTGTCTTCAAACTTCATAATAATCACTTAATTACCGTGTAGAGTTCAGAAGTACTTATGGGGGAGAAGAATTGCTTCTCCTTGTCATATGGTCTCCCAAAGTATTGGGTTAATTACGTTAATTAAGGGTATCCGTCTCATTTAAAATAATTGGTTGGTAGATGATGACCAGGTAGAGTAGTACCCGGCCTCTTTCTGCAACTCTTCAGGGAAAATATCACGCACACGGCACACATGGCACGTATGCATTTTGCCCAAAGCTAAAGCTAGCTTTGTGATGATGCAGAATTGCACATGATTGTTGAATATCTGAATAATTAATTAGCTTCTTCACGGGTTATAGCTGTAATGCTGAACTCGACAAGAACCAAAAAGGCCAAAAAAAGGTGCAATTAATGCCAAACTCTCCCCACGATGAGAAGGACGCCAACAAAGTCCTCAAAACGAAAGGCAGCCACGGACCTTGTAACATGGCAGATTGGCCGGAATAGCTGATTGCATGGGTATGGCACTTTTCACACTTCCAAAACCTCGCCTAGCTAGCATATATGCATTCGCTTACGCAAGACCCTATATAGCCACGGGAGTCCAATATTTTCTGCTGACTGTTGGGGGTAAATAGAAACGAACTAACCTAGCTACGTCCTCTTTGGTTGCTTTTATAGTTAGGGTGTAATTGGATATAGCTGATTGCATGGGTATGGCGCTTTGAACCATGGATGCATGACCATGAAATTCTTGTAGAAATATATTAAAAAAAAACAGAAAGAGAGAGACAAGATTTAGGAACATAAAAAAGCGAAATTAAAGTAATGTACATGTGAAAAAGGAACTCATCAATCACACATTTAGCTATCTTCCCATCATCAAAGTTTTAATTACATTGGTTTTGGCTTTTAAACTCAAATCGAAATTCCCAAATTTTTATATATTTTTAAATAGAAGGTGAAATCTTCCGTTTAACCGCACCCATCAGGTAATTAATTAGTTCAAAGATTCTTTACCTAACCAACATGGCAACATGTGAACCGGGCAAGGAAAAAAAAACCCCAACGTGTGCGCCATGGAGTTTAGAAAGGACGAGTGAGTCGTGTCGCGGCACTAATGAAATTGGAACAGCTTGGGAGCTCAATGGAAGCGTAGCGAGGCATTTGGCAAGCATGCGAGGGGGGCAAGCAATGAAGACGTACGAGGCAAACATGCAGCACAAGAGCAGCCTCTGCGTGACAAGTACTGCTGAAACGGCCGGAGACTTTCGCCGGAGCCATTATTAAAGATTTTGTTATGTTTCATATTTGGCAAAAAAGTGTCCTCATTTAACTTCTTCGATCTCTCCTTCATCTCGTACTCCACTTGGCAAAAAAGCCCTCCTTCCTTTTAACTTCTTCTCCTCATCTCGAAATAGATTTGGCAAAAAAGCCCTCCTCCTTCTTTCAACTTCTTCTTCTCCTTCCTCTCAAAATACACTTGGCAAAAAAGCCCTCCTCCTTCGTCTCGAAATCTCAATTTCTCGTGGGTGGGTGAAAAGTCAAAAACATCTTGGAAAGGACGACAATACCATCATCCACTAGGGTTGGCTGGGAATTGAATATTGATTATTAATTATAAGAAACTCCACTGTTATGGGATCTTAGAGAATTAATCAAAACTATTAACAAAACCCAATTTGATTAGGGTGACTTGTTGAAAACAATATAGCTAATCTTGTAGTTCCTATCTTTATAGAATAAATATATATGACTCGGTTTCGAGATTAAAATTTGATAACTAATTACCTGAATTTACAACCTTAATAAAAATTTTGATTTACTAATGATCAAAATTGAAAAATTTTAGTTGATAGAATAGCTTAAGAATTTTAGGAAAGTCTTTATTCCTCATGTTTTTACATCTAAATTCTTAATGATTATTTTTTTATTGTACGGGGAATCTTCAGAATGTACGAATTTCTGATAAGATATAATCATTAATATTCACTTTCGAACTTCGAGGATGAGCCGCTGCATATAATAGTGATCAGACGTTGTCGTCAAGTGTGACGTTAGGAAAAAGTCTTTTTTGTCGTTATTTTTAGTGCGTAATATGTATGGTTTTTCAAAATTTTGTGCATGGTATCAGCACAGTCATAGTAGTTCTTGAAATCCTAATTTCATGATTGCATGGTGTTTGTGTTCCAAAATTTCATAAATATAAAAACTATAAAATTAGATAAAATATCAAACTAATAAAAAATATTTAAAGACCCAAGATAAAAATCGTGCAAATTTTATAAAACAAATGAATTTTCATTACCTTAACATTACCTTATTTGCTTTCTTGGAATTTTCGTAACAAGTTGTTAATTTTTGTTTTCCTTTTTTTTTTTACCAAGAATGTTAATATTTTCTTGCTCTGTCCTTTTTCTTTAGCATACATCTCTTTTTCTCTAAAAAATGTCAGTGTATTATCTGCACAAAATGAAAAAGAAAAAGAAGAAGAAGAAGATATATACAATTGTCCTTCTGGTTAAGTATCATTATAATTATAAAATAATATTACTTAATTTAATAAAATATAAATAATTCTAAAGGTTAATCCACCAAACAATCTCTTATAACAAAATAATATTTAAATCTTAAATTTCAATTTTTGAAATTTAAAACCAAGACCAAGACCGACACCCTAAGGGGATGTTCGGTTAAGAAGTTTTGTAAGGATTTTTTGTGTTTTGAGAATTTTTATGTGATGTTAACTTTATTGGTACGCGCGTTGGAGTTATGTTTATGTGATGTTAAAAATGATGTTTGGTTGTAAAATTGTGAGAATTCAAAAAATTCTGAGAATTTTTTTATAAACGAACGTGTCCTAAATACGAGAAAACTTGTTTGTCCAGTATATTAAAGTAAACATATAATTAGCTAAAATAAAATGAAAGAGAGAAAATAAAGGTAAACCGAATATTTTTTTAAAAAAATTTCTCACCCCTCCATAATTCCATTCTTCACCTCGCCATAAAAAGTTTAAAAAAATATATGCTTTTGAGATTCTTCACACTGGACCCCTATATATAACAGCAACTCCATCTTAATTCCTCAGACTTTCATCCCCAAATTTCGGGACCCCATTCTTTCTTTCTCTCTTCTTCCAAAACTCTCCTCCTTCAATGGCGCTTCGGAAAACGCTTGCGAAGCGTCTATTCGATAGTTGGAGAGTTAGATCACCGACGGTGACGCTAGAGCGCTCGCCGATCTCGTCACGCACAATCCAACCTCTGGCCGCTCCAAATGCTTCCAAAGCGAACTTCCACCGCGAGTACATAACGTCGCCGGACTCAGCCGAGAAGGGATTCTTCCGGAGATTCTTACAGCGGAGGGCCATGTACAAGTCGTCTTCGAGGCTCCCGGAGTTCCTGTCCCTGCCTGTCGGAGACAAACTCAGGGAGAAGCTCAGGGGCATCAACATTACAGGCGATCGCCTCAAGCTCGACGGGCTGAGCCCTCCTGTTCCAGCTGATTCCGCGGATACGCCGTACGGAATCTCCGTTCACGACGCGAGGAAGATCCTGAGGGTCTCGCAAATGGAGAAGCTGAAGGAGAAGCTCGGGGAGATCAAGAGGAGCTCTATTTCTTACTCTGAGTTCGTGGAGATCTGTGTCGAGGTATGCGAGAATGAGGATAAGGGCGTTGAGTACGCCAAGACGTTCGACGAATCCGGCAACGTTATCGTTCTGGGGAACGTAGTGTTTCTTCGGCCTGAGCAGGTACAAATCTTTTCCGGCCCCTGCCTCCTGATGTCTGTATTAACAAAAAGGTCTAAAGTACCCTTGATCTTTACGCAAAACGACAGTTTTTGTCCGCATTTGATATTAAAAAAATTTATTTTCAAAGATTTCAACTGAAAATATTTTTTTTTTATAAATTTTTTTATATAATCATTGAACTCAATTTCGGTTAAAAACAGCACAAAATTTCAAAAAAAATATCTTTTCTATTTAAATTTTAAAACTTTTAAATATTAAAAATTTAAAAATTTTTTACTCTCACATACTTCAAAATAATAAATTTCAAAACGACAACGCTTTTTTCTCTTCTGTTTTGGATTAATTTCATTTTGGACCCACCTTGTAGTGAGATCCATATGCGTCATCTTCTGTTAGTGACTGGTGATTAATCCCATTAAGACTAATTTTGAAACTCTTTTTTCTTGGCTGACTATAGGTGGCGAGGTCAATGGAGACACTGATTTCTCAATCAATAGCCAACCCGAACGACCCAAGAAGACAAGAACTGGAGCAAATGGAGATGCAGAAGGCCGTAATCGACCAAAAAGCTCGGTCCTTGGTCCGCGGCGAGCTATACTGTGGACTGGGCTTCATGCTTGTCCAAACGCTCGGCTTCATGAGGCTCACCTTTTGGGAGCTCAGCTGGGACGTGATGGAGCCCATTTGCTTCTTCGTCGCCTCGCTCCACTTCGCCCTCGGTTATGGCTTCTTCCTGAGGACGTCCACAGAACCCACTTTTGAAGGGTACTTCCAGCGCCGATTCAAGGCCAAACAAGAAAAGCTCATGAAAATCCACGACTTCGATGTCAACAAGTACAACGAGCTCCGCAAAGCCTGTTATCACAGCCACTCTGCCTTCCAAAACCCGCAACCATTTTCGCCCTTCAATCGTGAAGCGGGGGCGTTTGGTGGTGCCATGCATCATCGTTAAAAAGAAAATTGACGTTCCAAAAAACAGAGTAACAAAATTATACCAAACGTATATATAAGTTCGACAAAAAAAAGATAATCCGGGTAGAACTTTATGAAACGAGTTATTTCCTTTCAAGGATCGGGAAAGTTTTAAGTTTTAGTAGAGTGTCCCCGACTGCTGAGCTTTTTTGAGCACCATAATATATATAGCTTTGAGTTTGTATATAGTAGGACTTCCTTGCTGTGCGAGCTCTAGAAAGTTTTCTTGGCAGTCTTGTGCCGCATGGGTGGCCTCGGAGTTATGCACTTATGCTATGCCTTTGTAAAGAAATATATATATATTTATACCATATAAAAGAAAATAAACGCCATGGTTTTTTCATGTTCACTGTTGGCTATGGAAACTAGCTGTTCCCCTCTGCACCTTTCATTTGTAAGAAGGAAAATAGATATGAAATGCGGTACGCATAGGATCGTACAGGTTTGGCCATCATGGCTCGAATTCGGAGACAAGTACCGCCATCAATCAATAGAGCAACACGATGCCAATTGGCTTCTCAAAATTTCATATCCAAACAGCTCCTCATATGTATATTGATTTCCCTTTATGTCAATCTTATAATTTCTTCAACTTGCAATGTCCACTATAATTGAGGTCACCTTCTGGGCGCAAAAGCCTTTAAATTATGGTGGAAAGAATCAGAGCGGACCATATACCCTTGGATTTTTTACTCTAATGAGAATTGATAGGATCTAAGCAATTCTTTTTATTTATGCTGAAAATCCGTAGAAATGCAAGTCTTCAATCTGGCCTGCACTGTATTCCCTTTATTTTACATCTTCGTCGCAAACCAAAAGTCCATAACCGATCGACTGGTAGCTTTCATGGAATCCAGGTCAAGTGGCACCTAATTAAGGTTTTCAAATAAAAACAAAAGTTTAAGCGAGGAGACGACTAATGGTGTGCTTGGTTTACCGGAATGCGCTGGGATTTGCATTTGCTTGCACGGACTCATCAGAGGAACCGACTTGGGTAAATTTTATAAACCTAATTTACAAGGTCAATGTCTGATCAGAGAGGAAAAGAAACCTATGTTTGCGCTTGCCAAAGAAGACTTTTCTTCTGTGGGGGGGAACAAATGCCTCCTCAGACAACCGAAAAGAGAACCAAACTTACCTCTTTTTTATCTTGTCTGCAACTAAAATGCAACTTCTTACGAGGAACATTGGCATTCTCTTCAGAAGAATAAAATATTCCACAAGCCATCCACTTGCTTTACATATTGACGTAATTGTATATATTCCGTTTGCCCCCACATGAAATAATTCGATTAATATATTCTAATTTGATGGAATTTCAAAAGGGAAGAACTTGATAAACATCAAAAGACATTACCAACTTGTTTAACTAACAAATGAAACGCAAGCAAATTACCCCCCAAAAAGAAAAAGAAAACGTCTGGCCACAACATCATTAGCGTTGGCATAAAGAATAGCATCAGTTCGATACCAAAAGGAGTTCTGAAAGACAGTGGATGTTAGGTACACCACCGCATTGCATGTTGGGGCATAGACACCAAAACCTGCAGATGCCTAAAAGTGTCTAGCAAAATATTGATTGGGTTTTGCCTTATGAGTAGCATCAATTTAGTTCCAAATTGTCCCAAAACAATGGATGTTAGGTAGACTGCGTTGCATGCTGGACATATACGCCAAATGTGCAGATCAAATCACGAAGCAAACTTGGGCAAATTATGTCAAGTTGAGCCATCTTTGGCTGACTATATACTTCACATAATGCAAGTTTTGAGCAGCTTTTCTATCACACGCAACATTTTTTTTTTCTCTTCTTTGGTGAATCAAATATACATATACAAGTTTTGATCAATGTCATTGGGGCCCGTTTGTTGGGCCATGACAGTGGACCTTTTGCAGGCATCAGTTGTGGAGTGACTGATGAGAAGCTAAGAAGGGCACGTGAAAACTATTAACTATCCATGATTTTTCTTTTTCTTTTGTGCATACCATTATCAAATTTAATGGATAAATACACTTTGCCCCTTTTCTCTTTGGAGTCATTTACATTTTATACCCCGATATTTTATTTTTGACACATTGGACCTATTATCTTCTACATTTATGCAATATGGACCCCGTACCCGATTTGACCGTCTAAATTGATGGATTTCGTCAACACGTCAACCGGTAGACCGCTACAAAGGCAACTTGAAGCAGTGGACCGGTTCATGTGTTGACGAAATCTGTCAATTTAGACGGCTAAATTGGATACGGGGTCCGCATTGCAAAAATGTGGAAGATAATGGGTCCAATGTGTCAAAAATAAAGCATCGGGTGCAAAGTGTAAATGACCCCAAAGATAAGGGAAACAAAGTGTATTTATCCCCAAATTTAATTACCCAAAAAAAGATATAAAATTAAGATCACCACAAATGGGCCCATTACAAAAATAGACGATCCCAATTTGGCAATTTGCATGCGTTGACATTGGTGTATCCAGTATCCTTCCTCTCTCTAATTCTTGTCTTCAAATCAACCTCCTGGTAATTGGAAGAACAGTGACCCGTCTTCAAATAAATCAAGAAAAGACACGAGTTGATTACTTCGTCCAGGCGACTTCAATTCTTAGCACGTACAACACGAAAACCATTTCGACTAGAATTGAACAAAAACTCTGAACTTAAATATATTATAATTCAAGAGTGAACCAAGTTTATATGACTTTTCATCAGCGGAATATGATCAAGGCACAAACACGATGGCAGAACTAGGTGCTTTGGCATTAAAATATGCTAAAACTTTAATGTTTGGGAGCTTGAGATTGAACGCGACTCTATGCTTATTGTGGGTTGGATTCAAAAGAGAGTGTTTTGTATGGTGTCTTGGGATTTTTGTGGAAGAATTACCTATTTTGTTTCATGGCATGCAGTTCTCAGTTAAACATATTTGGCGAAATTATTCAAATGGTCTTTGTGATTTCACCTTATTACAAATTGATTCATATTGTTTCAACTTCAACGATTTAGTCTCTGCGATCACCAATATGATTTAGATAGGCGAGATTTGTTAGGGATGTCAATCACTTTTGATTGTATTGTAGATCTGCATAAAGAGCTAACTCACATTATTAGGACTACATGTACAGTAGGCTGACCATGTATTCATTTTAAATTAATAATTCACTTTTGGGTCTGATGTATGTCGTTAGTTTTGGTTCGTCGTGTTTGTTGGATCAGCTGTGGCCATAGTTTTCCTGTGAAGATATTAATAAATTTGCAGAGGTTACGTGCTGAAGTTTCTAGAACCGAAGCGAGAACTGAGAAGACTATCTCATGGGCCTCAAGACTATCCTTCCTTGACCATAACCAATCTGGGTTATCCCCGATGAGGGGTGGCCCAAATAGGCTTTGGGACATAAACTAGGTCCGAGTAAGAGCCAATAGGTCAGACTTGCCAGTGGACCTATTTGGGCCGTCATGGTTACCCCTACGAAGCAATAAAACTGGTTCAGCAAAATCAATGCCTATGAAAAACGTACGCATTCGCAACAAGTTGGAAGGCTGCTGGTGAAAATAATTATGCACAATGATCTCAACAATCTCCGGAGGAGAATCCGGTCACTGCCAGTGCCGTTACTGAAGCTCAAAGGAAAGAAGAACCCCACCCAAAAAGCTCGCTGCATGCATTTTCATTTGGAACAATGGATGTGATTGGAGCAGTATAAGAATCTTTAGAAACCGGTAGACTGGTGGGTTCACTTCTTGCCCTATTGGAGTAGTGGGAAATAATGTGATTTTTCTCTTGCACAGTAGTGGGCCCTATCATTCAGCAAGAAATATCATTAATGTTTGGTTCCCACTCCACCTCGGGTACCCTACTCTGTATCTGCTACATATTCTGAAACCACCAATTTGTGATTCCTGTTGGTATGGACCCAGAGCCTAGTTGCCTCTTATAAAAAGTGGCCAAACTGGCCCATTTGCCTCATAATGCAAGCAAGTAAATAGTAGGTAGGGGTGAACAGAACCGGACCGCAGACCGGACCGGAAAACCGGACCGGATTTCCGGTCCGGTCCGGTCCTTTTTTTAAAAATGCGGTCCGGTTCGGACCGGACTGGATAAATCCGGTTATCCGGTCCGGTCCGGACCTCTTTAATAATAAATGCGGTCCGGACCGGACCGGACCGCATTTATTAAAAAAATAAAAAATATATATTTTTTTATATTTTTAATACAAATTATAAACATAAAACGTTTAATTTTTATCTAAACTAAAACTTAACATTTTTATATACACTTCCCATTTGAAATTAACCTAAAAAAAATTTTGAAAAAAATTAAAAAAATTGAAAAAAAATTAAAAAAAAATTAAAACCGGTCCGGACCACTTAAGTGGTCCGGACCGGACCGCATTTAGTGAAACCGGACCGGACCGGACCACTTATAAGTGGTACGGTCCGGTCCTATATTATTTAAGGACCGGAATGCGGTCCGAAAAACCGGACCGCATTCCGGTTGTGCAGCCCTAATAGTAGGAGCGACATTCTTCTAGATTTTGGAATCTCCTTTTTTTTTTTTTGGGTAATGAGGTAATATGTTGCACCTAGCATTTGTGTACGGTATGGACCTGACTCAGTTGGAAACACTGACCGAGTTAAGTTGAGAGGGCAAGAAGAAACTCTTACATATTTGAACTGGCGGCATCATACCTAAAATATTATTTAAGTTAAAAATATTTGCTTACGGTAGCTAAATATTTATTTTTTCCCTTCCCTGGATAGAATTTTGAATTTCTGTCACCATCTTGGAGCTGGTCTCCAACCCCAAAACGGATGATGAAATTGCATGCATGGAGCCCAGACATAGTCAAAAGGTTGTCCAACTAACTTCCTAATAAGTACCATTTCTTTCTGTCAGTGGTAATAAAATAACTGGTGGAGATTTTAAGTTAATCACCTAACCTCCACCAATTTTTTTTCTAAGCAAATTTTTGAAGCAGTACTAAAGCCTACGGAAGAGAGAGATTCGACCCTCGGATCTAACCCTCCCCAAAAGGAGGAGGTGCCAACTGAGCTAAAGCTCACTGGCACCTAATCTCCACCATTATTTGGGTGGTTGTAAGTGGGATCCGTTTTAATTACCTTTTTTCTCCCTTAATTTGATCACCAAATGAGAAATTTAAGTTTTAATTTGTTGTTAAGAGTTCAAACACATAAATGTCATTATCTTGTTACTTCATTTTTTTTAATAATTATTGATGAAATTTTAAAATCAAAAGAACATATAGAATGGAATATAATAACCTGCATTACCTAACTAAAAGTAACAGCAATAAAGTAGCCGGAAGTGAATTTCCACTGTCTTATGAAGCTCCTGTGCAGCAAGTTGCACAACGTACCTTAGTCTCAGCCGTTGATCCTGCTTACTTCGAGGCCACTACCTGCAGATTCCTAAACGGCTTGAAATCCGTTATCCAACGGCTGTTAGCTGCCGTCCGAAAGCCCCACTGAGTCATGATTGTACTTGACGATTGCTTCCAATGTGGGATCCGAGTTTATTCTGGCCCACAGGGGGAAAAAAAGACCCAACATTTATGTGCGGATCCTAGTTTGCGGATTATCTCAGGTACAAAAATCTGAAGACATTACTGATGTCGGTGAAATAATAAGCGTGCATAGGGGTGTTCAGTGCCACCGGGGAAATCCGGTGGCACCGGCACCGGCACCGGGTTGTCGGGGCACCGGCAACCCGGTGCTGGTGCCGGTTTGCGTTTTATTTAAAATCCCGGGGGTAATCCCGGTTCCCGGGAAACCGGGTTTAAAAAAAAAAAAAAACGAAGTTGAAACTGAAAGTCGAAGTGCCCCCTGCCTTTGCCATTCCCGAATCCCAAATTTCCCAAATCCCAGCCCTAACCTAAGTCTAAAATCACCGTCCAGTCCACTGCCTTCGCCCTTCACCGCCCACTGCCTTCACCGCCGACATGCCCCCTGCCCACTGCCTTCACCGCGACGTGCCCACTGCCCACAGCCCGTGCTAATTTGTCTCATCATCTTTCAGGTAATCTACCGTTTCTATATGGGTTTTCCTTATTGTCTTCCTTCTCCTCTTTGTCTCTCTGTTTCTCCCCTCTCTCTCTCTCTCTCTCTCTCTCTCTCTCTCTCACCTCCCTTTTCTCTATTGTGTGAGCTTGGAAATGGTCCTGTTTAATCAGAGCAGGTATACTTGACACATTTTTGTATCGTTTTCCTGGAGATCGTCGACTAAGATAAAAGGGAAACCTCATTACTGCTACCCAAATGACACAGTAACCAAACCAACTGATGCTCATGCATTCTTCCTATAAGATCAAAGACAGGTTCCCTGAACTAAAATCACCTTGTGAAGATGTCTAGTGCCATTACGAGGATCCAAAGTGTTTTTTTCCGCTTAATTCTGTACTTAATATTACTTTTTTAGTTGGTTGGCACTTTTCTTGATGTAGAGTGTAGACAGAAGGAAGCAACAGAAATGACATGTGTAAGATATAAAGACATTATTAACAAATGCTGGTTAATAATGATTTTTGAGCATGGATTAGGCCATGGTTTAAGCTAGTTGAGCTATACTCGGTTTTGATTGGAACCTAAATTTCCTTGGTTTAGGCCATGGCTGTTAATTTGATCTGTTATGTCCAAGCTATTAGTGTTTAAAATGTTAGCAAATGCATGTGATAGATTGGTCAAATAATGAACCATATAGAACCGGTTTTGTCCATGCTTTAATTAGTTTTTGAAGTCCTTTTCGAAGGGTTCTTTTAAGAAAATTATCATGCTTTAAGAATCTTATTTAGTGTCCTAAATATTGTTGTGAACAATTTGAAACAAGGTGGCAAAAGAACCCTAAAATGCATTTAGAGCAATCGGGTGCTTTGCATTTAGAGGATCAGATTTGCTCCTCTCTCTTTCTTGCTTCCTTGATTATTTTAGCACTAAGTTTAGAGAAACAAAAAAGGGGATCTTTGAGTGATGGTCTAAATATGGAAAATTGGGGAGATATGGTGACAAGAGCCTTGGAAAGCACAATCTGTTTCTTGTCTTTGTGAACTAATATTTCATTCATTCTTTGCTTAAATCTGCCCTTGGAAAGCACAATCTGTTTTTTTTTTCATGATGATGATGATATGTTGATGATGATGGCTGGTTTTGGAAGGGCTACTAAACACTTTTCTTTTGTACTTTGTTTGTCTTTTCTTCTGACATGGTCATCTTATGCTTATTTTGTCCAATATTTAATATTTTTAAGTAATTTTTATTTGCAGATGGACACTGACACTACTCCACATTCAAAGTCAGATGCAACCACATGTGGTAGTGGTACTGGTTTGTCATTGTCACCCTCGGTGTTAGTTATACACTTGACTCGGGTAATTTCATTTCGACTTTTGTTAGTTTATTATTTTGAATAATATTTTCATTTCTATAACTTATAACTTGGTGTATTTAAATGTATTTTGTAGAGTTACACATCTTAGGGACGGAGATCGAATAGAGATTTTGGAGGAGTTACCACTTACCCATCTCGATGTATTTTGGTGATTGCTTTCACAAATGTAGGTTGATGTAATTGGTTGAACTTCATTAGCAGTCACCTTTTCTTTTTAGATTCTCTTTAATTGTTGGATTAACTGTTGTTTCCATGTTAACTGTTGGGTTATATAAGTAATGTAACTATGTTGGACCTTTTCGTTATGTTAGACACGGCTTTGATGTTTTGGTTTCGGTTTTGTTTTTCATATTAGATATTATATTTGTTTTTGCAACTATGCATATACAGTTTGTTTTTCTTGCCTTGATCTGGTTGGAGATACGTTCCCGTTTCTTGCCTTGAACTGATTTGATTATTGACTTTGGATTTGATTGTATTAGTTTGGATTAGATTATTCATTTTGGATTGGATTGTATTAGTTTAAATTGTATTATTGATTTTGGATTGGATTGGATTATATTAGTTTGGATTGGATTGTATTAGTGTAGAGTTTATATTTTTTTATGTGCGTAATATGTTAAAAAATTAGCTCAATATGAATATAGGATTACCGGAAACCGCCACCGCTAAAACCGCCACCCACACCGGCCGGTTTTTGCCCTTAACGGTGTAGGTGTAGGTGGCAATTTTTTCAAAACCGGCCTACCCGGTGTAGGTGCCGGTTTTGGCCAAAACCGGCACCTACACCGGGGTTGTACAGCCCTAAGCGTGCATGTCTTTCGATTAAGAGATCTTTAGTTATAGTGTTAGTAAAAATAAAAATATAAGGACTTAACTGAGACATATAGTAAGAGATTATTGTATGTGTTCAAAATTTAAGCTTCTTCTCAATGTAATCAGATTTCGACCGAACTCCATACATATTTACGGATTTGACGTACGAATTTTATCATATTTAACTATTAAACTAACAAAATATATTAATATTCCATTTTCTAATAAAATTGTACTGTTGAAATATATAAATTAAAGAAAAATTGACATTTTAGTCCTTAGGTTTTGGGCACTTTTTCATTTTAGTCCTTCAGTTTCAACTTTCAAATTTTTAGTCCTTAATTTTTCTTGTTTTGACGAAATGGTCCTTCCGTCAGTCTGTCGTCCATATGCTTAACAATACATATAGCGGTCGACCGAGTATATGTGTTAAAAGTGAGCAGTCGACCTCTTCATATAGCGGTCGATCGGGTCAAAATTGTTGATGTGTCATAGAACTCCGTTAAGTATATGGACGACATACTGACGGAAGGACCATTTCGTCGAACAATGAAAACTCAAGGACTAAAAATTTGAAAGTTGAAACTAAAGGACTAAAATAAAAAAGTGTCACTAAAAAGTGAATTTCCCTAAATTAAAATAATAAGATACGCGGCTTTCTCATTTTTTTAACTTTGGCCATTTTGGATGAGGACAAGAGAGATTAGTGGGCAAGGCTGGCGTGCCCTCGATCTGTCTGTCGGCCGACCTTCTTGCCAATGTGTTACTGAATTTCTATCTTAGATCACTTTGATCGAACATATATCAATAGATTTCCACATTTTCCTTTTTTTGTTTTGATTCATTAATGACGTCATAGTATCTCTTCCTCTGTAACTCCTTTTGAGACAAAATAAAAACAAATTCCTTAAGGAGCTGCGGCTTTCGGGCAAAGTCATATGCATAATTCGAGTGGGCTTCCCAATTTCCTTGTCGATAGCGAGGGTCTTTAGCATCTTCTTAGGGGATGTTCGTTTAACAAAGAATTCTTAGGACAATACAAAAATCCTACAATCAAACATCATTTTTAACCTCATATAAAAATAACTACAACACGCATACTAATAAAGTTAACATCATCTAAAAATTCTCAAAATACAAAAAATCCTCACAACACTCCTAACCGAACACCCTCGTAGTAACTTGCCGGTATAGGTTCCTCGTTGTTTTATTGAATTTATCTTTCGGGTATGTAAATTTATAACAAATAAGTGATTTTTCCTATAATAAAATTATGAGACGATTGGTATCCACTCCACTCCACCTCGTCTTTCCAGATTCTGGCCCACCAAGTTGTGGTACCTCTTGAAATCCAGACATTAAAGGAGAAAAGTGGCCCTCAGGGATATATACTTCAAATCGTACCCAGAGGGAAAAGGAAACCAAAAGAAGAAATAACTTTATCAACTATAACGTGATAAAGTGAATGTCGAGAGAGACCTTAGTTTGGACATCTGATTGCTTTTCAGGTACTATTTCTTAAAATATCTGAGTAGAAATTGAGGATGGCTTTGAACCAAATTGACTTTTCCATTAATTAGAGAGAAAATTAATTTTAATCTATAAACAAAAAGCCGAAGAAATTGTATGGCGCTATGCAACTACTTCTTCTATGCCTCAAGAGTAGTTGATCATTCTGGTCGTCCCCCTTCTATCTTTTGGTCGAGACTTACCTCCAGCATTATTTGGTTCATGATCCGACACTGTTGTAAGTGTTTTGAAACAACACTAAATATTTGAAACATATGAACGTTGGAGAACCCCGGAAACATCGCCGCAAAAGAATTAGGATTTGCACGAGTACCACTTGGCACTTGTATCAATGTACGTGTGATTATAAATGTAGGCCTTTATTTTATGCACGGAGGACGGAGGTAGCAGATGCCAGATGTGTGAATCTCAATTTATGGAGGTGCCAGCTGTGCAAGACTCACGCCCAGAATTTCAGCCGTTGGATCCCACTTTTTTATAAGAGAATTGACCATTTAGGAAGTTAGAGCTCATTCAAGTATTCAAAATTTGACATCAATTAATATATTTTCAATTGTACTAGATTTGTTTGAACCCCATTCAAAGATTGGGTGCAAATGATCACTTAACGTACCACATCCGGCAATCCACACGAATGGTCGCAAATAATAACAGAAGAGTTAGACATCGTCATTTTGAGGTGCAAATATAAATACGATTTCTTTTTAGTCTAAAGTTGTACAATTTTGAAATTTATTACCCACTACATTGCTTGAAAGAGTCTTTTTTTTTTTTTTCTAAGTCGTTTGCTTGAAAGAGTCGCGGTTAAAGTTGTACTACGAATTGACAAAACAATATGACATGGGCCACCAAACACATTTCTACGGACATTGTAAACGCTGTCGGCTGTACTAAATAATGCAAACATCTTTGGACTTTGGTCGAGTCATGTACCTCACAAGGGTGAGAAATAGTCAACGAATGAAAAGCATACAAAATTCACGATGGTGGCAGGCAACCTAATGGTTAAGATTAGGAAGAATTATGTCAAACCCCATCTGCTCTCCTTAAAAAAAAACCATATGCTCTAACCAATACTTTTTGTACTTTCGCTATTCTAATTATGAGTCGGAATGTTCAACTGGTGAAACTTTTTATGATGGGAAATTAACAGTATAGTCTTTAAGTTTTGATTATATTTTTATTTTAGTACTTCATTTTTAAATTTTAAATTTTTAGTCTTTAAATTTTCTTTTTCATTTTTGACAAAAACATTTATCCGTCAGTCTATCGTCCATATGCTTCTCTGACACGTCAGGAAATTTGTACCGGTCGACCGCTTCACCAATTGTCAAATTTGCTGACGTGTCATAGAGCTTCGTTAAGCATATGGACGATAGACTGACGGATGAATACTTTTGTAAAAAAAAAAAACTCAATGACTAAAAATTTGAAGTTTAAAAGTGAAGGACTAAAATGAAAAAGTGTCTAAAATTTAAGGACTAAAATTCTAATTTTCCAATTATTATTAATAAGAATCCAAATAAATAAATTAGATAGGGAGTTTCGATCCCAATACCCTAATAATCTTTCTCAGGAAAGTGACGACACAAAAAGTGAAGCTAGCGTCCACATTATCCAACTCAAAGATGTCCAACCTAGGCATGGAAGGATTTGCTCAACTAATGCTGCATAGCCTGCAACATAATATAGCTATACAGGTAGTAGACCAACTGCTGCATTTAATATAGACTATATAGTAAAGGAAATGAGCATGAAATTGTTTCAGTAGAAATAGCCGTATTGGTAGGAAGCTTCGAGCATGGCATACCAAGAAAAATAAAACTAAAATTTCAAGCTCCGAAAAACATTTTACAAAATTCAACAACACCACACTTTTTTTCTGCTCTAAAAATAATAGTGTTTCTTTACTCGACATAAAACGTATATGCACTTAATTGCATCGTCTACATTCTTTAAGTATTTTATGTTGTTTAATCCTTTAAATCTAGCAATTAGGGTTAAATACATATTTTCACTAATCAAATATTAGGGTATTGATATTTTGCATCGCGAACTATCAATTTCGTTGGATTTCACCCATGAACTATCAATTGTGTAGATTTTGCAATCTATGTCATTAATTTTGATAGAAATTAATATTTTTAAACAGTAAAATGACAATTTTACCCTCGCAGTGTTTGTACTTTTGGCTCGTAATATTTTATGTGGGATAAAGTCGTCTTCACATTGAAATAAAATATCAATTTCTGTCAAAATTAATAGTGAATGCTTGCAAAGTGTACACGATTAGTACTTGAGAACTAAAATGTAATATTAAAATTGATAGTTCACGGTGCAAAATGTAAGTAACCCAATATTTAGTGGGAGAAAAGTGTATGTTTTCCTACTAATCTTTTAATTTGAAACTAGGCGCACAGAACACTGCTTAATGTTTATTTGCTGCTATTTTCCATTGAGCATCCTCACCACGGGTAATTTTAGTTATTTCATTGGAATATAACAATGGAAATTCAAATAACATTAATTAACATGGTATTCAAGAAATTTTACATCCTGTACCCTAATTTAAAAAGTCCAAAAATCTAATTATATATAAGTTAACCACTTTTAAGACTCATGAGATGCATTCCCATGTGAATAGAATAGTCGTACGAGGGACTTTACGTACCCTCGTTCATTCCACTTTCACACATCGCATCGGAGAGACAAAAACAGGTGGAAGCCGTAATATTAACATATTAAAATGCCCATAAGACATAACTTTAATAATAGAAGCCGACCAATGGCAACCAAGGGCAAGGGTGTTACAAATCCACCATCCGGCACAATTCCATGGACATGGATTTAGAAGATTTCAGTAAGGATTACTTTAGTAATATAATACGTAAGCTACCCATGAAATTTTTTTGCTATTATTATTATTTTTTTATCGGTGTTCAAGTCAACTTATTCGTATTTCAACTAAAGAAAGTCTCAAAGATGATCTTAAAGGATTGATAGCACTTGTACAATTTTGATCCAAACCTTAATCACCAGGCCAATTTCTTGTGATACGTGTTATTTTTCTTTGATACCCTTCCACTACGCACAGTTCTCCGGATGCAGCCATGCAAGAAAGTGTGACTTGCATCATCCATGCCTTGTCCACATCATAGTATGCGGACCATTGATTGATCTTAACCAACATTTAAATATATTCAATACCTTTGCTACCTAGCTATTTGCTTCAAATTGACTCCACGGAGGGCCAAATATGAAGTGAGAGTGATGTTCTTAATTTCTCTGTTTCTTTATTGCAGACCTTGCTTCGAACTAAATCAAACTCACGTGCATCTGGGACTTTTTTTGTTTTTTTTTAATTTTTTCCCCTAACCAAGCAGACTTTAATTAGAGGACTGTATCAGTATGACATTATATAAGAGACAATCATGGTTTCTTCACTTGAAATCGTTCACCAGACTGATCAATCCCAAAATTCCTCATTTGATGACAAGAAGTCTACCGGTGGATCACATGCATCGGGTTTTTTTTTTTTGAAAATTAAAGATAATATTGAGGTATTAAGCCTTTAGACATAGTTTAATGGCTGAATTAGGCACAGAGAAGTTGGCACCGCCGTGAATATTCTTCCCTTTCCAATTTTTTTTTTTAATACACATTTTATTCATAAAATTACATCTAAAAACTTACAATGGATAGGACTCAAAGGGTCAACAACAAGTCTAGGGGGCCGTAGCCTATAAACGAGGACTCAAGGGCCTCAAAGGAAGCTGGGAGACCCGCAAGAGATAGGCGCAAAAACCCATAAAAAGTAACAACCACTGCACAGGATAATGACGACTGCCGCTGAGACGGACATAGCGTCGATCTTGCTCCCTTTCCAATCTCTTATTTGTCTCTTAGATCGTCATAATCCAATTAGATATGGAATAGATGCAGCTAGCATTTGGTCAGGTTAGATCAATGTATCTCACTATTTTGCCCTTTTAACAATTTTTTTCCCCCGACCAAAAAATTGGAAAGTGAACACGTGTTCGACACCTACTATGTTTTATATAAAACCTTGAAAAAAGGGTTTATTAAGTGGCTTCTAACAGAAGATAACGGTTTTAAACGAAAAGGAATTTGAAGGGTTAGCGATGTCTTTTGTTCCACAACGTTTAAAGTCGATTAGCTGTATGCTAATCAGTATATTAATTAAGCCAAACCTACCCAACCCTCTTAAGTCAAGCCCCTAGAAGCATCCTGGGTTTTTGTCTTTCCCTTGTTTTTTTTTTAATTAATTTTATTCATTTCTTTGGTGAAACCAAATTAAAATAAGATCAGCCGTTAGTGTGGACATCAGAAGATTAGGGATATGTTCGTTTTCACACTTTTTTTCAGGATTCTAAGTATATTTACAAATCTACCACCTAACATATTCAGAATTTAAACACAAACACCAATACATTTTACACAATCTCCAACAATTTTTTAATTTTTTATTCAACATAAATTTTCTCTCTCTATACTTTTTTATTAAACAATTACATCAAATCATTTCTCTCTCCACTTTACACAAACATCAATAAAATACTATTCAATATAAAAATTCACAACTTCTGTAAAATCCTACATTTTTACTTAAAACTAACATAACCTAGGTTTGTCTCTAGATGAAAGTTTATTAAATAGTGAACAAAGAACATATTGATGTATGTTTTCAATAGATATAAAATATTTACTTGCACCAAACAAAAAACTTAAAATATTCTGTAAGAGAAAAATGGGAAATAAATTTACATCTGCGTTTGGGTTTGGGTTATTTGGGTATTTGTAGTATTACATTTGAGAGAAATAAATTTACAGGAAATTAACAACTCAAATTATGGGCCAAATGTCATTTTGACCTCTTAAAAATCAATTTTATTTATATTGAGCCTTCAAAGTTCAAACTATTAAAACTTAGAGGTCAAAATATTTTGAGCTTTCAAACTACTAAAATAATCTTAAAAAAGAGTTTCAAAGTACCACCTTTGACGCATTATGTTTGAGAACTTCCAAATTTCATCCACTTGTATCCTTAAAAAAAAATTAAACAATCACACTCGTGCCACTGTATTATAAATGAGTCATGTACTTAGTATGTCAAGATCTCTAAATTTAGCTTTTTTTTATAGCATTTTAATCCTAAGATCTTATTAGAGAATGAAATGCAGATTTCACTGAGTTTATTATTTTGTTCTGTAATTCAACATCTCCTAACTAGAAAAATAAAATAAAACAAAAACCAACATTCTAAATGGCAATAAACCGGTCGGGGTTATAAAAAAAAAATTGTTTCTTAAACCAGTACGCTGCGCTTTGTTGCTGTCTTGGACTTGGACAGCAAACGCAGAAAATGGTCTTCCTTTTGAAGTCTTTATCCATGAATGGAACCTTATCTGGGAGTACGTCTAGATTTAGACCTTTTGGGTCCCATTTTTTTAAAAAATCTGCCGTTCGTATTCCATGGAAGGTACCTCATTAGGTAATGACTAATGAGGGTACTCCATTATTTTGTGAAAAATTTATTTTTTAGTCCTTGAGTTTTCATTGTTTGACGAAATGATCTTTCCATCTGGCATCAGTCTGCCGTTCATATACTTAACGGAGCTCTCTGACACGTCAGTAATTTTGAAGCGGTCGACCGCTCACTTTTAACACATATACTCGGTCGACCGCTACATGTGCTGTTAAACTTATGGACGGTAGACTGATAGAAGGACCATTTCGTTAAAATAAGAAAACTCAAGGACTAAAAATTTGAAAATTAAAACTGAAGGACTAAAATAAAAAAGTACACAAAATATAAGGACTAAAATGTCAATTTTCCTTATTTTATTTTGGGTCTAAATTTTTTAATCCCGAGATCGAGGATAAGGGAACCAATTGCCTTTTGTTCTATGTATTATATAACATTATTTTAATAATAATATATAAGGGTCAAAATTGAGGAGCACAAGCAACCAATAATTTAAACAACGCTGCCACTTCAAACCGATTCACAAGGGAGGTGGACCACCAACTTTTAAACCTGTTCAGAACACCGGCCCCCGAGTTCTTCTCAACCCAAGGCTTTAGAATATCGCAGTCTCCGTATTGACCATTCCCCTTCAAAGCTCTTTACGAGAAATATAAAATATTCATGCAATATTGACGTGTATAATCTGATCTTATTAAAATTAGCTTAAAGACTTATTTATTCCTTAAATTTTACATTTTTTAAAAGTCCATCGATTTTTAATATGATCGTCAAGACCAATCAAATTTTTGACATGTCTACATTTTTTAATTAAGAGGATGTTCGGTTGAGTTGTGTTTTGAGAATTTTTTGTGTTGTGAGAATTCTAAAAAATCCTAAGAATACTAATTAAACGAACAGACTCTAAGTTATGATACATATTGTCGTTCTAGATCTTAGGTGTAGGCAGGTAGACAAGTGATGGTGACTAAAATGAAAATTGAATGCTATTTTTTTA
This sequence comes from Myrica gale, assembly GCA_963930655.1. NCBI lineage: Eukaryota > Viridiplantae > Streptophyta > Magnoliopsida > Fagales > Myricaceae > Myrica > Myrica gale. Next base: position 5,329,830 of record OZ005599.1, read on the forward strand.
AAAAAAAATCAAACTTAAAGGACTAAAATATACATTTAATCCATTAAAATTAGGTTTCGGGTTTAACATGTAATCACGATCCTTTTTAATTTCATACTCGAATTAAATTGGAGAGAGATAGACAAAACGTGTTGGTCGTATAATATTTAATGTTGTTCGTGTTAATTAGACCATACAACATTAAATATATGTTGTCTATCTGAATTGGACCGCCATTCACTTGGAACAACAAATTAGAGATGATTTTTTTTTCGGACTAAGTTTTATTAAAAGAAAAAAACTAAATGTATTAACTAGAATTATCAAGAGTTGCAATAAATTTCTACACGTATAAAAATAATAAATATACATGTGTGCGTATTTATTTTTTTTATATCATAACTTAGAAACTCATTTACAGCTGAAGACCGAGTATTAAATAAATTAAATCAATTGTTATAAATATAAATGATTTTGATTAAAATTAAGGGTTAAATGCATGTCATACCCCTGTGGTATGCGGTAATAGCAAATATGCTCCTGAGGTAAACAAAGTCTTTTTCATACCTCTGAGATAAACATTCAGGAGCAAATATGTCCTTCCGTTATGTTTACCTCAGGGGTATGAAAGGGTATATTTGCTCCTGAATGTTTATCTCAGGGGTATGAAAATGACTTTGTTTACCTCAGGGACATATTTGCTATTACCGCATACCACAGGGGCATGACATGCATTTAACCCTAAAATTAATCCACCGCGTGAATAGATAATCAACGGAGAATAGTCTTATAAAAATGATGGTTCCTTCTAATAATATCAATTCACGCAATCATTAAATCTCACATCGTACAGGTTAAATAGCCTGTACTTTAGATGTGTTATTTACTTATTTCAGATATCCTAATTTTGCTTACATTTCAACAGGACAGAAATGTAATTACAAAGATCCATAACAGCAGAGACAGAAATTCAGGACACATTAATACGATTTCGGGGGATTAAGATGCACGCAAAATTAAAATTATGTCGGTTACGAATTTGAAAAGAACCAAAAGATGGGGGTGCTAACTTTGAATAAGAAAATAGTTCCGTTAAATCCAAATTTCAAAAAATTATGGGAAAAATACAATTTTTCATCCACAAACTACCATAGGTTTTACACTTTACACCATAAACTATCAAATTTGATACATTGCACCCTCAAACTACCAAATTTTGACACTTTGCACCCTATGTCAAATTTGTAGATTAAAATGAGATAATACCCTTGACCCATTTTACATATATTAAAGATATTGTTGTCAATTCATTAATTTATTAAGGGTATTATTGTCAAATAGAGGGTGCAAAGTGTTTAATATTAATAGTTGGAGGGTGTAATGTTTCAAAGTGGGTAGTTTAGGGTGTAAAATGTTTAACATTGGTAATTTGGAGTGTAATGTGTCACTACTCTGATAATTTGTGGGTAAAAAATGTATTTTCTCTAAAAATTATTTAGCTTAAAAATTAGTACCTAGAACTAGGGCTGTCCAAGTTCCTGTCCGATTTGGCCGACCAAACCGGCCATTTTGTAGAGTATATAGACCGGACCGGACCGGTCATATGACCAGTACGGTCCGGTCTGGTCACCGGTTTCGCCGGTTCGGTCTGGGCCGGTTTTGGTCATGTCATTTTGGGCCGGTTTTGGGTTGAACCATGACATTTTGGGCCGTTTTGGGGTTGGGCCGTGCTATTTTGGGCCAATTTCCGGTTTGAACCGATTTGGAGAGGTATACTCCGGTCCGGTCTAGGGTTTTTACGAGGGTAATCTAGAACCGGACCGGAATACATCGGTTTCCAAGTCCGGTCCACCCGATTGCAAAAAAATCCACCTGTTTCGTCCAAAACCGGTCCGGATTGGCCGGTCCGACCGGTATTTTGGACCGTCCTACCTAGAACATCTAGAAATGTAGACCGGGTAGACAGATGTGTAGAATATTAATTATATTTCATGCATGTGATTCCACATCGATTACTACGTTTGATCTATCGTGTATTCGTGTTAGGTAATTGAAAAAATCTAAACATTATTATTTTTATTAAAATATGAAGAAATTTTTTAGATTAAAACAGTCAACAGCGTCGGCCGTCGGGGGCTTTTTACTGTAATTTCAAGCAATTCTTTACTGAGTTTTTATTTTTATTTTTTCGAATACAAGAAATATGTTCGGTTTGACGAAAAATTGGCAGGATTTCAGAGATTTTATGAATATTTATATTTTATAGTATTTTATTAGTATTTATGTAAAATGAAGAGAAAAATAATTTGATGTAATTATTTAATAAAAAATATTAAAATTATATAAAAAAATATAAAAAGAAAATTTATATTGAATAAAAAATAAAAATTTATATAAAAAATATTAATATTTATGTTTAAATTAATTTTGTGAATATATTTCAATTTGAAAAATTGTAACGAACGGACGTAATTTGTTTTAGTATTTTATTTTTTATTTTTTTATTATTATCGCTACCCACCCCCACCCCCAATCTATTTCAATTTCTCTCACCTCCTCTTGTCACCTTCACTCATCCACCCCCTTTATTTTATCCCCCATTTCAGAAAGCACAGACAATCCACTGAAAATTGTTTCAACGTTTTCCGACACACTCCTCCAGCCATTGCGAGCTCCCGATTCCAAACAGCTTCTCCGATTTAGCACTTGGAATCGAAAGGACTCGCGCTCTCTCTTTCCCACTTTACTCACCGAACCATTTGTTTTAGTGCTTTCAAATCAGTATCACACTGATACGGACGCCACGCCAAGGGTCTCTCAGTTTTATTCTATTTACGAGAAGCATTGGAAATGCAGGCAAGCCATTTGTTTTTCGGGGGTTTAAAGCCGATCGGGAAATCGCCGTCGACTTGATGGAATTGGAACTGTTGAAGTTGGGTTTTTTGCTGTTGTTCCTTCATGGAGATACCGGTTCGGTGTAGTCCATGTAGAGTACCCAGATTTTGTACTAAGCTTCGCCTTGCCGTCGTTCTTTCCGAGGTAAGGCTAGCTAGTTTTTACCATTTCCTCACTTTGTTGTTTAGTGGGCTGAGAAATGGAGTATGGGGTTTAGTTTTTTCACAAATTGTTAACGGCTGTAATTGGTCCCTGAGAAAGTGTGTGGAACGGGGAGAAAGAGTACGGATTTTGCAAGTGACGCTGGAACCCTCAGGTGGTTAGAAGTTATCTGAGCTTTGTTTTTCTTTTCTCGGGAACCAAACGGGGGTTAGGATGTAATTCTTGAGGTGCAAGTTGTTCTTTTTTAAGGAATTAACTGGTTTGATAACTTAATAGTTTTCAATTATTTCTTAAACTTCGATGGTTTAGTGCTTTCCTTGCCTTGATTTTGCTTTGTTTTCTTGAATATTTATTGAAATTGTTACCTAGTGCTCGAGGAGCCAAATTTGTGAGAGAAATGGCTTTATTAATTTGGCTTGCGTCTTATAGATGCTTCATCTCCTAAGCTACTGTTTATCTATGGCCGTCATACTCAGATTTGCTAGCTAATGTTGAAGATGTTTTCTTTTTAACACATCAGAGATAGAAAACAAATTAATTTTTCGTTTGGTTGGACAGCAGCTACTGTGAGTGTGGCTTCCTTAGATCTGCTTCTTTGTCCAAGTGAAAAGATTCAATTTATGTTTCTGATGTTTGTTAGTTTTTTTTACTCGAACTTTTCATCCATAATGTTTAAATTCGGGTCTTGTGATTTTCCATCTGCTTACCTGTTCTGTCTCCAACTTCAATGAATTTTTTTCTCAGCTTTATATGACTGTTTGTGATTACTGGCTTTCTGCTTCAGATTTTATTGATATTGGTTTGGTTAGAAGCTACTAGTGGAAAATCTCTAGAGCATCGACCGCAAGGGCAAGGTCCAGTCCAGGAAAGTGTGACCAACATTGTTTCACACTCTTGCATTCACGACCAGATCATCGAACAAAGGAGGCGACCTGGTCACAAGGTTTATTCTGTTACCCCACAACTTTATAAGGAGTCTGATATCTCAAAGCCTCTTCACCGGAAAGGTAGGGCATTGCTTGGAGTTTCCAAATTGTCAGAGGGGCAAAAGGATGCTAGGCAGCCTATCAGGATATATCTAAATTATGATGCTGTTGGTCACTCACCGGACAGAGATTGTCAACGTGTTGGAGACATTGTGAAGGTGAGTGTTAACATTACCTTGGTATGCAGCATTCGTGGGGGGTTTTCTGGTTTTTTGTTCTTTCTTTATGGTTCATCCTTCTGTTTCTTCAACCAGGTTGGTGAGCCTCCTGTGACCTCCCTTTCTGGCTCTCCTTCTTGTAATCCTCATAGCGATCCTCCAATTTTTGGTGACTGCTGGTATAACTGCACATTGGATGATATCTCTGGGGAGGATAAAAGGTGTCGCCTTCGCAAGGTTTGATTTTTCTCTTTGTATTTGCTCTTTTTTTTTTTTAATGTTATAGATACTTAAGCAGATGAGATCATTTTCCTTCAATGCATTTTTGGATGCTCATGTCCTGTGTCTACCACTTAATTACCATGAGCTCCATTTGTTAAGAGTTTCTTGTTTTAATTAAGAAGATATATTTATGTTTTCCTCGCAACTTAATGCAGGCTTTGGGTCAGACAGCAGACTGGTTTAGGAGAGCCTTATCTGTTGAGCCAGTGAAAGGGAACTTGCGGCTGAGTGGATATTCTGCATGCGGGCAAGATGGAGGGGTACAGCTTCCACGCGAATATGTTGAAGGTATCTTCAATGCAATTGAGTCGTTTTGTTGGAGCTTATAGCATTCTGGTGCGTTCAGGACTTCTTTTATCAAAATAAAAAACACTGATCATTCAATTTTCTTCCCCAGATGGTGTTACTGATGCTGATTTGGTTCTTTTGGTCACCACAAGACCTACCACTGGCAACACTCTTGCATGGGCAGTGGCATGTGAACGTGATCAATGGGGACGTGCGATTGCTGGTAATGTGGAACATCTTTTGGTGTGCAGTTATATCTTATCCTTGCAAGCAAAAGATATCTGAAATCTAAATCAATGGAGCTTTTCTTCTGTAGGACATGTGAATGTTGCACCTCGCCATTTGACCGCTGAAGCAGAGACATTGCTTTCAGCTACTCTCATACATGAGGTCAGTTGGTCGCTTTCCATATATGAAATTTCAGAAGTATTGGAAGTAGTGTTTTGTGCGAATCAGCAAGTTTTGGATTTTTCCAGGTTATGCATGTCCTCGGATTTGATCCCCATGCCTTTTCTCATTTCCGGGATGAGAGGAAAAGACGGCGTAGTCAGGTAAATTTTAGATCCTACTTGAAGGCAAGGACCAGAGTATCAATGTATGTTTGTTTTGATCCACATATTTCAAATGGTAAATTTGTAGCAATTCTCACATGTCCAGAGATTTGATATGTGCGATTGTAAGCCAAGTGCGATGGCTTTGCAAGAATGAGAAACTCTTTCCTTGTAGAATTGAGCAATTATCTCATTTTTATTCTTATAGTCAATTGAAAAAAAGTTTCAATCATCACTCAAGCTGTCAAATGCAGCTTTATAAAATGTCTTTGGTGAAGTTTGACCTAAAACTCTGGAGTAGTTTTTGATAACCTTAAAAACACTAATGCGACCTACTTTTGGAAAAAAAACAGTGTCTTGTATTTTGAGTTGACTCTAGTTTTATAGAAAATTATATATGAAATTAGATTTAAAAGCCTAAAGGATTGCTTTAGGCTTGCTTGTATGCTTGCCTGGAATTGAGTGCAATGTAATTGTTTATAAGATGTTGTGTCTTGTTTATGCCTCCTTGCTCTTGGTATTAAAATAGTCGTTATAATTTATCGACCAATCAGGGATGAGAGGTTTGGTGGGCATTCATTTGGAGAGCTTATTGGTACTTGTCCTAATCTGGTTACAGGTCACAGAGCAAGTTGTGGATGAAAAGCTTGGGCGGATAGTGACCCGTGTCGTGCTTCCACGTGTCGTCATGCATTCACGACATCATTATGGGGTGAGTGTCAACGTTTTATGTCTGATGCTTTAAATTGATCTGTTGGTTGTAGATCTGCATTATATGATGATGTTTGATTTGACATTTTGTGGTTTCTTGGGCAGGCATTCTCCGAGAATTTTACTGGGTTAGAGCTAGAAGATGGAGGAGGACGGGGCACATCAGGTTTGTTTCTCTATTCTCTTCTTATGGGTTTTGTGCCAGACTGTTGCAGAAGTGAATCTCTCTTATGGTTGGATGGTTTGAGGTTGATGTTTTAAAAATCTGAAGTTCGGGGAAATAATGAGACTGGAGCATCTATTTCTTTCTGACACCTATTTCCTTTGATGTCATCAACTTTGTTGTTGCATTCCCCGGCATAATAGTAAATGCACAGCTAACAAGTTGCTTGCAGGATCTCATTGGGAAAAAAGGCTTCTCATGAACGAAATTATGACGGGTTCGGTGGATACAAGATCAGTAGTCTCAAAAATGACACTTGCCTTACTAGAAGATAGTGGATGGTACCAAGCTAATTATAGTATGGCAGACCGCCTTGATTGGGGTCGTAAACAAGGAACTGAGTTTGTTACCTCCCCTTGCAATCTTTGGAAGGGGGCATACCATTGCAACTCTACTCAGTTATCAGGCTGTACATATAACAGGGAGGCAGAGGGTTACTGTCCAATTGTTAGCTATAGTGGAGACCTCCCTCATTGGGCTCGTTATTTCCCACAGGCCAACAAAGGTTTGTTCTTATTCATTGTTTCCGTTCATATCTAGTGATCTTTGGTGCCCTTTTGCCAGTGACTATGCTTTTATGTGAAATTGAAATAACCAACTGGATTAGCTGTGAAAAGTCAAGATAGGGAAAGAAAGGCATTTTGTATGATAATAATGTGATAGAACCATTAAACATTGAAGTTGAGCAAAATGATGGATGTTAGACAAAAGAATCTCAAGGTTTCTGTGGAATTGAACCAGAAAACAGAAGTCTTTCTGGACATAGGGTATGTTTGTTTACCGAAATTTTGGGAATATTTTGAATGTTGAAGTTTATTGGGGTTTGTGAAAAGTTTGAAGTGTATGTGTAAAAGTTGGAAATTTTGAAGTATACTTGTTTTGTTGGAAATTTTGGGCCCTCAAAATTTTGAACAAACAAACATGTCAATAATCCGCTTGTAGTAGTGAGTATAGTTGTTTTAACTGAACCAGCTGCCAGCTAAGAGCATTATACTTCACTCTGATTTGTTTATTTTCATTATACGCCTTCTCTGTGCTAACAAGTGAAGTTGTAATAACCCCCAAGAAAATTTAACCTGGAGTGGGATCCCTTGGTCTGATGGTCATAATTTTTTAGTACCTGGTGCCTGCATCAAATTCCTTTGGGTGATATCCTCTGAAATATTATCCCCCTCTATGCTGCAATTACTCAAAGATGTTAAGACACTTGCATTCTGATTTTAAATGTTTGTTGATTAAGAAGATGTCACCCTTTATGATTGTAGGGTCCAATTATTTGGGTCAGATCCTTAATGTGAAGTTCCTTTTACTTACTTTATGTGCTAATTGCAGGTGGGCAGTCCTTGTTGGCCGATTATTGTACATACTTTGTAGCTTACTCTGATGGATCATGTACAGACACCAACAGTGCACGAGCACCTGACAGAATGCTGGGTGAAGTGCGAGGGAGTAGCTCTAGGTCAGATTTGTGGTTGGAACTTTCTCAACCATCTGTATGGCTTGCCTGATGTGCTTTGGGGATGTAGTTAAAAGCCTCAAATTTCAGTATTGATCATGTTGTTTCTCTTTTTGGAATGCAGGTGTATGGCCTCATCATTAGTGCGTACAGGGTTTGTACGCGGTTCTATGACCCAGGGAAATGGTTGTTATCAGCACAGGTGCATTAATAACTCTTTGGAGGTATGATTTGGAGCTTCAATACCTGTATAATCCCATTCATGGATTGCCCTATTTATTAGGTCAATGACTAGAATGTGCTGTAGGGTACACCGTATGAGAGCATCGGATTCTTTTAAGCTAGAGTTTCTACCATTCACTGATTTATTCTGTGTCATACGAAATGAAAGCCACGTGGTTGATTCTGTTTGCCGTGATTCTCTGTTTGAGCCTTCTTTCCTGCTTGCTCCCATTCTTTTTGTTTAACTCTTAAGAAACTACCAAAAATCACAAACAAGAGTATATAGCCTAATTGGTGATTGCATGTTGTGTAGCATGCACTGATTTATTCTGCGTCAAATGACATGAAACCCACGTGGTTCATTCTGTTGTCTGTGATGCTCTGTTTGAGCCTTCTTTCCTGCCTGCTCGCATTTTTTTTGTTTAACACAAAGAAACTGCCAAAATTACAAACAAGAGTATATAGCCTATTTGGTGATTGCATGTTGTGTAGCATTTCAATGTACCTTGTTTGCCGCAGGTTGCCCATTCCCTACAACATGTTTAATGGAGTGCTGAATTCCAGTGTCCTTGATTTCGTGGATTTGTCATTGATCCACACTCTCACTCAGCAATAGGCACAATAGTGACAAATTTCTTTCAAATCACCTACCTACTGTTTTAGAACACATTCAACTGAACACTGTACACGTGAGAGAGCTTGAGTTTAAATGCATATGACGTGATTCCTAGTGGACCCAACACAAATTTATCTCAGCTAGTTCACATGTAAGCATAGAGTTGAAGTTTATACGAGATGATCACTTGCACTCCTACATGTTAAGTGTGAGACCTTCGTATGAAAGAATGACATCTGTAGAAAAGACTGAAGAGAGGACTTAGGCATGGTCTTCGAATAAATGAAGTGTTAACTAAAGTGTTTGATGGTTTAAGCATTTAATTCATAAAAAGCAATCAAATTCTTACCATCAGGGTTGGACATGCCTCAACTTTGCTTGGCTTATCAGAAAGTAAACAGAAAAGAAAGGCCAGAACTATGCCTGTTATTTACAACGATAGTAACGCAAAGGATTTGTTTTTTAATCTCTATTAGTATGGTTTTCAGGTTGCTGTCGATGGTATGTGGAAAGTATGTCCTGAAGGTGGTGGACCAATGCAGTTTCCTGGCTTCAATGGTGATTATGCTGTTCTATGTGCTAGTGGCTTTTATAAATACGTGGAAATTATACTTCACACCTTCAAACTACCACCCCATTTGCAATGTGTACCTCAAACTACCAACCATATCACATTGTACCATTAAACTAACAATAATTTTTTAAGTTGCATCTCCTGTTAAAATCTTGATGTTAAGATCGTGCCACATGATTTATTTTTCATTGATTTTAACAGTGAAATCTTAACATGCAGTGGAAATTGTAAGCTTATTGTTAGTTTATGATTGCAATATAGTTGGTAGTTTGAGCGTGCAAAGTATCTAATTTTTATAAAATTTAGTTGTTCACCTCTTTCTTTGAATAATTTTGATTCTTTTCCCTAGGTGAATTGATCTGCCCTGCATACCATGAGCTGTGTAGCTCAGGCTCAGTTCTTGGATCTGGACATTGTCCCAATTCTTGTAATTTCAATGGAGACTGTGTTGATGGAAGGTGCTATTGCTTTCCAGGGTTTCATGGTCATGACTGTAGCAAACGTGAGTGTTTGTTTCCTTCTTTTCCTAGTTTGTAGTTAGGGATAGAATTTTGGTTTTGGGATTTCATGCTTTTGATTTGTCATCAGTTCTAAATTGATATTTTGGCAGGCTCCTGTCCCAGCAATTGTAATAGAAATGGCAAATGCCTCTCTAATGGGATTTGTGAATGTCAAAATGGGTTTACTGGTGTTGACTGCTCCACTGGTAAATATCCTTTCTTTTCTTCTCTGCATTTTTGTTTTGTAAGCTTTACTTCTCTGCATTTATTCTGATTCTCTGTATGACGGGTGAAACTACACGCAACCTACTTTTTGGCGAGTTTCATGTTCTTTGTCATTGATGCTACTCAAACTGTTTGTTTGGTCTATTGGGGAAAGGAAATAAAGACGCAATGCTGCACATATTATGACCGGTCTAGAAATAAATTGTTATCAATGATTTAGTTGTTATTTCATGCGTTGCGGATAAACGAGACACACTGATGCCCGGTCATTTTTGAAATTGCTCTTGCCCAATTAGCTGGAATGCACAAGGCACATATTTTGGGAGAATCCTTGTAAAAAGGGCTTAGTGTAGGATGCTGGCGAGTCCTATCTTGAAGTTCACTGTTTATATATATATATATGTGTGTGTGTGTGTGTGTGTGTGTGTGTTTAAGATGCATTCTGATAGCTAAAAGTTTAGGCATAGCCAACCAACTCCAATGGGCAAAACTTTCATATGAACAAACGCATGCCAGGTGAAGGGTTTTAGATCAGCTTCTTGGAACATTTTCACTAGTTCGTGTTGGATCCTTGCATGCTCATGATGAGATCATCTGGATATGTAATGCAGTTAGTTTGGTCATCTACTTACTTTGTTCTTTTGCATAATATGCAGCCATTTGCGATGAACAATGCAGCCTTCATGGAGGTGTCTGTGATAATGGAGTGTGTGAATTCCGTTGTTCAGATTATGCAGGCTACACGTGCCAGAACAGCTCCATGCTCTCCTCTAGTCTTCTAGTTTGCAAAAGTGTCCTGGAAAGTGATATATCTGGGCAACACTGTGCACCCAGTGAACCAAGCATACTGCAGCAACTAGAAGAAGTAGTTGTCATGCCCAACTACCACCGTTTGTTCCCTGGTGGTGCCAGGAAGTTATTTAATATCTTTGGCAGCAGCTACTGTGATGCAGCTGCTAAGCGCCTAGCATGCTGGGTGAGTTGTCTATCTTCATACAATTGCTGCAATACACATTTTATATCTGGGCCTGCTTCCATTTCCTATTTATACTGTATACACATTTTGTAGGTTTTGCCCTGTATTTAAGAATATTATAGCATGTACTCATACCATGACCTTTCACTAACGAAGCAACTCATATAATCAACCAGGGAAGAGTGTATTGCTTGTTCATATGCATCTAAATCATGGCATAAGTGGTTGTTGGTGATTGGAAGAACCTTGTAGCATATTGGAAACACATATATAGTTCCACTCAACAAAACAACCTTGAAAATAAACCAGAGAAGAGGTTATTCTTAGAAATATATGAAATATAGTTGTAGAGTTGAGATCCTATCTTGTCACAATATTGCAAATCCTCCACTCGCCTTTGACAGTCGGCTTCATATCCGTAGTGGCATATCATTGTTTCAATGTGTGCATAATCACCCGCCGGTATCACTATCCATACACTCATTCATAATGTCTGATGCCTGCTTGTCAATTCTGTTCCCTGCATGATGGTATTAACTCGCTAATTGAAACTTGATGTGGGGTTTTGATAGAGTTGTTTCTTTGGTTTTCCGGGTGCTCGAATACAAATATGTTGTCAGTAACAGAAAATATTGTCTTTGTTTGATATCCTAGTTTCTTTGTTTCATATATACGACTGTATGTGTGCTTAACTATAAAATATTGTCCCCAAATCACCCAGATATCGATCCAGAAGTGCGATAAGGATGGTGACAACAGGCTTCGGGTCTGCCATTCAGCATGTCAGTCGTATAATTTAGCTTGTGGAGCTTCACTTGACTGCTCAGACCAAACCCTCTTCAGCAGTGAGGAGGAAGGTGAGGTTCAGTGCACGGGCTCCGGTGAAATGAAACTCTCATTGCTTGATCGCTTTCGGAGTATTTTCTATTTAAGTAATAGTTCTTCCAAAGGAATGTCTGTAAAAAGTAGGTAGCTTTAGTGCTTCGTTTTCTGTTTCCCTGGGAAAAAAGAAGGGGGGGGGATTCCTTTTCATGGGTTTTGTTTTTCAATATTGGCTTGTAATTTTCTAGGGTTTGCTGTAGGAAAATGGCATGTAATGCTCGAGCTTAGATGTAGGGTTTTCTTCCGCATGGCCCAAAATATTAAGAAAAATGGGGTGGGTAGGTACTGAAGTTGCGCTTTAGAATCTGAAAGCCGCTTGTAGAGAAAGTTGTGAAAAAAATGGAAAGAGAAAAACGAAGCTGACTTTGTTTTAGCAAACAGAGCATTGGCCGAAGGCCTTGAAGTAAAGAAAAAGTTTCATATTTTCTGGTGTCATCCATTATCCTTTCCTTTTTACGTCTACTTCTGTCCATTAATTTTCCACGGATAGGGATTGAGTGTAATCTGACAATGGGATATGATCAAGACGCTCAGAAACTGGAGCCACAACAATTAACTTAAATCCACAACGGAATTCTTGAATCCTGTAGTAGGATTTTAATTAACTACAACATTGTTTTGTAATTTGCAGCTAAAATAACTTTAAGTGGGTTGCTGTCTCTACTCATTTTATAATTCTGTCCGTTGCTATAATGCCTTCTCCATTACTCACATGGGTATAAAATAGTGTAAATTGGAAAAATGCCGAAAGCATAGGTAATTAGAACTTATATTCACAAAAATAAAACATTTGACCAGGTACTCTTGACTAAATACAATGTAAGAACACTAGGGAAGTGGGACAACTATAACATTTGACCACATTTCCAACATTGTTCATCACTTAAGCAGCTCCTTTCCGGTGATTTATGTCCCTCCCCATGCAACTGCATTTCAAACTCTGAATCTGTTGGGAAAACAGGGATTGAAAAACAATAGAAACAAGACCTACTTTGGAAGGAAAAATCTTATAACAACAAGAACAACAACTCCTTACAATCACTCTCTATTTCTCTTCTCTTTAATGCTCGTCCAGTGCAATTTTCTTCATGTTCTACATGTCTATTTATAGGGGAGGGGATAAACGCAATTGTCTAGTTGTTTTGCGAAGAGGATAAGGTTAAAGTTGGCAACTTGCATTGATAGGATAAGGGCAAGTTGGTAACATGGTTATGAAACCTTCAGAATCTATATGGGCGCACAATGCTTCTAAGGTTCAAGCATATATATGCGGGATTCAAAAAGGGTTCGGTTATTATGCTTTGCATTATTATGCTGAGCAACAACTGAGATCACGTCTTCAAACTCCAAGGGCCTAGAACGTGCCACGTCAATTAAATTGTTTTGACCCGCGTCCAACCTGGATATGAGTGTTACCTACCCGGATTCCTAACCGACCCACTAATTGAAATCAGCTGAATTTTTTTCCCACATATCTCTGCAGAAGTTCATCTTCCTCGCCAGTTCTCATCCTCACGCGCACAGAAGCCAACCGTCCACCTTCGGCTTCCTCACTAGTTCTGTAATCTCTGGGCTTTATTATATTTGTGGAGTTGGGTTTGTGCTCCAGAAATTATTTATGGGACTCCGACTATATTGTTTAACAGATGATTCTTTTTCCCTTGGCAAATGATAGTTGTGGTGAAAATAAACAGAGTACATCAAAAGAGACCGATCTATCGCCAATAAAATCTCAGATCCATTAAAACTTCAAGTCATTTCCTTACCTCCACTGTTCAAGCTTAAAGCCACTTCGAAGATTGTTTAAGGTGTGGAGAAAGATACTTCCCTGATTGGCGGCCAAGATCATTACTTACTGTCGAGTTTCAATTCTGTTTTTTTTTCTTTCCTCTTCTTTTCGTATCCTTCACAAATCATGGCTTCCCTCTCATCTTTATCCTTTCCCACAGAGAAGAAGTTACCTCTCCCTTTAGGCAAGACTCCAACTAGAATTCCAGCGGCTATCCAGTTGCTTCAATTTTGCCACAACTCTGAGGAAGTAAAATAGATACATGCCCAGTTGGTTGTGTCAGGACTCCTTGACCGCCCTCCAAATGCAAGGAGGCTCCTTGAGTCATATGACCTTGGCTTAGGTACCCAATCTCTGGCGAGGAAGACGAAGGTGGACGGCTAGTTGCCGTGCGCGCGAGGATGAGAATTGGCGAGGAAGACAAACTTCTGCGGAGATCTGCGGGAAACAAATTCAGCTGATTTCAATTAGCGGGTTGGTTATAAATCCATGTCAGTAACACACATATCCGAGTCAGGCGCATGTCAAAATAATTTAATTGACGTTGCACGATCTGGGCCCATGAAGTTTGAAAACGTTATCTCAGCCGTTGCTCAACATAATAATGTAAAGCATAATAACCGAACTCATTCAAAAAAGGACAAGGAACTTCAACTCAATCATATGTGATGTAGTTTGTGAAAGAACAAGAAGTGTTTGTGGTGTTGTTGTTCTTTCATACCATGGAGTTAGAATTTTGGTGTGAAAAACCTTTTGGCTTAACGTGAGATTTATGTAATTTTTTTTCTAATCGTAATGTAAATTTTAGGTAAAAAATTGTGGAGGATCCTGATCTCTTTATATGAAACACTCTCATCGGTTTTTTATAAATGAGAGAGAGAAGAAGGACAACTTGGAGATGCTTTGTGTGTTTCATAAACTAATGAGGTGGTTGGGGTAAACAATATTTACAAAAACAAAAACTGGCCAAACATAATTTGGATGAGATATATGCATCATGTCCATTTCTGCTACCATGTCTTCTAGTTAGGTTGCCTGCTGCTGATCCATATCTTGGTTAGCAATTTGTTTTTGTGTTTTAAACCCACCACTACATTAGGTCATGACACCCACCAATAATCTCAAAGAGTACCCAAATCAACCTCTAATATTTGAAGAGAATCCTTATGAGAAATTGAGACTTGCTGCCAATCAAAGTATAATAAGCACCAACAATGCTAAAGGAAAGAATAATACCCTATACTTGTATAAATTTCTAATGAATAAGATCCCAAACACTTATCAAATTCGTTTACTACCTCATAAATTGCTTGTCCGTATATTATAATATGTTAAACAAAGAAATTATTGGATTGAAAGTTATTCCCTTTAGTTGATGATCAATGTTCATGACTCGGTGGGGCAAAAGGTGATCAAGTAATCCGACCCGGAACAAGTGCAAGTGCTGGAGCGTAGTCGTAAGCATAACTATACGCGGTCGGACAGGCATTCTTGAACAGCTCCGAGTACTGTGTCGGCGAGCAAGTCTGCAGCGTCGAGTGGTCCCCGGTGCAGCAAAACTGGGCAGTGTTGAACGCAGCGCACACGCTCTTGCAGGCAACCACTGAGCCGTCATCGGCGAGCATCCGCAACTCGGAAGGGCAGTTAGCGTTCAAGTCGGCTACACAGCCAGCATACTGGCAGTCACCGATTCCGCGGGTCGCCCTGACGGGAAAAGATTATGTTCAAAGAAGCAGAATTATAAGAACTTCAAAGGAGCGTTTCAGATTTAAAGAAGTAGATCTAACGATTAAATTTCTACCACATCAATTAATGATAAAGAGACAAAAATGGCTTGGCTTTTGCTCAGCTTTGGCTATTTTTTTACAACCCACTTTTGAGCCGTCTTCTCCAGCAAGTTTCTTCTTATCAAAAGTCTCCAAAACTGATTTTTTTTTCCTTCAATTTTTCCTCTTCCAGTCTGATAGTGTTTCTTTCTTGTAGAATCTCAGTTTAACTCTATGAAAGGTGAAGGCCACGAATCTAAGTACAGTTGAGGATTGGCCCAAGTCGCTCACATACTATAGTTGAAATCTCATCTCTTTGAGTTATGGATTTTCGACATATTCAGGTATTAATCCGCCATTTTATCTTAGTTTTGCATAGCACTTCAAGTACCACTTTCTTCACTCTCAACGTTTGCTATTTTATTTTGTTATATTATTTTTACATGTTCATTAGATTTTTTGGGGAAAATAAGAAAATTCAAATTCAGAATCTTTGAATAGCCATTCATCTTTATCTGTGAAATTCATTGTATTTGGGCAAGCAGTTGTAACAATCTTTTATAATCTTCAAGAATATTTCTCATGCGTGTAATCTGCTTGACAAAAAGCCGAGAATAGCTATATTTTTTTACAAGTCAGAACCTTTATGTTTTAACAGGTGAATTTCTTTGTTCTTTTGGAACTAACGAAGTGTATGCATTTGGCTGTTATATACCATTTTTGAAGATGCATGCTTCCATAATCACTAGTTCCTCCTTGTTGCAGAGGAGAAGAGTGTGCAGCTTGGCAGTGATGCAGTATATAGTTTAACAGGAGGAAGCATTTCTAGACCTGCTCCGACAGCAAGTGGTGATGAGTGTTAGGAATTGAAAAGTTAACGAAGACAGTAAATCAAGTTCATAACCTTGCACGCCGAGTTCCATTATTAGAACACAGTCCAATATTCGAACACAATTTGTCAAGCTGTAACGGTAGACTAAGGGAAGAAAAGTGTAAGATATATATCTTATACCAAGCAGTGGCGTATCTAGGATATAAAATGAGAGGGGTCGAATTTCCAAGGCAAAATTACCAAAAAAAATTCCACATAATGTAAAAAGTGTCTTAAAAACCCATCCATTATCTAAAAAGAACAAAACAAAATAAAACAATTTAAAATGTCCATCAGCATATGAGGAAGACAATTTTTAACACAAAAGGACAATAAAGACAATATAGACACAAAAGGTAATAAAATATAACATACTTGTTCATATAAAGACTGTATGAGGTAATAAAAAAGACAGCCATAAGCATTAATTCAAACCTTAAAAACAAAACAAGAAACCTTAAAAACAAAATTGCACTAGTTTTGAAACTAGATTTACATTGGACTAACACCAACTCAACTCATATCCACCTAACAGAAAGGAAATAGACATCAACCACTAACCTTGAGGGAGAGAACTTCAGCAATAGATGTCGACCAACCAGTCTCATCCACCCCTCTTTATAAGATTCAGGCAAGCCCTTAGCCTATTATGTTCTCAACTTATCTAGACTTCCCCGGAACTCTTCATTTTTTTCGAGACAATCTTTCACCTGCAAAGTCATGTGTCAAGCAGGTTCTAGTTTCTTGAAAGAACCAATAATATCAGAATAACAAACATAAATTATGTATATTCTCGGAAGGATTAAGCAGACAAATACAACCAACGCATCATCAAAACAACATGAAAACTAGCTGCGATTATCAAAGTGTAAACATATGAGCTCAGTGGCTGACCTATTACCATAAAACCGAAGGACCATGAGATGTATTCAGCAACCAATAGAATAAGAGCAGGAGGTAGAAACATTGTTCAACTTTGAAGATCAAAATATGGATTGATTCTGCAAACAGACTCTACAAGGCCACTAGATAGGTTGCAGTCCTCTCAAAACCTTCATAGATAACATTTCTTTGGTGCAAAATGATCCAAAATAACTTTTTGGCATCCGTATATACAACTGTGTTCTAATATATACTAGAGTTAATCTAATGTTCCTTGTTCTCCGACCCAGAGTATATACCCATAAGATTTAGGAAATGTCCAAGGGCAAACTGTGTGTAAAGATGACCAAGAAATAGGTTGGTACTCAAATGCATTTTTATCCACATAAGTAAACAAATAATCATGAGAAATTAGAAATTAATCATGAAATGATTAAAATTTGAAACCCTAAATGGCTAAATTGAAAAATTAAATTAAACTAAATAGTGTAAACTTCGGATAAATTAGTCCAAAGGGAACAAGAGTAGCACTAAGAACAATTGAATGAGTCGATCAAAACCCCCATCCCAAACTCCGAATGCCACTTTCGAATAACCTAGATTTCAATTCAGAATCATCAACTTCAACCTCACATTTGGTACCTCCCAATTCATACCTAACATCAACCCAGCTAAACTGGATATCCCTCTTAAGAAATGCACAGGTTACATCGTCGAAAAAAGTGCGAAATTTTGCACAAAACAAATCCACATCTTTCAAGCACTCATCCACGTTTTCCACATTCAAGATCTCAGACAAACACTTCAGTCTTCATAGACCTACAAACAGGCGAAAAAAAAACCAAATTCGACCTAAGAATAACAGGCTCATTCTTATTACAATTCAAAAGCGTACCCATCACCAAATCATCGACAATGAGAGAATGGCTGGTGGATCGGTGGTGTAGGCCGGTGGGCGGCACCTGAGAGTAGAGGCGAGATGTGAGTGCGAGAGAATGAGAGAGATGGTGGGGCGTGGGCTTACCTGGGTTGGGCGGCATCGGCGGGTGGGCGCCGGGCGGGGCAATGACAGCGGCAGCAGTAGCAGTGTGTGAGAGAGAGGCCGGAGGCGGAGACGTGAGGGCTGCTGGGCTGAGGGAGAGCCGAATCCTGGAGAGATCGCACTTCGCAGAGAGGCAGGAGGGTGCAATTTTTTTTTAAATCAGTCACCCTCTGATTGTTAAAAAAGAAATCGCACGAAGCAGGCCACACGATTGGGCCAGCGGGTGCGCCCCCGCTGGCCCAGTCCCACCCCCACTGGCCCTGGTAGCAGGCCTGGGCGCCAGGGCCAGTGGGGGCAGGCCTGCTTCAAAAACACAGAGGTAATAAATTTTCAAAGGATTTTGGGAGCCAGTGGGGGCAGCCGGCTGCCCCCACTGGCACCCCCTGGCTCCGCCTCTGATACCAAGTCATTCGGATTCTGAGAATCAACATACCAGAAGCAAAATATTGAATGTGATACAAGCAAATTATTGAATGTGAATATATCCAAGACCTTATCTTTTCGCGATTATTTGACAAGTGTCTTAGTTATCCCATTCAAACTAGTATACATTTAAACATAGAATGCACATAAAACTGAGCTCAAGCAAACACAGACCAGTAGTTGATCCAAAAAACGCAGACCAATAGACTAATTCAATTACTTTGTTTGGAAAATCTACAGAACATTTTTGTGATTTGGCTCGTTGGGTTTTGACGTTTGTGGAAAGCAAAACCAACAGCTTCTATAAAACTCTGATACGGACTTGCTCACTTGAGAGCAGAGCCACAACACCAAGATAAAACCAAGATAAAACCAAAAGAAAATATCCGTTTTCGTTTATCCTTTCTTTCTTAGGACCCATCCGTTGTCGGTGGATGGGCGGTGGTAGAGACATCTACAGAAACAGAGGTATTCAATATTTCCATGATTATTGTGGGTGGGAGATCAATGAACATGGTCGAGTACTATCCGCCGAGATGTGGAGCCGGTTCGTTTCCGTTCCTCTATAAAGTGGAGGATAATCAGATGGACAATTTATACCCTTTCACTTCATTTGTTAATCAATATTTTGCACCGGATGCTGGAGAAGGGTTGATAGATAGAAAATGCTGAGGATGTGACTGAAAATGGTAAGTGCACTAGAAGCTGGAGAAAACAGAAAAGAAAAGGAAGCGTCTTCAGCAATCTGAATGTTCGAAAGAATCGCCAAGAAAAAAAAAGAATGTGTCGTAAAAATTGAGCTAAAGCCGAGCCAAAACCGAGCCATTTCCGTCTCTTGTCATTAAATGATGTGGCAGAAGTTTGAAAATTAGATCCGCATCTTTAAATCTGAACCGCTCCTTTGAAGCTCTTATAATTCTGCTTCTTTGAACTGAATCTTTTCCCCGCCCTGACACCCATGCCGACGTTGTAACCGTCCACCAGGCTGACGTCATAGAAGTCCATGATGGTGGGTCCCGAGGCGATGGTGAATTCGGCTAGCGTAACGGGTGGCACGCCACCGCCTACTCATTTCAGCGACCCACAGTCTCCGGTGAGGCATTTTCCATTGCCCGAGGCGTCGAAGTTGCTGCCAGTACGGGCCCAGAATCTGCCGGACCAGCCGGGTTGTGCCGTGAGTTTCATCGATGACCCCGATGCCAAGGAAACCCCGCCATTCTCGAGGGTGGGCCCGTTTTCAGAGAGAACTCTGGGCCGTAATGTGTAGGCACATTGGTTCTAGATGGTAAATACGGTTGCCGACTCCACATATCCTGCAATTTGGTAGTACGCAAAAAGAAACAAAAATTCAAGCAATTCATTAGTTGCCATCAAAATGCATGATTCTGAAGAGATAAAAGTCAGTGCTCTAATGTAATGATCAATGGAAAAAGGAAGAAAAGTGTTTTGAAGAGGCATAGGAGCTATTTACCAAGCAATAATAAAAGGAGAAGATTAATAAGTTTGGAGGGGATCGCCATTGGTACTGTTTGCTATTTGGAAGAAGGATATTGATGAAGGAGCAAAAGGAGTAGGACTGGTTGTGACTGAGTTTGTGGGAGTTATTAGGGAGAGGTTTTGGTATTTATACTTGGCTCGGCCTGATAGTTTGTGCCATTATCAATTTCGAGCTATCTTTTCATGAGCGTTACTGTCATCGTGGAGGCGTGGGCGGTAGCTGTCAGGGGAGTAATGTGTGGCCAAACAAATGGCCGAGTGGCACGTGTCAACATTTATGATGAAAATTACTCTCTAGTAATACTAATCAGGTCGTGTTAATTAGGAAGAATCTCTTATTTAAAAAAATAAAAATAAATTAGGAAGTATCTCTTGAACCCAAATTAGAGATAGAAAGGTAGATTATCATCTTTTGCAATTTTTTATGCTAATTTCATAATTTAATTTAGAAAAATATAAAAACAATAGAAGAATAATACACTATGATTATGTATTTTGAATTACCATTTTATTTAATGTCCTTTGAATTTTTTCGCAGCTTGATTTTTACAAGGGGAAAATTCACTTTGCACCCCCGAACTTTGGGGTCATTTATAAGGTGCACTCACTTTTATTCACTTCGTTAGATTTAAACATCAAACTACCCGTTTTCGTTAAAAAACACCTTCCACCTCAAATGACCGTTACATCTGACGGTAAATGCATCACGTGTCGCTCACATAACAAATTATAATGTGAACTTCCCGTTTTGCCATTCTTTAATGAATATAGACGTAAAGCATGACCCCACCCGATAGCAACTATTTCCGTTTATCACCACCCTGCATCAACGGTACGGGACTCATAATATCTTGTTTGCAGTAACACGGAAGGATAGTAACAGAAGCAATGGAACAAAAAACGAAATCTAGACTAGATATTGACAGAAGAAAAATTACAAGGTCTAAGAAAAAACGGAGAGCATACCCCACTGCGAACTTTTTCCAGAAACTTCAAACCACCATCACAGAGCTTTCCATCTGGCGTATAGAAACTCCTCCATTGTTTGGGCAGAAGGGCATGCTGTCTTCTCCTACGTGACCTAGGTGATTTAAGACTGACCCTGCATAAAACAAGAAGAAACAAATTCAATACTTCCCAAGAGAGTGTGAGAAGAAAAAAGAAAAAGAAAGCAAGAAACCAGTGATAATACAGTTCCCAAATAGAAATTGAAGGGACAAAATAACACAAAAACATGGATCTCTATGTGAAAATATGTCGTGTTTAAAAATAGCAAATACATAACAATCATCAAATATCTCAAATTAGGATGCACCCGAAAGGCTAATGGGGAGGTGTGAATTGTGTGACCACCTCCAACTACACTATTCATTCAAAACGTATAAACTACTTTACACAAATAACAATGAATTTAATTTTATCTGTTTTTTTATAAATTAAATTAAAGATAACCTCAATCTGAATTGGTTAGTGTATTAGAAGAAGCGACAAAATCCAACATAACGTTTAGTGAAGAAGAAATTGAGTGTGGATATATATTGGATACAGCCAGTCGAGATTCGAGAACGTACGTTGCAGTCTAAAGCTCAAGTTCCTCACGTGGTAAACAAAAGCACAACTGCCCCCTCACGCACATGAAGTTCCTGTCCGTCTAGCAGGTAAACCTCACGTGCAAAAAAAAAAGGGGTAAATCCCACGTGCTTCCACCCATCTCCAAAGTTTGGCATATTATTAGCAGAAATTGGCTACTAAAAGGGACTCCTTGATTTTGGCGTATTTGTAGAGGCCAAAAGGTATTTGTTATTAATTTTTTATTTTAAAATCCGCAAATCTTAAAAAATTTTACAATTAATGACGACCTCATATTCGTGGACTCGCCGTAATTGGGTTAATTGCTCTGAAACTGCACAATTACTTCAATAGCTTGATGCTAAATTTGAATTATAAAAGCGCAATCTGATGGAACACTCTTTGAAAGTTTTATTGAGGCGGAGACCTTCCCCCATTCCAACTTTTGCTCCGCCGTAACATGATATGTTACGTGGCTGAACAACCTTTCTATTGTAAACAATTAAGGGAAAAGCAGCTCTAGAACTAATTGTTTATTTATTTATTTTTTTCTGTATGAACTAATTGTCTGGTACGAGGCATAATCTTGGATAGACATGATATTTATATGGGTTTGGAAAGAGACAGAACCGCAAGTATCCACATCTTCTCATGATGTTGTAGCTTATTACCTAACCCGTTGGAAGTCATTTATGAAGTCAGAAGAAAAAAGAAACCTCAAACACGCAAAGAAAGCTGGTGGAGTTATCATAAAACCCCAACCAGATGTTTGGTCTAAACAAGCCCGATGGTGACTAATTTTGACTAGTGATCTTTCAGGTCATTTTCATGACAACCTACCACATCCTTTGTCTGTTCATTGTCTTTTCTGACATCATGAAGTCGACCTAATCTGGAAAAACAGCTTCGTTTAGATTCAGGGTAGATGAGAATCGACTGGCCAAAGGGTGATGATATGAAACTGAATGAAATGGATACGCCGGAAAAGGATGCTGGCATGAGGTTAGGTCGATATCTTTCCGTCATGATCAAACACGTCGGCGTCCCATAGAGAACTAAATGCCTTCTAATTAAGGATAAACAAAAGAAAAAACAAAAATCTTCAAATTATTAATTTTGTCACGTGTAGCTTCCAAACTATCACACATTAATATTACCCTCTCGGAGAATCCAATGTGACCTATTTTTCGCGTATTTTAATTAATAAATTTTTAATAATTTAAGAACTCAACATGTGAATTTAGACTTCAAAATGAAATCAAAGGAAAAGGAAGACAGATGGCAATAATTATATGCAGTAGCTCTTTATTGGGCTATCCCGGCCCACTTGCTTTCACCTTTGCTGTTGTGGCTTTCTCGAATACTTCTATATTTGATATTTATTTTCTGGAATCCAAATCTTTCCGACTCTGTCCTGTTTGGGCAGAGGCAAATACTAGTTGACCCAATATCCTATCTAGTTACATAAGTAGACATCTATCTCCAATAGAAAAATAGCGTACTGTTTCATAAGTTGAGTGGCAAAAATGCAGCCAAGGTTACACTGTCTAAAAGGCAGCTGCAACTGCTTAAATTTTTTTGGTCTTATGCTACAAAACCTGAAACATAAGTGCTAGCAAACGTTAAGAGAATTTCCAGAGTAGCAGAAAAGTTACCTTGATTTTCTAGGTAGAGGTCCTAAGCACCATGTCATGCCTGAGCTTCCTTGGCATAAAGTGATGGCCTTCTTAATAGAAGGAATTGAGAAATTTGCACTGTGTAATGATCACTCTAGTGGCCAACTTGTATCTTCAAAATAGTCCAGGCAGCAAATAATTTATATTCAGTGCCTCTTCATTCCAAATAATATAAACTCCCCCACAATCAAAAGGCAGGAGAAGATTTAAACATGAAGCAATTAGGTCCACGAACAAAAAAGGTTGAATTTTGTGATTCTATTATTCACTTTTGGGATTCTTGCTATCAAACATTGCTTTAACAAAGCCAAACACTGGCCGAGGTTGAATTTTGAAGTAAGTAGCAGAAGTAAGGTATAGACATGCTAAGCCGACGTATGTTTTAAACCAGATAGATGAAGAAAAGGTAAGATAAGCAAATATGACAGTCAAAGAAATTACAACTGCAACATTTATCAAGCACTTCAATGTAGAAAGTTCTCCTTGTGTTACTTGGTCAGGGAAATGGCCTTGAGTCTTAAAGTACAGGAGCAACTGGTCCTTGAGCTGGAACGCATTCATTAGCCATGCACCTGACTCACTGGCAGATGCTGGAATCACATCAACAGGGATACGCCGAACATGCATGTGAACTTCTGAAGGATCCACACCAAACACATTGTCCAAAAAGGAAGGGCACTGATGCTTGTATGCAATGCTCACATCATAAACTGCAGGTTATTAAGACATGAAGTTGTATTAGATTTCAAAGAAGCTGTTTGAGGGGGAAAAGAGGAGAGGGTGGGTCTTCCCATTGACAATTTACAGAATGGAAGACAGGAGTAAAATTTTGGAAAGGAACCTGCATCCAAGGAGCCCCGAAGAGCTTCCAAGCAAACACAAAAGCCCCTAGTTTTTGGGAGCAAGACGTTCGACAACATAGGAAGTTTAGCTTCAGCAGCAAACTTTTGACTCTTCTCGCATTTCTCTTCGCTATGTAAGAAAGCAAAGAAACGGTTAATGTCTTCAGGGGAATAAACATAAATCCTGCACATAAGTGAAAAATTTAACAAGTTCTGCGCTGTGCTGAACAGCATATAAGGAAAGATGCATAAGCGGTGAAAACAGGATTCGTGCAGTATTTGATATATATTAAGGATTTGCAAATTGCAACTAGGGTAACTCAATATCCATAATGTCAACCTAGCCATAAACTGAACTTAACACTATATTGTTCCTTTCTATAAGCATGGCGAATTTAATAGACTACAAAATGTGATACTGAGGTAGTACCTAAAATCAGTTCCTTCAGGAAACACAACAAGCCATAACGGGTCCTGATGATTCTTAAATGTTGAAAGCACATCGCGTAAAATTGGTTCATCAATTTCCCACTTCCTCTCCACTGCAATGAACTCCAAGAAGTGAAATCCCCAACCTAAGACGGGCATTTTCATCAAGCTGCTCTTAAGAATATATTTGATGTGGCCCAGACACCCTTTCCGCAGAGCAAGATCCCACAAGTACATCCAGTCTACCTCAGTTCTGTGATTGGAAATAAGCAAAGCACGCTCCCTCTCAGGAACAATATCTCCAGAAAAAAACAGTTTGGTCCCATTTACTTTTTCAAATAGAAAGGGCCACAGAGCTAGCCACATTCCAAAGAGGAAGGATGATGCTTTCCTACTGTAAGCCAGGCTCACAAGCCGTAACACTCCAGCAGCCACAGGTGCAAAATACACTAGAAACATGAAGGCAGTGGAAAGAAACACCACTAGACATGTAAGCCCCCTTAGAAACCTAATAGGAGTTAAGGGGCGGTGCTTTAATCTATCGTCAGATCTGACTGGCCCACAAACTTCCATATCCTTTCAATGAATATTAAAAATCTCCCTTCTTGAAGACAGCTGCAATTGTTGGCCCTAAGGATACCTTCGATGTTCCTGGTATTCCAGAGAGAGAGAAACAGATAAGATCAGAAAAACAAAAGAGAAACGTCTTTCTTAAACCAAAAGCAGTCCATATCCTTCCAATATGGCATTTGTGATCAGTTAAACTAAATATGTAACCAATTGCAAGAGATTTCTCAAGTCATTGGCTCCCCCTATTAAACAAATTACACTTTGGATTGAGCAAGAGCTGGATATTTGTTTATAAACATATCTAAGTACAAATCAAAACAGAATTCAGTTGGACTAGATACTGAACTAAAAACAACTGCATACACATACGGGCTAAAAACAACTGCATCTTTTCTATAAAGGTCAAAAGTCTCACATTAGGAGTTGAATTGAGCCTTATAATGATTCAAGGAACTTTATGTACAACCTTGACTAGTCCTTTTGATATCAAATCACAGACGTGGCTAGCGTTTTCTTGGATGGTTACTCTCAAGGAGGGGGGGGGGGGGGAAATTGATGTGTGCATAAACACAAAGATTAGATAACACATGCAGTAATAACTACCCACCTTGAGGAAAGGGGAAAATCTCCACATGATTCATGCTCTCTACTACACCCCATCACAAACTCAATTAATAGGGACTCGCGTATACATTACCAATTCACAAGTTAGAACCAACATCAAAGCACGAACTGTTCATAAACAATAATCAGTTTCATTAAACACTCCATCAAATCAGCAAATGAATCCAGGCCTATCCCGAGATTTAGGCCTCCTTCCCACAAAATCCATCAGCCCCTTTAGTTATGCGTCAACTTTTCAATGCCGCTCACCAATTCCAAAGCACCATGCCAAATAACTAACCATATCCGAATCTCATGTACAGCAAAGTGATTACAAGAAGCCATGAAAGAATGCAATATACAGATAAGAAACTGTTACTACACTACGCTTAAAAAGAAGAGGTAAAGATTGAATCTTGAGGAGAAGGATTCTGGCGAAGAGGACTCTTCTTTCGAAGCGTGTATCTAAAAATCTACTCTCAATATGGTAGCAACACACTTAGCCAGAGCTATCATACCTGGAACTTGATTCGAGTGACAGACAGAGAGTGATTCGAATCGGACAGATTTTTCTGTTTCTTGTTTCTTGTTGCTTCAAGATTAAGTTTCTAGAAGACGAGGCGTCCTTTGTACATAACGGATATTCTGGTTAAAGCCTATAGGCCAATAGAACAGGGAAATTCGCATCTCTTATGCTGGGATTCTGGGGGAGGCGAGTATCGGGCAGGGTCAAGTATACAGAGGACAGCGGCGTGATTGGTAGAAAGAGATTGAGAAGTCAAAGCGAAAAACGACACGCTCGGTTTACGTCGTTGATCTGGCATGGAATTGGCTGGAAGCCTGGAAGAAGAAAAAGTGCCGTGTGACTCCAACCGACAAGGCTTCCCGAGTCACTAGACACTTCGAGAAAAAAAAAAGACAAGGCTTCCCAAGTCTGACGACAAACCGTGAGGACGCATTTCGGTTTTTAACTTGGGCGGTTTGGACATACGGATGGGCTGGGCTCATAAAGTGAATGACCTTTCTCTCCCCAGAGGACCTATTGGCTCGTGTCAATATCAGCTAAATTCGAATTTGACTACGAGCCCATTTTCCTATTGAATAAGAAAAGAAAAAAGAAAAATAATATCCTTGAGCCCATTTTATAAAATTAAAGAAAATTATTGTATGATCTTCTGGCCAATTAGAGATGTCCTTGGACCTTGGTCTGGCCCAGATAAGCCCATCTCTTATGTGCAGTCAGCAAATGAAAGCCGATTTTGGACCGGACAGGCATAAATTTGTATCAAGTCAGGTCCACCCAAAAGAATACTCCTTGGGGATGATCATCACGATTCACCTGACTCTCCTTCCTGCCAGTATCAATACCTGAAACTTTGGGGCATCTCTTCGTGATATTTTCTTATACTAATACAGAGGTAATTAACCTTGGTGCCAGTATCCAGCAGAGTGTTCCACCATTGTTACGATGTGCCACCACGAGGTCAGCCCTGGCCCCTCTTTGACATTCTCCATTGCGTTTCTTTTTGCTTAATAATCCAAACAAGTCCTGTGATTTCACTTTGGGACAATTTGGCCCTATCCTTCCGTCTCTACCTGTACGGAAAATGTTGAGCTTTTGCTCTGTTTTTTTAGCACGTCAAACCCCACTCATCCGTGACATGTGTTCACTTTGCTCACTGGACATGTCTTGTCAACCTACTGACCGTTCAAAAGGGTCCACATTTGTGTCACTTCAATTAAAAATGCCACGTGGCATACATTGAAAACAAAATAAAAAATAACGAGAATTGTGTAGTGCGATGCCCTTCCCCTTTTTAGGGGTGTCCAACATCCGGTCCGGGCCGGTTTGTTGGTCAATCCGGAACTTTTTTAAAGCATATAGACCGGACCGGACTGGACCGGTCCGATTTCCGGTTTATCCGGTCCAGTCTGGGCCGGTTTGGGTCGGTTTGGACCATACCATTTTGGGTTGGGCCATGCCATTTTGGGCCGGTTTTAGGGTTGGGCCTTGCCATTTTGGGCCAATTTCCGGTTTGAGCCGGTTTGGAGAGGTATACTCCGGTCCGGTCCCGGGTTTTCATGAGGGTAACCCGGAACCGGACCGGAATACACCGGTTTACCGGTCCGGTCAACCCGGTTTCAAAAAAGTCAACCGATTTGGGTCAAAACCGGTCCGGTCCGATTTGACCGATCCGGCCGGTTTTTTGGACAGGCCTACCCCTTTCCCCCTCAATATTATCCTTGCTCGAGATCACTATTGTCATATGTAGCAGTATGTGAGAATGACTTACAAGTTATACTTGGGATAGGTAAGCAATATGTGAATTTAATTATTTATGTTATATTTATAACATCCTCTCATGCTGATCTTATTATTTATTTTTATATTGCTAACACTCTTCCTTAATATGTAGACTCAACACGTGGATATTTTAATTGAAATGTGGTGAAGTATAAAGTCAAAGTTTCAATTTATATTTATTCTGATATCATGTGAATTTATTATTTATCAAAAAATCTTAAGTTATTAGCAAGAGGTTGATTTTATTATTTATTTTATATTTCTACAATGAAAAAATTATATTTAGACCCTATTAACACCTATTCAAGAAAACATTTGAACTACTCTTCAAAAGAAAAACTATTGCGGGCTAACAACCACTAGAAATTCACTAAAAAGTAAAACCTTACAATAGTGATTTAAACACGGACAACCTCTAATTGCTTGACTCTGACTACCCAGATGTAATAATCTAAGTAATCCAACTTAGATTCCCACTCCTGGCAGTTAACCCTCAGCCCTCTGAGGTTTTTCTTATGAACTCTTCAAGAATGACATTATTCTTCAATACCGAAAACTCCAAAAACCAAACTCCTTCAGCACTTTACAGACACAAGACGGTGAACAAATTCAGACATAGTTCCACGAAAGCACAAGTTCAGTGTTCAAACATGTTACGTGAAATTAAGATCATCAGTAGCTCATGAGAAGGATGATTCAAATAACCCACAAATATTGCAAACCATTAGGAGACCAATCCAGGACGTATGCTTAGTCTTCAATTATCTTAATTAAAAACACATATATTATATAGTTTGATGAAGAAATTACTGTCTAATGTATAATAATAGTCACAGTATATATACAGTCCAACGGGACCAAATTCAAGGCACTAATTAATGTCTACATACATCAAGTCCACATGACACGTTGAGTTTCTCCATTAATTAGCATTTGCTAACAACAATTTTTGCAACCGATTTAATAGGGAGACTTTTTATTGTATACATCCAATGCGATATCGTTATTCCTCAATTTTTTCCAGTGCAATTAGCTTTAAGAAATTGCATGCGCCTGCTATATTTTTCCTTGGGTGACCACTCATCAATTGCGTGTCTAGAATTAAAAAAGATGACTAAGCTATTATATTTTGGATTATAATTAACGAAGCTAACTTAATTATCCCATTTTCCACGAAACATACGGATTAAAAATATATATATAGGAAAGTACAAGTATTAATTCCTTGCTTATATTAATAAGGGAAAACTCTAGCTAGGCACGGCGCGTACGTAATGGCTGACAACAAATTAAATGGCTGGCGGGGAATCAATGATATGTCAAATATTTGACTCCAAGTTTCTTTTGCCATGCTTGAAATTGGCAAGAAAAAAGACCAAAAATTTAAATTAATTCAATCAACTTTTTTGTAGGAACAAATTTATAAAATAAGATTTTGAGTTAAGGCAGAGCTTGATTAATCAGGTCCTAATATTGGTATTAATCGGTTGTCTATATATATATATATATATATATATTCTCTTCAAAAAAAAACCAACGTACCTAACTCCTATAATATTCGTTTTAGTGCGTGCGTTGGTAGTATTTAATTCAATCAAGGACTTTTCTATTCAATTGGAAGCTTCGTCGACAATATTGGGGAATTGGGAATTTGGGACCGACGAATTGGACCGGCAGAATTGGAAAAGCGAAGCAAACTTTCTCTAGAAGAGAAAAATATTGACACTCATCGATCATCTCGTATGATCCTTTACAATTGGAGAAAAATGGGGATCCTTAATTTCCTCCCCCATGAAACCCAGAAGTTAAAACTTGAAAAATAGGAAAAAATAAATAAATTAAGGGCTTACAATCAAACAAGAAAATCATCTAAGTATCCTTTCCTTCGAGGTTTGCAGAGCCCCGATGTGTTGTTGAACCCTCCTCCTCACTCACCTTGCTGTTTCTCCAATGCATCTTCTTCACGTAGAACTTCAAGAACAGCAACGAAATTGCTCCACTCAGAACAGAATTGAAGCCCCAAGCTCCAATGCCGTTGCACCCGCCTTTCGTGTAGTGCAACAAAAGCACCCCAAAGTTACAAACCAGGTTGCAAGCAACTAACACGGCTTGACAATTCACCACGAAGGGGAAACGCGCCCTGGGCAACCCGATGGCCGTCCAGAACCGGTACCCGTAGACCACAGAGTAGAGTAGGGTGTCCAGCAGTATGGCCAGGACTTGGAAAGATTGAGAAAACTCGAGCCACAGGAAGGACATCAAGATGTTAATGGACTGGTTGAAGAGCCGGAAGAAAGTGAGCCTTCGGCGGCAAAGAATGGTGAAGAATGTACGTAGGAGGTGGAGGAAGCGGGAGAGATAGAAGACGTAGGACCAGAAGAAGACGCGGCCGGAGGGGCGCGTGCCGAGGGGGAAGCAGAGGAGCCAATGGAACGGGGTTGAGATCTTGGTGCGGCTCCAGAACCAGCGGGTGTCTCGGATTTCTGCGGCGGCGGAGAGCAGCATCCCGACGAAAATAACGGCGGAGATTAAGGCGACAGCGAGGCTGTGTAGCGCTGGGATGGGGCCAAGTGGGAGGGGGCGGCGGCATCGGAAGAGGAGCAGGAGGACGTCGAGAGCGATGGCGGCGAGGATGTAGAAGGAGATGGCGGTGAAGACGAAGTACCAAGTCGAGCCGAACCTCATGGGGCTCCATCGGAAGCTCACGATCGAAGGTTGCTCCGCTAACCAGTAAGTCAGGTTGTGAAGTACCATTTTAGCTGATGGGTTTTGCAGTCAAAAGGAAACATATGAGTGGATGAGAATTTATGGAGAAAAATGGGGAACCTATATGGACTTTAATCTCTGTTTGTCAGAGAGAGAAATGAGTAGAGAAACGAAATGAAATTGAAGAGATTAAAGGTTGTATCTTCAGCTCCATCAATAAGATTTTAAACAATTATCTATAAAAAGAGCTCACAGGGGACGTAAGGATCCGTAGGGGCATGAAATGGGCCTATCGAGACTGCTAAGCCACGTATTCAGATCGGTCAGCAGGCTATAAATGGAAAACAGACAAAAGAAAGCTGGAGGGAAGCTGATTAGGCCAGCGAGTTAGTTAGCTTCTATAGAATTGGACATGGACCACGTTCAGTAAACCGACAGGGCGAGCTTAGGTTCTATTTCCTCTGTTTTTGATATATATATATATAAAAGAGATGTAAGCCAAGGACGATTCTTTTTACTTGTACCGCCTTATTTGTCCAACATCGATCGAGTAATCTGCAGACACTCTTTTCTAACCCACCACAATACTGTGGAGATCAGGTAAATGATATAAATTCGAGATTTTTAGTCCCATCGCCGGTAAACTTCAATCCATGACCCACTGGCTACCAAAATTCATAAAAAGTAAATTATGATAACTAAATTCAGGCAATGAGCGATTTAGACCCATCTATTCTTTACATTATAGAATAAACCAAAGTTTTGATTACACTTAAGTCTCTATGACATTGGCTTTTAACAAATTAGTTTATGGGGTATAACTTAGAACAAATCTATCCATGTGATCCATTTTTTAGATATATGAGTTATTTTCACTAAAAAATAATTGATTAACAGAGACCAATATGAATTTGGGTCAGGATGTTTATTTTCGGGGTCGGAGATAGTCTAGCTCGAATCCCGTCCCCTTTAATCCGCTAACTTTTGGTGGATAAAATGACTTATATGTCTAAAAAATGTAATACAAGGACCTACCCATTCAAAATTATACCCTAAAGATTGATGAGTTAAAAGTGAATACCACAAAAATTGTATTAATAATAAAGCATAAACCAAACACATTATATTGTAAAAAATGCCTAGAATAATGGAAAAAAGCATGCGTGAATTTTTCTAGCTATAACCATATGTTCCCCTCCCTCACTTCAAATAATAATACTAGATAGACAAATGTTTTCCACTAGATGGAGGAACGAATCGCTACTTTTCCCTCCTGCCTTTCTTTTCACGAAGAAAACATACAAAAATGATGCGTATTATCACAAGCCCTTTTGTCCAGATTTATAAAAGCAAAAAAAAATCAAGCATTTTTTTATTAAATGTGTTTTTCTCATAAACATTTTGGAGACTTATTTCAATAAGTGACGGCCTCTACATCATACTAACGATATCTGCTTGGGATAATTAAAAAATATGTGCGAAATCAGCTTTATTAATGTCTTAATTTTTCTCTGAGTTTTTATTTTGTTATAAGATTTGAACTTTTAAAATGTACACATATATACACCGCCCATTAATATACAATTCAAAAAGGTAGTTTAATTTATATTGTGATAGCCCAAAGTGTTGGACGCAGTGGTCTGAGATCACACGCACGTACGCATGTATATTTTTATTTTGAGAATGCTTGATAATTGGACACTCGTCATCTCTTGTCATATGAAACAATAAAGTAGTAAATATATACTAATTTATTTAATAAGATATCCACTACAAACCTTTAGCGACAAATTCATTAGCGACGCACTTAATTTTGTAGTTAAAAATCTATTTTTGAGATAACAAATTACTTCGTCGCTAAAATAACTTATTTTGCAACAGATATAAAATTATGTCGCTAGAAGTTATTTTTAGCTACGAATTCATTAGCGACACACTTAATTTTGTAGCTAAAATAACTCCTTTTGCAACGAATATAAAATTTCATTGCTAGAAGATTGTTGTCGCTAAAAATATCTCTTGTGCGACAAAGATATTGTTTTGTCGCTAAATACTTAAAGCACATGCTTTAAGTGACCAAATTCTACATTGGTGGCTAAAACCGTTATCATTTATTGCGACAAACCCAATTTTTTCACGAAAATACTTTTTTGCGGTGACAATATTGATTTGTCGATAATAACTTTAAACATATAAGATAAGCGGGAGAATGACTTGACCAAATAAAATGGAGGGAAAGACGCAGCGTTAGTAAATTTTCAACATGGAAATTATTTTCCCACCATTTAACATGCATAGCATTTTTTCCTCTGTTATAAGAGCCTGCTGGACGAGATTCTTAGAGCCTTCTTCCTTCCATCCCGATATTGATCCTGAAGGAAACTTCGTTTCTTCTTTTGAAAACATGGCCCCAGGTGCCCTAAGGGGAAAGGGACGGCGAACTGAAAGCCAAGGGACGCGAAGTAAGGTGTGTGCTCAACCTTGCATCCCACTTGAGCACATAGTGCCGGAAATGACTGACGACGACGAAACAAAACCACCATATCATGAGAAGCCTTTGGAGGTTCACGAAACAAGTGTGTTATATGCTTTATCGCGGATCAAACATTTGTAGAAAAATATCTTCAACGGCTTTATACTTGAATCATTGCGTCGTTTGCCTCTATTGCTGACTTTCAAAACCTTTTTGTATGGGTATGTGGGTAGCAACGTCATCTAAGAAGAAGGGTCGTGGCACAACAAAGGGAACCCTGTTCGAAAAGCTTCGAAAGAGAGGACGCATTGCTGTGAAAGTTCCTATTGGTGCAAGGGGACCAATAGGTGACAATGAAAGGGTATTCAAAGAAAGGGTGACCTATCTAGTTCGACACATTATCGTTGTCCAATATAAGTGTTGGAGTCAAGTCCCAAAACAGGACAAAGAGGAGTTGTACAAGAGAATATTGGTAAAATCTTTGAACCCATTTTAGTAGTAAATGATCAGTACGTATAAAAGGATAATGTTCACTTGGTGAAAACAGAGTATCCTAAAAAGTCGGTTAGTCTTTTGAAATAATTTATTACCTACATTTGGGTATTAGGGAGATTTTGAGCTCGACTGGAGTCGTCACAAAGACCAAATTTGCATCAAGACTCGACTGGCATATAGCTTCAGAGCATACAAATGTTATTTGCACAAGTTGTACAAGTCTTGGGCCACAAAGGAGGAGGCATTGGCTCACCCACCAAAGGAGGTGGCTTCCTCTTCTTTGGTGAAATGTTGTGAGCTTTGGGCGAGTGAAGCCTATGTAGTAAGAACATAATTTTAAAATTGCATATTGACTTTGATAATATTATTCTAGACCTTTATCTGCTAACTGATATTGTAAGAATGACAATTGTAGAGTGTTTGCCAAAAAAAATGCTATTAATAGAAGGCAAATGTTGGTCAACCACACGTCTGGATCCAAATCACTGCTCTGTTCCCGTATGGAAAAGGTATTGTCCAGGAGTTCGCTGCCCACCTCCATTCTCTACCCATGTTATAGATAATCTATTGAAACATTGGCGATGCAGATTGATGAGGAAAAGAATGTCATAGAATTCAAAAAGCGGACTCGAACTCGAAAAAACGGGACCATTTGGGTCACACCTATGTGCAACAAATTATATGTAAGATAAGTGAGATGTCATTGTGAAATTGTTTCAACACCCCCAAGGATACCATTGGTTGTTTTAAAAATATTTTGACTGATTGATGATTGTTATGTTTATCTGCACAAACTAGATTCTTTGTAGAGATTGAAAAAATCCGGTCCTACTTTAGCTTCTGCAGAATCACTAGTAATCTCTAACATCCATGTCATTGAGTTGTAAAACAGCTTTTGAGATGTCTCTTTACAGTTACATTGTTTTCTTATATGTACAGGTAAATTGTTGTTAGAAGAAAAAACCATTGCAATGAAACTTATTGATTCCTTGTGCAGGATCGAATGAAACTATTGTATCCTGAGCGAGATCCTACAGAACACCAACCTTGGCATGCTATAAAAAGGAAGGTCTTTTATTTTTGAGACATCGGTGGTGAGTGTTTTGTGCTTATTGGAAGGGATGAGACTTGCTAGTTTTTTGAAGTTGTTAGAGGTAATTGGAAGAACACCAACCTTGGCATGCTACTGGTGGAGATGAGTGAAGTAAAACAACCCAATCCTTTTGTCCACAATTTTTTGTAGATCAGCTATTATCACTGTAAATCTTGCACAGGGTATGTTTACAAATCATGGCTTTTGTTCCTATCAGATCAAACATGTAGATTGAGCAAAACTTTTTTGTTGCTCACCATCGAAGTGTAAGTACAGAACTTATAAGCTAATGGAATATCATCCTGATTTTCTCATATCTATCTCTTGTACAAATTTATTGCTATTTCTATAGTGAAAACAGGGCATGAGTATGAGTAGTTTAAGTTGATCAGAAATTAAGATACACTTTTTTTTTGCAAACAACAACAAAAGAACAAAAAAAAAAAGACTAGCGACAAAAAATATGGTTACAACGACAAGAAGAATTTGTCCCTTCATCAATGAATTATATCAACGTTTCTTCCATTGTCGCTTTAATAACATTAATCGGCAACAACAATTTCGCAACAAATAAAATCTTCCAGGCGACGATGAAGAAGACATTGCAAATTGGTAACCGGTTACCGGCAAAATGGGTACCTACAAAGGGGCGTAGGGGGCGACAACTTAAGATAATCTCTCACGACTCAAACATCTGTCGCTAATTCCAAAATGAATAGCGGCGAGAGGAATAAGTGTCGCCCATAGTTGTAGTGACGTTGTATTAACGACGGAGCTTCGACGATTTTTTCTCGATGCTAATTTCTTGTCTCGACGATTTTTCTTCTTTTAGCAACGTTCCAGCTCGCAGCTATACACGGAAATTCTTGTAGTGATCCTATCGGGTTAGTTTTAGGTTATATTGACTGTTGAGAAAATTAAGGATATAATATATAAAAAAACAAGTGTTGGAGGAGAAGTGGAGCCGGTCCATCTTAATTATTTCTATTCACTTTGGTACTTTTGGTCATGTTCTTGAAAATAAACTTAGTTATAAACAATTACATTATATCTGTAACTAGTTTTGAATATTCGATTTACGTTTGTCTTAATTAATATATTTGTAAAAAAGAAGATGAATGGATAATCACGGAAAAAGAAAAATCAAATACGTAAAGTAATTCTGGGTTATAAAACTAGATCCTTTAAATGCATCCTATTGATCATTTTAAAGTGTATATATATATATATATACTCACGCCAACAACATAAATATACTGCTTGGGGCTTTATAGAACACAAGATAATATTTTGAGACAAAATTTGCATACAATACATTGTGATTTCTATTTTTTTTATCTAGATGTGTAAGACAAGTATGAGACTAGGTGGAACAATCTTTCTTTCAGTATAAAGTTCAATTGGTCTTAATTTTTTTCTTAGATCTGGTGTATATATATAAACAGAAAATACTGGATGATTGAAAATAATTTATGGGTTATCAACCCTCTAGAGTGTAAAATGACTTCTTGGTAAATAACAAAGGAGAAAAAAGACACAAGTTTCTCTGCATTTCCTCTTGTTCATCTGCCTCCATCTCCTATTTCCATCTTAGCAAAGCCAAATAGAAAGCTGATCTCACAAAGCACATGATTTTTAGGGCAGGACTGGGTTTCAAGGTAAGACAAATATTCCCTCCAATTTGCTATTCGAATTGGATGGACTCAATTATGAAAAAAATAATTACATTGTGTGTCATATAACATTCTATGTTGTCCATATTAATTGTCGAGCAACATAGGCCCTACAACATTCATTCCATATTGGGTCTTTCTGATCTCTTCGAATCGGGTCACCCAATTCGAGCAACAAATTGGAGAAGATTTTGATGTATGCTCAAGGTAGGAGTTGTTTTGTGATGTTTGACAAGTAAAAATCTCAAGCATTTGAATTTCTAGGAGAAAATTTTGAGATTATGAATTTTATGGGGATTTGTAAAAGCTTGATGAAAAAAATTTAAGAATGGTTGATTTTGTAGAATACTCTTTGTTGAAGTTTGTTAAAAAAAGTAACGAGAGAGAAGATTTGATAGATTTTTTAATGAAATTTGTTACAAAATAAGAAGAGGAGGATTTGATGTAACTTTTTTTTAATGAAAAATATTGAAGTTGATCATGTCAAAAGGTGTTGTAAATTGGGTGAATTTTTTTAAATTTTCTTATTTTGACTATGACATTTTTTTTACTTTTTGAAAAAAGAAGTAAACATTGTCAGATAGAGCATATTATTTCTTTCTTTTCTCTACATCATATGTGATCTTATTATTTACAAGTGGCAAATCATCTAGGTATGTGCGTTTTCTAACAAATTGTAAGAATTTTAAAATCTTGATAGAATTGTGAATATATATGTAGATTAAAATTTTATAGGTTTTTGTGTAAAGGTTGATGAAAAGTTTTAAAAATATTTATTTTTAATGAAGTTTTTAATAAAGTATAGAGAGAGATGATTTGATATAATTGTTTAATAAAAAATTATTGAAGTTTGGTGAAAAATATAGAGTTTTTACAAACGAACATGTCCTTAGTTATTCCTATATATATATTTTATGCATAATTATGAGGTATTTGTATATAATTACATTTCATAAGACTAATTTACATTTTTGCCTACCAATAATAAAAATAGTTCCTACTTAAGTGATTTGCATTCTCCTCCCAAAGTGAAAATTATACTAGACAATTTACAAGTTAAGTTATAGATAAAATTCTCTCTAACTTTTGTGTTTGGGGTATTCAGCCATATATTTTAAATGAAAGGATTGTACTTGTATTTTTTCCCAATTAAAGCCAAATTTTGATCCACCGAAAAAAATAAAGCCAAATTTTGAAGACCCTCTTAATAATAAGAAACAAGATTATCACCAACTTTATAATCACACGTTGATGGGATTATAATAAATTGGCACAGATCGAATCCCTGATATGTTAAGAGTCCCACATTGATTAGGGACCATATAATCTTGTGATTTATATACCTGTTGGGTCACCTCTTCTCATTGCCAATTGGTTTTGGGATGAAACTTGACATGGTATCAGAGCCAACTATTTCTAGGCTTGGCCCACCTCTTCCCATTGCCAATTGGTTTTGGGATAAAACTTGACATGGTATCAGAGCTAACTATTTCTGGGCTTGACCCACTTGTTTGTGTTCCCCATTTGTTGTCTACGTGCATGGAAAATGTTCATTCGACCTGCACGTGAAGTCCCACATTGATTAGAGATCATTTAATCTTGTGCTACATATACTTATTGAGTCACATTTTCTCATTGCCAATTAGTTTTGTGATGAAACTTGACGTGATAAGAGACGAAAACTCATACTGAAGGTCATAATGAGAGAGACAGGGCCCAAAGGGCTCAGCAAGGATAAAATAGAGTCCGACCCAAGAGGGGACTCCTAGGAAACACCGTTTCTTGGGGAAAACTCCCAAGGTAGATTGTCATCGTCTCATCGATGGGAATCCTCTCCGCATGTTATGTAGCCTTGATCCCCTCACCTGTCAAAAGGCTGGACTAAGCTTAGGTACCGGAAAGTTACTCAAGAGACCGTATTTTCGGTTAGATCCACCTAAGCAGCCCCCTAGACAAACTCAAAAGGGGAGGCACGCGAATGAGGACTATGTTTGATTTAGTTTTTAAAATATTTTTGTGTTTGTTTTTTTAGAGTTTGGGTAGATTTTTTTTTGAAATGGATGAAAAATTTGTTAAAAATTATTGTATAAATTTTTTATTAAAAGTTATTGAAAAATATAAAAAATTATTAAAATTGATGAAAAAATAATTGTGAAAATGTTTCTTTCATGTTTCAAAAAGTTTTCAAAACGTTTTCTTCTCACTTTTTCATCAATTCCAATACATTTTCACCAATCTTAATAACTTTTTACAAATTCCAATAAATTTTAACACAATTTTTACCAATCCCAAGAGAATGTATACTACTTTCAAAAAAACACAAACACAAAAACATATCTCAAAATATAAACCAAACATGGCCGAAATATACTGCCCATTTCCTTAACCAAATATACAGCTTTTTGAATTTGAGAAAAAGACTAACTTCATCATCGAATGTTATCGCCGGGGGCCCTTCTCACTTGACTTTCGTGCAGGCCCTCACATCTCTGTGGACCTTTATAGCGGCCCGTTGCAAGCCAAGTAGGCCAGGTGGATACAATTAAATATTTCTGCATTTAATAGTTGGATACATCTCTTTTTCATATTACAACAGCAATTCAATTCAAATAAAGAATCGTAAAAGAATTTGGTCCCATATCTAGAGAGCCCCAAAGTTAGATCTTCTGTTCCCATAAATATGTTTGAATGAGCTAGTGACCTTATTGCTTACACGTAACCTATTCTAATTTGTTAAAAGTATGGTACAACTTGGTTGGCTATTATTTTTTTCCTAAATACTTGGTTTGGTAATTTGGTCAGTACTTTCCACGGGCTTGAGATGAGATGTGTTTTGAGAATTTTTTGTGTTTTGAGAATTTTTAGATGATGCTAACTTTATTGGTATGCGTGTTTTAGTTATTTTTATGTAGTATTAAAAATTATGTTTGGTTGTAAAATATTTTATATCATGAAAATTCAAAAAAATTCTGAAAATTTTTATATACCGAACA
Organism: Myrica gale; assembly: GCA_963930655.1. Classification (NCBI taxonomy): domain Eukaryota; kingdom Viridiplantae; phylum Streptophyta; class Magnoliopsida; order Fagales; family Myricaceae; genus Myrica; species Myrica gale. The sequence goes on from OZ005599.1 coordinate 5,369,213, forward strand.
TCCTCTTAAGTGAAGTCAAACGTCGTCGGTCAATACGAGGCGGCTCAACAGTAACCAAACACATGTATTCTAGAACGTGGACTCGTAGCGCACCGTTTCGTGGACTCGTAGCGCACATGTATTTTAGGTACGCTGTTGACTCTGTCCACAATCCTTTAGTCTGAAGAGCCATCCTACGGACTATAATCGTTGGGGTGCAGTGAACCATTGAACGACTTCCAGCTAAGCAATGTAAAAAAACCAAATCTTTGGCTCCCTCGTTGTGATTCCCGTGAACGCATTTCCTCCCGACTTCCTGAGAGCTTCTTTCTCTCTCATAACAGTTTTGACTCGGGATCGATCTGTTCGGTGGATCAATAGCAAGGTCAGTAATCTCTCGACCCGTTTTCCCGTCTGATTCTTTTAATCTACCTAAGGTTGTCCGATTTGTAGCGGTTGCTAAACGATGTGTTTGTTCATGTGCGATTCTGATTTCTGTGGCGTTGGAATTCGGAAGTTCTGTAAGAAATGAAACAATATCCAAGCATTTTTAGAGTCTCGGATTGTCGTTGGAATCTTTTTTTTGAAGGAATTCTTGCGGAAACATTTCATGTTAATGTTTTGATCTTGACGGGTTCAAGGTAGATTTTTCGTTGTTGTTTTTGTTTTTGGATTTGTTCGTCAATGTCCCCCGGAATTGGATTTTCATTGCTTAGTTACTCTTTCCACTAGTCGTTATTTTAAATTTGAGTCATATGATAGAAAAGTTATTTTTTGATCAGCGGAAAATTGTTATGGCTTTTTAATTAAGGATATAATGTGGTTGATATAGGGATTTTAGATTTTGGGGCAAGAGATGGAAAGTGGGTTTGGAGAATCGACAAGCTGGCCACCCCAAAGCCCTTCTTTCTCCAGCAATAATAATAACAATAACAGCGATGCTGGTGATTTCGAGTGCAACATCTGCCTTGACTTAGCTCAAGACCCTATTGTAACCTTGTGCGGCCATCTTTTCTGCTGGCCTTGCCTTTACAAATGGCTCCACATGCATTCGCAATCCCATGAATGCCCGGTTTGCAAGGCCCTTGTTGAGGAGGAGAAGTTGGTCCCCTTGTATGGAAGGGGAAAGACAACAGCAGACCCAAGATCAAAGTCTATTCCTGGAGTCAATATTCCAAATCGTCCGGCAGGGCAGAGACCTGAGACAGCTCCTCAGCGGGACCCACATCAATTTCCCCACCATGGGTTTGGATTCATGGGAGGGTTGGGTGGATTGGGAGGCGTTGCGCCAGTGGCAAGTGCAAGGTTTGGGAATTTCACATTCTCTGCGGCTTTTGGCGGTCTCATCCCATCTCTTTTTAACCTCCAGGTACATGGCTTCCCTGATGCCGGTATGTATGGTACAACAGCAGGTTTTCCTTATGGATTTTCTAATTCATTTCATGGTGGCCATCTGCATGGATACGGTCGGCATGCAGGTCAAGGGCAACAAGATAATAATCTCAAGAGGCTGCTTTTTCTTGTCGGGTTTTGTGTTCTTCTTGCTGTTATTTGGCAATAGTTTAGATATCTTCTCAGAACTTAAACTTCTAACAGTTGTTGAGGTGTCTTGAATTTGTATTCTGTTAGTGCGTTGTGAGGTTACTTTCTTACTTATCAGGGGAATTGTCCATATTGTACTTTGTCCGTAATTTTCTTTCTCCTTTTATTTGAATGTAAAGGGTGACTTGCACGGTTGTATTGTTCCATCAATCTCTCTCTCTCACCCACACACACAGAAATGAGATGTAGAATCATTGAAGAGTATTAGCACTGCAAATGCACTTCTGTTGTACGATCTTGTACGTCTCCTGTTTGTTAATTTTGCTTTTGTCCCAAAAGAAGCATGCTGACATCTGAAAATTTCGCTGTTTTTTTGTGTTTCCTTTTTAACTAGCATGTCTTTTTTCTCCCTCAGTTTTTGGAAGGTTTTTTTTTCTGGGTGGGGGGAGGTGGTGACTGAATATTTATCTCTTAAGGTGAATATTTCATTTTGCCACAGCTAATTTATTCTTATTAATGTCAGTGATAGGACTAGAGGTTTGTTAGTGTATATAATTTATGGGGAAATTGTAATGTGTACCCAACTACCACTCATTTTGCAATTGGCATCTCAAACTACCAAATTTGACACATGACACCCTAAACTACCAATAGGTGTACGCTTTGCTACAACTTGACAATTAAGGTTGTGCCATGTGTCCCATTTGTTTGTTTATTTTAACGGTGAGATCTGAACTTAGGTCCGAAGTGTAAGCTTATTGGTAGTTTGAAGTGCAATGTTTCAAGTTTGGTAGTTTATGATGTAAACTGCAAAATGAATGCTAGTTAGCGGGTGCAAATTGTAGTTATCCCATAATTCATTATCTTTTTGGGGACTAATATGAAGACTTGTGGCTGTGGGATTTATAGATCGAATATTGTTATTTTCTATATCATGTTTTCTCCTTCTCTTAGGATTTACTTCTGATAAAGATTCTATTTCATAAACAGTAAATCTCTTCTTGCATGTTCCATTGAAACCAACATTTCTGTTTTGTAGTTAATATCCACAAGACTGCCTCAAGTTGCTGAATTAAAACTTGCATTTTAAGTTTTGAAAATTTGGTCCTTAACATACGGTAGTGGTATCAAATAGATCTATTTATCATGTTCCTTCTTATTTCAATTATGTCACTATATCTTGGTTCGAATACTGGACCTGATATATATACATATGGTTGATTAATATGTGACTTTATGGTTTGATCTGTTCTCTAGATCTGTTTCTTATTGTTGACCGCGATTTTGTCCAGCTTGCTTTTCTGCATTATTTGAGTTAATATGCTTAGATGGGTTCTATTATTAAGTGGAGCTGTTTATTTCAAGTTGGGTCCGATTAACAGTGCATTTGTCTTCAATGTGCTTGCATAGTTGAGTATGTAAATTGATAACGCATGTTTTCCAATAGCTAGTTTTTTTTTTAGAATAGTTGTTGGGTACATATAACTCTTTATGATCCAATCAGGTAATTCTTGGGATGGTACTTCTGTCAATCTATGGATTGCACTGGTTAGAAAATTTAATTTCTATGTGTAGACCACCATGGCTTGCTATGCTGAAGGTTTTGTCATTTGCATACCAGTGATGCTCTTGATTATCACTTGCTGATTTCTCATTTTCGGAAAACATTCTGTCAGTTTCATTGGGTGTGACGTACATGTTCACTTATTAGTTTGTTTGAATTGAAAGTAGTTGGGCGCTTACTGGGAAATAGAACTTGCTTGGCTATCACACATGTTTTAGACAATGGTATTATGGTGCTGAGTAGGGGTTCAATAATTGGCAAAAAAAACTTAAAAGGAGGTAATTTTTCATTTTTTATGGTTTTGGATCTTGAGTCGGTAAGACCTAGGTTTACATAAAATCTTCCCAAGTCTGGTATGCTGGGCAAACTACTTGGGAAGGCACTTGTAGATGCGCTGCAGCATGTGCTTATGGGAGATCTGTCAGTCTTCGAAGAGGTTGCTGGGCTTGTATTAGGTATCAGCTAGTACCTGTGATAGGAGGAGTTTCTGAAATTGTTTTAGGTCACTGTCTAGATCCCTAAGTTGGTCTCTTTGGTGGTCTTAAGCGAAATGTAGCCACTGGTCAGGTGGTATGAGTCGTATTTCTGATTCCCTAATGCATACACAACGGTTTTGGTCAGTTTCAGGTCGATTCAGATGTATCTCAGGCATTTGATCCACTCCGTCATTCAAACGGCCACATACTCTCTTCAACAGGTTAAAAAAGCACAATTATTACCTTCATACTCTGAAATTTAAGTGGAACGATGGAAATGGTACTTCCATCGTGTGGAAGGATGTGGCTATCTTCTTGTTATCATGTCACTGGAGTTTACGTGGTCCAAGTCTTCCTCTTCCTTGGGGTTGCCGGCTTCCAACAACGGTTTTGGTCTTGTGTTGCAGGTAGGGCTGTTCAACCCCGGTGTAGGTGTCGGTTTTGGCCAAAATCGGCACCTACACCGGATAGACCGTTTTTTAAATAATTGCCACATACACCTACATCGTTAAGGGAAAAAACCGGCCCTTAGCGGTGGCGGTTTCCGGTTAACCTACATTTATATTAGGCTATTTATTTTGCATTTTATGCACTTGGCCTAAAATATATTTTTTTTCTTTTGGTCCATTAATCACATATCAATAAAATCTAAACTAATGAAATCTAAAATTAATAAAATTAAAGATTATCTTAAAAGATAAGATGATAATTTAAAATCCAAATTAATAAAATTCAAACATATCATTAAAAAATATCAGAGAAAAATGTATGGCTTTTAGGGCCTTAAGAAGACTAGTGACTAGCTTGGGATTAATTGCTCTGCTAAGAATTGAAAGTTTCTTTGTATAATGTCCCTTCGTAATCGAGAAAAATACACAAAGCACTTCTTACTTATACCCTAGCCCATTGATAGTGGCTTTGGGTAAATTGTATTTTCGAAAATGGCCGAGAACAAAATAATATAACACTAAGGGTGCGTTCGTACGAAAAATTTTACAAAATTTTTCACCATTTTACAATAAAATACTACAATATAATCTCTCTCTCATCAAATCATAACTTTTCACTATAAAAAATATAAAAAAATTACCTCTCTTCACTTTTTCACTAAATCCAATACCAAAAATTTTAACAACACAACACAAACCCACCCTAAATTATCTAAAAGATATATTATAGTGACTATTGGGATCCTTAAAGAGTAGCTATACAAAACATGATTTCAGTCCAAAGCTACTTAACCAAGAGTCACCATCAACACTCTTATCAATATATCTTTTTTTTAAAAATGTAGGACTAACTCATTGTTCTGTATAAACATGTGAGAGTTGCATATTTCAATTATATTTTTACTTTATTTAATCACTAGCTGTTCACGTATAATGTTGATACGGCAAGTTATCATTAAATGAATTATATCTAGGGGCAGTTCATATCTTGGTTAATAGACAGATGAATATTTCTTTTATTCATCAAAATGATTCTCTTTCTTATTTTTTCCTCCCCTCTTCTTCCTTCACATAAAGAGCAAAAAGATAGGCGAAGACATCAAAATGCACAAAAAGAGCCGGGTGATTGAAGTAACATGGAATCAGGTGAAAGCTAACGATTTTCTGCAGAAAAGATCTCATTTTGCCTCTGCAAAGACATCAAAATGCACCCGGGAAGGGAGGTTCAAAAATTAAAATCAACAAACCAGCAACATATCTAAATGAATCTCAAGCCTTAAGAGAGATTTGACAGAGGAGATGAGAGATTAACGCGTGATGGGAGGCGCGGCAGCCGGCATGGTGGTGGTCGGGGTGAGTCGTCGAATGGAAAGGTGAGGAAGGGGATCTGTCAAAGAAAAATGGGGGAGGGAAACTACAAAACGCATCGTTTTGTTAAAAAAAAATTCTTGTTTCCCGGTATCCGACACCAAACATATTTCAATTTTTTTACAGAGAATAAAAATGAGAAATAGGGTATTCTTACAGATTTTAAGGAAATTTATTTGTTCTCGAAACAAGATAAGATACATTCTGTGTTTCTCGTCTGGGAAATTTAAAAATTACTTCGTAAGTTTTAATGAGATTTTTTAAAATTGCTTAGATTTCTAAAATTGATAAATTACTGTCCATGTTTAAGTTTACACTAGAATCTTCTAATAAAATTGATGATGTGCACACGAAGTCTTTTCATATGACATGACATGTATTTAAAAAAATAAATTAAAAAAATAATAGTAATAATAAATTAAAACTAAAATTCATAAAGGTCATAAATTAAATATTTTTTTTAAATCATAAAAATATATTAACATGGAACTCTTAGTACAGACAAGATTGAAAACAACAATCTTGTAGCAATCAGGGTGTGTTTGTTTTGTAAAATTTTAGTATTGTTAAAATTTTAGGTATTGGGTTTAGTGAAAAAGTGAAGAGAGAAGCAATTTTTTATATTTTTTGTAGTGAAAAGTAGTGATTTGATGGGAGAGAGAGATTATATTGTAATATTTTATTATGTTAAAATTTTAACACGCAAACGCAGACAGTATCTCGTTGGACACTTTTTTTGAGATAGAACTGTTCCTATGCGTGGTCCATTCGTAAAAGATGTGATATGTGTGGTCTGAAAATAATTTTCCAAGTTGGGATGGGCCTTGACTTGTGGACACTAGACACAAGGCGTGGCCCCTTAAAACCCCAAAGGCTTTTAAAAAAAAGAAACCCCAAAGGCTTTAGCTTTTGGAGCACATGGATTGCTGGACTCTCCTCGTATTTACCATGTTAGCAAGGTCCTTGCTGATCGGCATCTTTGTCGGGTTTGTTCTTTTGTGATCTCCGCTGCATCAATGCAATGTGATTCAGCCCTGTATTTGACATTTTTGGTTGCATATAGCATAATGAAATAAATTACCATGATATACACAATATATATATATATATATATATATATATTGTAAGCCTTCCGAGGCACGCAGGAAATAAGACACTTGAGCATGTTGTTCCCACGCAACACTATGTGCATGATAACGTCTTTGGATCGATCTGATGAGGTCCTGGGTGTCAAAAGCTGGTTGCGGATCATGGACCACTTTATTCCTAGTGTTCCAAATGGTATAAAAAATAATGGAAATTGCCAACATCATTTTGTGTCAATCATCCCTAACTTCATGTGGCAGATTAGACGGATTCAACAAAAACTTCAACCAATAATAAATAGGCTGCCCAGAAAATCTTGCCACCCTCAAAGGCCAAGGGTAAGCAATCCAGAGAGAAGAACTCACAAGGCAATCCAAGAAGAGATGTACATAAGTCTCACCTGCGTTACCACACAGTGAGCAACTGGGAGAAGTTGAGGAGGAGAAGCCACCAAGAGGCAGCGCTTTGGCAGCAATTTTCCAAATGAGTAGCTTTAATCTGTGTTGGACTCTGAGACTCCAAATTTGTTTCCATTCCTACATAGTGAAGTCCTCTGTAAACTGAAAACGACCACGTTGATCATGCAAGTAGGCTGCTTTGACCGCATAAACACCCTTCGGAGATAGAATTCAGCGTGGAACATCAGGAATATTAGACCTTTCAGGCGACAGAGGGATATTTAAAATTGCATCAGCTGAAGAAAGCTCAAACAGTACTTCGCAAATTAAATGTTCCTTCCAACTGTAAGATGTGGATGAAATCAAGTCACTGACACGGTTACTATTACGCTCCACAGTGACACCCCAATTAAGTTTGGGGATAAAATCTACAAGCCCGGGAAACCCATGGATCTCTCCAGATGTTTACCTCCCTACCCGTAGTGATCTGCCAACAAAAACCGGCCTCCACAAGATATTTAGTCTGCAACGGACTTTGCCACACCCAGGAAGACCCTTGAGAAGGCCGAACTTTGAGAAGGGAGGAATTATTGCAATATTTGGCGTTGAGGGCTTGAACCCAAATACTATATGTAATTCCTAGGATTAAGGCAACCCAAGAAGAGTGAATTAAATTTTCAAAATTTTTCGCTTTTAACCCTTAAAAATGTGTTTGCAAAGAGAAGACTAATTTAGCATAAGAATATAGATGCAATAAGTAAATAAGTGATAAATGTAAAGAATAGAGATAGAGAAGCAAACACGAGATTTTTAGGTAGTTCAGCAAACCCGCCTCCATCCTCTCTTTGAGGTTTTCCCACTATCTTCCAAATAATGTACACTCTAGCTTCTGGGTACTAGAGAACCGTACAAGTGTTTTTTCCTGCTCAACACTCATAATCCAAGTGATTTTTCGGGCGCACCACTCACAACCTAATCAAGCTTTAAATATACATTCTCTAAGCTTCTTCTTTAGTGAACAATCTCACAAATGGAATCACCTATCTTGTGGATAAGAAGATACAAGAACAAACTATCTCAAAGAGTGAATATGAAAATGAAAAGTTCTATCTCTTTGCTTCACACAGTGACAAAGATAAGAAAATGTAATTTGTGTGAATGATATGAGAAATATGAAGAAAGAAGGTTTAAGATATTTCTCAAGCTATAGAAATGATATGTGGATGTTCTTACTTGTTTTGAGACAATATGAATGTCTTTATATAGGTCACATTAGAAAAATAACCGTTTCTAGCCGTTAGGGGAGATCTATCAAAATTCAAGTAGAGTTGGTCGACCGCTTTAGGTTACCGTTACCCCAACGGTCATAATGTCAGAACCTCAACGGATATATTTTCAAAAGATAGTCCGGTCGACTGCTTCACCAGTCGGTTAACCTCCACAACTTAAGCACATGATCCGGTTCATTTAAAACCACGATTTTGACCAACTTAAAACACCCAATTTTAAACACTAACATCCTATAAGTATATAAAAGGTTTGAGAGTTTGATTGGGGTGATTTGAAACCATTAAAAATATTTTGGTCTTTCAAACAAGAGGTAAAACAGTTTATGTACGTTTTGAAAGATATGCAAGTGTGAGATTCAAATTGTTGTAAAAAGTGAAACTAAGAGTTACAAGGTTATACCCTAAGGTCTTAAATCTTCACTTTTGAACTCATTGCATTTTCTTGATCTTCAATCTTCTAGTCTTTGGCTCTTTGATAAAAATGTTTTTGTCTTTGAAGATGTCCATTTTGTAAACTAAATCTATTTATTGAAATCATCAAAATATCGATTGTGCAAAAATCCAACACTATCACATCTAACCATCATCTCTCATCCCCGTTTTGCAACCAACGTTCTATTCAAAACTTCCATCGGTCGAACTCCCAATCCCCCATATTGCTTTGGTCTACAAATGCTCTCCTAATACTTTGGGTGAAATCTATGAGTCGCCCCATCGAAGCCCCACAAAAAATTCTTCATACGAATGTCGAGACTATGGGTAATTCTCTTTGGGAAAAGAAAGATTGAAATTAAATATGAGAGAATCGCTTGGGCTACTATTTGTAGGAGAACGGTGCGGCCTGCCTAAGAAAGGGCGCGAGCCTTCCACCCCACCAGCCGATTGGCAACCTTCTCCTGCACCATGCGACAAGCATCACTCTTAGAACAAGGAATTATAAGAGACATGCCTAGGTAAATTCCAAGATCATCCATCGCTAAAAGACGGAAAATACGAGCCAAATGTCTCCTTGTCCTCCCGGCTCAAGTTCTCACTGAAATGGGGACAATATTTTATGTGATTGATCACTTGGCCAGACCAGCGAGCAAAGGTCTGTACACATTGATGAAGATGTCTAACTTCCCCAGCATTAGCCTTGCAGAAGAGCATAACATTGTTAACAAAAAGAATGTTAGTAATAGGTGAAGCCCGTCTCGTAATTCGAATGCCATGTAAAACACCCCGATCTTCCTCCCTCTTAATTAACCATGTCAGAACCTCCATTACCAAGACAAAAAGAAAAGGAGATAATGGATCTCTTTGACGTAATCTACAATTGGGGCGAAAGAAACCATACGACGAACCATTAGAAGGACCGAAATAGAGACGGTAGAAATGCACTGATGAATCCAATGGCACCTCTGATCATTGAAACCAAAGGCCCGCATGATCTCCATTAGAAAAGCCCAATCAACTTTATCGTAGGCCTTCTTCATATCCACTTTTACAACCAACAAACCACCCCAGCTCGTTTAATTGCATAACTTCATGAACCATGATACGATTGTTCTGGATATGACTGTGGGAAACAAAGACGTTCTGATTGGCACCACTTTCAACCTGGAGGCCAAAATTTTAGAAATAACCTTGTAACTAACATTACATAGGCTAATAGGACGAAATTTGAGAAATCAACATGGGAGAGTCCACTTTAGGGATAAGGGCAATAAATGAATGGTTCAACTCTCGCAATTATAACCATTATTAAAAGACCAATACCAATACCGTTGGTAGAATAATCCAGTAAATCCATATGGATCAGGAGCTTTATATGCCCCAACACTATGTACATCTTTATAAATTTCCAAATCATCAGGGGTAAGGCAGAGAAAACAATTATCAAGATCTGATATCACCTTTGATATGAGATTTTCAAGTTGAGATGGAAAGGTAGCACGCTGACCAAAGAAAATGCCTTTGAAAATAGTGCTCAACAAGGGCCCCTATAGCTGATCGCCCATAGAGCCAAGACCGTGATGGATTGTCACACCCCAGACCTAGCAGGGTCCAACAGTAGACTTTTCCTCCAAAACTTTAAAAAAATAACGTGCCATAAAGAGATGTCATTCATTTATTTAAAAATAAACATCGATAAAGTTCTCACTTTTAAAACCATAAACATAACAAAACTTCATTCTCAACTATCCCAGCCTGCATGCCATCTAAGCTTGATCCTTAGCATGCTCCTCAAAATTTTCTGAAAATAAAAACATATTAACGGAGTGAGTTTAACAACTCAGTAAGTAGAGAATAAAAATAATGTTAACAATATAATCTTCTAAGATTTCAGAATACCTTGTTGAAAGAATGATTTATCAGTAGTTTAGAAAATTTCCTTCAGCATTATCAGTAAGCCATATTTACCTTTAGTAGGGTTGTGCAACGACTTATTCGGAGACCAACCAAAATAGGTTAACAGTATGTGAAATCCACCCTACCAAGACTTAGAGACAAATCGTCCTCTGTCAAATTTCCAGTTATAATCTTTGTAACTCAGCCTCATGTGTGTCAAACACGTTGGAAGCTCACCTGCCTTTCTTGAATTTCCCTCCGTAAGTGAGAGCCAAATGACTCCCGTATGCCCTTGAGATCCCCGACTTTTCTGCCCCAAATTTTATTTGCCACCATTTTACCACCTTCACCCAAAAGCCACCTGAAAGCCTTGTGTGTGAACCATAACACCCAATCTTCGATAAGTTGATCCAGTCGCCGTTGAATATTGAAAGAGGATCGATTGCGCTGAGTTGGAGTGCGTTTCGAACGAAGCCCTAGAGGCGGACGACACTTGAGATTTCGACTCGTATACGGTATACTCTCGATTCCCGTTGAATCCATTGCTTATTTTCTATAGGTTGAGCTTGCAAATTATTTTGATTGGGTTGATTAGGCTGAATGGAGATGGATAAAGGGAAGTTAATTTTTCTAAGTGCTTGTCGAGTGTGCTTTGTTTGAACATTTGATATGCAAATGTATGACATTGTGTATTTATATGGGTTTATTTTGGGGTCTTAATTGTGATGTAGTATTAACTATTTTATTTTGCTTTTCAATGCTGGCTTACAAGTTTGGTTGTGGTCCCTTTGTTGTCATTATCTATGGTCTCAGACTGTTGTCTGTTGTCTGTAGTACTGAATGTGGAACTTCGTGGACCAGTTTAAAAAAAAAGTGGAAATATCCAAAGTGGGTTGCTTGTTTAGACCTCATAGCTTTCTTTCGGAATATGTCAACCTGTATTACAATTCTAGTCTCATCTTTGTGGAATATGGGAGCCCGTGTATAGAGAATCAGTTTTGTAGATTACAGTCCTTAGTACCTACTGAGTACCATGACAGGCCATGCAAAATTATGCTGCAACTAATTACTTATATTTGTTGGAACTAGAGGGAAAGACTTGGGAATATATTATTTCAAGTACTGGCTAGCTGTAGTCCTCAGATGCTAAGTTCACCGTAAGCGAATATTCGGTCTTTTGTTTAGCACTACAGAATTTTGTTCACTAGTATTAGCAACATGCTTAGCAATATAATTTTAACTAGGATCGAAGTCATGCACATGTGTATTTATGATTAATTCTTGGGTGACCAATAGGCATCACCTTGACTCAGTGAGACAATTCACACATGAGAGAGACTTACCTAATTATTAGTGAGGCTTTCTTCCCTCAATGTGCAGTTAGACCAACATTATTTTTCTTTCCATCGTTTTGCTCATTTGTAGTTCTTTGAATTTTTAAAGTTGCAAGAATACACATGCATGACTAGTTAATTCTTGTGCTTATTATGGTGAAAAAATACTACCTTCAAGAATTGTTGAGGCTGAGTCAGACTTCAACTTGCGAAGATTGTTAAGCATGATTATAGGTCTGTATATTGATGGATGTTTGCTGAAGTTTGTTTCTGTTTGACTAGAAGGCTGGATAGCACGAGAATCACTACCGTTTACGGATGCGCATATCTGACAGATTGCATGGGGGATTGGGTTCGCAAGGTAGCAGCAGATCGCCTGTTGTTATTGATTTTGCTAAGCCAGAATCTAGACCAGGAGTTAGATGCTCTTGGGGGCCGCCTGGTGCAGGTGGTGTGCAATTCAGAGTGTCGGATCACCCTCCAAGCTATAGAACGCGAGATAAGGAGAAGGGAAAGAGAAAGGCTACAACTGAAGATAGATTGGGGGCAAAGGATAAAGGGAAGAAACCTCAATGACAACTTTAGTGTTGGGAACTTTTGATACATTTTGTGGATGCTTTTCATACATTTTGTATTGGACATGGACACCATTTTGTATATGCTTTTGGTTGTTATAATGGACATGAGCACCGTTTTGTTGTCTATCTTCTGCCCAATGTGTTATATATTTTTTGATATGTGCTCAGATGTAGTTATTCTAGAGTTGGACAACCACTGTTTTGTAGAAAAGTAGCATATGCTTTTCATTTAGAACAACCACTACTTAAATGACTTGTACTGGAATATAAGCAGGTGATTCAGAATATATTGTCAATTTTTTGGTTTAAATATAATGTCCATATAACTTTGCATTTTGTGGTTGAAATATATGTCAATATAACATATAAGCAGGTTGTAATACTGAAGGAAATAAGCACAATAAGCAATTCATTGAACAAGAAGAAATTCGTCATTGCCTTGCAATAATACATATCCTTATCATAATACATATCTTTGTCATAATACAATACAACTACAAAGAGACTACACAATCACAAACTAAGTGACCAATGAACTAACAAAAAAACACCGGGCTGGTACCAACAAAGATATCTCATGCCGGTAGCATGTGCTTGAAATGACTACACAGTCCAGTATTATATAGTTGAGCAATCAAAACTCCACCAAAAATACACCAGCTGAAAACCAATGCACCCTTATAACCCATAATCTAGACCTCAGCTTTCATTCTTTCTAGTTGAATATCACACCGATGTTGCGCATAAATGACCTCAATTTTAGCTTGTTGTTCATTAGTCATTGCCTCGATGGCTAATCGGTGTTGTGAAGCCATGACATCGATCTCCTCTCAATGATGCGCACTTATGGCTTCCATGGTGCGCACTTATGGCTTCCATGTTCTTACTTTGCTGTCGGAGCTGTCCCTGAATTGATTCCCAAGAAGTTTCTTCACCAATCTTTTGCTCCTGCATTGCTCGGAGTTGTCGAATCACCCTTCGCCCACATGGACACATCTTTGGATCTCTCCATGAAAAGTAATTGCAGGGAGCACAATCCTGCAATTTATTTACTATGTTATAATAAACATATGTTAAAGTAAATGCGGGGGCCAGAACTCTAGTTAAAAAATCTGTACAATTCACGACAACTCAAAAAAGGCCCCAAATGTGGGGACTAGAACTAACCTTGTACTTCACACAACCCCATAATCTTCTACCAAAATTTTCATCCATGAAGACAGTGGTTGTAATTGCTCTCAAGTAGCAAAAACATCTGGGCCCTCCCTCGAGAATGCACTTTGTACATTTTCAGAGCTACCATTAGTATATGATTCAGACATTTCAAAGGATGAGGCTAAGACAAAACAAATTGACCCCTTTTTCACATGTCAAAATTAACTCAACAATTGAACAACGAACTAACTGCAACAATAAATTCACCTATGAATAATCTCCACCTAAGAAATTGGCAAGCTTGAGAAGTACGCATAAAATAAAAATGCATTCCTTCTAAAAAATCTGAGAATGAGCTAGATGGGAGGGAATATGAAGCTTTAGTAACGACAGAGAAGTACACATACCTTCAACTATGCTAATAGAGAGGACGGGGATGGCTTATTCGACAAATAAAAATGTTGAATCTGAAACCATAAAATGCACAGGGGAAATTCGGGAAAGGCAGGTGAGCTTCCAGTGTGTTTGACGCACGTGAGGCTGAGTTCTGTCGATTATAACTGAAAATTTGATAGAGGACGATAATTGCAAATGTTTCATACTTATAGGACGTAAATCGCAGTCTTTAAACTTAGGGAGGTTGAAATGCAATTGACGCAAACCTATGGGGCGAACTATGACTTTTTCTCAAAATTCATCATTCTACATTTTCTAAGAAAACTGTATCGTTACTCCGCTAACCTGTCTTTCTATGAATAATATCCCTGCCTCTAGCACAACCTAATAGTAACCGAAAGAATATTTAGGAATTAAACTATATTTGGAGTAAACGAATGAAACGCTTGATTGGAATAGAGGAACAATAGAGCATACCCACACTGCTTAAGAGCCAAAAAACTGAATGTGTGTGTGTGTGAGAAAGGGCTCAAAATGATTTGTGAGGTCAGATTTGAGAGGTGTGCTCGATCTCTGAACGAGCTCCCCTTTTTATAAGTGAGGCGAACTCAAATTTTAGCTGAAAAATCATTGAATAATGTCTGAAAATGATGCCCTTTTGAAATCTCCCATTAAACATGATAAATTGCATGATTTACTGAGAAACTTCGAGATCTTTACAATGGAGTTGAAAAGACTACGTAAATCAGAAGAAAAGGGATATAACGGATGATGAAATGAAGAGAGAGAAATTTATGAGAGAGAACGTCTAAGGTCGGCGAATTGTTAACTGAAACAAAGAAATCGAAAAATTTTAGGGCCGAGGAAGAAACAGATCAAAACGCACAGTTTAACTTAAAAAATAACAAACGAACAAAAGATTAAATAGAATATAAGGTCGCCTATGGTAGAAAACGAGCTCATGGCTCCAGTGGTTAGCTTGTCGTTTTATCCCTTTCGGCACCGAGGTTCGAGTCCTCGCGCTGCCATCTCTTTCTCATTTAAAACTCTAGAGCGCATAAATATAAAAGAGCACCACATGTTAAACAAAAATTGTGTGTAGCTCAGTGGTTTCCTCCTTGTTTACCACCAGACCACGGGTTCGAAGTCCAGACTTATTTTTTTTTTACTAACGGGTTATCACATGGATCCTAAAGGGCTTCTATGCAGTTTTGACGTCGTCTCGTGATGGTGGAGAGATGGAAAAATTTCGTGTTCAAGTTCGGCGTAGTCAACCAAGTAATTCGGGATTTATAACGCCATAAAGTCTCCTCCCATTTTTGAGCCTCCAATAACTGTGCATCAATCTCCTTTTCGTGCATAAAAACCCACAGGTTCCCCCTCCCATGCTAGTAGTTTCTAAATACCATCCAATTGCTCCTGTAAGCGACAAACTTTGTGATGAATGTCGCCAAACACCTCTTTGTTCTAGCATCTTAAGGCTGCCTTAGTAGCCTTAAGATGTTGGCACATAATGTATGCAGGGGAACCAGTTTCCTCATATCTCCAAGCCCGATCAACCACAGCCACACTCCTTGGATCCTGCGCCCAAACAACTTCAAATAGAAAGGGTCGGGGGTTGCTATCTATATCGCCCATTTTATCTAGTATAATCGGAGCATGATCCATAGCATGCCGAACTACACGTTGAACCGTGGCTCGTGGAAAAAGTCTGCGCCACTCGCCATTATCTAATCCCGTATCCAATCTCTCCATAATTAAACCTTGACCTTCTCGACAATTGAACCAAGTATACAGGTTCCGTGAACCCAAGATCAATCATACCCGTCTGCCACATAAATTTGCTTAGAGGACCCGAATAGGATGATGAGCCCACAGGTCGGCCACCCCACTTATCACTTTGGTACATTATCGCATTTTGGTATGATCTTGCTTGAAGTGGCTCTAATTTTGTAGGACCTTGGCTTTGCATTGGGATCTACGGCCTCTAACTTAAGTTATTAGTTTGATCTTGAGAGAATTAGACCATGATCTTACTCCCAAACCACACAGTCTTAAGTGATGCCTTTACCTTCAGGTTTGATCTTGAGAGAATTAGACCATGATCATCTATCTCATGACTAGCAACGGTCTTTTCTTTTCTTTTTTCATTAAATTTAATTTTTTCATTTTAGAGCCAAAACAATCAAATATTTGGATGGGCAAAGGAAATTTATTGTGTGCGTGCAAGAGATATATAATTAGATTAGCCCCCTTAATTAGCAGACAAGAATCGTCGATTATATTATGTGTGCGTGCAAGGTTTAACAGTCATGTTTATTTATGACCTACTAAACAAGTCGATATATATATATATATATATATATATCATTTAGATCAAGTTGACTTTGAAGTTCAGAGATACCGTATCCGGTTCGAGCTGGTATAGAATTAATATATTGTTCCAATGGTAAGTTGAGTGTAGGAGACATTTCATGTAATTAATGGAATATTATTCGACAAAATTATTGGCTCACGAGATTTAACACTAAATCCGGGGTTTCATCGACCGGACCAAAAAGAATTATGAGGACGTCCAATGCTTTGAACAGATGATCATCACTACAGGAAAAAGAAAGAACAACAGGAACGACCAAAATTGGTTTATATTTTTCCATGATCGATGTTTTGAAAATGGTTCAGAAGCTTACTTCGCGGCATCCACGAGAAGTGCTAATGTGTATGACTCGCAGGGCTAATTTATATATTTCTATTCAGTATAGGAAATGAATATGTGTGCTAGTTATCAATTAACTAGCTGGGGCATTAAAAGTCTTCTCTGCATCACAAGAAAAACCAAACTTTTATGTTGGATTCCCAATAGAATAAACGTTTTGATCCGGGTGCGGTTGCTTTGGACGTACGAAGCACCGACGTATTATATATTGGATTGACTCTAGCTAGCATGGACTGATCGTGAAGTAGGACACGTTTCTGGGTCGTGGATCAGATGTCGGTGATCGCGATGAATTTCTTCGACTTATCACTCACAATTTAAGAAATAATTAAAGGGATGTTATTGTGTATATATATGATGCATGGACCAGTACCCTTTTACGAGGCAGCCCCGTAGTACTGCATGAGTACTCTCCACCCCAAAGCCAAGAGGGTTTTGTAAAAAGTATCAAATTTTAAAAAGGTAACATATATATCCTTCTGAATTCCTCTTCCTTATCAAACAAGAACGCACAAACTCTCATGATCAAGAGTGTTCACAGATGCGATCGCTGCTAATTAATTTTTACAGTTAATTTGTGTAAGCAATTGGTATGAGCTAATTAGGTATAAAGCAGCAGATTTGCAGGGACTCTGCAGGAAGGTCCCACACTAATGGTAGTGTGAGCTAACGTTTACGTACACGGCAATTAGGTCCCGTACGTACGATATTGTTTATTAGGCAAACTTCTCTTTCAAAAATATATAGCACGTCGTTTAATTATGCAGAGATAATGAGCTGTTAGATATTGAATTTCACGCAAAAAGTCCTTAGCCCCTTGACTAGTTGACTGAGACTACATAGGTATAATCGAGGGCCATAAATTATATCAAAACCGCGACGTCGTTCCCTGGATCCGTTTTTAGGGTTTGAAATTAATAGCCATATATATGGGGGAACAATTATTTTCCTTGAGAGGACCTAATTTTTACTACAATCTAAAATTATGTACTTGGTGGCTTGGATAATTTCTGTTGTACATTCATTTTGTTGTCGTACCAAAACCATTCGTGTGCTTGCGGCTTGCCCACAAATATCGGCTTTAAGTGTTTAAAAAGAGCAAAGATCGTTTGTCTTCTACTTTGATTTGCAGACAACGGATTCATTTGTTCTGGGAATTAGATTTTATTGACTAATTTTATGGAAATTTGTAAACAAAACTGTGGAGAGAAATGATTTGATAAATTTATTTTTAATAAAAAGGTTTTGAAGTTTTATGCTAAATTGTGGAGAGAGATTATTTAAAATTTCAAAATTTTATTTAATTTTTCTTTTTAAAAAGGTAACAAAAATTTGTGTTGCCAAACATGGGTTGGACAAATAACTTGCCAAAACAGGCAATAAAAGATGAATCTCGTAAACTTTCATGATATTGTCTCTATATATGAGGTTAATTTCATGCATTAAATATCATAACAGAAGTTTAAGTTAATGGGATTTGGCTCCAATTATGTTATAGGCTTATAGCAACAACTAATTAATTACCACTACATAATTCAACAACTTTTTTTATCTAATTATTTAAGCACCCATTTTAAGTAACGAAGGGGCTGGACTCTTGACACATCAGCTGCCTAGAAAATGATGTTATTCCTAGCTAAGGGAATACAATAATACATAGTTACTAGCTAGCTATATATTATTTATCTATTAGAGATGAGACTAATAATGTATTAACCAATTTCCTTATAAGCCACATCAGTAGGGCGTCTGCTTGTTGAGTTATTCGAGTCCCCCGGGGCCCAGATCAACCTGTACCCAGAAGATTTTGAGGAAAGAATTAATATACGAAACGAAGCAAACTTTTTCCAATACGACCAATATCATGAATGTCACACTTAATCTTTGGGCCCAAGCAATAAAGAGAGTTTTTAATCGTGCTCAACTGCTAAAGAGGAAAAGAAAAGCATGATCACTTATGAGTTGGAAAAAAGAATACCTGGAGGGAAACCATGAAATATAATGAGTTGGAAATGTATTCGAAAGAGAAGCATGATAAATAGATACCTAATTAATTAGCTAGTCCCACATGCACCAACTTTAAGTTTCAATCCAACTGGGTTTTTCCAAGCCGCTTTCAGGAACGAATATGACGCAGAAATATTCACCTGATCTCTATATGGAAGGTGGCATATACCTGTAGAAGACCAACCTAATTGGGCCTTGGTTATAAAACATGTTTTTCACGAAGGAAAAATTGCAGTTCGCTTATTCGGAAGACGGTCGCTGAAGAAATTTTCCCTCTCGGGAATGCGATAGTTCAACATAACAGGCTTATTTAATTTTCCAGGAAAAAAATTGATGTCATGAAGGGTAAGCATCAACAACCATACGGGTTTGAACACCGAACAAGGAAAACCTCATGTAGTTCCCAATTTGTTGCAAAATAAAATAAAATAAAATAATAATAACGTAAAATGAAGCTTTTGGAAATTGCAATTGGTGAAGTCTCTTTCAAATATTAATTCTTTATTTCAATTGAGGTATAACTCATGGTGCAGGGTAATCCAAGCGTTAATGGGTGCTTATCCAGTCTCGAATTGATAGAACGATAATTCCGATCAGTTTCGGTGATGTTTCTTATTAATTAGCTTCCTACCATTAAGCGAATTTTTATGATTATATATATATAAGGCATATTTATTTGGTAATGAATGGTTGCTCTAGGGGAATGGGAAAACTCAAAAATCTTCAGTCAAACTAGAGCAATTTTTAGTACCAAAGGACAATTGAGCTTTCCACACTCCTCAAAAGGAAAGGTGAAACTTTTTTGGTAGGAGTACAATAAATTATGATTTTTGCATTCTTTTTGCTTTACTTTTTTTTGTCTAGACCTTAAAGGGAACAGATCATCTGCAATAACTAGGGTGCAATAGGTGGGAGAGTGAGAGATTTGTGGATCCCGACTCCTCTACAATTCGTTTCGGTCACCCTAATTGCAGAGGAGCCTGATCTACCTTAAAGCAAGCCCTTTTGTATTCTTACTTGAGTCCCGGGACCCGCAATTCTCTCTCACTCTCTCACTTATTGCTCCTCTACAATTGGGTTCGATCACCCGAATTGCAGAGGAGACTGATCGACCTTAAAGCAAACCCTTTTATATTCCTGCTTTAGTCAAATTTCCCATTTTTTTTCTTTCTCCGAAAGGAACCAAAAAAATTAAATGACTAGTAGGGACGTGAGAAAGAGACTTATGACCTGAGGGAATCAGAATCCAAAAAGGAACAAAAACCATGTTTTATTTTCTTTTTTTTGGGTTTCTCCGACAAGGTACAAAAACCGGATAAGAAAAACTCAGTGTAAACTCAACGAACCGGCATTGGAAAATCCTCGACTCAGGCCCTTCGGCTTCCTCCAGTTTAAATCAAAAGCGCGTTCCACTTTACAGCCTCGAAATATCCCCGTCAAAACCTTAATCCCTCCCTCTCACCCACTACCTCTCACAGGCATAAAAGAAAACCAAACCCTCTGAATTCTCCGTTGCTCTCAACAAACCCACAATGCGCAGAGCACCACTACTTGCCTGTCTCCTCCTTTTACTCTCCCTCCTGCTTTCCTGCCTATTTGCCTCCTCCGCAGCTACTAAAGAGGATAGCTTCTTCTCCCAAAAATTCAAAGAAGCCCCGCAATTCTACAACTCTTACGACTGCCCTTCCATAACCAACGACCTCCACGAAGACCAAAACGAATTAGATGGCAGCAACAACAACGTCTGTTCCGAGAAAGCAGTCCACGTGGCAATGACCCTGGATACCCAATATATCCGAGGCTCCTTGGCTGCCATTCTCTCCATTCTCCAGCACTCCTCCTGCCCCGAGAACATCTTCTTCCATTTCGTTGCCTCCGCCTCCGCTAACGTGTCCCTCCTACGCGCCACCATCTCCACGTCTTTCCCCTATCTCAAATTCCAAGCCTACCGCTTCGACGACTCCCATGTGTCTAGCCTCATCTCCACCTCTATCCGTTCCGCCTTGGACTGTCCACTCAACTACGCTCGCAGCTACTTGGCTAACCTATTGCCCTTGTGTGTCCGCAAAGTAGTTTACCTCGATTCCGACCTTATACTCGTTGACGACATTGCCATACTTGCAGCCACGCCACTGGGTGATAGCTCGGTCCTTGCTGCTCCCGAGTACTGCAATGCCAATTTCACGTCCTATTTTACCCCGACGTTTTGGTCTAATCCTTCTTTGTCCCTGACTTTCGCGAACCGGAAAGCGTGTTACTTCAACACGGGCGTGATGGTGATCGATCTCGATCGATGGAGGGACGGAGATTACACGAGAAAGATTGAGGAGTGGATGGAGCTGCAGAAGAGGATGAGAATTTACCAGCTGGGTTCTCTACCGCCATTTTTACTCGTTTTTGCTGGAAATATAGCTCCCGTTGATCACAGGTGGAACCAGCACGGACTTGGAGGCGATAACTTCCGGGGACTTTGCAGGGATCTTCACCTGGGTCCAGTGAGTCTTTTGCATTGGAGTGGGAAAGGTAAGCCCTGGGCTCGGCTGGACGCGAACCGGCCGTGCCCGTTAGACGCTCTTTGGGCTCCTTATGATCTGTTGCAGACTCCTTTTGCTTTGGAGACTTAAAAGTGTGGAGATTACAGTTTGTTTTTGCTGTCCAGCTCTTGGACAATGCTCTCTCTGGCGCTTGTCACTCTGTGGACCATAGAAAGAAACAAACTGTTCGATTTTGGGAAGGTAGACTTAATTCGTTTAGATTATACTGGCATCGATCAAGCGCATCTGGGAGCTCAACAAATACTAAAAAAGAACTCTTTTGGTTAAGTTTCAAACTTGTAATTGTCTAATAAGCAGGAGAAGATCCTGAAGATATATGTGGGACTCGTGTATCTGCAATAATCCTCCATGTATGATAATTACATCAAAGCTGTACAGCAGAAGAGCTGCTATTTGCTCGGTTTTGATTCCTGATTATATCCCGTATGTGTCTCTATATTTAACAGGCAATGAAAATCCAAATCCAAGATATTACCGTACGTATTTGGAGATCTACTTGTTTCTGAAGCTTCACAAAAACTATAACAATCTTTCTCCTTTTTTTTTTTAATATCAGCGAAAAGCCTTTACAGTTAAGTAAAGTGTCTTCCGGCTGTCATATAAGCTTCGACCCTTCAATTTTCATATTGGAATGCTTTCTGTTTCCCACCGGCGGCCACCTCAGTGTACGGACGTTCTGTATGTCCTTCAGTGGATTGTGGCTGGAAAGACACTTGACCAGCTGGTTTGCCTCTTTAGCCAATTCCAATAAAGTCTATGGGAGCCATTAAACCGAAACTAATTGATGACCTTAGAAGAATTTCAATATTCCATCATTATAAAATGGTCTTAATATCTTTTAATTAATATTAGCTTGAACAACTCTATTTTTTTTTTCAAATACCAAATTAGAAGATTAAGGTTATGGACTAATTAAACAGATTTTTCTAGCGTATTTGTTTTTAGTTGACTTCCTCTATTTTAGAATTTTAAATGATCGAACTTTCAAGTAGGGTATTTCTAAATCTTGGTGCAATCCCAACAACGTGATTTTTAGCTTAAGTCTTGTTGGTCCGTTACCTAACTAATTGGGTTTTCTTCAGTTTGAGAGTACATGGATTAACTTTCTTTCTTTCCTTTTTTTTATTAGAGTAAGTATATCAAATAACAAGTACAAGTACAGCTGTTCCTGAATACAAACTAGAGTACTATTCGGAAATTAAATCTCATGAACTAGGTGCGTTTGCACCAAAAATTTCACAAAATATTTCACCAACTCACAATAAAATATTACAATATAATTTCTCTCTTCCATAAAAAATATAAAAAATTACAAAAAATATAAAAAATACATTTCTTCACTTTTTCACTAAATCCAATACCAATACTAAACCTGATAACAAAAAATTTTCAACACAAAACATCTAACAACAGTAGCACGAGTTATCCCATAAAGACATCAAAAGTCCAACCACAAGAGCCACTGACAAGACCAGCAACCAATATAAAAACTTACGAGAAACGATTGGCGTTCTGCTCGCGTTCGTCTAGCGTTCGCCTATCGAATATAATATTAATATTTATTTCTGCTAGTGCGCCTCGTTAAAATGCAAACCGGTTTGTTCAGCCGACAGTGTTTTTTTTAAACTCCCTCGCACCGGTTTGTTTTTCGGAAGAATCGAGACTCTCTCAAAACCCACGTTCTCTCTCCCCGTCCATTTGCCCCCCAAAACCCAGACTTCTCCCTCCCCGAGCTTGCCCCCAGATTTCTCCCTCCCCGTCCATTTGCCCCACAAAACCCAGATTTCTCTCTCCCGAGTTTTGTCCCTCTGTCTCTCTCGCCGTTACCGTCCGTCTATTGCACGGTCTGTAGGTTACCGTCCGTCTATTGTGCTGGGTTTGGCTGGGTCCCAGGTGTGCAGAGAAGAAGGAGAAGGAGAAGGATCAATGTTCGGCTTTGGATTCTGAAAACAGTTTGGCCGATGGCCTTCAACAGAAGGTTCTCTCGGTATGCCTCTTGTCTTTTTCAAACCTCTATTATTTTGTGGGTATTTGAGCTTTCCAATTGCTTCTAGGGGATTTCTTTGGTATTTCTGTGGTCGTGATTTTCTCTCATTTTGTTTTTAATTTCCTTGATTCACTATGACATAGTTTTTGTGCCCATTAGGGACTTTCTCTTTTGCCTTCTGTGTGATCTGGGATCGGCATGTTAATAGATGAAAATCCTCTTTAATGATGAGGCAATCACTTAAGATGGATCGGACTAGCCAAATTATAACCACGATTCTTGTCCTCGGTCACAACTTTGTTTATACAAATTGAATGTTCAAAAGGTCTTGTTTACCTGATCAAATTTGTAGGACTCGAGGGAAAATCTCTTCAAAATTGAACCTGTCTTAAATCGGCTGTGGATCTGTATGGTTGCCCCTTTTAGGTTGTCTAAATAAATTGCAGAGCTACAAGAAAAATTATAAATTGATTTGTTGATAATTACTTAAGCCTCATAATTTACATGCCTTTTTTATGCTACTTAGGATGCAGCAGAGATATTGATGAAACAGTTACTACATCAAAGGCAGGAGGAAAAGGAATTGAAGAAAAGAAGGAAAGAAAAGGATGCCAAGCTTAAAGGGTGAGAATTTGAAAGGGTAGTAGGTTTTGAAGGTGCTGTTGTTGGGTGTAAATGTCTGGGCAAGTGCAGAGATGGTCCTAATGTGAGGATCTTGAATTGTTGCGATGACCCTCAAGTTGAGGGGGTAGATGTTTCTGTTAGGACTCCAACTAATCCCGCGTATTGGGGTTGGATTGGACGAAGTGGGTGTCATTGTGGCTAATTTCTTTGGGGATGAGCAGAAAGACTTGGGACTGCCAGCAGCGGATTAGAAGAGCCATTTACTCATAGTTATTGTCTTATGTAATAACAAGTTGGGTTTAATTCCCATAATCCTTAAAAGGGATCTTGTTTAGAGGTGTAAATCAAGTTCGCAAATGGGAAGTTGCCGTGAAATTTATTTGGCAATCACTTCCTCTAATGATTGCTTTTCGCATTGTGTTTTTCTACATATTGCTTTATACTGCTAAAAGACTGATCTGTCTGCATTGGAGATATTTGGTAACAATACTTACATTGCCAAAAAAAACTGTTACATTTACGTTGTTCACATCAACTATTGAAATCTAATTTTATGTTACAAAAAACAGAACGAAGGGAGATGGGTTCAGGTTGCTCTACCAAAAAATTCAACAGTCCAACAGCAGCTCGACTTATCTGATTTGTTGGAAGTTCGTGGGCAACCTGAGCCATCTCTCTGTTGGAAGTTTCCAAGCAGCACTCTGTTTCTATTAATAATCTACATGCCTCGTATCAATTACTTTGGTAACCGATTCCAAACTCTAATCTTAAGGCTCGCCCTCCAGAAAATGCATTATGCCAAACCCTCCAAAGCATGAAAGAGTCCTCAACTTAATAATGAACCCTGATATGATGAGACCAGCGCCGCATCCCTAACATGGCTGTACATTTGTTGGTATGCATGTGAAGGATGATACAATTGCAGTTGTTAAAGAGTAAATCGGTCAGTGGCGGGGATATTTCAGCTTGGACTGGTGTTCCAAGTCATCTGTGTTTGTGCAACGCTTTATTAAGAGTCGAGTGTTTTCTGCTTTGCGGGGCTACTTCTTTGCTGGCTAGACGAAACTTCTGTCTTCTCATGGCCATCGATCATCTAAGCGTCAAATATCAAAAATTGAGTTTACAGACCAAGCAGTACTAAAATTTCGCCAAAACTGTCAATCACAAGAAATAAGCTACTTCTCTATCCCCTGTTACTACTGCTCGTTCAGCACAGAGACAAATCTCAGAGCTCTTAGGAAAATCAAGACGCAAATCTGTATCAAGAGATAAAGTGAGAGAAAGAGAAACAAATTACCTGTCCTAGATTTTCCAACTTCCATCAATTCTAATGCAACCCACTTTCATCTATTAACATGTCGATCCCAGATCTTCTTGATAGCGTGAAAGAATAAAATTCAAAAATTGGACGAGATATTTGAATCTCAGCAATTTCCATAACAACAACTGAACTGATTGAAATCAACATCAATGTTTTTCCATATATCAGCCTTCCAAAAACTACAATATTCACACTCCAGGGGGAAAAATCCATAATCATACTTAAGCTCTCTGACTAGAAATTTCATTTCCGCAATGGAAAATGTTGTACAATACACATAGCATTTACCAGTATCACTGATCTTGTTGATAGCCATATTCATAGTGTCTGCAATATAAATGTTTTCCCCTGTCATCAACCGTAAGCCCCTTTGGCTGGTTCATCCTCGCCTTTCTGGCCTTCCCATCTATATGTCCAGAATGACCTTCAGGGGATCCTACAACCAGCTTTGGTCTGCTGTCTGCAGTTGTCCAGTGTTTTTAGGAATCATTATAAGGAAAGGAAATGTGCACACATTTTTAAAGGACAGGTAAAAACAGAAAAATTACATGAAAAAGTTCTATTGGATTTACGGGATAAGCACAAATCCCCTGAAGTTTTCATGACATTGCCATTAGCCAACGGCGGCAGAAGCTTAAGAGAAACCACCTCGAAACAAAGATTTTTTAACAAAATTAAAAATTAATTCAATAAACAAAGATGAACCGCGCAATTTATTCGAAGCCATTAGAGAAGCATCTACTTACATAGAGAAAGAGAGGCAAATATTCTATAGATATTACTATTCGCAGAGTCCAGAATCAAAAGGTCCCCACTGGGCAACACCTCAACCGAGTAAGACTCAATTCCAAGCTTGCTTCCATCAAACACAGTCTCCACAGTATACCCACTCTCAAACTTCATCATCGGACGACCTGTAACAGCTGCATAAATAAATCGCATGAAACCCACAATTGATAACAGAACTGAGACTGCTATGGAGTGAGAAAGATGCCCTACAGTGGCTGAGTTCAACAAAAGCCACTGCGTTTAGAGAAGAAGAGCAACAACCCAGCAAAACCCAGCTATTGAAGTGGCTGAGTTCAACAACCCAGCAAATTTGGGGGCAAAACGAGCAAAACCCAGCAAATTTAGGTTTGGGAATGTTTGATTTGTGGGCAACTCGGCGGGGATGGAGAAATTTTTTATTTGGGGGCAAATGGACGGGGAGAGAGGAATGCTTAAATTTGGGGGCTTGATTTGGGCGGCAAATGGACGAGAAGAGAGAACGTGGGTTTTGAGACAGTCCCGTAAAATAAACCGGTCTAGAGAGCTTAAAAAAATACGATG
Organism: Myrica gale; assembly: GCA_963930655.1. Taxonomy (NCBI): domain Eukaryota; kingdom Viridiplantae; phylum Streptophyta; class Magnoliopsida; order Fagales; family Myricaceae; genus Myrica; species Myrica gale. The sequence goes on from OZ005599.1 coordinate 5,395,697, forward strand.
TGCTTCGGTTTGATCAAACCGGTTTGCATTTTAACGGGACCCACCAACAGAACTGAAATAATAATATGCTATTTGGTAGGCGAACGCCAGGCGAACGCGAGAAGAACGCCAATCGTTCCTCAAAACTTACGAGTCTCAATGAACTCCCCAGAACTCTAGATCTCCAGTTCCATCACCTCTCCTTCTACGTAGGCCCAGCACGCTCACTTTAGATCTCACACTCGTCACCACGTCATTTATAATATGGTTGTAGCATCTATACCCACAGCCATGTCTCCTGCCATTTCTCTCACTCCATAGATAATACACCTTCACCACTAATTTTCTGATCAAATTGGCAACTTTATCCATGAAAAGGAGGTTGCAAATCCTCCCCATGAGCATTGATACCGAGGCAAACTGCAAAGTCACTCAGTCTCAAATAGAACCAAATAGGTTGGGAAAATGAATTACATGATTTCCTCGAAAAAAAGCTCATATATATAACATCTGTTTGCCTGCACCGATTCAAATTCATCGAATTATAGTTTATGGTGGCTTTCTTCCACTACGTTCTATAATATGATTCAAACGCCAATTCAGGTAGAGGTGGAGTGCCCGGAGCTGCTTTTTCATGTTCCATCAGTTTGTCCTTTTTTTTTCAGGCAAGGTAGCTCTTCGAGAGAGATTTGGAGAAATAACCTAGGGTTCGAGAGAAAGGGGACACGAATGGGAAGGGGATGAGGTCGACAGGGGCAAAGTGTGCTTTATTTTTTTAATGACGTGGCAGGGGCATTTTCGGCATGAAAAATTAGTTGACTGCGTGGAGTGTATGGGAACCACATGGACATTAACACAGTTAGCAAATCGAACACGTTTTCTATTTTTATTGGCCATGACGTGGAAATTTTTGACAGCTCTACAAATTCCGTTAGTTTTGAGACGAATTATGGACAGAAGGGTATTTTGGGAAAGGTATATCACCATAAGGCAGCGGGACAATAAAGTGAACCCTATGGGTATATTCAAGAAAAATTTATACTATAAGGGCAAGCCTGTATATTAAGCCCAGAATTAATACGCCCATATTCCACAACTTATCGATGTCACTAGCTAGTCTCCCCACTTCGAGTCTTTTTTTTTTTTCCCTATAAATGCTGCAGGTTTCTTGTGTGAAAGATCTCCCTCAGATTCCTCCCAATTAGTGCTTAGTGATTTTCTTCTATTTTCTAAATCTACAAATTCTTCTGATTTTTTTTCAAGCATGTTTTCAAGTCAATTTTTTTCATCTGAATTTTCCCGTATATCGTGAGTAGAGATTATTGCCATATGGAAGGTTTAAATTTCAAAACTTTTCTGGCTTGTGCGGCAGAGATTATTGCCGTCCTGGAACTTGCAAGTGTATTATTTATCTAAAATCTAGCTAGATCAATCGACTCGGCAAATTCTTTTTTGGCTTGTTACAATCGACCTCCACGAATAATATTGTTAAATCTTAAATATTACTATAATATAGTTGAATTATATAATAGCATCATGAGTCATGTCTTGGATTCCTTAAAACGGGGGGAAATTTAAAAGAAGATAAAACGTCATGAGACTTGCTGCTCTTTTTACTGATCCTATACGTTGCTTTTTGCGCGTCTACAAAAAAGAAGAAGAAGAAGAAGATGTACATAGTAGTGCTGCATCTCGTTGCATTATTAATCCATGCATGAATCACACGTAAATTGTGTCTTTCTTCATAATTGGGAATGTTAAGAATTCTCTAGGAGTCCGACATTGCTAACACAACATTTATTTTTGTAATCAAGGGTTTATAAATAAAGCTTTAATTATAATTTCATTCTTGTATAAGTATGCCTTATGGGTTGAGTTTTCTTATAGTAAATATGAGTTTATGGACCGGACCACTTAAATCTTGCGTTTCTCTTTTCTCATCTCTCAATTTAAATTATTTTCTCTTATATTTTAATTTTAACAAATTCCGTCTTAAGAGTTAGGACAAAAAAAAACTAAGGAAATTTAGTAGCTTGTCTCCTTCCAAACATATCACTTTAATTAATGCATGTTCTTTAGTCGTGCTTTCTAAATTTTTCTAGGAAAGTTATATATATGGTAAAGGTCTAAGGAGATGCTTTTGTAGTGTTCCTTCAAGCGCACAAGCATTTTGTTTGTGACATCACTTGGTATGACTACTTTGTCCTCCTTTACAAATTGGATCAATTCTGTTCCAAAGTTTTGCACTAATTAAAAGGACCACCTTCTTTTGGAGAACAAAGTTATGTGGGACAATAATTTGGAGGACCAGTAGTGCTTTTTTTTTTAATGTATAAAGTTTCTTTCATAAAATTAGGGAGAACTGGTGGCAAAAATATCTCTTTACAATTACGTTTCGGAATTCAATACATATATCTACGTTTTGGAATTGCTTGCAGTGCGGTGCTATATATATATATATACGACCCATTAATGTACCACACTGTTTATTAGGCAGTATCTATCATGAATATGTACAATAATATTATTGTTAGACCAAAGAACCAACTTGAATTAATTCTGATTGATTAGATATATATAATAGAGGAAAATGGAATGATATTATATTGCTTCATATTACAGCCAAAGGGTACCCTTTCCTTTACGTGGATTTTACGCGTTTAGGCTTTATCTGTTGGAAACTAAAATGTCATTGTTAAACCATATTAAAATCCAAAAAACAAAGAAGAAAAACAACTTGTTGTTGCTGTTAAGTTAGATGAGGCATACTTTTCGACCTATCAATTTTTGGGTTGCCTGAGATTCTAAGCAGCTCTTGTTTTATATCAGGAAGAGCTTTCAGTCCAGTCTTTACTTTTTGAGAGATCAAAGCATATACTTCCAGCTATTACAGATGCCAATGGTTCTCTATTTTCTGGATATCGACGCGATGTCAAGATCGGAGTACGTACTGCATCCCTACCCGACAAGATGCTGGTAGCTAGGCAAGAAAAAAGACGGTAATGTTCGTTTTTAATTTTTTTTAGATTTAAATTTTTTTACAAAATTATTATCGAACATCATAAGAATTTAAATACAAACATTAATACGTTTAACACAATCTCTAACAATTTTTTATTTTTTTATTTAACACAAATTCTCTCTGTACTTTTTCACCTAATTCTAATATTTTTTATTAAACAATTACATCAAATCATCTCTATATCATTTACACAAACACTTATAAAACACAATTTCACATATATATTCACAATTCTACTAAAATCTGGTAATTTTTTACTACACTAACATGCTCTTATTTCAGGCGCAGCCGGCGGCCTGATATGATAATTAATCGGCAGTTTCAGTTTTTCACGTAAATTCATCTAATTTAATTTGATGATATGACTCTCGTCCAATTTGATTGACACATTGGACTGTCCTGTCTTTATTAAACATGTTAATCAACATTAATTACTGAACACCTTATCATGATTTCTGGTAATTGAAAAAGAAGAAAAACAGAGCAGGAAATGAATTAGATAAAGCAAGAAATTTCCTGCTGGATCATGATTTGACAGGACAGGCAAGCTAACAAGCAGAGAATGTGCAAAATTTATTCATGGTTTAAATTTTTTGTTATCTAATTAATGGTCGGTAATTATTTTTTTCAAATACCACGTACATAAAATTAAGACATCTGACCTTGACAGAACTCTTTACTGCCTACCAACCAAACAGACCTTAAAAGGGGAGTAAAAAGAAGGAAAATCGTAACTGTCGGTATTTGAGGTTTAAACTTTTTCCAACTTATTTACGAGATTTAATTCGTTTAGTAGAGATCATTGGACTCTGTTTTTTTAGGGTTAAATGTAAAATTGGTCCCTGTGTTATACGTAAAAATCGATTTAGTCTCTGTGATATGAAAAACATCGATTTAGTCCCTGTAGTTTCAGAAAGTGATAAAATCAGTCTCTGATGGAGGACCAATAACAAACGAAAATAGAATCACAGGGACTAAATCGATATTTTTCATATCACAGGGACTAAAACGATTTTTGCGTATAACACAGGAACTGATTTTGCATTTTTTTTTTTTTTTTAAATTCTTCCATCAACTAAAGTTTAGCTCCGTGACGGAAAATAACGACGTGATATTTAATCCAAGTCATTATCCATTCAGATTGCCACAAGTGTCAAACTGCAAGATCAGCACGCCACATCGAAAGCATTCTCAGTCGTCGAAGGTCGGTAACTCCGGGTCATTCATTTTTCGAACTTTTTTCTTCCTTTCCCAACATCTTGCCCAACGTCGAAGGTTCTAGCCATGGTTGGATACCTGTTGAAGAGTTTGTTTGTCGAATTCTCTTATTTGTGAGGGATGTACTTTTTTTTTCATCCGTTAATGGTGCATCTTCCTATTGGACTACATAAGTTTTTGTCTGTATGTGTACGATTTTTCCCCTTCCCTTTTCGATTTTCTCTTACAGTCCAAGCATTCTCAAGTTATGTTTTATCTGACAAACTTCAGCTCAGAGTTGGACAAAGATTTACAAGGTCTTGCGGTAGATTCACTCCAGTAGAGAAAAGACTAGCCATTTTTGACAAAAATCTTACCGCGTATCATGAGGCCAGGAGCGGTATTCGTAGTGATTTGATATATCAATTTTTACATCAGTGGAATCTGCGAACTAATGTGCTATTCTACAATCTGAGTTAGATGGGAAATTAGGGATCATCTAGTTCGCAGGAAGGAATTCGGGAATTTTTGGATTTATGTTATGCGAGGGGGCAAGGGGAAACAACGCAACAAACGTGACAGATCTCATCCCTTGTGACGTGTTGACGTGTAATTTTGACATGTGTCGCAAATTTAAGGGATGATGACGTGGATTAATAAGTCACGTATGCGTTTTTTGTCACGGGATTGGGACTGAGCCTGAGTTGACGGAAGGCCTTAAAAAAATGAAGACAGAGCCCATGGACCTCTGTAGAACGAGTTAAAGCCTAGGGATCAGTTTGAGAAAAGTTCACATACTAGGCTACGTTTGATTTCTTAACACTATAAAAAATTATAATATAATCTCTCATATCATTACTTTTCATTATAATAAATATTAAAAATCACACTTCTCTTCACTTTTTCACCAAATCTAATACCCTAAAATTTTAACCTATCCAAAATTTTAACACTCACACACAACAGTAAATAAGCGGCTACAATTTCCCCAAGAAAAGACGCTGAGTGGAAGACGCCGACGCTGACTAGACATGGGCATATTTATATATATGATTCGCGTGCTGCTCGTTTTTGTTCCTTGCAAAACTCTGGAGTCCAAATTTCACAAGACCCTTCTTTCGTAGGTTTACCTAACACACCCTTAACACTCCCTGCATATATATGCTAAATTATGCTTTGCCTTCCACTCATGATTTCGCAGTCTTCTAAATCTGCACGGCTTTCATGTAGCCCCACCCGATTCGTTGTTTTGCACTGTTTAGCTAGGTTTTTGTTTTCCGTACGTCCAAGAACTCATGCACATTCAACTACTACTTTGAACCTTCCTGAAGTTCAATTAATTAAAAAGGTGTAATTTTGAGTTGATTATTGTCATGCCGGAATCATTTACCCAAAAAACAAAGAAAAGATATCTTGGATTTTGTAGCATTCTCTGCATGCTTGCTCTAGTTGGCAAGATATTATTTGCATTGGCTTAGACAGAAGTAAAGGAGTCAGTTATCAGTAGTCGAAAACGAGACCATCCTCAAACATGCAACTCATGAAAAGGGTACTCTACTGTCTGAGTGAACTAACTAACGTGATGAATCCAACCTGAATTAGTCAGGGTCGAGCGGGTCATTCCTCTCGTCTGGTTGGGAAGTCATGAAAGGATTAGGGAACCCGTCATTATCGGGTTGGCTTACGTGCAGGCCCAACCTACCCTCCATAAAACGTATAATGTATTTTACTTTTCTAGTTTTAGTCTGATCACTTCTAGAATTTTTCCTGTTAGTGAAAGTCGATTGTCTACTACACTTCGGATTTTAACGGAAGTTCGATCATACTGATCGGCTTTGAGTGAGGGATCGGTGCAAGAGGGCTTCTCGATCGATGGCCACATGGAGGCCCTGTACAATTCAGGCAAACTGTGAAATAAGAACATATTCAAATTTCTGTGTTTTTAGAGCCCACTTTAGCTAGCTAGCTTATATAAGCTATGTCTTTGAGAGGGTTATGTTTCGTTGTTATTTCTTTATTTGCATGTGTTCTCTCTTTCATCAATTTAACAAGTTGGTCTCCCTATTGTCACGTCTTGAAGGGATGGTTCTTGTTTGATAGCAACCCTATTTGATCGATCAGATGATTTTTTGTGCCGATTATCAATTATCTTCTGTTCCGTAGTCAATGGGGGTCCAAATCCAATACTAATGAGCGGAGTGGATTGTGGTGGCAGCAAAATCCTTACTATAAACCCTACCTTAACAGTTCCTACTATCAATATGACGCAAAGACTCTATAGCTTGAGTGAATTGTGGCAGGAAAGCCCCTTTCATAGATTTGTCCAATTTGTCCTACTCTTTTATTTTGTCATCGTTGATAATACTGCATGAATTTTGAGACCTTATCCTTATATATATATATATATGGTTTTTATATTTTTTCTAAAAACTAGTTTAAACAAGTTTATCTTACCTTCCTAAACTAAACCATGAGTTTATTTCCTACATGAAAATGGCTCTCTTTTTTCTCTCTCTCTAAGCAGGTTGAAATGGCTTTTTTCTTCCTCTAATTCTTCACTTTTTTTCCCTCCCTCTCACGGTCTCACCTAAATCTTTAGTGGAATATCAACAACGTACATTAATATGTAGGGGCCGTTGATAATTATTGACCATCGCCTAACTAATTCTGCTAATCTTTGAACATATTCTAAATTACTTTTTTTTAATTAGACAAAAGAAAGGAATTACTATAACTTAAATAGCGTGGCTTCCTTCAACTTCATTTTATTGGTCAATTAAAATATCGTTCAAATGCCAACTTCTATATAATTGTTCGAAAATAAATCAATAATATAATTATTTTGTTTAAAAAAAGTGTCGGTAACAGGGATGGGCAGATCAGTATCACAAGGATATATTGATATAAGCTTGACAAAATATTGAGAGAGGTCGATGACTTTTATACAGTGATTGAGGCGTGGCACTGACACGCATTTAAGATTGAGGCGTGGCACTGACAAATTAGAAGTAGAGTAATATGACTACTGTAATTCGAACCTTTATTTTTTTTGGAAGCAAGTCGGAGGTCCTACGTAGCCCGCATATTATTGAGCAACCATGCACTTCTGGTGGTCTTTTCCAAAACAACTTGATGCATCATCATAACATGAAAAGTTAGAACTTGATCGAACCTTAATGTTTTTTTTTTCCAAGCATCTATTTTAAAGCCAATAGAATTAACTCAAAGCAAGTTTTCCAGTCTTTAATGCTTCTTAATTTGGTAGTGCTTTCTAAATTCTTCTTGAAGAGTAATAGTGTGCATGCAGGAGATGCTTTCATTGTCCTTTCAAGTGCACATTATAAGCTTTTTGTTCATAATTTGTATCACCGTTTGAAACTGACTTTTGCCTTGCTTGATGCGAAATGAATCTTTTCCAAAGCTTTTGAACAAAGAGGACCACTCATTTCCTTGCGTGGAAGTGTAGAAAACTGAAGGGAATGATTTAAGATTCAAATCTAATATCAACCTAACCTAGAGGGGTGAATAGGCTATCCAATTTTTGTTCTAACTATTACAACTTTTTATCATAACAATTCTGCACAAACTACACAAAGTCTAATCAAAATTTTTCAACACATTTTCACATCAATCTAACTAATCAAATGGAATGTGAATCAAGCAATTTCAAATCTATTTCAATCAAACCAAACGTTCCTGCACAAACTGCACCAACTCATATTAATAATTTCAACACACAAAATTACTACAACACAAATTGTCAAGCGGAATGCAAATCAGGTAATATCGAATCTATATCCAAGATTCTTTTAAAGTCAAGAACAACACCCGAACATTCAGCTTGTGATTCACAACTAACAACACTTAATCAAAACAATATCAATCACCACAAAGAGACACCAAGATTGGTTACGAAGAGAAAATCTCTTGGAAACAAATTCCAAGAGATAAAAACTCTCCGGGTTCGTAGACTGGGTAACGATTTCACTAGCTTTTCAAACTAGAAATACAAGGTGATCCGTAGACTCAAGAAAACTTCAATCCTAGTCTAACACACTTGATTTCTTACCCGAAATACAACATTTGGATCTGCACCATAGTAGAGACTGAGAACATCTCATCCATTCAAAAAGCTAAGAACCTTACCACACTGTCCATTCCTTGTCGTTTCCCATTGTGAATTCACAATAATAGCAACTCCACGAACAGGGCTCTTGGACCTTCAAGATTTCAGCAACCTCCGAAAATATCGAATTTCTTCTTGAGGAAATAACAGTGTTGATCAATAAACTCGAACTGAGAATCCTTAGAGAGGGGTTTTACTTTTCAAGGCTCCATTCGTAGTTCTCAAACAATCAAAGACTTAGAAAACTGGGCAGTGAGTTTCTAGAGAGAGTTTTACGTTGAAGGCACAATATCTGGAATTTTCTAAGTATTGAATCTTCAAAGTAAATGAGGTTATGCTACGGGTATTTTTCAGTTTAGAGTAGAAGGTTCTGGGCTTCTTGGGTAAGTCATGACGTCATTCATTTAGTTATAAACGGACTAACCAATTTCTGTTTCAGTCATTCTTTAATTCGCGTTTCTGTCTGACTTGCATCTGACTTCAAGCTAACTTGAATTTTTCTGAAGAAATACCCAGTTTTTGTGCTGGAATCTTCAGCTCTTCACAGAAGCTTCATTAACCTCAATATCTCAGGAAGTACAACATACGGAGTAAAGCCAACTAAAATATTCCTAACAATCTCCGCCTTTGGCTTACTTCGTGACAAACACAATCCCAACCCCTAGGACATGGATTCTGTTGATCACCACCACAAAACCCATTTACAATAAAATAGCCTATGAACTCTATCATAATCATATTCTATACATTTCTGAGATTGTCAAATACCTGCATACAAAACTTCAGCAAACCATAATCTTTAATTTCATTAGAGCAGGATTAACACGATCTTGAATTTTTCTGAAGAAATACCCAGTTTTCGTACTGGAGTCTTTAGCTCTTCACAGAAGCTTTATTAATCTCAATATCTCAGGAAGTACAACAAAATTACATACGAAGTAAAGCCAACTAAAATATTTCTAACAAAAACTTCTATGGCGACAGAAATATTTGGAGGACCACTTTCAAAATTGACTATACAAGGTTTGCTTCAATAATCTCCTTGTTCAAGCGATTCGTCCTAGCAAAGCGTAGTTTATATGTAAAGTTTTGTTTTTTTTGTTAGAACTTTAATATATAAGTTGAAAATAAAACCCAAAAAAAACGCTAATGAAATATACCCCTTATTTTCTTTAGGTTTCAGTAGCGATCGAGAGAAAAAAAACTTAAAAATAAAAGAAAATAGAAAAAGGTACTCCATCTGAATCAGTGCGTGAATGGATATCCAAATTTCTCCCGTTATTTAACAATGTTAAATAAGATACTGTGTCGGTGTAGTTAAAGCGTTAATTAAAAATTGGAGGTCCTAAAATTAATATTCCTCCTTGGAAACTAGAGCAAAAAATAAAAATAAAAGAACAAGTAATTCGTCCTAGCCCGCGTGCTGCTTCCTTGCTTTATTTATTTATTATGCTTTAACGAGTCTATCTATCTTCTTCGTTGCGTGTTGTATATTATTTGCTTCCGAGCGTAAAGTATTGATGATAGTAGAGGTGTCCAAGGTCCCGGCCGAACTGTCCACAAGTATATTTTTTTTTAGATTCTAATATATATTTTTTAATTATTTGAATTATTTAATTGGTATATTATTTATAGATTTAAACTTAATTATTTCTGGTTTTGAGCCTCCTTCATCTGCTAATTTTGATTATTCTATAGATGGTGCCTCTGGCTCTAGTGACGTAGTAGACGTCCCATATTTTGAGATGTATGAGCAAAATCATGAAATTGATCATGTGAAGTCCGAAATTGATGCATATCTAACAGATATGTGTGTCACGTAATACCCCATTCCTTTGATATTTTGGCTTGGTGGGGGAATAATAAATCCAAATATCTCATACTTGCGAGGGTGGCAAGGGATGTGCTGGCTATGTCTGTTTCTACAGTTGCTAGTGAGTTAGCGTTTAGCACAGGGGGTCGTGTGCTTGATCATTTCCGCAGTTCTTTGTCTCCGGTCACAGTTGAGGCTATTGTGTGCTCTCAAAATTGGTGAAAGGATCCAACTAAATTAGATCTTCGGGAATCAATGGACGAAGTTGACGCCTATGAGGCGTTAGAATCAGGTAATCTTATTGTAAAATGTCTCCATGTTCGTTAGTTTTTTAGTTATGAAGATTTAAACATGTTGCTTTTATCCTAAAGTATTAGGAATAACTTTTAACTCACGAATGACTCGGATTGAGATCAATAAGGATCACTCATTAGATTGATTTCATGGTAAGGTTTTATTTCTTTTTTATAATAATGCACATTATTGTTTCATAGTTTATTATCTCACATGTATTTTTTTTATAGCTTGATGGGAGATGGACAATTGGACAATTGATGATGGATACAATTTATTAACTTTATTTTATTTTTCTACTATTTTATTGGCATATATTAATTATACTTTTAGTTTGTTTATTTGTTTATTTTGTTGTTTGTTATGACTTGTAATAGAGTAGTGTAATTAGTAATTAGTTCTAGTAGCATTTCTATTCGATACTTTTATTTTGGACTTTCTTTATTTTGGCATTTTTATTTAGTTTGTTGATTTAGAATTCTTTAAATGTATGCTTTAAGTCTTAAGATGTTTGATTTATTATTTTTTTAAAACTATGATTTAGAATTTTTTTAATTAGTAGCCTAGTAATTAGTATAGTATTATTATTTTTAAATGTATGGTTTAAAATTCTATTTGGTTTGTTCTAAAAGAAATGTCACAATTGTGACATAATTTGGTTGATATCATAGCTCAAAACTTGATGTAAAAAAAAAACTAAAACAATTGATGTAAAGAAGTCCAGAAAATGGTCCAAAAAAGCCTCAAAGAAGAACACAAAACGTACTAAAATAAAGTCTAAATCTAGTGTTTTTCTTAAGGTCCAAACAGGACCGATCCTTGGCCGGTCCGGTTTCATTAGCATGGTCGGGCCGCTTTATTGTCTCTCAGAATATCCGGACAGACCGAACCGGCCCGGCCTTTGGACACCCCTAGATGGTAGGCAGTTGTCTGTTTTCTAGTCCATTACAAACACTCGTCTGATAGCTAATGACCCTTGGGTCAAGTTAGAGAGTTCACTTCTTTCGAGTTTAGTGGGCCTCTTTCATATCCTTGAGCCCAATTCGGCTCATAGTAGTCGGATCTTCTTATCCATATCAGTAATCCTCTATTCCCTGGGAGTATTAATACTAATTGGTGGGAATGAATTACTCGAGGTCTGTAGCCCAATTTGGTACAACCGATGAGTAATGAGACCCTTTTAATCCTTCTTTCTTAAATCAGGGTTTGGAAAAAGGATATAACTTTATGATAAGTTTCTCAGAGTCTGTAGAATACGTACCAGGATGCTTTTGTAAGAGCACCATTTTGCAAGCTCTATGGGAGGAAATAATGGAGGCGGAGAAGACGTATCATGCCCTCCCCTGTCGCGTACGGAACTTCTTTTCCGACTAATCAGTGACAGGTGGTGGAAGGTTCCTGCACACGGTACTTCCTTTCGTCTGCAGGAGGAAAGGTACCAAGCGGAGGCTCCGAGTGATTGGGTGGACTCGAGAAAGGGGTGTCCTTGCATGTGGAGGGGAAAACGTCCCATGCGGGGGCTCTAAGCAGTTTGGTAGAATTCGGCGGGAAATGTTTCCCTGCGGTTGAAGGTTCTTTCCAGCTGATGGGACGTGGCCCTGCAGATGAGGACATTTCTGACCCTTGGTCAGATCGAAAAGTAGGAACTTCTCTGGAAGCATATCAGCGGGAGTTAAGTGTAGGAAGTGAAGCAACCGTCTTTTCCTCTGTTTATGCCACAAATGCTTCAAGCTTATGCCAACTAGAAGGAATAAGAGAGCAATTCAAAATTGTCCACATCAAAGCATATATATATATATATATATATATATATATATATATATATATATATATATATATATATATATATATATATATATATCCCCTTACCATTTCTAAGCACAATTCCAAGAATACTCGGGAGGTATGAAAAAACTTGTAGCCTCCAAAAGGAGTATTACATTACACAGTCGCATAACAACTCAGAGTTCATAAAAGAACACAAAGTTCGAAGTCAATAAAAGCGTCTCATACATTCATCAAAGTACTGAGGAGTATCATGCTGGATAAAAGTGCATTCTGCACTTGTATTGTAATTCATTCCACTTTCTGCAGATTGTCTGAGTTCCACATACTGCCAGATTATGGCGGTTGAGACATTCAGCACATGTACTTCTCTTTTTACGGCAGGAAAACATTATGCTGATTTAGAGCTTTTTTAAGCAGAATGATCGCCATAAAAAAAAATTCAATATAAAGTACCTAGGTATTTCAATACCTTTGCACTAGAGACAGAATAGAGCATTACAAATGGGAATTTCACCTGGATAAATCTTTTGTATCTATTGACCCCGCGGCCACTTGTCTGGTCTAACAAAAATTACCTAGGCTCCATATATTAGACAGGCGCCCTCGAGAATCTACTTTTTGAAACAATCCAAACTCAAGGTTTTAAACTGATCAACTTCTAAAACTCAGAAGCAACATGCGGTGTTATGGCGAACAAACAAGAGGGGACCTGTCATATGCTTTTGCATGGCAGTGTAAAACTCAGCCCTGAACAATAAAACAAGCTTGTCTAGATCAACCTTGCAACAAAGAAGCTAATACATCACCTTTTGCAAGGCAGAGTAGCCATAGCCTCCTTAATATAGAGGTCACAATTCCAAAATTTGGATATTTACAGCCTGAGGATGCAGATTCTGAGAATAGAAGACCACAGGAAACTCGCTATACACCTGGTAGAATGAACTTCCAAATGAATTCATAGTTTATTGAGTCTGATGAGTAATTAATCCTGGAGACTTTCTGTGAGTCTCCACATTTGAGGTAAGTGTGAACCAACAAGAGCATGTGACAACGTTTGTGCCAATGCCTGTGTTAAAAATATTATCCAAAAGCTGCATGGATTCTTCCGCTCTCCTGGCTTGCAAAGACCCTGGATCAACCAGAAGAGGCAATAATAGATGGAGCAATCCCCTCTTCTATCATTTTGCCCCTCAGTTTAGAGGCTTCAATTGTATTACCAGTTCGGATGTATTGACCAATCAATATATTATAGGTAACAACGTTAGGAGTTAACCCCTTAAACTGAAGTTTGTCGAACAGCCTCTGAGCTCGATCCAGATTTCCTGACTTACACAAGCCATTTATGAGAGCATTGTATGTAGTAATATTAGGAATAATACCACTTTTCAGCATCTCATCCCGTAAGTTGAAGGCTTCAATCAGATTGCCAGCGGCTGAATAGGCATGAATGAGGGTACAATATGTAAAATTATCAGGATGGAAACCTCTTAGCAACAAAGCTGATAATACTCTTCTTGCTTCATCAACCTTCCCAGATTTGCATAGCCCTGCAATAGCTATATTGTAGACAACATTGTTTGGTAGAGAAAAAGTTTTAGCACTTTCATCAAATGACTCAGCAATTTTCAAAAGATCTTGATGTCTAACGCCATCCTTGAGAGACTTATTAAAACAACGATCATCTGGAACGATTGTGAAATCCACCATCTTCTGCAATAGCATAGTTGCTTCATCAATCCTACCAAGTCTATATAGAGTGCTCACAATTTTGCTGCAAACGAGTATATTAGGGGAAAACCCCTTTTCAATCATTTCAATATATGCTCTAAAAGCACTATCCAGCTTACCTTCATTGCACCAACCAGAGATAAGGGTGCCGTAGGTTACAACAGTAGGGGATAATCCCCTAGTCTGTATCTCCTCAAGAAGATCCATCACTTTCCCTACTTTCCTAGATTTAAAAGCTCCGAGAATAAGGGAATTGTACATTTCAATGGAAGCAAAACTTACTTCTCTTTCCATCATTTCCTTTAGTTTCAAAGCTTCTTCAATGTTTCCAACTTTACAGTACCCGTTGCACAAGGTTCTATACGTGATTCCATCAGGTGAACATCCTAGCTCCTTCATCTTGTCAAAAAGCTCCTCTGCTTCAGATAATTTCCCCATTTTACAAAATCTATTGATTATCGTATTAAAAGCAATCTTGCTCTTAGTAAATCCTCGTGCTAGAATATCTTTCCATAGCATGATAGCCTTGTCAAATTGCCCCATCTTGAAAAGCCCATCAAGCAGGGTACAATAGCCAACCTCGTTCGGAGACACACCTCTATTCAGCATCAAAAGCCAAAGGCGCAAAGCATCATCAAAGGAACCTACAAGACATAAACCCTTGAGAAGAGTATTGTAAGTCAATACAGTTGGTTCAACTCCTTCCCGAAGCATCTGGTCACAAACCTTAAAGGCCTCCCTTGTATCACCTTCCCTACAGTAACCATCTACAAGAGTATTATAACTATAAGAATCTGGCTTTAAGTTCCACTTCACCATGCACATAAAAACCCCCTCTGCTTCATGAACTTGACCAAGCTTACAGTATCCATTGATAAAGGAGTTACAAATGAATATATTCATCTTAAATCCAAACTCCAACATCTGATTCTGAACCCTAATAGCATCATCCATCTTGCCAACTCGACAATACCCGTCTAACAACACCTGATAAGCATGTTCATCCACAACTACAGACTCCTCTTCTTTCATCTTCCGAAACGCTTTCTCCGCTTCCTCCATCTTACCTCGCTCGCAACAACCCTTAATCAACAGCGTGTAAGTTACCACATTCCTTGGAATCCCCCTTTCAGACATCAACCTCAACACCCCTCCTGCTCCTTCCACATCTCCCAAACTAACATACCCATCAATCAAACAGTTATAAGTCACAGCATTTGCTTCAAAACCTGAATCCTCCATTTCTTTAAAAAATTCCTTGGCTCTACTCACTTTCCCCTCCTTACAGTATGTATTCACCATTATGGTACACGTAAAAACATCGGGCACCATCCCAATTCTGGTCATCTGATCATAAACTAGCACCGCCGCGGAATGCTCGCCCTTTCTGACCAGACTACTTAACAAAAAATTACAAGACCGCAAACTTGGTACACGACCGTGTTTCCCCATATTGTCAAACACATGTAATGCATGCTTTATCAAACCCTTCTCCGTATAAACCTTCAAAATCATATCAAAAACCGTGGGCGAAAATCCAAACTCCCTATAAACCCTGACGAGCTGGTTCCAAATTACAGAGGCTGAGTAATTGTTTTTACAGAGGCCGACCAATTCGTTCAAATACGATCTTGCTTCGTCGTGCATTCGAGCTCTCGACAATATGTGAACAATTTTACAGTGAGATTTAATGTTAGGTCTAAAGTTCTGTTGTTCTGAGGCTAACTTGAAGAACTCTAAACACGCGGTAGGGTTCAAACGCAGATTCCGAAGAACGGAGTCCACGAGTTCATCGGAGAACTGGAAGGAGAGGTTGCCGAGGGCATGGAAGCGATGGAGGACGAGGAGGCGCGAGATTCGGTCGACCAGCTCGGGTTGGGTGAGCTTGTACTCGTCCCGGAGTTTCCAGTGGAGGAAGCGGGACACATGGAGTGATCTGGGTGAGTAGAGACGAGAGAGCAGGGGAGGAGAGGAGGAGGGGCAGTGCCTGAGCATGGGAAGCGATCTGGATCGAATGGGACTGAGAAGAGAGTTGACGTAGCTGTTGAATCCGCACCAACATAGCTTCAAAAGTGTAGGCCATTCCCATTAATCTTTCGCATTTCGTGCGAGTGAAATAGTGGTCTCTGAGACTGAATGAACTGTGTTCGTTGTCCAGAAACAAGGGTCTCCTTGGTTTTCCTCGTAGAATCCTCCTTCGTGGTTTTACATTATTCGAATTCAAGTTCCAGTTTGGGCCTTCAAATAATTTTTGGGGCTCAGCCTGTGGATTAGATGGTGGGCTTGAGTTTGTAGATTATCGCAATTCGAGTTCGACTTTTGGGCCTTCAGATAATTTTTGGCGCTCAGCCTGTGGCTCGCTACCTTAGTGCTATTATTGTAGCACTTTCCGCGCTACTCCTTTTTTTTTTTACCCGATTAATTTAAAAGTCTGTACAATCATGATTCATCATATCCCGCATAAATAATACCTATAAAGTTTTTAAACTTAGGACATTGAAAAGAACGTACCACTAAAATCTAAGCCTAAACCACTAAAGTCAACCCTTTAGCGATGAGAGTATTCACTCCTTGGTATTGAGACACAACTAATAAAGTTTTGAATTTAAGACATTAGAAGAAGCGTACCACTAAAGTTCAAGCCTTAACCACTAGGTCAATCCCTTAGAGTTTATTTTCGACCTAAGTGGTATTTTATTGTTAAATTTTTGAGGTGGTTAAATTTTAGAGTATTGGAATTGGTAAAAAAATTGAAGACATTTTATATGAATTGGCGAAAAAGTGAAGAGATAATATTTAAATGAATATTATAATAAAAAAGAATAATTTGATTGAGAGATTATTTTGTAATTTTTTTCAATCAGACCTAAATTTTTTAATGCCAAAATTCACTTTTTTTTTTGCCGACTTTCATAAACTATCTTGCTCCATTTGCATTCTAAAATATCATTTGTGAGATGTGTTGTTTTGTTAGGAGTTGTTCCGATCTGCCCATCCAGGCGGCCGACCTCTGTTCACGCATCCTCCCTCGGGCTTCGCAAACCTCCGATTTGGCTCTCCTTCAGGCGCTTGTTTTTCACACGTTGTCGTTGGTGGCGCATGATTGTCCTTTGCATGCTTTTATCCAGCATCATCTGGGATTTCTGCCCGCTTTTGTCAGGAGCCTCTTTTTCAGTCGCCAGAAGCTATAGTGGTGCCTAGCTACACCACCTCCAAATCTGCCACCTCCCCTTCCCGGTAGTGGCTTTGACCCTCGGTTGTAGCCCATATACAATACCTCGCTCCTTATAGAGCCGCTCTGGCTGAATATTTTATGTACCGTGAACGACACACTTTAATCATTTATGACTCCCAAAACTTTATTTCTTGGAGTGGTGTTAACCGTCTATTGGGCGGCCCTTCCTTGGCCAACTCATTTTGTCCAAGGTTTTTTTTTTTCTTTTCTTTGGTTTTCGTTTCTGGTGGTTGTTTGGGGGTGTTTGTAGGGGTCCCCTTCCCCTTCCTGTTTGTACTGCTTTTCTTTCTTGATGTTGTTCTGATGCTTGTCTAGAAAACATCTGAATGATAAATTTATTAAAAAAATAAGCAATCGGTGCCGTTATGTATGGCATAAAAATTAGCACTTCACAAAACTATCGCATGAAGAGTTCCATCGGAATTTTGCCTTCTGGATCTAATATGAAAAGGCCAACCCAACTTCTCAACTCAGAGAAAAGAAAGAGAAGAACTATAAAAATCGCGGGACTAAAGACTTCAATACGGAAACCGCCCTGTCATCCATATGTGGTCAAGGGTCTGCTGAAGACCATATTTTTGCACTGCCTGTTGGCCGGTCCTGAATCCATCTCCATACACCGGGGAAATGTCGGATTCAATCTGATGTTTAAAGAACTCCCCGAGCTTCCTTTCAAATGGAGATATCGTACCCATTTTTGCTGCACTGGAAGTAGATGATGAGGTTGATGCAACATTGCTACCTGATCCAGACCCAAGCTTGGCATGTAACCACATGTGAGCTAGAACCTGACAGATACCTTCCTCAACATCTTGACTAAGAGTTGGGTAACCTGTCATATAGACAGCATATATGCAACAATCTTTAGGAAAGACGTAGGAACAATATGTTTGAATCAGATGTATAACCAAAACCGAAAAAATTGACATTTTCTGACATTTTACTATTTATATTTAGCACTCCAACATAAATAGGTCATAGAATGCTAAATATGAGGTCTTAGGGAAAGAAATTTATCAATTATAGGCAGCGTAAGCACAGGAGATTCATTTCCCATATCTTTCACATTTCCCACTAAATGCAATAAGTGCCATGGACTAGAGAAGCACCTCTAAGACGCAGCCATGCATGCATCATCTCATGAGCTAGGATTGATCCGGTGAGAAGCCTGTATGCAAATAGAAATCCAGTTATGGATCAATAGTTTCAGGCAAGACTTACACTAGCAGAAATAAAACAAAGCGGCCAAGGACAACATCTTCCATCGCCAATAACAAAGTAAAATGATCTGTTTTCTTATCATTTTCCCTTAAACTTACTTTCAGGTATAATACATGAAGCCCAAGAGACTCTGGACTTCATCACATGTCACGTAAAGGTAACCTCAAACTCTCTTAGCGAATCCTCAAGAATCTAACTAGGTTTTCAAAACTTCTCTAGGTTCTTGGAACTTGAAAATAGAGAAGGAATTCGGTGAAGCCAGTAGGGCCACAGGATCTTTGATGAGAATGGCTCACTTCTTCCCCCTCCCACCTACCAGCCGATGTCAATGTCTATAATGTAGCGCTCGTTACAATTTGTATCTCGTTCTATTAAAACCAAGCAGCACTGAAGTCATTTTAAGGGGAGAAAACATGCATTTGATCATGCTAGGTTTGGAGCTCCTATCAATCACGGCAAAACTGTCTTTTGCAAAAGTCATTTGAACTGGCATTATTTTTTCACCCTGACTAACTTCTAATAAGAAGTGTAAATAGATTTACTTCAAAATCAATTTATTCATTCGAGTGTAGCACAAGCTTCCTTCCAGAGTAAGATGTAAAAGCAAAGAGACATACAGATCCGATACCTTGGAAGACCATACAGAATAAGAATTGCAGTGACCTCACAACGACGCGTGAGTTTGCAGGGTTCTGTTACCATCTTCGTTGCTCGATTTCCTGACCCAATCCTTGGCCGCCTTAAAATCTGGTGATTTCCAGGGTCCAAACAAGATAAATAGCTCTCCATAGAAAAATGATCATAATAGAGCTCCGAATATCCCAAGGTTCAAACTCAATGATGCTTTTGAAAAATTCTTACAGTGCTGATAGTTTGCTCCTCAGAAAGGCAGAGTCCTCTGGTCTCAGGCACGTGATAATGGCCCTGGCCAAGACAAAAGAAACAACTTCCCGTTTACATCTAAAAGAAATGGACAACAATTGAAATGTCACATTCAAACACACGAGATAAAATGTTCGACATGACATTCGACCTTGATGTTATATCAAAGGAAACTGGTTCAGATGCTTTTCCCTTACATTCTTTTCTCCTTCTCTTGCTTCATTTAGTGCTTGTCTTTCAACCAAGAGCAATGGAACTTGCTGCTTCACTTTCATATTTAAACTTTCATAAAATTGTTGTATATCAATATAAAGGGGCTGGCATTGATCAGTATCCATGATAGCAGAGTCCAAGCACTCCAGACAAAGCTTCCGACCGTCGTTAAGTGCAACATATTGCGTGTCTTGTGGCTGCATAAAATGAACAAATGTATCATGCCATTAAACCCTTACCAGAATAGCTAGTCGGGTTATAGTGCTTTTTGGCAGAAAAAAAATATTTACATCACTGACCTCCATTCGTTCACAGCTGCAACACCGAGGAGTGTTGTCATGTTCGTGAAAAGGGCAGTATTTCTGGACCCAAAATGGATGTGCCCTATATTCAATGAGACCAGCAGGGTTTGTTGGAATCTGTCGAAAAGTCGAAAAGATATATATAATTGAAAAAACCAACACCAACTTCAATGAGTAATCTATTGAAGAAAAAAAATCTGATCAACATGTTCACTCTTTCTTTCTTTTTTTTGGTGTGAAATATTCCAATCTTGATCTTTCAAACATGTCACCAAAGAGTTGTGTACAAGATCCCTTTTCAGGTGACTCTAATGTTGGAAATCTGTTTATGCGAAAGTAGGACTTTTATAGGTATGAATTAGCTCTAGGATATATTCACGCCAATGAATTAGAAGTGAGTTTTAGAGCTGAGATATTCATTCAGACCTAAGATACTTAATAAAACACCTCCATAAGTTTAAGGACATAGACAGCACATTTCATAGGGAAACACCCTATATCACTCAAGGGATTTGAAGTTGAAGATAGCAGAATCAGCTTGTGCAAGATTAGAATTAAGAAAAATATTGCTCAATGGAAAGATACTTACAAAATGCTTGCAAACATCACATTTTGGGTGATAACTCTCCTTGTAGCAAGATTTATGATATGGGTAATTCCCAGACGTAGAGAACTACAAGCAACAGAAAGAAAGAAAATTATGGGCAGTTCAAACAACAATTCTAGTAAAAGAGCCTCTGATGCCAAGCATAGAGTCAGCTAAAAGCTACAGAGACTTGGTTGGGAGTACTTTTTGCACCTCATAATCTGAGATCGGTAGGTTGCAAGCATGGCACCGGAAGCATTCAGGATGCCAAACTGCATTCAGGCAATTCAGATATCTTCCATAACCAATCTCACTGTGGCAACCAGCACAAATCCTACAGGAAAACCAAAAGATAACAGAACTAAAAGATAGAAAAAACTATTCTTTTGGTTGTGGTTCTCACATATAAAGGCCAAATAACATATAGATTCATAAGCTTCACTGTCAAAAGCTTAAAATAGACTGAAATGAAAATGACATCCAATATACTGCAGTTCATGGTTGTCAAAGAACATTTATACATTCAGGGATGAATAAAGCTCTCAAGTAGAACCAACTAAGGGAGGAGGACTACGACAAGAAATTGAAATGATATCTTGACATAAAACAAAACTAATATACCTAAACCCTGAAGGGAAGTAGGCTGAAGCAGGGGCATATATATTTCCATATCCATATTGGGGAGGAGATTCCACATTTCGACTTGGTTCCACATTTCGGCTTGGTTCCACATTTAGACTTTCTTGTATAGCTCGGGCAAGTTGTTCATCATCCTCCAGTTGAGAACCATGACCTATCCAAGAATTTGAAAAACATATTACTTTAACTAGTAACCTTTTAGTAACGCAACAACTCCATCATCACATATAATCTCTTCAGATGCTCATAACCACACTGTCACCTCCAGATAAACCCTTGCCATGCATTACAGGCTAAGTTGAATTTTTACTTTTCAAGAAACACAGGTGGCACACAACATTTGGCTCAACTGAGCTAGAACCTATTTATTAAATCCACTCAATCACTGAATACAACAATAGGTTTTCAAAATTTAGAACCTGCTAGCAATGATATCCCGAGTGCATCCTTCAGTCACATAAATTCCTATGAAACCAAGAAAAAAGCAGCGGTATCTAGAAAATATTCAACCCAAGAGCATTGGTATGCACAAATGATGTTATGCCTTTGAGATCATAGACATTATTCAGTGGCAGGAGCATTGCATCTGAAAGGCAAATCACTCACCAGTCACATTTTTTCCCTTTTGACTTTCTTCTAGGAGAGACAGTGCAATGGCATGATCTACGTCTTCATTCTCGCTCTCTGACCTCACATCCTACATTTTCCCCACTGAAACATGTTAAAAGAGGACCATATTAAAAAGAAAGAACACCAAACACTGCTTTAATTGCAACATCTTTTTATGATTAGAGCAATATTTCTCCATAAATATGCCATGCCGATTCCAATGATACATGATTGCAGAGATAGCAATACAAAGAATGGCAACAAGTTGTAGATGGAATTACCCCCGAACTAGGTAGTGCATAATGATCTCGATCTCCTCCATAGTTTGCATGAAAATTCCCTTCTGAATCCTTATGGCTGGAGCCCTTAAAAATTTTGCTAAACCAACCCATAATGCGAAATGCTATTTGTTCATGGCCAGTGAAGTTTTTACCTGCTCATAAAACATCCACTTAAAGCAAAAACGTGGAGAAATTAAAGGCAAGATGCAACAGAACTTAATTTTTTATTAGTCTGCGTGATTCCCAGAACTTCAAAACTATTTACAGAGAACATTATCCAACGGTGAATGCCTTTTGAAACAATTTGCATCCATGATTCTCAAATATGGAAACAAGCCGCAATGCCCCTTATGTTTCAGCTGGCAAAATGGGATTGACAGAACGTCAAAAGCTCTCCCCACCAAGTCAATATAACATACACTCACAAAGGAGGGCGCCAAATAAAGATGGATTTTCCAGCTCAACATGCCCGTTAAATTCAGCACATACAACTTTTAATTCCAGGTTTTTTTTTTCAAAAAAAGTTGGAGAATCAAATGGTGGAAGGGTGACTCACCTCAAACAAAACAAGAGCCTGCAGAAATGGTTCAAGCAGATGAGACCCAGATCAGCTAAGATCCCAATTCGCTCAAAAGCAGCTATTGCAATTATAGAGCCAAGAAAGTAAATAACGACTAAGCACAGCCTTTCGTCCTTTCTTTCTCTCGTTCTGGGCCAGTTCATAATCTATTAAAAAGCAGGAATGAAAGAGAACACAAAGACACCCTTTATCTCCCGCAACCCGAAGAAGAATCTAGCTGAGCCAAAAATACGTTCCCAGAAACAAAAAATGGCAACAAGAACATGCTCAGAAGGAATTCCGAAGAAGTATGTACCGAATGAAAGAATACTTCGATTGGACGCAATTGAAAAGTCAAATTTGGAGAAACGACATAACCCAAAAGCATTTGACGAGGCTCGTTGTTCATCAAACCCGGTTGGGCCTTGAATATTGCTCTAGTTTAGAAAAAAGGTGTGTTTGTTGCATGTGGGTTCCTTTAAACTCTTTCCCCCAGGAACATCCCAAAAAGGTTGGTGAGAAAAAAGCGTAAAACAATTTCCTTGATCTTTTTTGTTTTTTTCCCCCTCTCAATGTTGAGATTAACCAAGCGATTATGCGAAGGTTATAAATTTATAAGGATATTCATATAAATTATCCGAATAATTATAAGTAAATGAAGAGTGAAGAGTGAAGACTAAGACAATACATATAAATCTAAATAATTACAGTTGGTTTAGTCTCACATCGGTTATGAAAAGAGTTAGTTGTCAGTTTATAAGTGTGAGAGAAAACTTCATATCTGGAGCTAACTTTTGGAGTTGAGAAGGCCTAAGACTACCCAACATTGCTATCAAAGCTCAAGTTTACCAATAAGTTTCAGACCCATGAAAGAAACGAGTTGTCTCTTCCCAACTTAGGACCCAATGTGTGAGGGAGAGATTGATATTATTGGGTTAAAAATCTCATTAGTGTTTTAACTTATAACCCTAAGGAGAAGTTCTTTAAGTGAAAAGAATAGTTTTTTTCTTTCACGCCCAGGTTTCATCAAAGGCTAGATTCTGCTTCGTTTGTAATTCGATCAAGCTGAAATTTAGAGGAAACATTCACGACACAATGGGCTATAATCTGACCGGTGAAAATCAGATTTTAAGCTCAGGAACAAGAGACGTACATGATATCATCTATTAGGGGTATAATCTAACCGCGGATTGCTGATATTTTCTCTATGTTTTTTTCCTTTGTATTTTTCAAGATTGATATCATTTTGAAGTTCCGAGTTGTAGCATCTAGTTGTGAGTAGAGAAGACTTTGTGTACCCATTATTTGGTTTATAGTGGAGATTTGACTGAACTAATTCCCGTGGTTTTTTCTTCCTCACATCGAAGAAATTTTTCACGTAAAATTGATTGTGTTGTTCTGGCATGGTGTGATTGATTATCTTGAGATTATTTTTCAATACGTATAATTATTGAGATTACGCTCTATTTACTTTCATCTAGATAGAAGAATTATTCCATTGTTTATTTATGATTATCTGTCGATGGATGAAGAGAGAACTGGCTTAGGAGAGGTTCTGCGGAAGAAAATGAAGTGAATATGGATTTAACGTAAAACTGCGCAGAGCATGTGCTTCTTCCCCTCGACCAAGTTCTTAGAACGGAAACTTGTTAAAAACTCGATTTTCTGAACAAATAAAAGGTTGTACGCATCAATATGCTCCTGAGACAAAAGGTGAAAAAGAAAAGTCGTAAAAATAACGGCTGGATAATGATCCAAGTCCACCACTCGCAAAAAGCAAACGAAAACTACGAACTTTTTCATAAAAGATCCGCGAGAAAGGGAGTTCTATGTAAGAGGGGCGATCGAGCTACACTTTTGTTCATTTAGGAGAGGTTAAGAATTGACAAAACCCTCTCATTAGAGACATTTGTAACCTACTTAGTCTGATTTAATTCCTCTTAGATAGAATCCGAAGTTCATCCAAATGTAAATCTTGATGCGCACAAGTGGGTCGCCTCTAGCATATATGTTATGATAATTTTCGCTCTTTCTCCTTCCCCTTAATTCCTTTCCTTTGTCTCTCTCATGTTATCTGTCTAGAAAAAAAAATATTATTTTCAGACTTGACTTTGTTTTAATTTTAGGGGAATTCACTTTTTAGTCCTTAGATTTTAGACACTTTTTCATTTTAGTCCTTATGTTTCAAACTTCAAATTTATAGTCATTGAATTTTCTTTTTTTTGACGAAATGGTCATTCCGTCAGTCTGTCGTCTATATGCTTAATAAACTTTGAAGCGGTCAACCGGGTATATGTTTTAAAAGTGAGCGGTCGACCGGTACAAATTTGCTGACGTGTCAAAGAGCTCCGTTAAGCATATAGAAGGCAGACTGACGGAATGATCATTTCGTCAAACAAAGAAAACTCAAAGACTAAAAATTTGAAATTTGAAAGTGAAAAACTAAAATGAAAAAGTGTACAAAGCCTAAGAACTAAAAAGTGAATTTCCAGATATTATGATTGATGTCTCTAGTCTCGTTAATGGGCTAAAGATAAGTTCATTTTATAAGAAATTTGAAATGATAATAAACTCAAATTTAAATTTATCGATTCAGAAAAATAGTTATTAAATTAAGGGGGAGAAAAAAAGGTGTAAGACGCAATGAACTTTATCTGAATTTCTCCGAAAATTTCTTTAGCGATCAGTGATCAGATCATATATATTTGATCCTTTACGAATTATTTCTATATATATATATATATATAGTGGCCTGTTTGGAATTCATCTCTTATGATAAAGGATCATATTATAATCTTCTTCTCTTTTTCCTTAATCGCCAAGGTACTTACTTTCTCAGACCGTGTGGAGAGCCGGAGATCACCTATTTTGAATTGGCCAACGTTGAACAAAGAATGGTATTACAGCCACACGGATATGTGATTGCAGAAAAAAAATAGATAGACAAATGCAGAATTGAAAAAATAATGTGAAGATGAGAGGAGAAAAAATAATAATAATAAAAAAAGATAAAGATATAAGTAGTTCGAATTTATAAGACATGCATGTATTGTAAAAAAATTTATGACTGTATTTTATATTATAACTTTATACAAATTAAAAGTGCATGTCTCCTTTTATAAAAAAAAGGATATCACACATGATATAGGAAATATTTCTTAACTTTAAAGGGAAATTGAAAATTTAAACACTGGGTTTGTAGCACGCTGACAATTTAGTCATTAGGTTTTATTTTTTGATAATATGGTTACTGTGAATATATAGTTGTTACGATCTGGTCTTTCTATCAAATCTCCGTTAATTTTTAACGGAATAGAATGCAGTCGACCGTTACATGAATCGGTCAACCGCTATAAGTTACATTTGCCGCAACGGTAAACAAACCAGTCGATCGCTATTCCGGCTAAAAATTTAACGGAGGTTTGACGGAAAGACCAGATCGTTACAACTATATATTCTTAGTGACCATATTGTCAAAAAATGAAACTTAGTGACTAAATCGTCAGTGTTGTATAAATCTAGTCACTAAATTGTCAAATTCCTTTATTTTAAACTTAAATATAAATTTTTAATATCATGATAATATCTTATCAAATATTATAAATTAATTATGATATTACGTCCGACCATTTTAATTGAATTAGTTTAGCCATGCTTAAAACAGGATCTTATTGACAAGATCCCTTTTTTTCATATATCGTCTTTGAAAAATCTGAAGGCTGTTTCGCATCACCCAACGTCTGGTCCGGAAGTAGGTACTCTGCATGTCAATAAAGATGGCTTCTTTGGTGGCCCTTTTTTTCGCAATTCTTTGATGAGAACAGTGGCGGAACCAGGACTCAAGTTGAGGGGGGGCAAACTCCTAAAGCGAAATGACAAATTTTTTTCTTACTTAATGCAAAAGGCGTTTTAGAGTTAAAATAACGAAAACTAATGAATAAAAACCTTAAAAATATTGAAATACACTACTGTAACTCCTTAAAAAAATTCTTACTCATAATTTTTGAATCATAGCTCTCTAAAACCCCTCATTATTTTCTCATATTGCTTATTG
The DNA here is from genome assembly GCA_963930655.1 of Myrica gale. Lineage (NCBI taxonomy): Eukaryota > Viridiplantae > Streptophyta > Magnoliopsida > Fagales > Myricaceae > Myrica > Myrica gale. The sequence continues at coordinate 5,422,225 of OZ005599.1, forward strand.
ATTTTGAACCATAACTCTCTAAAACCCCTCATTGTTTTCCCATTTTGCTTCTTAGGAAAATCATGACCAACAAGCCAAGTGATTGACAAGGAATTTTGATCAAATACTCCTTACGAATTTAATCTCCAATCCCAACATCATATTCTTCAATGAGTTTACGTAACCTTGAGTCAGCAATAATATAATCCAGACTAAACAAAAGACAAAGTCTTTTCGAACTAATATTCGCATCAAAAGTATGAGTACTAAGTGATTCCACATTGGTTGACTTTTTTTATCCAAAACTTATCCATAATCTAAACAAAACAAAATGAAAATTCATCAACCAATTCAATTCACTAATCAAAATTAAAAACAATAAAACTTTAAACACCAACGTTCTAATCTCTTCAAATATACAACATTTATATGTCTACTAGGTTACTATTATGTTCAACATATTAAGTAATCAAAATATAAATGAACAAAGATTTATAAACTCCATATCTCCTCTCTCCCTCTCTCTTACGCATGTGATGTGAGAAATTTGAGACAAGTAATCAACATGTAATTCTCCTACCTACTCTACCGCTGAACAACTCTTCAAACTAATCTAAATAAATTTTCCCCAAAAACAATGGAATTATATTGCCAGATTTTAGCACTCTATAAGTAGAAAATATGTGTATTGAATATATTTTTATAGTAAAATAGATATAATGAACAGAAACAATAAAAAAGCCATAATGTTGAAAGACTTGACTTATAAACCACAACACATTAAACTATACATATAAAATAGATAGGAAAATACATATATATATATATATATATATATGAACCAAGGGGGGGGGGGCAGCTGCCCCGGCTTGACCCCCCTTGGCTCCGCCACTGGATGAGAAGATGGCTTTTAGTTTCTAAGTGTGAAACTGATCCATTAGGAACTGACTAATCATAACGCCGGTGAAAGTCAAACCGACAAAAAAGTTTATAGTTCTTTTGATCTTTATAAGTTCTCGCTCGAAGATGGTTAGGTGTTTGCTGCTTATAGGTGAAAGTTCTACTTCCCAAATTCATCAAGTGGGTAAGCTCCAAAACTTGTGCCATCGGCTAAAATCTTTACCGTACATATCATCAGCAAATTAAGTACATTGAAAGATAAACAAATAAACTAATGGGAAAGTGCCGGAAAAAGTTAGTTTCGAAGGAGCTTGCATGCCCAATAATGGACCGGTACCAAATCCATAAACTCCTAATTAATCTCTAGATACATATAATAGTAGGAATTAAATTTTACATTCTCCTACTAATACCCGAGAGAGTATTGATTGATTTTAAAATTATATTTATTGAATTTTGATATTATTTTCTCTTTTTAAATCAGTTCTGTATTTTGATCTTTTTATTTTTATTTTCAATAGATTTTCATGGTAAGTTTCTTCATTTTATTTGTGACCATTTGACATCTACGTACAGAAAGCAAGGAATATAATTTTAGAATAAAGTATTATAATAATTATATAAAAGGCCTCGTTTCTACTTAATTTCCAATGAGCTGCATGCATGCCCTCGAGCAGATGTTAGATTAGATCATTATAGAAATAATATAACAACTCTTTTTCATGGGATTAATGATTCAAAATAAGGGGCTATCCCTGTCCCCTTTGCTGTCGTACAAGTCATAATTTACATAAGAATACTTGAAGAATACTCTAACACAAACTAATGAATATTGGCTAAAATAATACTTTCTTTCCCCGGCCGTTGGAGCATGAGTAATCTCTCATTCAAATAAATATATAATAGTATATATGTATATCCATAATTTGAATTAAAATAAAATGCAGTTTGACTACAAATTTACAATATTGTTTTGCTACCACTTGGAAGCTATCAACATCGTCGATCATATATTACAAGATGCTGTCTAGTTACGTTACCTATGGGGCGCCAAGGCTGACTTCTAGTTCATTCTGATGTGAACGAAAACATGATACGTAGTTTGCCAGATGGGAGACTAGAAAAACAGAAGATTTCCAAATGGGAACTTCCACCGTAGTACTCACGGCTTCTTACAGACAGTTACATCTCAAAATACGCTACCTATATGAATTTTATATTTGCTTGCTTAATCCCTGGTTTCTATGATGTTCTAAAGCTAGTTTCTTGTTTGTAAATGGGTTGTATTGACATTTTTTTTCGAGAAGAACGTCTAAATACAATACGCCCATCAAAGTGGGTTCATTTAATGCACAGGTAAACTCCGACAACGCAAGCGTGACGGTCCACAAACCTCTTAAATAAGTAATCGGTATAATCTAAAGAAATTGGACCTGAAACTGTGATCCTAGTTGCATCTTAACATCATACTACTTTGGATGGGTTTGCATAGATTGGATAGACTAATTGTCTATGCGAGATTTCTTTAAAAATGCATGGTTTTAGTAGAGGACCTAGGAAATTGTCGTTCTGCCCGTGGATGGTGAGATTAATGCGTCGAGTACTTTTAAACAGAAGTGAGCTCTCACTGGTTTATGATCAGAGCTGAATATGTCGTCCATTGATTCGTACGAATGTAAAGTCCCATTGATTTTCTCCGAGTCTTCTATCTTGAACAATATCCGATCTGTCCATGAGGGGACTCTAACCTGTAAAGTACAAACATGTCATTAAAATTACGCAGACTCATATAAACAATATCAAAACTATGTAAACCCTATAACTTCCTCAATTTACAAATCGCTAATTGAGTTTCATAATTTGCAACTTCATTTGGTGAATATAAAGAAGTATTTGATAGACGTGCTCGTGTAAGATGTAATTAATATTAAGGCTTAAACTATTATGGGAGCTACCCTACTAGTCTAGACCTCTACTGAGGATAATTCTTCTCGGATAGTGCGCATTAAATTGGCCTCACAATCTCGTACGCAGTACGTGCATGTGAGACTCGCCACCAACAAGAGTATCAAACCCACACTCAAGTGACTCGAACTTGATACGTCGAGTACTTGGAGACCAATCTCCCAACAGTTGGACTAGCGCCCCAGCGGGCAAGAGGTAATTTATGTTGTTCTCTGTAATTTGTAAGAGTTGCCCATTCTATTCGAAAGTTTAGACCTTAAGAAAGGTGGCAGTGGTACCTTGTAACTGGTATCGTACTCGCTACTTCCAACGTTATATTTGTAGGTCGGTTTGAATGTCAATGTTCCCTCACAATACCCATTAAAGACATGTCCCGATCTTTCCGCCTCTTGTAAGAGTTGATCTTTGCTGGCGAGCATCTGCACAGATTTATATATATATATCAGCTCACGTTGAGAAGCAACGTCTATCCCAAACTTCCACAAGAAACGTACATGAGTTGCAAAATTATACACATATATTATATTTGATCTGGAGAATATGTTGATAACTAATTACTTTATGAAGGTCGTTCTGGATTAGATTTCTTGCTGGATGTGTCTCAATCCCTTGTACCCTGTAATTGAGATCTCCCAACCACACAGTGATGTGGGCTGGTCTGGCGTAAGGGTTCCAGAGCTTGGAAAAGAGGGAATGCGATATGTGCCTGCACTCCGAATTCCGCTCTTCTACTTTACCAGCATGAGCTGCATCACCAAATAAATAAATACATAAATATATGTGCATTTAAATAAAAAATAATACAAAAGTTTGTAGATTTTATTATTGTCCGACGCTTCATTAAACGCACGACGGAAATTCCTGATGGGCTTAGAGTTTTGGTCCATAAAAGATAAGATGGGCCTGTGAGGGCAGGTGAAACTTGGACAGGCATAATCGCTTGAATAGGCCCAGAAATTTCGAGATTGCCGCATGTGAATAAAAATCCAGGATTCCAGGGGAAAACATAAAGGCTAAGCTTACCGGAGAGGTGGCATGATATGAACACCATTCGGATTCCTTTGTAGTTGATCCGGATTGCCACGGCCCCTTTCTTTCTCCTCACTAATCCTCCACATCCTCCAATAGAATGCTTATCTACGTGCAATTCTAAGAGACCAGTATGTGGACAGAAGAAATTTTTAGATCAAAGCGATGATCATTATCCAAAACAATATAGGAAAAACATAATTCGAGCTTAATTAATTGACGCCTTGAGGAAGAAATGGTCTTGGTTAAACCTTAATTACCTTCGGTGAACAAATCTGAGTTCTTTCGTCCAAATACATACAGCTGGAGGGATTGCATCGTGGCTCTCCCTAACAGTCTTCAGTACTCACAAAATAATTTTAATTAATTATCAAAATCAATGACCAGCTCAAGGGGAATATAAAATGTAGAGTATATATACAAGAGAAAATATGGGGACAAATGAAAGAAAAATGACTAACAGGTAATTAAATTACTTTGCAACCACAAACTCTAATTAAGTTCAATGTTTTGTTTAAGCCCAAACGACTAATTTTGTCGTATTTTTCTCTTGAACTATGAAAGTCATATCCCTTGATTAGGGTTCGACTGTTAAGATTTTCTCCTTGTTTCAGCCAGTACTAGATCTTATTAAAGGTTGAGAAATTTTGGTAATTCGAGAATTTTATAGTTTAGATTGCAAAGTAATATTTTTTACCTCGCTTCAATGAGACAATGTAGTGTTTTACGTAGTAATATCTCGAGGGAAGTAAATATATCCCAATTCAATCGCAAGTGTATTTGTTTCTTTCTGTACTATATGTTAAACCCAGCCAGGTAATTTATCTATACGGTTCATGTAGCATATCAAACTTTGAACTTTGTGGGATGTTGGGGAGGAAAGACATAAGACGCAGACGTCTATGGGCTGATGTTGATCGACACTATAGGGTAAGTTAGGGTTGTCATCATCGACGAAGACATTTAACAACTCCCCTCGAACTTTAAGACAAAAATTGCAGGGAAAGATTATGACCATACAGCATACACTTTCTTATATGACAAAGTCTGCACAACCTAGCTTCCTGCATGTGGGTTCTAATAAAAAGACTGCTCTTGTATTAATTAAGAGTCATCAAAACATAAAACCAAGCGCGGAGGAAAAGGAAAAGGAAGTAGTCTCTTACATGTGGGTTTCTGCTACAGCCGCCTGCAACAGCCGTAGGATGTTTTTTCGTGGAACCTCTTGCAAGCCTATGACGAGAAGATCCAATTTTCGGGTTCCCCCAATGAGTTCTGCCACATCTTCGTAAGAGACCTTCGTAGCAAGTTATTGTCAGTAGCAAACAAATTCAGCAAGGGAAAATATAATTAAGATCTTACATAATCGGGGCAGACAACCATATGTGCATGACAGGAGTTTAATTTCGACGTTTAGTATTTTTGCATGGAGATGATATCACCTGTCCGTTCATGTTCCAAGTGATAATACAGATGCAGAGATCCGACTTGCTTGAGAAATCGCAGAGATTGTCCACCCGAACGGACTTTATTCCTTCATGATTTGCTGCGTGGTGGTTCATAAAACCCGCCGGCTTTCTCTTGATCAACCTGGATCGTCCTCTGTAGATTAAACTTGAAAGCCCGAATCCCATTTCTCAACCTAAAATCTTGTAAACCATAGAAGGAGATTATATTATGGTGAGGGAAGACAGTAATAAGATAAATTCTCTAGAAAAATATTATAGGTGCAAAAGATGTAGAATTTCCAGGAAGAATATTGAACCAACCGCTTTATAAGCCCTTTTCCAGCATAAATAGAGTTACTTCCCATTGATCTTGTGTTTTCTGCATGGTGATTCTTCAGAGGCAGCTGCTTCTTTAAATGTGAAAATCAAGAATGTTATCCAGAAAAAGCAAGCCAAAATGCTAGAGGTGGAGGGGAAGCTTTTAAAGACATTGACTTGGACCCTATACGACATAATCATGGAAAATTTGGCCTTTTGGCGGTGGATCGAAGATCACTCGCAGAAAAGTCAAACATCTAACATATTCGAATCCTCTTCTCTCTTAATTTATTTCTGTTTTCTCCAAGAGTTAGTTGGGTTTCATTGACAATATATAGATCAAGTTAGATCAAAGTTGAAAAGGATCGTCTCCGCCTGATGATCATATTGATGCCAGCTCTGATAATATTGCCTTAGACTGTCTTGTACGCGTACTTCTGGCGCCTCATAATTCGTTCCATTTGGAGGTCTGGGGAAACTGGTGAATGGTGATCCTTGTATCAAGGGTGCAGACGAAGATTCAAACGATTCTGAGGGACAAAAAAAACTTGCTTCCGTGTGGCACTGTGGCGTGTAGTAAACGGAAAGAAATTTGCTACACCTTCTGTTATTTCGCCTGTACGGCCAATAATTTTGTGCCGGTTGTCTTTTATCTTATAAACGATTCCATTCTCACTGCCTATTTATTTCTTCTACATAAACAGCTGAATTTGTGCCTCCATTATATTACAGTTATTTCCCCCCAAAAACAAAAACTTGAAGTACTCTGAGATTGATTTATATATATATGTATATATGTGTGTGATATTTTGTCTTCGTTTTTTCTCCAGTATAATTTGGCTGTTGGAATTGTGCCATAAAAGTTGCCTAATTAATTTAAGCTGGCAATCTGAGTTATCTTTCGTTTGGCATAAGTTGTAAAATAATTATTAAATATTTAATCAAGTTGCCACACATCACGAATATACAAATTTATTTAAGTATGGGGTGGCTAGACTTTTACGTAGGAGGACACTAAGGTTATGGAGTTTTAATTGAAATATAATTTTATTTCTTGCTATGAAGAATAATTAGAGTAAAATTGTAAGTAGGGTCCCGAGGCTAGCTAGCCTGTTTATAAAGATTGCATGAGTTTGTGCTCCATTTACTGTAGCCATAAGTAAAGGTTAGGAATCCACTGGAAAATTCCTATCATATATATATATATATATTTATTCACATGTGTTTTCTTTTGCATAAAGTTCAAACACTTAACAATGATAGGTAGCTAGAGATAAATATGTCGATCCAATTTCTGTTGCGTATACTGTGATAAATCATATATATGATTTATTATGGTTTGTAACATGTGGTATCAGGACCTTCCCTTCATGATACATTGTTTTATAAGTGCTAGTATTGTAAATTTGTGATTGTTCTCTTAAGAATTTACGTGCACCAAAATAAATCTATACAAAATTAAGTTTGATTTTAGCATATTCCCGGTTATTATACTCACTTACACGGATTCAATTATAAAAATTAAGGAAATTTCTTTATTTTTTTCTTGTTTAGATTAGTAACAAAGTTTGCTCTCAATTCACATCTAGATATTTGATATTCATCTCAAAATTTTATCAATGATTTAGGCTACGTTTGTTTTGATGTAAAGTAATTTATACTGTAAAGTAGTTTCAAGTGAATTATGTTTAAATAAAGTATTATAATTTTCAATGTTTCACTTCTACCTCAAAAATATTTCCTAAACGTACTATCTGATGTTTGGACAGATTATATTTTTCTTTAATTTTGTATGATTAACAAAATTGATTATTAACATCAATTTAAAATAAATTAAAATTTTAATATATATATATATATATATATATATATATATATAATCACTCGTATATTTATTTCTTATAAAAAATAATAAAGATGAGATGGATACCATACACATTATTAATTTACAGAAACATCACTTTTTTTTGTCCGTAAACTATGCACCAAATCATGTCATCCCTCAAACCATTAATTTCATTATATAATTAATTTAAACTACCAAAATCTACATTGATGACCTAAAATGCTTTCCGTTTCCCATAGTTATACAAATACAAATACAAAAAAAAAAATTATAATGTGTATGGTATGCCCGTCATTAAGGAGTAAGTTCTGTTATTTGGAGACCTCTTTTGGGCAAATCTTATGGGCTAAATATATATATATTTGTAGGGGATGGATTGACTCTGAAGGCAAGTCCATCCGGATGACCCACACCTGTCCGAACAGGGACTGCCTGGGTTCCTGACCATTGGATGACTGAATGGATGGACGGACTTGCCTTCGGAGGCAATCCATCCTCTATATTTGTAGCTCGAACCCGGGCGCCATTCTCTCATGTCTACATCTTTACTCACCCAAAAAAAATATAATTTTGTAAGACTTGTTGCGCTGGGTTGATTCTCCTTTAAAGTGTTTTAGGCCCTGCTAACCCAGTAAGACAAGCCTCATCGACTTGGTCACTGTTTTGTTATTATTAGGCCGAAGATCTGTCCAATGGATTTTGTAATCATGAACGTATTTTGCCAAATGAGGTATACGAATATATCCAAATTAATGGTTATGGGACTTCCACGAAAGTCGCGTTTAGTTATACCTAACAAGACGCGACCACCTAAATGAATTCAATATTGGCTTGCATTTTCTAAGTTGGTACTTTGTAAGTAATTGGTATCCTACTTTGGTACTTCCATCATTTTGTTTATATGTCGCTTTGAATGGCAATGTCCAGTTACTATAAGAATTTTGTGTTTTAATAAGGGTTTAGGGTAGTCACCTACTTCTTCATAAAAAACTTTTCGTTATGAAATGAGTTTGTCATAAATAAAGCTTATCGTCCCACAGCAGAGTACTGTTTGAATGCTCTATATAAGGTCCGAACAGTTTATAATAGCCTCTGAACGATTGGATTAGTTTGGGTCGAAAATGTGTTGTCACGTAAAGATGCGTCTAAACGGCTATTCGTTTTATGATGAATTTGAATTATGTGGCGGATTTAGCGCGTTCGTACATTCATTCACAATGTATGAAGGCTTCTTGTAGTTAGAATGAGTTTCTTTTGGTGTTTTGGCATTTATTGATTGTTAGCACCTTGCATATACGGTTCCCACGTGAATTCACAAACTTAATGAGATGGAACTTTTGTTGGCTTGGGAGAAACGGGATGATGTAAAAGTCGCAAAATTTGGGAAGACGACCCTTAGATTTCATCTAGTGGAGATAGTTGGCATCTCTGGTTCAAAACTTGAATAGAAGTTCATCAACTTCTTGCTCTTGAATTCCCCTGTGCTTACCTTGAAACTTCCTTATGTGAGTTAGGAATTCTTAGTCTTACCTTGTGGAAAAAAAGAAAGCGTTCTCTAGAGAGAGGGTAGACCTTTCTCCTGTTTCGTCTGACCTTTTCCTCCCGGAGTCCTCAGCGACGTCTCTCCTTCCCTCTCCCTCTCTTCCCTTTTCGTCCCCCTTTGAATGTTCTTTTTCTTCTCTCCTCCATTACCGTAGCTATTAGCTCCTTCGTTTTATCTTTATTCATGGCTAGATCTAGCTGATTTGGAGGATTTTTGGTGGCCACGTTCAGCACAATAGAGCTCCTTAGCTCCAGTGCTCCTTTGCACATCATTCTGAAGCTGGTGCGACAGTGTGTGAAGACTCACGCGCGTCCACGCCTGCGCATGGATCTCATGTGCACACCCTTTTTATGCTCTGTATGGGTTGCTCTTTGTGGTTTTCTACGACCATGTGTTTTAGTCAGCAGTATTTGGGATTCTTTTGTTGTGTGCTTTGCTTTTTTATTGTTGTTTCTAATAATTTCATTTCTCTGGACTTTTGTGGGAAGGATCTCGCGACATTCTTATTGTCGATGAGTCTCTCTATAGACATGAACTTGTTGGTTGCTGGTTCCTCTTTGCAATGGCTGATCGACAGTTTTTTGCTATTCGTGCTTTCCTCCTTTGTGATTGTATTGTTATGGACAAATTTCTGGAGACTCCGACGATTGTTACCTCCGCTAGTGGCAGAGTTTGCTTTGAGTATTTGAATCTGTTTCAAAATTATGGGTCTTTTGGCCCATCTGTATGAGCCATTTATGGCTATCTGGTTTCAGGCCTTTGAGACCGTTAGATGTATGGCCCTTCGGGCCTTTAATATTGTTGTTATGGACTTTATGCCCCTATTTATTGTAACCGGCTTTAGAGGCTTATTTGTATTCAACACTATTGTAATGTTTTCAATTAAATGAATTTTCACGTTTGCTTAGGAAAAAAAATTTATTCCCCTGTAAGGGTGAGTACCGGAACAGATGGAATTAGAATGACTAATTTCGGTTCCTTTTCGATATTCACTAGAATACAATTTTTTTGTTCTGGTTCCGTTCTAGCATTTTACTGGAATTTTCGGAATTGAAACCGAAAATTCCAGTTCGGCATGTGGGCTTTTTCAGACAAAGTTTTTTGGGGCCCTAATGAGCTAAAAATATTTTTTGGACCAAATTTTTGGAAGATTTTTCTATTATTCATCATAAATTAACAATAAAAGTAAACATTCAACCAAAATTTAGATTTTAAAATAAACATTCAATCAAATTACATATACTACCTTATTTTGAGCACTATTTTTATTTTATTTTTTGTAAAAAAATCAAAATCGGAACCGAATTTTTGGAATGAGAAGTGGAACCGAAAATTGCGATTCTGACCGGAATTTTTACTCACCCTTATTTCCCTGTGCATTAATGAATTGTGATTCTTACGCCTGCTGCCTTCAATGGAGCCATGGAGGATTGGAGTTACTAAAAGAGCTGTTGCGGTTTAGTCGAGTGTCCATGCAACCAGAAGTCATTTGCATGGACCCGTTGGCCGTTACTCGTCTGTAATTTTGGCAGCTGAAAGAAGGCTTCTTGTGAAAAACTAAAATAGAGCATTGTTGACAATAAGTTTATAAAGGCAAAGCATATGTGTAAAGCGTGGCGACATTGGTAGATAATCTAACAATATAAATAATCAATCACTCAAAAGCACATTTGGACATACACGCGATAGATTCGACAGGAGAAAAGCCAATCCCAGTCCCACCAATATTTTTTTCTTGGGGGCCAAATCGTACCAAGTTTGCTACAAGGGATCCAATAAGCAAGGTGGTTGTTAGTTGTCACCAGCTCTGATGGAAAAAAAAATATATGTTGATCCGCTAAACCCTACCTCCTAGGGGAAACAAAAGAAACAACCAGAATATTTTGAGCACGAGATTTGGCTATTTTATTAGATTTTCCAATGCTGCTAAAAATTATAGCGCCTGTTTTCTTCGTATATTCTACGAACTCGTCTAAAACAATATGATATAAGTAGCTTGGATTGAAACAATGTGAAGCGATTCGTGTGGCGTTAACTTTGGGACATTTGACTGCTTTTGCCATGACATGATCAATAGGTACCAACCAAACTTTCTAGTCAAAACCCAAGCTGAAATTTTTTTAGTTACCCCGGCATCAACAAGTTCTTTTGCCCATTGTTACGGAAATGTTCTCCCTCTTAGCCGTGGCTCAAAGATTATGTACAACTAAATTACCACACGAAGCAAGGGACTGAGTTTTCATGTATTCACCCAACTTTCATCCAAGAAATTCAAATGAAGTCAAACAAAGCATAGATAGTTACATACAATTACTCCTTGAATTTTGTACTACTGCCATAGGGGAACCTCTGTTTCAAAGCCAAATTTAAGAAATTTTGTTGGTAAAATCATTGCATGATTGCATCAGAGAGAGAGGGGGGTTTGTTTTTTTCCCCAGATAAACAAATTCCTGTGCAAGTTTTTTAAAGGATCTGAATGGGTCGTTTTTGGGTCTGGTGTAGATGGGTAACTTGTGAGTGTAGGTGCCACTGCTCGTTGACAACGGCCCATCTTCCTTTCTTTTTGTATCATTTCCCAAGATCTGTAAAATTCAGAATTTTCCTCTACCTGAAGTTCTTTTAGCCCATGACACTGTTTAGCTTGAGGTAGAAAGGTTTAACTGAGCAATACCAATCAAACTCAAGAAATCCAAACGCGACTCAGCTCCACGCAGCTTTGCATCTACCGTTCAATAGCAGTGAAGAACGGTTGTAATGGAACATTTTTTTGGTCTCAAGATTTTTACCTACCTAACATTTTGGTCCTCTCCAATAGGCAATAACCCTAATTTGGGACAGTGAGCCCTGAAACGGAGCGGCTAAACCATCTATCTCTGAGACGTCAGACACTAAATAAAAGATCTAAACTCCACGCGTGCCACTAATGCAAGATTTAATTTTTTTTTTAAAAAAAATCACTATTCTAACGAAAAAGAAATGAAAAAGAGTGGGGTCCGTAGGATAGGGCCCGTTGCGATTGAAAACGCATGACTCGCTTATTTTCAGGCCTACAGTTTTTTCGTTTTCAGGTCTTACATTCAAAGGGCGTTAACAACCCTTCAAAACGCGACCAACGCCCACTATCGTACCTACCAGGTTAGACAAGGAAGCACAGGTCGTTAACTAATTCGAAACCCCAATTCCTAAAACCTTGCATATAAGATAGAGTAACCATGTACTATGGTTTCTATAGCGGTCCGGGAGTTTCAGCTATAGCGGAAGGGTGGCGTCGACGTCGGAGCAAACCATGGGAGTAGACACGCCACTTCTGACTAATAACCACAGCGACCATGAGGACGACAAGAAGAGGAACTATGTCCGGGAGTTCGGGAGTGAGTCCAGGACGCTGTGGAAGCTCGCTGGCCCGGCAATTTTCACCTCCATATGCCAGTACTCACTGGGTGCGCTCACTCAGACATTTGCTGGTTTCGTCGGAGAGATCGAGCTCGCCGCTGTGTCTGTCGAAAACTCTGTCATCGCCGGGCTTGCTTTTGGTGTCATGGTAATGTTTCCTTCTTTAGTTGTTTCGCTGTCAAAAGTTGTCAATCTTGATTCAGCTTTTCCTTCATATGTTAAATACGTCTTTTTTTTTTTTGATAAGCATATGTTAAATACGTCCTTCTGTGGTGAGAAGTGCGGGAAGGATCGGATGTTTAAAAGAGAATAGAGAAAGTGAAGTTGGGGGCAGGGGTAGAACTTTTACTGTTGCCTTCACGAAGTACACACAGGAACAATGGCCTAGTTGTAGTAGTTAGCATCCCAGAGACCACAGCCGTACTCCTAACTTTGGTTGAAAACAAAAAGAACAAAGACACGGTGTTTGACTCTGTTTGCATACAATCTAACCATTTCCTTTTTAAGCAAACAGTAAAGGGATTAATCACTGAAGCACTGACCATCACCGTAGTCCGTAGTCTGTAGAAACAGAGGTTTTGGCTGCACAGAAGTTCAGTCATCTTTAACACTTAAAAAAGTTTTAATGCGACTCTCGACAATGTCATAACTCATAGTCGTGATTCGCCATTACTGAATATCTGATGACTCCTAGGCCGTAGCAGCGTTGAGTATTTTGAATACAAAATCTGATGACTCTGTTTTTTTTCTTCTTTCCATTTTTTGGTTGGAATCAGTTGGGAATGGGAAGTGCATTGGAGACGCTGTGTGGACAAGCATTCGGTGCAGGGCAGATAAGGATGTTGGGGGTGTACATGCAGAGATCGTGGGTCATTTTGTTAACTACAGCTTGTCTTTTAGTTCCTATCTATGTTTGGTCTCCGCCCATCCTTGAGGTCATTGGGGAGACGACTGAGATATCTGAAGCCGCTGGTTAGTGTTTGTTGCTCCTTCTCTCTACTCAAATATACTAACTTATAAAGTTGCTCTCGTGATTGCCTTGATTTAAATATTGTTCGTGCATTTGGGTTTGTACCATATATTTTATTTTTCCAAGTTACCAAAAAAACAATTAAGAAAACAATCAACGTAATGAGCACCACAAACATGGACTGGTACCATATTTGGTGAGAGAACATTAATTGGGATTGGGATGGTTATACATTTTTTATAGCATTAGTGGAATGGCAGGTATAAATTTGTAAGGGTTATCCAGAAAAGCATATGGGTAGCTTCCTATCAATGCACCGGGTCCATCTCATTCCCACCCTCGTGTCATTCCTACCACCATCCCATTGAGCCCTCTCTGTATTTTTATTGACATCACTAATAGTTGCAGAATCTTTTCAACTTTTCCATTTTTGATCTTGCTAATAAAAAAAAGATTATGATTAAATATTTTTGCCGAAAATGTAAACATTCTTGTTGGTCTTAAAGATATTAAACTCATAACCCCTTTATATGGGAAGAGGATATTTATGCGCTTTATTGGTCCGGCTCAGAACTTTGATGAATGGGCTGGTCCCAATTTCAGCCCAGCAGCACTTAGCCAGGATGGTCGGACTTAAAAATAACTTGAAATGGTCATGTTCTGCTGTAGGAAAATTTGCTTTGTGGATGCTTCCACAACTGTTCGCGTATGCTCTGAATTTTCCAATCCAAAAGTTCCTACAGGCACAGAGGAAAGTCTTAGTCATGGCATGGATATCGTTTGGGGTGCTGGTGCTACATACATTCTTTAGTTGGTTGCTAATATTGAAGCTTGGTTGGGGCTTAACTGGAGCAGCAATCACTCTTAACACGTCATGGTGGTTCATTGTTATTATCCAATTGCTGTACATTTTCATTACCAAGTCCGATGGTGCTTGGGCTGGGTTCTCGTGGCTAGCATTTGCAGACTTGTGGGGCTTTGTGAAGCTTTCATTGGCTTCTGCTGTCATGTTGTGGTATGTTCCTCTCTTCCTTCTTGCTTAAATGAGGAATACTATATCGGATGATACTGAGTATGGTCTCTTACTGTCAAATGAATTGCAGCTTGGAGTTTTGGTACTTGATGATACTGGTGGTGATAACAGGCCGTTTGCCGAACCCTCTGATTCCAGTTGACGCCATTTCTATTTGGTACGGTGCTGCACAAAGAGTCATTAATTTGCACCTATTTAGGTCTCCATATATCATCTAATGTTCTACAATCATTTTTTTTTTCAGCATGAACATTCAAGGATGGGATGCCATGATTGCACTTGGGTTCAATGCTGCAATAAGGTGATGTTCCTTGCAGGCTTTGCTCAGTTTTATTTCTTAACTCGCTATTCAAACCCAATAGAGCGAATTGTATGACTTACTACTGATTCTCCAACAGTGTGCGGGTGTCCAATGAACTTGGAGCTGGCAATGCTAAGGCTGCAAAATTCGCAGTGGTAGTGGTTTCTGTCACATCCATTGCCATCGGGGTTGTTTGCATGTGTGTAGTATTTGCTACAAGGGACTATTTCCCTTACCTTTTCACCAACAGTGAAGCCGTTGCTGAGGAGACTACCCAACTTGCTGTCTTGCTCGCAATCACAGTGCTTCTAAACAGCCTTCAACCAGTCTTATCTGGTAAGTACAAGAAAGCCTTGTCTTGCAGCCCGACAAACATCAAACTCCTCATTTAAAATTTTTGATCTCTTGGTATAGGTGTTGCTGTTGGAGCCGGATGGCAATCTGTTGTTGCATACATCAACATCGGGTGCTACTATATTGTCGGATTGCCGGCCGGCATACTCCTAGGATTCACATTCGGTTTTGGAGTTGAGGTGAGACACTAGAAAGATTTGGTTATGTCTAAAGCATGTTGGCATAGATGTGCTTGTGCTTTTTTTTCCCGCTTTGCCTAATTTGTACTGCATCCGATTTGTGCAGGGTATTTGGTCAGGAATGATTGGAGGCATTTGTTTGCAGACCATAATCTTGATTGTGGTCACTTCAATAACTAACTGGAACAGAGAAGTTCGTATACTTACTCTTCAAAATTTTCCATTTCAAATTTTCTACCCCAAAATTAATTGTCACTCTAATCGAACAAATTCTGCAGGCTGAACAAGCAGAGAGCCGTGTGAGGAAATGGGGAGGAGGAGTTGTAGAGAACTGACCTGAGATCAGAAGGATGATATCGTTGCTGAGACCAAAATGAAGCTTGACACAGGATTGTGTTTGGCAATTTTTTTCTCAGTTTCATGCGAAATTCAAAACAGAAGTAGTGAAATACCATGTCACCTGATCAAGCTAAAATAGTCTTCATCGTGGTATTTGTAGGAGTGGTCTTGCTCATTCAATTTTGTTCTGCTAAAGAGTGGATTCCACATTTTCAGCTATTTTACGACAGTAGGTTAAGGAATCTCACACCTGAATAATGGGATCAGATCCTAAAATTCTTGGGTGTACGGAGATATGATTTAATGAAATTGTGTTTGAACTCTTTAGTCTTTCCTCCCTGCAGTTTCAAAGATTAGGGCCTATTTTGGCAAAATTCCGACCCAACTCAAAAGGAAACAAACCAAACTGGTAACCCGCATCCTATTGACAATCACTTGAGATGTATACCTTTCGTGATAGGCCTTCGACGCTAATCGTCCATCTAACTTTTTGTCTGACTGGTGAAATCTGAATGTGTTGGTGTGGCTTTTTGACCTATGAATGCAAGTGATGATAAAGCTGTTACTGTTAGGTACCTGCTGTGTTCTTAAAGGGCCTCGGCCAATCGTCAAGGCCAGCTCCTGTAAGGGCAAGTTTTACGTTGTCACCAGTAACCACGTGTTGGGGGTCAAAAATTATATGTTTGCTTTCAGTTAGAAAGTATGTAAACTAATGTCCTTAAAAGCAGGTTGTCAGAGGGTATCTTTTGACTTTCTCCTTGAGACACTGGGCTATGAGGAAGGATACGACAACAGCTTCCGAACAAGACGAAAAATGGGAAATGAAGGCGGCAGGAATAAAGATGCCACTAAATCACCTATAAGATCACGGCTGCACGGGGCTGCATGGTAGCTGGTATCACGCAATATTCACTAACCTCCAGTTGTTTATAAGTTGAAATCGGTTATAAAATAAAGCCTAACCTTCGATCTAATAAATAGACTGCGACTAGCCGGTAGTTAGGTTGGTACTTTGAGACAAGCTCACTATTGGACAGTAATTAGAGCTCACTCATTGGACAATAATTATGGCTCGAATCGAACATTATGTAACCGGGAGTACTTCTATGATCACGCTGCACAAAGATAGTTGCTATGTTAGTTACTCCCACTAACTTATACCTTTCAAGTGTAATGAGCTTGTCCATATATATAGTCAAGAACGAAGTCATCAATCAACTGTTAAAGAGGTTAATTACATTAAGAAGATCTTCTAGAGGTAAAAATGAAAAAACTATCAACAAGTATATATATATATATATATATATATATATTATAAACTAAGGTATAACCAAAATTTTCTCTTAAATGTAATCAGCTTGTAAACAAGGTATAACCAAATTTGGAAGTAACAAAATTAATGGATCATCTGCGTTAAGCATTTACATGACCTATTAGGCATAATGAACATGGCATGATAGTGAGCATCTTTAGTATCAAGCATTTGAAAATGGCAAGTAAAACATATATCTAAGATTTTTATAAGAACATTATATGTCTATCCTCTTCAAATTGAAATTGTAGAAGATCCCATTCTAACATCTTCACTATGCATGTGATCTATGCAAGATGGAGATTAAAAGAATGATGAGTTCCATAATAAATCTTAGAAAGTATGACTTTAGTCATAATGCCCATGAAAGAATTAACACAACATTTTTCATTCCTTGTATAATGATGCCAATTTTTTAGAGGATACAATTTTTTTTTGTTAAAGTTTGTGCGAAAAAGTATTGAAATTTGTATAAAAATTTTGAGATTTGCTATCAAAACTTTCAAAATTTAAAAACTTTTCTGAAAGATTTTTTTTTGAAACATCACATATATGAGGTTTATGTCAATCTTACTTATTAGTATAAAAAGGATAAGGGATAAATACACTTTGCCCCTTATTTTTGGGGTTATTTACACTTTGCACCCCGATGTATTATTTTTGACACATTGGACCCTTTAACTTACACATTTTTTCAATCTGGACCCCATACCCAAATTGTCCGTTAATTTAGACGAATTCTGTTAAAACGTGGGGTGCAATGTGTAAATGTCTCCAAAGATAAGGGGAGCAATGTGTACATACCCCCAAAGATAAGGGGGCAATGTATAAATTTTTAATGAAATTCGTCAATTTTGACGGTCAAAATTGGGTACGGGGTCCAGATTGCAAAAATGTGAAAAATAATGGGTCCAATATATCAAAAATAAAATATCGGGTGCAAAGTGTAAATGACCCCAAAGATAAGGGGGCAAAGTATAGTTATCCCAAAAGATAAATTGAATATGGTATAAATTACAAACAAAATTTACACTAAAGATGTGGTAGTTAAAAAGGATAATTTGAGTATAAGTTACAAAAATAAAAAATAAACTAGAGATGTGATAGTTGAAAGGGATATTTTGAATATAAAATTAAAAAAAAATTGTGGTATTTAAAGATTACATGATATATACTTTTTCTGAACAAATACTAGCAAAACATAAACCTTTAGAAGTTGTTACCTCTTAGAGGCAAAAAGGATAGGGAAAAAAAAACCTAAGACGTAATCAGCATGCAACATTGGACCCGCCATTTCAACCACTAATTTGAAGCCACGTATAGGACACAACATATTCTAGCAAAATTACGGGGTCAATATCTGACCACGTCACCCTGACGGTGCTAAGTTGACTATCTCTTCGTCAATCTCCTCAAAGGTCGAGGTGGGTCCCTGGTGTAAAGCCAGGTTGAGGAATCGACTGCCTCGTCGTTTATTAAAGTTGTGTAATCCAACGCATTTCTGACCGTAGATTGAGTTACTCAATGACGCGTCGCATTCTCCTTAAAAGGTAAAGCAGATTTCTTGTTATTGCACTTCAGAAGTTAACTCATTAAAACCAACCGTCCTGCATCCTCTGTGGTGTCCCCAAGACGGCCTAGGAGCACGAGCCAAACCATTCACTCGCCCGTTAAAACGAAAAACTCCCTCTCCGTCCCCCGCTCCAGAAAAAAGTTCACCGAATAAACGGCGTCGGAGATAACGGTTCCGCCTCGAGCTCCAACTCCTTGCCGTTAGTCAGTGGTGTCTGTCGACTGTCATCCAGGAACTAGGGAGTCAATTCTTTCGAGAGAAAAAAGGCAGTCTGCGGTGCGTGAAAGACCTGCTTAATATGAGTTTTCCACTCTCTCTCTCTTTTTCCTGGAAGCAAACAAATAGCCTAATCTTTTGGGGTCCGGCTCTGCCAGAAGATTTTATTGTTTTTATATCAAGATTTGTCGATCGACTTTGTGCTTAGTACTCATATATCGGTGTTCGGGTAGAAAGTTTATCGGCAATGGACGACGAATACTGTTACTACGACTGCGACGATGATCGCTACGCTTCGGATGGGTTCCTGGACCTTGAGACTGAGGTGCGGTTTTCCTACGCCAAGGGTCCTTCTAGTGAGGTAATTTGAAGTGCAGGTTTGATTCCGGCTCGGCATTTTGTTGGTAACTGATTTTCTTTTTCGGAAAAAGGATTTTTTTTCTCTTTCTTTTCTGCAGTTGTTTGGCTGCGGCAGAATATGGCTGCAGATTAAAATTTAGAGAAAAATTTCCTGTATTTGCTTGCTTTTTGTACCGGAAAAAATGAGAGGTACAAAAGGTTCCTTTTATTTTATTGATCGCATATAATTGTTTGCTATGTTTACGTTTTGATGGAGACAATTGTGATGTTCTTTCAGTTTAGCAAGCCAGCAATTCTTCGATCTTCTTAATATAATATTGAAGAAGACGGACAATAATCTCCTTAGTTAGCATTGTGTTCTTTTTTTAGTGATTTCTCATTGACAACTCATTGTGCTTTCTGAATTTGAGGGGCTACTTTGTACGCCCACAAAGTTAACTGTTCTATTATCCTCTTATTCGCAATGCAGGTGATAACAAAGGAATCTCTCTTGGCTGCGCAGGTACAATTTCTACCGTAATTATACTCTGTCATGTGGTACTGATCTTGTTTTTCTTTACTGTCTTTGTTATTACTTATTGCACGCGATATAAGAGAAATTTCTGCCGTGGGACTGTGCAGAGGGAGGACTTGCGCAGGATAATGGATGTCCTTTCTTTGAAGGAACACCTTGCGAGAACCCTACTCATTCATTATCGTTGGGATGTTGACAAAGTGATTGCAGTGCTTGTAGAGAAAGGGAAAGATAAACTATATTCGGAAGCAGGGGTGACGGTTTTGGGGAATGACTGTCTTACCTCAGAGCTTCCATCGACAGTTATGTGTATTATTTGCATAGAGGAAGTACCTGCTAGTGGGGTGACAACCATGGATTGTGGTCACTACTTTTGCAACAATTGTGAGTACTACTTGAATTTTGTCTTTGTTTTTTGGCCACAATTATGAGGAAGTACCTGCTAGTGAGGTTTCTCTTTTTCTATACAACCAAACAATTCATTTCCTGGGGTTTCCAAAAAACTATCAGATAATCTGCTTAAACTTTTCATTCATAAACACACAGGTAAACAAAGTTATGTTGTTTCTTTTTTGTTTCCATCTTTTCGAAATTGACAAGCAATTTAACCCTGGCTGAATTCCCCGACCTTGAACAAATTGGTTCAGAATGATGCTTCAGAAAGCGAGATCATACTCTACAACTATTATTATTTTTCAATAATTTTATTGTACTCTATCGGATCCCTAATGAGTCCCTCTCTATGATTTTTTTTATTACCGTCTTAAATATTAGCACCCATGATTGGCACCAATGGACTAGGACAATGATGGGCTGTATAGGTATGACATAAATGGAGATAGAAGGTGGTGAAAGAGTACAAACTCATGTTGAGTTCTCTACTGAATGGTTAATTTGGTTCCTGCATCCTGGTTGCAAGCTTTGTTGTCATACAGGATGTCCTCGTATGTGACATTTCGTCTATGTAGCATGTCTGGCTTAGAAATAGTTGGAAATATTGTGACTGATTGGTTCCATTGTGCCCAGGTTGGACAGAGCATTTTATTGTGAAGATAAATGAAGGTCAGAGTAGGTGCATTAGGTGCATGGCACACAAATGCTATGCTATTTGTGATGAAGCGAAAATCAGAAGTCTAGTCAGTGCTAGGGACCCTACACTGTCAGCGAAATTTGACCGTTTTCTTTTGGAATCATATATTGAGGATAATAAACAGGTGAAGTGGTGCCCTAGTATTCCCCATTGTGGAAATGCTATACGCATTAAGGATGATGAGTTGTGCGAGGTTGAATGTGCCTGTGGTCTACAATTCTGTTTTAGTTGCTTATCTGAAGCACACTCACCTTGCTCGTGTTTAATGTGGGAACTCTGGACCAAGAAATGCCAGGATGAATCAGAGACGGTTAATTGGATCACAGTCCATGCAAGGCCATGCCCCAGATGTAACAAGCCAGTTGTGAAGGATGGAGGATGCAACTTAGTATGCTGTATTTGTGGACAGGCATTCTGGTGAGATTTCCTGTCTGCATGTCTTTCATCTTTTACTGCTTCTGGGCTCTATTCTTGAAGTTCTTTTGGTATTTCGAAAGTACTACCTACATCTATTTGGGCTCTATTCTTGAAGTTCTCTTGGTATTTCAAAAGTATGACCTACATCTATTTGGTTGTAGATTTACAAGATAGATGTTACTTTGAGATATATCTTGGTACAATTATTAATTCTGACCTTGTCATGGATATGCATTTGTACTTCTTCTATTTGTCGTCTTCTATTTCTCTTGTTGTTCTCCTGAGTGCTGGTTGGAATCTTTATCGGAAATTTTATCATGGATATTGCTATTGTACTGATAAAAGCTGATAAGAGTTAGTGCCCTTATAGAAGTTAGTTATGCCTTAGTGGAATTGCATGTAGCACTTAATTAGATAGAACCGCTCTAGAAGATCCATGTACTTTACCTCTAGCTGTAGTGGAACGAGTCATAATAGAACTACCAATGTAACTCATTGGTCAAACCTGATCTCTTTTATGTCAGTTAAAGCTAAAATTTTTTGAAACCCAATATATTCATCTTGTCAATATCTTTCAGGTGTTGTCATTTTGTGTACCTTTATTCTTTCATTGCTGCATAAGTGGATTATCAAATGCAATAGATGAGATCTGATCGTGTCTACAACCTAGGTAGTTATTGTAACACTTCTAGCCTATGGATTCAATGAACAATGTTTTACTACTTGCTATCTGTGCATGATTAGCAACAGTTTCTTTGTAATTTGTTAATTTGAAGTCAACGTGCAAAAGTCTGGTGCAAATCTGTTAGTTTTTTTCCATTCTTTTGCTTCTTGTGCAGTTGGCTATGTGGTGGCGCAACTGGTAAAGAGCACACGTGGACAAGCATCAGGGGTCATAGTTGTGGGCAATACAGAGAGGACCAAGAGAAAAAAACAGTGTGTGCAAAGAGGGACCTATACCGCTACATTCACTACCATAACCTATTCAAAGCTCATACAGATTCCTTTCAGCGTGAAGCTGATTTGCAGGAAACTGTACAAGAAAAGATATCACAGCTGGAAGGAAGCATGTCAACATCTAAAGATTTCAGTTGGATAACAAATGGGCTCAATAGACTCTTCAGATCGAGACGGATTCTTTCGTATTCATACCCATTTGCATATTACATGTTCAGTAACGACTTTTTTAAACTTCAAATGACAAAAGAGGAACAAGAAATAAGACAGAACTTATTTGAGGAACAGCAGCAGCAGCTTCATGCCAATGTTGAGAAGCTTTCATTGTTTCTAGGGAAGCCTTTTGATCAATATACAGAGGATAAGCTAGAGAAACTAAGAATGAAGATAATCAATCTTTCTGTAATGACTGATGGACTCTGCAGAAAATTGTAAGTTGTAGTCAGACCTTGAATTCTTGTCTTGGGGTATAAGTGTGTTTATATAACGCTATAGGTGTATCCTCCATTTGCAGGTATGAATGCATTGATAACGATTTATTGGACTCAATCCAGGAAGCACCTCACAGTATTGCTCCTTACATGTCACTTGGCTTGGAGAAAGCATCAGAACTCTCTATTTATTGGGAGAACGGGAGCTGAATATTTGTTCTCTTTGGTAACAATTCTTTTGCTGTTATGCATATCGCATTATATTTGGTTTCTGTTATAGTTTCGCCAAAGAGGATTGGCAGGTATAAATAAGACAGAACTTGCCTTTCAGAAGCTATTGACGCGTACTTACGCTAGGAGAAAAGATGGAAGGAACCATCAAGGACCTTTATCTGGCAACATTTTAGGAAAATTAACTTTTGGTAAAACTGCCTGTTTGATCTGCTTGCCTGCTGACTGACGTGCTGCCACAAGAATCTGCATTACTTCTCCCATGTCGAGTTTTCTAATCCACATAACATTCTTTCTTTTGACCTTGTATCCTTTTTTTTTTAATGTATTTTACACTTTACTGAAGCGTCCATAGTAATGTACATATCCCGTGATGTAGTTCATATGCAAGAAGACTAGTATACTTAATTTTTCAAGTTAAATTATACAGCGGTACATGAAAACTTTGGAGAACTATACCTCTTGGCAAGATTATTATTACTTTTAGACCTGGTTTAGACTGATCTGGGGGACTTGGCTTGGCTGGCTGGGTTAATTTGCCATTTACCTGGATTAAATCGATCCTAGGTATGGACCTTTGACCACAATTGGCAAGGTATTCCGTGGGGAATGACCCACTGATGTTGAATTATGCACTTTTTTATGGTCCTATTTTCATTTTTCATTTACCCCATTGGTTCTACTCCTCATGACGGTATCACGTTATCAAGGGAATCATCAGACATTGGTGATATATTCTTAAAGTTTTCTAATTTTTGCCAATGAATTACACGAGAAAAGAAGAGTGAAATATCACATATGCAAGTATGGATACTCTCTTTGATCTCTATTCGTGCACCCCATTAATAATTACGGAGGTTCTTTGGTATCTCTTCCTGAAAGATGTTTACGAAAGCACAAGGTTTGTCTTATATAAATGGGAATGACAAGTCTTTTTTTTTTTTTATGGATATAAATACCTGTATGTATCCGCCAAGGTACAACTACACTACTGAAGGATGAGGGCCCAACAATCACTCTAAAACAATTAGGTTGAGTTTGAGTGTCAAAATTTGATAGTGGTTAAAATTTTGAGTATAGAAGTTGGTGAAAAAGTGAAAAAGTTTATAAGAGGTGGTAAAAAAGTGAAAAATTTATGGGATTTGATGAAAAAGCGAGGAGAGATAAATTTTTGTAATGGTGATAAAATTTTGGAAAGACAATTTTGGTTGGTGAACGCACCATAGTCCAAAGTACCCAAAACAATGAAAATAAATAAATACAAAAGAGGGGGAAATGAGTTCAGCAGGTGATGTTTGAGAAACAAAAAGTTTTGAGAGTATTGACATTTTAGGATCAAAATTTTTTGTAATTTTTGTTATTGGTGCAATTCGGAGAGAGAGATAGACATAATATATTGAAAAGAAAATTATAGATGATTATACTTTTATTTTTGTTAATAGATGATTTTTATTGGTGTTTGTTAAAAAATAAGGAGAGATAAAATTTGATATTATTTTTTAATAAAAAAAATATGAAAATTGATGTGAAAAGGTATCGAAATTTATGTGAAATTTTTTGGAAAATTTGATGTTTGATTATAAAAACTTGAGTTTTTAAATTTTTTTCTAAAAGAGTTGGATATATGGGATATCCAAACATCAGACTTGAATTTATAAAAAGTAATATTTTTTAAAAAGTGAACTGAATTTATAAACAGTAATATTTTTTAAATAAAAATAAAAAATAATTTATTTTATTTTTTGAGTAATTCAAGTCACTCTCTATTTTACAGTCAAATCTAATAAAGGAAAATAAATAATTATTTTTGAAATACTAGGGACTTAACAAAATAGAAATAAGATGTTTGAGAGTCGAAATGTTGGGCTTCCAAAATTTTGGCCCCATAAGCGGGGCGTTTGTTTGCTCGAAATTTCGGGCTCCGAAATTTCGAGCAAGACAAACGCAATTGGACCAACCTGCAATTTTGAGCTGAACGTGGTCCCACTTCCCAGACAAACCGAAGCAAAATATGAACTTTTGACCAGCTACTGACAGGAGTGCAGCAAAATAAGAAAGAAGAAGACGGAAGACACAGCCTGTACTCCATTCTGTTGGCGCGTAAACCAAAAAGGTAAAAAAAAAATAGAAAAGCAGAAGCCTGGCGCACGAAGAATGAAAAAAAACGCAACAACAGAAAACGACAAAACCCATGTTTGCGGTTAACCAAAAAAAACAATAAAAAACAAACATGCAATTATTACTTTTTATAACTACATTAAAATTTTTAAAAATTATTTAAAAAATTTCAAAATTATAACATATTTTCATAAACCCCAATAAATCTCAAACTTCACAAGATTCCCAAAATTTCGACAAACAAACGCCCTAAGATATCACCACAAAATACTCTCCCTATCAAACTATTACTTTTTATTCTAAATAAATATAAAAAATTCATTCAAATAATCTCTCTTCACTTTTTTACCAACTCCAATACTCCCAATATTTTTACCAACTCAACACTTTAACAGTCAAATAACATCTAATGTTGGAGTGTGAGGTAGGCAAGGAAGAGGCCGCTGCAAAGAAAGTTAAAAGGAGCACAAAAGAAAACAGACGTGAACTCACGGGAAGGATCTTTACATCCTCCCGAGATAAAATTTGAGGTGAGAGAGACTGGCAAAAAGGATGAAGATCTTCAGCAAGGAGAGGAGCGCGGAGACAAGTAAAAAAAATTATTTAATTTTATGTATTTTGAAAATATAAAGATTAATTACATTTTTCTCACGAACTTACCACTCAATCTCAAATACCTCTTTAAACACCGATTGTTATTACCCACCACCATGAACTACTTGTCATGTTTCGATTCGCTTTTTTACCCAATTTTGACGTTAAAGAGTTAAGTTTTCTGTCGCACGTTATGGACATACGCCCAGACAACGTCAAAAGACCAGACTCCCCCATTCGTTTTGGGCAGAGGGTTTTGTGCACTGAGAGTGAGTCTCTCAAGATGGGTATACTGTTTATGAAAATGTTCTCGTCCGTCTTCGGCAACAAAGAAGATCGAATTCTTGTTCAATGAGATGGAGTATATCTGTATCCTCTACTTAGAAGTCATGGTTGGGCACTGCCTGTCAGCATTTGAAGGGCCAGAACTACACTGCATTCCAGGTGGGTGGTCAAATTTGAGAATTTCGATTTTTATAATGGTGACTATGTTAATGCAGTATAACTCGACGTTATATCTAGCAAAGTATTCGGTTTGGACCGTATCGCCGGATCCGTCATCCAATATATTCTTCTACGATGCTACTGTTTGTAACTTAGTGTGTTGCACTTCGAGCACCTTTGCGCTTGCTATTTACGGTAGCAGTTTGTTTGTTGTACTACATGCAGAAGGCCAAACTTGAGGAGGCTCTGATGGTGACTATGTTAATGCACTTCGAGCACCTTTGCGCTTGCTATTTAGATACAAGTTCATTCCTTTTATTTATTAGTTAATTCCAGGTATGCCGTGGTTAATTCTGTGTTGTTTGATTGATAACTGTGATTCAAGTACTTGAGCTTTGAAAGTGGTTAGTTGCGCGCTTACTGATTGATATATTGGAAGTACTTAAGCTTTGAAATGGGAAAGGAAAGAATTAGATTATATAGATAGAGCAGATGCACATATGTTCGGATGTTTTCTACTGTATGTATGTTTTCCTTTGAGCTTGCATTATTCTTTTGTTTGTTGCAATCACTAGTTTCAGTTCTCATACTATTTTTCTGTCTTTATATGACAAAAAAAAAACATAAGAGAATTATATGAGCTCGCATAGTCCTTCAGTTTTACTCTGCAATGTGGAAGCACTATGCTGGTTTCATTCTTTCACTTAGTTTCAATGTATCATTGCATTGAAGTCTTTATAAGTTAAACGTGCAAATTTTGATGTGGTTATTGATGTAATGTAATAGAGACATGCTTAAGGCTCGGTTTGTTTTATAAAAATTTACACATTCTAAAATTTTAATATAATAAAAATATTACAATATAATCTCTCTCTCCCCATCAAATCATTACTTTTCACTATAAAAATATAAAAAATTATCTCCCTCTTCACTTTTTCACTAAACTCAATACCTAAAATTTTAACCACACTAAAATTTTACTTCTCAAACACAATCTAAGTCTTCCACTCATCACCATTATTCTTGACTTTTTATCAAATAGATTACATGCACAAGAATGTTTCTAGCGTCTATGTAGCGTCAATTACAGCAACTTGCCAAAATTCAAACAGATTATAATATCTATGAAGAACGCAACAACAGATTGCAGAAAACTTGAGTTGACTGTTGTCCAGCGTCAATAAAACGTTGTGGGCGGCGACTACGTGTCCTCGGCAAAGAACGTTGCAATCTTGACGACTTGGGTATCGTCATTACAGAGCAACCATGACCACCACTTCCAAATCGCCAAACTCTTCAATGACGGAGATGAAGACCTTCTCCCAACGTTATCCACGGTCGACATAGATTAGCCATTGTTGATGTAAGAGAACGGGTTGTTAAGGAAGGCCAATCGAGATGCGACAACCTCCACCACGCTTTGACGACCAAATGTCGTGGAGGAAGACCTTCCTGACAACTTTACGTGTTTTCACCACGGAATCCGCCGAAGAGGGAGACCAAAATTCTTGTAGTGACATTTTTCTACTGGAACCCAAAAAGATTTGGAAAAGAAGATGTTGAGATTTGCTAGACTCTAAGTTCTTTCAAAACGCACAACATTTTGGCTTTGAATTTTACTCGAACGGAACAGGCGCATTCTAGTCTTTTTCGCATAGTCTGGGTGTCACGTGCCCATCGCGTGTGATGGAAAATGTTATCTTTAATGTCAAAACTGGATAAAAAAGCTAATTGAAACACTACACTTAGGGGATGTTTGTTAACCCAACAATTCGGGGTATCAACATGTTGGGCCAGCCAAACACACTTTTGATACCTCACAATTTTGGGTTGTACCAATTTTAGGACGTTTTTATCCCTAAAGCAACTCCCCAACATTTCCATTTATAGCCTTGAAAGACCTACAACGTAAATATACCCTAAGTAAGGTTGTTTACTGGTACTGACGGTGTGCTCTTTAACTGGCACCGGTCACCGCTCCCTGCTTAGTAGCGAGGCCGAGACCGGTTGCCATTTTCACCAAGTGGCGGTGAAACTACCCACCGCTGAGCAGTTCACCGCCACCACCGTTTTTTATTTTAAAAAAGGCAGGTGAGAGAGAGAGGTGCGGGGGAGAAGAGAGAGAGCCAGAGATAAGGGAGAAGTGCGAGCAGGGAGATGGAAATTCCAGCGGCCATGTCCCGCATGCACGTCTCTCCCTCTCACAGCTGCTCCGCCTCCCATAGCCGCCGGCTGTCGCCGTGCAATAGCTGCTTCGCCTGCCAGTAAAGCTTTCTGCCTCTCTTTCCCTCTCTGTCTCTCTCTGCCCAAACAACAGCCCAAACGGCCCAAAAAATAGGTCTAGTGGTGGACGGTTAACCCAAGGCGGCGGTGGTGGGGGGGGCAATAACCGCCACCGTCGTTTCACAGCCCTAACTCCAAGGGCAGAGATGGAAACCAGCAAACACATAGCCCCACTTTTGCTCTGACCGAACTAACGCTCTGATCAAATTTCAAAAGCAACGACAGCAAAGTTTGACATATTGAGGGAATGAACAAAAAAATACAAAAGAAAAATGTTGCAGCTCGGTCGGCAGTTTACTGTGATATAAGTAAAATAAAAAAATAAACTCTCTTTCTTATACCTACCAAACACAATAATTTCCGAACATTACAATCTCAAAAATTTTCAACATCTATACATACACGTTTCAAGATTTTAACAAACTCCAATAAACTTCAAAATTCATAAGATTCTCAAAATTTTCAAAATATTTTTCGAAATTTTGACAAACAAATATCTCCTTAGTTGAGAGGTATTTGAGATTGAGTTGTAAATTAGTGGAGGAAAATAAAATTAAGCCTCTAAATATTTATTTCATTTTAGAGGGTGGATTTGTGTTGAAAATTTTTTGGGTTGTTAAAATTTTTGGTATTGGGTTTAGTGAAAAAAATGAAGAGAGGTAATTTTTTATATTTTTTATAGTGAAAAGTTATGATTTGATGGGAGAGAAATTATATTATAATATTTTACTGTGAGAGGGCGAAAATTTTTATAAAATTTTGGGGGTAAACACAACAAAGTATCCGCAAGAACGCTGTATTTATCCCACGAAAAATTGACAGCGGGAGGCAAAACAAAAAACTGCCTGGGTGCCCGTCAGTTTCAAAAACCGAGATAACGAGAAATGTTTGAAAAATGTTTTAGGAAAAATTTCGTGCGTTAAAAGTTGTATCGGAGTCGGAGGCGAGCACCGAAAAGTGACAAAATTCCCCAATTGTAACTTCTTGCATCGATTTTGCAAATCCCTGGAGAGCTCTGGTTTAACTTCCGATTGGAGCACATTAAACCCAGACATATATTTGATTTAAGGTAAGAGCGACCGAGCCTCCTTTCCCATTCTTTACGAAATTCTCATCGCATCAAGTCAGAGATAAAGAGGAACAACAGCAGTCAATCGCCTTGCTACCATTCTCGTTCACTTCGTTAGTGCAGTTCCAGCCATCTCTGATCCTTTCCGTCAATGTCATCATCAATGTTCAGCAACAACAGCATATCTATCTCGGTCTCTGACGAAGACCCCGAAGAGCTCGGTCGGATGCGAGTCCGAGTCCGACGGAAGCGCAAGAAACCCGGCCACCGTGTAAAGAACGAGTTGGCTAGAACAGTTGTTCGGTTGCTCTTGAAGTACTGGATGTTCCTGATCCTTCTCCCAGCTGTTGGATTGCTTGTATTTGAGGCCTCGAGGATTGGGCGGAAACCGAGTCCATTGGCGACACCGGAACTCGGTTCAGTGACGAAACCGAGCTTGGAGAAAAAACCTGAGGGGAATTTGAATCGGCTTGATCCCACTACTCGGGTCGTTGGCGGCGTCAGAGAGCGTATGGAGATTTTTCTATTTGATGTTAAACTTGTATGGTTTCTTTGTGATAGCTCGGGAAATTGAGTTGGTTTTTTTCGCTAATCTATTTATCAGATTCAGTCGTGAAAATAGTTGTTATTTCAAATAACGGAGCTAGAACGAGGTCTATTGGAAAATTCGGTTGTCATTGTTATATCGAGTAACTAAGAGCAAAGCGTTCGCATAGCTATATTTTATTTCTTCAACGGAAGTTGTGATTGTGTATATGTAGTGGAGATAGGATAGGGGGCTTGATTGGGATATACCAACTTGAGAGGAAAGTCGTTGGTGTTTGATTGAAGGTTACCCTACGCTGCATTGCTATATGTCATGTGGAGAAAAGTGAGAATATATTGCAAGGTTACAAAAAATCAAGAGATTGAGTGGATACAGGCAATCTTTTCCAACTTTACTGCTTTTGTTTAAATTTCACTTGGTAGGTGAGTTTCTTGGCTTTCTTTTGAATAGGGATTGGATAATCATTTTGAGTGTTGCTGATTTGTTTAAATTTCTCTTCGTTGTGACTAGCTGGAGTGCTTTCACAATAGACTGCTTTATTTACCTACGAGTGACTAATGTGTTATTTTTCAATGTCTCCCGTATACATTGGTGGTACATTTCTTATCTTTTGGACTTGAGTGCTCATTAAACATGATTTGTAAGTATGAGAATCAGTATCCGTGAAAGTTCACTCATTACTTTTTTTAGGCAAATATTGATGGTTTGGCATGTAGTTCCACTTATAACATTGTGCATCGTACCAGGTTGCTTGAAGCTCCTTCCTCCAGAAGAACTTGAGCATCTGGGTATTCCTGTGGGTGAAGAATCTACTAGTCCTGTGAATAAAGTGTTATACATGTCAGAGAATGATACAGCGTCGTTAGAAGGGAATGCTGCTCTGTCTCAACAACACACAGAAGGCACAAGATTTAATTTGTTTACTGGAAACCAAACCCTTGATCAAAGAGAGAAAAGTTTTAAGGTTATGAGCTTCATTTTAATATATTTGACAACATCTACAGAAAAACTTGGGTTCAAATTTAGGTCTCTTTTGAATTTTCTGTAGAAAATGCCTGAACCATAAAGCTTGATGGAGTTTTGGACCCTATATTTACCCTCAACTTATGCTTCTTTATATGCTAGGCATTACTCAATTTGGTTGCACATTTTTTTCTTGCAGGTGAGTGAAACTCCTGTGGTACATTGTGGTTTTTACAGCGACTCTGGAGGATTTAAAATTTCAAAGGAAGACAAAGATTACATGCAAAGTTGCAAAGCAGTGGTGTCTACTTGTGCATTTGGTGGTGGAGATGATCTTTATCAACCTATTGGAATGTCAGAGGCGTCAGTTAGAGAGGTCCACCAATAGTCTAGAAGCTGTACTTATTTGCTGTAGGGCTTTATATTTCACTTTGCTCATATATCCACATTGTTTTCGATGGGTGCAGGTTTGCTACGTTGCATTCTGGGATGAAATCACCCTTAGTGCACAGGAACTAGGGGGACATAGAATTGGTGAGGATGGATTTATTGGGCGATGGCGCATTGTTGTTGTCAGGGAACTTCCTTTCACAGACCAAAGGTTGAATGGTAAAATCCCCAAGGTAGGAAGTCGGATCATTGGTTGGCTTCATGATTATTTGAATCAGCTGCAAGATACTCAAATAATTTTTTGTGAGAATGGTTTCCGAAAATCAATTTATTGCAACAGTTTTCATTGCTCAGTTGATCTCAGCTTTACGTTTTGCATTTTGTTGAACTTATTCCCCTTGAATATATGCTGTTTTAGAATGAAATGGGTAAAGCTTTTGGTGTCTTGATAAAATCCAAAGATTGAAGTGGCAATGCCGAAGTGTCGGTTGGAGCATCTCCTTTTTAGGTGGTAGAATCCTATGCATCATGATCACATGCAACATTTTTTGGTCTTCTTTGGCCTGTATACTTGTGTCTTCTTTTTCATCTGTTTTGGTTTCCTTTGGCCTGTATTGAATTTCTGTCCACTAGGTGGAAATTATAGGTGTCCATACCCTCTTCAATTTCTCCGATTGTCTATAGCTACTCTGGCATCATTACTGGTATATGTTTGTAGGATAGTCACTCCATGTGCGCATTGTATCTGTTTGAATATCTTGTTTTCAGGGTTTCTCTGCTTCTGCTGTCTGCAGATGTTGAGTCATCGTCTTTTCCCTCATTCAAAGTACTCCATATGGGTTGACTCAAAGGCCCAATTTCGGAGGGACCCTTTAGGTGTGCTGGAAGCCCTTCTTTGGCGTTCAAATTCGGTACTTGCAATTTCAGAACATGGAGCTCGTAGTAGTGTCTACGACGAGGCTAAGGCTGTTGTCAAGAAAAACAAAGCCAGTCCTGAAGAGGTTGAGGTTCAATTGACTCAATACCGCAATGATGGCTTCCCCGAGGACAAGAGATTTAATGGGAAAAAAGGTGTGTATTTTTTGTTCCTTCTTCTATGAGACATATCAAAAAAACAACAAAAGGAATAACAATAATAGAAAAGGTGATGGGAGTCTACAGCCTGCTGTTGGATTTGGTAGAGTCAATGATTTCTCCCGACAGAGTTCAATGTTTATTCTGTGAATTCCCCCAGTAGTAAAAAAAGAAAGAAAGAAAAAGAATTCCCCCATTTTTGAAGTTTTGATGCTGATCTTTTTGCATTAACTGAATTTGAGCACCAGAAATTTGGTAGATTACGTTGGTCAGGTTCACTTATCAAATTATTGTCTGGTGCAGCTCTATCTGAAGCTTCTGTCATTGTGAGAGAGCATACGCCATTGACGAATCTGTTCATGTGCCTCTGGTTCAATGAGGTTGTCCGTTTCACTTCTCGGGATCAGCTAAGCTTCCCATATGTTCTATGGCGGTTGAGAGTGCTCGAGAACATCAATATGTTCCCTGTCTGCACTCGAAAAGATCTTGTCAATATTATGGGCCACATACGCAAGGCTAAACCTTTGTTAAGTTGACCTCAGCAATGCGTTACAACTAGTTCCAGCTACTCGTTGTCGGAGCATCCAGGCCGCCTAGTGGCGGTGAGCTGTAACCATTCCTTGCACTCATTTTTCTTTCTTATTAAATGATGTATTGGCCGCATTGGTCTTTGCAACATCCCACCGACCTTCGGACGTTGGAAAAGTGCATACAGCTTAATTAGTTGGTCTGGCTCGAAGAGGTTTGGCGAACAGCCGTGACATATTAGTCCCACGTCCGCTCTCCCTTGGAGTTTTGGGTTGCATAATACGATTTGGTTTTGTGATGATCCTTTGCGTTACTTTCTTGTAGGAGCTTCTTCAAAGGACTGAAATATCTAGGATATGTTTGACAACTCAGAAAATATCTCATTTTGATGTTTTCAATTCTTGAATATCTCTTTCAAAGACCAAACAATTTGATCTCGGCCTATAGAGTTCAGAAAATTTCAAACGACGCTACGGCTCACTGTTTCTAATGAACTTTTGTCAAAGCCTGCGCAAAATTTCAAATGATGCTATGGTTCACTATTTCCAATTAACTTTTGTCACAGTAGTATGTAACACATTGGAACACTACCCTGACCCAAAATTTAAGCGCCAGCGTTTAAGCTCAGTAATTGCACACGACCAATCATTAGTTGTACAATTAGTTGGGGTTTAGCTCGAAGAGTATTGTTAACTGTTGCAGCTTAAGAGTTTCAGCTCACCTCCATGTCAGCATTAGTTGTACAATTCGTTTATTCAAGCTAACTAAATTAGTTACAACTTGGTTCTGTGGACGCGGGAGCGAGAGTCACACGGGAAGCTGTATTTGTGGCCGCGGAAGCAAAAGTGATGCGAGAGTCACGTGGGAGTACTGGACTAAGCATATAACAATTCAATACAATACAGTTAAGCAAACTTCATCTTATCTCCTCTTCTGCATACTCTGTTATTCACACTTTTGACATTTACACTGAGAGGGAGAGAGAGACGAAGAGTAGAGGTTGCTCAATTCAATACAAGTCATAGTGGAGGCTATGAGCTCATCCAAATCCCTCTGCAATTGTTGCATGATGGCAAAAGGACAAAAAGAAAAGAAAAAGTAGAAGGGTGAGGAGAATGAGAGAGAGAGGGGGTGGGGACAAAGGAATGAGACAGGGAAGACAACTAAGAAAAGGATGAGAAAAGAATTATAGATTGGGACAAATGGATAACAGAGAAAAGGACATGAAGGCAACCAAGGAGTAGAGCGCTTAAACTAAGCAGAAGAAGCGAAGTGAAAGGGAGGAGGAAAGGAGGAGGCGAAAGTCATCAAGTAACAGAAGGGAGAGAACTCCAGGAAGCTTTACGAAAACGAGAGCGGAAGTTTGTAGAGGTTGCTCACTTCGAAAGAGGTTCTATGGATATTTTTCAGTTGGTGGCTGATAAGAAAGATGAATGCAAGGAGGTTGAACAAACGACATAGCAGCTGGAGGTTGCACCAACGGAACATCCACCGGAGGTTGAACAAACGAACGATCCACATTAGGGTATTCAGTAACATTATCCACAACCCCAACAATACCAATATAAGGAGGAGAGCCGAATGGAAAGTTATGGAAGCCCGAAGAGAGTGCCCACCTCTTCCCAATATTTGGAGGACCCATAACAGGAAAAAACTTTCATTTTCCGCTTTCCCTTAGACTGTGACGAAGACCCAGTGATAGGTGTATGAGAATAAACCTCTGCATGGGGAAGAACAAGAGAGGATTTGGACAAGCAAAAGAGGCGCTGCACTGCTGAGGCATTAACACCTGAACCATGAGACGTTGTAGAAGGTGCAACAACATCACATGTAGTAGATCAGGGGCACAAGTTTGCTGTCTTCGAGTGCAATATCGAATGATCCACAGTATCCCCAGGTGACAATGCAGGGCATAAACCTTGAGAAGTCCAAGTATAGTCTGTAGCTAATGGACCATAAAAGGCACCATATATGTTGAAGTCACGTTCAAAACTTGTTTAGAGGCCACCCGAGGTACATATCTAGTAGGACACAGAGCAAGAGTAAAACCAGGCCTATTGATAGGGCGATGGGCATCTACGACAAGGAAGTCCTCAATGGTAGTGACTACATTAGCAGATGATTTGAGAAATGGGTGCATAACTGAGTTGGGAGAAGAATTGGAGTCCATTTCGATAGTCGGGTGCAGGTGTGAGGATGGCCATGCAGAACTTGAACTTATAGGCATAGACGTGAACGACAACGACATCAATTCCTCAATGGATGAGATCAGCAGCTGACCCACTGGTGGATAAGCCTGACAATTCGGCAAAGCAAATATGGTTCTATACAGAAGAGAACAAGCTTCTAAAGGCCCATGTGCTAATACCTCCGAGAGATTGCGATCAAAAGAGTTGAATGAGGTCAAAGAAGCCTGAAACAGAGTATTAAGCACTAATGATTTACTAGTAGAGGATCTAACATAGGAGAGGGGCAAGTAAGACAAATGTATTAAATTGTTGCTACAATTAGAGACAACCGAAATATCATCATGGTAAACTTTTCACGAATTCTAATAAAAAATATAAATATTTATCAATTTTTTCTCAAACTCTAATAAATAGAATATGTAATGTAAAACACTTTCAAAACTAATTTTAATTCTATAGGTATATTTTTAGGAACTCAAATAAAAATCAGTCTTAACAATATTTTGAAATCAAAATAAAAAATAGGAATGAAATTAGCTCTGAAACACAGCCCTACATTCTACTAACGTAGTTCATACCTACACTCTTAAAAGTGATTAATAATCCAGTTGACTCAAAAGGTAATTTCTTTTGTCAGGTGGATGTGTCTTCTTCAAAAGTTACAGTTAAAAGTAATGTAGCCCATTAAAGAAATTGCGAAAGAAGTGATGAGTGATAAGGATGGAGCCTAAATGGAAAAAGAAGCGATAAGGGGATTTGAATGTAAAAATGTTGGAGTTAGAAAGGTTGGAGTATTGGAGTTTATAAAAAAATAAAAATATTTTATAAAATTTGATTAAAAAATGAAGAGATAAAATATTTAATTAAATATTATAATATTATTTTATAATTTGGTGATGTAAGAGATTATTTTATAAATGCCTAGAAATATCGAGGTGCAAATTTCCACCATGGATGAGCATCGATTTATTTCATTTAAGCTGAGAAAAAAAAGATTTATTTCGTTTAAAGTTTTATATTATTTTATTCGTTTACGTGTTCTGGTTGTCAATTATATTTTTTGACCAACTACTTGCTGACCAAGTTTGGGGATAAGCGTGCGTGGAAGTTAAGCCAAGAAAACCACGTGTATCAAAACTGAATGTTTCAGCGGTAGGCCATGTGCGCCAACGGCCTGGCAAACCACGACCGCGTCAGAAAACGCGTGAAAAAACTTCGGGTTTTTTTTTCCCTCTTTACTTATTTATTTTATACTTTTTTAAGAAACGACTTCGGATTGCACCGCCTTACCTGACCGCCTTCTATGATTATAAATAGCACCCCACCCCCTCACATCTCTTCTTACGATTGGTTTCGCGTTTCTCCCTATGTTAGAAAATACCAGCGGTTGGGAATTCCGATCATCTTTTTTAGAAAATCCTTCTCGAGGAACATCGTTGTGAGATAATTCCGATCATCCTTTTTAGAATATCGTTTTCAGGGAAGATCTTTACCCGCTTTGATAGCTTAGCGTCTCTTTGGTTCTATGGTAGGTTCTGATGTTTCATCGGTTGGGAATTTCGATAATCTTTTTTGACAGATCGTTCTCGTGGAACATCGCTGGTACAGAATTCCGATCATCCTTTTTAGGAGATCGTTTTCAGGAAAATCTCTCTCCCTTTGGTTGTTTGGTAGGTTCTGATGTTTCATCGATTGGAAGCAGAATTCCGATCATCCTTTTTAGGATATCATTTTCAGGAAAATCTCTCCTCATGAATTCATGGCTTTCCCGTCTCTTTGGTTGTTTGGTAGGTTCTGATGTTTCATCGATTGGGAATTCCGATAATCTTTTTTGGCAGCTGGAAACATGTTGGTAGAGAATTTAGATCATTCTTTTGAGACGATCTTGTCAAAGAAGATGTTCTTTGGTTTTGGTTTTGATGCATCGCCAGTAGAGGATTCTTATCATCTTTATGACTAATTTTGACATTTGAATTTTCTTTTGATATATCGTCAATCGCTTGCAGGAAGATTTTATACGCTTTAGCGTTTTTTCTCACATATTGTGTAGTTGGGGAAATTGATTTCAGGTGGTAGCAGTATAGGCTTTCACTTGTTGCTTGCGTGAATTAGGACCTGGACGAGGAGCTGAGGTTTCATTGGTCTTTGGATCTATTGTCTCCTATCGGATTGTGCCTTCTTATTTTTTATTGGTTTTGACCTTCTTGCAATTCTTATAGGATGTGTGAATAACTCAGAGCTAATATGTCTTCAGGAAGTGGAGATTTGTTTGGACTATCTTGTACTTGGGACAGGAGGTGTTGTTTGGGGATAAGCTCTCTTTTCCTCCTTTTCGTCTGATAGGATGTGATTGGATATAACTTTATATTGAGGCTAATACACCTCAGGCATTTTCTGATCTAATTCAATAGGAATACGAAGTTATTGTCTGATGCCCAAACCCGAATCTCGTTAACGGAGGGAAGCTTTCACAAGTCTGAACATATGTTTGAGAAGATTAGGTCGCGGTGGTTAGAAGTCTTTTGGGATTTGTAATTTTCTAGTTCATGATATTCTTTGGGATAACTGATGAGGGAGATGTTTCAAATTATGTTCTTCCTGTCTTTCCAGGAGACGAAGACTTGATTTGGGTGTGCTCGAGTCTGAGCAGCTTTTTACCACTGGAGAACTTGAGGTTATTTAGTTTGGCCGTTTTACGTTTTTATGCAGAGGTCGAATCACTGTTCAGTGTCTTTTGTTCTTTGCAGTAACCTCAGATCGAGTTGGGCAGTTACAGAGATTTTTAGATTTTATTTTCTTTTCTTCCGAATTAATTGAAGAGTTGTGTTTCCAATGCTACATGGATTTCTCCAACTTTTCATAAGTCTTCGATTGTTGCACGCTGGGTTCTTATCACAGTTTCATGATCTTTGGTATCCAATATCTACATCTATGAGGAATTACTTTTTAGGGTCTTCTTGATCTTGGGCGACAGGACCTTTCTTGATAAGCTCTCTTTATCTCTTGATTTGGTGTTTGCGTAATACTTAAATGAAAATCTTTCCGGCTGTCATTTTCTTTCTTAGTTCGTCTGGTAACTGCATAGCCTTTGGTTGTAGAAAGTTCGATAATTGGGAGCGGACATGTAGATTTTCTCCTTCCTAATGCAAAGGTTTTGAAGTAACATGTCTAGGCTCTTTTTTCGTTTTCCAATTATTGTTGTAATTCTCCTGATCCTAGATCTTACAATTTGATGTGGCGTTCTTGTTTATTCAAATGTAATTGGAGCTTGGATTGTGTGTATCTCCAGGTTGCATTATGCAGTTTTAGAATCAAATTCCGGGTCCTGGCAATGCAATGGTACAGGGTCTTAACTAAGGCTGATTGGATTGCATACTTTCTGTTTTTCTCTTGCTACTTCACCAACAGGATTTTGAATAGTTGACTCTTATTTTCTTTTCTCCGTATTTATTTATTTTCTTCAAAATTGTTTTCTATTACTTGACAATAAATGTAAACTATCTCTTTCAGTCTAATTTCATGAAGAAATCAGAGTTAGCATCAGTGCGGGTTTGAAATGCTTGTGCTGTTTTCTAGCTATTTGTTCTGTAGTTTTTGCTTTAGTTCATGAAGTTCTTTGGGATACTTGGTGAGGAATTGAACTCATGACCAGGTACTGAAATTGTTTTGTATACCAGCTGTGGATGCTGTTTGAAAATATGTCTCGAGAGTGCTTCTCCTATTTTCCCAATGGTGCATTCACTTCACAGGCGATCATGTTCCCCGAGCATCAAGTCTATGGCAGGTTATGAGGCATCCAACTGAGTTTACTTTGGGAGTCCTCTTTTCATTGTGCAACTAGGCTTCTAAGGGACCAGATTAATATGATGCACCTTGGGGATAACTGAACAGCTCCTTTCCTTTTGTTTGTTTAATTTTTTGCTCGGAAAATTGTGCATGTTCTTAATTCTTGTTATACTTGTTGCATGGGTTTTGGTGCAAAAATGCTTCTTAAGGCGTTGCACTCCATGAATTTTTACCAATCAGGTTTTTGTATAGAGGTGGCACGAAGTAGTTGAACTTTACTTCGACTTTGCAAATTGTGCTTGGCTTTGTGGGTTTGAGATGGAGTCTGGGCTTGTACAATGAGGAAGATTTTTGAAGTTATGTTCTTGCTATTTCCACGGGAGGTGAGAATCTGATTTGGGCAGTCTTGGACCTGATTTGTGTAGTCTTGGATCTTGATGAGTGCTCCACTCCTTTCGCTTTTTTGGTCTCTGTTTTTGGAAGATTTAATGTGATTGTAGTCCTTTTGTTTTTACTTCGTGGGTTTTCATGCGTTTTTGGAATGGCTATATTTGGTTTAGTTTTGAAAACGTTTTTTGTGTAATGATTAAGACAAAATTTTGAGATGTTTTTTTAGGTGTGAATGGTGAGGTTCACATAAATAAAATATTTGAAAAGAGAATTCTTGAAATTTATTATCTTGGAGAATGAGTAAAAAAATATGTTTGGATGAAATTTTTTGTGAGATTAGTTTTTACAAGTTTTTGTAAAAGTTTTTTTAGTTTTGGTGTTATTTTTCACAGAAATTGAGACCAATTATTAGAAAGAAAATTTTATTGAAGATTGAAATGTGGTCTAAAAAAATCATGTTTGGATTGAAAAATATTTTTAAAGTAAAAAATATTTTTAAAATCATTAACTAAAACATGGCCAATTGTTAACTTGATTGTAATCCTTGTGGTTCTTATTTCGTGGGTTTTTGTGCAAAATGCTTTGCAAGGTTTTTGTTCCAGCAAAGTAGACCCATTGGGTTTTCATCTTGGGGTGGCAAAAATTTGTACAAGTGTCCTTTTTGTTAAGGTTGGCTAGCCTAATAACTATTGGTTTAGACGGTTACTTCCACTGAGAATTGGCAAATTTTTGTGCTTGGGTTTTTGGAATTTCAGATGAAATTTGGTCTTGTCTTCCTTATGTTGAGGAAGATGTGTTCCATCTCCATGGGAGGCGGGAATTTCATTTGGGCTTTCTCGTGCCTGAGGAGCAACAGTGTTGGACACTTTGGGAATTTCATTTGGGCGTTAAATCCCTTGTCTTTTGCTTGTATTTTTTTTATAGAAGTCTCTAAAGATGTTAAACCCACACTTATCTGATTTAATTGATTTTTCTACAATAGAGCTATTTACCCAATTGGATTTTGGCAACAGTGCCATGGTGGTGAATGTTTGCTCTGGTTCTTGTTTTTATACTTGTACCTTCTCAACTCAGTAGAACTTTGGGTTATTTGTTTGGCCATTTAACGTTTTTATGCTGGTCGTTTCTGTATTCAGTGACCAATTGTTGTTTGGCAGTTATCTATAGTAGTGTTGGGCAGCTCCAGACATGTACGTGCTTGGGATCAGGTGAGAAGTATTGGTTTAGATATTTTTCCCCAACTAGGCGTTGAGGTAGCATTGAATGGTAATCCTCTTGATCCTCTATCTTACAATTTGTGTAGATGCCTCTAATTCATCTGTCATAATTGAAGCTTGGTTTGTGCAATGTTGATTCACTTTAAGAGGGGATCATGCTTGTGGGGCACTAAGTGTGTGGCAGGTTATGTGGCATCCAACCAAGTACTTGGGAGTCCTATCTTTTCCTGGTATGGGCTGTGTCAAACCTAGGCTTCTATACGACCAGCTTAATGCGATGGACCTTTGGGGGATAACTGAGAGCTGTCTTTTCTTTGTTTCATATTATGAAAACGGGTTGTGGGCTGAAAAGCTTCTTACGGTGATGGGTTCCACTAAAGCAGACCAATGAGGTATTCGTCTGGAGGCAGCACAAGTATGCGATCTGTCTCCTTTCTGTAAGGTTGGCTAGGCCTGATCATTGGCTTGTTGAATTTCACTCTGAATTTGCAAATTTATGCTTGGGTTTTGTGGATTTTAGATGGAATTGGGGCCTATCCATTCAGTATGATAGAAAGCTTAGAAATTGTGTACTTTCTATCTCGACAGAGGGAATTTGATTGGAGGTGTTCTCGTGTCTGAGTAAAAGAGTGTAGAAGAGTTTGTTAAGCCCTCGTCTCTTACTTCTATTTTGTTTAGAAGTCTGTTCAGATGTTGAAAAAGAATTTTATTCATGATATCAGTTATATACTTCATAAGCGGTTGGGTTCCAGAAAAGTAGACCAATCAGGGTTACAGCTGGAGGTGGCACAAATATTGAAATTGTCCTGTTTTGTAAGGTTGGCTGGCCTGATCACTATGTGTTTGGAAGTTCAATTTCACTTTGAATCTACAAATTGGTGCTTGTTTTTTTTTGGATTTCAGATGGAATCTGGGCATTCAGTATGATGAGGAAGATGCCTGAACAAACTCTTGTTTTGTTTTGTTTAAGTCTGTTCAGATGCCTGAACAAACTCTTGTTTCCTTATCTGAGTTGTAATTTTTTGGGTTCACTACAGCTCTTTACCACATTGGAATCTAGCAACGGTGGTGTGGTGTATATTTTCCCTGGTTCTCATTTCTTCTATACTTACAATTCCCTAACTCCAACTTAACGTTATTAGTGTGGTCATCCTGCATATCTTTATCCGTATTTGTTGTTGTTTGGCAGTTGCCTCAGATGGAGTTGGGGAGCCTCGGATGTATTTAGGTTTGGGTTTCTTTTCTTATGTGTTCTATATTGAAGGGTTGAGGTTCCAATGCTAAATGGATTTCTCCCTCGTTTAAGAAGTCTTCCAACTTTGACACCGTGCGTAAATCCATTTCATGTTTTGTTGTATCCAATATCTGCAGCTGCAAGGTAGGACATTTTAGGACTATTTGGAGGAGATTCAGACACAAGGCTGGCATTTCTAAGAAGCTTCTAAAATGACAGGATAAGTTGAAAGTCGATTGTTAGCCTGTTCCGATCCATCAATTGGGAACTCTGTAGAGGGTGATGCATTTGATTGTGTGGTCTTGCTGTTTTCTGAATAGTGCAATAGCTCCTGGGAACATGAGTTTATTCAAGCTAATTTGCTGTTTGACCTATCAGCAACCTCCGTTTCAATATTAGTTATGTCTGCAACTGCCAATTCTGTTTCTGCAGTTCTGCGAATCACTGGCAAATTTGCCTTCCTCAAGAAGGGCTCAGTTAGACGATAGACTTCTTGGAGTCGGGCGACGAGAGTTGATTGGGACCTGTTGTGATAAGCTCCGTCTCTCTCTTGATTTTGTCTCTAATAACACTTGAACGTGCATAGCCTTTTGAGCAGACATGACGAGTTTCTATATCCTTAAGTTGTGGGTCCAGGCAAAGAGCAGACAGAGTGTCTTCATCCTTAAAAGTGGTAGCCAGATAGTAACTAGCCATTGGGTGGTGTGTCTAGGCTTTTCTTTAGTTTTTCAATTATTGTGTGATTATTCTCTTCATCCTATAAATTACAATTTGCTGTGGAGTGCCCTTTAATGGTTATAATAGGAGGTTGGATTGTGTGCCCTGGTCTGATCTCAGTTATGTACTTCTTAAGCCGTTGGGTTCGTGAAAAGTTGACCAATCAGGGTTTCAGCTGGAGGTGGCACAAATATGGAAATTGTCCTTTTTTGTAAGGTTGGCTGGCCTGATCACTGTGTGTTTGAAAGTTCAATTTGACTTTGAATCTGCAAATTGGTTCTTGGTTTGTGTGGATTTCAGATGGAATCTGGGCATTCATTATACTGAGGAAGATGTTAGAAAGATGTTCTTGCTATCTCCACAAGAGTTGGGAATTTAATATGGGCATTCTTATTTCTGAGTAGTAATATCAGCCCCTCTTTTCCTTTTGTTTTGTTTTAAATAAGTCCGTTCAGATGCTGAACAAACTCTTGTTTCCTTATCTGAGTTGTAATTTTTTGGGTGCACTGCAGCTCTTTACCACATTGGAATCTAGCAACGGTGGTGTGGTGTATATTTTCCCTGGTTCTCATTTCTTCTATACTTGCACTTCCCTAACTCCAACTTAACGTTACGTGTGGTCATCCTGCATATCTTTATCCCTATTTGTTGTTGTTTGGCAGTTGCCTAAGATGGAGTTGGGGAGCCTCGGATGTATTTAGGTTTGGGTTTCTTTTCTTGTGTGTTCTATATTGAAGGATTAAGGTTCCAATGCTAAATGGATTTCTCTCTCGTTTAAGAAGTCTTCCAACTTTGACACCGTGCTTAAAACCATTTCATGATTTGTGGTATCCAATGTCTGCAGCTGCAAGGTTGGACATTTTAGGACTATTTGGAGGAGAATCAGACACAAGGCCGACATTTCTAAGAAGCTTCTAAAATGACAGGATAAGTGTTAGCCTGTTCTGATCCATCAATTGGGAACTCTGTAGAGGGTGATGCATTTGATTGTGTGGTCTTGCTGTTATCTGAATGGTGCAATAGCTCCTGGGAACATAAGTTTATTCAGGCTAATTTGTTGTTTGACCTATCAGCAACCTCCGTTTCAATATTAGTTATGTCTGCAACTGCCAATTCTGTTTCTGCAGTTCTGCGAATCACTGCAAATTTGCCTTACTCAAGAAGTGCTCAGTCAGACGATAGACTTCTCGGAGTCGGGCAACCGAGTTGATTGGGACCTGTTGTGATAAGCTCCGTCTCTCTCTTGATTTAGTCTCTTCTAACACTTGAACGTGCATAGCC
The DNA here is from genome assembly GCA_963930655.1 of Myrica gale. NCBI lineage: Eukaryota > Viridiplantae > Streptophyta > Magnoliopsida > Fagales > Myricaceae > Myrica > Myrica gale. Next base: position 5,465,747 of record OZ005599.1, read on the forward strand.
TTTTGAGCAGACATGAGGAGTTTTTATATCCTTAAGTTGCGGGTCCAGGCAAAGAGCAGACATGAAGAGTGTCTTCATCCTTAAAAGTGGTAGCCAGATAGTAACTAGCCATTGGGTGGTGTGTCTGGGCTTTTCTTTAGTTTTTCAATTATTGTGTGATTATTCTCTTCATCCTATAAATTACAATTTGCTTTGGAGTGACCTTTAATGGTTATAATAGGAGGTTGGATTGTGTGCCCTGATCTGATCTCAGTTATGTACTTCTTAAGCCGTTGGGTTCCTGAAAAGTTGACCAATCAGGGTTTCAGCTGGAGGTGGCACAAATATGGAAATTGTCCTTTTTTGTAAGGTTGGCTGGCCTGATCACTGTGTGTTTGAAAGTTCAATTTGACTTTGAATCTGCAAATTGGTTCTTGGTTTGTGTGGATTTCAGATGGAATCTGGGCATTCATTATACCGAGGAAGATGTTAGAAAGATGTTCGTGCTATCTCCACAAGAGTTGGGAATTTAATATGGGCATTCTTATGTCTGATTAGTAATATCAGCCCCCCTTTTCCTTTTGTTTTGTTTTAAATAAGTCCGTTCAGATGCTGAACAAACTCTTGTTTCCTTATCCGAGTTGTAATTTTTTGGGTGCACTACAGCTCTTTACCACATTGGAATCTAGCAATGGTGGTGTGGTGTATATTTTCCCTGGTTCTCATTTCTTCTATACTTGCACTTCCCTAACTCCAACTTAACGTTACGTGTGGTCATCCTGCATATCTTTATCCCTATTTGTTGTTGTTTGGCAGTTGCCTAAGATGGAGTTGGGGAGCCTCGGATGTATTTAGGTTTGGGTTTCTTTTCTTTTGTGTTCTATATTGAAGGGTTAAGGTTCCAATGCTAAATGGATTTCTCCCTCGTTTAAGAAAGTCTTCCAACTTTGACACCGTGCTTAAAACCATTTCATGATTTGTGGTATCCAATGTCTGCAGCTGCAAGGTTGGACATTTTAGGACTATTTGGAGGAGAATCAGACACAAGGCCGACATTTCTAAGAAGCTTCTAAAATGACAGGATAAGTTGAAAGTCGATTGGTAGTCTGTTCTGATCCAATAAATTGGGAACTCTGTAGAGGGTGGTGCATTTGATTGTGTCGTCTTGTTGTTTTCTGAATGGTGTAATAGCTCCTGGGAACATATGTTTATTCAGGCTAATTTGACCCCCCTTTCAATATTAGTTATGTCTGCAACTGCCAATTCTGTTCCTGCAGTTCTGCGAATCACTGGCAAATTTGCCTTCCTAAAGAAGTGCTCAGTCATACTATAAAGACTTCTTGGAGTCGGGCGACGAGAGTTGATTGGGACTTGTTGTGATAAGCTCCGTCTCTCTTGATTTAGTCTCTTCTAACACTTGAACGTGCATAGCCTTTGGAGCAGACATGAGGAGTTTCTATATGCTTGAAGTTGTGGGTCCAGGCAAAGAGCAGACATGAAGAATATCTTCATCCTTAAAAGTGGTAGCCAGATATATCCGTTAACTAGCCATTGGGTGGTGTGTCTAGGCTTTTCTTTAGTTTTCCAATTATTGTGTATTTTTCTCTTCATCCTATAAATTACAATTTGCTGTGGAGTGGCCTTTCATGTGTTATATTGGGAGGTTGGATTGTGTGCCCTGATCTGATCTCAGTTATGTACTTTTTAAGCGGTTGGGTTCCAGAAAAGTTGACCAATCATTGTTTCTTCTGGAGGTGGCACAAATATGGAAATTGTCCTTTTTGTAAGGTTGGCTGGCCATATCATTGTGTTTGGAAGTTCAATTTCACTTTGAATCTGCAAATTGGTTCTTGGTTTGTGTGGATTTCAGATGGAATCTGGGCATTCAGTATGATGAGGAAGATGTTAGAAATATGTTCTTGCCATCTCCACAGGAGGTGGGAATTTATGGGCGTTCTTATTTCTGAGTAGTATCTGTTAGTCCCTCCTCTTTTCCATTTGTTTTGTTTATAATTGTTCAGATGAATGAACAAACTCTGTTCCTTATCTGAGTTGTAATTTTTTGTGCACTACAGATCTTTACCACGTTGGAGTCTAGCTACGGTGGTGTGGTGTATATTTTCCCTGGTTCTAATTTCTTCTATACGTGCACTTCCCTAACTCCAGCTTAACGTTATTAGTGTGGTCATCCTGCATATCTTTATCCCTACTTGTTGTTGTTTGGCAGTTGCCTAAGATGGAGTTGGGGAGCCTCGGATGTATTTAGGTTTGGGTTTCTTTTCTTGTGTTCTATATTGAAGGGTTAAGGTTCCAATGCTAAATGGATTTCTCCCTCGTTTAAGAAGTCTTCCAACTTTGACACTGTGCTTAAAACCATTTCATGTTTTGTGTTATCCAATATCTGCAGCTGCAAGGTAGGACATTCTAGGACTAATTGGAGGAGAATCAGACACAAGACCGGCATTTCTTAGAAGCTTCTAAACTGACAGGATAAGTTGAAAGTCGATTGGTAGCCTGTTCTTATCCATCAATTGGGAACTCTGTAGAGGGTGTTAAATTTGATTGTGTGGTCTTGCTGTTATCTGAATGGTGCAATAGCTCCTGGGAACATAAGTTTATTCAGGCTAATTTGCTGTTTGACCTATAAGCAACCTCCGTTTCAATATTAGTTATGTCTGCAACTGCCAATTCTGTTTCTGCAGTTCTGCGAATCACTGGCAAATTTGCCTTTCTCAAGAAGTGCTCAGTCAGACGATAAAAGACTTCTTGGAGTCGGGCGACGTGAGTTGATTGGGACCTGTTGTGATAAGCTCCGTCTCTCTCTGATTTTGTCTCTTCTAACACTTGAACGTGCATAGCCTTTTGAGCAGACATGAGGAGTTTATATATCCTTAAGTTGTGGGTCCAGGCAATGAGCAGACAGAGTGTCTTCATCCTTAAAAGTGGTAGCCAGATAGTAACTAGCCATTGGGTGGTGTCTAGGCTTTTCTTTAGTTTTTCAATTATTGTGTGATTATTCTCTTCATCCTATAAATTACAATTTGCTGTGGAGTGCCCTTTAATGGTTATAATAGGAGGTTGGATTGTGTGCCCTGATCTGATCTCAGTTATGTACTTCTTAAGCCGTTGGGTTCGTGAAAAGTTGACCAATCAGGGTTTCAGCTGGAGGTGGCACAAATATGGAAATTGTCCTTTTTTGGAAGGTTTGGTTGGCCTGATCACTGTGTGTTTGAAAGTTCAATTTGACTTTGAATCTGCAAATTGGTTCTTGGTTTGTGTGGATTTCAGATGGAATCTGGGCATTCATTATACTGAGGAAGATGTTAGAAAGATGTTCTTGCTATCTCCACAATAGTTGGGAATTTAATATGGGCATTCTTATGTCTGAGTAGTAATATCAGCCCTCTTTTCCTTTTGTTTTGTTTTAAATAAGTCTGTTCAGTTGTTTAACAAACTCTTGTTTCCTTATATGAGTTGTAATTTTTTGTTTGCACTACTGCTCTTTGCCACATTGGTATCTAGCAACGTTGGTGTGGTGTATATTTTCCCTGGTTCTCATTTCTTCTATACTTGCACTTCCCCAGCTCCTTACAACTTGAGGTTATTAGTGTGGTCTGCAATTTTTTTGGAGTCAAATCTTTAGTCCTCTTTGTCGTTGTTTGGCAGTTGTCTCCGATGGAGTTGGGGAGCCTCGGATGTATTTAGGTTTGGGTTTCTTTTCTTGTGTGTTCTATATTGAAGGGTTAAGGTTCCAATGCTAAATGGATTTCTCCCTCGTTTAAGAAGTCTTCCAATATTGACACCGTGCTTAAAATTTATTTCATGTTTATTGGTATGCAATATCTTCTGCTGCAAGGTAGGACATTTTAGGGTTCTTGGAGTCGGGCAACGAGAGTTGATTGGGACCTGTTGTGATAAGCTCCCTCTCTCTTGATTTAGTCTCTTCTAACGCTTGAACATAGCCTTTGGAACTGACATGAAGACTTTCTACATCCTTAAGTTACGGGTCCTGCCATAAAGCAGACATGATGAGTATCTTCATTTTTTAGAAGTGGTAGCCAGATATTTTCTGTAACTAGCACATGGATTTATGTCTTTCAGTTATGTAGGGGTGAGGACAAGTGTTCCAGTTATAAGCTTGTGTTTTTCCTTTCCATTGGGGATTTCTTTTTGTAGTAATAGCACATGGCATAGTTTTTTTTTTTTCTTTTTTTTTGATAAAAACACATGGCTTAGTTTGTATAATAGGCATCCAGTTGTTGAATGATCAAAAATTCCAGTATAATTTTGTGAGGTTTGGATACATAGCTAGGATTTCATGGGTGCAAGATCTTCGCTTCTCGTTTTGGATACATAGCATACCATTGGATGTTGGTTTTTAATTTCTTGCACTTCTGATAGGATTTGAAATGAAAAATCTAATGCTAATTTGGAGTTGCCTTCCATGTACTTGGTAAATGGAGTATGGTTTGGGGATAAGCTCTCTTTTTCCCTGTGGACCTCTCTCTTCTTTTCTTATTTTTTTCCCTCCTTGACAATTGGGCCTGTGACCTCTTTTCTTAGCATCCGGTTCTTAAGAGGGTTGGAGCTTGGAAGGTCCGGCATGATTTGCAAATCAAAATGGAATGCAATCAGTTGATTTTGGGCAGTAAATCATCAGTTTGTCACTGTAGTATGGTTGGTCAAGGAGAATACGTGTTTAGCTTCTGTGCATGTTATTTGTATGAGCTGACCATTACGATGTGGAAGGTGTCTGAAATCATGTGCTTGCCATGTCCTCAGGAGGGGAAATTTAATTTTGGCTTCTCATGTTTGAGCATCTGATTTTGTTTGTTCTCCATCTTTTCCTTGTATGATACTGCAGTGCCTGGTTGGATGGAAGAAAGAAATCTTGTTCATCATCTGAGTTTTCTAATCGATTTTGGTGCTCTATTACTACATTGGAATCCAGCAAAGGTGCTTCTGTGGTGTGTTTGTGCTGGTTCTTATTTTTAAATGAAACTGCTTGGACTCCTTATTAGAACTTGAGATAATTTGGCAGTTATCTAAGATAGAATTGGGCAGCTTCAGAGATTTGTAGGTTTGGGTTTCTTTTCTTCTGCACTTTATATGGAAGAGTTAAGGTTCCTATGTTCAGCATTTTTGGTATCAAGTATCTACAGCTATGAATTTGATGCTAACATGACTACAGGAAGAACTGTTTAGGGCTTTCTTGGACTTGGATGACGAGGGTTGATGGGACTGTCGCGATAAGTTTAGCAATGATTTGCTTTTAGCTTCATAACTTTGGTTCTTGCAAGTGTTATATAGAGGAACGGACTGGTAGCTTTTCTTCTCCTTAAAAGTGTTATTGCTAACTATGTTAGCGATACATGTTTGGGCTTTTCTTTGGTTTATTCCAGTTACTGTGGTAATTCCTTCAATTTGATATAGAGATGTCTTTGAGATGTGTGATAATTGGAGCTTGGATTGTGTGTATTGTCAGGTTGCATTTACATGGTTGAAAGATAAATTTCGGTGTCTCAAGCAACAACATGGAATGCTTTTTTAACTCGGGCTCGTTCCTTTTTTCATTCTCTGTTTTCTCTTGTTTTTCTATCCAACTCACGTTACCTGGGAAGTGATCCTTTCTTCCAAGTGGATTCGCAGCCTCCTCCTTGGCCCAATAAATTAAATTGGCTTTTTGATTAATTCAGGTGCAGCAAAGCCAAGTCAATTAAGGGAAGGAGGGCTTACTTCTCCTGATGTTGAGTCTCTTTCTATTCAAATTTAGTTATGCTAATGGACCAGGAAAAGTTTTCAGATGACATGGACCCCAGGAGAGTAGCGACATCCTTGAATTTGTTTATACGGGTTGTGGGGTCTCAGGCATCGCAAACGGTTTTGCAGTCGGGCTCAATACTTTTATTTTCTGTTTTGTCCTGCTTCTTGATGTGGGTGTCAAGCATCGCAATGGATCCGGGTTCTATTTTTCCTCTGCTTTCTCATGCTTCTCAATCTTGAATAGTTTCGCCCTTTTTTTCCCTCTTTGTTTTCCTTTTTCAGTGGCTTCTTTTTGTATTTGAAGGGTTTTGGTGGGGAAAAATGATTCTTCAAGCGTTGGGTTCCACCAAAGTAGACCAATCGGGTTTTCATCTGAAGGCGGCACAATGTGTAAACTGTCCTTTTTTCACAAGGTTGGCTGGCTTTCTAAATGGCAGGGCTCTGCAGATTTCTTCTTCTGCATCTATGTCTATTACAAATTAGGGATTCATATCTTGGTGCACCAGTATTACTGTGATTAGTTGTCATTGGGCACTGGGCAGGTATGGAAGATAGAGTTGGATGCTCTCCAAATCCCATAAAAGCATAGGTGTGGGTTTCTTTCCTTATCCGTTAAAAAGTCTTACATTGTTCAGTCACTACATGGGCATCTCGTGTTATTGCTGATTTACGTTACAGGAGTTGGGAGTTCAGGATATGACGGAAGAATTTTGATTAGGGCTTTACCGTGTTGGTGTGACTAACAGATCACACTCCATGTAATATGCTTGTTCTTTTTGTTTGCTTCTTCTACCCATAATGAAATCTTTGTTCTTGTTTTAACAAGACTTGGGCCTGTGATATCTTTTGTTGGCATTCCAGTTTGGTTATAAATCCCTGTATTTGTAAGCTTTTGGGATTTTGGTTGCCTGGGGAGGTGCTTGGTTTTGGTGAAGGTTTTCTAAACGTTGTTGCTCATTCGATGGAACATCTTACTCTACAGATTAGCATTACTTCCAATAAGTTATTTTTGTCGGGGAAACTTTTCTTTGTTGATGTGGATAATTTTTTTGTTGATGGAGAAGTTTTTCCCCCCTCTTAACAATTGGACCTGTGACCTTTATTCTTTAACCTTACTGGTTGAAGGTGAGCAGTAAGTCATCGGAGTTTGTTACTCGATTATGGTTTGGTCAAGGGGATTCTTGTGTTTGAGCAGCAGTTTGTTGATTCTGTCCCTTCCTGGTATGTTGCTGAGAAGTCTGGTCGGATCTAAAACAGAATATTGTTCCTTTTCTGATCGATTTTGGTGCACTACAGCTTTTTACTAGTGTGGTGTATTTGTCCTGGTTCGTTTTGTAGCTGCACTTTCATTATTGTTGTTTGGCAGTTCCGGAGATTTAGATGTTTTGGTTACTACTCTATGGCAGGAGTTAAAGGTTCCAATTTTTCCATCTGTTGGCTTGTACCGGGTTTTATTCTTCACGGTATCCAATATCTGTAGCTATGAGTGCTAATACAATTACAGGAAAAACTTTTAGGGGTTCCTTGGACTTGAGTGGTGTTCCTCTCTCTCTATTTAATCTCTCAAGGTAATCGTTCCAGTTGTATGATTTGCCTTCGTAATGCTTGTTTAGTAACTACATAGCCTTTGGTTCTGGGAATTAGAGGTTGGAACAGGTAGATTTTCTTATTCCTTGAAGTACAAGATCAAAGATAATGACCAAATTTTTTGTTTCCATTGTGTTTTGGGAGGTTGCATTTTCTGGGTTCTTATATGTATCTTTACACCTCCTGCTTAATCATACACTTCTGAATAGTTTTGCTTTTCCTTCATTTTTTTTTCTTTCAAAGTTTATCATTGTACTTTACGAGAAACCTGAATAGGAGCTGTCTCTCTCATGGGTTTTGCCCTTCCAAGCAATGCGAGTTCTCCATCCTAGGATATTCTTTAGTTATTTTCTTGCTGCTGGCCTGTTAGTATTTCTGGGTATATGATTAGTTCCTGAAATTCTTTGGGGGTACTTGGTGAGGAGTTCGTTATAGGAGTAGTTAGTGAATTTTTGAACTGCGGGACATCTTATGGTTTGCTGATTTGTGGTACCATAATGTCTAGACAATTTAATTGCTTGTATGGTTACCCATATAGTTTTGATTGCGGCTTTCTTTCAGTGGGCTGACTATTTTGTTATCTGCTTAAATGCTTCTGTTCTTCCAAAATGGAATTTCGTTCTGTTAACACTTGGTCGTGTTATATGGTTCTTGTCTTGGACATTCGGTGTACGAGGATTTTGGGCATTCTCTGTTGGTCCCGTTCCAGTTTAGTCTTGCGATGGCATTTATTGTTCCAGTGAAGCTTGGGCAAAATTTTATTCCTTGTCTAAACTACTACTTAGGGGTTTTGATGCGCAACTACTAAATGTGTTTGGTCCAGCGAATTCTTTTGATTGAGTTGATTTTTCAAAAATCACTAATTTTTCGTGAAATCGGTTAAAATTTCAATACCTCAAATTTACAACCAATATTTTGTACAACATTAATGATTTTTTAAATTAAAAATATTATTTCGTTTCATATTTTTTAAAAATTTAATGCATTAAGAAAAAAATTTAAAAACAATAAAAATGAAATGACAAAAAAATAAAAAATTGGAAGGTGCAAAAATATAGGAAGATATGAAAATTATATTTAAACAAAACAGTAAATTATTAAAAAAAATTGTTTTAAATCTATTTAATTTAATTTATTTATTTTATGAATATTTTTGAGTTTTTTTTAATCATGATATTAATTTTAAGGGTAAGTACCTATTTGGTCTCTATTATTTTGATCTATTTATTTGATACAGTCCACTCACCAAAAAGAGAGACCCCGTGAAAGAAGTCCATAAGAGAAATCGCGGCCCCTCTGCCCAAGCCTGAAGGATCCATAGGCCGGGAATGGTAGGCTTGCAAGTAGGGTCACCTGCATAGCCAAGCCCCATAGCCCAAAAGAACCTTCGCTCGCATAACCAATCAGAGCTTCCGCATGGGACCTTCCCCTTACAGAAAAAAAAATATCGTTCAGGAGTACTTTTTTCTCCACCTACTTCTAGTCAAAGATCAACCAACTAAAAATGAGGTCCTCCCTTAGGGCATGGGGAGCCAGGTACGTCACGTTGAATTTACTTCCAAACTTATATTCTCCAAACACTAATTTAAGCATCGGAGGCTCACCCCCATGGGGAAGCTCAGCTCATTTTGTCTCTCGCAGAATTGATAACTAGAAAGAAGGTTTGATAGCGGCTCATTACTCATAGCTTGGTCATATTTGACACCATCACAATTGATTATTGGAATTTGAGTTTTCACTATTTGTCGAAACTAGTTATCTCATGCTTTTCATTTAGGCACGGTCTTTGCAAAAATATTCTAGAATATAATATGATTCAACAAATGTATAAAACAAATATTCAAAATCTTAAAAATTCATACACAAACACCAATACTTATTGGGTTAATGATCATTTTGGTCCTTGGATTTTATACAATTTTTTAAAAGGTTTAATGGTCCATGCGGTTTATGCCATTTATCGATTTGGTTTTTGGGTTTTCAATTTGATCACATAAGTCCTTAGGTTATCCTCATTTATCGATTTGATTTTTCTGTCTAATTTTATTTTCTCCGTGCATAGTTAGCTAACGGTGGGTTACGTCGCTACCAATAACATCGCGACACCTGTTTGTTTTTTTTTAAAAAAAAAAACTCACGTCCACCTAGAATATTTGTAAAAAAAACGAACGAGAAACACTCCCATTCACACGACGAAGGGAGCCCAGATCTGGGCTCCCTGTCACCAGGGTGGGCGGCTCCCCTTGGCTCCCTGTCGCCGGGGCGGCTTATGCCGCGTGGGCGGGGGAGCCGCGAGGGGTGGGCGCTGCAAGGGAGCCAGATCTGTGCTCCCTGTTGCCAGGGTGGGTGGCTCCCGGCCACCCCTGAGCAGGGGAGCCTAGATCTTTGGGGTCTCCCCCGTTCGATTTTTTTTTACGAATATGCCAAGTCGATATTTTTTTAAAATAAAACACGTCCGATGTTATTGGTGGTGATGTGACCCACCGTTAGCTGACTGTGCACGGAAGAGACGGAAGCACCAAATCGATAAATGAGGATAACCTAAGGACTTATGTGACAAAATTGAAAACTCAGGGACCAAATCGATAAAGGATATAAAATCTAGGGACCAAAAATCTTTTTTAAAATGGTCCTTGGGTTTCAAATTTGCTCAAATCAGTTCTTATTGTTGTTTGTTGATTTAATCCTTCCGTCCAATTTCGTTCGTTACATGCACGGTCAGCTAATGACGCACGTCACTCTCAATAAGATCATGCCATATCAAACTTTAAAAAAAAAAAATCACAAAGGGCATACACGCGACATTTTAAAAAAACCTGTACAGGGAGGGATGGAGTCGGGAGCCACCCCTTGCAAGGGAACCCAGATCTAGGCTTCCCGTCGCAGGGGTGGGTGGCTCTCGGCCACCACTTGTCCAGCCATGAAGGACTGACAGCGAGCCACCTTATTTGGTGGACTTCGCTCAGTGGCTCACAACCACCGGTATATTTTTCTAAATTAAAAGTTGGCGACTTTATTTGTTTTCCAATTTTTTTTGTTACAATTCAATTTACTCTTGCTTTCTTTTATGTGGTATGTTGTGGTTAACTGCCGAACCATCTTTTTAGGTTTATATATATTATAGATAAATTCACTTTTTTGGCATTTAAATTTGATACAAAATAATTAATTCATGTAGTGTACATGTGTCAGGTTATGATTGGAGTTAATAATGCACAGTTAATCTAGTGAATGAAAGCCTAAATATAGGGGACTATGTAATTAAACGGTGAAAACTCAGGGACTATTTATGGGATGTTCGTTTTGTAAAGATTTTTAAGATTTTAATAGAATTTTGAATATTTATGTAGATTGGAGTTTTATAGGTTTTTTGTAAAAGTTAGTGAAATGTTTTAAAGATATTTAATTTTTGTTGAAGTTTGTAAAAAGTTGTAGAGAGATGAATTGATGTTGTTGTCTAATAAAAAAATATTGGAGTTAAGTGAAAAAGTATGGAGAAGAAATATTTGTTATAATTTTTTTAAAAAAAATTATTGGAGTTTGTGTGAAAAGTTGTTGGAGTTTGTGTAAAAAGTATTGGTGTTTATGTATGGATTTTTGAGATTTTGGATGTTCGTTTTATACATTTGTTGAATCCTATAGTATTCTATAATATTTTTGTAAACGAACATGCTCTTATAGTCTTATAGTTTTACTGTAATGGCAAAAGACTGCAATATAAAAAGATTTAATGTGCCTCATTTATTTTGTACAAGAAATGGCAGTGCTTCAGCTAATTCCGTATTATATTTACAATGGAGGGTCGAGATTAAACAATTCGAGATTTTAGTTTGGATAAATATGTTTTGGACCCTTTAATTTTGGGGTGAGGGTCTGCTGCAGTTCGGGTGATCGCGGGACCCACGCTCGACCCTCACAATTGCAGCAAATCCTCGCCCTTAACTTTGGAAGTTTTGATACTTTACGCTTTGAATTATTATTTTTATTATATTTTACTCATATACTAACATTTTGCACTTTGTTATTTTTTTATGAATTTGAAATGACAATTGTATCTCCAAGAATATCTCCATCTATAAAAAAAATTGGGGAACATCATAGTACACCTTCTATCTATTTGCAAAAATCAATCAGCTCTCCTAAAGTTTTGTTGTTTTCATGCACACCAATGATGAACAATATACGAAAAATGAAGAAAGAGAGAAAAAAGGTGAGAGGATTGAGACAGATTTAACGTGGTTCGGCAATATGCCTACTTCCACAGGAGAGAGCGACCAAAGATTTTACTATCTTGAATAATTCTTGGGTTACATCATAGACTGACTATTTATAAGACACTTCAAACCAAACTTATTAAAACTCAAATACTCGGATATCCAATTAGAAATTAAATACTTGAATATCCTAATAAAACTCAAATACTCTATTAGAACTCAACTATTTGGATATCCTAAAAATAGGAGTTATCTTTATCCAGCAATCTCTGGCGAATATTGCCCCTTAGGAGAAAATCAAACAAGTTTCCGCCTCTACCTGGAACTAATAGGTTAGAAACACCTCCTCTCTCTAGCACTTGGAGATATTTATCAAGTCCAAGCAATGCTTGAACTTATCTGTGATAATTTGCTTAGTCAACATGTCTGCTACATTCTCATAGGTGTGAACTTTCTCCAACAATAATTCACCAGAAGCAACCAACTCTCTGATCTTGTGAAACCTCACATCAATATGCTTGGTTCTTGCATGATACACATGGTTCTTCGCCAAATAAACTCTGACTATCATAATGCAATTGAACTCTACATTGATGTGCGTTCAGCTCCTTGACTAGCCTTGTAAGCCTTAAAGCTTCCTTAGCAGCCTCAACGACTGTTGTGGACAATGCAATAACGGATTGAATTATGGACTTCCAACAAATAGACCCTCATGCAAGAGTAAACATATAACCTGTACTCGATTTTTTGTCATCCAAGTCACTAGCATAATCTACATCCACATATCCCACAACTGACAGATCGCTCTGCTGTCTTCCAGACATAATGTCATAATCTATAGTACCCCTAAAATATCTGAAAATCCACTTGACTGCATTTCAATGCTGTCACTAGCATAATCTGCATCCACATATTCCACAAACTGGCATATGGGACCTTTGACATGTCTTCAGTTTCTTCAATTGTCTTCGGGCACTGTGAGGTAGACAAACGAAAATGATTCGTCAAAGGTGTACTAACTGGTTTTGCATTCCCCATGCTGAACCTTTCCAACACTTTCTCCACATAGCCGGCTTGAGATAACCATAATTTCTTGGTATCTCCGTCCCTGCGAATCTCCATCCCAAGAATCTTATTGGCTGCGCTCAAATCCTTCACGTCAAATTCTCTACTTAACAAGGACTTTGGTTTGTTGACTTCCTTTATACTCTTAGTCGCAATAAGAATATCATCCACATATAGTAACATAAAAATTAATGAACCGTCATCAAAGCTCTTAACATATACACAACATTCATACTATCATCTCTGGTAGCCAATTCTGATCATGTATGAGTCAAATCGCTTATACCACTGCCTCAAAGATTGCTTCAATCTATAAAGTGACTTCTTCAATTTACAGACTAAGTTCTCTTGTCCAGGTTGACTAAACCCTTTTGGCTGCTCAGTGCAAATTTGCTTTTATAAATCACCATGTAGAAAAGCTGTCTTCACATCCATTTGCTCCAAAGCCATGTCATAGTGAGCTACCAATGCCAACACTGCCTTGATAGAAGTGTGTCTGACAACCGGGGAGAAAATTTTGTCATAAACAAACCATTTCCTCTGCGAGTATACTTTTGCTATCAAGCGAGCCTTGAACCTTTCCCCCTTTTTCTGAATACATTAATTTCATATGAGGTTCATGTGGGATACAATCCCGAATGGTATTTAAAGGACAATTTTTAATAAATCCATGAAATTATTATTTTTCCTTCCTTAATAGACTTATCAATTTCCAATAAAAGTTTCTGCTAAACGCAACTTATCTGGTTATGAGAAGATTAGTTCGTGTCGTAATCTCCGCTTGTGTGCATTCCATTACTATAGGAGAGCCTATAGAGGGTATGTACGAGCACAGAACGTGACAGAAGTGGACGCAACTTACCTCATTAATCTGCAACTGAGATTTCCGAATCGATTAGAGAGAATTCCAGGATGATGCAGGTGATCTGTTTTTCTCGTCAAAAAACGAAAACAAAGCAGGAGAAATTCGATCGACACATATGTTGTCTTGGAGGACAGCACGGCCCAAGATGTCCTGAAGAGGATCTTTCTCTGCTTCAGCGTGTATATGTTACTACCTTCAACTTTTTGTATTGGTATCACACTTTAATTCTTTCTGGACAGAAAGAGAGTCCAAAATGTAGAAATATTCAAACGAAGGTAGATCGTGCTTGTACTGCTCATGTAAAATAAGACAATTCGAGTTATGCCTTTGACCTATCTCTAGTTGTGACTTTGATCGAGTGCTTTTTTTTCCTAGTTATGACAATAAAATTTTTGTTGAACGTACTGTAAATTCTATTGGGATTACTTATAAAAAATTTTATTAGGATTAGTGAAAATATTATTGGAGTTTGTAAAAATATATTGAAGTTTGTAAAAAGTTGTTGGAATTTTTTAAAAATTTATTGTAGTTTGTAAAAAGATATTGGAATTGGTGAAAAAATCAGTTATAATTTTTTTTTTTTTAAAAAAATCATTGACATTCAAACATAGGCTTAGTAGTGCACAAGTAGTTGGACAATGTCTCATCCTTATGACGTAACACATGGAATAAGTTTTTCACTTCTCACATAATTTCTTGGCTGCCTTATATAATCGGGAGAAAGATAAATACAATAACTATTAAATGTACAATAAATATTCTAGGACAAGTATCTGAACATTAATGCATACAATATTAGAGAAGGTAAGATACACTTGGAAGTATTTACCTCTTTCCTAATTGCACTATGCTATTGGACAGTGAATTGTAGATAATTATTCTAGGCAAAGAAAGGAATAATTCAAGCACATACGATTCGTACGACTACCGTCGCGGATGGTCGGCTGGCTGTTGGAATTATCCGCCCGGGCTTGGGCCGGTGATTGATCAAGGTCTATTCGACCCGAAGATCCAACATTTGACCCCGAAACTATGATCGCCACCGAGACACTTTGTCCACATGCACACCTATATATGTTTTGAGGATAGCAATTATTTTCCTCGCTGGAATTTCTCGTCTGAATCCGAGACAAGAAAGATTGTGGTCTGATCAATGGCGAAATCAAGCGCAGACGACGAGGAGCTGAGGCGAGCCTGTGAGGCCGCTATCGAGGGCACTAAGCAGAAGATCGTGATGTCGATCCGTGTGGCCAAGAGCCGCGGGATCTGGGGCAAATCCGGCAAATTAGGCCGTCATATGGCCAAGCCTAGGGTTCTTGCTCTCTCCAGTTCGTGTTTCTGTCTTCCTTTCCACTTAGTGTACCGAATTTCATGTTCTGGCTTATGTTACTTCCCTCACTTGTCAGTTTTTTTTTTCCCAATTAGGAAGTAGCTTCTTGTCCCGGGAATGTTGAAAGCGAACAACGAAGTTGAGAGAAACACTATAATGTTACTTAAGTACTTTAAGGCAGAAGTAAATCCTTCCCAAGGAAAATGTTGCGCTAGGTACTCATCAAAGATGGAAATAAAGAAGTTAAGCATATGCAACATTTTTAGTATTTGTAGACAACACAGAAGTTTAGCATGGTTTTTTAAATAGGAGTGATTTGACCTTTCTATGTTGACTATCCCTGTTGTTCAAAGTGCTCACATGCTTCTGTAAGGTGTGGTGAGTTTTTGACGTACATGCCCACAATGGAGGAATGGAAAGTCTGAGGTCTACATATGTTCACACATGAATCAACATAGAGATATTTCGTTTACCATTTATTAAATTGATTTTTTATATTGGTTTTCGGTATTTAATTTGTGGCACTGTTAATGAATTTGTGTGCTTTATGCAGCAAAAGCAAAAGGTCAGCGGACAAAAGCTTTTCTTCGAGTCTTAAAATATTCAAATGGAGGAGTTCTTGAGGTACTTGTCGAATTTCTTTTCATTTTATTCGTTTTGAAAATTGTTCAATATGTGTTTAGCTCTATAGATTCAAAAGAGGCAAAGACCAACTAATAAGCAGAACACAAGCCCGAAGTCTCAATATACATGTCATCCTTGCCATGACCTGTCAGCTACTTTTTCCTTCTGATTCTGGCTCCACCAACTCCTAGGCCGTGTGATCGAAAAAATGGTAAAAGATAATAAGCATTGGCGATAAAAAGAAATTTGACCTGTCAGCCAATTTGTCCTCATGATTCTGGCTCTGCCTAATCCTAGGTCTGTGTGATCTAACAAATGGGAAAAGATAATAAGCATTGGTGATAAAAAGAAATCTATTCACTCAACAAAATATAATGAGAGGGACTAAAATCCTTGGATTGCCAAAATTCAATAGGATTATCAGCAGTGGTGATTTGCATGACGTCCTACCTATTCTTGACTGTCTATTCAATTGTACTTTTTTGCCAATCAGCTTTTTGAGTTAAATTTTTGGGATATTTTTGCACTTTCAGCCTGCAAAGTTGTACAAGTTAAAGCATCTGACAAAGATGGAGGTTATAGCAAATGATCCCAGTGGATGTACGTTTACACTGGTAATGTGGAGTCTCTGATTTATCTTTGGGACTGCTCTATGTTACATGTGGATTCCAATTGTATAGACTGCCGTGTGGAAAATGGGTTTGAGAAGATGCATTTATCATTTGAGCAAAATGAGATGCAACCTTTTTGTTGAAAGCCCTGAAGATTAACTTTTCTTTTTAATCTTGTATTTACCTAAAATAATCCTGTATTCATGGACGCATTATTTTCCTTTCGCTTCTGACTGAGCTTCTTATAGGGTTTCGATAACCTTAGGAGCCAGAGTGTTGCTCCACCTCAGTGGACCATGCGGAATGTTGATGACAGGTAATTTGATGGGAGCGATATATAATAAAAGATTTCATTCTTTTCTTGTCACCACGTTGTTGTGTAAAAAGATCGTATTTAGTTTCTGATTCTCTGCCTGCAATTTTAACCTTTTCTTGTAGGAACCGCCTTTTACTGTGTATTTTAAATATCTGCAAAGATATGCTGGGTCGTCTTCCCAAACTTGTGGGTATAGATTTTGTGGAGATGGCTCTTTGGGAAAAGGTGTGTTACAACTTCAATCTGTAAAACCTGGCTAACTGAAGTATTATTCTCTGATATGGATTTTCAAAGTCAGAAAAGTTGAATTTATTTCATTTTCCTGCGGAATAGGAAAATACACCCTCAGTTAGTACTCAAAGGAACCTACAGGATGGGCCTGTTGCAGAAACAGTGACTGAAAGTGCCTTGAAAGTGACTGTTGAAAAAGAACTTGTCTCTCAGGCTGAGGAGGAGGATATGGAGGCTCTATTGGGCACGTATGTTTTTTGCTACTATTTAGCTTCTTCTATTGTTGTTTGGTTAAGTAGAGTGTGAATGGAAGATAGTGGACAAAGATAGATTTCTTTGATTTTGTCGAGATTTGTACTAACAATACTAGCGAGAAATTCTTCACTGGTTTATGAACTGCGAGTTCAAGCTAAAACAGTTGGTTAAGGAGTATATTTTGACTTCAGTTTTTCATTCTCTGCCCAGAGGTTCTTCATGATTTCCTGAAACTGATGTATGAAACTGAGTTTGAGATGTATGAGCTAGCTAGGGTCTGCATTGATGCAAACTAGGGTCTAATGAACTTGTAGGAAGACTCCATTGCAATCTCTATCCTTCTGGTATAATGAACTTGTAGGAAGACTCCATTGCAATCTCTACTTTAAAATATTTTCCCCAATGTTCTTATTTGAGTTCTCGAAGGTGTGGTGCCTTCGACTTATATACTATTCCATCTTCATTTGTTTAAAGACTGTACTTTGAACTTGTAGTGATTGCTGCCTTGTCATGCAGAGATGGGCCCTTGTATGAGGCTGCTTGCTTTTCTTATTAGATTTGATGGATCATACTTTAGTTTCTTTTAATGGCATTTTCTGTTGAGGTCCTAAAGTTTTGCACACCTAGAGCTTGAGTCAGATTTCATGTTCTTGTTGAAGAAGCGATGCCTGATTGCTGCCATGTTTGTCTAGGTTGTTGAAGAAATTTTGAGAGTTTAGTTTTTTAATCCTGCTTTGTCATTCCCAAATGCCAATTTTTGTTCTTATTGGAAGGAAAGCCAAAATCCCACCACTTCTTGTACCACTCTTTTAGCTACATGTAATCAGAACTATCCCAATATAGATGAGTATTCTGAAAATGGTTTCGCTTCCAGTTATGTCATGGGCATTGGCGAGGCAGAGGCATTTTCTGAGAGGTTGAAGCGAGAGCTTCTTGCTTTGGAAGCAGCAAATGTACATGCAATTTTGGAGAGCGAACCTTTGATAGATGAGGTATTGTGTTTCTCTTTTATAGAGCACTTAATTAATGGTTTTGTTGTTTGTAGTTGTCACTTATAAAGTCCATGAAGTGACAGCCAGTGTGGTGATGTAGTTGTTATTTGTGGGTCTTGCAGGTGTTGCATGGGCTTGAGGCAGCAACAAATTGTGTTGACGATATGGACCAATGGTTAGGCATCTTTAATGTGAAACTTAGACACATGAGAGAGGATATTGAGTCGGTAGGGACTTTTACATACTGTTTTCTTCATTTGATGTTTCTGCTGTGATCCTGGCCAGCCCACTATCTATTTGCGTAGCTTGTCAGTTTATGCGGTAAAAATGTTTTCCTGTTCACCCCCTTCCCCTCCCAAAGGGTGGGGAAAAAAGTTACCCACATGCATGTATAGGCAGATCTCTCAATTAGTATCTTGTTAAGTCCATGTTGCTTTCTGCTGCTGGGTTTTTCATTGGAATTTATTATAATAAGGATATTGACCATCCTAGGTGTCATGTTCTTTTGTTCCCTCTTTTCTTCGATGAAATTGGTTTTAGCCCATATCTATTTATTTTCAGTTCTAAACTACAATTCCAATAAACACTTTGCTGTTAGTAACTTGAACGTTTTTTGATAAAAAGCAGAGAGAGAGAGAGAGAGATAAACCAGTTTTATTGCTACCACCTGCTGGATTTGACATGAATTGCTTTTAATTTTGTATTGGGTATTGTCCAAGCAGTTGTTATTCTGTATGCTATGCCGCTTGCTTCTCAAAAGTTTTTTCATTTTGAACACTGTTTAAATTTATGTGCTCAGCCCAATTTTTAGCTAGGCATATTGTTAAATTGTTGCCCTAACCTCTTATGAAGTTGGCCTGTGACCCTCTTGACTAACATACAGATAGAAACCCGCAATAACAAGTTGGAGATGCAATCTGTGAATAACAAATCTCTTATTGAGGAACTTGATAAGCTTCTCGAGCGATTGTGTGTCCCTTCAGAGGTAATTCTTCTATTAGTTTCATTTTGAAAATCAGATTACTACTTTTGAGTTTGGTTAACTTGTTAGGAACTTTTGGCTTCTAATGACATTTCCTTGGTTTTAGTATGCAGCAAGTTTGACAGGAGGTTCATTTGATGAGGCTCGTATGCTTCAAAATATAGAAGCATGTGAGTGGTTGACTGGTGCATTGCGAAACCTTGAAGTACCTCCTTTGGATCCTAGCTATTCAAAAATGCGAGCAGTATGCACTCTACCTTTCTCTTTTTGTGTCATCTTCTTTCTTTAAATCACTCCTATGTCTAACTGATTGTTGTTCTACTGATAGTGGACATTGCATTTTTGTGGATTCCATCATATACTTGGTAGAAGTGACGTATGTGATAGCTTTATCTTTTCATGAGCCGTTGCATAGTCTAACAAAGTTGTAAGATCTTATGACTCTTTCATGAGCCTTTGCATGGGCTAACTAAGTTGTAAGATCCAATTCATAAGATCTAAAATATTAAGTGAGTAGGAGATAACTTTAACTGCCGGTGGTTCCAAATACCAAATGGCATCTCCTTCCTCCATAAAAACAAGGGTCGAAAGATGAGGTCCCGGGTTCATTCTCTTAGATGCACAAGTTGCATTTTTTTTTCTAAGCGTGCATAAGTTGCATTTACTAAATTATCAAACAAGTTTGTTTACATTTCTCGCTTCTTCTTTTTATGTTTTGGACTGTGTTTGGGTTTTTTAATTTTTTATTTGGGTTGGTTGGGGGGGGGGGCGTTTATTGGGGGAACAGTGGACTGTAACGGTAGAGCTACATCAAATTTGAAGTTCCTACTCGTGGGAAGATACTCAAAGGACCAAGGAATCTTGCACCATATGTTTTTACGTTTACTTCCAGATGCTTCAGCATTTTATGAATCTGTCTTTAATGTTGGTCCTAACAGCAAGTGCCAGCCTTTTATAAACGTCTCTCTCTAATCTTGGTTCCAATATCAACTGCCATATCTTGACCTTTTTGAAATTGAATGCGCTCTGCCAAACCTATGGATTTTAATGGTAGTAACTGAAACTCTCACAGGTTAAAGAGAAGCGAGCAGAACTTGAAAAGCTGAAAAAGACGTTTGTCAGGAGAGCTTCCGAGTTCTTGAGGAACTACTTTGCCAGTTTGGTGGATTTCATGATAAGTGACAAGACTTACTTTTCTCAAGTACTTTTTTTTTTCTCTCAACCTCTTGTTTTCTGTCTTGAAATGAACATTTTTTTCCCTTTCTGTTTTTTTTTGTCACTTGGAATTATGAGCATTGCTTCTCTGTTTTACTGAACAGCGGGGACAGTTAAAGAGGCCTGATCATGCTGACTTGCGGTACAAATGTAGGACATACGCCCGCCTTCTACAGCATCTAAAGGTCAATTTTTAGGAATATTGCAGTAAATGTAGAAGCCTATGTTGCTTGTGGGCATGGTCACATGTGTCTCTTTCTCATTTTCTTATTGTCTTACGCATTGGCACTTGCAGAGTCTTGATAAGAATTGCCTGGGTCCGCTCAGAAAAGCTTATTGTGGCTCCCTTAACTTGCTTCTTCGTCGGGAGGTCAGGGAACCCAACTCTTCTATGGCATTATCTTGATTTGTAATAGTTGTGGCATATTCTTAACCGAATAATCCGGAGATAAGTCATCAACTTTATTTTTAATTACGTTTCTTTTTTCTTTTTCAAGTAATGGTTTTATAGCAATGTCTTATTATTATTTAGAACTCACTTCCACCAAGTTGATGTGCAGAACTTGCTTGATTGTGATTTTTTTTGTCTTTTCCTAATTAGGGATGGATGGCATAATTGCAAGTGTCCTGTACAAACCAATGGACTGCTCTTGTTACATATTTCATTGGAATGCCATTATTCATATGACAGAGTACCTAAACATATGGTTTGAAAGTTCTATTAATTACTTACAGGCTCGTGAATTTGCAAATGAGCTTCGTGCTAGTACAAAGGCATCAAGAAATCCAACTGTCTGGCTTGAAGGTTCCTCAGGATCTGGTCAAAACGTGAATGCTGCTGACACTTCTACAGTTTCTGAGGCTTATTCTAAGATGCTGACAATTTTTATCCCACTTCTTGTGGATGAGGTCAGAATCCTCTTATATGCATATGTACCAAAACCTATGATTATTCTGTGAACTAAAGATCTATTTTCTGGCGCAAACTGCAGAGTTCATTCTTTGCACACTTCATGTGTTTTGAAGTTCCTGCACTTGTTCCTCCAGGAGGTCTTGTTAACGGCAATAAAACTGGATATGACAATGAAGATGCCATTGACGATGATTTGGGAATTCTGGACATTGATGACAATGACAGTAAAACTGGTACAATTTTTCTCTGACCTGTCATAGGCCCTGTTTGAATTTTTTCATTATCTATGCTATGAAGAGCTGCTGCTCAGTTCTCAAACTGTCAAACTTACGTGATCATTTATGGTGTAGGTAAAAGTTCGGCAGAACTTGCTGCGTTGAATGAATCTCTTCAAGATTTACTTGATGGAATCCAAGTACTGTTCTCAAACTACTGCTTATTTATCTGCAAGCCCTCACGTGAGCCTTTGGCATTTGCTGTTGTTTTGTGGAAATAGGCCCAAACTTTATTTGTGGATATCACTTCAAAATTTAGATCATTTTCTTTGGCCAAGACTTGCTGACCAATCTTTCTGTTCTGTGTTATTCTGATCATCTGACTGGATCAGGATTCAATGTATGATGGTTGAACAGTAGGAAGCTTATATGTGGAATATAATGGCAGGTGGTTTTGCTTTATTGAGTCTATTTGATAGGTTTCCAATGGAGATCCATTTGGGCAAGGTTGTTGCCGCCTGCTAAATATGAAGTTTACATTGTGGTACCTGGTTGGTTCATGTGATTGTAGTGGAAATTGAATATTAAGGGCGTTTACATGGTGGAACCTGGTTGGTCATGTGATTGTAGTGGGAATTACATATAGAGGGTAGTTAAATGCTTCATGTGTCCAGAAAGTAAGTCATCTTGGTTGATTGGTGATTCTATTTCCAAAGCCTAAAAACTAGGATGCTTAATCAAAGTTCAACCTCCTGGTTGTCTGTTCGTTATACCATAGCCGAGGTGAACATAATAAGGACTGATGCAGTGATGGAGTGATGATCGTTGGACAGGTGGGTATTCTTAAAATGTCCTAATAAAATTTGAAATGACAAAAATACACAGCACCAATATAGAGTGAAGCAATTTGTGAGCCCTTTAATGGTTCACCTAATTTAAGATTTTCCTAACTTTCTGCTTAAATTAAAATTTAACGTTTAAGATTTGGAAAATAATAGAAATATAATGCAAATGATAAAAATACCGCTTTTCATTAACTTGAGTTTTAGGACAGTTAGTAACTTTACATTACATGAGAGCATAGGTTATGAATTTGAACTCTGGCTCTACACTTTAACCCCCCATTTCAATTATATATTCCACATATTAGGCCTACCTATAAGGGAGATTCCGACCCACATGGGAGAGTAATAGAAATACGAAGTAAATGATATAATTTAGCTCTTTCTATCAGCTTAAGTTTTTGAGATAATTGATGACTTGACAAATAACATGGATGAGGATTGTTAATTGGCTTTCATCTTTTTCATAGCTGTGTAATATTTTATTCGTAACTGTTGTTTAGTATTGGGCTCTACTTGGAGGGGCATAATTTAGTATTGACAGATATTATATCAATTTCAGGAGGATTTTTATGCTGTTGTGGACTGGGCATACAAGATTGATCCTTTACGCTGCATATCAATGCATGGAATTACAGAGCGCTATCTCTCAGGTCAGAAAGCTGATGCAGCAGGATTTGTACGTCTCTTGCTTGGTGACCTAGAGACAAGAATTTCTACCCAGTTTGGCCGTGTAAGATTTTAACTCTGCAGAAACAGTTCATGACCACATGCATTATGAACAGCATTATCTTTACCCATGTAACTTATCAATTGTGTTGCAGTTTGTAGAGGAAGCTTGCAACCAGATTGAAAGAAATGAGCGTAATGTTAGACAGATTGGTGTCTTATCATACATCCCAAGGTGAAGTGAAACCCAAGAGTTAATGCCTCTTTTGTCTGATTCGAGTTAACAACTTTGTTAGAATATGGCAAATGGAACCTCTCTGAATACATGAACTGTAGAAGTGACGGAATAAATACATCATATGTTTGACACTTTGTTTAAGTCCTTGTCTCCGGTGGGTATAACTAATTGCATTCAAATTACAGCTGATTATGTTGATTTTTCATGTTGACCCTCTATAATCAGTCCTAAGATCCTAAAAGGGAAAAAGAATTCCTGGTGTGATTATGACATAGGCAGTACTGGTATAACTTTTATTTTGAGCATCTAAGAGGATGGAGGACATGAAGTTGTAGTTCATTTGTGCCGAGAAGGCACATAGCTACCAAGTAATGAGCTAAGAGAAGTAATGCTTTACAGCTTGATTTGGAAACATGAGACAGATGATTCCTTAGGTTGGTAAGCTCTTCGAATCTATGGATTGATGTTTAATATCTTGAAAAGGAATTTTTATCTGGCATAGATGTCTTCCGGCCATTCTGTGCACATAATCAGCTAACGGTATTATTTTCGCTATTATGTTTTGGTGGAGAAATGTGTTTATGCTTCGGTAGTGAATACCATCAGAACTGTACGTTAAGTTTGTTTCCATTTATGACTATTCACTAGGTTATCTGTATATGAATATTTAGATCTTCATCTTGACCAGTTGACTTAGGTATTGTTAAAGAACGTGCATCTGTTTGTCAACCTACTAACATACAACCAAATAGTGAGGTAAAGTGAGTGCTCTATTCATCCTTCTGGACTTAGTTGAAGTCTTGAACCAACTTGTGGATCTCTTGAAACTAGTGACATGCTCAGTTTTGGCTTGCTAGCTTGGTTGACTTCATTACGGATAGCAACAATAAAGATGTTTTTCAGATTTTTTATGTTGCGGCACTTATTTTGGACATAACTCATTAAACTTGTGTGCCTTTCATTCTTTGTTTTGGCGATTAAGTTGGCCCTACTTTTGCTTCTATAATTGATTGGCCTTTTGGGTGTAAAATCCTTTCCCGATAAAGAGTATTTGGCTTCTTGAGTTTCCAACTTTCTATGTTATAGTCACTGGGTCTGGATTTTGTTCTGGTCCAAAAGCTAGTTTTTGGTTATATTTTTGTTGGAATTGCAAGAATTAAAAATCATTTTGCATCCTCAAATACAATTATGTTCTAAATTCTTTTCAATTTGTATACATTTAATACCCGCATTTTGGACATTATTCCAATATGTTTTTCCTTGTTCTTTTGGATAGATTTGCAACTCTTGCAACGCGTATGGAGCAGTACATCCAGGGACAATCTCGGGATTTGGTTGATCAAGCATACACTAAATTTGTAAGTGCTTTCTTTTCAAAGATATCTCCATTTAATTGTTATAATATTGGTATAGGGCACCAAACATGGTACTGATTTTATAACCTAACAATGTAAGATCTTTGTGAGTACAGGAGTTCACATTATTGGGTTAGAGATGTGTGGGCTTGTCCTTTCCTTGTTGTAATGGAAGCTAAAGTAGCATTTGCAGTATAATTCTATGTATGAATTATAACTAGCCAGATTCATTTGTCTTGGTGTAGTTAGAGAGTATGATGGACCAAAATAGTCTGAGATGTTTAACAACCAAATTCCTAAAAGTATGCCTGTTTAAGCGTACGTATCATTTTTATTGCACCTTTATTTGTGGTGATGGGTAGAAATAAAGTAGGAGCCCAAGTACAAAAGAAGTATTAAAAGAAGCTATAGTTTTTCATTCTGCCTGTACCTATTGTAGTTACCTATCTAGAACAAGTGCACACCCAGACAAAAACCTGTACAAGGTTTTTGACAGTTAAAACCCTTGGTTTGCCTCTCCATTTCAGTATTGTAAAGTACAAACATCAATAGGAAGACTTTTACGCCCACCTCATACATCTAATCTTTTGCTTATTTATTCTTCTTTCATACTTGTGCTGCAGGTAGTTTGAACAGTTGATATCTTGTCGTTTATTCTGTTTCCATATGAAATACGAATGAGACCTTATGCTAGTTGATCTGATTTTTTATATGGATCTCTTGCAATGGGCTTTTGGTTATCACTGACTGTGTTCCTTTCTATATGTTCCTTACATTGGGAAGTTGCTTTTTTTCTTCCTTTGACAGGTTAGCATAATGTTTGTTACATTGGAGAAAATTTCACAAACAGATCCAAAATATGCTGATATCTTTCTGCTAGAAAATTATGCTGCTTTTCAGAACAGGTATTATTTATTGCATAGTTGCAAGCTGATCTTCAAAATTATGCTTCTCAATCACTGTCAAGTTCACTCAGCTGATTTGGAGCGGTTTCGTGCAGTTTGTACGACCTCGCCAATGTTGTGCCTACATTAGCCAAATTTTATCACCAGGCGAGTGAAGCTTACGAACAAGCTTGCACACGTCATATCAGCATGATTATTTACTATGTAAGTGGTCCACCTTTATTGCCTTGTGGTTTTCCACCTTTAATGCATTTCTCAAATTTTATTTGGATGGTCCATGTCCTCATTTTGGCCGTTGCAGCAATTTGAACGACTTTTCCAGTTTGCTCAAAAAATTGAGGATCTAATGTACACAATCACACCAGAAGAGGTTAGTGCGTTGAAGATTGTCTCATCCTACATCCATAATTTGTTAAGAGTGCTCCACAAGATTGCTTCTCGGAAGTATCTCTCCTTTCAGTTTTTGTGGAAGTAATTACTATATGAATGCAGTTAGTTCTCTGTACAAAGAAACGTTTCAAGTTAAAAAATTCACTTTAGTCTTTTTTTTTTAATCTATTTTATGTCTTTTTAAGTTTTGGTGACCAATACACCCATATTTAGCTCAAAATGCTTATAATTTTGTCTTTTCAAAGGTGGTCTCAAAGTAGAGGATTTGAAGCTACATTGCATGCCTTATTTCAGACATGCAATTGAATGTACAATCACTTTGTGCATTCAACAGTTCTTTTTTTATTGGTGGAAGCTTTTTTTTCTTATTTATTGCCTAGTAGTCTGCATTCGCGTATCTGCTAGATGTTATGGCTCATGTCATGTGCCTTTGCAAATTTCAGATTCCATTTCAGATGGGGTTGTCAAAAATGGATCTCCGGAAGATGTTAAAATCCAGTTTATCCGGGGTAAGTGGCTACTGCTTGATTTTTTCGTTCCCTGGTTGCGAACATGCTTTGGAATATATCGTTGCTTCCTTGATACAGGTTGACAAGTCCATCAGTGCTATGTATAAGAAGTTGCAAAAGAATTTAACTTCAGAGGAACTGCTGCCTTCTTTATGGGATAAGTGCAAGGTCAGTTTGGTCTTTTTGAAGTTTAGTACTTCAAGCTCTTTGCCGAAACTTAGTGTTCTTTTACTGTATTCAGTACAATCGAATTGATTGCTGGGCAAAGTACGTAGGAACTCACTTTTATACAGATAAGAGTGGAGTCAAATGAGAAAGGAAAAAAATGGAGAGGATGTCTCGACTCCAACGAGATCTCGAATTATCCTTGACACTGAATCTAGGGTATCAAAGATAGAGGAAGTGAGCCTCAAGTCTTGAGTCCCAAGTAGGAAACATTGTGGCCTTGATACAGCTTCCATTGGTTGGGTTGGATTTCATGCACATTGAGTTCCGTTACCTCCATAAACTTTTCAAGTCTGTTTTTAGTCAAATGTTTCTTCTTTTTCTTTTTTTCTTTTAGGGGGAAGAATAGTTATGGGTAAGATTGTCACTGAGTAGTCACCCAAGATTACTCTCCATTTGTTTAAGGATGTTCATGGATGGAAACAATACAGTGTGGTCATTGAGCATTAATTTGCTGTTTTGGATTGATTCCGAACAGCCTGAATGTTGCGGTCTTAGAATGTTGCCTGTTAACAAAATCTAATGGAGGTTGGTTTTCATTTTGACAGAAGGAGTTTCTAGACAAGTACGAAAGTTTTGCTCAACTTGTTGCCAAGATCTACCCCACAGAGACCATCCTATCTGTCTCAGAAATGAGGGACCTTCTGGCTTCCATGTAGAGTGAGAGCTCTTCTTATGTGATCGTGGATAATTTGTCTTTTATTAAGAGTTGTTTCCGCCTGCTGTAATCATTTTTTTAAACCCATTTTCCATTTAATTTGATTTATTGGACAAGCATTTAGGGTCGCTTTCAGACAGAATAGGTTGAATAAAACTCGTGCATAGTTGTCACACTACGCGGTATATATATATATATATATATCTTGGTCATGTATCTGGGTGCTCTTTCTTTTGGTTCGTGGGGTTTCTGTGTATCCCGCTTTCAAATGCTTTTTATGTTCTAGGCAATACAAATTAGATCGGAGCCTGTCTGCTTAAGTTTTTCTGAACGCCCTTTGCCGTCCTCACTTCGTTGGAAGAACGGTCTAGTATGATCTTCGGGATTTCGGGATTTTTGATCCTGATGAAATTGGTTGCTTTGAAGACTTGAAAAAAGAAAAAGGGCAAAAAGAAAAAAGGCTTATGTAGGAGGTCATACCAGTAAAAACGAAAAGGTACATGCCTGAAACTGCAAATTGGAAAGAATAGTGGCATTACCTGAAGCAGAATACGAGCATGGATATTCAGTAGGATCGAAAGAATGATCACGGTACTGATTTATAGGGAGGAAACATCTTAAGACAATCAACTAGTAAAAAAGCCTGAACATGCTTTGACAAAAACCAAATTTATCAAGTTTAAACGTGTTTTAGGTAGTAGTTGGCAAACCCAAAAATATTGGGAAATTTATGACGCATCCAAAATTTCTTCTATGTACTCCGTTAATTCTATGAGGATGATGAATCATAAATAAAAGAAGAATCCTATATTTTTATTTTGTTTAGGAACATGACCAAATTAAGCTCCTATTTTTTTTACCCTAAACTAGTCTAAAGAGACTTTATCTTATTGATTATTGATTGAAGTGAATTAGTACCCCAATATCAAAAACACTGTACACACCGCTCGTCATACTATGGGAGTTGGTCATGCCCTCGTTACCTTAACCACAAGGAGGGGGATGCCGAAGGCAGGGCTAGTGACTGGAGTGAAGTCGTAAAAAGGTAGTCATACTGGAAGGTGTGGCTGGATTACCTCCTTTTCAGGGAGAGCTAACGCTTGTTGGGTATTTTGGTATGACACTGCTTTACACCCAAAAATAAGTGAGCTACGTCTGGGTTAAACTTGGAGATGTAAGTCTTCGTTGCTCGACGGTGAAGTAAGACTAAGCTCACTAAAAGGATTGAGCTGAGTTTAATTACAAGTCAATTAAAATAACGAGCGGTAATTATTGGATTACACTGGATTACAAAGTATCCATTGCTGGGAATTTAAATTTGATCTCCTTCCATACTTCACAAGCAGCAGCTAGCTTAGGACTTCATTTACTAGCTTCACGAATAATTTCATTACCCTCACAAGCAAGATCACGTCCCTCATTACGAGCTTGTACACATGCTTCTAGAGCTATTTGATTCACTACGACACCAGGTGCATTTCCCCAAGGGTGCCCTGATAGGGCCTCATTGGTAAGTGCTACAAGATCTCGTACATTGGAACCCATGGTTATGGACCAGAACCCATTAGTATGGAACATTTTTCTTTTCCTAGTGAAATCCCCTAGTATATGAAAGAGTGAAAAAGTGTTTCCGTTGTTGTGGAATAAGAGACCTTCGTATCTTAATGCATGTATTTAATTTATTGGGAGCTATTAGAGCGGGATCTACTTTTTGGGGAATATGAGTCG
Organism: Myrica gale; assembly: GCA_963930655.1. Classification (NCBI taxonomy): domain Eukaryota; kingdom Viridiplantae; phylum Streptophyta; class Magnoliopsida; order Fagales; family Myricaceae; genus Myrica; species Myrica gale. The sequence goes on from OZ005599.1 coordinate 5,494,423, forward strand.
AAGCAGTAACAATAATCTTTCTAGTGGAACGTCTTTCACAATCCCTGAAGAGATAGTTCACTAATAGACCGAGAGATAAGTAATTCGACTCATTCACATCTAGATCATGAATGTTTGAAATCCATATTCTGTAAGAAGACATTGCTTTTGCTAATTCGAATTGAAGGGTGACGCAAACATAAATATTGAGAAATTTATGAATCATCCAAAAAATTTGAATACAAACATAACTGAAATTTTTGGTTAAGAAAATAAACAAAATAAAATTTTTTCAAAATTATTTGTTTCTCCCATTAAATTATCTCAATATAAAATTCTACTTTTCATATCGTTTTTTTAAAATTCAATAAAACTCTAAATCTATTTCAATTGTTACAATAACCCCAAAATTTTTTAAATTAATCTTGGTTTAGTGAGACTTGCATCCAAAACACGAGGAGACTTGTAAATTTTGATATCTCCAATTTTGAGTTCTGACTCTGATTCGAATTCCTGCAACCCCATCAGCCAGGGGTTTATTTTTCCCTACTCAAACGACTGGCCCTATCTGCGACATATGAATCTCGGAGTGTTACTTTGTTCTGAAAGAAGAGCACCATTGAAGTGCCAAAAAATGCATAGAAAAACAACAGATGATTTTTTTTTATATAAGTAACAGATATGAATTATTATGCAGACTGCAGTTTAATCATCGCGATGTATATGATCCTAGTTCATATATTTGCCTGTTTTCCTCTTTGAATCATTTTCTCACCAGATGGTATGGTGCTGGCAAAACGTGTGCGTCATGGTTTCTTTCCCTGTTTTTGCACAACTCCATGTTAAAAGCTCCGATTTTAATCTCTGTTAGTCATACTTCAATTTGATAAGAAAGAGTCTCTCTTGATCATCCAAGCCGTGAGCAATTTTCCACCAATAACTAACATTTTGAAGAAATCAGGTCAGTCCTAACCGAGTGATTAATGTTAATTAGCCACTAATCCCTTGACTGCTTCATTTGGTTTTTTGTCCCACCGCCCACGCTGCTTAAAACAGAGCAATAACTCTTTAGTTTTTATGTTTCGGTCAACGCGCATCAGAGCTCGCCGAGCTGTGTAGCGCCAGCTTATGACTTGAGTGGGGGCAATAGAGGTATCGGGGCAACGATCAGTGGCGGAACTAGAATTAAAATTTATGGGTGTCGAACTTTAAAGGCGAAATGACGATTTTTTTTTTCTTTCGTAATACAAAACATTGTGTTATAATTACAATGTCGAAAATTAAGAACTAAAAGCATTACAAATATTGGAATACATGTAACGTTCTATGTACTGCGTCTGAGATGTGACAATTGGATCCTACGAGTTTGCATCTTCTGAAAATGTTGCAAAATGACTTCGTTCTCAATAATTTTAAAAACTTCTTGCTCGATGTACACTAACATGCAATAATTCATCTAGTCATCTCCCATCCTATTACGCAAATCACTTTTGATGATCTAATTCAAGTTAATTCCCTACTTAATTCTAAAAATTTAGAAAAAATTACAAATGATTCTGATGGTTGAGGTCTTGATGCCATTAGGGGTTGCATTTCTTATATTTTTTGGTTACTACCACAACTTGGGCATGCCTTTTTTTTTCTTTCCCTTTTTCTTTTGACAAAAGGTTACTGGGGATGCATTTGCAATTTACTTTCTCTAGGTTTTATGGATTTAGAATTGAAATATATTCACATTCTCCAAAGCGACTTCCACACACAAAGCAACAATTGATGGCAAACCATGCTCTGAATAATAAAAATAAAATTTCCAGGATAAGCAAGATTTAATAAAAGAGTTTCTTAGATAAATATATCCAAAAAATGGTCAGAACTTATGTTTGGCCTATACAAGGATCCTAAACAAACACAACATTTTCGAGATCTCTAATAAAAATGAAGAAACAAATCAACACAGGGAGAAATAAATGAAGTGATCTTGATTGTGAAAAATTATGAACAAAGAGTAAATAATTTTTTACTAACAGAAATTTGCAAGATGGTAGAAAGTTACCACTCAGTTGAAGAACTTGTAATCGATGCAAAACAGAAAATCATAATAAATGTATATTTGCCTCAGTTATTATGTAGCACTAGGAGCAAAATAAATATGTAGAAAAAAATTGTTTTAGGTTTGATACCCATTAAGTGTAATTGATCTGGACTTAATGGGTATCAGACCTTGGCAAACTTATGAAGAAAAAAAGAAAAGAAAAAAAAACAAATGTAATTTTTTTTTTCGGCAATCTATGGGTAGAGGACGTAGGGCTGAAAAATCGGAATGCGGTCCGGTTTTTCGGACCGGACCGCATTCCAGACCGCATTCCGGTCCTAGTATATTAAAGGACCAGACCGGACCACTTATAAGTGCTCCGGTCCGGTTTTAATTTTTTTTCGTTTTTTGTTAACTTTTTTTTATTTTTAAAATTTTTTTAGGTTAATTTCAATGGGGGAAGTGCATATAAAAATGTTAAGTTTTAGTTTATATTAAAATTAAACGTTTTAAGTTTATAATTTGTATTAAAAATTATAAAAAAAATATTTTTTTTATTTTTTTAATAAATGCGGTCCTGTCCGGTCCGGACCAGACAGCAAATACGGTCCGCGGTCCGGTTATATTCACCCCTAAGCGGACGCACGGGTTCGATACCCCGCGTCCGCCACGGGCAACGATTCAGCACACTCGGCTCGCCCGCTCCAAGCTGAGACTTGTGTCCACTGACTTGGGCGAAGGCTTTGGTCAGGTGTCACTCGGAGCGGAGGGCAACGCGTGAGGCTGGCTTCACAGAGCAGCGAACACTTCCCGCTCTCAGCAGTGGAAGGATAACGGGCCTGTGCACAGCATACCCAGATTGTCGGGTGAGTCGAATTCGATTGAACCAACATTTTTTTTCTCTGTTTTTTTTTTATCCAAAGGTGTTTTTGCCGGGTTGGTTGTCAACGAATAGTAGCCATTAATGGGGGCGTATATATCAGCCGATGATTCGTTTTACTACCCAAATTCTGTAGGCAGAAGAGCATTTGCGTTGTGATAAACAGGGTGATTTTAACCTTGTGAGCAATGCCAGATGATGCACTGTATTCATGGGCCTTGGCTCATCCTTTTTGTAGCACGTCATCGGAGAAGTCAAACAAATGCACGTGGTTTTTCCTTGGTTGAAATCTGAGCTGAAAAGAGAAACTATTTGCTCAGTTATCTGTACATGCCTGGTATTTATGGCGTTGTAAGTACAAAAGGAAATGGTTCGTTATCATGTGAAAATTTGGTAGGTTGCAAATTGCAAATCCGATATTTTTTTAATCTTCTCTGCTTTTGCCTGAGATATCATATCATAGGCCCTAACATCGTGTCAAAATTTATAGGATTTGTTTGGAGAGTAGTTTGAGATTTAATTTCAGTTTCAGTTTTAATTTTAAAATTTAATTTTTTAGCTTTAAAATTATTTTTGACTCCTAACTTTGTTTGGTTGTTAACTTCAAATTTAAATAAAATAATAATAATATCATATCAAATATATAAAGTTCATACAAAAAAACAAAATAGGCTTTAATGCTCAACAGGTCATTGTGGTTTAACATTGCTCGCGGCCCGCAGTTACACACTGGAGATGTCGGCTGCCCAGTTGAAATATCGTTGTCGTCATTCCCAGCAGAAGAGGCAACCATCCTCGATTTGAGACTTTGTGTTTGCAGAGGTAGGGGTGGTCGGACATTTACACGACCGTAGAGATCAAAACGCAGGTTTCACTTAAAATGAGGTGGCATGATGCGTGGTAGGTGACATGGCGCCGATTGGGAGAGAGGAAACTGAGTCCCCACGTGATAGCACCTCATCGGCGAATATGTGGCATATGTTTGCCACATCAACATAAACAGTTAATGTGGTGGGGCCGTACTAATAGATGAACATTTTTGGGAAACTTATTAAGCCCAGAGACCAGTGCAATCCAAAGTGAACCACATGGACCTTTTTGAGAAAATGTTAAATCACATGGACCTATTGAGTATTTAATAAAAAATAAAAATAAAGCTCCAAGTCAAAGTTCATCAATTTTGGAGTCTTTGTATGCAGTTCACACATTAAAGTCAATAAGCCCAAGACGTCTATTTTATTTATGTGTCGTTTTTTATCGGACCTTGAAATTATAGGCACTCGACCCTTGTCTTTTTTTTCTTTGTTAAACATATATATCTCATGCTCTCTATTTTTTCTCTCTCATGCAAAAAGTATGGAGGTGAATCTCACGAGTGAGATAGTTCTTGACTCTCTGCAAAAGAAAATACTTGTTTATGAAGAGTGACAAAATTGTCAATATTCAAGGATGAACAATAAATTTAAGTGGTTCGATCTAGAAAACCTACATCCATTGTGAAAACCCTCTATGATCGTGTTTTGTATTATAAATACATGCAGATTACAAGTTGAAGGTAATATTCCTGCATTTAAGTTTGGATCCAATAGGGCTTTTGATTGCTGAAATTTTGGCACCCCAAAATTTTGTGTTTGATTAAAAAAATTTACAAAATAATCTCTCTTCATCAAATACATTTTTTTCATTATAAGATTCATTCAAATCTTATTTCTCTTCAATTTTTTACCAATTCTTATAAATTATCTTTATTTTTAGGGGAAATTGACAAATTAGTCCTTGGGTTTTTACCCGTTTTGCATTTTAGTCCTTAGATTTCAAATTTAAAATCTAAAACTCTTAATTTTGATACTTTTGAAGATGAGCCCCTTTCGTCAGGCTTCCGTCAATCCCCTTAACGGAGGCCTAAACACGTCAACAAATTTGTACCGGTCGTCCACTACAAGAAGCGATCGACCGCTTCATGTAGCGGTAGACCGCTCACGTACCGGATCTATTTCAAAACATATACCGGTCAACTGGTACAAATTTACTGACGTGTTTGGGCCTCCGTTAAGGGGATAGACAGAAGCCTGACGGAAGGGCCTTATCGTCAAATGTATCAAACCTAAGGGCTTTAGATTTGAAATTTGAAATCTAGGGACTAAAATGCAAAACGGGTCAAAACCTAAGGATCAAATTGTCAATTTCCCCCTTTTTTTGGCAACCTCATAAAATTTCCAGCATCCCAACGTTTCCACTATCAAACACCACCCAAGAGATCGCTATCGTAATCAAATAACACCTCTTTATATACAAAGACGTCTCTTCTCACTTTAATCTCCCTACGAGGCTATGGTATCCTTATCACATGAGCTCACCGAGCACACACAAATCTCAACTAGCCAAGTTCAACATAAATTGATAAATTCTGCTTCTAAGATTAGGGTTTGCTCGAGGCCATGGAGGAGACCGACTTCCACAGCGACAGAGCAACCGAGGACTACTACTACTCCGCCGACAAATGCCACCAGTGATGGCGCTATTTCTGATGACGCTGATTGGAACTATGACTCCTTCATGGAATGTTATGGACCATTTGGGGAGTATGAGATCCGTCCCACATTAGTAGTATATGATGTCAATGTGAGGTTTATATGCCTTGAGCTCCCTTCCTCTTTGAGCTAGCTTTTAAGAGTGAGTTCTCCTAAGGCATGTAAAACAGAAGAAGAGGACCTAATGGATTCAGAACATGTTGAATCCCATCAAGGGTCATATCGAAGCTACAGGATTCTGAAAAAAGAAGATGTACGCCAACGGCAAGAGGACGCTATTGCAGAGGTCTACACGGGAGAATGGATTCCCTCCGAAGGGGAATCCTTCCGGATGACCGAATGGACGGCGGGAAGCCATCCATTCGGTCATCCAAGGGTCAGCAACCAGGAGGATTGTGGGTCCCGCCCGGGACCCACACCTGCTCGAACATGGCTGCCCCTGGTTGCTGACCCTTGGAGGACCGAATGGATGGCTTCCCGCCGTCCATTCGGTCATCCGGCTGGATTCCCCTTCGGAGGGAATCCATCCTCGTCTACACAGTTCTCAGCGTCACAAGACCCGCCGCTACAATTCTATTGCGTCGCTTTAATTGGATTGTCAGTCAGGTTCACGAGGGCTGGTTCGCTAATGAAGATGGAGTTAGAAAAAGCGTGGGCTTGCTTTTTCATACCAGGCCTCTCTCCGATATTGACGCTCGCGATCGAATCATCTGCGGTATCTGCCTCGACCCGTATCCTCCGACGGAGATTTTCTCGGCCGGCTGTGGTCATTCTTTTTGTAGAGAGTGCTGGGGAGGTTACATTCGCACGTCGATCAACGATGGTCCTGGGTGTTTGACGCTGAGATGCCCAGAACCGTCATGTAGTGTCGCTGTCGACAGAGACATGATTGACAAATTGGCACCCTCAGAGGATGAAAAGAAGTATTCCCAGTACCTTCTGAGATCTTATATGATGAGAATAAGAAGATCAAGTGGAGTTCTGGTCCGGATTGTGAGTATGCTGCTGAGTTTGATGTCGGTGGAGGTGATAGTTGGGACGTATCTTGTCCGTGCTATTACAGCTTCTGCTGGAATTGTCTAGAGGACGCTCACCGTCCGGTAGATTGCCAGACAGTGGCAAACTGGATCTCGAAGAATAAGGATCAGTCAGAAACGCAGTTTTGGATAATGGCTCGTACAAAACCTTGCCCCAAGTGCCAAAGACCAATTGAGAAAAACATGGGTTGTATGCATATGACATGCAATCCTTCGTGTGGTCATGAATTTTGCTGGACATGCCGTGGTAATTGGAAGAATCATAACAGCTGTAACAGATATAATGGCACGGATGCTATGGAGGTTGACAAACACAGAAAGAAGGCAAATAAATATGTAGCGAAATACGCTCATTACTATGATCAATGGGCAGCCAATCACTTATTACGGCAACTAGCGCTTGCAACTTTACATCGAGTGCAAACCGAGCAGCTTACGAGGCTTAGTAGTGTGCAAGGCAAAGCTGAAAATGACCTTTGGTTCATAACAGAGGCCTGGGCACAGATCGTCGATTGTAGGCGAGCGCTGAAGTGGACCTACCTTTCTGAGAATAAGGGTGCTAAGATGCGGCTCTTTGAGTTCTTGGAAGGGGAGGCAGAGACCGGTCTGGAAAGGCTTCAGGAGTACGCCGACAAGGAATTGCAGCAGTTTCTGGATGATGATGGTCCGTCAAAATATTTCGAAGAATTCGATGTAAAGCTGAAGGGCCTAACCGCAGTTACTCGAACATACTTTGAGAAGCTGATCAGAGCATTAGAGAATGGCCTATCAGAGGTCCAAGCTACCGTGACTTCTGGTGAAGAAGACTATTGAAAACAAAACCCCTCTCTGTGGTTCTTTTTTGTGTTGAAGGAAACATTGATACTGTTATAGTTTCTGTCTATTTGCATTGATTACAATTTACTGCAACTCTGTTGCTTGTCTTACTATATTGTACCCTGGAAAAACAAACTAAGTGGTTGTAGAATATCAAGGCAGGCCCAGAAGAAGGAAAAAGATACAAAAGGCATTGCGGTAAATATCAAAGCAGTAATATTTTCCAACCTTGTCTTTCTCGTTGGGTACGAGGCTCCCATCTTTCAATCTGCACACTAAAGCTATACAACTCACATCCTTGGTTAAACTAGAGATAAAAGCAAAATCACTCTGCACTCATTCGGCAAAAGTTTACAGAAGCTCAAAGTATGTTAGTTTCCTAGCTACTTAGGACTTCCTCTGTACAAAGAGGCTATATTAGTGTTTCCACTAAACATCTGAAAATCAGGGCAAGTTCCAGACAAATGGTGCATATAATACAAGTTCAAAACGAAGAGATATACATTATTCACCTGTATTATATAAACAAAGGGGGCAGAGGACTTTGTATTCTAACATAAAATCAACAGTTGGATTTGTGGCTGTCTCTCTTTAATATTCTAACCCTTCCATGTACAGGAAATGGAAAGAACCAAAATTAAGCAAGGGATATCAATTTAAATAAAGAAAATATCCTTAGAAAAAAGTGGAAATATCGAGTACAATACAAGAAAAAACCCTGCTTGATAATGCCTATAGAATTTACTATCAAAACAACCTAACTGACGACATTTGTGGCCACAGGAAGCCATTCTGTTTGAGGATTTAGATTTCCTACAAGAACTCAGCCACCTTTCGAATTCTTTCACACCTGCAGGAAATGATTAGGCAAAAGACTTCTGAAATCAGTTTAACAACCAAAACGAATCATTCCACCGTTAAGTAGTTTGGAAAATCATGTGCGAGTGCGTTCTGAAACTTCAATTTCTAAACAAAGACCCGACAGAGACCTCCTATAGTTTTTTCTTTTGTTTTGAAATGCCAACTTTTGTCCAGTCTCCAACAGAAGCAGCTATAAACAGAATTTTCCACCATCCTGCAATTTTACAACCCTGCTACAAAGGTGTACCCCCACCATCTGACATGAGAGATGCAGCAGCGGCAGCTGCAGTAGGAACAAACCCAGTTGAAATGCCGGGCTTTGATAAATGCAGGAGCCTGAGAAATAATGCCAGAAGCTCAAAAGATGTTACGATCATTTCATGGCATGCAAGCTCAACCTTGATTTTTATTGTCCTAACATAAACTGATCAAGGGCACGAATTAGTGAGTAACGAGTTCATGGACATTACTATCACAAGCTCCCTCTATCATAAATGCCATGTCATAGGTCTACAAAGTCTCCCCATCAAACGATGGCGGAGAGTTACGATCGCCCAATTGACCTTTTACAGAAGAGAAGGTCGTGAACTACTGTGGCAAGTTATCAAATGTAAACCTGGTCCGATACGTTTATAACCAGGGTTGGCTGATTAATTCAAACTTCTTACTAAAGAAAAAGACAAAAGCTCTTACGGTGCAAGATATTCGCAGAAAGATGACACTGCAGCAACAACTTCAGTATAATTTTCAGCTGATGCAGGGGCAGTCACTTCAACCAGCTGAATACCAGGGGTTACAGGCACAGCTGAATCAGTGGCATGTAGTTTCAGCATCTTAAACAAACGGGTTGTGGGCTGAAAAGCTTCTTATGGCGATGGGTTCCACACTAAAGTAGACAAACGAGGTTTTCATCTGGAGGCAGCACAAGTATACTATCTGTCTCCTTTCTGTAAGGTTGGCTAGGCCTGATCATTGGCTTGTTGAATTTCACTACGAATTTACAAATTTGTGCTTGGATTTTGTGGATTTCAGATGGAATTGGGGCCTGTCCATTCAGTATGATAGAAAGCTTAGAGATTATGTTCTTTCTATCTTGACAGAAGCGGGAATTTGATTGGAGGTGTTCTCGTGTCTGAGTAAAAGAGTGTAGAAGAGTTTGTTAATCCCCTCGTCTCTTCCTTCTATTTTGTTTAGAAGTCTGTTGAGATGTTGAAAAAGACTTTTATTCCTGATATCAGTTATGTACTTCTTAAGCGCTTGGGTTCCAGAAAAGTAGACCAATCAGGGTTTCAGCTGGAGGTGGCACAAGTATGGAAATTGTCCTGTTTTGTAAGGTTGGCTGGCCTGATCACTATGTGTTGGGAAGTTCAATTTCACTTTGAATCTACAAATTGGTGCTTGATTTTTTTTTTTTTTGGATTTTAGATGGAATCTGGGCATTCAGTATAATGAGGAAGATGTTCTTGCTATCTCCAAAAGGGTTCTTGCTCTCTCGAGTGCGTGTTTCAAGCTATGGTGTTTCTACGCTTTTCTTGAGTTTTCCAATTATTGGGATTATTCTCTTCATCCTATAAATTACAATTTGTTGTGGAGTGCCCTTTCATGTGTTATATTGGGAGGTTGGATTGTGTGTCCAGATCTGATCTCAGTTATGTACTTCTTAAACGATTGGGTTCCAGAAAAGTTGACCACTCATGGTTTCAGCTGGAGTTGGCACAAATATGAAAATTGTCCTTTTTTGTAAGATTGGCTGGCCTGATCAGTATGTGTTTGGAAGTTCAATTTCACTTTGAATCTGCAAATTGGTGCTTGGTTTGTGTGGATTTCAGATGGAATCTAGGCATTCAGTATAATGAGAAAGATGTTCTTGCTATCACTACAAGAGTTGAATATGGGCGTTCTAATGTCTGAGTTGTAATATCAGTCCCTCCGCTTTTCCTTTTGTTTTGTTTTAAATAAGTCTGTTCAGATGCTGAACAAACTCTTGTTCCTTATATGAGTTGTAATTTTTTTGTGCACTACAGCTCTTTGCCACATTGGAATCTAGCAACGGTGGTGTGGTGTATATTTTCCCTGGTTCTCATTTGTTTTATACTTGCACTTCCTTACTACTTGAGGTTATTAGTTCGGTCATCTTGCATTTTTTTGCGAGCCAAATCTTTGTCCCTATTTGTTGTTGTTTGGCAGTTGTCTCAGATGGAGTTGGGGAGCCTCGGGTTTAAGAAGTCTTCCAATATTGACACTGCTTAAAAATTATTTCATGTTTATTGGTATGCAATATCTGCAGCTGCGAGGTAGGACATTTTAGGGTTCTTGGAGTAGGGCGACGAGATTTGATTGGGACCTGTTCTGAAAAGCTGCCTCTCTCTCTTGATTTAATCTCTTCTAATGCTTGAACGTGCATAGCCTTTGGAGCACACATGAAGAGTTTCTACATCCTTAAGTTGCAGGTCAAGGCAAAGAGCAGACATGAAGAGTATCTTCATCCTTAAAAGTGGTAGGCAGATATTTCCAGTAACTAGCCATTGGGGTGGTATGTCTACGCTTTTCTTCAGTTTTCCAATTATTATGATTATTCTCTTCATCCTATAAATGAAAATTTGCTGTGGAGTGCCCTTTCATGTGTTATAGTGGGAGGTGGGATTGTGTGCCCTGATCTGATCTCAGTTATGTACTTCTTAAGCGGATGGGTTCCAGAAAAGTTGACCGATCAGGGTTTCAGCTGGAGGTGGCACAAATATGGAAATTGTCCTTTTTTTGTAAGGTTGGCTGGCCTGATCACTGTGCGTTTGGAAGTTCAATTTCACTTTGAATCTGCAAATTGGTGCTTGGTTTGTGTGGATTTCAGATGGAATCTTGGCATTCAGTATAATGAGCAAGATGTTAGAAAGATGTTCTTGCTATCACTACAAGAGTTGAATATGGGCGTTCTTATGTCTGAGTTGTAATATCAGTCCCTCCGCTTTTCCTTTTGTTTTGTTTTAAATAAGTCTGTTCAGATGCTGAACAAACTCTTGTTCCTTGTATGAGTTGTAATTTTTTGTGTGCACTACAGCTCTCTGCCACATTGGAATCTAGCAACGGTGGTGTGGTGTATATTTTCCCTGGTTCTCATTTCTTCTAAACTTGCACTTACCCAGCTCCTTACAACTGAATCTAGCACTTGAGGTTATTATTGCGAGTCAAATCTTTGTTCCTATTTGTTGTTGTTTGGCAGTTGTCTCAGATGTAGTTGGGGAGTCTCGAATGTATTTAAGTTTGGGTTTCTTTTCATGTGTGTTCTGTACTGAAAGGTTAAGGTTCCAATGCTAAATGGATTTCTCCCTCGTTTTAGAAGTCTTCCAATATTGACACTGTGCTTAAAAATTATTTCATGTTTATTGGTATGCAATATCTGCAGCTGCAAGGTAGGACATTTAGGGTTCTTGGAGTTTGGCGACGAAATTTGATTGGGACCTTTTGTGATAAGCTTCCTCTGTCTCTTGATGTAGTCTCTTCTAATGCTTGAACGTAGCCTTTGTAGCAGACATGAAGAGTTTCTACATCCTTAAGTTGCGGGTCCAGGCAAAGAGCAGACATGTATCTTCATCCTTAAAAGTGGTAGCCAGATATTTTCAGTAACTAGCACATGGCATAGTTTCTTTCTTTCTTTCTTTTTTTATAAAAACACATGGCTTTGTTTCTATAATAGGCATCCAATTATTGGATGATAAAAAATTCCAGTATAATTTTTTGAGGTTTGGATACATAGCTAGGGTTTCATAGTTACAAGTCTTCGGTTCTCGTTTTGGATATATAGCATACCATTGGATGTTAATTCCGTATTATATTCAGGTCGAGATTAAACGATTCAAGATTTTAGTTTGGATAAATATATTTTACACCATTTAATTATAAAAGTCTTGATACTTTGTACTATAAATGATTATTTTTATTTTTATTATTTTGTAAAAACTTTATTTTATTTTCATATTTTGTTTTAGAGGGGTATTTTAGTCAAGTCAAATCAAACGTAGTGCGATGATTGGCTGGTTTTGAAACATGAGGGGCATAATAAAATATATTAAAACTTGAGAGAGGCTGATTGATTTTTGCTCATAAATATATGACATAATTATGATGTTAAATTAATAGTTAGTAGCTTTAATATTGTGATAAAATAATAATTTGAGTATAAATATTTATCTTATTTTTCAATAATAGTGTAGTAAGCATACCAATACTCCGACCTTCCTAAGCAAAAGATAATAGACACTGAACTTTTAGCCATAACCTGCCACTAACTCAACTTAGGAATGGACAGAGATTCATAATATTTGGCTCACGTTTAGTGGATTTGGTTACCAAACATATAACACGGGGAGCAAGTTCACTTCATCCATTGAAGTCATGTATAAGAAACTAACCCAACTCGAACCTCAAATCAACATTTTCCATTGGGTTCCGGTGTGCATGATGCAGCTACCCAGAGTAATATTCTGCGCTGCGGTCTCTTTGGCCATATTGGCAGTCCTTCTCTTGGCTTTCCTCTCGCCCATACCCCATGGGAAGCCATCAAAGAGTCACGTACGGCCGCCTTGGCTGGCCCTGTCCCTGTACATCCAACAACCACAAACTGCAAGCCCCGACACGCAACGCCCGGCAAGATCAAATGCTGAGGCATTCATCTTTCATCGTACGCTTACAGAGGGACCTGAGAACACTTCTCGGGTGGTGGGAAAAGCCCAGGGATTCATAGTTCCTGCCGAAGAGTTTGCACACTCTGCGTTCAATATCGTATATCTGACATTCGACACAGCTGAATATTCGGGCAGCCTTAGTGTCGAGGCTAAGCATGTTGATCATGAGGACAAAGAACTCCTCACTGTGGTGGGCGGGACAGGGTCTTTTGCTTTTGCAAGTGGACTTGCTGTTTTTGCGCAGACGGATCGTCAACCATCTGAACTGGACGCAACCTACCGCATAAAACTTCAACTCAGATTTCCGAATCGATCAGAGACAATTCCAGGATGATGCTTTGTTTTGATCTGTTTTTCTCGTCGAAAAACGAAAACAAAGCAGGAAAAATTCGATCGACACATATGTGGTCTTGGAAGAGAGTACCACCCTGAAGAGGATCTTAATTTCTCTGCTTCAGCATGTATTATATGTTACTGCCTTCAACTCTGTGTAAAAAGATTGTATTTAGTTTCTGATTCTCTGCCGGCAATTTTAACCTTTTTTTGTAGGAACCGCCTTATACTGTGTATCTTAAATATCTGCAAAGATATGCTAGGTCGTCTTCCCAAACTTGTTGGTATAGATTTTGTGGAGATGGCTCTTTGGGAAAAGGTGCTTTGCGACTTCAATCTCTTAAACCTGGCTAACCGAAGTCTTATTCTCTGATATGGATTTTCAAAGTCAGAAAAGTTTAATTTATTTCATTTTCCTGCGGAATAGGAAAATACACCCTCAGTTAGTACTCAAAGGAACCTACAGGACGGGCCTGTTTCAGAAACCGTGACTGAAAGTGCCTTGAAAGTGACTGTTGAAAAAGAACTTCTCTCAGGCTGAGGAGGAGGATATGGAGGCTCTATTGGGCACGAATGTTTTTTGCTACTATTTAGCTTTCTTCTATTGTTGTTTGGTTAATTAGAGTGTGAATGGAAGATAGTGGACAGAGATAGATTTCTTTGATTTTGTCGAGATTTGTACTAACAATACTAGTGAGAAATTCTTCACCGGTTGACGATCTGCATGTTCAAGCTAAAACAGTAGGTAAAAGAGTATATTTTGACTTCAGTTTTTCGCTCTCTGCCCTGAGGTTCTTCATGATTTCCCGAAACTGATGTATGGAACTGAGTTTGAGATGTATGAGCTAGCTAGGGTCTGCATTGATGCAAATTAGGGTATAATGAACTTGTAGGAAGACTCCATTGCAATCTCTCTTATCTTTCTTCTTTGTTTTTTTCTTTTCCTGCTTTTAATAACTGTACTAGTTGGGATTGGCTACATGAATTCATATTTCTGCTGGGATAGATGAGCCACATATCCACTTCAGGGTGAGAAGAAAGACATCGTATATCATTTGGATAATAGTTTGTGTTCTTTAAAATATTTTTCCCAATTGTTCTTATTGGAATATTCTTGAAGGTGTGGTGCCTTCGATTTATTTACTATTCCTTCTTCATTTGTTTAAAGACTGGACTTTGAACTTGTAGTGATTGCTGACTTGACATGCAGAGATGGGCCCTTGTTACGAGGCTGCTTGCTTTTCTTATTAGATTTGATGGATCTTACTTTAGTTTCTTTTAGTGGCATTGATGCAACACCACTCTTAGAAAACACCCCTATTAGAATCCTTCCACCACATTTTATCCTCTCCTCCTATTCCATAAATACGACAAAGAAAAAACTTCTAAAAAACTTTCATCTCCCGATCATTAATCAACCTATCAAATTGAAATCTCACACAACCAAAACTCATCTCCATGAAATCAACCACTCAAGCGTCCTTCCTTCGAGCAATAGAAAATAATTGAGAAAATTCATCACTCAACAGTCTATCCTCACACCACTTGTCATGCCAGAAACGAATTCTAGAGCCGCTCACAACCACAAATCTTATGTGCTCTTTAAAAAAGTTCCACCATCTGCTAATTTTTTTCCACAAACTCACCCCATAAAAACCCTGAACCACCAAAGTGCTCCAACCACCCGCCTCACCCATACTTCTCAGTAATGACTGTCCTCCACAACCTCTCTTTCGTAATTGAATCACCAAAGCCATTTTTCAAGAATAGCTCTATTGAACAAAGGCAAGACTTCTAAGCCCCATCCCTCCCACACTAATAGGGGAGCAAAGAAAAAGGCTTATGTAGGAGGTCATACCAGTAAAAACGAAAAGGTACATGCCTGGAACGGCAAATTGAAAAGAATAGTGGCAATACCTGAAGCGGAATACGAGTATGGATATTTAGTAGGATCGACCGAATAATCATGGTACTGATTTATAGGAAGGAGGAAACATCTTTAGACAATCAACTAGTGAAAAAGCTTGAACTTGCTTTGACCAAAAACAAATGAATCAAGTTTAAACGTGTTTGTTTGCAAATCCAAGAATATTGGGATCGAAATCCAACCAAAATTTATGACTCATTCAAAAATCATGCAAATATAACTCAATAGTTTGGTTAAGAAAATAGTAATAACAATTTTTTAAATCATTTACTTCTTCTATCAAATCATTTTTTTTTCAATTACAATAAATAAATAGAAAAAATTCACTTAAATTATCTCTTTTTATTTTTATCTTCATCTAACTCGTTATAATTTTTTTAAAAAAAAATCAATAAAACTGTAAATCTATCTCAACTTTTACAATATTCTCAAAAGTTTAGAAAAATCTTGGTTTGCAAATACTGATTAGAAGCGACGAGTTTGATGTCTCCAATTTTGAAGTTCTGACTCTGATTCGAATTCCTGCAACCCCATCTGCCAGAGGGGTTTATTTTTCCCTACTCCAACGACTGGCCCTATCTGCAACATATGAATGTCGGAGTGTTAACTTTGTTCTCAAGAAGAGTCCAGCATTGAAGTGCCAAAAAATGCATAGAAAAACAACATATATGAATTATGATGCAGACTGCAGTTTTAATCATGGCGATGTATATGATCCTAGTTCATATATTTGCCTGTTTTCCTCTTTGAATCATTTTCTCTCCAGATGGGGATGGTGGTGGCAAAACGTGTGCGTCATGGTTTATTTCCTTGTTTTTTTCACAACTCAACGCTTTTCTCCATGTTAAAAGATCGGATTTTAATCTCTCTGCATGTTAGTCAATACTCCAATTTGATAAGAAAGAGTCTCTCTTGATCATCCAAGCCGTGAGCAATTTGCCACCAATAACTAACATTTTGATCAAGAAATCAGGTCAATCCTAACCGTGTGATTAATGTTAATTAGCCACTAATCCTTTGACTACTTCATTTGTTCTGAAGAAGAGTCCAGCATTTTGACCTTGTGAGCAATGCCAGATGATGCAGGCAGAAAAAAGCAAAGAATCAGTCCAGAAAGCAAGCAAATTAGATACTGAAATTTCTGAAGAGATTTTCCCAAAAACTTCAACAAATAAATCCATAAAAATTAACTATATAAGCACGATCGCGGCCAATTACTCCAGAACTGGATCTCCCTCGCAAAACCATTGCCATCAAAGAGACCCAACACAGATCCAAAACCAGAAAACAACACAGGTGCAAAGAGCGATAGTCGAAGGTAATGTAACGCAAACCCATCAATGAAAACGCAGTGAAGACAAAAGGTTAAGAGAGAGAAGGTCCAAAAGGAGTACCTGATTTCGAAGACTTTGCTCTGGCAGCGAAAACAAAAAAGAAACGCACCGCACAGAGGAAAAAAGGAGCTCTCCTGACTGGGGGGAACCCGGTTATTATTCTAGAAGTACGTTATGCTGCAACCTTATTATTTTAATACTCTTATGACGTTGGAAATTTTTCTTTTTTCCTGAGAGAAATTAGTAATTAGCTTCGTTCGCCTATATATTGTTAAGGTGAATATCTTGGTGAACCACAAAACTAGGCTAACGGTGAATATATAATATATTGAAATGTAATTGTTTGTTTTTATTAACTATCATGAAACATAAATCTTTGTTTATATTAACTATCATGAAACATAAAAGTAATTCATAACTTGTCCATCTTGTATTTAGAATTAGTGTACACATTTTCGTAAAAAAAAAGATCCTAACACTTGACTTGCACTATAAAAAAATAGGTCTATAACAGCGGTCTTTTAATATAACAAAACTAGGCTAACTGTGAATATATAATATATTGAAATGTAATTGTTTGTTTTTATTAACTATCATGAAACATAAATCTTTGAAATGTAATTGTTTGTTTTTATTAACTATCATGAAACATAAATCTTTGTTTATATTAACTATCATGAAACATAAAAGTAATTCATAACTTGTCCATCTTGTATTTAGAATTAGTGTACACATTTTCGTAAAAAAAAAAGATCCTAACACTTGACTTGCACTATAAAAAAATAGGTCTATAACAGCGGTCTTTTTAGCGGTGGTCGCTAAAAATGACGCTAAAGGGTGTTTTTTGCAACGTTTTGCAAAAATCGCTGTTAAAAGGGGTCTATAGAGACGGTGTTTTTAGAAGCAGTCAGTGACCATCGCTATAGACCCCATTTAGCAGCCTTTTGCAAAAAAAAAAACCGCTAAAGGTATTACATTTACCGGCGGTCTATTTAGCGACGGTCTTTAGCAGCGTTTTGCACAAAACGCTGCTAGAAAGTAGGTATCTACAGTGGCGGTCACTGTAGAGTGCACCTTTAGCAACGGACGCTGCTATAGGTTTAATTCTGATTTTTTTATTAATTATAAATTATTTAATGTTAATAATTATTTTAGTTATTATTTTATTCCTTTTAATATATATTTTTATTTTGTGATGTATTTGGAAAAAATTATTTTAAAGGACATAATAAAATATGGAATTAGTAGGAGTGTTATGACAATTGAATTTGTTATATGATATATTATAAAGGGATAAATGCAAAATTAGTCATTGTGCAAAAATCGATTTAGTCCCTATGATATGAAAAACATCGATTTAGTCACTGTGATTCTACTTTCGTTTGTTATTGATCCTTCATTAGGGACTGATTTTATCACTTTCTGAAATCACAGAGACTAAATCGATGTTTTTCATATCACAGAGACTAAATTGATTTTTGCGTATAGCATAGGGACCAATTTTGCATTTATCCCTATTTTAAATTATACCTATTGTTGCTATGGTAATTGCATATTTATTGATTAAATCTAAGTAGTTTAGAAAATATATATTATCATACTTATAATGAGCATATATATTTTGAATAATTAGTAATATAATACTATTTAATTAGGACATATTATTTAATTTCAAACAAAAAATATTGTGAGATTAGCTCATGTAATTAAAGTACATAACTTAATATATAGTCTTAGAAGCTATGATTTAGTCATTAGGTAAGTGCATATAGAAAAAGTACTTAGGTTAATTAGCACATAACAATTATATAATAAATAGATACTTTTAAATTATAAGTATTATATATTATTACTCTCAACCTATTTTAATTAAAATTATTATACTGATTATAAAAAAGAGTGTAAAGAATGTACAACTAATTTTAAATACTATTAGAATTTACAACGGATTTTAATTTATTAAAAATACATCACTACAAAATAGAACTTATTATTAAAAAATTGAAAAATTAGAAATTAGAAAAAATAAAAAGAAATAAAGAAAAATTTAAAAGCTTTGAAATTCACTATTCCAGGCGCGAAATTCCCCCTTTTTCTGAAGAGATCCAAATTCCCCCTTTTGCGATGGATTATTCTAGTTGTTTGATCTTCCTTGTGGTAATTGTTAGATGATTAATATTGCATCTTTTTCTCTATTTCTGGTCTCAGTTTAGTCCTTTAGGACATTATTTTGCCAGTGCTTCACACGATCGAACAAAAGGATTTGGTCTATGGACAGAATACAACCTTTAAGGATACTGGCAGGGCACCTATCTGATGTTGATGTGAGTATATCTTTCTCACCTAACACGTTTCTTAACTGTTGTCCACCAGATGTGAAGCTCTATGAGATGTTTTAGATCTCATGGGTTTGACATTTTTATGTCAGTGTGTGCAATGGCATGCCAACTGCAACTATATTGCCACTGGCTCTAGTGATAAAACAGTCCGTTTGTGGGATGTACAAAGTGGGGAGTGTTTCTGGTTGAAAAGTGGTGTGTAATCAAAGAAATAGCACTGTATGAGAAGCAGTAATAATGGGATCCTTATCTAAGGTGTCGTTTAAAGCCTCAGTACTTAGAATAATTTTTGCTTATTTGGTGTATATGGAAAAGTGGCCACGACATTTAGAATGTCTCAACATATGAGGTGTGGTTTCTGGAAGTTAGGCTGTCTTTAATTATGAGATAGTTTGTTCTCTGTCCTCGTTAGTGGTTCAAAAGATGAGATAGCATTGATATCTACTTGTGTTACAGTTGAACAACTTGGAGCTAGCTGTCAATCTTGCCAAAAGGGGAAATCTTCCTGGTGCGGAGCAGCTTGTAAGTTTACTCTTGTTCTGTATTCTTATATTAGTTTATTATCAAGATAACTAGTAAAACCTAACCCTAATCCATATGGGTAATGCTGAGCTGAAAATATATTGAGTATTTCTTAATATATATTGACCTGATTCAACGTTTACGGTTTAAAATGAGATTTTTTGTGAGGCTTAGTCCATGGAGTAGTGGTTTGGGCCGATAGGCCCAAGCTGGAGAGCTCATGGATAAGCTTGCCTTGATGGGGGTCCGGGGGCAATGTCCCCGGGGGAAATTTTTTGACCCGTTTTATCTAGAGTTGCTTATAGCCTTATATACAAGTAGATATTTTGTTTACATAAATATTTTGTTTATTTCTATTTCTCATGTGCTATTTATTTTCAATTACAGGAATTCAAGATAGAGGATGTTGATGTGTCAAAGGAGGAGGAAGATTTTAATTGGTCCTTGCTTATTATGTTTTATTTGAACATTTTAGTCGGTCCTTGCGTATTTTTATTTTATATTAGAAATTTGTTACTTTTTAGATTACTTTAGAGGTTCTTGTGTTTGTTGTAAAATATTATTAATCAACGATGAAATATATTTTGTTTTATTCTCCTTGTTCTTTAATTTTTTACATCCAATGAATTATGGTTATTAAAATAAATTTGTATTACCGATTAAAAAGCATGTATAGAAAAAATAAGAAAAAATTAGTAGTGATTTGAATATGCTGGCCAAAAAAAAGCTATTAACATATGGTCAGTGACCGCCGCTATAGGTGGAAATTGATCGCAGCTATAGGTCTATAGTGGCGGTCATATGGGGTCTATAACCTTAAGTGGCAAAATAGAGCATTGTGTTCGGGTCTACAGCAGCGGTTTCGACTGCCGCTATAGACCCGAGGTCTTCACCAGCTGTCACACGAACCGCCACGATAGACCTATGCCGACGGAGGCTAAAAAACCGCTATTATAGGTTATAGCAACGTTTGTGACCTATAGCATCGGTTTCCGACCGCTGTTATAGGCCGTTTTTTTGTAGTGTTGATACAAGTTAGTGATACAAATTGTATATAACTCGAGCATGTAGAGGAGTCGAATCGAGCTGGCATGAGCTAGGCCTTATTAATTGACGTAGTGCCCTCAGAAACGTCAGATGATGAAATAACGATTCAAACCGTGAGTCTGGACCTGTACGATCTAGACTTAATATTTTTTCCATGTTTGCTCATAACTAACATTTGAGTCTTTCTTTTCAGTCTTTATTTGTGGCGTGGATCCTCGTTCGGACTATGAATTGCATGTCCAAACTGTTCACCTGTTTGATAGTAGTCCAAATTAGGTTGGTTAGTAGTTCGGACGCGTATTGCAGGAGTGAGTCTTTTGGGATGGTTCGGACCTTCAGTTCGAACTACGCTATTGGTAGTTCGGACTATATGAATTTGAGACGGATTACAGGTTTGACTTCCCAGAAGCCTTTTGGGACGCCATATTACGTCCCAAAAGAGCTTCTGGGATGGTTTTTTGGGCTTTTGGGACGCCTACCCTCCGTCCCAAAAGCCTAAAATTCTTGTAGTGAGAGTATAAATAAAATTATTTAAAGAAAAAAACAGTAATATAAATAAAATTATCATTAAAAGAAGAAAAACACTTCAACGACTTCATCGCTCACTAATATATAAATAAATTTTCAACAAACAAACGACTTGTACATTTATGCACTTCTCCAAAGAGAGAAAGTATACAAAACAATACCATGAAGTGTATATACCTACTACTTACACGTTCAAAAATAGTCAAGAGGTTTCTGGAAAAAAAAATAGTCAGAGGTTGACGGGCTAGCTATTAGTGATGGAACCTTTACGGTGTTTAGCTTAAAGACCGAGTACTCTTTTTCTCCTTCTCCTTCTCCTTCTATTCGCATAATATTCTAGCTGTCACATGACACTGAATGATGAATGCAGGGGTCCCAGCCTGCTCCTTCTACTAGAAAGCATAGCAGCAAATATCTACAGTTCATACGGCCGATCAAAGAATATGTTAAGAACCATACATCTCTTTTGACGCTTGTATATCTTCAAACGCAGATACGAAGACACAATATTGTCTAGGTGTCGGCCGCCACAGCACTACTTCCGGCAGAGAGTCTCGAGAGAAGAAAGATACTAGCTGAAGATATTAGCACAGCCCCGGCAAAACAGGCAAGGTCCACGCCAGTAACCACAGGGATATCCTTTAACTTCTCTAACACTCCAACTTGAAGTATCATCATCACAGCATGGCCGATTCTCGATTTGGCTTGTGAAACTGATTGCATCTCAACCCACGTTGGAAGCGTCTGGAATAAGAAATGCGTATAAAAATTATCTTTTTTTCTAAAAGCGTATAAAAATTATCATTTGCGGGATCGAAGTTAATTAGTTTTGAAAGTACAAGAACAAATATTATAAAGCGTACGTTCTGATCAGGTTACCTTCATAGGGAAGAGCCCAAACAAGTTTGAACCTGAAAACCGTGGTCCCTTTCCTTTCATGGTCTTTTTCCCGACAAAAATGACGTACAAACCCATCCCGAATATAATCATGGCTGTTCCCACGAGGAACATGTCTGCAGGAATGATAAAAATACAGTTAAACAATAGAACCACAACGAAAAATCTGTGTAAATGACGAGAGAGAGAGAGACCAACCTAAGGCTTCCACAAGTAACTGCACCACAAGATCTTGATCCGACTTATGTGACAACGTAGAGAAATACTGCACATATGACTGTAGTATTCTGCAGCAACCCTGCAACGTAGAAGCTTGTCTTTATCACTATTGGAAATATTGTTAAATATATTATTATTATTTAAATATGGGTAAGCCAAGTTGTTTCATTTCAGGATTAGGACATTAAAGACAATTACAAAAGAAACAAAATACAAAGTCATAGTCCTAAACTTTTTAGCCAGAAGAAGAACAATTTCTTACCTCGACAAAACACAACACTGAACCGAGTAAAGATCCCGCAACCGCCAATAGTGTAAAGAATCGACAATCAATTATTCCCTGCTCGATTGACATAAAAAAGAAAGGAAAAGATTATCATCTGACCCGTTGAATATTAGATTTGTTTTTTTACCGTGTATTAATCCTATCAAATATATTCTCTTAATAAAAAAGTAGTCCTAGGAAATTCAATTATCATTTTGACCAAAATTGGTGCTCAAACAGAAAACATCGTCGACGTACCCTTTCAATGAGCATTTGGATGTCCAATTTCCGCGGCTTCCGTTTCACAGCCACCCTCAGTAGGACAATCGCAGCCCGGCTAACATTTGCTGCTAAAGAAGCCAAATCCAAGACTCCCGGATTAATGAGTTGCGGTGCTGAGGTAATTATTCTCTCTGAAACTGCAAGCACAGACGCTTGCGCAGCCACCACCGATTTCCTTTCACCATCCCCAAAAACACTCTTCTCTCCGTTAAACCCCGACTTGCCTAGACACCTCACCGTCGTTGTGGAAAGCGAAGAAGACGAAGAAGAAGCAAGACCAAAACGCAGAGGCCTAGACACACGGAACAACCTAGTGGTTGCCATGGTTCTTTGATGCTGTACAGCCTGACGCCTGTGCTAGTGTTTGGAGTTTTGAAGGCGGTAGGTAGGTTTGTTGGTCTGGCAGGCTGACAGCTTGGGTGATTTTATAAGCACTATGCGGCATGATGCACCGCAGGAACAACATCACGAAGAAGATTCGAGGAATATTAACTGAGACTGTCGCGACGCGTGTGGGCTTTTCGCTTTTCTTGGAGAGGATGGTTTGGAAATTTTTGCAACGTTTTGAACGGATCCAAACTCAAGACTCTTCTCACGTGAGTACGTTTCGTGAGTCTAGAGGCGTGTGGGGCCGCCGCAGTTGTGAGACGAACACGTGTCGGTCCGTATATTTCGGGTGGACTTTACTGCGGCTTGTTCTCCATCGTCGGCTTGAACGCCAATCAGCAGTCATTGGAGCTTCGGCTTTCGTCACGAGGAAGAGTAGTCGGTGTATGCGCATAGGCGCGCGGACCTGGAATTATCTTGGAGATGGAACAACCTTTTGGACTTACCTCCCCGACTTCGGCGAATGTCTCGATGAAGAACCCAAACTCGTGTATAAGGACCGTAACTATCGATTGCGGAGCAAGCAGCCCAACGTCTAAAACATGTGTAACGTGGCAAAAGCTAGCACCGCCCAAGTCCTATGCCAGTCAGATACGATTGTTATTTTCAGGAGACAAACACCCACCCCCCCCCCCCCCCCCGGTTTTCGCAATGGTTTTGAAGAATCTGAAGTACTTTCGGAGAAATGGCTCGGTTAGAAAGAATAGATCACAGAGGGGAAGTACTAAGTGTTTTTCTTATTGGTGGACCACTGACTTTCATTCCTCAATATGAGGTCAGGTCAGCACACGTTTATTAACCAAGAAAAACGGCACCGTCACTAACAGCAAGAAATTTCGGACCCAAAGAAACCTAGAGAACATCAGAAGCATGGTATTTCATTTGGTGAGAGAGAAAAGTATGATATATACTGAATTCCAGAGCAATAAGGGTAATTCACTGCATCATTCTCAGGCCAACCTAACCAATAAATCAATGGCAGCAGTTCCAGAAAACCAGAGAACCTCCAGATCCGGAAAGGTAATCAATCAAACCACTGGCCTTGATGCCTGAATAAAAAGGATATCCTAGATTCCCTACCACAATTTCCACATGCACAATATATTCAAAACCTATGTTCGAGGAGGGAGTCAACCAAGACAAGTTTATTCATGCAAAGGCTTCCCAAAAGAACGTATGGAAATACTACCACTGGGTCATGTTCCCGACAAGGAACCGAACAACTGACCAGGCGAAAAAGCCAGCGGGATCCCAAACAGGATCGGAAGAAACCACTACATGCTCCATGCTAGGCAGAGGGAGCGGTGACCAGACACGGTAGATAAACTACCAGGACCTAAGCTTGCCAGCAAATATGCACCACAACCCGGTACAGTAAGCCCAAACAAGGGCATCAAAAGATCCACATGGGATCAAAAAAGCCCACGCAGGAGCCGGATACAAAACAACACAGAATAACACAAAGAAACAACACAAACAAACCACTACCAAAACCTAATCAACACAACAGCAGCTACAACAACAGCAACAAAACGGAACCGAAGACCACCAGGCGAGCGGGAGACAAAATGACGGTTGCGCGTTGGGAGGCGCCGAGCAACCGCCAGGAACCACGCGCCAGCGGAAGTCCACCAACAGGAAGTGCGGAGCTCGCCAACAGGAGAGCAAACCACCCAGGAGGCGCGTGACGTCCAAAACCGCCGGAAAACAGGCCGGGAGAGAAGCACAGGGTCGGGCGCGTGAGACAACACGCGCCGACCAAAAAGAACCGGACTGAGACGGTTGATTTCGCCAGGAGGAGAGGGCGGCGTCTAACAAGGCAGTGGGCACCGGAGAGAGACGAAACCCCCGGGATCTGACCACCAAGATTCCGAACAAAACAAGGAAGAGAGAAAGAAGGGGAAGGAGAGGAGGAGGAGGGGGAACGGTGGGAGGAGCCAGGCTCCCACCGCTGGTCGCAAAAGGAAAAAAAAATCGAGCTGTTGAAGAGGATGGGAAAGTTCTAGAGAGAGGGCAGAGCCTCTCTCTCTCTAGAACACACAGGAATAGTCGGAGAGTGCAGGTACTTGACTTGCTTCTTCATGAAGTACCTTCTCCATTAAGTGACCTCCTTGGCCTGTCTATATTACGGGCAGAGCCTCTCTCTCTCTAGAACACACAGGAATGGTTTTTTTTTATCAAAAATCGCTTCATTATCTAAAAAGAACAAATCAATTTAAAATGTCTATCAGCATGTGAGGAAGACAATTCCTTGACAGTTAACCCCCATCAAAAGGTCAGCATCCAAACAAACAAAAAGAACTGACCCTCCAAGTGCTCCAAGTCTTTCTGTTTTTCACACATGCAAAGTGTTTATACCGTTCCCCCTCACTTGTCAAGACAAAAAGCACTGACCGTTGGCTAGCCAAGTGCACCCTGAAAATTTACTTGTAAAAAACACTTGCCTCTCAAATGCCTCAATGGAGAAAATTGAGGAACACATCGACTTTTCTAAACATATCTCAGATTCTCAAGCTCATGAATTCACACAGACTGCAAGATATTGGTCTACAAATTTTTTTAGAAATCATAAACCGAGGAAAGGAATGCAAATTGCAATTAGAGTTTCATTACACG
Organism: Myrica gale; assembly: GCA_963930655.1. Taxonomy (NCBI): domain Eukaryota; kingdom Viridiplantae; phylum Streptophyta; class Magnoliopsida; order Fagales; family Myricaceae; genus Myrica; species Myrica gale. Next base: position 5,519,934 of record OZ005599.1, read on the forward strand.
AAACTAGGTTACTGGAATCTATACAAACTTATTGGCAAAGTTTATGCTTCTTAACAGTAAGTGGTGACACCTACAAATCCAATAGATTTTAGAGAGCAAATTCTATGACATCTCAATTATCTAATTAGTTGATGTCTCAGTTTCAGAATACCAAATAGGAAAATCCGCAAATACCAATTAGGCAATAAGGCTATAAACAATTAGGCGTGAAACACTGCATACCTGGAGGCTGGGCCGTTGGAGACTGGAGTGGAGAGGAGAGGCAGTCAGTCAGGCAGTCGGCAGAGAGTTCCGGTCAAAGGTGGAGCCAGGGGATGCGGCCGTGTGGGTGGGGACGGCACCTGAGGGCTGAAACAAGAGAATGAGTATATGGGAGAGATTGTGTGCAAGTGGGCTTACCTGGGTTGGGCAGCGTCGGAGTCGGCGGAAGCAGTAAGCAGTGGCCAATGAGTGAGATTGTGAGAGAGACTGAGAGAGGCGTGAGGGCTGCTGGGCTGAAGGAGAGCCGGAGAGATCGCAGAGAGTGAGAGAGAGGCGTGCACCCTCTGATTTTTTTTTAAAATTAAGCAGGCCACACGCACCCGCTGGCCCTGTCCCTGGAAACAGGCCTGGACGGCCGGGCCAGTATGGGCAGCCAGGGCAGGTGGCGTGCCTGATTCTTAATAACTAAAAAAATAAATAATTTTGCAAATGATTTTTCCCCGTCCCGCCCCCATTGGTCCTGGAACCAGGCCAAGCCGATGTGGACAGCCAGGGCAGGTCGCGTGCCTGCTTTTTAACAACTAAAAAAATTGCAAATGATTTTTTCTCGTTTCACCCTCTGATTTTTTTTAAAAAAAAATTAAGCAGGTCACACGCACCCGCTGGCCCCGTCCCGGCCCTACTTGCCCTGAAAACAGGCCTGGGTGGCTAGGCCAGTATGGGCAGCCAGGGCAGGTCGCGTGCATGATTCTTAATAACTAAAAATAATAATAATTTTGGAAATGATTTTTCCTCGACCCGCCCCCACTGGCCCTGGAAATAGACCTGGGCGACCAGGCCAGTCTGGGCAGCCAGGGCAAGCCGTGTGCCTGCTTCTTAACAACTAAAAAAATTGCAAATGATTTTTTTCCGTTTCACCCTTGATTTTTTTTTAAAAAATTAAGCAGGCCACACGAACCCGCTGGCCTCGTCCCAACCCCACTGGCCCTGGAAACAGGCCTGCGCGGCCAGGCCAGTATAGGCAGCCAGGGCAAGTCACGTGCCTGATTCTTAATAAGTAAAAATAATAATAATTTTGCAAATGTTTTCCCCGTCCCGCCCTCCACTGGTCATGGAAGCAGGCCTGGACGGCAAGGCCAGTGTGGGCAGCCAGGGCAGGCCTCATGCCTGTTTCTTAATAACTAAAAAAAATTGCAAATGATTTTTTCTCGTCCCGCCCTACTGCCCTAGAAACAGGCCTGGGCAGCTAGGCCAGTGGAGGAAGCAAGGGTTGGCCGCATGGATGCTTCTTAGGGTGAGTTTATTTTGTAAAATTTTAGGTATTGGGTTTAGTGAAAAAGTGAAGAGAGAGGTAATTTTTATATTTTTTGTAATCGAAAGCAATAATTTGATGGAGGAGAAAAATATTATATTTTAATATTTTATTGTGTTAAAATTTTACTGTGCAAACAAAGTCTTTTAATAACTAAAAAAAATCAAAAAAATTTGGAGCCAGTGGGCCCTAGCTCCGTTTCTTCGAACTCCCCGGATGACCATTGATCGACTCTCCCTTTCCAATACTTATACATTCCCGCATTTTCACCCTTCAAGTTTCTCCGGTTTTCGTTTTCCTCTGGATTTCTTTTCCTATTTGTGTTTACATCAACTAAATTTTTGGTTCTTGAAGAACTCTCGTGTACTGGGGTCCTCCTCGGTTGCTCCGCTGCAAAGAAACTCTCCTTTTTATTCTCCGATTCTCCACCTTTTCGTAACTTCTTTGAACGTCACTGATCAATCATCAATGGACCCTGCTTCTCGCAAACCATAGAGTCAACAAGATATGATTGTCGTGGGGGCTCCCTTTTCAATTTCCATCCCGGCATACCCGGCTCCGCAGCGCACAAAGAAATCGTACCGACCCCAGACTCGCGCAAACTCGTCAAAATTGAAGCAACTCTCAGATTCCAAAGCCTCCGAATCTACCTCGTTATCTGATGGCCGACCAAGACCAAGAACGTGAGTTTCTCTGTCTAGCATTTTCACAAACATCTTCCACGGGCCGCATGAAAAGTCTCTAGGTCTGACTCTGAATTTTGCAGGTGCGAGTGTTTCGACTTGCACAAATCCCTGGTTCCGTACGGTGAGGCGTGGTCTTGGCAGAAAAGAATTTTCATGGAGAAAAAGGCATTGATCGAAAAGAACCAAGAGTGTCCGGACACGGTAATCATTCTACAACATAACCCGGTGTATACGTTGGGCACAGGTAGTTCAGAAGAGTACCTGAATTTCGACATCAAGGATGCTCCTTATGATGTTTATCGAACCGAACGTGGTGGGGAAGTCACATATCATGGCCCTGGCCAGGTACTTATCCCAAATTTCTAATCACATAACTCAAATTGAGGATGTTTTTCTTTTATGTGTATTCCATTCGACTACTTATCAAAGAAAAAAATGTGTATTCCAGTCAACAATTTGTGAAGAACATCATTCACTGACATGGTAAGAATGGCGTCCAAAACGCAAAGAAAATGATGACCGATGGACTACAATTATTTCTGCAGCTAAAATTTTTGTCATTGTTGTTTAGAGGTTTAATTTTGGTTGGGAAAGAAAGTTCAAAATTTTCAAATTAAGCAATAAGCGTGCAATTGAATTGTTTATAGGGCATTCTCTTTGTTTTCCTATATCATAGCTAACTCATAATTCATGTGTCTTGGACTGTAGCTAGTTATGTACCCTATTATCAATCTCCGAAATCATAGGATGGATCTTCATTGGTACCTCAGGGGACTTGAGGAGGTGGTCATCCGCGTTCTTTCCTCAACATTTTCTATCAAGGCTTCTCGGCTTGAAGGCTTCACTGGCGTTTGGGTCGGTATGTTTCTTAATCCTTCCATTACGTTCTACCTGTTTACGAAATGAGTTCTCATTGGTGTCGCACTACTTCTGTTTTTGAACTTCAGAATCGAGATTCTTTGGAACATATGTATTATGCAACTGATTTTTCTCCGAGCACCTCATAGCCCTAGTATGTGCCTATTCGTGTTGGCAAACCTACCTACATGAACGTTAGCTTTGTAAGGTTCTTTCGAAGACGTGTCTAAGGACTACGAGGTGTCCGGAGAAAATTCAGTTGCTTAATACATGTCATGTTTATATATAGATTTGCTTAATGCATAAGTTCTAGCTTTTCTAGATTAACCTTTTCTTTCGTGCTCCATTTGGAACTTGTGAGGAAACATATGTAAATCCATACGATTTTACCACAAATCATTCGAAGGGGGTAAAATGCAGTCTGGTCCGGTCCACTTAAGTGGTCCTAACCGGTTTCAATTTTTTTAAAAAAATTTTAAAATTTTTTAGGTTAATTTCGAAGAGGGGAGGACATATAAAAATGTAGAGTTTTAGTTTAGGTTAAAACTAAACTTTTTTAAGTTTGTAATTTGTATTAAAAAAATATAAAAAAAAAATATTTTTTTATTTATATTAATAAATCCGGTCCAGTCCGGACCGGATTATCAAAAGGTTATTCAGTCCGGTCCGGACTCAAAATAAGAAGACCAGACGGAACCGCAAATCCGGTCCAGTTTTGTGGTTCAGTCCGGTTTTATTCAACCCTACTGAGAATTGTATTTCTCATTTCTTTCAACACGCTATCCAACCATCAAAAGCACCCATTTAGTAAAGGTGAGACTGTGAGTGGTTAATGACATATTTAGTCCAAGGTCAATATCCACTTTGTATTGGTTCTGTGGCTCCTTAGCTAATAATAAGACCGTGGTGGCACCACATAGCTATCTCCATGTCATCTGTTCAACAGTTTCCCTTCCTTTTTTTTATCTGGACTTAAACTAGTTGGGGGAATAAGATGCAGAATGGTTCAGGTTGAGTGTTCTGTAGCTTTGTTTGAGGTTATTTCTGATGGGTTTTTACCGGAGTTTTAGAGTCGAAGCCAAGGAGTTCCATGTGCTTGTTAGTGATGGTGGTGCAGTTAAGTTAACGGAATGGAGTAGAAAGGCTGTAAGTTCGATTTCATGGGGAAATTTGGAGCTGTGTGGATGGTTAATATGGCTCATAAACTGATGGCAGATGCAGGGGACCGATCTTTTGTCTCGAAAGCCAATGATCTATCACAAGCTTTCCTAGCATAGAGGTGTGCGAATATGGCGGGAAGGTACGTAGCCATCTCTCAATTTGGTGAAGGCAGACGTCGGGGAGCGGTTCTCGTTCCGGAAGGCAAGGAAGGAAAAGGGTGGAGGTCGCTGGCTGGGGTGTTCTAGGAGGTGATTGTTCACCTCCGTAGGGGTGAAGTTTTAAGTAGAAATAAGAGGCAACATCTTTTTGGTCGAGCGAGTATGAGGGGAGGGCGCTCTTTCACTGAAGTAGTAAAAAATGGTGAGTCAACAGTGGGCACAGGAAGGTAGGCGTTGTCTGTAGGGTGTTTTGCAGAAGATGGCAAAAAAGAAGATTTGTCTTTGCAAGGGAAAAAAACGCATGCAAACCAGGTGGCTGTTTTTACCAAGGATATGGGGAAAATGAAAGATGTCGTTACTCTTTCCAAGAGCTAGGCATTTATTGCAGGGGTGGCCGGCAGTGAGGCACCTGATGTGTCTCTTTGGAGGACAAAATTGTTGGGATTAAGACAAGAGCTAGATGAGTTACTTGTGTTGATGGGTTATGAGTCTGGGCCGAGCTCCTTACTAGGGTGATGGGTCGGGCCCAATCGTGTCTAGCCAAGAAGAGGCGGTATGGTCTCAACTAGAGGTGGGTTTGCCTGGGGACAGAGTAATGGGTCGGGCCCAATCCTCGTATGGGCCAGAGGCCTTTGTTGGCTCTTCGAGGGCCCTGGAAAGGAAGACTGGTGGGGTTCCTCACGGGTCCGGGTCGGGATTTGTTGGCTTTGGCGTTTCTGCTCTCCAGCAGGAGGTTGGAGTAGCAGAGATTGGCGGCTCGGCTGGTGGTGCTACCCACCTTCTGTCGGCGGTAGCCCACTCGTCGACGCCTTCTATGGTGACCGGCGAACTCCCGGAGGTCATACTGACGCCGGGTATGACATCGGACATTTCTCTCCTGATTGCCGACAAGGACTGATCCTCTTCTGGGGCGCCTGAGTTGGGGCAGGGTGGACCTCGGGGGCTTCCTTTTGTTGTCGAAGTCAACTCTCTCCAGTCGGAGGCTTTGCCGGAGCTCCCTTTGGCTGTCGAGGTCATCTCTCTTCATTTGGGGGAACGAGATGCCTCTCTTTTGGGGCCTCTGGTGTTGGAAGGAGCTCATTCTTTTGGGATTGTGGGTACAGTCGAGCTAAGGGGTGTTGATGATTGCAAGGAGAGGGTGTTGGTGGGAGGGTCTTCTGTGGTGCAGGACCTGCAGTTGGTAGCTTGTGAGGGTGGTGTTGTGGTTCCTTCAACACTATCAGTGGAGGATGGGGTGGTAGTTTCGGGTCCTGAGGAGGGAGGGGCTGTGAGTGCCGACGGTGCTGGGTCTTCTGAGCTTCTTTGGGAACCTTTGCAGGTACGTTATCCTAAGTCTAAATGAGTTTTGAATATGGTGTCCTCTTACAGGAAAATGGTGGGGGTGTCTTGTGAAGGGTATGAAGACAAATTGATGGAGTTATTTGAAGAGTTGGAACAAGATAGGGATCTTAGGGGTAGGACATCTCATTGTCGATCGTGGGGGAAGTTAGTAAGGGAAATGAAAGCTTTGGTGTCTTCCATTAATTATGAGGGACAAGCGTCCGTTTCTAGGAAAAGTAGGTCAGGAGGGAGGGCTATATCCGGTTGTTAATGCAGCCTAGAATCCTGAGTTGGAATGTCCGAGGCCTTAATGACACTGTTAAGTGCACTAGGATTGGTAATTTAGTTCGTAGTTGGAAGCGGATCTTTTGTGTTTTCAGGAGACTAAAATTGGTAATGTTTCGAAGGCTTTAGTGAGACGTTTGTGGGGGAGGTCCTCATGTGAGGTGGAGTAGTTTGCCAGCGGATGGTGCTTCAGGAGGTATTTTAATTTTATAGGATTCTCGTGTGTTGGAGATGGTCAATGTTTGTGTGGGGATTTATTCCCTTTCTGTGCTTTTTAAGAATGTGGAGGATGGTTATACTTGGGCTTTCTCTGGGTTTATGGTCCTAATGATGACTCCTTTCGAAGGATGTTATGGGATGAGTTGGTTGGTGTTTTCTCTTGGTGGAATGCTCCGTGGTGTATTGGTGGTGACTTTAATGTCACTCGTTTTCCTGGTGAGAGGTCCGGCTTAGGAGGCTTTGGGAGATCGTTGATTGAATTTTCTGATTTTATCTCTGAGATTGGGTTGGTGGATGCTCCGTTGGTTGGTGGTTTATTCACGTGGTCTAATAATCGTTCTTGGTCCAGGATTGATAGATTCCTATTTAGCCCAGAGTGGGAGAGGTTATTCTCGGAGGTTATCCAGCGTCGTTTGCCTCATCTGTATTCTGATCACTTTCCAATTTTGTTGGAGAGTGTTTCATTTGGGGGTGGTAAAAAACCTTTTAGATTTGAAAATATGTGGTTAAAGGTGGAGGGTTTTGTAGATCGTATTAGGGAATGGTGGAGTAGTTATTATTTCGCTGGGTCTCCCAGTTTTGTGCTCAGTTTGAAATTGAAGGCTCTGAAACAAGATTTAAAAGTTTGGAATAAAGATGTTTTTTGTGATCTCTTTTGTCTTAAGCCGACGTTGTTGAGGTAGATATCTTTGCTCGATGGGTTGGATGAGGAGAGTTGTCTTGATAATGCGGGTGTCGATAGGAAGTTGGATATTATGAAGGAGTTGGATCAACTGCTTGATTTGGAGGAAGTGAGTTGGAGGCAAAAATCACGAGCTTTGTGGCTTAAGGAGGGGGATTGGTGTAAGAAATTCTTCCATCGTGTTGCAAATTCACATAGAAAAAATAACTCTATCTCTCTTCTTGAGGTGGATGGGGAGGTGGTGGAAGACCCTACGGATATTTCATCGATGATTGTTATTTTTTATTCTTCTTTGTATGCAGAGCCTTATCATTGGAGGCCTTCTCTGGATGGGTTGGATTTTGATATGATTTCGGGGGAGGAAGTTGTGTGGTTAGAAAGACCCTTTGAGGAAGATGAGGTGTCTGAGGTGGTAAGAGGTTTTAATGGAGATAAAGCTCCAAGGCCGGATGGTTTCTCGTTAGCGTTTTATCAGACTTGTTGGGAGGTTATCAAAGGGGATGCTCTTTTCGTTTTCAATTAATTTTCTCGGGATGGTAGATTTGTCCGTAGTTTGAATTCTACTTTTGTTGTTCTTATCCCGAAAAAATCGGGTGCTGTTGAGTTGAAAGATTTTCGTCTCATCAATCTTGTGGGAGGAATCTATAAGATTCTTGCTAAGGTTTTGGCAAATAGACTGAAGTGTATGCTGAATAAGATTATTTCGCCTACTCAGAATGCTTTTGTGGAGGGACGACAGATTCTGAATTGTCTTGATTGCCAACGAATGTATTGACTCTAGGTTGAAAATGGATGAGCCGGGTTTGTTGTGTAAGTTGGATATTCACAAAGCCTATGACCACGTCAATTGGAATTTCTTACTGTATTTATTGTGCAGATGTGACTTTGGTGACAGGTGGTGCAGTTGGATAGCATTTTGCATTTCTTCGGTCAAATTTTCTGTCTTTGTGAATGGATCCCCGGAGGGTTTTTTTTTGTAGTTCTCGGGGTTTGAGGCAAGGAGATCCTCTCTCTCCTTTTTTGTTTGTTATTGTTATGGAGGCTCTTTCTAAAATGATGGAGAAATGTGTTTCGTATGGTGTTATTGATGGTTTTAAGTAGGGGTGAATAGCGGACTAGTCGGAAGCGGAATTTGACATTCCGACATCCGGTCCGCTAACTAGCGGATGACCAAAATAGAGTTCGCTTCCGCTTCCGACTCTTAGCGGACTTAGCGGAAGCGGACTTAGCGAAGCGGATAGCGGAATTCCGCTAAGTCCGCTAAGACAAGAACAACCAAATATCAAAGACAATAACAACCAAAAAAAAATTCTACGTGACCAACTAGAAAAGAGAAAATATTATGCATTATGTGATTTTCTTGTTTCTTGACGCCAGATTTCGAGAGAGTTGCAAGTCCAGTCTCTGTTGCACACTTCTCACAGTACAAGTTAACTGCGTCACTGCTGAAGCAGCTGGAAGATCTTAACTTCCATGTTTATACTGCACAAGCCCTGGAAGGCCTTAATCATCAACCCGTCAAGGGAAGGGAAATTTTACTGGGGCATGAGTGCACATCCATTGATGCCACTGGTCAATATGTTAAATCTACTGCTGCTTTCCTCAAGGAAGGGAAGTATACACAGAAGAATATGCAGTGTAACGTCCTTGTTGGGACGGTTGGTGCAGAAAGCACTGTCCGAAAGCTAGTAGGAATAGATTTGAGAGGTGAGAGAGACATGCAAAAGCTTGTGAGTGTCCATTTTCTGAGCAGAGACCTTGGACAGTTCTTACTCAACGAGAGACCTGGAATGCTATTTTTTTATCTTCAATACTGAAGCCATTGGAGTCCTTGCTGCTCATGATCTCAAGCTAGGGGAATTTGTATTGCAGGTACTGCGATCGTAGATAATAAAACTATTTATCTTAATGTGCATGAGATCCCTAAAATTTAAATTAGATATTCAGGAGTTGCAAAATCTGACACAAATATCCCCTATCACAGTGTAATTTCAATTTTGTTAACTAAATAAATTTTGTCTAACTAAATGAATGACTCACTGTTGTTGGCAACATTCTCCATTTCTATGGCCCATTTCACGAACACATGCTTAAACCTATCCACCGAAGTTATGCCTTGCATAAGCTATGACCCTTTTCTCCCTACATTCAAATGTCTCATGCATCCAATCATTTTCCCAAAGACCATATACGCTTATTCACACTTCACAGATTCACAACAGATCCATCCAATCCTCACCCCAGTGCCCTATAGACACATTGATTCACAGATTCACAACAGGTTCACAAAAATCAAATTCTCAACAATTCACAGATTTACAAGTCACAACCGGTTCACAGATTCACAACACTACAACAAATTCACAACAATTCACAACAGATTGGGAAAAATCAACAGATTCACAACCGTCACAACAGGTTCACAGAGAGATGGCGACAGAGAGAGAGAGAGACATACATAGTAGAGCGAGCTCAGAGACCGTTGCACTAGCCGCCCGCCGGAGCTTAGAGACCGCTGCACTGTGAGGAGGAGAGCTGAAGCAGAGAGAGAGAGAGCTGAGGGAGTGACTCACTGACTGTGAGGAGGAGAGCTGGAGACTCGAAGAGGACTTAGGCCAGAGGGGGCTCGCGAAGGAGTGGAGAGGGTGGGGGGAGGGGGGAGAGAGCCGGAGGCCCGGAGACGGAGAAGACATAGCCTCTTTAGGGTTTTCTCTTATCACGGATCAAAACGACAAGTTTTGATCCGCGATATTATATTTTTTTAAAACAAAAACTACTAAACGACGTCGTTCTATTTAAAATAGAACGACGCCGTTTTACTATTCAGAAAATTAAAAATAAAAAACCGGAACCGGTTTTTTCGCTAAACCGGCGGAAAACTCCGCTTCCGGTTCCGGTTCCGGGAAAACTCAAAATTTACTACCGGTTCCGGTTCCTGGAAGGGACAGACCTAATCTTCCCGGAACCGGAGCCGGAGATCCGGCGGAGGCCGGACCGGACTTACACCCCTAGTTTTAAGGTTGGTGGTGTGAGTGGTGTGGCTACTAGTGTTTCCCATTTGTTTTTTGCGGATGATACATTAATTTTGTGTGGGTCGAGGAGGATCAGATTCGTAGCATTCGTTGTTTGTTGTTTTGTTTTGAAGCGGTTTCGGGGTTGAATGTGAATCTGTCCAAGTCGAAGGTTATTTCTATTGGTAATGTTGTAATGTGCAGGGGTTGACGTCTTTATTGGGTTGTAGAGTATAAACATTGCCAATGACTTATTTGGGGCTTCCTTTGGGTGCCCAATACGAAAGTGTGCAGATTTGGGATGACATTTTAGAGAGGATGGAAAGGAGGTTGGAGGGATGAAAGCGTATGTATTTGTCGAAGGGATGTAGGATCACTTTGATTAAGTCCACTTTATCTAGTCTTCCGACTTACTTTTTATCTCTTTTCCCCATCCGAGTGTGGTGGCAATGAGAATTGAAAAGTTACAAAGGGACTTCTTGTGGGGTAGTGAAGATGGTGTTCATAAGTTTCATCTTCTTAGTTGGACGAAGGTGTGTTCTCCAATTCGTTCTGGTGGGCTGAGGCTTAGGAGGATATCTGTGTTCAATAAAGCTTTGTTGGGCAAGTGGTTGTGGCGGTTTGGCATTGAGATGGAGAAATTGTGGAGATGTGTTATTTGTTGCAAAATATGGTATTGCGGGTGGTGGGTGGTTCTCCTTGTCTTCCAGCGGCTCCTATGGGGTCAGCCTTTGGAAACATATCAGTAATGGTTGGGATTCTTTTTCTGAGCATACTCGGTTTGTTTTGGGAGATGTTCAGCGTCTCATTTTTTGGCATGATAGGTGGTGTGGTGGGCGAGTTCTAAGTCGTTCCTTCCCTTTAGTCTTCTCTTTGTCCTCCTGTAAGGAAGCTATGGTGGTGGAGTGTTTAGAGTTTGGTTCTTCCTTAGTGTGGAATTTACAGTTCTCTAGATCTGTGAATGATTGGGAATTGGAGGAGATTGATGCCTTCTATTCTATCCTTTATAGCAGAGGGTGCGTAGAGATAGTGCTGACGTGATGTTGTGGGTGAGTTCGAAGAGTGGTGTTTTTTCTATTAAATCCTTCTATGATTATCTTTCTGGTTATGCTACCAATCCAACAAGATGGAAGGCTACCCATGGGCGCATTTTGACTATTGATAGTCTCAGAAGAAAGGGTGTTTATGTCACAGAGTGGTGTTATATGTGTAAGGGAGATGACAAATCAGTTCATCATCTGTTATTGCATTGCATGGTTGCTAAAGATCTTTGGATGTCGGTCCTTGGTATCTTGAATGCTTATTGAGTTATGCCTGAAAAGGTGGAGGATGTCTTATCTTGTTGGGGTAGGAATTTTATGGATCCTTCAGCCAAGGTTATTTTGGGGATGATTCCAGCGTGTGTTTGGTGGTGCATTTGGAGGGAGCGGAATAGAAGGTGTTTCAAAGATTCGGATAAATCGCTAAGGAGCTTGCAGGGCGATGTCTTTATTTCTCTTTTCTTTTGGGCTAATGCTTTGTTGGGGGGTTGTTTTGTGGACTATTTTGATTTCCTTAGTTTCTTTATTTGTATGCTTTGAGTGACTTCATACAATCTTTGTACTGATTTCGCCTCTTGTTTTTTCTCTTTAATAATATTAATCTTACTTATCGAAAAAAAAAAGATGCAGAATGCCTTGGTTATTGGCATTCTCTTGATCTTCCTTTTTCAATTGTACTTCAGGAGAGAAGAAAGTGGCAGCCATTGGTATACGAGTATCTCGATGGATAACATATCACGGCTTAGCACTAAATGTCACCACAGATCTAACCCCTTTCCGCTCAATAGTCCCATGTGGGATACAAAACCGTCAGGTTGGAAGCATTAAGGGATTGCTAGGAGAATTTCAACCATCCACGGGACGTGTAAAACCAGATGCAGCTCATCTCAGTGATTGCCAGCTGATTGATATCACTCATGCATCTCTGGTCAAGGAATTTTCTGAGGTTTTTAAGCTTGAAATTGATCATAGAAACGTATCGATATTGGGGGTTCGTGGAAACGACAGCTATAAGCCCTCTAAAAAAGGAACTAAGTTGACAGATTGAATGCGGCATGTCCGAATTTGATACTGAGTATTTTCCCTATCTTCTGTTTTTCTTAGTTCTGGGATAAGGGGATGAACTCACCAACAGAAAGTTGGGGATTAAGCTTAGATGATTTATTCGTAAATCAACTTGCTTCTACAGTACAGTTCTTTTTTTCTCTTGCAGAATACAACCTGTTGCTAGTCAGCCTTAGAACAGGGTAAAAGGGTTAATGAGGTCCTCTGTACACTTGAACTTTTTGTTTTCCATTGTGCTTCAAAAGTGTGTTTACTCAAATTAATAGAGATTTTAAGGGAATACCAATAATGAAGATTGAAACCTATACTTTCCTCTTTATATGAAGTTTTCTGACTTCCCCCAATCCAATTTCGATCCCAGAAAGGGCATGTCTTCCGTTTCATCCTTCTTCCTCTCTGTTTTTTCTTCTTATGAGGCATTCATCTCGTCCCAACATTCAACAAAGACATTCATATGCCATTCTCAGTACTAGGATTCTAACTGCTGTTAACATCAAATCAATGTCTTTAACCATTATGGAGAAGATTGGTGTCAAACTTTCAGTTAATAAAACACTTCACTTTTTAATTTTGTTCTCATATGCCACTCACTATTTTGATTGTTACATTCTATTAAACCAACAGACTCTCAGTTCAGGTAACAATTTTCCGAAGTTACTGAGATGTTCTTCGATCCGTCCCTTTCCCCGCCGGCCCCACCGAATGAAACTTTGCACTTGGAAGCAGCCTTGATGCCCTGATAGAAATGGAGACGAATAAAGTTGTTGTAGGTTCATTTGACCATGTTGAATTGCTGCGGGTTCACCATATTGCACTGCTGCAAATTTTTGAGGACCTGAACTTGTTGGAAAGGTCGGGTTAATCAATCAGGTTCGACTACTAAATCATTGCAAGAGACATATTCTAGTAAACCATCCCCGAAATGCAGAGAGGTGCTCGGAGACAGAGTAGGCTCCAACGTACACCCTCTTCTGCTTCCAAATCGCAGATCTTCAATTTTATAACAGATTATGTGAAACTAGCAGTGCAAAAAGGCTGTTCGTGCGAACATCTGAAGCTAACAGAAGATAGCCGACGCAAATGAGTTTATTTCAAATATGCAGATTGAACCAGTTCCCCTGTTTGGGAAAAATCGGATGAACCATCTAAAGCAGGAACGAAAGAGCACCTTGATGAAGGTCCTTCAGTATCCACTTCTGGTTTGCAACATGGTACTAGAAAGAAAGTAATACAGTCTGGTCTCCTTTCCAGGGCCCTTGAAGTGCCAGCAAAGGCCTACGAAAGGCTGAGGTCTTTGAGAAGGGCGGGGAAGGAAGCCGGCAATGTGGCAAACACCAAGTACGTCCAGCATGCTCTTGATTAAGAAGCGAAAGAGAAGGCATTGCTATATCACATAGAAAGGCTAGCCATTGCTCATGGGCATAGCAGTGCACCAGCAGGGACCACTCAGAGGATCATCAAGATCCTATGCATCCTCGCAGATCGTCACAATTTGCAGTCCTAGCAAGCATTGAGGAGAGAGAGATTATTGAAAGGGGCAATAAAAGGTATCATCGTTTAAAGGATAGGAAGTTTTCATGTGGTGATTACTGGTTATGGATGAAAATTAAATACAGAACAAAGTCTATCATTCGAGCTTATGTGACTTTTTGTCGCGAGGAAGCACAAACCTACATCAGGCCTAGGTAGCTATGGTAGATTTCTTTAAAACTGAACTAAGGACCCCAAGTGTGAGATTTTACTTTATGTGGAACATAACGAACAAAAACCATACAGGAAAATAGATATATACAGCAACCCATCCATCCATCAGTACTTCTCTGCTACAGGTCTAGAAGGGAAAAGCCTCAACAGAAAGGTCACCAAGGACCAGAGGCAGACCACGCCGAGAATTTGGAAAGTTGCTATCATGGCAAACAGGGCACCACTTCTTTCTAGCAATTCTGGAGAAGCAGGAAGCCCCTTCAATGAGAACATCAACCTCTCAATGAAATGAGCAGCTTTCGTCAACTGATAAAGTCTGTAGACCTGCAAAATTGATTCTAATCCATTAAAACCCTGACTCTGGCTACATAAGAAAGCATTTGAATTGTCAAGAGGCCATATACCTCGAAAATTATGGGAATCAAGGGCCAACAAGATGATCCACTCTTGTCTAGATACTTCTCAAATGCAAGTTGAGCAACAAAGCCCATTAGAAAAGGAACCACTGCAACCAGGCCTGGCAGGCCAATCATCGGCCAGGTTACATACACAGCAAACAGCGGCGCAATGACCTTAAACCCCATTGTGCAGAAAGCACATGTTAAGTACCCTCTGAGACCTGTGATGAGACCCCACCTCTTTGTACTAAATTGCAGATATGGCCTTTGAACGCTGTCAGTTACCAGCAGGAAAGTTGCAATGCCAATGTAAAACAGGATCTCGAATAACAGAGAAGTCACAATTTCTGCATAACAGTTGCATGGAAATAAGCCGAGGACGCTATACCATTTTTTTTCAAAGAAAACAAACAAACACGAATGCATTTTTTTAAAACCAAGCCACAAGGTCACAGGTTCATTAAGAAATCACTTGATTAAAAGCACAGTTCGACTAATAAATTGACAGAAGTTGTAGTCGGAATTTCAGAGCATTATCCATCTAATACAAATTTTAGTCTACACGAACAAAAGATTCAAAAACAGAAGCAAATGAAGGTCCATTAAAAAAGAAAAAACAAGACTCTTCTCACCAAAAGAAAAAGCTCAGTCTAAAATAAAGAAACGAGGAAAGACTGACAGAAACGACAACAGCAGAACTTGCGCACAACAGCACTCACCATATGGGGTATGTACAGAAAAAGGAAAGAGAGATCCCAAAGAAACCATTTCGCAATGCTACTTATTCACTTTTTCAAAACTGCCCGTTCATCAGATAGAAAGTGAAATCAGAACATGAATAGGGACAAAACGGACATCTTCACTTGGGTCTCATTTACTTACTAAGTATTAGCAAAGCATATGTTCCCACATTTTAAATCCTGGCCTCATGACATGGAACAATCTGCTGCAGTGGATACTGCGCATAAGCAAAATTCCAAGCCTCCATAAGTTCTTAGGTCAAACACCATCTTCAAGAAGATATAGATGGTTTACCAAAACGAAGAAGTAAATCAAATCTTCTAGTTCTTATTTTTTCAATTGTTTCTAAAAGAGGAGGCAGGACAAGATGAATTTAAAAAGTTCTTTGCATCAAACCAGCTCCCACCAATAATCACCTCCTAGTTCATTAAACTGAGAATTTTCGCTAGATGATTGGTGATTTCAAAACACTGTTTCTAAGGATGTTTAAACCCAACTGTCACCACTGCATAACTGACAATGTAGAACCATTGCATGGTAACTAAAAGATAAAGGCAAACAAGAATACATAACAAGCCATCACTAATCAGGCATCCTATGAAAGCAACATAAAAAAAGCTCTATTGATGTCATCTTCTCTCCAATTATTTCCCTCAACATGATAAACTGTCATCCACTTGCACACTCGAGGTCACAAGTTTAAAAGCAAACAACGGCCTAGAAAAAAATAAGAGGTCAGTTCAATTCAAATACCTACGAGAAGTATGTCCCCCAGGATGGCCTCAATTGCATTAGCAAGGAAAAATTGCGGTAGAATCAATGAAGATATCAATGCAACGGGTGCCAAAACCCAAAGAAACGAGCTCTTCTCCTCATTAAAAGGGGCAGACTGCAATTTCCCTTCTTCTACTGACTGTTGAGTCAACCCACAAAATGAAATTGAACCTGATTTACCACGAAATGGCTCCACCCCATTAACTCCACTAACAGGTACACCAGAATCCGACTTTTCCCTTCCTGAAAATTCCAACTTAGCATCTGGGTCAGATTCAGCAGCACATACAGTAGCTCCTATTTTCAACCTTTGCTTCGGAAACTTCTTAAAAACCACCTTGGAACCAAGCATCAAACATGCTGGGACAGAGAGAGAGAGAGAGAGAGAAAACAAAAACAAAAACAACAAATTTAGAAGTTAGAAAAAAAAATGGTAGCGAGAAACAGCCGAAGCCTACATTAAACCTTGTTTTCTCTCAAAGAAAGAAAGGAAAAGAAAAGAAATTCTTGAGGGCCTAAGCGAAGAGAGGTCCATTCCGCACAGAATATTACTTGACGATATAAATGTTTCGGACACATAAAATGACAAATAATATCAAAACACCAAGAATTTTTTTTTTCCCCTTTTTTAGCCACGGTTTTCCCAAACAACCAAACAGCTGGTAATATATAAGAATCTAGAGAGGAAAACACACTTACATTTCCACGCAATACGGAACGGAACTCGTTGATCCCTCAATCTAACCTGATTTGTGAAAACCTTACAAGAGTAAACAAACAGAAACAATAAAACGATAAAATTTGAAAATAATTTTTGAAGTGAATCCTGGAGAAATTATTACCAAAAGAAACCCTGTTGGGTACTTACAAGTTGATGCAAGGGCAAGCGATGTGCATATGATCCCAGCTTTGGGGTGGGAAGCCCACGACAAACTGACTGCAGTTCCATTTTCGGGGGTTTAGAGTTTAGCAGGGCGCAGCAAGTTTTATCCCAGTACCTGGCAGTCTGGCTTAAACCCTTGTGTGTGTGTGTGTTTTATTACGAGGTGACGTTCGATTCGTAAAAAATGGTAAGATTTTTAAAATTCGGATATAACTGTGATATATATATTCATATTTTTTTTTTTTAGGTAATGCAGGCCAAGCCTACCGGGGAGAGGGGTGGGGGGATTTGAACCCCAGACCCTCCATATAGGAGGATATGTCATTTGAGTCATAGCTCATTGGGTGAATATAAATGAAAGTTTTATATGTTTACGTGTAAAAGTGGTTAAAGTTTTAAAGATATTTCATTTTTGTTTGAGTTTATAAAAAAAATGGTAGAAAAAGATGATTTTATGTAATTATTTTAAAAAATATCTAAGGTAGGTGAAAAATTATGCAAAGGGAATATTTGTTATAATTTTTTTAAAAAATATATTGGAGTTTGTTTGAAAAGTTGTTGAAGATTGTATAAATGTATTGGTATTTGTGTAGGAATTTTTGACATTTATTAAGTTAGTTTTGTAAATTTTATTAAATCATATTATATTTTAGAATACTTTTGCAAACGAACATAAAGTTTTAAAAAAAATGAAAATAAAAAGAAAAAGGAGCTTAATGGTTATTATGCTTTGCTTTTTTCTAAATAAAACTCTAACAATATGTCGTGTCATTTCTAATTGGTCATTATGTGTAAGACTGTTAGTTGACTGGGCAATTCGCTAACGGAAATGGACGAAATGACCATTTTGACAACATCATAAAACTCAATGACTATGAGTGATAAACTTTAAAACCTAAGGATGAATATTTAAAAGTGATGAAAATTCAGGGACGAAAATGGTCATTAACCCTATTTTGAACCCCTTGTCATAATTGACAAAGACACGGGTGTGTTTGTGTTGTAAAATTTTAATGTTGTTAAAATTTTAGGTATTGGATTTAGTGAAAAAGTGAAGAGAGAGGTAATTTTTTATATTTTTTGTAGTGAATAGTAGTGATTTGATGGGGGGAGAGAGAGATTATATTGTAATTTTTTATTGTGTTAAAATTTTAGAGTGTGTAAAATTTTAAGACGCAAACGCAGCCGGAATTATGACACGTGACACATTTTTAATAAATTTAAATAAAAAACTTACCATGAGATAAAAAGTAGGGTTAATTAAAATTGCCCCTCGAACTTACATCTCAATCTTAATATCTCTTTCTAAACTACAAGTCGTGACAACCAACCACCATAATGTACGTCTTTTGTTTCAACTCAATTCGGGACGCCGATTTCGTGTTATCTGGCACATTTTCCGTTGTACGTGACCCCATACAATGCGAATAATCCAAATTGCCCCCAGAACATAATCACTGCATTTGGTTTAATTTTCTCCTGTGCCCTAAACATTGTGTATTGCGTTTTCTGAATAACATCGAAGTCCTTCATCTTCGACGTTGTCTGAACTCCTCGATAGAAGTGGCACACCAGTAATGAGATTTGGATCTGCGAGCAGGAAAGGCTGAGGGCACACCAGAAATCAGATTCGCAAGTTCGGGCCTAAATAAGATCAAATGTGATGTCGTTGTTGTCGGTTCTGGTTGCGGTTGCGGTGGAGGAGTTGCAGCTGCAATTCTTGCAAATTCTGGTCAAAAAGTAGTCGTCCTTGAGAAACGAAACCATTTTGTTCCTGAAGATTATTCTTCGCTAGAAGGCCCCTCCATGGATGAGCTATATGAATCAGGTGGATTTTTCTCAACTGTTGATGGGAAAAAATTGATTTTCACTGGCTCAACAGTGGGTGGATGCTCTGCTGTGAACAGGTCTGCATGTATCAAAACACCATATTCAGTCCTTCAAGAGTGGTCTATTGATCATAAGATCCCATTTTACATGAGCTCTTGCAATCAATCTTCCATGGATACCGTTTGTAAGAGGATTGGAGTCACAGACAAGTGTAAGGAAGAAAGTCCTCAGAATAAAATACTTCGCAGAAGTTGTGAGAATCTTGGTTTGAAAGTTGAAACAGTCTCGAAGAATTCCTCGTAAAATCATTACTTTGGTTCTTGTTTATATTGGTGCATAACAGAAGACAATAAAGGCACAGATTGTGATATCCCTAACCTTTTGAGATTATTGTGTTAAAGTTTTTCTTTAAAAGCTTTACTAATTGCGTCATTTTTCCTTTATAATTGCTTTATTTTTCTAAATGCATGTTCTTAGTGCCTTGAGAAGCATTATAATTTAATTATTTGCTTATAGAATTTATTTCCTTTAATTCTTAATCTTTGAATTAAGATCACTATTTTTATTTCAATTGCATGTGTTCAAATTATCTAATTGACTTGATTTTATTTCCTCTAATATTTTAGATTAGAAAAGAATAAAACATTTTCTTGCAGTTCATGAATTCGTTTTAGAATATTATGAATGTCTTGGTTCGGTATGGAGTTATGAATCATGATTCATTATGATTCATATCATGGATCATTGAGTGGACCAAGACTGAGGAATGAAAACCGAATTTACCCAAGGTTTCTTCTGTAATTATGGGTGACGGTACCGTTCACTAAGGGGAGAGTGCAACCCACCACTATAAGAAAAGGGTGGGCTCCTAATGGGGCAAAATGCCTACCATGAAAGGGTTCGGGTGCAAATGGCACTTGACAAGTCTCGGAGGAGAGGAGGGACGCACAACCCAACTCTGAGGGTGAACAGAGTAAACGCCGAAAAAACTCAACCACAAAGGAATGAACGAGAAATTGGTGCACAACATCGTCTCATTGCATGTGCATCAATATGTGTCTTGATTGTATGACAACACGCATACTCCATCACGTATTATATTACCACATGTTAAATTTATTGATATGTGTTGTGTCATAATTTTCATATGTTATGTATTGTCGTGTCTCCACATACTCTTTTCTTTTATGATTGTTATGTCTCTTCCCCGACCTTACTGAGTCCGTATGACTCACCCCATATTTTGTGTTGTTTGCTTGTACTCCAATTCTTTTCCAAGAGGTGAGACTGTGGCGAGGAACATGTTGGTTTTGTTTTCTTTTTATTTGATTTTAGTCATATTGTATTTCAAACGGTTTTCTTTTGTGGATATCAAGGTTGTATAGGCTTAGTGAGCATTAGTAAGCTCACCTTTTGTAACTAGCCTTTTTGTCGTAGTCCTCGGAAGGATGTTTTTGTCACCATGGTGTATAACTCACGTTTTGGGTTTTATTAAGCTTAATTTATCGCATTTTTCCCCATTTTTTCTAAAAACGCTTTATTACACTAAATATAGTTGTGCATCTTTGCAAAAACCTGTATTAAAACTCTAACTATTTTTGCGACCCATAGGGTTATCCTTTTTAATTTGTAAGTCTTCTGCTAAGCTTTTTCCCAAGGGCAAGATAGACTTCCATAAACAAGTTTAGTTTCGTGCCGTAATGGATTTTCTATTTATTTAATGACACGTGTCACATTTTGATAGACTTCCATAACCTGTATTTATTTTTTATTTATTTAATGACACGTGTCACATTTTGATTGACCGAGATGGATTTTCTGTAAACATGTGTAACGACGTTGTGTCCAGTGAGTTTTGATACGAAAATGACAAACCCAGCACTGCCGAGGGTGGATCCCCACCTCCCTCTCCACCGTGAGGATCGGGTGTACCACGATCTTTTTTTTTTCTAAAAAAAAATTAAATACATTTTTAAATTTATTTTCGATTTTTTTCTTTATTTAATGACACGTGTCACATTTTGATTGACCGAGATGAATTTTCTGTAAACATGTGTAACGGCGTTGTGTCCAGTGAATTTTGATACGAAAATGACAAACTCAGTGAGCTGTTTGAAATTTTTTAAAACCCAGTGAGTTTTCTAAAAATATGCTAAAACCCAGTGTGTTATTTGTATAATTTATTTAAGAAATAGGATGTTTCCAAGTTAAATAACAAAAAATATTATTGGCAAATTTTGTCGCCACTTCATTGGAGTCATTGATCTTAGCTTTATTTTATAATGCTTTTAATAATATGTGAAATTTATACCGTGTTTAGATCGGAGTTTAAATTGATGTATCCTTACCAATTAACAAGGAGATATGTTCATCTCTCGACGAATTAATGAGTACAAAGAATAAGGATACTGGTAGGATGCAAAAAATTACCTTACGAGGAACCTTGGTGTGTCCCACTACTGTCGCGAGATCTCACGCCACGAGATATAATCTCGAGTTTAAATGAACCGGAACTGAGATTCAACCGTGAATTCCTTTTCTTATTAAGAAAAAAAAAAGAATCTTAGATTATAGAGTTAAAATATACAACATCTCATGCTACGGGTCCAAAAGGGAAAAGGTTTATTAGAAACGTCATCAAAGACCGAAGGCAAACCACACAAAGAACTCGGAGAGCCATAAGCACACCAAACATCACAACGATTCTCAGTAGAATTTCTATGGATTTCTAGTGTCCCTGTACATCACAACGATTCTCAGTGAGTTGCTTCCGTCGATAGTCTATAGACCTGCAAAATTAACCTCAACTTCGTCAAACCCATGATTTTGGTTAAATGGTTTATAAGTGATGAGTATGGAATCTTCAGCCCAGCTAACGAGCTCGGTCGATTGTAATTAAAGAAAGTCCCGTGGGGAAAAGTCTATAAGTTAGGAAAAGTCGTAGGCTACGGGCTTACCTGAAAAGCCCGACACCCAAAAAGTACCAAGCCCCAAAAAGGTGGGCTTGTGGAAAGGATTAGAAAAGTCTTTGTATGCAAGGTCACATCCCGTCAGCCACAAAGAGCCTTCCCATGCAAAGACACCTATCTCCCGCATCCCATCAGCCCTAAATCGCAAATTTTAAAATTAGGAGAATTGAAATGCAATTGAAGCAAATTTATAGGTAAATAATAATTTTTTCGCAAAAATTAATTACGTAACAGATAATGAAATGAAGAAGTTAATAACAACTAAACAACTAATTGTAATGAAAATAAAATTAAAAAAATAAACTAAAAACGAAAGGCAGAGTTGATCGAAATCAAGAGAGAGACAGAGAGGGCCGAGAGGAAGAGAGGCAGTGTAATGGAGAAGCAGAGAGTCTTCATTGTCCCTGTTTCGGCGTAGAGGCAGTTGGCCTTTGGCCTTCGAAGGTGTCACAGGCTCACGGAGTCACAGCGACCACTGTCCACCAAGACTAGAGGCCAGACTCGCAGAGAGCGTGAAAGACTGGAGGGAGAGAGAGAGAGAGAGAGCTGAGCTCGAGAGACTAGAGAGAGAAAGAGAGTTGTGTGAGCCGTGAGGTGAGAAACAAAGCATTGAAAAAACGTCGAACGATCGAATGAGGGGTGGGAGGCCGGAGGGTTTTGAAATAAAACCTTAGGAGCAAAACGCACAGTTTTGGTCCTGTCCAAACTGTGTGTTTTGGATATTTTTTAAAAAAAACACCCGATACCAGAATTCTATCTTGTTTCGGCAGAATTATAAGTACTAGGTCCGGTACCAGTATTGTCATATACACGGTGGGCGGTGACAGGAGTCGGTATTGGAACCGGAATTCTAGTACGGGCAAAAGATTTGCCCACCCCTACCGGTTGTGATTTATATCGAGTCACTATTGAAGGCTTGAGTTTACGGGTAACATCGAAGACTTGCGGAAGGTATATGACAGAAGAATTCTACTGGGGTGCATTTTGTTCACGAGGCCGGTTATTGTGTGAGTAAAGCTATTGTGTGAGTGTGAGTGGACGAGTGAGATTAGAAGTTGAGAAATCTAACGGCTGAAAAAATGTCACGTCAATTAATGAAACCGGGTCGGTTGTGCGGGTCGGGTTCGTGGGTTGGATTCATTAATTGACGTGACATTTTGTCAGCCGTTAGATTTCTCAACTTCTAATATCATCCGTCCACTCACACACTCACACAATAGCTTCACTCACACAATAACTTTTGCCTTTTGTTCACAAGCTATAGAACGTCCAGAGGAGAATTCAAGCGAAATTGCACTATCGCCAAAAGTTACGGTTGTAGAGAAGCCCATTGTGACAGAATCATTGAAGAAAGAAACAACACAAACGGTGAACGGAAACAAAGAAAAGACTCTGCGTAAGGAAGAAAGCACAGAACCTGAAGAGAAAGGCGACTGGAACGATAGCGTTTCTTCTAACGGTAAACTTTTTGATATTCCAGACTCCATTTTGGTGGATCATCTTCTTATACAGAGTCTGCAATTACAACGAACATAATCGCTCCATTAAAATCGGGCGACGTTGCAAACAAAGACTCCTGCAATGGAATAAGTCCAATCCACTGCAGTCTTGAACATGCACTTAGTCCAGTGTGCATGGAGTCAAATAACAAGCCCGCTGGTCATAACCTTGGACCCAGAATTCGTGTGACAGCCCGCAAGTTGGTGCCTTGCCCTAGGGCTGAACAAAACCGGACCGTAGACCGGATCGGACCAAAAAATCAGACCGAATTTGCGGTCCGGTCCGGGTCAAAAAATTATGAAATGCGGTCCGGACCGGACCGCATTTCATAATTGTTTTTATTTTTTTTAATTATTAAAAACAATCTACGCATTGCGCAAAGTGCACTGCGCAGTGGCAGTGCCTACTGCGCAGTGCGCAGTTCGAAAATTTTTAAATTTAAAAAAAAAAATTAAATCTGGTCTGGAGACCGGACCGCATTTCATAAAACCGGACCGGACCACTTACCGAATTGCGATCCGAAAACCGGACCTCATTTCCAGTTTTCAACCCTACCTTGCCCAGTGTATTTAAAGACTCAGGCTGCAAATAATCTTGTTGAAGATTATAAATAGAAATCAATTTCCTTACCAAGTTTCAGTCGAAAATCTAGGCCTTTAGTTGTTAGCTCAGTAAAAGATAAGACTTTTGAGAGCCCCGTTCAAAACCAATCTATTTCCCACATTAAATGCAAACCCAATCTGTTGAATGGGACTTTAAAAAAAAGACTAGACCCTTTTGACCGTGAATCAAGCCAACAAAAAGCATTTTTCCAAACCCAAATTTAATATACAAACAGGCCAAATAATTCTACTTATTTTCATAATCAACATCGTCAAAATAAGCATTGTTATAGACAAAATTTCAATAGATTTGCACCAAAAAGAAGATACTATACGAGGGAGAGTGTTCAAATACTCAGGGAAGATTTCAACGACCTTATTGGACGTACCCCACTTAAAAAAAGAATATTTCCTTCACAGTTCCAGATTTGACAAAAAGGAAGATTTGTGGGAATCAGAACTTGAGGGGATCTCATTCCATAAGGATTCAAAGGTCTATTGAGTTAGATTCAAGGGACAACTGGCCTTTGGATGCACGTCAACAGTCCTATCCAAGACCAGGCGAAAAAGTGTCTCCACCAAACTCAAGTTTGTCATATCGTGGAAGATGTCTGAACAATTACAAAGGGAAGTACTACAGTTAAGTGTGGTGTTATTATAAAGTAAAGAAATGTTATGGGAGTTGGTGAAAAAGTGAAGAGAGAGAAGATTTTTAATAAATATTATAATAATAAAAAATTATATGATGAACTTTTTAGTAGTAAATCTAAAATTTTGAGCCCAATTAATTGGGGCTCAAACATTATGTGTATTTAAATAATAAGTTTGTAACTATAGACCTTGTTTTGTGTATTTTGTCTTAGCTGGACACATTGTTATCTAAGTTTAGTGTGAAGTTTGAATATTACATAGTATAATCTAAGAGTGGTTTGAGGTTTATATTTCTTGTTAAACACAATATCATTTTTTATTAAGTATTTGAGTTATAACGTTGACTCAAGTATTTAATACACTACAAAAAAATAGGTCTATAGTGGTGGTCTTTTTAGCGGCGGTCACTGACCCCCTTTAGCAGCGTTTTTTGCAAAACGCAGCTAAAAAGGGGGTCTCTAGCGGCAGTTGTTTTAGCTGCTAAAGGTCATTTTTTTGTAGTGATATTTTATATTTGTGAGCATTATTTTCCTACATTCCGAAATGGCTATTAAAGGAGGAATAGATGCTTCCATATTTGCTCACACATGAAAAAGACATGGCATATTTTGAATGGCATGAATTTCAGGATGTGGAAAAGACATGGCATATTTGCTCACACATGAAAAATTATTATATGTCATTAACACAGAAAAACCAGAAATATTTAGATAACTCGGATTCTGAGTTAGTTAAGAGGGAAGAAAACTGGCTCCACGATGATCTAATTGCAAGAGGTACTTTATTGCATAATATGAAAGACAATATAATACCTCTTTTTGAATATTTGGAGACAGCAAAGCAAATAGTGGATGAACGTGAGGCAAAATATGGTTCTAAGTCTGATACCCACATGCAATTATTATTAAATAAATATAATAGTTCTTGCACGGGTGAGAATGAATATGTGAGAGATCATGTAAATTAAATGGAACTTATAGCAAAGGAATTAGAAAATGTTGGGCATCCAATATCAGACAAGATTCAAGTGACTACTAGTTTGAATAGTTTGCCTTTATCATGGGAATATATTGTAACTACACTTACACATAGTGCAAAAGAAGTATAAATGATATCACTACCAGTGTTACTAGTTCTGGAGGAAGAAAGAATGAAAAGAAGGAGACAAAGAAAATACATCCAATAGTCTTATGATTGCACAAACTACTCAACCTCAAGATCAAATACCAAAAAAGAATAAATTTAGAAAAATCAATAAAAAAATGACTGAAAAAGAAATCTATGGGGGCAAAAAAGAAAGGAGCATGTTTAAAATGTGGGTAGAAATGACATTTCAAAGCCGTCTGTCCAAAGAATCAGGACCGCAACAAAGGGAAAGAAATTGCATTAACCATAACAGAGGTGATGCTAGCAGAACCAACTTCAGATTCTTGGTGGATAGACTTCGGTGCTACCAGACACATAGCTAGGAACAAAGAGCTATTTGTGGACATGAAAGAAAATAAAGTTGGTGAACACAGAGTCTATATGGGCAATAATACATATTGTGACATAATGGGAGAAGGTACATGTAAATTCATAGATAATAGTTTTGTTATAACTTTAAGTGATGTCCTTTATATACCTCATATCCGTAAGAATCTTGTATCTGTTTCTGTACTAGATGAAAGAGGATATGAGGTTAAATTCAAATATGATTATGTATATATTAGAAAATGTATTGTAATGCTTAAAGGATCTAAAGCAGACAATATGTATGTACTCAAATGTGATGTAAATAAAGCTTCTATTTTCATTTATTTAAATGTGTCAAATGATAATAGTTCTTATTTATGGCATTTGCGTTTAGGTCACATAAACAAAAACAAAATGATAAGAATGTCTGAGAGTGGATTAATTCCGCAATTAGATAAAGATGATTTCATTACATGTTAACCATATATGAAAGGGAAAACATCAAGTAAATCTTTTACAAAACATTGGAAATCATCAGAATTACTAGAAATAGTACATTCTGATATATATGGACTTTTAAGAACTAAGACACATACGAGAATAGAATACTTTATTACATCCACTGATGATTTTTCAAGGTATGGACATATTTATCTTTCTGAAACACAAGTATGAAGCAATTGATAAATTTATAGAATAAAAATTAGAAGTTGAAAATCAATTGGGTATGGTGAGTACGAAGCCTTAGATAATGATAGGGATGGTGAGTACGAAGCCTTAGATCAATTTTGTAAAGATAATGGGATTAGACATGTATACACTATGTCTTATCAACCACAACAAAATGACATATCTAAAAGAAGAAATAGAACTCTCATAGACATGACCAGATCCATGATGATGTATGCAGATTTATCTAGACAATTTTGGGGAGAAGTCATATTAACAGCAACGTACATATTAAATAGAGTTAAAACTCAGGCAAAAACTATCATAAAGCAGGAGGGTGGAAATTTTGAGTATTGAAGTTTGTGAAATATTATAAAATAAATATTATAATAAAAAAATTATTTGATAAATTGTTTAATATTAACCCCAAATATTTGGGGCTCAAACATGCTTAAATTGTTATTAGATCCTTGATTTCCAAGGCTCCGAAAAGTAGTTTGTATTGGATCTTAATATAACAAAAACAAACAAAAAATTAACACTTGAAAAATGAATAAGAAACCATGAGTTTATGATGAAATCAGATGGTACAATCATAAGCGAATTCCAATAAAACTTTACACCCATAAGTACGTCAGTATATACTGATCTATTTTCGCAGATAAAAACAAGGGAAAAAGCTTTACACCGTTGTCAGTGATTTTCAATTTAAAAATTGCAGTTGTCATCTCACTTTCCCCGTCTAGAATGCCTACATCAGCGATACTAGAGGCTTGGGTATGTTTGAGAAGGAAAGTTTTGGATACTGAGGTTTGAGAAATATTATAAAATAAAAATATGTCATGGAAGTTGGTGAAAAAGTGAAAAGAGAGAAGATTTTTAATAAATATTATAATAATAAAAAATTATGTGGTGAATTTTTTAATAGTAAATCTAAAATTTTGAACCCAACTTATTGGGGCTCAAACATGCCTCTTATCAGCTGAAAAATGCGCATAGAGTGACGGAAAAATAGTGTAATCCAAGGGGTGAGTCTTTGCCGAACTGCAGCAAATCCGCGCCCTAATCCAAGGATTATAAATGATTTATCCTTAATAAACAAATACTTCATATATTTGATTAGATATAGATAATATATTATGCTAGTTTATTTAACGAACACCAGATCAGCCTTACTTTCGGTATGATTGAAAAGAAAAGATACAAGGACAAAGACACATGAACCTATAGAAGGTGACCATATCTACTACAAAATAGATAATGAAATATATGAAAGAGAGATTAGTGTACACTTTTCTCAACATAGACAAATCAATGGGAATTGAAAACGAAGGACATGATGGCGTGTCAAAATTGCATAGGAAAATACTAAACCTTATTCGGTTCCTAAGAAAAGTAAGTAAACGGAAAAGAAAAATTTGATGCCTAAAGAAAAGTATAAAATGGAGATAACCAATCCAAATACCCCATCAAGTAACAAATAATTAAACATTTTAAATTCGACTTATTATATAAACAAAAAATAATAATAAAGAAAATGTTATATATCTATATATATATTATGTAGAAGGCGCTACAATCGCAAAGAATTACAGAGCAAATTTTTTTTGGTCATTTATTATGGTGCTGGTGCCGATTATGACCAAACCATTTCTGGGACCACAATTAATCACCCATAAGTTAGGGACCAAAATGTCAAAATATTAAACTAGGGGTTCTGTTAATACAATTAAGCCTTCTTCTTTTCAGAACCATATGGACGAATTTTTTTTCTTTATTCTCTTCCCTTGCTCATAATCTGTAGGAACAGAATATTTGTAGTTGTTAATGAAGAGATTAGGTTAAACATATATCTACGTGCATTTTGAAAAACCCATATGTACATTATTATTTCTAAAATCATGGTGAAATCATGAATATGTTTACTAATGTTTGGTAATGAATAATTTTCAACTTTTTAAGAAATATTTTTAAAAAAGTAAAAAAAAAATTACAATCAAAATCTCAAGATTTTCACACAAATCTCAACACATTTTCACATCAACTTCAATAATTTTTTCATATAACAAAATTATATCAAATATTCTCTCTTTTTACTTTTTCATTAAAAAATTTCATTAATTTTTTTATCTTTTTTACTTTTTAACAAATATTAATACAAATAAATAGACAATAAAATATTTTTAAACATTTTTCTCCAACTTTTCGCGAATCCCCATAAAAAGTCAAACTCTGTAAATTTTCTCCTATCAACTCAAAATTCTTGAAATTTTTGCTTACACATCAACTAAAAGGTTTGATTGGCATATGACAACATGCAACTGGTACAACTGGTACAACTATTCAGTACTTCTACACCTCTTATTTTAAAATGTAAACCTAAGGACTAATATTTGAAAAAACGAAACTTAAAGACTAAAACGTAAAAGCGTGTGAAACCCAAGGACTAAAATGATAAATTTTCCCAAAAAATAGTGAAACAAATTATTTTCCTTTAACAATTTTTTAATGATTTTCTTTTGCAGTTTACGTTTTCGCCCTTTAATATTTATTTTTGTATAACTACCCTCCTTAAGGTCAAAGCCTAACTTGGTCATACTATAGATAATTTTTACCTGGAAATAAGGAAACAAAGTAATTTGAATATTTTAAAATGCTTACTTGTGCGTATTAAATGAGGGGAATGTAAACGTGCACGCAATTGGATTTGAAATTTAATAAGGAAAAAAAAATTAGAATTTAGCTTTAAAATGAATCGAATTTTCCAATATTTTTTTCAGTTAATGTTCAACTAGAAATCTCCAAGAATCTTTAAATTTTGATGCAATTTCAAAGTAAAAAACATATACAATTCCGAAATTGAAATGGAAGATTTTACACCGCCACTATTGACATCTGTTAAGCGGACGAAAGTCACGAAAAAGTTTGGGCTGCCGGCCGCGGAGAACTCAAATACATTACGAATACTTTAGCCACGATTCTCACGTTCCATTTCCCCAGCCGTCCAACAATATCCGGCATCGTTCTATTAACAATTGCGGCGGACTGCGGAATAGTCACGTCAGATCCACCCGCTATATTGGCCGGTAGTGGGAGCTGTGAAATGTATAAGATCGTGGTCGGAGTATGAAAGTACGAAGTCTTTCACCTCAGCGTTCTTTACCACCAAGAAAAGTAAAAGACCACGTGTTAACAGTTTATAGCCCCACGAGCAGCTGCCACATCAAGTGCGTTACGTCCGTTTGGGAAGGCCGTACGTGGACGAATTTTCGTCACTCGCGCTGCGTGTGGGTAGATCAGACACGTCGTCTAGGCGGTGTATTTGTCTCTGCCACGTATACAGATACCACACGAGTAAAACTATAAGAAAAGGAAAAAATAGGGAAAATTAGACGGTCATGACACGTGCGTGACATGGTTGCGAGTAGGACGTTTTATACTATTTCCAGGCTCCTCAGCAAATGGAGAGTGCGGTGACTGTAGCTTTAGACCACAGTCGCTCCAAATGAGAAACCTGTCGGTTGAGTGGAATTATATTTGAACAGTTAAATTTAACGAAGTTTTTTCTTTTCGGCTACGCTAAAAGCAATTATAAAGGAGGTTTCAAATGGAATTCTTCTTTTGACAAGGTCACAAGGGAATTGAACAATGT
Source organism: Myrica gale (assembly GCA_963930655.1). NCBI lineage: Eukaryota > Viridiplantae > Streptophyta > Magnoliopsida > Fagales > Myricaceae > Myrica > Myrica gale. The sequence continues at coordinate 5,549,760 of OZ005599.1, forward strand.
TTACCTTCCACCCCTAAACGTATATCATCATTCAATCATTTTAATAGTCTCACCTTCAATCAATTGACTCCCTCCTTGTCAGCGAGCGTTGGGTCGGTTGACATCTCCTCCTTTATGAAAGGTCCTGATTCGGGATTAAATCCCCCCGCCCCCAATTTGCCAAGAAAAAAAATTTGTCTCCCTCCTTGGATTAATGTGTAAGACATAATTTTTTTTAAAAAAAAAAGTCAAAAAACGGAAAAGAGGATGATGAGATATTAACATTTTTATACTTACTAAAATTTAAGGGCACATTTGGCAAATATAAAATTTGAAAAATATTGAAAAAGTTTGATGTTGGTGTGAAAATTTAGATATATCCTAAGTTTTATTGGAGTTTATAAAAAAATAGTGAAAATTTTGAAATATGCTTTATGAGAATTGGTTAAAAAGCAAGGAGAGAAGATTTGAGGGTTTTTTTTGGTAATGAGAAGAAATCATGTATGACAAGCTAACTGAGTGAACCTTAGCGCGACTTTAGCTTAAGCTGGATACATGCGACTCACTTAAACTGGTTACGATATTAACCAAATAAAAAATCAAATATGTGACATGTGCATCTAATACAGACAAGTACAAGGTTGCCCTTAACTAGGGCAAGCTCGGGACACGTTTTGATGGGGTATTTTAATATTGAGAAAGCGAAAAACCTTGGAAGAAAAAAGATTGAAGAAGTTTTTTTTAATATTGAGAAAGTGAAAAAGTGAGTCCAACATATATGACATATTTTTAAAATTTTGAAGTTTTATGTTTGATAGTGAAATTTTTTGACATGAACAAAATTTTGGAAAATTTTCATTTGCCAAACATGGCATGCTAAACTTTCATCAAACCAACATCCTCTGCTTTTTCATCTTAAAAGCATTCAAACACGGAAACTTTTCGAGTTTGGGCCACCTAATTAATCTTATGGTTAGAATTACCCACAACTTCACTAGAAGAGATGTGCAGCAAAAAGTTAGAAGCGTAAGTTTAGAATTACATTATTAGTTAGTAATATGTAATTTGATATATTCAGTTTGAGTAAAAATGTAGAATTTTAGAGAAGTTGCGAATATTTATGTTGAATAGTGTTTTATTGGTATTTGCGTAAAGTGGAGAGAGAAATTATTCGATGTAATTTTTTAATAAAAAAATATTGGAGTTATATGAAAAAGTATAGAAAGAGAAAAATTATGTTGAATAAAAAAATAAAAAGTTGTTGGAGATTGTGTAAAATATATTTGTGTTTGTGTCTGAATATATTCTATAGTAATTTTGTGAATATATTTAAATCTTCAAAAAATGGTAGAAATAAACCTAACCCTTAGTTTCATGCTACATAAATGGTTACATCTAGTAAAAATCCAAAAAGGAAACTCCACGTCCCAAAGAAGTTATTTCCTTATGAACTAATCACTCGTCAGCACGAATTGGCTCGTTAGACGCTCTCATTGAAAAGTAGAGAGCACACGAAGGGTGCAGAGGATTCAAGACAAGGAAACACGAGAGAAAAGATTTTGGAAGTGGAGAACTCATACAAGCAACATAAAAGTCATAAGCAAGCACCACAAAACATTTATCGCACACCTTTCACGACCCTCGTCCACCTTAAAACTTTCTAGCTTTTCTCGGACCCCGCCATTCCACTCACGTCCTATCCACTATAAACACAGACTGCACCTAGTACTTGCATCACAGACAACCACATTAAAACCCTTGTTCTATTGGACCTCCCACTATCAAAAGACCCACAGTCAAAGCCTTCGACGATTCACCCATAATGTTGTCTACTTCCATAGCTTTTCCTTCCCTGCAACTGAAATTTCAATCACCGAGGACATCATCAAAGCCCTCAGCGCGTCGAATGATTGCCCGTCCGATCTCGGCCTCGGTTTCCGAGAAGCCATCAGTTCCGGCTTCACCGGTAACGAGGGCGCCGCCTGAAACCACCGAGCTCCCGATACGTAAGATCCCTGGAAACTACGGCCTCCCTTATGTTGGTCCGTTAAATGACCGGCTTGACTATTTTTATAACCAAGGGCGTGAGGAATTCTTTAAATCACGCATCCAAAAGTACCAGTCCACAGTGTTCAGAGCCAACATGCCACCTGGTCCTTTTATAGCGGCCGACTCGCGCGTCGTCGTACTGCTCGATGGCAAAAGCTTTCCCGTGCTCTTTGACGTCACTAAGGTCGAAAAGAAGAACCTTTTCACTGGGACTTACATGCCCTCTACCGAACTCACCGGCGGTTATCGTACCCTGTCGTATCTTGACCCTTCAGAGCCGAACCACGGCAAGCTCAAGCGCCTCATGTTTTTCCTTCTCAAGGCCGGTCGCGATCACGTCATACCCGAGTTCCATTCCAGCTATAAGGAGCTATTTGAGGGCCTTGAGCAAGAGCTCGCAACCAAAGGCAAAGCAGCTTTCGGAGATGCCAGCGAACAAGCCGCCTTTAACTTTTTGGCTCGTGCACTGTACGGGACCAACCCGACTGAGACCAAGCTCGGAGTTGACGCCCCAAAGCTGATCACTAAATGGATCTTGTTCCAGATAAGCCCTATTCTCACCCTCGGCCTCCCAAAGCATCTCGAGGAACTCCTCATCCACACCTTCCCTCTCCCCTCGTTTCCGGTCAAAGCCGACTACCAGAGGCTCTATGATTTCTTCTATGAGTCCTCCGGTCCCGTTCTGGACGAGGCCGAAAGATTGGGCATATCAAGGGACGAAGCTTGCCACAACTTAGTATTCGCCACATGCTTCAACTCCTTCGGCGGCATGAAGATCTTATTCCCCAACATGGTGAAGTTACTTGGCAGAGCAGGGGTCAAACTCCACACTCAGTTGGCGGAGGAGATCAGATCAGCCATCAGATCCAACGGAGGAAAAGTCACGATGGCAGCCATGGAACAGATGCCGCTGATGAAGTCCGTCGTGTACGAATCACTCCGGATCGAACCTCCGGTAGCCCTACAATACGGAAAAGCAAAGCGAGACTTGATCATCGAGAGCCACGACGCGGCTTTTAAAGTCAAGGAAGGAGAGATGATATTCGGGTTCCAGCCATTCGCTACCAAGGATCCGAAGATATTCGACAGACCCGAAGAGTTCGTACCGGATCGTTTCGTGGGCGAGGGTGAGAGACTGCTCAAGCACGTGCTGTGGTCAAATGGGCCCGAGACCGATACCCCATCAGTCGGAAATAAGCAGTGTGCAGGGAAGGACTTCGTGGTGTTGGTATCCAGGCTTTTCGTGGTAGAGCTGTTTCGCCGATACGATTCGTTCGAGATGGAGATCGGGACGTCGCCGTTGGGGTCCTCCGTCAACCTAACGTCTCTCAAAAGGGCGAGCTTCTGAACACGGTGAAGTTGAACGCTTTGTCCTGAGGGGTACTTTCGGAATGAGTGTGGTAGTCTTTGGATTCCGGGTCTCACTACTTTGAAGGAACTTTTTTATTTTTCTATATTTTTTCAGTTAATTTTTTCTCTGCATTTTTTGTTTTTTTTGGGGGAATTTTTCCTAGGCCTAAGTCTAACAGTCTTTTTGTCGAGATTATGTATATGCAATATTTTAGACAGGGAGCCCGTGAAATATAGATAATTGGCTCTATGCTTTTCACTATTGTGGAAACTATAAATATTAATTTCCATCACCACTACTAACTTATTGAGATGCTTTGCCTTTCAAAGTTTATATATCTTTATGACACCTAGAAAGGTTCATTAAATGTTTTTCTGTTTGGAATAAATATTAATTTCCAGCACCATTCCGTTCCGACGCCCCCACTGATTATGTCAATGCTACTTGATTTTTTTAACTCTTTTTGTCAATGCTACTTGATTTTTTTTAAGGTTTAAATTGTTTCGAAGTTAATGAAAAATTAGGGTGGAGGTCATGAACAGTATCCAACGAGGGGTAGTTGAAAAAAGAAAAAGAAAAAGAAAAAGAGGAGTACAGAAGTCTATTTAAAAAAGATAAAGGAAATTGATATTTTATTTCTTAGGTTTGGGTCACTTTTTCATTTTAGTTCTTCATTTTTAACTTTTAAATTTTTAGTCTTTAAATTTTCATTATTTGACGAAATCGTCTTTCCGTCAGTCTGCCGTCCATATACTTAACGGCACATGAAGCGGTCGATCAGTACAAATTTGCTAACGTGTCAGAGAGCTCCGTTAAGTATATGGACGACATATTGACGAAATGATCATTTCGTCAAACAATAAAAATTCAAGGACTAAAAATTTGAAAGTTAAAACTGAAGAATTAAAATAAAAAAATGTCCAAAACTTAAAGATTAAAAAATGAATTTTTCGCTAAAGAATAAAAGCAGGAGGTTCACTTTTTAATAATATTCCTTGATGGCGACCCAATATTATAATCACCAACAATTGTTTGTACCTTAAAATATCCCAATTAAAGTACTTTCAACCATACTTGTTTTTTTTTCTTTCTTTCTTTGACACTTTCTACCATACTTATTATTATTGTAATAATATAGGAATAAGAAAAAGGATAAAGTTAAGAAACATAATTAAAAAATAAGTAGATAAAAATAAAATAAAATAGCGCAGGCGATAATTGGATTTATGATAAAATAGAGTCTTGGATGCCAAACATTGATGTTCAAGAATTTCTTCATTCAGACAGAAAAAATGCAAAAAAAAAATCACATTAGAATTTTACTATAGGCATGCTTTTAACGGTGGCATTGGTACTTGATGCATGTTGTGAATACATAATTGGCTGTTTGAGTAGGGAAACAAACAAAAAAGGGATAAAAAACATAGTTGGCTAGTCATCCTGGCGTGCTTAAGTTGTCCATATTTGCGCAACAGGGAATATTTTATGTCCCAAAGATTTGAATAGTTATGCCTATAAGGTAGTGTTTACAAACAAAAATTTTGGGAGTGGCCAAAGTCTTAGACGATGTTAGTTTTATAAAAAATTTAAGGAGTTTTTAGGGATAAATGTAAAATTAGTCCATGTGCTATATGCAAAAATCGATTTAGTCCCTGTGATATGAAAAACATCAATTTAGTCTCTGTGATTTCAGAAAGTGATAAAATCAGTTCCTAATGGAGGACCAATAACAAACGCAAATAGAATCACAGTGACTAAATCGATGATTTTCATATCACAGAGATTAAAACGATTTTTGCGTATAGCACAGAGACTGATTTTGCATTTATCCCGAGTTTTTAAGATTTTTGGTAGAATTGTGAATATTTATGTAGGTTATAATTTTATAGATTTTTGTGTAAGAATTGGTGAAAAGTTTAAAAAATATTTGATTTTTATTGTAGTTTGTAAAAAAATGTAGAGAGTGATGATTTGATGTAATTTTTTAATGAAAAAATATTAGAGTTTGGTGAAAAAATATGGAGAGAGATGTGTGATTTTTTTTAAAAAAAAAAAAGATATTGAAGTTTGTGTGAAAAGTGGTTGAAGTTTGTGTAAAAGGTATTGATATACCGTATTTGTGTAGGATTTTTTGCAATTTTATATGTTCTTTTGTGAATTTTGTTGCATTCATTGTATCCTAAAATACTTATGCAAATAAACAAGATTTAATTTATGGGGTGTGGTAAAAAAAGTAGAGAGAGATAATTGAATATAATTTTTATATTTATTATAATTGAAGAGATTATTTAATAAGTAAAAAGAGATTATTTTATAATTTTTTGTATCAAAATTTTGGAATGGTCTGCGTACTCTACCGATCAAACTCGAAGAGCCGTGAACATAAGGAGTTTCATGCTCCAAGTCCTTTATTTGTTGAAACCGACTTCCCACCAACTCTATATATCCAATGAAATAGCTTAGGGTCTAATTCTCTGCTGACTTTGATATTATACTTGCTCAGAGCAAAAAAAGGGGAACCATTATGTTTTACTTTGAAATTTTGTCAAATGAAAGTAACAGCTTTCTTGTGCTTAGGTTAGCAGAAAGTGATAGTTTTAAATTGAATTGGTCCTGGGAAGAATTGTTCTTGCACTTTGAGAGACCTGCAGCCCCAATCAACAATTGCTGTTTTCTGACGATGAATATGAGCACTATTTTTCTCTTCTAGTGTCATGGGCGCTGAGCTTTTAGAAGCTGATCGGCTACTGACAAACAGCTCCCTATGTTTTCTCCAATTTCAGAATTATTGATTCAACATCGTAGCTTTGATAATTAGCTTCGCATGACCACACTCCACTCGCATATAAATAAAAGGGTTAAATGCATGTCATGCCCCTGTGGTATGCGGTAATAGCAAATATGTCCCTGAGGTAAACAAAATCATTTTCATACCCCTGAGATAAACATTCAGGAGCAAATATGTCCTTTCATACCCCTGAGGTAAACATAACGGAAGGACATATTTGCTCCTGAAATGTTTACCTCAGGGGTATGAAAATGATTTTGTTTACCTCAGGGACATATTTGCTATTACCGCATACCACAGGGGCATGACATGCATTTAACCCTAAATAAAATATATGACACAAATGCACACCACCCACTTGAGTATTTGTTTAATCAAATACAGGAAATCAATTGTTTGATGCTCCCTTGACCCAACAGGAAATCAATGGAAGGAATGTTCGCATCTCGTGGTAGACCAACATTATAATTCGACATTGGGCAGTCTTGAGTTATCTAATTAATGATTGGGACCCAACACTATGTTGTCAAGGACCCAGAGATGATCATGAGCACCATCGGCCCATAAGCAACATGTCACTCTCCAGTCTCCAGCTTGGATGGCCGCCGGACGCACGAACGTGAGAGCAAGAAGTCACCTAACGACTCTTTGCTTCTCCCAAACCAGCGCGCCCTAGAGGAGGTTGGGAGCTTCGGCTCCCTCCTCCTCCCCGTTCTTTTCTCTTATCCCTTCCTCCCTTTTCCCACAGGTTAGATTGGCCAGTTCTGTTAGTTGATTTTTTGATTTCTTTATAGGTGACTTCACATTGACGCACTATGGTTTTCCCTCAGATTTGTCGGGCACCCGCCTCGTGCTTGATCTCACCAGACCTAGATCTACGCATCCTTGTGTTTTCGGCACCAGCACAACGGCGCGTGTGGATTCACGCGCCAAGCACTTTGACTGCGCGTTCGGCCTCCTCCACCTCCAGTCACCTTCTTCTCTTCCCAAGACTGACCTCTGTAGCTTCTGTCCTCCCATTTAGGTCGTGGATCTGCTCCGACCACCGCAACTCGCCGACAACAACTCCAATCAAGTTTTGGCCAGAGTTTACACTAACCTTTTATGTGGCCTATGTTAAGCTTTTGCCCGTTTGAGTTTGCCTCTTTGTTTGAGGCATGCTTAGGTTTCTTTGTGTGTTTCTCTGTTGCTTGTAATTATAGTTGGATATGCACGATTAGTGCTTTAAGGGAGCAGGACCGACGGTAAGCAGTTGCCACAGCCTTGTTCGATGTTTTATTTTATTTCAATGGGCTTTCAGGTTCATTTTCACGGTTTTCTCGTATTTACGGCGTTCTGTTTCACCTCTTTGGCTTCTGTCCTCCCATTTATGTCATGGATCTGCTCCGACCATCGCCACGCGCCGACAATCACTCCAGTCAAGTTCTGGGCAGAGTTTACACTGATCTTTCCGTGACTTATGTTAAGCTTTTGCCCGTTTCAGCTTGTCTCTTTGTTTAAGGCATGCTTAAGTTTCTTTGTGTTACTTTATTGCTTGTAATTATAGCTGGATATGCAAGATTAGTGCTCTAAGGGAGCAAGACCGATGACAAGCAGTTGCCACAACTTTGTACGGTGGTTTTTTTATTTCAATGGGCTTTCAGGTTCATTTTTCACGAGTTTATCGTATTTTTAAAGACCCTTGTGTCCTCTCGATTCGGGCTTCGTGTCCACCACAACCGAGGACTTTGTGTCTTCCATTATAGTCTTCGGTCTCTTAAACTTACTGCTGGCCTTTTGGGTCCTTCTTATCGTATTTTTTAGGTTGTAATATTCGTTGTGTTGTCAATATATAAAATTAGTCGTTTAAAAAAAAGTCAAAAGAAAGACAAAAACTATTGCAATACAGATACGAATTCCATATTGGTGGGGTGTGGGGTTGGTGTTGCCTGCGGGGGAATATGTTTTTAGTGTGGGTTGGTGTGGCCTGTGGGGGAATATGTTTTTGGTTTTTTGTTATTTGGCAGACCACATGAACCAACCCAATCACAGGCTCGTTTGTGTAGGTAAGTTTAGAGACTCGTCTAATGAGGGTGCAACTCCAATCCACACCCAAATATAAGATACATGGTATGTTTGTTTACCGAAAGTTTGGAGAATATTCCCAAAATTTTGAGAATATTTTGAATGTTGAAGTTTATTTGGGTTTGTGAAAAGTTTGAAGTGTTATGTGTAAAAGTTGGAAATTTTGGGCCCCCAAAATTTCCTGCAAACAAACATGTCCACAGTTAGTCCTGTACTTGAAGGATCTGTCTATCAACCACTAGACTAGTGTTCTCGGAGGCTGATAGATAAGGTATGCATGCAGTTGCGGAACTAGGACTTAAGTGGAAGGGGCAAACTCCTTAGGCGAAATGACATCTCAAAATTTTTTCCTATATAATGCAAGAAGTGTCTTAGAGTTAATATAGAGTATGCTTTCTTGTCTCAACCATCTTCATAGCAAGACCTCCAATATCTTGAAGTCCAGAAAAACATCAGTATTTTTCACATTATCAATGTAGGTGTGAAGTTGATGTCTAAACATCATACGATCAGCTGCTGAGAAAATCTTCTGGATAAAGCTCAGCAAGACTAAGTAACTTAGCATGATCAAACACAGAGAATGAGTTCCTTAGATCAAGACATGCTATGCAAAGAAGCAACTTTTTACTTACTTCTATGAAATGACGATCCATCTCCTGAGCGATCATATCAATAACGTGGCAAAAAACTTCCACACGAAAATGATGCAAATAAGTAATTGTTTGTCCTCCACGACTCAGACGATCGCAAATTGGTATTATGTCTTCCATATTGGGCACATTGATATAATTATTAACACAAAGAATTTTGACTTCTTCCAAAAAAAACATCTCATTCCATTTCCCTCAAAGTCTGCAACTGACACTTCACAACTCTTACCAAACTCATAGCATTAACAATGTCTTGATCCTTTTGCTGTAAGGACTGTGACAAACCAAATTAACCAATTCGTCAAACTCAATCAAAGTTTCAAACTCCAAATGTTATTACCTATGTTGACTGTTGTTCCCGTCGCCAGAGAGAGATCCCGAGAGAGAGAAAGAGAGTCTAAGAGAGGCTGAGAGGAAGGGGGTCCGTGGAGGAGCTGAGGTCTGCCGTCTGAGAGTGAGAGGTCTCCGCCAATGGTGGATCCGTGGAGGAAAGAATGAGGATGAGAGGTAGTGGCTTGAGGTGGAGGAGAGGGGTTACTGGCTAGGTTCGCTGGGAAGGAGACAAAGACGTTAGATTTTAGAACTTAGACGTGCTGGTGCTCAGTGCCTAGTATGTGCTCCTGGTAAGTGACACCGTTTTTGCTTTGTTTGTTTGTATTTTTTTAAAACAGAGGGTGAAAGGGGGGCTAAGTTGGGTCAAAGGGGTAGGCTTGGCCGCCTGTTGAAAAATACGTATAAAACTAATAATTTTACAGAATGAAGGGGTGGCAAGTGCCCCCCATTGCCACCTTTTGGCTCCGCCACTGTATGCATGTGAAAACTCTTTTTTTTTTTGGTTGAAAGGGGAGGGTAACTAGCTTAACAACCCATAAGCCTCTCTGAGCGTGATTATAGAAGCACATTCCGCTGCAAAATGTTCGGTTTGAGCCATAACTACTGCTCACTAGACGAACCTATCACCATAACATTAGTAAGACTTAATCCCATGCACTAAGCCTAAGGTCAAGCTTTACCAAGCGATTGAACTTATGACATGACTCGAACTCCTAACCTTAAAGCTAATGAGTTAGTAGGTGATACCAACTGAGCTACAACCTTGCTACCATGAATTCAGAGACACTCGGTAGCAATAAAAAGGGTCATTTACAAAAAAGTCGCTCCCTCCTGTCGTCTGTGCCCCTTCTAGGCAGAGAATATCAACTTCTCTCATCATCTCTTCTTGTGCCTGTTCACTTGAAAGAAAAACACAAATAAATATTTCTCCACTTGAAAAAAAAAAACAGTGCGTGATCCATATCTTCATCTCTCATAAAGAATTGCATTGCAGAATACATTTAGACGCTTTGCCATGTTGTGTCCATAAGATAGTTGATGGGTTACATTAAAGGGCCCAAAGGTTGTTCACCACAACTATTTAGCAATGGCCGCTCCATATTCCGAGAGCTTGAGGCCCGGGAAGAAGATGTAACTCCCAGCTCAGAAAGTATTGGGTCTAAAATCGATCATTTTATCTTGTGTAGAGGCGCCTTGTTTACATGCCCAATATCTTGGGGAGGCCCGGGAAGAAGATGTAACTCCCAGCTCAGAAAGTATTGGGTCTAAAATCGATCATTTTATCTTGTGTAGAGGCGCCTTGTTTACATGCCCAATATCTTGGGCAAACTTCACATTCTTGTTCAGAACCGTTTGAAGAACTTCAAAATAGTAAGGAAATGTAACAATCCAGCAAAGTGGGACCTAAGACCAAACCAAAAAGTTTTAAGAATCCCACACGGCCACACCCACTTGAAATTCTCTACCCGCTAAATGGAAGACGTGGTTACTTTGATCGCCAGCCGTCCGAACAACCCAAGGCCCTCTTTCAACGACCAGACGGTTCGGCGTGGGCTAATATGTGCTGATGTGGGCTGATCAAAATCAGAGAAAGGGAAGACTGAAAGTGTAAAGGGAGACTGGGAAATGAAGGTGGGAGGGAGAAAAGGGGGGAAGCGAGGAAGAATTGAGTGGATCGAACCCCCTTTTCAGATGATTATGTAGTATTTACGCCTTTCATTCAATAGCAATGCCATACAAACGTGTCCTGCACATCGTAAAGGATACAAAAAGAAGAAAACATAAAAAGACGGAAAAGAAAATGAAACCCTACTACACCATTGTAACTCTTTAGATACTTTTCACAAGCACAAACATGTGAGTGTAGAATGAGCTATGAGGAGCTGACAAAACTGTATTCCTAGATAACTATCTTGATGATACTAACAGAATGAGACGAAACTAAGCACCCAAAACGAAAATCCCTTCAAGGTTCACTGAATTACATTATTTAGCAAACTGCTCGATGAAGGTGAACTCTGTTCACTCAGCCAAGGGTCTTGCACAGAAACTGGTGAATTATCCCTCACCCTATCCGTCGAGTTGAAGCTACCAACCCCAGTCTGCGGCTCAATCAGACTTCCATTCTCCAACTCAGCCTTCTTAACCATCACGGTTAGTGGTTTTTCACTTAAATTGGATGAAGAGCAAGAAGATACCTCTGATGAAGCTGTACTATATTTTTCTTCAGACAGTTCCGATCTAGAAAGCCTGATTCTGTCCAATTCAGCAGCCACTTCCATCATTGAAGGCCTCATGTCCTGGTGGTATGCGAGGCAACGAAATGCCAGCTCCGCCACCTTATGCATTGATGAAAGAGTCCAAGCATCACTGTTTGGCTCAAGGAAGGGGTCTATGATCTTGTCTAGGCGTCCCTTCCCTATCCTGTCAATAGCAACAGCAGCCAAATTCACCTCATCTTGAGGCCGAGAAAAATCCACCACTTTCATTGCAGTAATTATCTCAACAAGAACCACACCAAAGCTATATACGTCACTTTTATCGGACAGATGAAAACATTGATGGTACTGAGGATCAAGGTACCCTGGAGTACCTTGCGGGGCAGTTGAAATATGAGATATTTCAGTAATACCAAGTCTTGAAAGACCAAAATCTGCAACTTTGGACTTGAAGTCATGATCCAAGAGTATGTTACTTGACTTGATGTCTCTATGGTATATTGGAGGGTTGATAGCAGAGTGAAGATGGGTTATGGCCTGGGCAGTTTCAGTGGCAATTGTTAGGCGAACCTGCCAGGAAAGTCCATCTCCTCTCTCTCTCTGTAAATGCTGACACAAAGTTCCATTGGGCATAAATTCATAGACTAGGATCTGCTCTCCGTATTCAATAGAGCAACCCAAGAGTCGGACTAGATTTGGATGGCTGACAGATGAAAGAAGCTTGATCTCATTCATGACTTGCTCGATGCTGCCAGTATCTCTATGTTTGATCCTTTTGATGGCAACCCATTCATCACTGTGGAGTTTCCCTGCATATACTGTTCCATAGGCTCCAGTCCCCAACCTTTGTTTCTCTGAGAAACATTTTGTAGCTTTCTCAATTTCTTTGTAGGCATATATTGGAATGCTACAGCTGCCAGTCGCTTCAGATAGACGGCGTTTAGCACTGTGTCTGGCTTTTGATTTAGAGTGACGCCGAATGAAGCAGCATATTAAACCCACAGTTGTCATCATAAAGGCTCCAGTAGCAAGGCCTGAGTAAGGAGAAGTAGCATTTATGAACGCAAAATCAATGATGACAATTCTGTGTCATTTTATGCTTTATACAAAATGCAGATAATTCCCCGTTGCAACATCATGCTTCCTCGTAGATAAACCAGGGAAGTTACACTTGTATAAGGCTGACATTTAACTTGTTTATAAGACTGGAGATTAGAAATATAATTGCAGTCAGTGTTACAAAGTAGTAAAACTGCCTGGGAATGAAGATCCCATAACGCACTTTGGGCCATAGTTGCCACATGTTTGCTCTGCAATTATAGTGCCAGAGTAATAATCCATTTATATGTGTATTCTCTAAATATGTAACTCGAGTAGTTGTAACCTATAACAGAACTGGAAACTTCTTTGTACATTCCCAATCATAAGCATACACCAAACACTTGTCTAGCCAAATACGAATTAGTCAAACAGAAAAGTTATGCTATTGTTCCCAATTAGTGAAAAGACAAGTTACCTCCAATTAGTGCAGCCACTCTAGTTGTTCCTCCACATTGGCCAGACATGTATCTTTGGGGGCCGCACACTGAAGATACTGTTTATGCAGCAAAAATCACGAACTCAATTAATAACTCAACAATTTGTGCAGTATATTTGCAGATTCCTACAATAAACTCGGAATTTACAAAACTTATGAGCATCATCTTGATGAAGACATGCGTAGTTGTGGGTTTTCGACTTTGAAATTAGTTCCAAGACGTTGAACACTTTTTGCTGAATTTGCAGTCAATTAGTGATCAAGGGTCTGCAATACGGCATATCACGAACAAACTTATTCCAGTTGGCCTAGGCTCACCTATATAAGCACAAGATGTAGGAACTCCAATTCGCTTGATAAGCTTGATGAGTGTCGCATACAGAGTTTGAGATAGTCATTGTAACATGGTCTAAACTTAAGCTAAATTCATCATTTTCTTTTATGTTTTCCTAATTTATTTTTTGGCTTTTTGTTCGATACTGAAGATGCTGATTTGTATTACTAGATTTTCTTCAAGTTTGCCTAAAAGCACAACTAGAATCCTCTACAACTACCAGTTTTGCCTTATGTGATCAACAGTAATAATTCATATGTCTCAAGTTCGAGAAGATTTGCCTTTCTGCCACCAATTATGAAGACCATGAATTTGCTTAGTAGGATAGTAGTAGGATCTGCATAAATTCTATCAGGTCATGGCTTAAGACGAGCCTCACCAAAATTCCATAGGCTCTTTCGGAAGAAAAATGTTAAAATGAAGAGGGGAGAAAAATAGTAACAAGAGACAAGAGATTTATAGAGACAATACAAAACATGATAGAAAAATATTCATAGATTTAAACTTGGATATCTGAGATTTGATAACGATATCACATTTAAACTCGATATCGTGATAACAATAATATCATGAGGGTGTTTGTTTGTGGAAATATTGGGGTTTTGAAAATTTTGGGTATTGGGTTTTGTGAAAAAATATAGTATTTTATGAAAAAGTGAGGAGAGAGAAGATTTAATTGAATAGTATAATATTATTTTATAATTTAATGAGGAGAGAATGATTATTTGGAAATGTTGAAAGGTGAAAATGTTGATAAACAAACGCCCCCTATATTAAATCTCGTAGATTTGATTATCATATTATTTCTAACACTTTGGCGTATATACATGTCCTCCCATAATACACAGAATGTACATCAGAAGAAACATTAGGTAAAGTTGGTCATTCCTGTGCATGGCGACTATTCCTGTCCATTGCCTATATCAGACATAAGGGTGGGCACCGGAACGGACGGAACCAGAATTGGCCATTCTGGTTCCGGTTCCGGTACCCACCGGAACCACATTTTTTGTTCCAGTTCCGTTCCGGAATAAACCGGAATTGGAACCGGAAATTCCGGTTCCTTATATGAGCCTAAAAATATATATTTAGTTTAGGCCCATTGACCCAAAAATGGATTTTTAAGTTGTGTTTTGTGGGCCAAATAAATCTAAATTAAAATTACAATTAAACAACTAAATTTCAAAACAATATTTTACTATTTCAAGATGCCAAAATAAATATAAATTAAAATTACAACTAAATTTCAAAACAAAATAAATATTATGAAAATAAACTCTAAATTAAATTTACAAAAAACTATTAAACAAACAATTAATCATACAAACAAGTAAACAACTAAACATTTATTAAAAAATTCAAATTGAAAGAGGCAAACTCTAAATTAAAATTATAATATTTTTTAATTTTTTTATAAAATATACCGGAACCGGAATTTTCCGGTATTTCAGCAAGAATTTCCGGTTTCGGTTCCGGTTCCGGAATTTCCTTAAAATAGGATCTGATTCCGGTACCGGAATACCGGAACCGGTACCAGAACCGAAAATTCCGGTTAGAAGCGGAACATTTGCACACCGTTAATCAGACAAAGAAAAGTACAGAAAAACGGTCGGGTCCAAGACCAAATGATAAAAGTTAAAAATTGGCAACTTGGGCTAATTGATTATGTTGACTTGACAATCCCGCAAATGATGGACCGCCACATCCAAAGGAGTAGGCCTCCATGATTTAAACTTTAAAGACTGCGACCCGCTCTTTCTCGGGTCCTACTGGATCACCACTAACTACTTTTGTTTCATAAAGGCCACATTGTAATCATTTATCACTGCACCCTAAGAGCTTTGTTTGCATCTGCCTGTTGCGTTTAGTTATTCCGAGGCTTTCTGCTTTCCCTAAGCCAAGTATGAACACTTACTGACCAAAATTATGAGTATCCCGGTTTACTTTGATGGGTTTAAATTTTTAAAAATTGTTCTCAACAAAAAATAAGGACATCAAGGTGTTGTTTGTTTACCAAAAATTTGGAGAATATTCCTAAAATTTTGAAAATTTTTTGAATGTTGTAGTTTATTAGGATTTGTGAAAAGTTTGAAGTGTATGGGTAAAAGTTGGAAATTTTTAAGTATGTTTGTTTTGTTAGAAATGTTGAACCCCTAAAATTTTGGGCAGACAAACATGTTCCAAATCTATTTGGATTAGCACCCAATCATTTGTGAGTTCGAAGATAACATTTATAAGTACTTCTCTTTTTACGCAGTGAATTAAAATTTGGAAAAAAACATTATAAAATGTGAAGAAGAATATGTATATAGTATTGACAACACTTTTTTAAGAACCGCTGATTTGTTTTTCGATTATTTCAGCATCTTCAGTTTGTAATTCTTCAAATTTACTAAATTGGACAAGATCGTGCAGAAAAGTGGAACCCAGAGAAAAGTCTTCTTCTTCTTCTTGTTTTGTTTTGTATTTTGTATTTTGGAGCAAACACAGAGAAAAGTCAATTCACTACCAAAAGCTTCTTGAATAAATATGTTTGAGGGTGAAAATTTTGGGTATTGAAGTTTGGAAAATATTATAAAGTAAAGAAATATTATGGAAGTTAGTGAAAAAATGAAGAGAGAATTTTTTAATAAATATTATAATAATAAAAAATTATGTGATGAATTTTTTAGTAATAAACTTAAAATTTTGAGCCCAATTAATTGGGGCTCAAACATGCCCTTAAGCTGTGGCCTTAATTTCCGGCTCTAAATTACTAATATAATGAAAATTATGCTCTAGCATAAACTTTATGATCCCCTAACAATGAATTACAATATAGCTGGAGGAAAAATGAAAATATATAATTTATTAAAAAAATCCATGTTACAGGGAGGGACTGACCTTTTTGGCAACCTGCACCGGCCTTGTATCCATCGCCTTCGTACCCATCGTTGCACCGGCACCGGAAACTTTGGCGTCCGGTTGTGGGTGAGACAAGTGTGGTACAATTGGAATCGTCGGAACACTGGCAAGCTCCCTCAAGCCACCATCCCAGCTGAACCACCTGAACCTCCAGCGACACCGCCGAGGCCGAGCCGTTCAACAACTCGGCCGATATTGAAGACAGAAAATAGTGGCAGTGTCTCGTCGTCACGTTGTGGTAGTCAATGAAAGCATGCTCTGTGCTCTCCGAGTAGCAACTTATCGAACTGTTGGAGCTGTTGGGGCCGCAATCCGGTGACTCGAAATGGGTCTGGACGAGAATGGCCGGTATTGTGCAGGGCGAAAGGATTCCGGAGCAGTTCTGTAAGAGAATCGCGTTTTGGGATGTGGCAGCGTAATTGTTGCTAAAGAGGTGTCTGAGAGTTTGGACCGGACGGTTGCACGTAGCGGCAATGGTGATCGTAATGGTGTCGGGGCTTACAGATTGGACAGGGAATTCACTGACGAAGATGGTGCTATTGGTGCAGTTCAGGTGGATATCGCAGCCGGAGGAGAACCCGAACGGGTAGGGGAGGGTCGTGGGGCCACATGAGCGGTTGCAGTACTGGGTCTGGGTGGATGCGCGGACTGTGAGTAGTGGAAGGAAAAAGATTGCTAGGAGGACGAGAATTAGGCTTTCTCTGGTCATGGAAAAGTTCTATTTTCTTTTTGGTACAAAGACAGAGAGATGTTAGCGAGAAAGAATGGATTCAGGGCCAAAGATTGAAGCTAGGACTGCAGTTTCATGAATGATTGAATTTTGACCAGTGGACTGCGAATTTCAAGAAAAGAGTACCCGTGTAGCCTCAACCAATAACGTGTAAGGGGTTCATTTGGATTGAGATGGATTTAGCAAAGAAACATGAAGGTGAAGGAACAGAAGGTATCTATCAATGGAGAGAGAGAGAGAGCTCCATTAGTTCAACATTTCACATCTCTTTAAACCTTTGTCCTTTTCATAGTTTCTGTAGTTTCACAGAGAAAGTATATGACCTACTAAATTTGACTTAAACGTCCTCTAAATTTTGATTTTGTTTTGGTTTTGGATGGAGACATCAGACAAGCAGTATGACAAGAAATTAGATATGTATCTTGACCAATTAATTTTATTTATGGGTTATTTAGAAAAAAATTTATTTATGGGTTAAATACATGTTTGGTCTTCAATTATCTGACACTTTAAGTTAAAAATGATCAAATTTTTTTTTACTTTTCTTTCAATGTTTACATTAACGATTTTAATCTCGTATTTTTTTATAATTATATTTTATATAAGGATAAATTTGTCATTTTGCTTTACTATTATGATTTGGATCTTAGTTTACTCTTCATTTTGTCTTAATTTTTTGGAGCAAGATATTTCTAATTTTTTGTTACGGATAGTTCAATTTGTGAAAAAAGTATAACGTGTATTAAATGCTCTTAAACTCAATACTACCCAATAAATAATAAGGCAACATTGTCTTCTAATTTAGACACATAATTATAATCGTAATTTTGTAAGGGCAATGTGACCCTCTTGGACAGTACTCTGGGTGGGGGGAAGCCGCCACTGGCGTCAGAGTATGTCATATGACCCATGACTTAATATGCAATAATAGCAAACTATTAGTATATATTGCAGTCATATTTTATTTTTTATGTTAAATAATTCAATGTGCATGAGACCACTATAATCAAAACTATGTAAAAAGTGTAAACTTGGTCATTTTTTGAAATTAACTTTTGATCTTTAAAACAGCAATTCAACCCTATTGTTTCTCTAATCGTGACAACTATAGTCTAAACTAAATAGTATGTTATTTTTAAGGGTTAAATGCATGTCATGCCCCTGTGGTATGCGGTAATAGCAAATATGTCCATGAGATAAACAAAGTCATTTTCATACCCCTGAGGTAAACATTCAGGAGCAAATATGCCCTTTCATACCCCTGAGGTAAACATAACGGAAGGACATATTTGCTCCTGAATGTTTACCTCAGGGGTATGAAAATGACTTTGTTTACCTCAGGGGCATATTTGTTATTACCGCATACCACAGGGGCATGACATGCATTTAACCCTATTTTTAAAGTCTCGAGTTCAAAACGTTGTAGGGTGTTACTAATCCTTTAGAGCTACTCTCAAAACTTAAATTTTTGGCCTAATAATTATCAAATTTGTGCAGAATATAAAGGCATCCAATTGCCTTTATTGATTTGCTATAATATATACGTCAACAGTTACGTGAAGTAATAAAAAGGCTGGCCTCCAATCAATAAAAGATGAAGTTATATTCTGGCAATTAATAAAACCGGCCGCAATTAATATGTGGGGATAAAATTATCCTTGTACGTTTTAGAAAGTTACATTTCATCCAAATTGAAGGATAATTTTAACTGAAGGTACAAAGGTGACAAATAGTTTGAGAGGTAAATTTTATGATATTATAATTAAAGGATGAAAATTATATTTATCTTTTTTAGTGATAAATGTGTGTAATTTGTAGTTTGATTAAAATTAAAGTGTAAACATAGACATCTTAAATTGTGTGTAATTTCGTACGAATATGTTAATTTTATAGCATATTTGGACGAATAGACTGGCATGAAAATCCATCAGCAATATTATTCAGCTACCAAAAAGAAATCA
This sequence comes from Myrica gale, assembly GCA_963930655.1. Classification (NCBI taxonomy): domain Eukaryota; kingdom Viridiplantae; phylum Streptophyta; class Magnoliopsida; order Fagales; family Myricaceae; genus Myrica; species Myrica gale. The sequence continues at coordinate 5,568,659 of OZ005599.1, forward strand.
GAGAGAAAAAGCCAGAAGTACTCGATCGTGGTTAACTGTAGAAAAAGAAAGTCCCCATTGGCATTGTCGTTGATTCGATATATCCAAGAGAAAATCGTTCAAAAATCGCCCACAATATGGAGATATTTCAATCTATATATTCAAATTGTACCCGTGACTCCATCAAGTAATCATATAATAAGAAATATGGAATAAATATAATATGGGTCCCCATAGTTTACTTCGAAATCAAATAAGTCTTTAAATTTTAAAAAATATCAAATTAATTCTTAAAGTTTAATATCCATCATGACTTTAGTCTCTCGGAGACCCTTAAAATATAAATGTTTTTAAATTTTAAAGACTAGTTTGATATGTTTTAAAGTTTAAGGACTTATTTGATTTTAGAGTAAACAACAAGAATTTATATAAAAAAAAACAGGATCTAATATTATATTTATCCCTAGAAATAAAAACTCTATCAATTATTTTACAACAGCCATAAAACTAATTAGTCTATGACAATCTCCACCCACCAAAAACCACATGCTAAAGACGTGGAATGATTGAATAGGGCCTCTAATATATTCTTCCCCATTTCTTCCAACCACCCAAAAATTAAAAAATTAAAAAAATGGAGAAGGAAGTCAATATATATCTTGATTTTTTAATTATTGTCCTCTGGGCAGGGTTAAAATATTTTGTTTCGTTGTCATACATCAATTAATTAACATGAATATCTGGGGTTGGATGTGAATGTGGCATGGTCTGTGGGGTTCTCTCTCTGAAGAAAGTAACGGATTCCCCGTGATCGAGCGTTACCTATAATAATAATAATAATAATTTAATACAATATACTATTGATGGCGGCCGACTTTGGAGTACCATACACTTACGCCTTACGGCACCGTATCATTTATACATTTTCAACGTCTGTGACTTTTGTGTCACACTGTCACAGCTTTTTCTAAATTCTATACACCAGAAAAAAGAGGTAGAAGTGGTTCTCACGTCAACACCGAGCTTTGAAAACTTGTGAAGATGCCAGTCCTTGCAGATTACATCGGAAAGCATCTCGAAGATCAGTGTTAGATTTATTGACGTAATTTTATATGAATAGGTTGTTCAGTTGATATATAAAATAATGTGTGTTGAGTTGATTAGCTTTAACATGAAGATTATGTGAAGAGAAGAATGTTGTATAAAAGTTCCGAACAAATATTAACCCCTTAGAACAGCTCCCAAGAGATTGATTACATGTGAAATCTCTGGTCTTGAATTAGAAACGATGTAAATCATTCTCTCTCTGAAATCACTAGAAAATCAATCACCGTTACATCAACTCTGTGAGAATCCAAATTTTGAAGGGTTGGATAAACACTAGAGTCTTAGAGAATTTGAAGAAGCAAGTTTGCTCGAAGGTTGGCAAACGTTTTGCTTTATCAAGATCAACAATTATAAGTGAAATCTTCGTAATAAGGCCCGGAGTGGTTTTCCTCCCGAAAAAATTCCTTCTTGAGTTTTCCACTTCATCAACAATTAGTGTCTTATGTGCGTGATTGAATTCTTTGTGTGTTTTTTTTATGATCTGATTTGGATCTTGATAGATTAAACATGTTCTTGATTAACTTCTCCATTTAATCGATTGAGAAAATCAAATCTTAAAGTTTTTCTTTATTGACAACTTATGAAGTGGTTTTGACTTGAACATAGCTTTGTTAATCAAATCTATATATGAGCTATTAATTTGTTCTATGTTAGATTAATTCAAAATAAATTTTGAATTTCAATTTTGAGTTTTTGTAAATTGGTTTATATCTATTCATCCCTCTTAGGTATATTTTGGTGTAAAGTGAGGTTTTCCAAAGGCATTGTTAAGTTGCCGTTGCAAAAAGTTACAAAGGAAAACGAAGTTGATACTTTGGCACAGCTTTAGTTTCTATCTTAAAAGCAACTGGGCAACTATGATACGCTCAACTACGAGGACATGGAAGAAGTGCACAGCTAGCTAGAAAGGGACTACAGCAAAGACCCATTTTTTTCATTCGTTTCTCAAAGTTATTTGCTGGAAGCATATATTGCGTACGTCTGTTTCTTAGAGAGACTAATCAACCGGGTTAATGGCGGAATAGACCAGGTTTTGATTGTTGGGGGAGACTCACGAGTGCTAGATGTCAACAGTAGTAGGCTTGAAAATTCAGCTCGTCGATATCAATTGGTTTGAAACTGAGCATTATTGAATAGAAAGGAGACTTCCAAGCTAGGAAAAAAAATCATCAAAAGAAAAGAACAACACGAAGCACGTGGACCGTACGTATACTATATCTACAAAATAACATAAAATTAGGCTAATTTTTCTCTGTTTTTTTATTTATTTATCAAATCATATACTATTCAGGAAGCGAGTGTAACTTCTATGGAAGGGGCATAACTTTGGGATCTCATTTGAAAAATAAGGTTTAGACCTTAAAGAACACCAAGAGGAGGTAAATAGGTGTTGCTACTTTCTTTTTTAATAAATAGATAAATTTAAAACAAGTTCTAAATTAGTCTTGTTTAGATCTGTAAGTATTCAATGATTAACAAATATCAAATATGAAGTAAAAATCAATCATACGTCAAGACAAGAGATTTGATGATGAAGTGAAAAACCTTATCAAAGGAAAAAACCACTCCGAGCTAGTAGCCACCAAAAATTCACTAAGAAGTAAAAACCTTATACCGGTGACTCAGACACGACAACATCCAGTTGCTTGACTCTGACAACCCCGAAGTAATAATCTAGGTAATCCAACCTAGACCCGCTCCCTTGCGGTTAACCCTCAGCCTTCCGAGGTTCTTCTTGTAAATTTCTTCAACACCGGTAACTCCGGCTGCCAATCTCCTTAAGCTCTCTGAAGGATTCTCACAGGAGGTTGGTTTCAATGGTGATTGATGACAGAGAAACTATAAACAATTTGGTGCAAAGGTCTCAAAAAATATTTCTCTCAAGCATAAGACGCCAAAGAAAAGAGGAAATAACTTGGGTAAACAACTTGGACGAATGTTTCACGGTTTAAATAGAAAAAGATAAGAAAATTTGAAAACAAAGATTTTCGCTCGAGCCAAGATAGTGCGAAGCTTGGGCAAAAATACACTGTAAAGAAAAGTGTCAATTTCGCTGGAGCCAAGATAGGGCGAAGATTGGGCGAAACACACTGTAAAGAAACATGTCAATTTCATTCGAGCCAAGATAGAGCGAAGCTTGGGCGAAACACACTGTATAAAAAAAGTGTCAATTTCGTTTGAGCCAATATAGAGCGAAGATAGGGCGAAACACACTGTGAAGAATATTACCCATCTTGCTCGAGCGCATATCAGACGAAGCTTGGGCGAAGATCCTATTTCGAAAATATACTTGAGAAATTTTAAGATCGGATCAAACTTCGCGAATTTGAATTCCTCTTTTATAATTCAAATGTACTTCATATTTATCTTCTTGATTCGAATGCTTTTCAATCCTAATTCTTTTAAAAGACTTCTTAAATACTTAAAAAAACTTTATCTAAATAACTCAAATTATAACTCAAATTTAAAACGGAATTTGTCAATAACATTAACATCAGTTATGTAGACTGTAGGGCTTCGAGCGCGAGGTTCTGGTTGCTTTGATTTCTCGTATGTGACCAAGTTGTACTGCAGAAATCTTTGACCGCCTTGTGGGTTTCGATCTACAGCATCATATAACGCCTGCCAAACTTTTTATGTTCTCTTCACAAACTTTAATTTAAGCATTTAGAACCTTCTGGGATTAGGTATTTTTTGTTTTACACGGGGGACCCATGCATTAGTTTCTATGTTTACCCACATAGAAAGATGTCAGATAGTTGAAATTAAGGCATTAAGCAGGTCAATTTGGTAGGATTAGATGCCTCCTATGATCGGAAAAGCTTGGCCCTGACCATGAATTACATATTTATGGTAGTCCGACGGGTGAGATAGTTACTGCTTTTATGGAACACAGCTTGCATTTCTAAAAGCTAAATTATAATTTTTCGCAGAACTTTTCAAGATAGGAAATAATTTTTAACCAACTAATTATTTAATAATATTATGTTTTTTTAATAAACTAAAGAAAAACATGTGCATTACAAGCTATATATTGTTCAAAATATTATTGCTCCAGTATGATTTATATATTCTACTTTATAATTTTAGTTTCCTAAAATATGGTTCGCAGCAAAACAAATAAATCCGAGAAATGGTAATGTTTATTTCGAGTAATATGATTCCTCCTAATAACAATTCACATTTCGAGAACGAAGTCTGTTCAAATATCGAATCGAGATTTTTTTTTTTAATTTCCAAATTGCCCAAATTAAGGGATTCTGGGAAAGCTATTCTTTTCCCTCAAGGTGGCAGCTATTCGATTTCCTCAATCCAAACCAGATACGTACAGTATTAGGCGGGTGTTCTGAAGAAACAAAGGACTCTTTCTGGAATTTGGACTCAGGTCGAAGTTTGGGCTTTAAGCAAAGGGCGCGTCTCCATCGAACTGCATCAGTTCGGGTTAAGGGTGAGAAAATCATCCGGATTCCATCGGAATTTTCGTACCGGTTTTGGCCTATTCCGGTATCGGAACAGGAACCCATTATATGGAAATTTCGGAACTGGAACTAGAAATTCCTGCGGAAATGCCTGAATTTTCCGGTTTACGGTATTTAAAAAAAATTAATTTCAGGGCTCATCGTTTGAGCCCTTTAAAAAAATCACTCACAATTCCGGACTCCCTCGACAGTCGACTCCCTCCGGCCCTCTCACTCCCAGCCTCCCCTCCCTCCCGTCTCGAGGCTTCGCGAATCTTCAAGGCTTCTTTCTCCAAGTCCCTCACCGCCAGCGACGGCCCCCCACCACTGAGTCCGACTCCGGCCACCATCCTTCCCAGCCTCCCTCCCGAGATCTGCATCTCTCAGTTCTCTCGACAGTTGACTCCCTCCGGCCCTCTCAGTCCCAGCCTCTCCTCCCTCCCGTCCCGAGGCTTCGCGAATCTTCAAGGCTTCTTTCTCCAAGTCCCTCACCGCCAGCGACGACCCCCCACCACTAAGGGTTTGTTAATTTCTCATCCATCAGTTGTATTTAGTCTTTTCCTAGTTTGAGATTTTACCTTAATTGTAGGAAATTTCTCCTGAGTTATTCCACTGGCTACAAAATTTTTTGTCAATGGTTGCTGGGTTGGTATTCACCAAAATCCCGATGTGTTGGTGAAAACATTGAGAGGGCTGAGGCGAAGGGTGAGAATTTCCCTGCATATGTATTTGTGTTTGTCTGTGTAAATTTTTGTGATGGATGCTTAAAGACAGGTCCTAGTATAATTGTTACTAAATATATTGATTAGGGGAGGGTAATATATTGTTTGAGAACGATTGTGGATCATCAGCAATATATTGTTTGAGATTTATAGGTATATAAGAGTGTTAAACTGGTTTAAAGTAATCTCTTTTGATTGTTTATGCACGTATCTTACACCTCAACATCACTGCCAATGGTCAAATTGACATCATGGTTAATATTCTTGGTTGATTTGTTAATGTCTACCTAGTTTAGTCACCAGTTAACCTTTTATACTTTATTATTAAACGTTTTTACAGTTATGAGAAGGCTAGAAGTGAGAACCGAAACATATTCCAACGTATGGCTGTTGACGATTCTCCAACTTGAAAGACTTCATTTGGGATCTTCTGTTATATTCCAACATATTGCTGCTGATTTCTTCTGTTTTTACAGTAATGGTATGCTAATTGTTACCCAATTTACTAACTGTTATTATATTATGTATCATATCTTAAATTGGTGATGATCATGTACTTATTAAGGAGATAGGGATGACCTCGAGTAATGCATTTATTTTCTTAAATTGGAGTGTTTTGTGGCTTTTGTTTGAGTCTTAAGGAGATAGCTGTTATTATATTTTTTTCGAGTAGTGCATAATGATTAGGGGGAGGGTTTTGACTATTGGGGTTCTGTAATGGATCTGTTGACATGCTTGGCAAATGATTTTGAACAAGAATACATTAATGACCAATGATAGATGCCCATATGTGAAATATGAAACTATAAGCAATATGCAGCAAGCTAGCAACATCTCAACAGATCCCAAAAAATGCATTGTTGAAAAAAAAGACCCCAAATTCGGCCAAAAATGGTTAAAAAAATCATTTTGGGCCGGAATACAAACTGGGCCTGAAGGCCTAGATTTGGAACCGGAATGGAAAATTTCATTCCGGTTCCATCCGTTTCGGTACTCACCCTTAGTTCGGGCGAGCCCTTTGGCAAAAATACCTTAGTTTAAGACGGGGTCTGAGTGGTGCAGATAACGAAGCTGATTTGAGAGAGTTGTTATTCTGGGCCCATTTGAGATATCCCATTTCTATAAGTTCATAATTGGGCCTGAAGTCACTATAAAACCCCAATAGGCTAAGGGAAGCAGAAGAAGAACAAAATAATTTAATGACAAATCCGTTACTTTGAATAACAACTTCGATGCCTAAGTCAGATCTTAAGAAGATTTTAGTATGAGAAGAGTAATTGAAGCTTGAAAGAATATGAAAGTGAATATCTGACTATTTATATGTGAAGGTGTTCGAGTCCAATTAGAGTTTTAAGGGGGTCTTAGTATCATGTGTCTTATGACTCCATAAACATCCGGGCGGGAAAGTGTACGAGCGGAAAAATATAGGAGGCAAAGTTGTATGCGCGTGGGCTGAGGCTCTGAGAGCGCCTATGTGCTTGGGTGGAACTCCAGTTGGGCTGATGTGTTTTTGATGGGCTGAACCAATCATATTATGACCCATTAGTATGCGCGTGGGCTGGGACTCTGAGAGCACCTTTGGGCTTGGGTGGAACTTCAGTTGGATTGATGTGTTTCTGATGAGCTGGACCGGTCATATAATGAACCATCAATAATAATTAAGTATACATATAAAACAATGGATAGATACAGATCTGCCCACAAAGGAACTTGACAATGGATACGAAAGTTGTTCATGTGTCACAAAATTATAAGCACAGTTCTTTCTTTTTGTAATTTATAGACAGTCCAGTAGCAATTTCTTAATTAACTGAAAGTGAAAGAAAATGTTTACCGCAATGTTAGGCGGTGTCTCCCTCTCTCCCAACCAAGTTAACACCTGCGTGAAGGCGGCTTCATTGGTTAAAAATCGTTTGTCTTTAGATTTAGAGGCGCGAGTTTAATTTATTCACTTTTGGTATTGATATTTTTAAGGTTATACATCACTGTAACTGTATTTTTGAAAACTGCACGACAATGTAATTAATTTTAATTTATTTATAATATTGATCCCTTTTTGAAGTGTGCTATCATAGCTTGGGGTTGTTACATGTGCTTTTGGGTTTGTGTCGTTACACTTTTTCTTACTTTCATCTCATATATTCTATGTTCTTTTTAGGCATTTGCATGACCGTATCTCTTTAGTGGTTTTCGTTTGAAAAAGAATCTGAGTTAGTGGATAGTAACTGATTTTGTCCGAGTTAAATAGTGGGCAATGCATGGCTGAATTAGGAGTACCCGTACTGGAGATACCAGGCCATCAAATATCAATGAAACTCGGACCTCCAGACTCCAAGCGTCTAGTTGGGATTAGGGGTGGGCCAAAAATCGAGACCCGAATGTCCGATCCGGCCCGACCCGATCGGGGCGGGTTTAGCCGGGTTTGGGTTTAAATTTGAAAGAAATCGAATTTTTAGATTCGGGTTCGGGTATATTACTATACCCGAAATTTGACCCGACCTGACCCGAAAAGGAAAAACGAACAAGCGTTTAATACCCTCAGCTGAGGGTATTTTCTCCCCTTAGGTTAGGTCATTCGCAATTTCGACCCCCCCACCCCGCCTCTGAGCCTCTCTTCCAAAATCCCCCCTAGGGGCCAGCCGCCTCTTCACGCCCCGAATCGGCTATCTCCCTCCGGCCACCGTGCTCCCCCTCTTACTGCCGCGTCTCTGGCCTCTCTCCGTCGCGTCTCTGGCCTCTCTCATTCTCGCTTCTGATCTGGTTGTGGCATTTGAAATTCGTCGTCTTCGTCGGCCTATGTTTGGTTGCCGAGGAAGTGGGGGGGTAATGGGAAGGAAATGAGGGGTTGGATTTTTAATGTTGCGTTGTTGTTTTGTTTGGCTTTTATGTCTGGCTTTTGTTTGGCTTTTAGGTACCCCCAGCGGCTAGGTGTATGGGTTTCCAAATATGCTAACGAAATGAAATCAAGTGGTTTGAATTTCGCTTTTGGTATCCGAGGACCGAAAGTCTTCGGGTCAGATCTGCTGTGCTTTTTGCTGGATAATTACGATCAACTTTGTACTATATATTGACAATAATCGTCTGTTCCAAATTGTGTGATTTATTCCTTAAAAAAACAATAACCTTTAAGGTTCTTTTCTCTCTGAGTCTTTGATTTACAAGCAGAACAGATTATTTCTTTTTGTTGTTTTTGTAAATTTTGCTTTGGGATGAATTTATCTGTTAATGTCTTGTTTGGTTTGGGGAAGTTTGGAGATTGAAGCACAATTGTGCATAATGCTAAAATTTGAGTGTCGTTCTAGTCTTGGTCTCAAAGGATTTCTCACTCTGGAAATTAGGCGTTCGGATTTTCATATAGAGCCCAGAACTGTTTTGGGCTTTGAAGCCCAAAACCGTTATGGGCCACCTTTTTTGAGGCCCAGAACTCCGAACCCACCCCGAACCCGAAATTCGGGTCCGTCTCGGTTCTTCACGCATTTCGGGTCGGGTTCGGATTAAAATTTCCGAACCCAAACCCTTCGGGGTAGGTCAAAACCCGATCCTGAACCCGAAAAGCCCAGCCCTAGTTGGGACTTGGGTGGGGGTGTGCCAATAAAGGCCTGAATACGGTCCAAGCCCAAGTGTATCGTTGGTTGTGGTTGAAGTCTCACATTATTAAAATTGTTATTCGACAGGAGATGAGTATCGCAACTTCACAAGAGACCCAAGAGGGCCTTGATACCACTTTATGTTCCACCATTTTTTCTAAGAACTTATAATATATTTTTAAAAATGTTTTCTCTATAAGGAAAAAAGTGGATGGTATCAAGAATTAGCGCAGCATTAAATAGATAAAAAAAAGTCGAAGCTGTCATCTTTAGATTCCCTTTCCTATACCTCACGTTATTACCCGATGGACAAAGCAAATTATACCTACACAATAGAATCATAGGGGGCGTTTGTTTGTGGAAATTTTGGGAAATATTCCCGAAATTTTGGGAATCTTTACTTTATTGAGATTTTTTTGGGATTTGTGAAAAATAGAGTGTATGTGTGTAAAAGTTAAAAATTTTGGAGTGTGTTTGTTTTGTTGGAAATTTCGAACCCCAAAATTTTAGGGAAACAAACACCCCCTAGTACTCCCTTATATATTTATTCTTTAAAAAAAAAAATCAGAAACCTTATATATTCATTCAAGCCTATAAGTAGTTGCTCTAGATGTTGATTTTTTTAATAATTGAGGTAATTCCTTAACGTGGGTTGATCCCAAACGTGGCGTACGATCCTTTTATAGCGGTCCTTGCAGTGGTAGGTGCCAGCCATCATTGAAGGAATGCCTCGGTTGGAGTATATGAGAGCTAGCAATGCTATAGATAATTGGTCCTTATAAGCATCTTCAGTTTATGATAATTGCTCGTTGTTATCGGCAATATCCTTATTTGGCAGAATACGTGCTCAGAGGAGACATCACTACTAGACGTAGGTGTGTCGTCACTTGCTTGAAGCCTATATATAAGCCCTAAGCTGGACGAGTGGACGGTTGATCAGTTTGGTTGCCATTAAAAGAAAGGTCTTTGTCTCTTACTGTACACTTTCATTCTTCTAGTCTTTTTCCAAGATTAAACTTAACAAGAAGATTGTAACTAAAACGGAAAGTTGTGCAGATCGGGTTATCCCATATGTGCTGCAAGTTTAAATCCTCGTACGGCCAAGCTAGTATCCCCAGCTGATTGCTGATGGAGTTATCTAAACCGAAGTCATCAGCTCGACCGTCAAATCTAAAGGCAAAATGCTATGCCTTGTTTTTCGGTTATAGTGTTATTGCATGATGTCGACAGTCACTTATATATATATTTTTTCTGGTTGACAGTCACTTATTTATAATGCAATCACCACGTTTAGCAACCAGTGCATATCGCCGCCTAAAGAAAAGTGGTAATTTCCAACCTAATACTTCGATCCACCAAAACAAATTCCATCGATCAACAGGGGGTGGGGGACTGGGGGTGATCGGTTATGGCATAATTAAGTGAGAGAATGTTGTAAATATCAGATGTTAAAAGATTTAACTACAGCCGAGTCTAAAACACCTGAAAAGACTTCATCTAGTAAGCCTTCTTCTTCTCTTCAGATAGGTGCTCTCAACCAGGTTGAATCTGAATCAGCTTCAGATTCCGATCACCAAATTAGTGAAATTCAAAAACAATTTAATCAGTTAAATGTTCATAGGATTAAGAATTATCATCCTAATCCAATGACCCTGACCAAGAATTGGTATAGTAAACCCACTCCTCCTGATCTTCAATTCGAAGAAAGGAATTTTCAAAGTCAATTCTCTGTTTCCTCTGACAAGTTATATGAATGGAATATTGATGGTTTCTCTGAACAAGAAATCCTTAATAAACTCCAGCATATGACTATGGTAGCAAATAGCTACTTAGTAAACCAATCCCTTAGTCATTCCGATATTGTTGACTTGATTGTTTCAGGTTTCACTGGCTCTTTACGCCAATGGTGGGAAAATTATCTCACCGAAGAAGATCGTGATCTTATTCGTTATGCTGTACAGCATGATGAAGCAGGTTTCTCAATCTTCGATGAAGCCTTAGGTAAAGGTGTTAGTGATGGTATTAATACTCTTATTTATACCATTATTAAACACTTTCTTGGAACTCCAGGTAACATCTCAGCTCGGATCCATGATCAGCTTAGTAACCTTAAGTGTCCGACCTTAAGTGATTTTAGGTGGTACAAAGATGTCTTTATTTCTCGTGTCATGCTTAGAGATGATTGTAAAAATCCATTTTGGAAAGAAAAATTCATTAATGGATTACCCAACCTCTTTGCCCATAAGATTAGAGAAGTCTTAAGTCAACCCTCAGGAATCATAGAATATGATAACCTAACCTACGGTGATCTTGTTAGTATCATAAACAAAGAAGGTATGAAAATGTGTATTGACATGAAGATTAGTAACCAACTTAGCAAAGATAGAAAGAAAGCTAAGTATGAAATGGGAAATTTCTGCGAACAGTATGGTCTACCTCCCATAGCACCATCCCGAAGGAAACACCACAAAGAAAAGTCTTCCTTCAGAAAATCAAACAAGTACCATAGGAAGTCTTTTAGGAAGTCTACTCCTCTTGAGGATAGTAAACCCAAGTTTTATAAGAAATCTTTTAGGAAAAGGTCCAAGCCTAAAACTCCTAAAGATAAAAGTAACATTAGATGTTACAAATGCAAAAAATTAGGTCATTACAGTTCAGAATGTTGTGTTAAGGAAAACATTAATTCCTTAGACATCCCCGAAAGTGAAAGAGTCAAATTATTTTCTATCTTAGAATTAAGAGATTCTAGTGGTAGTGATTTAGAAATAGACGACTTCCCGTCTTCTAGTTCTGTCTCCAACCCTAGTACCGATAGTGAATCTGACACCCCTAACCAGAAATTAGGATGTCAAGATAGTTGTTGTCACCCAAGTAAAACTCTTAATGTCTTAAGTCAACAAGAAGAACTTTTGATCAATTTGATCGACCAAGTTGAAGATCCAGAGCTCAAGGCTCAGTATCTTACCAAGTTAAAACATTCTTTAAGAAAACATGAAAACAAGCTAAAGGTTCCGGAAATCCAAGTCAGTCTTAATAAAATTTTAGAAAAGTTTAAGCAAACCCAGAAACCTGTAACCCTCCAGGATTTACAGACTGAAGTCCAACAAGTTAAAAAAGAAATTAAAGAATTAAAAGCAAGTAATAAAACTCTCGAACAGGAAGTCCTTCTTCTTAAAATAAATCACAAACTTAAGAGTCAAAGTCAAGTCACTTCCTCCGAGTCAGCTGAAGATTCTGATCCAGAATCTGTTCCCTCTCTTACTCCTCCTCTCCTCCATGATGAGCCTGAGTGTAGTAACAAATTCCTTAGCATAGTGAACCGAATGCATTTTCAGAAATAGCATTCAAAGGTAACCATTATAGTCAACTCTGAATATTCTTTTGAGGTTGTTGCCCTTATAGATTCAGGTGCTGATCTTAATTGTATTCAGGAAGGATTAATCCCCACCAAATACTATGAGAAGTCAAAGGAACGACTCCTCTCAGCCAATGGTAGTCAAATGGGTATTAATTATAAGTTATCCAAAGCACACATCTGCAAAGATAATGTCTGCTTTAGGTCTCCGTTCGTTTTAGTAAAAAACATGCCTGATCAGAAAGTTATTTTAGGTACTCCCTTCATTTGCCTATTGTATCCCTTTACCACCAGCAGTGAAGGTCTTACCACTAACATTCTTGGTCAACAAGTTACCTTCGAGTTCGTTAGTCCTCCCAGGCCTAGGGAACTTACCATGTTACAGGAAGCCTCCATAAGTAAAACTCTCAATTTCATTGTTAGTAAGACGCAGCATCTTGATTTTCTTAAAGAAGAAATTAAGTTCAAACGAGTTGAGGAACAACTCACAAGTCAAAACATTCAGCAACAAATTAAGTCTTTTCAATCTAGATTAGAACAACAAGTCTGTTCTGACCTTCCAAATGCTTTCTGGCATCGAAAGCAACACATAGTTAAACTCCCTTACATTCCTGAGTTTAGTGAGAAAAATATTCCCACAAAAGCTCGACCCATTCAAATGAATCAAGAGATGATGGAATTCTGCAAAACAGAAATCCAAGATCTCTTAAGTAAAAGCATTATACGACATAGTAAATCCCCTTGGTCCTGTTCTGCTTTCTATGTCAAGAAAAATGCTGAAATAGAAAGAGGAACTCCTAGGTTAGTCATCAACTACAAGCCCCTGAACAAAGTCCTCCAATGGATTAGGTATCCTATCCCAGATAAGAAAGATCTCATAGGACGCCTTTCAGGAGCCACAGTTTTTAGTAAATTCGACATGAAAAGTGGATTTTGGCAAATCCAGGTTCATGAGTCTGACAAGTACAAAACTGCATTTAACACTCCTTTTGGACATTACGAATGGAATGTAATGCCCTTTGGTTTGAAGAATGCCCCAAGTGAATTCCAAAATATCATGAATGATATTTTCAATCCTTATAGTCATTTCACCATAGTTTATATTGATGATGTTCTTGTTTTCTCTAGATCCATAGAAGAACATTGGAAACATCTCAACAAGTTTCTTCATATTATTAAGTCAAACGGCTTAGTAGTCTCTGCCCCTAAGATCAAGTTATTTCAAACCAAAGTCAGATTTTTAGGTTTTAACATTTACCAAGGTCAAATACAGCCAATTGATAGAGCTATCCAGTTTGCTGATAAATTCTCCGATGTCATCCTTGATAAAACCCAGCTTCAGAGGTTCTTAGGATCCTTAAATTATATTGCGGAATTTTATCAAAATCTCCGACATCAATGCAAACCCCTTTTTTGATCGTCTCCAGAAGAATCCTCCACCTTGGACGAAAGCACATACGGCTATTGTCCAGCTCATTAAGTCACATGTTAAGACACTCCCATGTCTTGGCATTCCTTCCCCGGATTCCTTCAAAATCGTCGAGACCGATGCCTCCGAGCTTGGTTACGGTGGTATTCTCAAGCAAAAAGTCACACCAGATTCCTCTGAACAAATTGTCCGTTTTTATTCCGGCAATTGGAATCCGGCTCAGCAAAATTACAGTACTATCAAAAAAGAAATTTTGTCTATAGTACTATGTATAAGTAAATTCCAATCTGATTTATTAAATCAGAAATTCTTAATTCGTGTTGATTGCAAAAGTGCAAAATTTGTTTTGGAAAAAGATGTTCAAAATATTGCATCAAAACAGATTTTTGCTCGTTGGCAAGCAATTTTAAGTATTTTTGATTTTGACATTGCATACATTCCAGGGAGTCAAAACAGTATCCCTGACTTCCTTACCCGTGAATTCTTGCAGGAATCCCATGGCTCCTAAACCTCAAGGCAAAGAACCTGCTAAGTCAACCAAGTCAGATATCCCCAAACTACTCCCGGACCATTTGTTGGTACCATTTGGTTCTACAGGTCAAACTTCAAGTAATCGTTTTCAAGTTTTAGGTCAACCAAGTCAACCAGGTCCTAGTGTTCGACCCCCTTCTATTCGACCTTCATCGGCCCTCACCCTCACAAGTCACTATGGTAAACCCACTTACTCGGCCCTGGCCTCTTTGCCAGCAAGTCCGCCTCTAGACCCATATGCAATTATTGAGACTATGTCTCCGGCCCAGTCTCCGTTAAGACTACAAGAACCGGCCCAGTCACCGGACAAAAGACTACAAAGTAAGCCTCAAGGTAAAGTTCCTTACATTCCGAAAAATACATCGAAATTTATGGTCAAACAAGTGACGCAACATGTATTCCACATTGAGTATGGTCATCGTTATCTGATCGGTACTCAGGTTGCACCAAGTCAAAAGGATCAAGTTGCTCTCCTTCATGCGCAACATAGTAAATTGCTCCGAGCCTATTTGCCTCCTAAGTGGCATTTTGTCCCGGAACATCCCAACAAGTCAATCGGTTTCTACAAAGTAATCCTCCTTCATACTGAGTCAGTCCGGATTGAACCTATTATTGATAGATTTGATCCTACTCAGACAAAGGTTATTTTCCACAAGTTATTCATAGTCAATTTTATTTCTTGTACTGAATGGGGTTCGCATCCCTCCATTCTAAAAGAATTACCAGGTCAGCCCATTGGCTTCAATTATTACGATTATATTGAAGCATGGTCAAAAGTACTACTCTACCAAAATGAGACCTTCTCTCATTCTTGGTTCTTGAACTTTGATAACAAGTTCAAAAGTCAACTCCCCATCTGGTTTCTCCAATGGTGGAACCTGTATGGACCAGTTACAGATATCATTCCCATCGATCTTTCAAAAGCCATTGCCAGATTTCATAATCATGGCCAAGGCACTGCTCAGGAAAGCCATTTCCCTATCCTCTGCAGATTTGTAAGTAAATACAAAGTCCCTTGGATTCTGAAATGGGATTATCAAGTCAACTCCAATATACTTGTCCGACGTTTCCATGTCAAATGGTGGGATAAGTTCAACATCCATCGCATTATGGATCAAGTCAACAAGGAATTTCCTGCTCCTCAAGAAGTTTCTCAATTCCTAGTTGAAAAGGTCAGTCTCCAGACTGCTCTTACCTCGGCCATGACCCAGGCTCAAAGTAAATCTGAACTCCAAGAGTTATGCCTCCAGTTCCAGCACGAAGTCAGCAAAATCAGTGAACCAGGTTTAGATGGGCATTCTCCAGCCTCATCTCACTCATCCACTGCAAGTCAATCCAAGCCCAATTACTTGGATCCCCTGTTCCAGGATAGTCAAGACCCTTACTCAGTCGACCTTGCAGATTTTATATGAAGCTCATGTAAAATCTGAAGACATGTAAGGACAAAGTCAACCGAAAGTCAGCAAGTCAACCGAAAAGTTCAACCGAAAGTCAACCTATGAATAGTAAAATTGACTTTTTTACTATTCACCAGCTGTAAAAGCAGCCGACAGTTCACTGTTCATCCACAGTAACAACACGCGTGACTACACAGGATCCGCGTGAATACACAGTGGCTCTCATCTGTCTTTAAATATCGTAGCTCAAGTCATTTGTAACCAGAACTCGAACTTCGTTTTCGATTCTGCTCTCTCTCTCTCTCAAGTCTTTCTAGCCTCCCTTACGAGTCTATCCAGAGTTAGAACTATGTCTTCTTTCTTGATAGTTCTGTGTAAGTCATGTAACCAAGTAACTTGTTTCTTTCCTTGATTATCAAGTAAATCAGTTACCAAGTATATCGTTGTTCTTCTTTCTTTAATATCTGCAAACATGCATACCGCCAGATTGGACGGTTTTAAGTTTCAGTTTCATACATTCATACATACCGCCAGATTGGTCGGTTCTAAGTTTCTGCACTCATGCATTACCGCCTTCATGGCTGGTTTAGTTATTTTCTGCTAAGTTAATTTTCTTTTAAGACCATTAGCAAGTGGATACCAGCTAAGTGACTTTCATTGTCGATCTGCGGGTAGAACGAAGCTTGTCCCTTTCATCTGGGGGTCTCAGATTTATTTTAAATTTATATCTGCTGTTCTTCCTTTTCTTTTCTGCTTCCGCATTTCCTTTATGTCTCTATGGCTTGTCTCCACCACTCTCTCTCTAATCACCGCTTCCGCCCTTTCAAAGTAAGCACCCTGGTCAGTCGAATTTCTCTCTTGGTATCAGAGGCTTTTCGTTGACAGGGGATTGACCATCTAACTTAAGCTCAATCTTGTCTAACTGATTACCTATGGTCTGGAGATACTGGTTGGTGTAATTGTTTTGTTCAACCAGTTGTTTCTTACTATCAGAGTCTGGAATCTTAAAAGGGGAGGCTATGATCTCAGATCCTTTGTGGGCTACTATGATAGTCTCAGCAGGAGGATGACTAGCACTAATTGACTTATTCTTATCCGTGGTGGTCCATTTGACTTTAGTAAGAACTTGACAATTCAAGTTCTTGTATTTCTCCAAATACTCAAAGAAACTTATGTTTGTACCTAATTGAATCATAAGTTTCTGCCAATTATCAAAATTGACTTGTTTTTCAGCTTTCGTGTGACTTTTACTATATTGAGTCCTTTTGGCTAAATTGGTGTCGGACATAAATTCATCTTCTAGAGTTTTCATGTCTGGGCTGAAAGGTTTACTAATGGTCATCAACTGTGGGTTAACAGATTCGAAATCTGTTTGGGTTGGTGACTCTTGACCATCATCTTCTACATCGTCGACTACATGTCCTGATGTAGAGGCTTGGGTTGGTAAATGTGACTTAACAGAATACAAAGGAGTACTAACCTGAGAATTAATCTGAACTCCTTTGAGTTGCAGATTGATGTCTCTTCTAACAGATTCATTGATACTGGTAGTTGATCTCCTAGCAGATTGGCTACCTGGTTCTTGAATCCTGAGGGGTGTGAACCTTCGTGGTTCATCAAAACTAATTCTAACAGTTCCATCAAGATACTGTTGGATCATGTCTAACTTGGTTATGTCACTGTGAACTGGGGCTGTAGGAGTCTCATTTTCCAAGACCCATTCATTCGGAAGGGTGACATTTTTCCAAACAATTGACTTTGGGACCCTAATGTTAGCGTCACTGGTATGACTCTGAATCAAGAGGGTTTGATCTTTGGGACTTTTTACTAAGGCATGAACATTCAAATTGGTTCGGATGCACTTATAATAAATCCTATAGATCAAGGCTAAAGGCTGACTTCCTTCTAACATCTCGTAACCTGAAGTTTTAACGTTCAAGGTTAAGGCTTTTAGAAGATGTTTATCACTTAAACTTAAGGTAAAATCAGGAAAACAATCAAAATGGATTGGACCATTGTGGAGACTGGATTCAATTATACCTAAGATGCTTGTGCTGTAATCTGTGAACCTAGCATCACGAAGACACAACAAAACAGACGCATCAATCCCTTTTCGGGTTAAGGGTTTTACTGCAACTTGAACTAAACCTATGTGAATATACTTGAAACCTTTATCCCTATGCTTTCTAAGGACATCGGGAGATAAAAGTTGACATTTTTCATGGGTTTTACTAAGAGCGTAAACCTGCTCTACGGTTTTAACATGGTAATTACCTGTGAAGGATAAAGGGGAGAAGCTTGACTTAGAGTAGATTTCACTACTGGGAACTTTGGGGATATTCCAATCTTGGAGTGAAGAGTTTACTTCATTGACCTCAAATTCTTCTTCGTTAACAATTCCTTGAAGGGGTGGAATGGAACCAGAAGACCTAGAACTTGTGGAAGAAGTAGATCTAAACATCCTATTCATGTTTAAACTTCGGGACACAAGAGTCACACTAAAACAAACAACTTAAAAGAATCAGCAATAAACCTATCTAGGTTTCAACCTTTCGACTTAACAAACTTAAAAGGACATACCCTCTCAAGCCCCTCCGCTCAGGCCTCTCTGGTCTTACTGTTTGGACGCAGGACTTACTGTTCAGGTATGCTTCTAAACTGCTAAGGTTGGGGTTTATCTTAGACGGGATTACCGGAGATTTACTAAGAAGCTTGAAATAGAGGGACCAAATGGCCAAAAACTCAAACACAAACGAGAGGAATAGACCATCCTATATATATATATATATATATATATATATATATATATCCTTTTATCTGCTTTTCAATGATCTTTTGCAGGATTAGATTGATTATCTACTGATCAAATCTACCACAGAGCAAATATTTGATATAGTAGTTTTCATAGAACACATAAGACTACCCATAGCTCGATTATAAGGAATATCCTCTATTTCTGCTTCATTTTTGTAGACCCATATTTTTAGTTAAATTTAATCATTTACTTATGGAAGTATATACTGGCCAGCATTCATTCATGTCAAATCTTTTAAGCACTTTATTTATGTATTTCTCCTGATCTAAATATAAAAGTTTCGAATTTCTATCTCTTAATATTTTAATTAATTCCTAAGATATAAGATGTTAAACCTGATGAATCAGTTGGTTTACTGTCAACACATCCGAGTAAATGCGTCTCGACTTACACTTGAACAGGGGCGCGTAGATTTTGAGCTGCACTTGTCTCGGGAGAAAGCGGAGCTTTGCAACGTTTGAGTGACTTTCGTGCATCTTCGTTGTAGAGAGAAGAGTCGTTGCATATTGAAGTAGCGGATCTTCATTGCACTATGCGTGAGGCTGTTGACTCCTTCGCCACTGAGAAAAAAGGCTTGGAGGAGTCTCGCACGGGTCTCGCTCTTCGTGTTGTCGAGTTGTCGGCAATGTGCACTTGTCTCGGGAGAAAGCAAAGCTTTTGTAACGTTTGAGTGACTTTCGTGCATCTTCGTCGTAGAGAGAAGAGTCGTTGCAGATTGAAATAGTGGATCTTCGTCGTACTATGCGTGAGGCTGCTGAATCCTTTGCCACTGAGAAAAAATGCTTGGAGGAGTCTCGCACGGGTCTCGCTCTTCGTGTTGCCGAGTTGTCGGCAATGTCTGCTTTTCACAGTGATCTTATGATTCTAGCGCGTAGGTGCATCAGCGTGGCTATGACGGTTCTTGAGGTGGCTTATCTTAGGGAAATGAGTCGTTTTCAGGTTCGTAAAGAAGGTGTGCCAAGGAAATTTAAGACAAACTTGTCAAAACATAGGGAACCAGCGAAGTCCATCTCCCCCCATGGAAGACGAATCTTTGGAATAGTGTGTTTTTTAGCTTTTCTTTCGACCTTGACTATATCTTTGGACATGATTTGTAGCTCATGTTTTGATTTTGTTGTTTGTTATACATTTGTCATAAGCTTTGTTTTCTTCCTCATTGCGTCTATTGGCCGTTTGGCGAATCGCTTCTATTCCCTGTTTCTGGTTGAACTCGGGACATGTTTAGTTTTCTTTGGGAGGGACTAGGAACCTCAGTCCTCCTAAGTTCGGGGATGCGACTGGGAACCGGGGTTCTCTGAAGTCGACTTACTCTTAGAGAGACTGTGAACCTTAGTCCTAAGTCCGTGGATGCGACTGAGAAACAGGGTTCTCCAAGGTCGACTTACTCTTGGTGGGACTGGGAACCTTGGTTCTACTAAATCTGTTGATGCGACTGGGAACCGGGGTTCTCCGAGGTCGTCTTACTCTTGGAGGGACTGAGAACCTTGGTTCTCCTTAGTCCGTGGATGCGACTGGGAACCGGGGTTCTCCGAGGTCGTCTTACTCTTGGAGGGACTGAGAACCTTGGTTCTCCTAAGTCCGTGGATGCGACTGGGAACCGGGGTTCTCCGAGGTCGTCTTACTCTTGGAGGGACTGTGAACCTTGGTCCTCCTAACTCCATGGATACGATTGGGAATCGGGGTTCTTCGAGGTCATCTTAAATTTTCTTTGTTTATTTGGCGAACGACCCTTGAAGAGAAATCTACGGATTTTTCATTTATACTAGGTAATGGTGAAAAACGTGAAACATAACGTACGTGTAAACACGCGAAGCTAAACAGAACCGAGATATTCAAGCGAAGTACTTTCTGAGATACGTTGAATTCCACGGATGTTGGAGCGCCTTGCCATGGAGATCTTCTAAGTAGTACGTTCCTGGTCGTTTGGATCCGATGATGCGATATGGGCCTACCCTGTTTGGATGGAGTTTGCCTTGTCGTGGGTCTTTGGTTCCTGGTAACATCTTCTCGAGGACTAAATCTCCGGGGAGGAAATGACGGGGTCTGACCTTGACATTGTAGTAATTTGTGATTTTCTGCTTGTATGCTTTCATCTTGAGCTGTGCTTCTTTCCCTTTTCCCTCCAGTAAGTCGAGATCCAGCTTCTTCTCTTCCTCATTACTTTCATGAGTGAACATTACTCGTGGCGAGAGAGCTTCGATTTCCACCGTGATGACAGCTTCGGTTCCATAAGTGAGGGCGAACGATGTTTCTCTCGTAGCTGTCCGGACGGTGGTGCGGTATGCCCATAGAACTCCGGGTAGTTCTTCTTCCCAGGAACCTTTATGATCATCAAGCTTTGTTTTGATAATCTTTAGCGGCGATCGGTTTGCTAGTTCCACTTGTCTGTTGGCTTGTGGCTAATATGGATACGAGTAATGGTTCTTTTATGTTGAGTTCCTTGCAAAATTCTCAGAAGTTGCTATTGTCAAATTGTTTGCCATTATCAATGATTATGGCCCGAGGTAGTCAGAAACGACAAATGAGATTCTTCCAAACGAACTTTCGAACATTTTGCTCAGTAATTTTTGCTAATGGCTCAGCTTCTACCCACTTTGTGAAATAATCGATAGCAACAATTAAGAACTTCATCTGTCTTCGCCCTATTGGGAAAGGCCCGAGGATGTCAATCCCCCACTGCATAAACGGCTAAGGAGCACTCACGATTGTCATCTTTTCCCCAAAAATATTTATGAGATTGGCGAACTTTTGACATTTTTCGCATTTTCGTATTACAATTTCTGCATCGGCGTGTATGTTTGGCTTGAAGAATCCAGATCGGATTACCTTTTGAGCCAAAACGCTCGCTCTTGAATGGTTTCCATGGATCCCTTCATGCACTTCTCGAACTGCGTAGTTTGCATCTCGGGTGTTTAGGTAACGTAACAGTGGTTTGAAAAGGCTTTGGCGATATAAGTTATCATCTATGATGGTGTACTGCGGTGCTATCCTCTTAAATTTATATTTTTGTTGTTTATCCATCTCGGGGTCTTCTTCTTGCAGTGTCATCATGATTGGTAATTGTCAATCACCAGACTCTATTTTATCAATCGTTCGAATTTCGAACACGAACCCGGTAGATTGTATGACACCTCGCCCTCTGAATGTGCCCACTGCTCCTGAAACTTCGGTAGCCAATGAGTTAGCCCAGACATTTTGATCGCGAGAAATGTGTTGGATTTCAAAGGCTTCAAAGCATCCCTTCACTTCTTAGGCACGTTTCAGATAAGCCGCCATTTTTTCATCTCAAGCTTTGGATTTTTTGGTGACTTATCCTACACCAAATGAGAATCTGTATGTACGTTGAGATACCTTCCTCCTAAAAGCTCTGCGGTGAGTAGTCCAGTCATGAGGGTTTCGTATTCGACCTCATTGTTTGTAGGGGAATAGTCTAGCTTGATTCCGAATTCGACGTACTCTCCCCAGGTATGTCAATAATAATCCCTACTCCGCCTACTTCCTGAGTGGATGATCCATCTACATAAATTTGCCACCATTTCGACTTGTGAGCCTTTTCCTGGCATATGAACGTGGTGAATTCAAGGATGAAATCGGCTATTGCTTGCCCTCTGATGGCGGCCCGATGTTGATATTCGATGTCAATTTCGTCGAGTTCTACTGACCACTTGACCAATCTCCCTGATGCGTCTGGCTTTCCCAGAGTTTGTCATAGTGGATGGTCTGTCAAGACAATGATGAGATGAGCTTGGAAGTAAGGCCTCAACTTTCTTGCTGAAAATTGGGACAGCTAGTACCAATTTGTCGATATCAGGGTACCAAGGTTCGGCTCCTTGCAAGGCTTTGCTTAGGCGAACTGAGGAGCGGAGTGGTTATTGTCACTTCAAAAACAACGAGATAGAGGTAAAGCGTTTCTCCCGGTGTATAGGAACTGAGGAGCGGAGGACTTGTTAAATATTCCATGAGTTCGTCAAAGGTCCTCTGACATTCCTATGTCCATTCGAAGACCTTTTGAAGCGTTTTGAAAAATGACATGCAATTATCCGTAGCGAGAGACGAATCTATTAAGCGCTGCTATTCACCCCATGAGTCGTTGCATGTCCTTGAAGTTCTTTGGTGGTTGCATGTCCAAAATGTGCTTGATCTTTTCTGGATTAGCTTCGATTTCTCGTTGAGATATAAGGAATCCTACGAATTTTCTGGAGATCACTCCGAAGGCACATTTTGCAGGATTCAAGCGCATCTTGTATTTTCTGAGTACTTCGAAGGCTTCGACAAGATCTGTGACACTTCTCGTGTTTTTACTATGAGATCATCCACGTCAACTTCCATGCAGCGTCCTATCTTCTTTTGGAACATCAAGTTGACCAGCCTATGATATGTTGTCCCGACATTCTTTAGTCCAAAAGACATTACTTGATAGCAATAAGTGTCCCGATCTGTTGTGAAGGAAGTACATTTCTGGTCCGGTGCATGCATCTTGATCTGGTTATATCTTGAGAAAGCTTCCATGAAGCTGAAGAGTTGATGCCCTACAGTTGAATCGACAAGGGAATTGATTCTTGGGGTGGGTAACAATCTTTTGGGCACGCCTTATTTAGGTCAGTGTAATCCACACACACTCTCCATTTATCGTTGGCCTTCTTTACCATGATCACATTTGCTAGCCAACTGGATATTTGAATTCTCTGATAAATAAGAATTTGATCAATTTCACGACTTCTTCCTGGATCGCCTGACATCTTTCAAGAGCAAAGCTTCTCCTACATTGTATGATTAGTTTGACGTCGGGACGTACATTCAATTTGTGGGTAATGACCTCGGGGTCTATCCCTGACATATCCTCATGCGACCAGACGAAAACTTCTTCGTTTGCTCGAAGAAATTCCAAGAGGTCCTTTTTGGAATTATAAGATAGTTGGGTGCCAATCTCCACTGTTCGATCTTTTGAGTTCGCCTAAAGCGACGGTTCTTCTAACGGTTCCACCGGCTGCGCTCTGAATTCTTCTCGATATTCTATAGCCATGGTTTCTATAGTTCCTCGGGTGTCCGATAGGTAACACTTCCTTGCTTGTTCTTTGTCTCCATTCGCCTCACTTATTCCCGATTTGGTCGGAAATTTTATTTTCAAGTGATAAGTTGACATCATGGCACGTAATCGATTCAGGGTGACTTGACCTATGATGACGCTGTAGGAAGATTCTCCTTCGAGAATTAGGAACCTTATGAAGAGTGATGCTTCATTTGGAGGTTCTTCCACTATGAATGCCAATTCTTTTATCCCCAAGCTGAATACTGCATGACCAGTGAACCCTGTGAGTCGAGTGTTTTTTTTCTCAATGCTTCTCTTCCAAGCTTCATTTGGTCGTACGCAGTGGTATACAAAATATCAGCGGAACTTCCAGTGTCGATGAGTATTCGCCGAATCTTGTAATTTCCTATCATAACATCAATTACCAGCGTGTCATCATGTGGATACTTGATTCCCTCCGTGTATTTTGTTGTGAACGTGATAGGCTTTTCTTCGCCTGACATTGGACGCTGAGACCCGCTGTTTATTTTTGCAACAAGTAATCACCTCACGTAGGTCTTTCTCAAAGATTTAGACGATTCTTCTGCTGTGAGACCTCCAGAAATGACCCTAATTTCACCTATCGCTCTTGGTGGTGAGCGTCGTTCTTCTGGCCTCTCTCTCTGTCGTGGGTCTTCGTTGGCCCTACGATCCTCAAGGTTCCCTCTCATCCCTTCGACAAGGCCCCAAATGTCGGTTCTCAGGAATTCTTGGTTCTCTCCAGAATGACTCTCCTAGTCTGTTCGTGATGAACTATCGAAGACGCCCTTATTGAATGAAAGCTTCTATCTGTCTCTTCAGTTGTATGCATTCTTCCGTGTCATGGCCATCGTCATTATGGAAGCACCAGAATTTTCGGCCATCTCGTTTGTTCGGGTCAGGCCGCATTTTCGGGGGCCATTGTATCTCGGGATTGTTTCAAATTGCCATGAAATTTTTCCTGGGGTGTGTTGAGGGGTGTAAATTGTAACCTCGGACGATTCGTTCGTGGTTTGGTCCGTGAGTCTGCTCTTCGTTCTCCTTCTGTTGTGGGGAGCCTGGTTGGAGCTCCTTCTTTTCTTCTTTTGGCCAACATCCCTCCTTGGTCGACGACTTGTTGCCAGCGAGCTGTCACCATATCTTCGACATTCATATACTTTTGCGAATTTTCCATGAATTCTTCGAAGGTCTTCGGCGGTTTCTTCCCTAGAGAAACTGAAAATCTCTGATCTGTTAAACCGGCTACTGTGGCGATGAGCACCACTTTATCTTCCGGGGCTTCCAAGTTGAGCTTTTCCTGGTTGAAGTATGCCAGATACTCTCGTAGACTCTCCCCTTCCTTCTGTCGGGTGGAAAGGATATGAGTGACAGGCTTCATCTATTTTTTACTTGCAATGAAGTGGCTGATGATGGCTCTCCTGAGCTATTTAAAACTTGAAATGGAGTCAGTCTTAACCTACTAAACCATACGCGTACTGGTCCGGATAATTTTGTTGGGAACGCCTTACATTTGATGACGTCTTGGGTGTCCAGTAAGTCCATCTGCGATCGGTAGCTTTCTAGGTGATCAAGTGGATCGGTCGCCCCCGTGTATTTGTCAATTACTTGCATGCGGAATTTGGATGGTAGTCGGACTGCTAAAATATTTGAGGTGAACGAAGAGTCCATCTGGTGCATCATATTTCCAAGGAGGATGATGACGGCTTGTCCACTTTCCGTTTCATCCTTCCCAATTCGGCCAGAACTTCTTTTAATCTTGCGTTAACTCCGCTAGCATCTTCATTCTTTCTAGGTGGAGAGTGTGAATCTCTATTGTACGGAGGCATGTGTGCCTCTTCATTATGTCTTTCCGACATTACTATCTGTGGTACGCGAGCCTCCCTTGCACACCTTCCTTTGACGGATATTTCTCCTGGTTATCTATGGTTTTGTCTCGGCTCTTGTCCTGTGTTAGTATGGGATTCGTGGACGGTTCTACTAACCCTTCGATCACCTGCGAAGGAGGTTCCAGACGTGGTTCCGGATTGGCTCCGACCTTCCCCTTGCCTTTACTCTTAGTGGTCACCATAAACCTTTTATCGTAAGAACTTCAAACGTTTTCCACAGACGGCACCAACTGATGAATCAGTTGTTTACGGTCAACACGATCGAGTAAATGTGTCTCGAGTTTCACGTATCTTCCCTCTGCAAAATTACAAAAATAACCCTGGGCACCGGGGTCAAGAACCTCCGATGCTTAAATAAGATTTTCTCTTATACGTATTTCGCAATTTTGTTACTCAGAAATCTCTTACCTTTTACATCGTTAGCTTCTTCTTTTATAGTATTTCTCTCACGTTTCTTTCTTTCGCTTTGGCGGGACTTCGGTCTCGTAAAGTCGTGCTCTATGACAGTTTTCTCACGTCTTCGCATGGTTGTTTGCCTCCACTATGTGAATAGAGAGATCGTGGAGTTATGACTTATCGCGGACTATTAGATAATCGCTCATGTCACGTATAACGGTTTCTCCTTCTGGATTGAATGCGAATGCGACGTGGGCATGGTCGTAAACGTTGGGCCTCACAGAGGCGTGATCATGTTTCTTGACCTAAATTGGTTTGGGCCTGACGTGATTCAGTATTAGTATCATCAAAACCCATGTCATTCATTTAAATTTTAGATCTTAAGAATGATTTGCCTTATTCAACATTTAAAGCATCAAGCTATTCTTTGGCATCTGGCAGGCTCATTGCCTCCTTGAAATTCACTGGTTCATTTACCAAGTTTATATCATCTACCCTTAGAACATATCAGGTTGGGTTATTTGTTTTGTTAATTTGTCTGTGTTTGGATTTTGCTTGATAGTAGTTATGTCGTGGTTTGTATAAAGATGACTTGATTTTTCTGATTTTA
Organism: Myrica gale; assembly: GCA_963930655.1. Lineage (NCBI taxonomy): Eukaryota > Viridiplantae > Streptophyta > Magnoliopsida > Fagales > Myricaceae > Myrica > Myrica gale. Next base: position 5,594,978 of record OZ005599.1, read on the forward strand.
CTTCGCATAAATTTTGGATAGTTTGAATATAACTAAAGTATTACTCCACCATAAGTCAGATTTTTTTTAAAAATAAGATTCCGATATACCGAACTCATTTACTAAATAAAAAAAATAAAAAGAGAAGTTTGCCTAGACTTCCAATAATTATTGAGATAGGAATATCGGGGCCGGTCCTCACTTTTGAAAATCTTGAGGTACATATTTATATACCTTTTCCTTCCTTTTCCTTCCTTTTCCTTACTTTTGCACCTGACAAGATCTAATCAGAAAGCATTCAAATTAGGCGATGAGGGTCAGCGCCCTCAAAATTCAGGCAGTAGGGGTTGCGACGTGAGGGGTATATATTGATTTGTCACTAGCTAGCAAGTCATCTATCAACGAAAAAAAATAAAACCGTCCATATTAAGTCTGCCGTTCGAATTCAGCAAGGCTCGCTCTAGCCTCTACATGCATGAAGTGATTAATATTTGTTATTTTGCAAAATAATGACATTATATTCGGAGAATCGGATAACAGTAGCATCAAATGGCGCCGGGTACTCTCGACTATCCTCCTAAACATATAGACTATTCCATTGGTGGACCATGACGAGGCCCTACTCCACAAACATCAGCGCGCGCATACTCTTCTTACTTTCATAGTTTCAGATTTTGGAAGAGGAAGCTCTACTGGTCGATTTTTCAGCATGATGTTGACTCTAGATGATTTACTAATGGTCATGAAGAAGAAATTAATTAAAACCAAAACTTCTAAAACGATCCTTTATGGCAAGACTCTTAAGTGCATTTTCTTATCTGATCTATTACGTACTAGACATGGGATATCAAAGCTTGAGGTTTTAGTAGTCTATATTTTATAAGCAAGTTTCAGAATTTTCAAGGCTTGTTTAATTTTAAGCTCTTGGCTCTAAACTTTGTTTGGCCGTTTGTTTTATATTCAAAACTAAATTAATTCTACTCAACAATATTATTATTATTTAGTTATCTTGGTATTTAAAAAATAAAATAAATAATTTATAAAAAACTATAAAAATATAAAACATTTAGAAACACGTTTAGAAAATAAAAAACTGTAGTTTTGGAAATTTAATAAAATAAAAAGTAAAAATTGATTTAGAAAAAACTTACATACATTAAAAAAATACAAACGCATAGCCACAGTACTGCCCTGGCACAAACCTCGAAATATTGAGGTTAGATCTAGGCTCCCTTTATGGAGCATATATAGCTCACATGGCATGACTAAATTTTTATTTTTAAAATATTTTTCTAAATATTAGGTAGGTTTTATATTTTTCTCTAGATTTTAAAGTTATTTTCAGTATTCATTTAAATACTTTAAAGTTTTTTTTTGTTTTTTTTTCTGATTTTTATAAATTATTTTATTATATTATTATTTTTTAAACATTGTAAAGATTAAATAATAGTTAGAGACTCATGCATGTGTTGTCCTGTTGTTGTTGTTCAAATTCCCACATTACTAAGGGTATATTTGCAACATAAAATTTTACATCTTTTAAAATTTAACACAATAAACTATTACGATATAATCTCTCTCCTTCATTAAATCATAATTTTTCACTTTAAAAAATATAAAAAAATTACCTCTCTTCACTTTTTCACTAAACTCAATACCTAAAATTTTAACAATACTAAAATTTTATAAAACAAACCCACTCTTAGTGCCCGAGGAAGGAATAACTTTATTACTCGATCATGTCTTGCTCATTTTACATACAGTACTTTGTGTTATTATGGAGGAACAAAGGCAAAAAAAGATACATTACTTTGCAAAAGATTCAGTGGACTGCACACTGCCTGAACTCTACGTACCTACAATCTAAACCAACTATGGAGAAATTAGAAATAAGTGGCTGAGGCTCTATACCCTTCAAGTCTCGCCAACAGACGATGCGATCTTCAGCTCGTTCAGCAAAAAGCAGAAGGCAAAAAAACAAAAAACAAAAAGCAAAAGCATCTTTACATAATTACATTATAGCTATCCAGCTAAAGCAAAAAGCTCACCTAAGGGCTTATTTTCCTCTCACGATGAAAGCCATTCAGCTCACAAAGCTCAGAATTCAGAAGTCCTACTGGGGCCCACTAAAAGTGTCATCGTGATTCGTGGCAGTCCCTTATTCGAGAATTCCCTCCAGGTGCTACTCTCTAATTAGCTTGCCTCAACTTTTCCGTGGGAGATTCCAAATGACCTTTAACCGATAACCACACCAGGGGGACTATGCGACTATCTATCTGCTTTTGGAGCCAGCCAATGAATACGAACTATATGAGACCTTCGCATGAAAATCTCCGGCATGATCGCAACGAATTTAGTCCCAAAATAGCATGTAAACCCATAACCGCTAAATTGTAACAGCCATCCCGATTAATAAAAGTCACCCATTTGCTATTTTTATCGTGGGACCCGACCTCTCAGGATCGAAAACCCACAAAATCTTTGTCGCACGCAACCATGACGTCTTGTCCTTACACGTGGAAAGATTCGATTGTTTCCTTTTTCTCTACCGTTGCCTTCCTCCGGCTATATAGTGATAAACATAGATGCCCCTTCTCTCCGATCCCGCCTTTGGTTCTTTCATATGGTTTAGCCTCTTTCGCTTCTCTTGCTGATAAAAACATTCCTATTTGTCAAAGCTAAAATTTGCTGTCTTTTCTTGTCAATCTTTCGTCTGGTTTATTAGCGTTTCATTTTATGTAATGATTTGAAATGCGGGGCGAAAGAGGAGGCATGATGTTTGTCGAGACGAACAGCACACAGAGGCCGAAACTTGGAAACACCATTTATTCCGACCCCAATATGTCTTCGACGGGTAACGAAGAAGATTTCTCCACACGTAATAGCAGCGCCTCCATGAGTATGGTGGCTGGCGCCTACGACCCCAGCCGGATGAGTGGCGAGGGCTCTCCCATTACCATGTCTCCCTGGAACCAGATTTCCCCGCTTATCAAATCTCCTTGGATGCAGTTCGATGAGCATGTTCAGCAGAACGGACTCATCGGCTCGCTCATACGCGAGGAAGGCCATATTTACTCCTTGGCCACGTCCGGGGATCTATTATACACAGGCTCAGACAGTAAGAACATTCGGGTCTGGAAGAATCTAAAAGAATTCACGGGCTTCAAATCCCATAGCGGTTTGGTCAAGGCAATTATAATCTCTGGCCAAAAGATTTTCACGGGTCACCAAGACGGCAAGATACGCGTGTGGAAGGTCTCGCCCAAGAACAAAAGCGTTCACAAACGTGCGGGGACATTGCCTACCTTGATGGACATATTCAAATGCTCCATCAAACCGAGCAGTTACGTGGAAGTGCGACGCCATCGTACAGCTCTATGGATCAAGCACACTGACGCAGTGTCGTGCTTGAGCTTGAGCGATGACCAAGTCCTTCTGTATTCTGCGTCCTGGGACAGGACCTTAAAGGTCTGGAGACTAGCGGATTCTAAGTGCATCGAATCCATCAATGCCCATGATGACGCCGTCAATTCGGTAGTGGCAAGCTCGGATGGCTTTGTCTTCACCGGCTCGGCTGACGGCACCGTCAAGGTGTGGCGTAGAGAGCAAAAAGGGAAAGTCACGAAGCACTCCCTTGAAAAGATGCTCCTGGAGCAAGAGTGTGCGGTCACGGCACTGGCCGTGACAGCGTCCGGTAAGGTAGTATACTCTGGGTCCTCGGACGGGATAGTAAACTTCTGGGAAGGTGGGGAGAAGCAGTTATCGCATGGAGGGGTCCTCAATGGTCACAAGCTCGCGGTCCTCTGCGTCTCGGCAGCAGGGAATCTGGTGCTCACGGGTTCGGCGGACAAGACCATATGTGTGTGGAGGAGGGACGGCATGATTCACACTTGCCTCTCTGTCTTGACTGGCCACACCGGTCCCGTCAAATGCTTGGCGGTTGAGAAGGATCGGGAACAGTCCAGTAATGGGGATCGTCGGTGGACCGTGTACAGCGGGAGTCTTGATAAGTCGGTGAAGGTGTGGACTGTGTCGGAGCTGGCACCTGATATTAATCAAACGGCTTTGAGGCAGCAACAGCAGCTGCACCGTTTGATTTCTGATACGGACGTATTCCAAGGTGATGAGTTTTTCTCCTCTGCGGGCCGATCTAGCGCAAGCAGGAGCAATGATCCCAGCCTGTCTGCGCCCTGAGGTCCTCAAGATACTCAACTCCCTATTAGTGATTGGCACGTTACTGTCGATTTATTTGTGTCAATCTCTAACAAACCTATAGCTTCACAACACGTGTACTTAAGACAATATTTCAGGAAAGGTTTGTGCATCTACTTTTTTTTGGCAAGCCGAGGATTCGTAGATGTTGGGATTAATTTGAAGTAGTTATGTTGGGGCTTGCTTGCCTTCCTGGGAGGGGTTGAGGCCTTGTTATCCTATGGATTTGGGAGATTGTTGTGGACTGAGATGTGTGATTCAGTGATTGGATACTGTTGAGTTGGAATGAAACTGGAAATAAGAGATAACGATTACCACCTTAATTTTCTATATTTTGATACTTTTTTTTCCTAAGCTGTTTTTAATACAAAATATTACGTGTTATTTGCTGAACAAGTTGTGTTTGAGGTAGTTATATATTGGGGGACTCTAGAAGTACTTGTTTAATTAATTAATTCATTTAGTATGCACAAGTTGGGAACCAAGACCGAGTACAGGGGATACCTCATCTTTAGGAGAATGCCGGATTAAGTAGCACCCATCTTCAAAAGAAAAGCCACTTTGGGCTATCAACGTCACCCGAAATTAACTAAGAAAGAAAACCTTATAATGGGTGATTAAGATACTAGCAAGCCCCTTTGCTGACAATTCAGATGTAATAATCCGAGTAACTTTATCCGGACCCGCTCCGTGCTGCAACCACTTTAATAAGGTTCTTCTTATAGACTATTTGTGAATGATCTCGTTCTTCAACATCGGAAACTCTGACAGAGATACAATCTAATCAACCTAGAGAAGATTATGCTTATCCTCTTGAACATACTCATTCTCATGAAAAGACACATTGATACTCAATTTAATTGATCGTTTGAAACGGAATCAAGCCAATACTCAACTATACTCTAGCAAAAGGCTCCAATGGTATCTTTAGGTATAGTCCACGTAGACAGTGAGGATTTATTTGTGAATGGAACTCCCTGTAATCGAGTTCTTATTTAGCCGATTTCTGAAATGTGAAGTTTCAGAGGTTCTGACTTTTTGGTTTATTGTGTTTGGTCATGTTGGGGTCCTAGCTGTTTTCACATATATTTCTACGAGCAACTTGCATTGTTGCAAATTTGTACCCCACATATGAGGATATTGAAAAGAAAAAAAAAGGAACCATTAATGCAGCTATACATGTCTGGGAAAAAGATTCCACGAAAACTTGAGCATCTAAATTCCATTCTTTTCTTGACATAGAAATGAAAACTTTAATCGGTGACATAAAACGTGAAGTATAAGTAACCTGATCGTAAATATATCTGTGATATATGTGGATTTAGAATTTTTTTACAAACAATGGTTCTGCATCAGCGATACAAAAATCTGATACATAAATTGAAGACAATTTTCATGTATTCAGTCATCGCACCAATGTAAGAGTAACTCCTATTTCAGTAACCTGTATGTGTTATCCAAAGCCATCTGCTACTGATCAATGTGAGAGCTTACGGGAATGATTTCTCCTGATTTCAGGTTGTCTGCTTGAGCTGAGAGCACCCATGTGGCCACTCCTACTACCGACTGTGTTCAAGTCCAATCCCAGAGGAACAAGAAGATCTCCTCCTTCTAAAACTCTTAGAACCTACAACAAATACAAATGTTTTGAGTCCAAACATCCTGTTTCTTGAGACTATGGAGTAAAAGATTCACCCGCAAGTTATTTGCCAAACATTGTAGGAAAAAATTTGGAATGAAGAAGGTCAGGTACGCAACCTTTGACATTGGAGGTCTGCATTCAGGATCTCGTTGCAGACAAAAGGAAGCAGCACGACCCATCGCCTCCAGTTGATGAGAGATGTCGAGGGATTGCTCAGAGGCCAAGCGAGGATCCAGTAATTCATAGTTATTTGCTATGATGTGCCCTGGCTCGAATGCGGCAAGAGGGTGGAACCATTCAGACAGAAACTGCTGTCCCTTGATATATTGCAGCTCATCTATTCTTTTACCTGTCATTAGCTCTAATAAAACCACTCCAAATGCATATACATCAACTTTATGAGTAATATGTCCACCGTCTGCATACTCTGGTGCAAGGTACCTGGTATAGATAGATTTATAATTAGATAATCGCATTTACTAGGCATCTAATATTTATTTTATTTTTGCTTTTAACATATCTTTGAGATCCCTAACTTGAGGGTGTTGAATTTAAATCAATCTTTTCATGTCTTTCATATAAGTAGTTAAAAAAATACCCTGAAATTCCAATCATCTGATCCTCAGTACATATATCCCATTCAGAGTGCCACCTAGCAAGCCCAAAATCAGCAACCTAATTGAGGCAAATAGATTAGAGCAAAAAAATGCAGATTCAATAGACATTAACAGATGTAATCTAAGTTATAGTAGAACTACTTCCTATAATTGCACTACAATACAACATGAGGCTCACTTTTGATCTCAAATTTATGAACTTGAAATGGACCTTTGTTTCATTAAAATCATGTATGTCGAGTGTTAGGAATAATCTAGACAGATTTAATGGCACAACAACTATTGTGTCTTTTGCTACTTGAGCTGCAGGTTAAGAAAATACGGTACAACCATCTATGCAGAAAAGGCACAATGTTGCAGAGTGAGTTGATAGATCAATTATTGTGATTATAGTCCTTTGAAGTCAAAGAATGAACAAAAAAAGAAACAAAAGAAGAATGATGCTGATAATTCTGTTCAGAGGCTTAAAAGGTAATGCTTCTAAAATTGAAAATCTTAGTTTAAAGTACCAGAGGCTCAAATTCGTGGGTTAGTAGGATATTGTTAGGTCGCAGGTCTCTGTGTGCTATACAACCCACTCTGCAGTCCTCATGAAGATATCGTAGCCCTCGTGCTGCCCCGATTGCTATCTTTAGTCGTGAGTGCCAATCCAGTGGCGTTATGTGGTTTCCTGCCAGTCACAGAAATGATCAGTATACTATCTAGACCTCACTAGATTCGAAGCCATATGATATCAGTGTACAAGTTTATGAAGTATGTGGAGGTCGAAGGAATCAATTCATATCTTATAGGACGATTCTATATGGAGAAAAGGAAAAGTAGACTTTACCATGTAAATGGAAGTCCAAGGATCCATTGCATATATACTCATAAACCAAAACCCTCTTCTTTGCCTCTACACAAAACCCAATAAGCAACACAACATTCCTGTGTTGTGCACAGCTCAAAACCCGCACTTCCCTGCAGAAATCATCATCTGATTTATAGCCAGAAAACTTCAACCTCTTTACTGCAACAGCCGGGCCATCTCTCAATATGCCCCTGTGAACCACGCTTAGACCACTTTGTGATAAGAAATTAATATCTGAGAATCCATCTGTAGCTTCCTCTAGCTCATTGTAAGAAAACTGTCTTGGAGGTTTCCCAAAAACTGGTGCTTTGTGTTGACACATCGAGCATAAAGGAGGAGGCGTTGAGGAAGTTTTGCCTAAAGAAACGGCATCCCTGATGCTTGAGTTGACAATATATTGTCTCTGATTGGGTTGGTTGATCCTGACTCTATTAGTCCCCAGGTCTTGATCATAATCGCCAAACTTACAAAGTAGAACATTGTAACTTGGAGAAGCTGTTTTGTCAGTATTTCCATAGTTTCGTGGTCTGGGGGGTTTTTCATCAACAAAGTGGTCTTGTGGAATCCAAAAACTCTTCTGATTCCTAGCTGTAGACGATGTTGGGGGTTTTGACAGAGTGGTTGGCCCTTGCCTCTCCAATTCACCTACTGGCAGTGGGTAATTCAAGTTTCTTTTCTCATGAATTGGCCTGTTAATTCTATTTTGTGGACCTTCAAAGAGCGGATTTTGTCCATAGACAAAGAAAAGAGAAGTTGCTGTATCGAAACTTGATCGGGAACCTTCCCCCGTGGTTCTTGAGTACGAAGTACTCGGTTCTTCAGGGCTGCTAAATGTGGTAGAATGTTTCATCCTCTGGCCTTGTAACTCCCTAACAGCTGTTCCTGGTAAAGAAGTAACAGGAAAGAAGGGGGTCTGGAGTTCATCTGAACATTCTAAATTGAGCTTAAGGATTTTTGGTTGAGAACCCTTCATCACTACTATGTTGCAGCACAGTTCCTCCATGCATTGCTTCAGCTCTTGCTTCAGTTTTCTGTTTCACCATCCAAATGGAAACATTCTATGTATTTTAGACAGACATGTAAAGGAAAACGGTACCGCGAAAAACAACAAGACAAGTATATGTATTTGCACGGCTTATTTACTCATAAAACAAGTAGAATCCCAATTCATTACAACTTAAACCTGACCACACGATCCCAATGACAAATGGCACGTGTATATATATATATATTTATCAAAGTCGACTAATGGTTGCATCTGCAGTGGCGCGGAACCAAGATGAATATTCAAGGGTGTCGAGCTTTAAAGGCCTGAGTTTGATGGGTGTCAGCCCAAGCTAATTTATTTTAAAAAAATAAAAAAAATAAAAAATACCATCTAAATTTTTTTTTGGGGGGTGAAGGGTATCAGCCGATACCCTTCGCACCCCCTTGGTTCCGCCCCTGATCATGCATCTGCATATCTTATGTGACGAAAGCTATAGAGACAGCTTACCAATATTTAATAAAATTCTTTTGCATAAAGCAAACCAAAGGGGGCCTATCAATTTGATATAAAAAGAGGGAAAATAAATGGTGACCAACCGGCTAAAAAATTAATAGCTGAAAAATGAGAACTTATATATGCTTCAGTTTTTATGTTTAATTACTTGTCCAGTACGACCCATTTGACTCCATTGCTCTTTGCTTCAGCTACCACAGCACCGCCAGGCGAACTCGATACCACCTTAATTCTCACTCTCACCTGCAAGACAAATGTCAGTACTATTAATCAATCGTTGCATCCCTGAAAAGGGAGTATGTTGCAGTGCTCCTCAAAAAAGACCAATAAACAAATTTATTGGTTTATGTTTTTTTTTTCTTATTAAACATGCTTTTGTCTTTTATATAATTACTATTCATGTTACCAAAAAAAGAAAAGCCAAAAATGCACGTTTTCCTGTGGATTGACAGCGCAGCAAGTTTTTCGGTGCATTAGGACAGTAATACTGGTGAAATGGGGTTTTGCAAAAAAGAGCAAAACGTGTAAGTAGGTCTCGTTTGTTCTCTATTTGAACGTACAAAGGATTGCACGTTTTGGCTTATTTACAAAGCAAAAACGGCATAAAATAACATAAAGATCAGATTCCTGGGTTCTGCTGTCGAGTTTTTAATTTTTGACCAAACTTTATTACGTGGACCGGTCCAATTTATGGACATTAATGAATGACATGCTAAAGCAAACGCACATGCCGATCGATCTTCCCTCCTCCGAGCTGTCCCTCAAATCATTAGCTTGTTCGATTAGTTAATATTTTTATATGATGATAAAAAATACGTGCAGTTCTAAAATTCTGAAGAATCTTATAAAGATAAATTAGCGGAATATGTCCTTAATCTTTACTCCTCCAGAAGCAGAAGGGGGAATCTTATTCCAAAACTCCGACATCGCAATGATCATCATCATTCCCTAGAGACAACCCACACCACAAAATGATCATTCTATTTTCACCTAATGCGTTGAAAATTTATGAAAGGGGTACGCCAGCCAAAAAAGAAAGGGAGACAGAAAAAAAAAAAAAAAAACTTACCGTGAAACAGACAAGGCTGTAGCACAAACTACACTACAGTACTACACAAGTAAAACATCTGTTTTTGCTTGAAAAGCCAAAACCACGTGGTACTGTCAAAAATAAACCAATCAAACTACGTCGTTTGTAGTCACAAAACAAGATACTGAAGATAGAGAGAGAATGTGAGAGAGTTGATTTTGACCCAGTGTTCAATGTTCATCAAGTAAGGAAGGCGGCAAGTGGTGATTTGGTAAAAATGATGTCACCTCGATGTGGTTGTGGAGCTGAAGAGCCATCTGAGAACACGCCTCCGAGATCTGGTAAATCCGATCCGGCAACTCTTCCTGTTGACTGCTCCCACAGTCTCCGATCAAGAGCGGGAAGTTCCAGAATTTTCTACCTGAAAGTAACGGCATCACAAAAATCAACAAACAGGAAACGGAAGGACACAGCCGTCTGATCGAAATGAACTAAAACTTGCAATTTAGACAAATTTACCGGTTTTCTCAGAGGAAAACAGGGCGAGCAAGGTAATGCAATCCCCGGGATGAACGACGTGAGTGAGAGCCCAAGCCAGTGCAGCTTTGGAGATCACTCTGTCTGCTTTCACGGCGACTAGTACTTTGGTGGGGCTGCGTTGCCTTCCGCTCCCTTCCATTTGTTCCGGTAACATCTGGGCTCAGTCTCCCAGCAAAATCTGGAGCTATTTCGCATTCGGCTTGACAAATTCAGACACTTTCACACTGTCTGTGATTTGATGGATTGGTGGGACTATATTCGAAAGCTAGAATGGGAATTTCAAACTACTATGTTTTATTGATTTTAGTTAAAGGTATGTAGTTGGGGCCCATTCTTTAAGTACCATTTTAATTATGTAACGAAATTATGATTTTAATATTTCTGACTTCTTTTTCTTGTGTAAGCTTGACATCACTCCGTATATCTATCAAGGTTCCTTTTTGTTCCCCCTTAAAAATTGAACATTAATTATTTTCTTTGTATTTACTTTTTTACTTCTCTCTAAGTTTTCCAGTTGATGATTTGAGGATCACGATTCTCTATTAATTTTTAATCGCTTTCATAATCTCACGTGTGATTAGAATCAAGTGGAGAAAACCATTTCTCTGTTCTTATTATTCCTTTCATTTTGATATCTTTCGTTAAAGAATAATAATTAGTAATTATTATTTTTTTAATAATAAAAATGCTATATAATGAGATTACGTGTCCTAAGATCGCCACGTAAACATCTTTCATCTTTAGATTCCAGGCAAATTAAGAGAGGCCTCGAATCCATAGATGGAAGAATCACATATATTAAACTCTACAAGTCTTGATTCTAAAAGGGCATGTTTGTTTCCCCAAATATAGATCAAGTGAATTAGCCCATCCAGAAGAAAAAACTGAAACCATTCGGTTCCAATGCAATAAAAGATACGAGGGTCTTTATTTCTGGAATTCGATCTAGAACAAAATCCCAATATAAAGTGAAAGCACACACACCCCTAGCTAGGTAAAACATTAAAGAAAAGAGAGAAAAAGATAAACCGAATAAACTCGCTTTCTGCACACCAATTAGGAAGAGCTGAGTATCTAGCCTAATGATGCAAATACAGCATCAGGAAGGCGTGGGGTGAAATGGACTTCGAGAGGGGTGGCTTTCAGGTTGGTAGCTCCGAGTCCTTCGGCCATGTCCACGGGTTCATCAAATGGGGTTGTAATTTCAAACGCGTGCAATAAGTTAGCCAGTGTGAGGTGCATAACTTGTAGCGCAAACGAGATTCCTGGGCACACTCTTCTACCGCTTCCAAATGGCAAATATTCGAAATGCTGGCCCCTAAGGTCGACATCTTTGTTGGTTGTTAGAAATCTTTCTGGCCGAAATTCGCTTGGATCCGACCACAATTTTGGGTCTCGTTGGATCTTCGATACATTAACAAGAAGCCGCGTGCCTGCTGGGACGTGGTAGCCAGCTATAGTGCAGTCTTCACCGGACTCGTGCGGCACAGAAAGTGGCGCAGCAGGGTATAAACGCATCGTTTCTTTGACGACAGCTTCGAGATAGATCAGGTTTTTCACGTCTGATTCCTTCACTAGCCTCTCTCTTCCCACATGGAGATCTAATTCTTGCTGGGCTTTCTTCAGGGCTTCACGGTTGTTGAGGAGTAGAGAGAGAGCCCATGTCAATTGTACTGTTGTGGTATCTGTGGCGCCTAGGACAAGGGCCTGCAAAAGTACAAAACAAGAATAAGACACTTAGACGGTCGGCTAAACGGGCTTCAAGGTCATGGTCCAAACAATGGGCCAAGTATCAGATGGAAATTCCACTTGGGCCTCACATCGCGAATCCAATTGGGAATTCTGGCTTCAAGTATACTTGGTTCACATTTGAGAGATGTCATTTTTAGTTAGATAAGCATATGGTGATTGCTTCGTGTAATATATGTGAGAGGCAACTCAATAGATAATATCTATTAAATTATGCACACCCCAAGTGACATTCAAAATTCAATAAATTTTTTTTGGTTACAAAGAGAAATCCTGTATAGAACGTGTCAATTTAACGCATAGTATAAAGATTTTATGCAATTTCATTTTAACACATTCTATAATTGCAGCATATAGGATTCTGGATTCTGCATTATTTAGGAGTTTAGAGTTAGGGCGGTGAGAAGCATACCAGACATGTAGCTTTGGTGATTGTATCAGCGTCATAACTGGAAATATCTTCATAGTCTGTAACCATGGACAACATCACGTCCATGAAATCTTCTGGTCCCTCCACCCCACCGGAGTTTTTTCTTTGCTTGTGTTCTTGTAGCCACCTTTCGACCACGTTGTCCAATTGCTTTGCGGTTTTCTTCATGGCGCGCTCGTACCCACCCACGTCCAACCACCTTAGATATGGCAGCGCATCTGAGAGTGTAGATGCCCCAGTCAACTCGAAGAAATCTCTGAACGCCTTCCGGTACTGATCAGCCCCTTCACTGATCTCGTTCTTGTTAGCAGCCCAAGGAAAACGCTTCCCCACAACTATTGTTAATATCACGTTCAGGCTTATGTAGCCGAACCATCTCTTCATTTCCACCAACGTCTTGTCGTTCTTGATCCACAGCTTGTGTATCTCTTTTATAGATGCATTCACCTCGGACTCCCGGAGGTTTTTTAGCGTCTCAAGGCGTTGGTTTGAGAGGAACTCATGAGTGGCAATCTTTCGCAGTTGGCGCCAGTATGAACCGTATGGGCTGAACCCGAACACGGCAGAATCGTAGGCCATGAGTTCTGCTGCTAATCCTTTCGGACGGTTAGCAAAGGCTTTGTCGTTGGTAGTAAGACACTCTTTCGCCATCTCCGGACTGCTTACCACCAGAGTTTGATGAACGCCCAACCGGATTGTGAAGATTGATCCACACTTGTCAGCTATTTTACCCAAGGTTATGTGGACTGGTTCTCCTCCTAACAAGTGGAGGTGGCCAATCATAGGCCAAGCACCACCGGCTTGCGGTGGAAGTGACCTTCTGTCAGTGGGTTTCTGGATTCTTCTTACGATCCATATTAGTAACAATAGAAGCAAAAAAAATGCGAAGATAATAGCCATAGGAAAGGGTGACTACAGTGGGATAGAGCTGTGTTAGCTGTATCTGAGGCTTCTCTGTTGAGGTGTTAGTACAGTGAGCTAAACTGGGGAATGCCTCTGTGTTTTTGACATTTGGTTGTGTTCAGATCCTTGAACTCGCCAGAAAGAAGAGGATGGCTTTACAAGGATTAAAACCCTGGGTATTTAAGGACAGAACTCCGTGATAGTCTCCCAGGTTTTTCTTTATTGAGGTGCTAGCTTTCTAGAAGGAACAAGCAAGTGGAATTGACCGTAGAAAATAGAAACGAGTTTTGAGTTTCTCCTACAAAGAGTTCATATAATCTTCTTCCTTTAGCTTTTCACCACTGGTCGGTCTTTGTTTATCATATTATTGGGTGAAGGATCGATCCATATGAAAGGCAACAAGGACGATCACAACACTGGTACGCCACACGTAACAGTAAAAAATAAAAGATAATGTCAAATTGGAATCACTTGCATGTCGGTATACGGTGGCTACGCATTTATCTTATCGAAAAAATAGCAGCCAATAGTCGCCGGCCATCTCTTTGAATTGTTGTTTTTAATAAGCAGCCATCTCTTTGAATTCGAAAATCGATGCCACCGATATATATTTTTTTCTACCAGATGCCACCAATATTGAAAATGGTAAAATCAGGGGATAGTCTCTGGATAACTTTACTCTGTACAGCAACATATAATGTAATATTCTAATTTTTAAATAAAAATAATTATTTTAGTTGCCATGGAAAAGAAAGATAACATTTTGAAAATTTTTTAATTATTTTTGAAAATTTCCGACTTAAAATAAAGGAAAAATCAGTTTTGATTCTTGACTTTTACACTGTTTTTATAATAGGTATTTGGATTTTAAAATTTTAAAAAAATTTCCTTAAATTTATACGTATTTACGTTTTAAAATTAAAAATTTTAGTCATTGTGAGTCTCTAGTATGTTCTCTATCCAGTTCACTAATGACAGAAGATGTATCTTATTATAAATTCAAGTAAGTCGTCACTGACACGGTCCAATATTAACTACTGGTAGCCACTTTGGATATAATGTACATATTGTCCACACGTATCCCACAAAACGTTGTTGTTCCAGTCTTCTCGACTCAAGTTCATTCTTCCAACGCGACGCACAATTTCATTTATATCACAAGTGTGATCGTCACATTGAGAGCTAAGTTAGATTTTTGTTGAGATAGACCTTAAGGTATTAGTGTGCAAGACGGCAGAACTGATCGGAGGACTTTGCATAGATCCATTTTTTCTTAAATAAAAGATTGCTGCTTTAGGGTGTGGCTTATCAACTCTGTTTTTCCTGTGAGTTGAATTTGATGGCGCTACTGGCGTCAGGGGAGATACCTAATCTGTGGACATTTACTTTCAGGCATACGTACGTACATAGTCGTTATGCCCAAGTAACTTTTTTCTCAAGTTAAATATACGGCATTGATTTTCCTGCTCTTGGAACGTGCTGAATTTCGTGTCTCACCTACTTGTTCAGTAGTCGCACCTATGACAACTAGGAGAGTGATGGGTGATGGCTCACAGGTGGACCAACTACTAGCTCAAAATCGGGATGGATCCGGCCGCGGCATGTGTGGTTTATCATTTTCCCTTTAAATTGCAAGCCAAAAAGCAGAGTAAAGGCGTGCCTTTATACACCAAACTTTGACTTTCACTGGATAGGGATAGGGGATGGATCACTCATGACACCATCAAATATGGCTAGCGCAATTTTTAAGTTTTGACACCTGATGTAACAATCAAGGCACTATATTAGGTTTGATAAGGGGGTGAGATATTTTCAATTAGTAAATTTTGATTCTCTGATTTCTTAACATGTGAATAGATTGTGCTCGATTAATGGTTTTGTTAAATGGATTTGGACTTTATAAGTCATGAGAGGATTGAGAATTTAATAGTGCAGTATATGGTGGTATCTTAACTTATAAATGACTCTTCTACGTTGTGGTATTTGTGGGGGTTACTGGGATGAAATCCGAAAGTTGCTGCCTTGGTTTAATTTTTGAATATCTCATATTTTACGCGAAGGTAATATGTCCATATATTTATTAGCTAAGGAAGAGATTTTAGGAAATAATGTCAACTTTAGTGGCGGTGAAGGTTACTAGTTTATGTAGCCAGTTCGTGCTCAACGCATTCAATGTGCGGGTTTTGATGTTCTGCCTTATGAAATGCGTACATAGCATTTGCCAAGTTACAAATTTAATAAAATTTTACCTTTTTATTAAAATTTTAGTTTCCAAACACGCTTTTATAAATTGTAGAGCTACGACATTTTTTTTGGGACTAAAATGTCCCCCAAAAGCAAGAACGGATGGACATTTCTCGCCTCATTCACGTTGAATACTCAAAAGGTAGTAGGGGTAACTTTGGCCAGCGAGATAATAGGTGGGTCCCAGAGAATTTATTCCTTCAGTATAAAATGACGAAATTGGATTGAAGTAGTTATAATTCGTAGCATCTCAATAGGGCACGAATGTCTTTTTCAACAAAGGTAGTTCGACACTGTCTGCAAGTACTGACAAGCAGCAGTGCAAAGTAACGGAAAAAAACTCCTTCGTGGTTTGCTGTGAATCTCGTTACTTCACCCCCCTAAACGTCGTCGTATCGTGTAACGTCTCTCCCAAAAGCCATCCTCGTCTCGTCTCCCTTCACCCCAACGTTATTCTTGACCCGAACCCAGCCGTGCATGTCAAAAATGGCACTAAGAGACATTTGGAATTTGATCTAAATTTTGCATTTCATTGTGATCTCACTAAGTACAGCCGTGCATGTCAAAAATGGCACTAAGAGACATTTGGTTGTTTTCTACAAAATCTGGAATTTGGTTGTAATCTCACTAAGTACAGCCGCACATGTCAAAAATGGCACTAAGAGACATTTGTTTGTGACCTAAATTTTGCATTTGATCGTGATCTCACAAAGTATAGCCGTGCATGTCAAAAATGGCACTAAGAGACATTTGTTTGTGAGCAAAATTGGCACTAAGAGACATATGGTTGTGATCTAAGTTGGATGTTTGTTATGATTTTGAATATGATAAAAACCCAGCATTTGAAGATAAACTCTGGTTGCCAACAACTTTATTTTGCATTTTAGCCAAGACATACTCATGGAAGGCAGTAACAATTACCATACTATGCCAAGAGTCTTGCCTGTCATTATTTTTTTGAATCTTGTTGATATCAGCAGTGAAGTGGATAGTCTGCCACTATAAATGAATTCAGAGCCTATAAGTAATCTTCATCCATGATATATTTTCGACAAATTTTACTTGTCTGACGTGGCCTTTGTGTGTATTTCGTTGCTTATTACTTAAGTTACAATGTTTAATCATATTATCTGCAAGATGCGGTCAGACTGAACTTCACCACATGGTGTGTTGTTGTGGTTTATTTTTTCATTTGGTTGCATTTATACCCATAGAATACAAGGCTCTACTGGCACCCAGATGACGTTCGTTCTCTGATCTATCTCTTACTCGATGAGCAAAGTAGAGGGATGTTTATCGATGGAAAACCGCAAGAGCAGTTTTTTTATGATAAACTTGCGGGTTACATTAACAACTGTGGCTGAATGCACGTATCGGGATAACAAGTTAGTAACAAGGTGCACAGACTTAGAATTGATTATAGAGTGTTCCGTCTGCTAAAGGAACAAACTGGTGTTGGGTGGGACGACGTAAAGAACACCACTGATACAGACGAAACATAGTGGCATAAAATGAACGAGGTATGTTTACTTGTATGTTTATCAATACACAACAAGTTCTCTATGGGAGGTTAACTCAACATATATTGCACATATCCTGTTTGTTGTGGCCTGTGGTTTTCTATTCAACTTTAAGGTTAACAAGTACTGCAAAAACTTTCGATACCATGGACTGGATAACTATGAAGAACTCCACACACTTTTCCATAATACCTATGCCTCTAGGGCATTGGGGCAAGCCTCGACAAATAGGGCACCTACCCGAGAGTAATATGACCGGAGGATGAGGCAGCTCCGTGGCATTACACATGAGGGGGGGTGATATGCCAAGGGAGCTATCAGAGTACATGAACTTTGGGGGCAATGTTAACAACACTTGTAGTGGTGGTGTCTCTATGGACACGAGCTCAGGCTCCAGAAAGCGAGGAGCTGCATCGGTTACTGGTGGGCGAGCATGTCGTAATGCCTTGCAAGCATTTGAGATGGAGTACCTTGAAGAGTTGAAGGAGTTGTGCAAGAGTAAGAGGCACCGACATGCCTCTGGTAGCAGCAGCAGTAGGGGCGACGATAGGATGTCTGAATGTGTGTACGCTCTTGAAGCATGCGAGCCAAGATTGTCCCAAGCGCAGTACTGTTTGGTTGTATCCCGCCTCAGGGCCAGTCGCCCATTGCAGAACGCCTTCTTAGCTATGCCTGAAGAACAGAAGAATGAATGGACACATGGATGCACATGATGCCCCCACGTTTGATGGATGTGATTGCTTAGATTATGCGACTAGGAGTTGTGCTGTTGATTTTTCGTATTTTCGGACATTGGTAGAACATTTATGTATAATTGTGACTCTTATGTTTTGTCTGACAATTGCTAGGAGTTTGTTGTGTAATTGTTATTGATTTGGATTGAGGCGCCGTTGGGATTATGCTGTTTATTTGATATTTATGTTTGTTAGTTTATATTTAGAGTGAGAGTATGTTGTTTATTTGAGATTTATGTTTGTTAGTTTATATTTAGAGATGTATGATTCAATATTTTTGTTTTAATTCGTTTGTTCCTTTGATACTGTTTAGTGCGTTGGCGCATTCCCCATTGCATGTGCATAACAGGGTTCGAGACTCAACATACTCAGCTTTTGGAGGTATGCGAACATTGTTTGTTGTTTTGAACAAAGTAGATTGTTTGTTCCTTTGTTTTTAGTAGGTTGATTGTTTCTCGATTTCAATGGATTGTTTGTTTTTTTGAATTTATTAACATGTAGGATTGTTAGTTTTTATTAGATTGTTTGTATCTTTGTTTTTATTAGATTCTTTGTTGTGACCCTTGAACTTTTTAGTTCTTAAAATTTTTTGTAGCCATCATCGATCACATGTGCATTTATACCACAGATTTTAGGATTGAAATTATCTTGCTCTTTTGACGATGGACCCATATTTCTCTGGATACACGGGTAATGAGCTTGTATTGGGTGACTCGAATCCGCGAAGTCCAGATCCAACCCAACATGACTACTCAAGCTACCCATACCATGATGCCTCGAGTGAGTCGACCCCAAGCGACTATGAGTCGAAAGATGATTCTGACTACGATATCCTTAAAAGTGGGGTAAGGACTATTGAAAATAGGATCAGAAGGCGAAGGCAGAAACTTCCGATGTGGCCTGTTGGACTACCGGGTGCAGACTACATCGAAATGAAACAAATTGCGAATGAAACAAATTGCCTATTCCACGCCCAGGTAATAAAACTATCATAAGGCGAAGGCAGAAACAACTGTTTTTGCTTGAAAAGCCAAAACCACGTGGTACTGTAAAAAATAAACCAATCAAACTACGTCGTTTGTAGTCACAAAACAAGATAGAGAGAGAAAGTGAGATAGTTGATTTTGACCTAGTGTTCAATGTTCATCAAGTAAGGAAGGCGGCAAGTGGTGATTTGGTAAAAATGATGTCACCTCGATGTGGTTGTGGAGCTGAAGAGCCATCTGAGAACACGTCTCCGAGATCTGGTAAATCCGATCCGGCAACTCTTCCTGTTGACTGCTCCCACAGTCTCCGGTGAAGAGCGGGAAATTCCAGAATTTTCTACCTGAAAGTAACGGCATCACAAGAATCAACAAACAGGAGACGGAAGGACACAACCGTCTGATCGAAACGAACTAAAACTTGCAATTCAAACAAATTTACCGTTTTTTCTCAGAGGAAAACAGGGCGAGCAAGGTAATGCAATCCCCGGGATGAACGACGTGAGCGAGAGCCTTTGGAGATCACTCTCTCTGCTTTCACGGCGACTAGTACTTTGGCGGGGCTGCGTTGCCTTCCGCTCCCTTCCATTTGTTCCGGTAACATTTGGGCTCAGTCCCCCAGCAAAATCAGGAGCTATTTCTCGTTCGGCCTGACAAATTCAGGCTGCGTTTGCGTGTTAAAATTTTACACCCTCTAAAATTTTAACACAATAAAATATTACAATATAATCTCTCCCTCCCATCAAATCACTACTTTTCACTACAAAAAATATAAAAAATTACCCCTCTTCACTTTTTCACTAAAAACCAATACCTAAAATTTTAAAAACACTAAAATTTTAGAAAACAAACACACCCTCACACTTTCAGTGTCTGTGATTGTTGGATTGGTGGGACTATATTCGAAAGGTAGAATGGGAATTTCAAACTACAGTGTTTTATTCATTTTAGTTAAAGTAGGTAGTTGGGCCCATTCTTAAGTACCATTTTGGGGCCCATTTTAATTATGTAACGGAATTATCATGACTACTCTATGGATTCGTATAATCTGACTTTTTTTCTTGTCTAATCTTGACATCACTCCGTATACCTTATCAAGGTTCCTTTTTGTTTCCCCTAAAAAAATTAAACATTAATTATTTTCTTTGTATTTATTTTTTTGGGAAAAATATATTTTTCACCCATAAATTATTATAGGTTTTGCACTTTCCACCTTAAACTACCAATTTTGATACTTGCACCCTCTAACTACCAATTTTTGACACTTTGCACCATTTTCTCAAATTTTAGACTAAATGACGATAATGCCCTTGACCCATTTTGCATATATGAAGGTATTGTTGTTAATTCATTAATTTTACAAGGGTATTATTGTCAAATGGAGGGTGCAAAATGTTTTATATTAATAGTTGGAGGGTGTAAAACGTCAAAATAGGTAGTTTAGGGTGCAAAGTGTATAACATTGGTAGTTTGAAGGTGCAATGTCTTAAGCTAGTTTGGGGTGCAATGTGTCACTACCCCGGTAGTTTGTGGATGAAAAGTATATTTTCCCTTTATTTTTTTACTTCTATCTAAGTGTTCAAGTTGATGATTTAAACGATTCTCTACTAATTTTTGACAAAATTAACTATTTTTAAATTTTTTAGTTTTTTTAATCCACGTGTAGAAACGTCAACAACATTTTCTTTTTAAAAAAATGCCATATAATGAGATGACGTGTCCTAAGATAATAATGTAAATATAGATAATGTGAATTAGCCCATCCAGAAGAAAAAACTTAAAACTATTTGGTTCCAATGAAATAAAAGATACCAGTCTTTATTTCTGGAATTCGATCTAGAACAAAATCCCAATACAAGTGAAAAAAAAAAGCACACACCCCTAGCTAGGTAAAACATTAAAGAAAAGAGAGAAAAGATAAAGCGAATAAACTCGCTTTCTGCACACCAATTACGAAGAGCTAAAGTATCTAGCCCAATGATGCAAATACCCCATCAGGCAGGCGTGGGGTGAAATGGACTTCGAGAGGGGTGGCTTTCAGGTTGGTAGCTCCGAGTCCCCCGCCCATGTCCACAGGTACATCAAATGGGGTTGTTATTTCAAAGGCGTGCAATAAGTTAGCCAGCGTGAGGTGCATAACTTTTAGCGCAAACGAGATCCCTGGGCACCCTCTTCTACCGCTTCCAAATGGCAAATATTCGAAATTCTGGCCCCTAAGGTCGACATCTTTGTTGGTTGTTAGAAATCTTTCTGGCCGAAATTCGCTTGGATCCGACCACAAATTTGGGTCTCGTTGGATCTTCGATACATTAACAAGAAGCCGCGTGCCTGCTGGGACGTGGTAGCCAGCCACAGTGCAGTCTTCACCGGACTCGTGTGGCACAGAAAGTGGCGCAGCAGGGTATAAACGCATCGTTTCTTTGACGACAGCTTCGAGATAGACCATGTTTTTCACGTCTGATTCCTTCACTAGCCTTTCTCTTCCCACGTGGAGATCTAATTCTTGCTGGGCTTTCTTCAGGGCTTCACGGTTGTTGAGGAGTAGAGAGAGAGCCCTAGGACAAGGGCCTGCAAAAGTACATGAATAAGACACTTGGTCGGTCGGCTAAACAGCTTCAAGGTCATGGTCCATATGATGGGCCAAGTATCAGATGGAAGTTCCACTTGCGCCTCGCATTGCGAATCCAAAAGTTTTGGGAATGCTGGATTCAAGTATACTTGGTTCACATGTGAGATCATTTTCAGTTAGGTAAGGTTCCATTATTTTTTCTCCATATGGTGATTGCTTCGTGTAATAGGTGTCCATATATGTGAGAGGCAACTCGATAGATAATATCTATTAAATTATGCACACCCCAAGTGACATTCAAAATTCTGTATTTTTTTTAGGTTGTAACAAAGAGAAATCCTGTATAGAATGTGCCAATTTAACTCATGGTGTAAAGATTTTATGTAATTTCATTTTAATACATTCTATAATTGCAGCATAGGATTCTGGAGATCTGCATTATTTAGGAGTTTAGAGTTAGGGCGGTGAGAAGCGTACCATACATGTAGCTTTGGTGATTGTATCAGCATCATAACTGGAAATATCTTCATAGTCTGTAACCATGGACAACATCACGTCCATGAAATCTTCTGTTCCCTCCGCCCCTCCGGAGTTTTTTCTTTGCTTGTGTTCTTGTAGCCACCTTTCGACCACGTTGTCCAATTGCTTTGCGGTTTTCTTCATGGCGCGCTCGTACCCACCCACGTCCAACCACCTTAGATATGGCAGCGCATCTGAGAGTGTAGATGCCCCAGTCAACTCGAAGAAATCTCTTAGCGCCTTCCGGTACTGATCAGCCCCTTCACTGATCTCGTTCTTGGTAGCAGCCCAAGGAAAACGCTTCCCCACAACTATTGTCAATATCACGTTCAGGCTTATGTAGCCGAACCATCTCTTCATTTCCACCAACGTCATGTCGTTGTTGATCCACAGCTCGTGTATCTCTTTTATAGATGCATTCACCTCGGACTCCCGGAGGTTTTTTAGCGTCTCAAGGCGTTGGTTTGAGAGGAACTCATGAGTGGCAATCTTTCGCAGTTGGCGCCAGTATGAACCGTATGGGCTGAACCCGAACACGGCAGAATCGTAGGCCATGAGTTCTGCTGCTAATCCTTTCGGACGGTTAGCAAAGGCTTTGTCGTTGGTAGTAAGACACTCTTTCGCCATCTCCGGACTGCTTACTACCAGAGTTTGTTGAACGCCCAACCGGATTGTGAAGATTGGTCCACACTTGTCAGCTATTTTACCCAAGGTTATGTGGACTGGTTCTCCTCCTAACAAGTGGAGGTGGCCAATCATAGGCCAAGCACCACCGGCTTGCGGTGGAAGTGACCTTCTGTCAGTGGGTTTCTGGATTCTTCTTACGATCCATATTAGTAACAATAGAAGCAAAAAAAAGGCGAAGATAATAGCCATAGGAAAGGGTGACTACAGTGGGATAGAGCTGTGTTAGCTGTATCTGAGGCTTCTCTGTTGAGGTTTTAGTACAGTGAGCTAAACTGGGGAATCCCTCTACGTTTTTGACATTTGGTTGTGTTCAGATCCTTGAACTCGCCAGAAAGAAGAGGATGACTACAAGGATTAAAACCCTGGGTATTTAAGGACATACCTCCATTATAGTCTCCCAGGTTTTTCTTTATGCTTAAATGCACTGTATACCCATGTGGTAAGAAAATTTTGATTTATACCCATGTGGTGCAAGTTCAATCAAATATATACCCTTCCGTCCTCTCTCCGTCTTATCCTTTAACGGCATGTGCTGACGTGGCTCAGAGGTAGACATGTGGACCAATATTTTTTGGACATGTGTCATTTGCCACCTGTATTGCCACGTCACATATAAAAAAAACTAAACACGTCGATAAGAAAATAAAGACATAAAAATAAAGAAAAACACATGAGGCAAAACACGTCAGTTTAATGAAATAGAAAACAAAATGAAAAGTAAAAACAAAAACGTAAAAGTTAGAAAGTTAGAAGCGGTAATGTTCTCGAAAGCTTCAATTTTCCCGTTCTTAATTTTCCCCAAATTCACCTGTAGCCCTAAACCCACCGGTAGCCATAGTTGTTGATTCGAGGAAGCTTCTCATTCCTGCGACAGCCACGATCTTGATTCGAAGGGTCCTCCTTTCTATTGTAACTCAGTCGAGGTAAAGGTTCGTTTTGTTTGTTAATGTTGTTTTATTGTCATCCTTTAACTATGTTTACACTTTTTAGTTGTCATGTGTTTACACTTTTTTGTCTATTATTTGTTCAGTAGTGTAGGGACCATTTGTGTTTTTTTTTTAAGTTAAGCAGTTACGTTTGGGTTGGGTGTGATATTCTTTGTCTGCACGTGCTTGTTTGTTGTGAAAAATTTTGTTCTTTATTCATTAGTGGAGGGACCCATTTGTGTGCTTGTTTTGGTCGTCGACCTAATGTTCTGTATTTAATTCAACTTGGTAACTTTTACTCTGGAATGAACATCATGATTTTAATTCAATACGTGGGGACCTAAAATCCTGACAGTACGATACAGAGAGAAAGAGAGATGTGGAGGACATTGGTCACTAAATATTAAGTTGGCAATTTTCAACAAATGGTCTTATTTTCAAGATTGACATTCGTGTCTTTTATCAATATTTTATTTGATTGCTCTTTGTGTAGTTCTTGTGATCTGTTAAGACATTAGTTACTTTAATATAATGTTTAACTGAACTTTAATTTGTATTGATGACAAAGTTCTATTTTTCATTGTTATCCAACAATGGTGCATATCTATGTACACCACGGTGGATCACTAAGTCAATCGTTGAATGTCTATGCTGGAGGTGAGGTTGAACATATAGGGAACGTTGATCCGGACTACCTCCCAGTGGTGGTCCTTAAGAAGTTCGTCAGCAAAAAGACGAGATACTGTAATGTTGAGAAATTCGCCTATAAGTTTTGCCATGATGAGGCAACTCCATTCATATATCTCACGAGCGACGTTGATGTCCGGGGCTTGCTGGATATTCTGGTGCAGCAAAGGAAGAAAGAGTTGCATTTTTATGTCGTGCATTCGGTAGATATTTCAGAGGTTATAGATGATTTGGATGATGAGTATTATGGTGTTGGGTATGATATGGACAGTGGGAATGAAGAGGGTGACGATGAAGTTGAGGATGAAGAGGGCGACGATGAGGTCAGGGTTGAGTTTGAGGTGGAAGAACCTGAATTGAGTGACTTTGAGGGCAGTGTTGGGGAGGAACAACCAGAGCTTTATCCTAACAATAACGATATGGATACAACGAAGAGGGATCGGGACAATATTATGACATGGTTTGGAGCAACTTATTCAGTTGCTAGGGAGACTGATGAGGCACCCCAGGAGTCTACTGAGGCTGAAGATAGCATGAGTGAGGGTGCTAATGAAGGTAACGAAGGACTTCAAGGTAGGACGAAGTGTTCAGAGTTTCATGAGACAGACCTTACATCTGGAAGGAGGCTGAGGTTATGCACATGGATGAGGTTTGGAAACTTAAACCTTTTCAAGAGAGCCCTTCAACTATTTTGCATTCAAAATGGTTTCGCGTTCAGTTATGTCAAATCTGATCGGTCACATGTGACAGCCAAGAGGGCACTACCAACAACACTCGTGGGAGTCGGGTAATAAATATCCCGATGTGTTCATTGATTTGCTTTTACATATTAGGCAACTCATAGTTCTAAATTTGTCTATGAACGCAGCGAAGAGAACCGGGTGTCGATGGAGCCAAACCAGAACGTGTTTCAAGTAGGCGTGCTAAAGGTGTTGAGAGAGCATGGGCCACTCAATGATGAGATTCTAAATGTGATCTTGAAGTTTTTTGGCTTGGTTGAGTTTTAGTGGTTCTGTGAAGTTTTTTGGAGTGGTTGGGTTATGGTGGTTATGTGCACATTTTTGTAATGAGTGTTGATCGCTCTTAAGAAACAGATATGTAATTATGTACGATGAACAATGCATGTACCCAGTAAGAACAATGATTACATATTGTTTTATCTAGATGGGTTGTGTATTGGACAGATTGCTTTACAAATTGCTTTATCTGGATGCATGTATCCTGTGGTGCATTTTATAAACTGTTTTGACAAATGTAAATGAATGTCATTGCATTTTACAAACTGAATTCACAACCCTTAATAAAATGTCAAATTGCATTTTACAAATTGAATAAGCAGAACAAAATACTTGTCAGATTGCATAACACAATACTTGTCGATAAGCTGGATTATAGACTGTTTTGCAATACAAATCAGATTGCATTTTACAAAACTACAAGCTGTCCCATAACACAAAAGTGCCTAATAGAGTGTCGAACCAGAGGGGTTGTCAAGCCTACTACCAGAGATCTACAAGCTGGCCCATTACACAAAAGTGCACAATGGAGTGCCCAACCAGACAACTACTAAAGCCTACTACTAGAGAACTACAAGCTGTCTCATTCTCCTCAAACATACTACCAGACAAGTACAAGCTGTCCCATTACATAGACCCCTCAACTGATATGCATGGCTTACATAGGTATAATAAACCCATTCCAATTGTTAGTACCCAAGACCCAAGCAAATAGTATGTCATGCGCTTCTCTTTCTTCTTGAATTTCTGTTGCTCAGCTTCCAACTTCTTCATCTTCTTGATGATTGGAGGTAAAAACACCAGACCGCGTGGACAAGTTGGTGGATTGACCCATTGGAAGAAATTACAACCTGACTGATGAGAAATGAAGAACTTGTAAGCTCAATGATATTTCCAAAGAAATCAAAACATTCCAAAGAATAAAGAAAATTATGTATCATATAAAATGTGTTGGGCTACTGCCAGGAAAATTATGTATCATAAGGCATATATTAACTCTGATTTGTACAACACAAATAATCAAATGACCCAAGCAAATGGACGAACCTTTATCCTATATGTACACTATATTCACTTTAGCACTATCTCATAGCATTTCAGGAAAGTATTCTGTAGACAACCAACATTCAAAGAATGATAGGGTAAGATTCAGTTCGTCAGCACTATCTAGCAACACAAAAGATTTTGTAGATAACCAATGGGCATAAATCACAAAATGCACTTCTGCACTCGTCTTACGCAGGTAACATATGCCAAAGATGTTTAGAAAATCTCTGAAAAAGCCTTGCTCACATGCCCAAAATGATTAGAATAATTATTAGAATAATGAATTCAAATCTCTGAAGATAAGATTTGTTCAAACTTCGTGAAAATATCTCCCCTTCCTCCCCATCTACATTCAGATCCACCTCATCATCGTCTTCCATGGTTTCATCTTTGATAAACAAAGAATTATCTATCTAGCAACACAAACCATTCTGTAGACAACCAACATTCAAAGAATCAAATTCGGATTAGCACTATCTAGCAACACAAAAAAGTAAAGTGATTTCAATGGAAACAATTATTTCCTTGCAAGAAATTACAACTACAACTACAGATCAAACTTACACTCTTGCCACTGAACATGAGACATCCATAAAATTGGCGTCCTGGGTTACCATCAGTCAATGATGTCCTCAGGCATGCTCGAAGACCACATTCGCAACTCACATCGTCAAGAAACACCACCCCACGTTGGGAAACACCAGATCGGTGGGAGGAAGACTGAGAAGCTGAGTGCATTGGGCTGCGCTTGGCGTTGACATCGATTTTGTTCATCGGGAAATTTAGGGTTCTTAGTATTGAATGAGAGAGATTGGGGGAAAACTTTCGAATAGGGAGTACGGGGAAAAATGTGAGATTGGGGGAAAATGATAGTAGGGTTCTAAACGTTCTCGTTTCAAGTAGGCTTACGATTTGATTTTTTTTTTGTTTTCTATTTCATTAAAGACGTGTTTTTTTATGTTTTTTTATCTTTATTTTTATGTCTTTATTTTCTGATCGACGTGTTTAGTTTTTTTTTTTTTTATATGTGACGTGGCAATACAAGTGGCAAATGACACATGTCCAAAAAATATTGGTCCACATGTCTACCTCTGAGCCACGTCAGCACATGCCGTTAAAGGATAAGACGGAGAGAGGACGAAAGGGTATATATTTGATTGAACTTCCACCACAGGGGTATAAATCAAAATTTTCTTACCACAGGGGCATATATGCAAAAAAGTGATACCACAGGGGTATATAGTACATTTAAGCATTTTCTTTATTGTGGTGCTAGCTTTCTAGAGGAAACAAGCAAGTGGAATCACTTGCATGTCGGTATGAGTTTCTCCTACAAAGAGTTCATCTAATCTTGATCTTCCTTTAGCTTTTCACCACTGGTCGGACTTTTTTTATCATATTATTGGGTGAAGGATCGATCCATATGAAAGGCAACAAGGACGATCACAACACTGGTACGCCACACGTAACAGTAAAAAATAAAAGATAATGTCAAATTGGAATCACTTGCATGTCGGTATACGGTGGCTACGCATTTATCTTATCGAAAAAATAGAAGCCAATAGTCGCCGGCCATCTCTTTGAATTGTTGTTTTTAATAAGCAGCCATCTAACGTAGAAAAAAAATAATAATAAGCAGCCATCTCTTTGAATTCGAAAATAGATGCCACCGATACATTATTTTTTTTTTCCTACCAGATGCCACCAATATTGAAAATGGTCAAATCAGGGGATATTCTCTGGATAGCTTTACTCTGTACAGCGACATATAATGTAATATTCTAATTTTTACATAAAAATAATTATTTTAGTTGCCATGGAAAAGAAAAATAACTTTTTGTTTTTATTTTTTTGAAAATTTCCGAATTAAAAAAAAGGAAAAAATCAGTTTTGATTCCTGAGTTTTACTCTGTTTTTATAATTGGTCATTGGATTTTAAAATTAAAAAAATTTGTCCTTAAATTTTAGATGTTTTTTAAAGTATTTAGGTTTTAAATAAAAGATTGCTGCTTTAGGGTGTGGCTTATCAACTCTGTTTTTCCTGTGAGTTGAATTTGATGGCGCTACTGGAGTCAGGGGAGATATCTAATCTGTGGACATTTACTTTCAGGCATACGTACGTACACAGTCGTTATACCCAAGTAACTTTTTCTCAAGTTAAATATACTGCATTGATTTTTCTGCTCTTGGAACGTGCTGAATTTCGTGTCTCACCTACTATTCAGTAGTCGCACCTATGACAACTTGGAGAGTGATGGCTCACAGATGCCCCAAATACTGCCTCAAAATGGGGATGGGTCCGACCGCGGCATGTGTGGTTTATCATTTTCTCTCTTTAAATTGGCCAAGGAGTATAGACAAGGCGTCTTTATACACCAAACTTGACTTTCACTGGATGGGGATGGGGATGGATCACTCATGACACCATCAAATATGGCTAGCGCAATATTTAAGTTTTGACACCTGCTGTAACAATCAAAGGCACTGTATTAGGTTTGATAAGGGTGAGATCTTTTCAATTAGTAAATTTTGATACTCTGATTTCTTAACATGTGAATAGATTGTGCTCGATTAATGGTTTTGTTAAATGGATTTGGACTTAATTAAGTCATGAGAGGATTTAGAATTTAATAGTGGAGTGTGATTCTAGTATGGTGATATCTTAACTTATAAATGGCTCTTCTACGTTGTGGTATTTGTGGGGTCACTGGGATGAAATCCGAGAGTTACTGCCTTGGTTTAATTTTTGAATATCTCATATTTTGCATGAAGGTAATATGACGACATATTTATTAGCTAAGGAAGAGACTTTAGGAAATAATGTCAACTTTGGTGGCGGTGAAGGTTACTAGTTTATGCAGCCTGTTCGTGCTCAACGCATGTGAGGGTTTTGATGTTCTGCCTTATGAAATGCGTAATATTTTGCACTTTGATAAGTTGAGATTTGCTAATATTAGATTTTAGATTTATGGGTCTGTTTTTGCTTTGTTGATTTGTTTTTCGCGTTTTTGAGTCTTTTGATTAGTTTTTAGAGTCGTTTTGGATGTAACCACGTACAAGATATTCCTCTGCCATAAGTGTGATTTTAGAGAGAATTTTGAATAAAATTCGAAGATACCACCCACATTCGTGAAAAGAAAGAAAGAGAAGATAACAACTTTTAATGCTATTTTAGTAATGAGATAATTTCATAGTTCGCCCATTAAGTATAAGCAAAAATCAACGTCGACCCACCAACTACCTTAACAGAATTTTACATCCTTTAAGTTTTAAAAATGATCAAAAGTCGTCCTTAGTCCTAATCAGGTGTTAAATTAGACGGAAAAACATGAAAAATGACCAAAATAACCATCCAGGATAAAATTACTAAAAATATTAAAAAATTCATTAAAAGTAAGAGATGATATTTTTTAATTTATCTATTTAAACTCTATTTCAATAATCTATTTATTTCTTAAAAATTTAGTCTTGGAGTGACATTTTGATCATTTTGTATGCTTTTCCGTTGGACTTAACGCTTAATTTGGACAGAGGACGACTTTTGATCGTTTTTGAAACTTAAAGGACGTAAAATTCCGTTAAGATAGTTGGTGGGTCGACATTAATTTTTGCTCATATTTAATGAACGAACTATGAAATTACCCCAATATATTAATAGGAGTTACACATCAAAAGCTAAAAGCAATATTATTCAAGTAATGCAAAAAAAAATCACTTTTCAAGTCTAGGTCTTTTGTTTTTGTCTTTTCTCCTTGGCTAGTCTAGTAGCTCTTATTAAAATAGCTAGCTTCTTAATATCGTCTCAAATTATGCATATGCTTGAGCATGAGGAAGGCGTGGAGTAAGAGGATTTCGAGTGGGGTGGCTTTTAGGTTGGTAAGTCCAACTTTCCCAGTCATGTCCACAGGTTCGTATGAGGGGTTGGCAATTTCAAAAGCTTGCAACAAGGTAGCCAGTGTGAGGGGCATCATCTGTAGGGCAAACGAGATTCCTGGGCACACTCTTCTACCGCTACCAAATGGCATCAATTCGAAATGCTTGCCTCTGACATCAACATTCTTGTGGGTTGAAAGGAATCTTTCAGGCCGAAAATCGCTCGGATCCGGCCACACATTCGGGTCTCGATGGAGTTTCGATAGACTAACAAGAAGCTGGGTGCCTGCTGGGATATGATAGCCGGCCAAAGTGCAGTCTTCCATAGACTCGTGCGCTCAACCCAATCACAGGTTTCGTCAATGTATGGGGTGAAGGAGCGAATTGTTAGAGTAAAATCACAATCAACCAAATATGATTGTGAACGCAGTGGAATAATATAACATGATCTTTACCTCCAGCCATCTTGCTCAGCACTCAAATTCGAGCGAAATTTCTGCAGAGTAACTTTATGAATATGAAGTATTTTAGTGAAGCTCTTCCAACCTATGTCTATGCCTTACAGAGTATGCATTAGATGGTATACACAGGCCTCTTATTTATAGGCTAGGTTAGGGACCCTTGATCTGTTGTAGATTCTGATTTGTTCCTTCCATCAAGGAAATTCAAATTCAAAATCAAATAGCAATCTTTATCTAATCGGTTACAATTTGAATTCCAATTTAAATCAGAAATCAAATTGCAATCTTTATCCAATTAGTTCTAAATTTGTATCTGCTACAGATTCCATAATCTTATTTAACTGACACAATAATCTTTAAAACTTTAAAAGATTATTTACATATGTCAATTAGGTCACCTTAAGGAAATATTCTAACATTCTCCCACTTGACCTTGACGACATATGTCTTAATGGTGTCTTGAGTTCTTTAGTATGACCAACTGTTTATGGAATCCTCCCACCCACATAATGAATGCTACACACCAATCATGGCGGTAAAATCGTAACATAATCAGTCGTCCCTTCCATGTATTACCAGCACAATACTCATTATATGAGTACTTTATGAGAATCAAAACTTTATGAATGAACTTCCTATAAGTCATTCAGGTCCTATTTTATTTATCTCCATAGATAACAACAAATAATAAAGAATTTGCGCAATAAATCTTTATTTCAATAACTTCATGTATGTAAATCAAAAATTGAGAGAAACTAAGTACAAAACGAATTAGCAAGCCCCATATGGTCCACATGACCTTTAAACTATTTTACCGGTAAACGTTTAGTCATGGGATCTGCAAGCATCAACTTAGTACTTATATGCTCTATAGAAACAACACGTCTCCTGATGTTTTCTCTCACACTAAGATACTTGATATCTATATGCTTACTCCTGCTTCCACTTTTATGATTCTTTGAAAAGAATACTGCCGCAGAATTGTCACATAAGATCTTAATTGGTCTCTCAATAGACTCAATAATTTTGAGACCACTATCAAAATTTCTTAACCACAATGCCTGTGTAGTGGCTTCATAGCACGCAATAAACTATGCTTCCATTGTAGAGGTAGCAACTATAGTCTGTTTGCAACTTTTCCAGGATACGACTCCTCCAGCAAAGAGAAAAATGTACCCTGACGTAGACTTTCTGCTATCTATACATCCAGCAAAATCTGAATCTGTATACCCAGACACTTCTAAATGGTTAATATGTCTGTAGGTCAAACTGTAATTCTTGGTTCCTTGTAAGTACCGCATGACCTTCTTCGCAGCTCTCCAATTCTCCAATCCAGGATTACTTTTGTATCTTCCCAGTATACCAACTGCTAATGCAATATCAGGTCTAGTACAGACCTGAGCATACATCAAACTGCCTATTGCAGATGCATATGGTAAACCTTTAATCTGTTTTTGTTCAAAATTCACTTTTGGGACATTGATCCAAACAGAATTGATCCCTTTTAATGATAGGTGCTACACTAGGAGCACATTTGCTCATATCATATCTTTCTAAAACTTTTTCAATGCAGGCCTTCCTGAGACAGTTGTAATATTTTCTGTTTTCTGTCTCTATGAATCTCTATGCCAATGACATAAGAGGATTTACCCAAATCCTTCATTTCAAAGTGTTTAGACAGAAACTTTTTAGTTTCATATAGCAAACCCAAATCATTTGTTGCAAGTAAAATATCGTTTACATAAAAGACTATAAAGATTACTTTACTCCCACTGACCTTAAGGTATATACATTGATCCACAAGATTCTCCAAAAACCCAAATAAAGTAATAACCTTGTGAAATTTAATATACCATTGACGGGATGCTTGTTTTAGTCCATATATAGATTTCTTTAATTTACATGCCTTCTGACTGTTATCATCAAACCCCTCAGGTTGTCTCATATACACCTCTTCTTCAAGATCCCCATTTAGAAAGGTTGTTTTCACGTCCATCTGTTGTAACTCTAAGTCAAAGTGAGCTACTAATGCCATGATTATCTTAAACGAATCCTTTGATACTGGTGAGAAGGTTTCATGATAATCTATGCCTTCCTTTTGAGTGAAACCCTTGGCTATAAGTCTGGCTTTATATCGTTCAACTTTACCGGAAGCTTCCCTTTTGGTTTTGTAAACTCAGTTGCAGCCAATGGCTACAGCTCTCTTTGGTAAGTCAACAAGATCCCAGACTTGATTCTTTGCCATAGATTCCATCTCTTCCTTCATGGCATCAAACCACAACATGAAGTTATCTCCATTCATGGCATGTGAAAACGTATTTGGATCCCTTTTAGGTCCAACATCAAAGTCAGACTCTTGGAGGTATACAACATAATCACTAGGGATTGTTGATTTCCTTATTCTAGAGGATCGTCTTAATTCTACTTCCTCAACATCTTGTAGAGGTTGAGTAGACTTAGTCTGAACCTGTTCTATATGAGTTGGCTCTTGTTGAACTGGTTGTAGTTCAAGATAATCAATTTGATCTTTCCTAAACACAAACAATCTTTCTCCAGAAGGAGAAGATTCAGTCAACTCTTCTGCTTCTTTAAATTCAACCTTTTGGGAATTTGCACTAGGTTCAATATCTTCTAAAAACTTAGCATTTCCTGATTCAAAAATCTTAGTATTATGTGTAGGACAATAAAATCTAAATCCTCACTTCAGCAGGACAACCCCATATGTGTAAGTGATTTAAACTATGTTTCCATCCATTCCATAACTCAAAATGTGTCTTTGGGACAGCCTTGGATGAAACCCTGTTTAAGATATACACATCAGTTTTTAAGGCTTCACTCCATAGATACAGAGGGAGATGAGAATTACTGTAACAACCCGACCTAAAAGTCTAAACGGATAGAATACCACTTGAAAATATCATCCCAACAAAGAAAATAACTCATAAAAATCTCTATTCTATCTTCAATAATCAAAATGAATCCCCACAGTTTAGTCAGAGCACTACTAAAAACATAAATCCTTTAATATTTCTCTTAACAAGAGTCTCGATAAACAATTTCCCAAATAAACAATAAAACTACTAAAGTCTCCGAAATAAAACAATTATTACTAAAGTCTCCAGATGACTCTTTATTCAAATATTCTGCATCTTGCAACTAATCTCCAAAACTATAACTCGAGAACTCCTACTACTCGCTGCCACCGACCGCTAAATCTGAAAGATAAGAAGTAAAGTGGTGAGCTACAACTAGCTCAGTAAGTAGCAATCAATGTGAGTAGGAAAAATGACATTTTATAAGCATAACTGAGATCA
This sequence comes from Myrica gale, assembly GCA_963930655.1. NCBI lineage: Eukaryota > Viridiplantae > Streptophyta > Magnoliopsida > Fagales > Myricaceae > Myrica > Myrica gale. The sequence goes on from OZ005599.1 coordinate 5,629,011, forward strand.
AGAAAAGTAGTGAGCAATATTAATTGAAAACATAATTTATAACAAAATATCTCACGCCAAGCAATGTAGTGAAATTATCAATGGTCACACAGACCCCAATGGTCACACAGACCTCAATGATCACACAGACCCCAATGGTCACACAAACCTCCATGGTCACACAAATCCCAATGGTCACAAAGATCTCAACAGTCACAAGCATCAGAATAGTTTGATAGTAAATCACACTACAAATTTCACAAAAGATTAGAGAAATAAAATCACATTGAAAAGCCACTTACCTCAATGTTTAACCCCAAGTTCCCCAAAATATTGTTGAACAAACAATTGTTTTTATTTTTCCCACTTCCGTTTGTTCGGTCTCCTTCCTAAATCGATCATCCCCGCAGGTTTTAAAGCTTTAGAATGTTTGGAACTCTTTTTACAAAATTTGAATATTTTATTTCAAAAGTGACAGACCATTTGAATGTTTCAAATGTTTGAAAAAGATTTGAATAGTATATTTCAAAAGTGACGACCATTGTAATATTTGAATATTTTATTTCAAAAGTGATCGACCAACTTTTTGAATAGTTTATGCAAAACCCTTTTTTTATTATAATTACTAAGCATACTCCTTACCATGTCCATAAGCGTGCGATTCCTTCTTTCTGCTACACCATTTTGTTGTGGTGTACCAGACATTGTGTATTGAGCAACAATGCCTTCCTCTTCAAGGAATTTCGCAAATGGACCACTTATTTATCCTTTTTTTGTGTACCTTCTATATTATTCTCCACCTCTATCAGATCTTACGATCTTAATTTTCGTTTCCTTTTGGTTCTCTACTTCTGCCTTATAAGTCTTAAAGGTATTCAACGCCTTAGACTTTTCATCAATAAGGTAGAGATAGATGAAACGAGAATGGTCATCAATGAATGACATAAAATATCTCTGACCATTGAAACATGGAGTAGGAAAAGGTCCACAGAGATCAGTGCGAATGATCTCTAGAATCTTAGAACTCCTTTTGGCACCTTTAGTGGACTTGTTAGTCTGCTTTCCTTTTAGGCAGTCTATACAAGTGCCAAGGTCAGTAAAATCAAGAGTTTGGAAGACTCCATCATTAGCCAACCTTTTGATTCGCTCAATGGAGATATATCCCAATCTCCTATGCCATAACAAACAGGAATTCTCATTTATAAGCCTTCTTTTTATGCCAATAGTATGTATTGACAAACAATTGTTCTCAAAGTTGGAATCTAATTCAATTTTATACAGACCATCATTTTTTATTCCACCACCAACAACTTGATTATTTCGAAATAAACTGAAAGCTGAATTTATAAAATAAAAACCATAACCCAATACATCAAGTTTTGAAATTGAAATTAAATTCCTTGAAAAGTTTGGAATAAAAAATACATCTTCAAGATCTAAAACAAATCCAGTCTTCAAAATTATTCTGTAAGTCCCAACCGCTTCCACACTTGAGAGCTATTTATTTCCAGAGTAAACTCGTTGTTCACTTCTTTTCGGCTTCCTTGTTGTGAGAAAACTCTGTAATGTATTCATAATGTGGATTGTAGAACCAGAATCAATCCACCAAGTATTGCAAGGAGCTTCAACAACTAAAGATTCATGACAAACAAGAGAGAGGAATATACCTTTCTTCTCGAGCCACTTGAGGTACTTTTGGCAATCCTTCTTCATGTGCCCTTTCTTCTTACAGAAGAAACAAGTATCCTTAGTGTCATTAATCTTTATTGGAACCTTGTTCTCCTTCTTGAAGTTGTGGACAACTTTGCCTTTCTTGGTCTTCCCCTTAGCACGAGAAACAAAGTGAGAACTCTCAAGTTTCTCAGGTTTCTCGAGTTTCAGCTTCTCTTCCTCTTGAACACACATAGTCAGTAAATCATTCACTGACCATTTTTCCTTATGTGTATTGTATGATATTTTAAAGGGACCATACTAATGTGGTAGAGAGTTCAAAATCAGATGAACCAAGAATGAGTCAGAAATTTCAACTTCCAGAGATTTTAATTGAGATGCAATGTCTCTCATCTCCATTATGTGCTCACGCACACTAATTGAACTCTTTATTGATTTGCTTGACAACTTTCTCAAAAGGGTGCTGGCTAATGCCTTTTCAGAATTAACAAATTGCTTTTCAACGGATTTTAAAAAATCCTTAGCTTTAATGCATTCAGGGATAGAACCCCTAATGCTCTTGATGATGTGAGATTTAATGAACATCAAACTGAGGCGATTTGATCGCTCCCATCGTTCATAAGCATAAATCTCCTGTGGCGTACTTGATTCCGTGATAGTGGGTTCCACTACACGGAGCGTTTCATCTAATTCCATACACCTAGAGTGAAAAGCAAACTTTGCTTCCAGTCAGCAAAATTATCACCACTTAGCATTGGAACACGCAACAAACTATCAATTAGGGAAGAAGGAATAGCTGCAATATAACCAAAGAAACATAAAACTACTTAATTGATATGAATTAATCATATTTAAATCAACCAATGTAAATTTAATAGTAAATTTCAACATACTTGTGGGCAAAGGTTGCATATGCATGAAATATACTCTTTATTATTAAATCTAACAATTTTAAATATTAAGAATAAAATTCTCTGTACCTGTGGGCCTAAGAAAATTTTATTGTTAATACAAAATTTATTATTTTAATCTAACTAAGTCACAAAATTAAAAATTTTCCCTGCGGGGAAAGTAATCAATTTTATAATTTAGTTACCACACAGATATTAATTTCTCTTTATGAAGTTCATATATTAATCTTGATGTAATCATCAATATAAAATTGGGATGCTGTGGCTCTCCGAAATCATTATGATAATTACGACTTCATCAATATCCGTCAACTTTATAGATGCCTTATCTTAATCCAAGAAAAAAAAAGAACCAATATTCATGGTGGGACAATAGTATTTTCTAAAATACAAGCAGGGGAGCTCCCAGGTAAGTGACGTAGGTCTGAGAACCTTTAAATATCAAGACTTGTCTTAGCTAGAACTGTCCCTGACCTGTATTCTTCGATCATACCTCATATTCCCACCAACCTTAGTAGGTTCATTTAATCATGCTTGGTCTAGGCATCAAACATTTTATGCATGATCAAACTATCTATATATCTAGAGTTTCACATAATTAATCAAGCATAAATTTAAACTTAATATTTCTAGAATTGAATCAATTAAACATTGAACATCAAAATAATTCTAGAAATTAATGCAAGCATAAGATTAAACTAATATTTCTAGAATTTAATCAATTTAAACATTGAACATCTACATAATTCTAAAAATTAATTCAAGCATAAAATATTTTTATTTTTTTTTAAAAAAAATTAAAAAAATATCTACCCCGTCCGGTTCGACCGGACCGACAGTCCAACCCGCGGCCTGCCCACGCGGGTCGCTTGACCCAGTCCATGTGGGTCTGATGAAGTATCGGGCCTCAAGTCCCTTAGGTCAGCCCAGACTTAACCCAAATGGGTTAAGTCAGTAAATGGGGCTGGCCCAATTTACTTATCCGGGTAGGAAATCCTACCCGGATTACCGGGTCCATGACCCGGTTTCTTTTAACACAGACTCGAAGGTCTGTATTTCTCTCCTCAGGTACTGCGGCCGCTACTGCCGCCATAGCACTTGAGCTCGGCCAGGTGTCCCAATGGACGCCGCCGCTTGCACCTGTGACAAGAGGTCATGAGTTGGGAGAGGAGGAAAATCCGGGAGAGGAGGACACATTCTCCTCTAACCCGTGGCTGGGAGAGGAGGAAAATCCGGCCACCTGCTCAGTAAATTGGGCTGGCCCAATTAACTTGTACGGATAGGAAATCCTACCCAGATTACCGGGTCCATGACCCGAATTCTTTTGACATAGACCCGAAGGTCTGTGTTTCTCTCGTCATGTACTGCCGCAGCACTTGAGCTCGGCCAAGCGTCCCAATGGACGCCGCCGCTTGCACCTGCGACGAGAAGGTCGTGAGCTGGGAGAGGTGGACACATTCTCCTCTAACCCGTGGCTGGTAGAGGAGGAAAATCCGGCCACCTGCTGCCGCAGGGAGGAGGACACATTCTCCGGTGCCTCTTCATCTTCTTTGTTCAAGAACCAAAACACATAATATTTTACAATTCCAATTAATCAAAAAACTTGGTTTTTCATGAAGATGTTTCAAAATCAGAAACCCATACGGTTTTTTCATAAATCTTTTTGTTTACACCAAAAAACCGAAGTGCCTTTACTTTTTCATAAAGAAAATTTATGCCTGATAACAATAACGAAAAGCACACCGCGTACAGTTTCATACAGGCATTAGCAAAATTGCATTGGCACCGAAGATACAAAATTTTATACCTAGCTTAATAGAGATCCGGTCAAAGAAAGAAAAAAATTTTCTTTTAAAAAACTGATACAGAGAACCATTATTTCTTGATTCAAGCGACAATCTGAATTTAATCAGTAAATCGTTTCACTGAACAAGAAGTGCGAAAGGTTGCTCCGATATCACATGTTAGAGTAAAATCACAATCAACCAAATATGATTGTGAACGCAACGGAATAATATAACATGATCTTTACCTCCAGCCATCTTGCTCAGCACTCGAACTTGAACGAAATTTCTGCAGAGTAACTTTATGAATATGAAGTATTTTAGTGAAGCTCTTCCAACCTATGCCTATGCCTTACAGAGTATGCATTAGATGGTATACACAAGCCTCTTATTTATAGGCTAGGTCAGGGACCCTCAATCTGTTGTAGATTATGATTTGTTCTTTCCATCAAGGAAATTCAAATTCAAAATCAAATAGCAATCTTTATCTAATCGGTTACAATTTGAATTCCAATTTAAATCAGAAATCAAATTGCAATCTTTATCCAATTAGTTTTAAATTTGTATCTGCTACAGATTCCATAATCTTATTTAACTGACACAATAATCTTTAAAACTTTAAAAGATTATTTACATATGTCAATTAGGTCACCTTAAGGAAATATTCTAACACGAATAACAAGGTCGCCATCATTGTAGCCGCGGCTTTCGATGAGGGTTTCGTCAAGAAGAACAACCCCAGAAGAGCACCAAGTATCAGTGCGAACCATTAGTGGTCGGAAAGTATTAGTCTCGATATTGTACAGGTTAGAGTGAGCCGTGCAATAAACTCCGAGCGCAGTATCATTAGGGTCAAACCGGCAACGACTATCGGGGAGAGAGATTAGATGGGCCGAAATCGGTACGGTGAAAGATGATAACTTTGTTGTTGTGCAGGACTTGCTTGTGCATGGCAGATATGCCGACGGATTCGAGCAAAAGTTGCCACCCACCTTGACAGAAAACCAGGTTGCAAGAGAGAAGAGAGAAAATTAAAAGAAGTGTGATCATGTTAACGTTGGGCTGCATTGTGGTAAGCAATCGAAGATAAAGGTGAAGTTCTGGACGGCTGCGGTTGAAGTTACTGGTGAGTGAAGAAGTTGGTGGAGTGAAGTTGATGGAAGGGAACGAAGGAGATGTGGGTACACTACAAGAATTTTCACCTTCAGTGGCGAAAATTTTAGTCACTGAAGATAGGAACTGCTTTACAAACTAAGAAACTTCACGTTTCATGTCTGATTGATGTGATTAGGATGGATATGTAATTGGTTGTTTGATTATTGTAATCTGATGTGTATTTTTTATTGTAAAATATTAGGATTTATCTATTAATGCTTTGTCTTTCTTTTTCTATTTTAACTCTTTTTGACTTTGTTGTTCATATTTTATGTAATGTCCCCGAGTCCAAACTTCATACGTGTGAGTTCCAATATTAAGGCAACCCAAGAGGGGGGTGAATTGGTTTTCTAAACTTTTCGCTATTAATCCCCAAAATTGTGTTTGTATGTAAATACTACTTTAGCACAAGTATATATATACAACAAGTATAAATAAGTGCTAAATGTAAAGAGAAGGGTAAGAGAAGCAAACACGTGATTTTTAGGTGGTTCGGCAAACCCGCCTACATCCACCCCTCAAGCTCCTTCACCGAGCCTTGAGGTTTTCCACTATCTCCAAATAACATACCCTCTAGCTTCCGGGTGCTAGAGAATCATATAAGTATTTTCTCGGGCTTAACACTCAAACTCACCCAAGTGATTTTTCGGGCGCACCACTCACAATACCACCAAGCTTGAGATATACTCTCTCAAAGCTTCTTATTTAGTGAACAATTCACTAAAGAAAACACATTTCTTGATATGAATGTTGAAGAACAAAACTCTCTCAAAGATTAAATATAAAATTGGAAAGCTCTATCTCTTGATTCACACAAAGACAAGGATATGAAAGTGTGTTTTGTGTGAATTATTTGAGAAATATAGAATACGAAGGTTTAGAATATTTATCAAGTGATCTAAATGATATGTGGTTATTTTATATTCATTTCAGACGTTATAGACGTGTATTTATAGGCCACATATGAAAAATAATCGTTTATAGTCGTTGTGAGTCGTCTGTAAAAATGAGCTGGTCGATCGCTATATGAACCAGTCGACCGTTTCAAGTTATCGTTACCCAACGATCATATTATCAAAAGGCTAACGACTATTTTAAAATCAACCGATCGACCGCTATATCAAGCGGTTGAAGACCGGTCCACCACTTCACCAGCTGGTCGACCTCTTCAAATTAAACACATAGTCCAGTTCATTTAAAACCACATTTTTGACCACTTTTAAATACCCAATTTTAAATACTTACTATAAGTATATGAAAGGTTTGAGAGTTTGTTTGGGGTATTTTTAAACCTTTAAAAACATTTTAATCTTTCAAACAAAAGGTAAAACTGTTTATGCATATTTTGAAAGATATGGAAGTGTGATTCATAATCCTTGTCAAAAGTGAAGTAAAGAGTTAAAAGGCTTATAACTTAAGGTTTTAAATCTTCACTTTAAACTCCTTGCATCTTTTTGATCTTCTTTATTCAAGTCTTTGACTCTTTCATCAAAATGTCTTTGTCTTTAAAAATGTTCATTTTATAAACTTGATCCATTTATTGAAATCATTAAAATCTCGATTGTGCACAAAAGCCAACAATCACTACAAAAAAATAGGTCTATAGCGACTGTCTTTTTAGCGGCTATAGACCCCCTTTAGCCGCGTTTTTTTGCTAAAAGTCGCTAAAGGTGTCACCTTTAGCGACGGACTTTGCTATAGACCCCCTTTATTTGTTTGATTTTATTATAGTTATAAATTCTTTCGAAAAGAATGTTTTGATTATGAGAATATTTTGGCCTTTTGCAGAGGTATTATCAAGAGGATAAAGAAAACAGTGGATGAAAAGAAGCTAAGAGAGCAGATGAAGTAATGGCCAGCAAAGCTTCATATACCTATTTCTTTTATGTATTCATTAAATTTGTTTATTGTGCAAATTGAACAATAGTTTCGTTGTATTTTGAATAATATCTATTCAATATATTTCATTTCATTTTATTAATCATGAAATGTTTTTGCATTTTCTCTATAAAATGTTGTACCTTATGTTTCAAACCAACAATTTGAGACCCCAATGTTTCAAAATCACTCAATCCTCGCCCCCGTTTAAATTCACCGTCAAATGAGATGGTTTTTCGTGCACGTGCGTCTCATGTGCGTCTACTCCACCCAAATCGACGAATCTGACCTCAATAAGTAATTTTGATTGATTTCGTTGCCCTTCTCTTGTTCGCGCCCAATGGATGACCAAAAGGATGCCCAAATCCAATTCTGACGTGCCCTAGACGAAGCAGCGGCAAGAGGAAAAGGAAGAACACCCTTCCTGACGCGAAGCTCTCGTGTCCTTTCCAAGGAGCCCTCCCATTGCAAATTTGTAAGTGGCCTCCCTCTGTAGAAGTCGATTGAGCTCGACTTTTTCCCATTTAGTTCGGCAATTGAATCCGAAAGAGACCAAGAGAGGAGTCGTGACAGTTGTTGGAATTGCAAGCAAACAGTATGCTTGAGTTGGCAAATTTTGGTTAAGCGTAGACGACCAATAGCAGAAGCTCTAATTCTTTTCCTTTTTTTTGTCCATTGATTTCTTTCTTTTCTTTTGGGAGGGTGTGCGCTGAAGTGTTCTTGAGAGCGAAGTTGTTGTCAATAAAGAAATGTGTTGTAATTAGATACTTAAGCATTAGCAAATTTTTGTTAGGGTGATTATATAAAGAGTATTTTCTGTTGTCATCCAAGACATCTTAGAAGCCCTGCCATTCAGTGTACTATTATAGGCTTGGTGTAAAACACACAGAAGCAAGATTGATGTTGTCTTTAGAATTGATGAATCTAGTTTACGAGATTGTGTTTGCTGAATCTGTTTGAGCAAATTTCGGTATTTGCTAGGCCTGAGACATTTGATCCACTAGAAGACTTGACTGCCTGGTGCATTAAATCATTTCAGCGCATGTTTAGAGTTAATATTGATAGTAGTCATCATTTGGGTCCCTGATGTTTCAATCTTCAGCGAGCTCAAACGAAGCTGTGTATGCACGGCCAATTATCTCTTAAATCCTGTCATCCACAAACGGGCACTTCTACTAAGCCCAGTCAAATGCAGAGAAACCTCCTGCTGGAAGTTTGGATTAGTATATCTTTGACCATGTGACCAGATATAATATACTTATATAACGTAATCATGTCATTGGAGATATAAGCTTTGAGTTCTTGAGCGAGAATCGCAAAGCAGCGTGGAACAATGTCGTCTTCCCCGAAGGTCTTGGGCAGAGAGGCCGAATGTTGAGTGGGGGGAGTTGAGTTCGTGTGAGAGATGGGAAGATAGTTCTCACACTTACTAAGGGTAGATTCGTCAATTTGGGTGGACTAGACGCACGTGAGACGCAAGTGCACGAAAAACCGTGTCATTTGACGGTGAATTTAAACGGGGGGTGAGGATTGAGTTATTTTGAAACATAGGGGTTTCAAATTGTTGGTTTGAAAAATACGGGTAGTAACTTGATTTTGCTCCAAAGATATGGAGCGGCTAACTATGAGTTTACCTCTAAAAATAATTATTCAGAAAATCCAATTGGTCAATTAAAAAGTAACGTTGCTTAAAACATTTATGTTTGAACAAATCATTATTAATGTTCGAACAGAAGTATGCTAAATGATGAACAAAAGTAGACGAACAACAACAAAATTTCTCGTTCGAACAGATATTCTTAGCGACGAATTTGAATTTTTGTCGCAGATGAGTATCAGGGACCAAATTGTGACGTTTTTTTTTGGTCGCTGAAGCTTTTCGGTGACAAAAATAGTATCTTTAGTGATGAAAAATTTCGCCACTAAAGACCAAAAATGTTGTACTGTAACCTTAGTTCACCATCGATATTTAATAATTACAATAAATGTATTAAGTTTATATAATGAGTTTTTACAAAGAAAAAGAGACGTTAATCAAAGAGCCCAAGATTCGTACATATAAAGGATTAATGAAAAATTTCAAAAAGTAAGTAGTTGAAAGCATGAACATCACTTTAGGGTATTTTTTGTAACTCCATAGCTAACTTAATAGAATGCCTAGCTTGAACACATGCTCACTTTTCAAACTATATAAAAAATTCTTTTCACCTTTTTTTGTATATAAATTTTTTTTTCAACACATGGTCACCATAATTTTAAAATTCTACTCCTTGAAGCACATAACTGAGGACCGTTAGACATCCTGATGATAAAAAACTAGTGAGCTAGCTGCAGGCATTTCTGTAAGTTGAATTGAGTCATATCATTAATCATAGCATGATCTTGTCTATCAACTATTTAGTAGTTGTTTCAATATATATATTCCTGCCCTCTAACATAAGACAGACATTTCCACAAAATAGCTAGGTGTAAGATATTTCTACGAAAATAGGGAAAGGTAGGATATGTAATTGCCATTCTACTGCCAATGTTCTGAATACTGATCCTGCAAAGTTTAGAAACAAAATGAAATGAAAATCCAGATTAACCATAATAAAAAGAGATAAATAGATTTTGCACCCTCTAATTATGAGAGTTTTGACACTTAATTTGCACCTCAATTTATTATTTTAATTTGTCACTTTGCACATTTAGTTTAAATTTTCCGTTAGATTGGATGAAAAATAAATTTTTAGTATGGAAAATTATAATTTTGTCTTCATAATTTTTTTTCAGTTGTCATTTTATGAGGATAAAATCGTAATTTTTAAGGCCTATAAATAAATTTTCATTCAAATTGAAGAAAAATTTTAACGACTTGTACAAAGTGACTGAAATCAATAGTTGGTGGGTGTAACAAAAATAATAGACTAAGGTGTAGAGTGTCAAGACCTCCATAATTAGATGCTACAAAGTGTATAATTTAACCCTAAAAATAAAAGAATTAAACAAAACTTTACCGAAAAGGACCAAAAGGTGCACCACATATATATGTACATATAATATATGTTGCTGTATATATGTAGTTTGATCTTTTTTTTTTTTGGTAATCCAAATATCTGGATCAATTTGGACGCATCGACTAATCCTGAAGTTTTAAAGTTAATGACTTGAGCAGCAAACCCAACGCCCGACCAACTAAAATCTCCTCAGAGTTATGGGGAACGATCTTTACACGTGTATCATTCTTGCAAAATTTTAAATATAGATAATGTAAATTAGCCTGTCCAAAAGAAAAAACTTCATTTGGTTCCCAAGCAATAAAGATATATACCAGTATACCACGGTCTTTATTTATGACTTTGGAGCAAAATCCCACTATAAGTGCAAGCACACACCCCTATAAACATTAAAGAAATAGAGAGAAGAGAAAGCGAAAAAACTCTCTTTATGCAGACTAATCATGAAGAGCTAATATCTAGCCCAATGATGCAAATACTCCATCAGGAAGGCGTGGAGTGAGATGCACTTCGAGAGGGGTAGCTTTCAAGCTGGTAGGTCCGAGTCCCACAGCCATGTCCACAGGTTCATCAAATGGGGTTGTAATTTCAAAGGCATGCAACAAGTTAGCTAGGGTGAGGTGCATAACTTGTAGCGCAAACGAGATTCCTGGGCACACTCTTCTTCCGCTTCCAAATGGCAAATATTCGAAACTTTGGCCCCTAAAGTCAACATTCTTTTGGGACGTCGTCAGGAATCTTTCAGGCCGAAATTCGTTTGGATCAGACCACACATTTGGGTCTCGATGGATCTTCGAAACATTAACAAAAAGCCGAGTGCCAGCAGGGACGTGGTAGCCAGCAATAGTGCAGTCTTCACTGGACTCGTGCGGTATTAAAAGTGGTGCACTAGGGTATAAACGCATTGTTTCTTTGACTACAGCTTGGAGATAGACTAAGTTTTTCACGTCCGATTCCTTCACTTCCCTTTCCCTTCCCACTTGGAGATCTAATTCTTGCTGCGCTTTCTTTAAGGCTTCACGGTTGTTTAGGAGCAGAGCGACAGCCCATGTCAATTGTATTGCTGTGGTATCTGTGGCGCCTAGGACAATGGCCTGCAAAAGTACAAGAATAAGAGAATTAGATGGTTGCTAAGCAGCTTCAATGTCATGTATTAGCTGGAAGTTCGCATAATGTCCAAGGTTGTATTCACGTTGGGCTTGCATTGCGAATCCAAAAGTTCTGGGAATGCTGGCTTCAAGTATACTACTTGGTTCACATTAATTGGTAGAAGTTTGTATTGTGTTAGCGTATTCTCTAAGAGAAAAAGTCGTTCGAAGTTTAAGTCGATCTTATCGTGCTACTAAGCAAAATAATTATTTTTAAAGATGCCACACTTCATAAGGTTCAAGTATGAAGCATTAATAGAGGTTAAAACAGAAGACACTGGTCTCAAGTCTCAAAATTCGAGATTCTGAGCTTGATCTTACTTTTCTGAAAACTCTGTGCACATTGCTGGCGCAAAGTTTATTTACTGGTGAACAAGCAACTTGCAATAAAACATGTAGCTTTATCTATGGATTGAGATGGTCTACCACCTCATATATTGGTCTTCTTTGAGTCCCAATAATTTGGATCCAAAAATTTAAGTTTAGTAATACAAAATTCATCACATAATTTATTATTATTATAATATTTATTAAAATTCTTCTCTTTCTTCACTTTTTCACCAACTCCCATAATATATTTTTACTTTATAATATTTTTTAAACTTCAATACCTAAAATTTTCACTCTCAAACATCCCTAGTCTTGTTCCGTGAGCCTAGTGCTCTCTCTTAAACAGAGTGATGTCATTTTCAGTTAGATATTTTTTGTCATTTTGTTTATTTTAACACATTATATAATGGCAGCACAAGAATTTATAGGGGGTGAGAAGCGTACCAGACATGTAGCTTTGGTGACTGTATCAGCATCATACTTGGAAGTATCTTCATAATCTCTGACCATGGATAGCATCACGTCCATAAAATCTTCTGGTCCCTTTGCCTCATCGGATATTAATGTTCTTTGCTTGTGCTCTTGTAGCCACCTGTTGACCACGTCGTCTAATCTCTTTGCGGTTTTCTTCATGGCCCCCTCGTACCCACCCACGTCCAACCACCTTAGATATGGCAGCGCATCTGACACTGTAGCTGTCCCAATCAACTGGAAAAAATCTCTGAACGCCTTCCGGTACTGATCAGCCCCTTCACTCATCTCGTCCTTGGTAGCAGCCCAAGAAAATCGCTTCCCCACAACTATTGTCAAAATCACGTTCAGGCTTATGTAGCCGAACCATCTATTCATCTCCACCAACACCTTGTCGTTATTGATCCACAGTTTGTGTATCTCTTTTATAGATGCACTCACCTCGGACTCCCGAAGGTTTTTCAGCGTCTCAAGGCGATGGTTTGAGAGGAACGAGTGAGTGGCTATTTTTCGCATCTGGCGCAAGTAGGAATTGTATGGGCTGAACACGAACACGGCAGAATCGTAGGCCATGTGTTCTGCTGCTAAACCTATCGGACGGTTAGCAAAGGCTTTGTCATTGGTACCAAGACACTCTTTCGCCATCTCCGGACTGCTTACTACCAGAGTTCGATGCACGCCCAACCGGAGCGTGAAGATCGGTCCACACTTGTCTGCTATTTTACCCAAGATTATGTGGACTGGTTCTCCTCCTAACAAGTGAAGGTGGCCAATCACAGGCCAAGCACCGTCAGCTTGTGGTGGAAGTGACCTTCTGTCAGTGGGTTTCTGGATTCTTCTTACCATCCAGATTAGTAACAATAGAAGTAGAAAAAAGGCGAAGAATATAATAGCCATAGTAAAGGGTGACTACAGTCAGATAGAGCTCTTAGCTGTATCTGAGGCTTCTCTGTTCAGGTGTTTGTACTGTAATCTAAACTCGGGAATCCCTTTGCTCTTTTGATATTTGGTTGTGTTCAGATACTTGAAATCACCAGAAAGTAGAGAATGACTCTACAAGGATTGAAACCCTGCGTATTTAAGGACACACCTCCACTATAGTCGGCATGATTTTTCTTTCTTTATGTGCTAGCTTTCTAGAAATAACGAGCATGTGGAATTGACCGTACTTAGAAGAAGAAAAATGTGGAATTGACCGTACGTAGAAAATAGAAACCGGTCTGAGTTTCTCGAACACAGGGTTCATCTAATCTACTTGCTATAGCTTGTCACCGCTGATCGCTGATCCATCTGAAAGGCAACAAGGCAGTGGAAAGCCACACGTGCATGTGGGTCCGGTGTCTACGCATTTAGTTGATAGAAAAAATAGCAGCTAATGGTCGACGGCCACCTCTTTGAATTCGAAAATGATGATTAGAGATGCCACCCATATTTTTTGGGCAAGTAATAATAAGATGCCACCCATATAATGTAATATTGGGTAAAATCCGGGGATAGTCTCTGGATAACTTTACTCTGTACAGCAACATATAATGTAATATTCTTCATAAAATAAATAAAATAGTTAGTGTGGGATAGTTTTCCTGGATAACATTGTTGCGATGAAAATAAATGATTTTATAAGGGAAGATAAATAGTTTTGAATTTTTTTTAATTATTTTTGAAAATTTCATAATTAAAATAAAGAAAAATTATGTTTTGATCATTGAAATTTTCACATTTTTTATAATAAATCATTAGGTTTTAAAATTAAAAATTTTGTTCCTTAAATTGTACATCATTTTTATAATAAGTCCTTAGGTTTTAAAATTTACAAATTTAGTCCTTGTGACGTTTCGGGTGCCTAAAAAAACGTCCTCCAATCAGTTCTTTGTCTATTCCACTAATGACTAAAGGTTTATCTTAGAGAAATTCAAGTTAATCGTCACTTACGCAATTCTCCCACCAATCTAATAAGTAATATTGGTCAGATTTGATGTCACTTTACATATTGTCCATTTGTATCCTATAAAACGTTGTCATTCCAATATACATGACTCAAGCTCATCTCCCACCGCTATATATCCACAGTTTCACTTATAACATATGTGGGTGCATCACATAAAGAGCTAAGTCAGATTTTGTTGAGATAGACTTTCTGCCGTTAGTGGGGAGGATGGAAATTAATTAGAGGACTTTTTAAAAAAAAAAAACCCAAAACTATAAGACTAAAATTTTTAGTTTTATAATCTAAAAACTCATTAAATTAGTTTGTCCCTAGTATTTCAAAACTTTAATTAGTCCCTTTAAGATTAAAAAATAGAAACAGGTTTTAGTTTCTCGTACCAAGAGTTCATCTAATTTACTTCCTATAAGTTTTCACCACTAATCGCTGATTGATTATCATATTATAGGTGAAGGATCCGTCTGAAAGGCAACTAGGATGATCTCAGGAACAAAGTAAACACAAAAGGGTTTGGAATACAACAATCAAAAAATGTTAAAGATAAATTCCAAAAAAAAAACAATATATATAATGACAAAGGTTAGAATGATAAAATTTTAACTTTACCTTGAGTGGTTAAAATTCAGAAATGACTAATTAAAAACAAATCATCTGAAAACTTAAGGATTCGTTTTTTTTTAAGTTCTTTTTTTTTTCGTATTGCACATAGCACATTTTGTAAGGACATCTTGTCCGTACGTACGATGGAGGGGACTTAGCAATTAGCGCCTAACCTTTTTGAGTTTTCTAAGGCGGCCCCGACCTCGATCGATGCAATATTATAATGCAGTTGATTTTTCTTTTCTGATGTTCTAGAGTTCTCGAATTTATAACGAGCATGTGCAATGACCGTAGAAAACAGAAACATGTTTGAGTTTCTCGTACAAACAGTACATGATCTACTAGTCGAGGGCCGGCCTAATGGTCGACGGCCACCTCTTTGAATACGAAAATGGTGGCCTAGAGAGGCGACCGATCATATTGAGTCGCTTATAAAAAGCATAAAATCAGGGAATCGATACTCTGGATGCTGAGTTTCTTGATGTAACTTTTTCTTAATTAGTTAAATTTACTGTGCACTGATTTTTCTGCACTTCGGAACGTGCTGTATTTCGTGTCTCATGTTCTAGTATTCAGTACGTAGTCGCACCTATGACAAAGTAGGAGACTGATGGCTCACAGATGGACCAACGGGCTGAGAATCGTGATGGATCGAGGAAGTGCATGCATAGCATGTGCTTTTAAAATTCCAATCTTGACTTTAACTTGACTTTCACTGCATAGGGGATGACTCATGAAGCCATCAATTGATGTAATTAGGAACCCAGCTAACCACAGCATTATTGCAGTCACCTTGGACCAAATCGAATGTTAATTTGTCTTTCGCTTAGAAAAAAAAAGAATGTTGTCTTTCAACCGGAAATGGTCGAGTCAGTCACACGATGTTTTGTCTTTCATCGTGATGGGATCGCCACACGTAGACGTTATGGCTTAATCAAAACGACATAAATTTGGTAATGTTCTAGTCATGATAAAATATGAGATATTCCCTAATAAACATCAACTACTACTACATATATATAGAAAGATCTGAACATCTCGTACATTCAGTGAAAATTAAAATTGGTGCTAAAGTTTAGCCCCCGTAATCTGATCTAGCTTTTTATTCTATACAGTTGATAATAGAGTATAATAAAGAAAAGATTTAACTGTTTTTAGTCCCATGCGAGGTGCAACATTTCTCCAATGAAAAATAAAGGCCAAGCCACTAAAGAAGACTTGTCCAATGGGTTGAATGGTTTACCCTCAAGAAATATTCCCTTAGTTTTGTCGTACACACACTTTAGTCTCATATAGTACGTGTAATGTTGAGGAGTAACTAATTAGGGAGGAAAGAAATTCAAAACTCACGCTCTATTTCTAGATACAGTTTTCCCAAACTTGTAGAGAATTAATCCTTCCCACCATTGAGCTATTGCACTCGGGGATATAATGTACGTCTACAAATGGTTTGATCAGTCACAATCAAAATGTCCGAGCATTCTACCTCCTCAATTCACAAAAGAGACTAATCTAAAGGTTCCCCACCATATCATTGAAAATAAATTAATCAAAATCACATGACATAATATCAACGGAGAAAATCCACATCCAACATACTATCATGTTTGGAGTTGTTGCCCTGCTTAAATTGACTGTCTCTTTTTCTTGTTCATGATCTTAATTACTACTAATCTAGATGTTCCGCCACCAAATCTAGAAAATCAAAATCACATTTATCAACGGAGAAAATCCAACCAAGAGACTATCATGTTTTGAATTTCTGTACTTTTCCTTGCCTAAATTGACTGTCTAGAAACACTATTTTTTCCCCATTATCTTGCAATATATATAGCAATAAATTAAAACCGTGAAAAGAAGATTCCACCTGATCATGACATGCTTGAAGCCTACCTATGATCATGAGCTATAATCTTATATTGCTAGCTATAACACTTCTGATGCTGTTAAGAATCACTACAATGCTCGGAAGTTAAGAAATCCTGCAAGAATCATCAAGGGGGTGACCTCGGATCAAGTCTCCGACGACCAAGTCAGTGTTAAGAAAGAAGATGAGTATTCGGAAGACAGAATTTAGCGTAGGTCAAATGAAGAGAATACCTGAGTTTTTATACGTGCACCGACGTCATAGTCATGTTAGGAGACTATCTCTTAAGATAATATAGTTTCATTAGGAGAGTTCCGGAACAAGTAGGCTGTTTAGGAGGAGTCTTGAGACTGTCAGAGTCCTATTCTTGGTCGGATAGTCAATATACGGCTTGCGCTAATGAGCTCAAGCCCGAGTAGTCAGGCTTACCAAGGACCGAGTAGTCACCCCTTTTTTAACTTAAAAAACGATCAATCAAAGAATCAAAAAAAGCGGAGGCCCACCTAAACCAGGATCATTTCTACTCGGGGGCCGAGAGAGGGGATACCATACCCTGGGGACGACCCGGGAGTGAGCGAGGCACCCCCGCAGTCGAAGAAGTAGCATGGGCATATGAAGAACAGTTCCCTGGCTAGAAGTGGGACGAATCTGATGAGGAGCCGGCAGGGGCCTCAAGTGAGGAGGACGTCGAGGCTGATCTGTAGAAGACCGAACGACCCGAGGACATGGAGGTAGATACAACACTGAAGGAAATCGAAGGGGCACCCAGTTTAGTGGTCGGGTAGACCAACGACCTAACCATTGGCTCCGCTATCCTAACACCCTACCCCCAGGTAGCTTTCCATGTGGTCACGGGGCATTCGACGGGAGGCGTCGCGAGTGAAGGCGAGGGCTCCACAACACCTGACCAGGCTGCAAATTGATTGTTGTTTCCCTGTTTAATTATAGATCTGCAATAGTTATGTAACCAGGAATATTTTGTTGGACTATGAAATTCAGTATTTAGATTCCTCAATATGCAGTAATTTTAACGTGTTACTTGAGCCAAGTGTATGCTTTTTTTCTGCGCGGTTGTAACTCATCAAATGACACCTCGAAATGCAAGCATGTAACCGAGGTTCCTTTGTCCAGACGATAGCAGGAGCAAGGCACCCTGGAGGACAGACTTGCGACCAATGTCACCTCTGCCCGGACATTGTCAGGGGTAGGGCATTCGGAAATAGAGACTTGCAATCGAGTTCCTTCTGCCTTGAGCGTCCCAAGTGCAGAGTACTCGAGAGTGGCAACTTGAGATTGAGTTGACCACTGCCCGGGTACGTGTCGGCGCAGTGTACCCGGAAGACTTGCGATCAAGTGGACCACCGCCCAGGTATGAGCCAACGCAGGGTACTCAAAAGAGTTGCGATCGAGTTGACAATTGCCCGGGTACGAGCCGGCGCAGGGTATTCGGGAGACTTGAGATCGAGTTAACCACTGCTCGAGTACAAGCCGACACATGGTACTCGAGAGATTTGCGATCGAGTTGACCACTGCCCGGGTACGAGCCGATGCAGGGTACTCAAGAGTGTAGACATGCGCACTTGAACCGACTAGGAGCAAAATTATTTCTGTATTCACCAAAAATTGGAAAATGGAGTGTCCAAGTCTCAAATAATAAAGCAAGTAGAGATCATCAAACAAACTACTGAAAATATTTCAGCAAGTGAGCAGCGTTCCATGGATGGGGGAGGCGCTTCCTGTGTAAGTTCTCGAGGTGGTTTGTCCTTGGCCAAGTGGTCTCCACCACTCTGTAAGGGTCTTCCCAATTGGCATGGAGTTTCCTTTCAGTTGGATTGGTCATGGGTGACATGTTTTCACGTAGGACTAAATCATCGATAGCAAAACACTTTGGCCTTGACCTTATAATTGTAGTATCTCTCTACCTGTCGCTGATAATTATGGTTTCTTGATCTCTAGGTCATGGATGCTCGATTTCTCGATCACGCTTTTCCGACCGTGGCAATTCCTGCTAGAAATGACCGACCAGAGCCGAGAACATGTCTTCGCAATCAATATGCTCTCAGGCCTTTCTCATCACCTTTCCGAAGTTAGTCAGATTTTTCCTGAGGAGGTACTTCAGGAAGTCACTAGGTTGTAGGCCGGCGGTCATGGCCAGGAGCTTAGTCTCATCAGAGGCACTTGAGACTGCCACGGCCTCACGGTTAAACCGGGCTATATACGCCCACAAAGTCTCTTTGGGACCCTGCTTGATGCCAAACAAGTAGGAAAAAGGCTTATTCATCTTTCTGTTAGAAGCATAGTAACTGATGAGCATAGTACTGAGTGTATCGAAGTCGTCGACAGACCCAGGTGGCAGGCTGGAGAACCACCGTTTTGCTGACCACTACAGGATGAGGGAGAAAGCACGACAGAGGATCGGGTTCGCATACGACTGGACGTGCATGTGAAGGGTGAAGATCTCGATGTGGTCACATGGAACTCCCGAGCCGTCGAAAAGGCCGATTACAGGCGGCAGAACCGCTGAGGAAGCAGGCAAGAGAGCACCTTCGTCGTGAACGGGGAACGACAAAGTTGAGACATGTGGGTTAAAGCCCTAGCTGCCTGTTTCTGCACGAGCATCCGGATTTTCTCGACCATCTGCTCAAGGAGAAGGCCATACGATCCTCTGCTGTGAGTTCTTCGAGAATCAGCCTGAGTGCATGATTGAGAGTCCGGAGGAGTCTCGCCTGAGCCATCAGGAGAAATTGTAGAAACGCGAGATCCAGGCGAGGATGAAGGTGGAGTAGGAGGGGGCGAATCCTGCTCCTCCAATCTGCGAGCCAAGCTTTCCAAATTCCCGGCCAAGGCGGTAGTGTTCGCCTCATTCCTAACCATGGCCACACCGGATTGAACAACATCATTTTGATCTGTGGGAGTAGACACCATTGGAGTGCAACAACTAAGAACAAATCGTCTGTAAGGTGACTTTTGTTCGAGAAAGTTCCCACAGACGACGTCAACTGATGATGCCAAGAATCACTATAATACTTGGGAGCCAAGTAATCCTGCAAGAATCACCGAGGGGGTTGGCATCAGATCAAGTCTCTGAATGTCAAGTCACTATTTAAGAGAGAAGATGACCAGTATTTCGAAAACAGAATTGAGCGTAGGTCTATTGTGGAGAATACCTGAGTTTTTATACCTGCACCGGCGTTGTAGTCCTGTTAGGAAACTACCTCTTAAGGTAGTAGAGTTTTATTAAGAGAGTTACCGAATAAGTAGGCTGTTTAGGAGGAGTCCTGAGACTGTCAGAATCCAATTATTGGTCGGATAGTGAATATACGGCGTTCGCTAATGGGTTCGAGCTCGAGTGGTTGGGCTTGTCAAATATCAAGTATTTCATGGCCAATCAACATCCATATTTCAGTTTCTTTTATAAGACCATTTTCTACTATATATATAATGAAAGAAAAGGTGCGATATGGCTTGCTCCAAATTCAAACACTATTTTTCTACGAGTTTGAAAGTGCTACATAAATAAAGGGAATTACCCTAGACGTACGTACGTTAAAACGATGTAATTAAGAGATTTTTTTTTATTCTTTTCCATTTGTTTAACCTTTTGATACAAACACAATGCCTAGAAACATATGGCAATTAATTAAGTTCATCTTTCTGCAGCGATCTGGACCATTCAGCTTTAATTTTGGATGGAGTACCCGCCAAGGCTTGGATTCTGGCCCGGAGACTATTCTCCCAGGAATCAGCTGCCTCGATTTCTATTTTTTTTCCTAGCTGCTTTTAAGTCACGTCTCACTTCTGACGTTAGCCCAATGCAAAACGTTTGAAATTTTTTTTATAACTAATATATCTCCTGTAACCACCAGGTTGGCCCCCCTAAAGTCCAGCCCACTGCCCAGTCACCACACTTACGCCCAGCCTAAGCCCATTCACCCAGCCCTTTTTTTAAAAAAAATAGTTAAAAAACACACAAGGTGAAACAGAATTTTGCCGATTAGAATTTACGTCATAGTTATACAAATGCAACAACTGCTGCCAAAAAAAAGAATACCAAATATCATGTTAAAATTTATTTTGTAGATTATTTTAGAACTCAACTATTTATTTGAATGCACAGTATTAGAGGAAATTCAATTCATAGGAGCTTTTTATTGTTAAGTAATTGACGAGAGTAGTTTTTCTATTTCATTTTCTGTGACGGGAGTTGACATTGGTCTTACCACTTGCGACAATAACCGTTGAGAGAGTGTTATCTACGATGAAGATTATCAAGACTGACTTGTGTAATAAGATAAAAGATGACTAAATGAATGATAGTACGCTAGTATATATTGAGAAGAAAATTTTTAACACTATTGATAACGAAATCATATTGCAACGATTTCGGAAGATGCAGAGCAGTCTCAGTAAATACTATTGTACATGTATTTCAATATAATATATTTTTAATATTTTTAGTTTTTAATTTTCAATATTTTAACTCTAAGATATTTTTTTGCAGTACGTAGTAAAAAAATTTATGTCATTTTCTCTTAGGAGTTGGCCCTCCTTAAGATTTATTCCTGACCCCGCTACAGGTCACGTGGCTAGCTATTCGCCTCGATTCCTCTTCCATCCTTCCATGGTCTCTTTTTGGTATTTTTTCAAGCCTTGCATGTATATGCGCACATATATAGCAGGCAATTCGAACAATGTTCTTAAGTTTTGTAACCTTTGAGTTTTTACCCGCTTAATTTTTGAGGCAGAGAGTGATATATGCTTTTAAGTGCCTGGAGTAGTTACCCTGCACAATCAAGATGCCATATATTTAGGGTTCTCTTCATGTTCATCATGCACGTACTGAAAAGTTCTAAAAAAAATCTTAATTTATCCAAAAAAATAAGGGTTAATGACCATTGTAGTCCCTGAGTTTTATGTCCTTTATCGATTTGGTCCCTAAGTTTCAAATTTGGTCACATAAGTCCTTAGGTTATCCTCATTTATCAATTTTGTCTCCTCCTTGTACAGTCAGCTAACGGTGGGACACGTCACTCCCAATTCCGTGTATGATTTTTTTTTTTAAAACAAAACCCTCCTCATTGGCATATTCATAAAAAAAAACAGGGGCCATTGGTGCGAGGGGGAGCATAGCCCCATCGCCGGAGTGGCTCCCCTGATAAGGGGTGACCGGCTGGGCTCCCCCCCGCCAGGGTGGGTGGCTCCCGGCCACCCCTTATCAGGGAAAGCGGAGGGGGAAACACCCCGACCTCCCTTCGCATGAGGGGGAGCTTAGATCTTGGCTCCCTCGGCGCTGGCCGGGGTGGCTCCCGGCCACCACTTTTCAGGGAAGCCGCTGGGGTGGTTCCAGCCACCCCTCGCGGTGAGAGCCACCCCTGCCCGCGCCGAGGGAACCCAGATCTGGTCTCCCCCTCTCACGTGACGGGAGGCCGAGGTGGCTCCCAATCGGCTTCCCCTGATAACGGGTGGCTCCTGATCACCCTTTATTAGGGGAGCCGAGGGGGAGCCACCCGGGAGATGGGGCTGTGCTCCCCCTCGCGCGAATGACCCCTGTTTTTTTAATGCCAATATGGAGTTTTTTAATATATATATACATGTGTCGCGATATTATTGGGAGTGACGTGTCCCACCGTTAGCTAACTGTGCAAGAAGGAGACGAAATTGCACGAATGGACTAAATCGATAAATGAAGATAAACTAAGGACTTATCTGACCAAATTTGAAACTCAGAAACCAAAAATGATAATGGACATAAAATTCAGGGACCAAAATGGTCATTCACCCAAAAAATAAAGATCGGTTACAAACTACCACGTAAGGTATGAAATTCCAAAGATCATCCCTTAATTTTTGTAAGATGATCTAGTACCACAGGCGTACAAACACTACAACAATTTTTCCTCCACAACAGGTTTCCAACAAGTCTGTTACAGAAGAGCTTTTGGGACGGAAATGGTAATCCGTCCAAAAAAGTTGTCTTTTGCAACGGAGCGAGTTCCGTCCTTAAAGAAAAACCACGTTCGAACATGTTAGAATGTCAACTAAAAATGGATTGTTCGAATGTTCTTTGAACCTTAGGTCGTTTTCAGATGGTACATTTATAATAATTCGATAAGGAGATTAAAGGTTTAAAGGAATACATTATTTAACGTTGGAACAAATTTCGAGCAATATGATGGTGCAATTATAAATGTCTGACACCGTTCTTTATCCCATCAAACAGATTTCAGACGTTTCATCATATAAGTTCAAACAATTTTAGTCGTTCCAGCCATTCAGTCGAACCCGGTTCGAACGTTTTAATATAACGTACGATATTGTTCTTTGTATTTTATAACGGTTTGCAATGAGAACGTTCGATATCCATTTATTCTTTTAAACAGAATAGAACGTTCCAGTTTATTTGTCCGAACGATTTTGATAAAATGCACCATACGGTTTGAATTATAAATTTAAAAATAATTATAATAAAAAAATCCGATAAAAATTATTAGAATAGAAATTAAATTAGTAATCTGTTAACAACCACCAAAGTTTACGTAAAATATTTTGTTATTATACACACCAACGAAAAACAGAGAAAGCATTAAAATAAAATAAGAAATAAAACAAATAGTTTATCTTGATCGTCGTGGTGGTGAGTCTAACCGCTTCATAACTTTTTTCAATTCGTGCAAGTGCGTCCTGCTGCACTCGTATGATAGCTTCCATCTCTACTTGCTTGGTAGTAGATAACTCTTCAAACTCCTTCAGTCTATTAATTACTTTGGCTTGCATCTCCTTGAGCTCTGATTGTTATTGCTCCAACCACTGCAAAAAACAGGTCTTCAGCAGCGATCTTTTCCACGACGGTCGCAAAAACCGCCGTTAAGTGGTGTCTTTTGCAGCGTTTGTGGACAAACGCATTTTAGCATGGCACTGCATTGTTCCAACAACTGCCATTATAGCATGGCACTGCATTACAACAACTACCATTGTCTAATTACCATCACCTTAATACCACCGTTTGCTATTAGTACGTATCACCGTCGACCTAGATGGTTTTATGGCCATGGAATTGGTAGATTATATATCGTGGCCGCCTCGTGGAACGATCTTATGGCCTCCTACTTTTTCTCCTCTGTCTCCATACTCCTAGTGATTATATATATTCATAAGTCTACTTCGAAGTGTAATTGGGTTTTAATGATCATTGATGTGTTTCTCTTGAATCAGAAGTGTGTGCAGTTTAGCTTTTGCAAATATTTTGGTTTATCGCGCGCGACCACCACTATATACCCGAGATCTTCACCAGCAGTTCCCGCCGCTAAAAAACGATGTTAATGATTTAGCAGTGATTTTTTGACCTTTAGCAGAAAGGTCGGTTTTTTTGTAGTGAACTGGTGAGCGATATCAGCTGATATTGGCGCTGAAGAAATAGTAGGAACCACTGCACGATCCAACCCTCGCACATATCCAGCTTTCCTTCCTAAGATGTCTGTGTAGACTTCAAGCTCAATGAAGTCTTTCCCTTCAAATATGCATTATTTCTGAAAAGCTTCCATTTTTTCCTATCCTTCCCGCAATTTCAATTCGAGAAAACAACGCATGTCATGTGTTTGCAATTGTTGCAATGCCTTTTTCTTTCATGTAGCCATTCTATAGCCGTCCTACAAGAGGAGAGCTTGATGGCTTCGCATTAAATCGAATGCACGCCAAAAACCATGAACGCAACTATGAATAAAGAAGTTTGATGTTTGTGAAATTAACCCAATAAAAAAGACGAGAGAAAGAAGTCGCCCTATATTGAGAGATTTGTGTTGTTAATTCTCATGGCTTTTGTGTGCATGTGAAGAAATTCAGTGTATTGGGGCTTTAGACTCGAGTGATTTGTTACCACCTTTCAACTCCGCTTTTCTTATACTGGGTTTCTTTATGAATTTTCCCAAGTGGACGTAAACTTCAACGTTGAACCACTTAAATCTTGATATTTTGTGGGATGGTTAATTTTATTCTCATTTTTTTATTCCTAGCCCATCTTAAATATTTATACTTGTCACAATAATATGGCTATTACATTTGCCTTTTTTGTACTTCTAGTACTTTTAATAGGGATTGCAGGAAGCATCCAACAAAACTCTCGCAGAGGGAAACTTCCACCACAAGCTGGGGGTGTGTGGCCTGTGATTGGCCACCTTCACCTGTTAGGAGGGTCACAACCACCCCATACTACCTTGGGTAATATGGCCGACAAGTATGGACCACTATTCACTATCTGGTTGGGCCAGCGTCGTACTCTAGTAGTAAGCAGTTGGGAGATAGCTAAAGAGTGTTTGACCACCAACGACAAAGCCTTTGCTAATTGTCCGAAAGCTTTAGCAACAGAAGTCATGGCGTATAAGTATGCCACGTTCGCGTTTAGTCCATACAGTCTGTACTGGCGTAAGTGCGCAAAATTGGCAATCTTGAGTTCCTCTCCAGCCATCGGCTTGAGATGTTCAAACACGTTCCGGAGTTCGAGGTAAGTACATCCATAAAAGAGATATACCAGCTGTGGGCCAAGAACAACGAGGAGTTGGTAGAGATGAGGAGTTTGTTCAGCGACATAACGTTAAACGTGGTGCTCAGGATGGTTGTGGGAAAGCGATTTGCTAGGGATGTAACCAAGGAGGAGAATGAAGGAAATGATCGCTGTCGACAAGCGTTGAGAGATTTCATGGATTTGAGTGGGGCATATGTGGTGTCAAATGCGCTTCCATATCTAAGGTGGTTGGATTTGGGTGGATACGAGAGGGTCATGAAGAAAACCACAAACGAGTTGGATCGGGTGCTCGGAGGATGGCTACAAGAGCATAAGCAAAGAAAACGTTCCGATGAGGTGAAGGGGCACTCAGACTTTATGGACGTGATGCTGTCTACCGTTACACTGGAGGACGAGACTTCCAGTTATGATGCTGATACTATCACTAAAGCTACATGTCTGGTATGCTTTTAATAATCCTACAAACTTCCAGAACAAAGCTTGAATCCCTAACTTTGCTCTTTTGCGAATATCATGATGATAGTAATACTTATATGTAGTTGATCACCTATTTGTTATTGGATTGATCAGATCATTTCAAACAAGATCCTCGTAGTTTGTTTTTTTAATAAGTATTTTCATGCTTAGAAAAAAAGAATAAGTATTTTCATATTTTCAAAAACTCTACAGGTAGGGACCTGCAGCTAGCCCTTACATATAGATCCGAGAATATAGAAAAACTCAAAACAATCTCTCTTCGATCTTGATCCTAATTTGTTATTATTAGAATCTTCTAGAAAATTCTTTGTCCAATTTCTGGAGATATAAAAAGCGCAACAAACATAGAAAATGCAATTCAGATAATATATTCTTAATGATCTGGACTCTATTTATAATATATATACATATACTCATAAATGCACTTAAAAAGAGTTTTTTAGGTGACCACGTTTTATTTCCGAAGCATTTTTTTGCTGTCTGCTGACCATTGAATTCTCCTTCTCCGGTTCTTTTGCAGGCAGTTATCTTAGCAAGTACAGATGCCACAACAGTTACATTGTCATGGGCTTTGTCTCTACTTTTCAACAACCCTGACACTCTAAAGAAAGCCCAGGAAGAATTGGACCTCCAAGTTCGCAGGGAGAGGCAAGTGAAGGAATCGGACGTGAAAAACCTCATATATCTCCAAGCTGTCCTCAAAGAAACATTGCGTCTTTATCCTCCCGGGCCACTTGCTATTCCGCACGAGTCCATTGAGGACTGTACTTCGGCCGGCTACCATGTCCCAGCAGGCACGCAGCTTCTCGTTTATCTAACGAAGCTTCATCGAGACCCACATGTGTGGGTAGAACGATTCCTTACAACCCACAAGGATGTTGATGTTCGGGGGCAACATTTCGAATTGATACCATTTGGAAGTGGTAGAAGAATGTGCCCCGGAATCTCATTTGCGCAACAACTTATGCCCCTCACACTGGCTACGTTGTTGCGCGCTTTTGAGATTAGGACCCCGTCAGCTGAACCCGTGGACATGGCTGAGAAAGTTGGACTTGTCAACCTAAAAGCCACCCCGCTCGAAATTCATCTTACTCCACGCCTTCCTGCTCAAGCATATGCATAAAACTTATAGCTACTAGACTTACAGGACTATCTGTCTATGCCTGCGGTGCGGGAACTACTAAATAGCTACTGGATGGTCTTTTGTATCTTGTATTTAAACTGCCATATGTAATACCTATTGGCCAGTTAATAACCGCCATGTACGTAGCTTAGAAAATAGTAGAGAATCGAAGAAGTTAGGCGGCCATGTTTGTGTTGGAAAACCCCATAATAAAAGCGTTAATAATCGAATTCAAAGAGGCTGGTCGAGCATGCAGGAGATCCCACATCTTTGTTTCAGTAGCGCTTTCAGTTTTCCTTTCCAATATGTACGCTTACTTCTGTGTATATATGCATGACTAGATACCACATATGCGGAGACGATGCTAGGTGGCCAGGAGGGGCCATCGCCCCGCCAAAAAATTTAAAAGGGAAAAAAATACACTTTTCGCTATTAGGGTTCTTATACTTTGCACCTCAAATTATCTATTTCATTACATTATGCCATCAACTACCAATTGTTTACATTTTGCACCCGATACCTTTAATTTAGACAAAAATTGATATTTTGTTAAGTGAAATGACAAATTTATCCCCATACAAAATATAAGTATAAAAAATTATGAGAATAAATCGTAATTTCACTGAACCAAATTAACGGTAGGAGTGCAAAGTGTAAACAGTTGATAGTTGAGGGCAAAATATAACGAAATTGATAGTTTATTGTGCAAAGTATTAGAACCCTAATAATCGGAGAGCGAAAAGTGTATTTAACCCAATTTAAATCTTATCCTAGTTACTGTGTGTGAGTTTCAGTAGTGCCACTAAAACACTCAGTTCGAACATAACCGTAGTATTTTGGGTCCTACTCCGTGCATCTCAAGAACTACCAAAAATTCGAAAACCCGTTAAAATGAAACTTTATCAATAACATTTAATGCAGGTCCCGTTAGCCTGAATTTTCTAATAAGGTTAATTACACTTTGTACCTACGTATTTTGGAAGTTTTGACATTTTACACTCAGTACTTTTAATTTTGAGACATTTCACCTGCGTAGTTTGAGATTTTTGACACTTCGCATCCCTCATCAATTTAGCTATTATTTCGAACGAAAAAGTCAATCATGTGAAAAACACGTGACTAACATTTTGGGTGTAAAGTGTTTCAAAAATAAAAGAACGGGCACTACAAAAAAAACCACCTATAGCGGCGGTCACTGTAGCGGCGGTCACCAAAACTGCCGCTACAAGGTGTTTTTAGCGGCGGTTTTAGTAAACCGCGGCTAAATTGGGTCTGTAGCCGTGGTCAGTGACCGCGGCTACAGACCCAATTTAGCAGCAGTCTCTATAGCGGCGGTCATCTGACCGCCGCTATAGAAAGAGGGTCTACAGCGGCGGTCAACGTGACCGCCGCTGAATCTCGTACCTGTAGCAGCGGTTTTAATACAAACCGCTGCTACAGGTATACCTATAACAGCGGTCTTTGTAGTGATCGCCGCTATAGGTATAATTTTTAAAAAATGAAAAAAATTAGAAAAATAAAATTTTATGTGTTATTTAAGGTTAAAAATTGTTTTATTGACTATTTATTCCTTTTTATACATACTTTTATTTTGTCACATGTTTTTAAAAAAATTTAAGAGACCTACTTAATAAAATATGAAATTAGAGATAGTGTTATGAATATTGAAGTTGTTATATAGAATTGGGGCACTTTTCGCACATGTGTCGGTTTTTTGGTCATAACTTTGGCTACAAGTATCCGATTCGCGCCCATGACCCCAATTCGGAAAGCTCTTTTCGGCGCGCACATCGTGGGCACCCAAATACGCTTCGGTGCGCCTCGTTTCGAGCCCTAAATTAGCTGTTTTCCCTCTCAAAAACCTATTTTTAGCTATTTTAGCTCGGTTTGTGGTTTTTTTTGGGACATACACGATTATTTTTAATTCGTTATTGTGAGATTAATTAGCTTATACAATTAAAGTACATAACTTGATATCTGATCATAATTTTGCTCTGAACTTGTTTTAATTAAAATTATTACACTAGTTAAAAATTAAAGTAAATGTAACTACAAAATACAACTTATTATTAAAGTAAATCTATTTCTTAATGCTGCCCTCTCAATTTTTTAATTTACAATGTCCTAATTTAAGATATAGCTTATTATTATGAAAGAGGAAAATTTTTATTTTTATTTTTAAAAAAGCCTAAAAAAACGGTGAGTTTTGAGTTTGTAACTCAAAACTCACCGTTTTCTCTTTCAATTAAAGCCTTCCTCCCCCCCACACCCGCGCCCTTTTCCAATTTCCCCTTCTTCTCCCGCGCGGCTGTCCCCCCAGCCCCCTTTCAATTTCGTTCAGCCCCCCTTCTCCCCGCAGCCGTCCCCTCCTCCCCTCCTTCTCCTTGTCTCCCTGCCGTCATTTACCACCCACCAGGTCACCCTCCGACCTCCGCAGCCGTCCCCTCAGCCCCTTCTCCTTTGAAACGAAATTAGGTCTCGAAAGACCTAATTCTTCTCCCCGCAGCCGTCACCCTCCGGAGTTGAATCGTGGAAATCTTTCGTCTGCGATTTAACGGTGTGAAATTCTCAGGGATTCCGCCGGACCAGCCGTCACCCTCCGGAGTTGGTGGATACCAGTTTTGTATGATGCTTGTTTGCGATATCCTGTTGGCAGCTATCTTTCTGGACTATGTCGCCTGTGTCTGGTATTTGTTAATTTTCAGCTATTGAAAATGACTGTGTCCAAGTTTCTATTTCCATTTAAGTGACCATTTAAAAGATCTCTTGGCTATGGACATTAATAATGTCCAAGTTTCTGTTTTCACCAATGATCAACGCAAGCATGGTAGGCTGTCAATTTAGCTGTTAAGGCTCTCTTAGCGGTTTACTTTTATCTTGTTTCCTCATATCTTTCTGTCCCAGGTTCTCTGTGACAGGCATTTTGGTGGGATTAACTACCCTGTTGGTGGTGTTGGTGGAATTGCGAAGTCCTTGGCAAAAGGCCTTGTTGATCAGGGCAGTGAGATACTCTACAAGGCAAATGTGACGAGCATTATAGTTGAGCAGGGCCAGGCTGTGAGTTAGATATTAGTCTTGATAAAAGTGATGCAATACTATCCACACTTATCTCTGTGTCAAGAGGATGTTTTTGCTCCTTATTTTGTATCTTCTGCATGTAGGTAGGAGTTAGGCTGTCAGATGGAAGAGAGTACTTCTCAAAAACCGTGATCTCAAATGCTACTAGATGGGATACTTTTGGTCAGTCTTGGCAAGAAAATTTGGAATCTTCATTTGGATGTTGGTCCTTTCTTGCTATTCATTTTAATTAGGCTCTGTTTTGGTGTAGGAAATCTCTTAAAAGGGGAACGGCTTCCAAAAGAAGAAGAGAATTTTCAGAAAATTTATGTTAAGGCTCCATCTTTTCTTTCCATTCATATGGGGGTTAAAGCCGAGGTCCTGCCATCAGATACAGATTGTCACCATTTTGTGCTTGAGGTACAATAGCTTCATGTGCTAGGCAATTTTTGGGCCTCTAGTAAGTATAATTCGTGCGAGTTGCTGGATGGTATATGTTTGTAAAGGACCAAAGGTTAAAGCTGAACTCGGTTGTGAGCATGTCACAAATGTTTTTTCGCCTTAAGAAATGCAAAAAAATAAGTGAAGGAAAACCTATAGAAGATTATATATTTCTCTCCCCCCTTCCTCCCCACATTAGCTTTGGTGAGGCTAGAGACTGCTGTAATGAGAACAAATTTAAAGTGATCTCCAACATCCCACACCCTAGTCTAATGCGGTTTGTGTAATCTGATTTCTGTCATTGGAGCTCTTAAGAAATTGATATCCATTTATAGTTTCTGTGATCGTGGCAGGTAGGGACACCAAAGACACACAAGCGGTTCCTAGCTCGTGATAAAGGTACCTATGGACCAATGCCACGTGGCACTCCTAAGGGGTTACTTGGAATGCCATTCAATACTACTGTAAGTTAATTGTAAGCTATGGTGGGTCAGTCAGTAATTGGTTTTATAAGCATAATGAATATGCTTGGCTCATATGACAACGGAAACTGCAGGCTATAGATGGTCTTTACTGTGTTGGTGATAGCTGCTTTCCAGGACAAGGTGTTATAGCTGTAGCCTTTTCCGGAGTAATGTGTGCACACCGCGTAGCTGCTGATATTGGTGAGCTGGAGGCATCATTTTAAAGTGCAATTAACTTGTTATAGTCTGAAAGGATTCGGCTGATCCTCTTTCAAACTTAGCGAGTTATATTTTCGCTCATAGTTTGTTGATCCTGTAGTGTTGCTAGGGGCGGGCCTCTATCAAACTTGTTGCTTATTTGCTGGTGTTTAGCTTACTCTCTCCTCTTATTTTTGGTTGCTCTGTAGGATGTTTTGATAACCCTTTCTCTTTTCTTTTTTCTTTTCCTTCTGATTGGTAAGCTACATACGTTATATACTGGTGAGTCTTGAACCTATGATCTCAGCCTCAACTCCAGTACACCTAGGTGGAGGAGATTTTTTTTGTCCAAGTTGCTGGTATATCTCTTGCATTCCTCTTTTTACATTCAAGGAATCCTGTAACTTCTGTCCCACAATGAGTGCCTCAGTTTCAAATGGTCAATTTTTTAAGGAAAATGACAAATTTAGGACCACCGAAAAGAAAAGATCGGTTGAGCCACAATGTGTCATCCTCACAGTTATGACTTCCACTTCTGTATTTGGAGTTTTTTTTTCTCCCAAAACAAAATTGTGGATATAATTTATAGCAATTCTTCAAGATATTGGCATGTTTCAGTTGATCAGTTTGTTCTATTCAGTATATCCATCAATTTTTGTGAGCTGTTTTTCTGGAATATCTCGGAGAAAGCAGAAGTCACATGGTGGTTGTTGTGCGTCATTTACTATGACAATTTATGTGTATGATTAGCAATTTTTCATGGACAATTTATGTGTATGATTTTTTTCTTTGGTTTTTTAGTACATGGACAAAATAATCTGTGTTTTGGAGTTTGAAATAAGATTTTTTCTGAGGCTTAGTCCATGGAGCGGAGGCTTGGGACGATGACCGCGGCTATAGGTTGAACCTGACCGCTGCTATAGGTCTATAGCAGGGGTCATATTAGGTCTATAGCGGCGGTCATTGACCGCCGCTACAGACCTTCAGTGCAACTGCGCTCGGGTTTATAGCGGCGGTTTCGACCGCTGCTACGTGACCGCCGCTATAGACCCGAGGTCTTCACCAGCGGTCACCGAAACCGCCGCTATAGAGCTATGCCGACGGAGCTATAGCGGCGGTCACGACCGCCGCAAAAAAATCGCTGCTATAGCCTATAGCAGCGGTTTTTTGAGCTATAGCAGTGGTTTTCGACCGCCGCTATAGGTCGCTTTTTTTGTAGTGGGGGTGCAAAGTGTCAGATCTCTAAACCACGTGGTGCAAAGTGTAATTAACGCTTTTTAATATTTTAAATTGTTCAACTCGTTTCTGAAACCGTTCCAACGTCACATACCTGTTGGAATTTTAATCATTCGAGGTGAAACATCATTGAACGAAACTTTTTATCTATCATTCGAACGCTCGTTTGAAAACAGAACCTTCTGACCCTCTTTTTTATCTCATAGCTCTAACTCTCTCTTCTCTTACATTCTCTCAAAGTTTAGAAACTCCCAGAACCTTCATTCTTTTTCGTCCAAGTCTTAGAAGTTTTACATCGTAGTCTCTACGTACAGTCTTCAAGTATGTGTTCTAACAATTATTAACCGATTAAACCGATATACAATTAATAACCGATTAAACCGATATTTTTTATGTTTCTATGATTTAATTTTTTTTATCTATTTTGATTGGAATATATGGAAGAAGTTAAAAAATAAGTAGGTTTTGATGAATGTAGATGTTTAGATTTATTGTATGTGAACATGTTTGAAGATTTAAGAAGGGTTTGTTTATGTGGAAGAGAATGGCCAAGTCGACTCGAACAGGTACGCATTTTTCGTTCCAACGTTGGACGACAGTTTTTATCGTTTGAATATGTTCCATTTGAACGATAGTTTATTGCGTTCGTATTTTAGATTATTCGTTCAAATATATGTAATTCTCGAACTGTTCAATGTCTGTCATATTTTTATATATCTGCGTTCCAACGGTACAATACAGAATGCACCATTTTGATTATGTCGAACTTGTCCGTTCGAACATTGTAACTTCGTTCTAACAGTTTTTTTATTCAGTTTAAGAGAAAATGGCTAAGCAGTTGAGAGCTTCTTCTTCTTCACCTGCTCCAGAAGTCAGGCCTTTGTCTGAGGAAAGGTCCGCTTTGATGTCCTTACCCATCAAGGCGGAGAGGTCTATTACTACACTAGATTTCTCGGACTTTACATTTGAGAATCGCAACATCCATTAGCTCCTTACCCACGAAGGTTGGGAGCGACTTTTCGCTTAGGTCGGCTCTCCATTCCAAGGTCATTGTCCAGGAGTTACTTGTAGCGTCAGTGGATGTGGATACAGACACAGAGGAATGAGAGGTTGACGTGCAAGGAGTTTTAGTCCGGATTTCAGCCGACATCATCGCCTAGTTCTTGGGGTTTCCAAGGCCAGCTGAGGCCTATCCTATTGTAGAGCCTCCTGTGACGTTGCGGTCTGAGAATATTTTTCGGTTGATCAAGGGCCATGTTCTTTATGTGATTCAGCATCTGTGTCTAAGCGATTGCTGACTGGGTTCTGACGCATACTGCCTTTTTTTCATCCACAACGTAGGCACGAGGCTCCATCACACAGAGTGCACTGCTCACCGAGCATGATTAATGTTAATGGTCAGCCATCTGAAACCGATCGATCTCCCAATGTATATGTCCTTGATGATTAGGGCTAAGGCTCAGTCTACGAGTCGAATTCAGGGTCTACCATTCAGGCTGATGTTGACTCGATTTTTGGTGCACGTTGAGGTCGAAGTCAAGATTCACGAGCCAACATCTAGGCAGCTTGGCCCTATCGACGCTAGCACGGCTCGTTGTAGCCTCGCACAAGGATAGGCGACAGATTTTGGTAGTGCTGTACCGGATGAGCCTGAGGTCCTTGATGCTGATGAGCCAGTGGAGTCTACCTTTTCGCCGCCAACTCCATCTTGGATTGAGGAGTTACAGTAAGGCATAATAATCTCATTGGAAAAGACCATCGCTCCTTTGAAGAGTACTCTCACTATGATGAATGAGAAACTAAACAACATTGAGTCAGCCCAACAGTCGCTTCACAAGGCCTCAAAGATGGCTCAAGAGGACATCATGCCAAATTAGATATTGTCGAGGAGGACTTATTAAAAAGATCCTCAGACAGGAAAGATTGATCCAGCAGAGTTGTACAAAAAAAAATTATACAAATGCCAAAGGCGAGTGGGAGTCAGAGGCTGCAAGGGAAAATTTTGTTAAGTGTTTAAATTTCATAATTAAGTGTACGTTTTTTACTTGCTTTATAATTGTCATTTCTTCTAAAAGCATACATATGTTTCTTATATTGGATTGGGTACGTGCAGTTCCTGCATTTAAAGCGTGAAGGGTTTCGTTTCTCAGCTCAACCTTCAATACTTATTTGTCTCAACAATAATGTCAATAACATTATTGATTGCTCTGTACCGCACGAATTACTCGTTTGGAATTTCAATGCTCTGGAAATTGTCGCTCTCAGTTAAGCAAGCCAACTCCATGCAAAGGTATGCCAATACTTTTGCAGAACCTAGAGCTATTTTCATTCTCAGGCCAGTTCATAGTTGATCTCTCCTTTCCTGCAATGTTATTTTTCTTGAATAAAACTGTGTTGTATTTTGGAAGTAGAGATACATATTGAAATCTCAAATCATTGACTACATTACAATGTCAATACAAAAAGCACAACCAACAAATACAGTCACTGTAGGTACTTACTATGAAGATGAAAATCCAAGGTGTTGGACAAACTCATAAAGAAGCATCCTCTGTGCCCCAGCAATGCAATATCCAACCAATGAAACAAGATGTTTGTGATGGACACGGCTAATGACTTCGACCTCTGCCCTGCCATCTGCAGTTTCCCCTCTTTAATAATCCCAAATTTAACTAGATAGACAACTAACTCCATGCAAAGGTAATTAGACAAATATCACTCCTACACCAATATAAGAAAAAATGAAAGTAAAACATGTCTGATAAGGTCCCGGAGAAAACCTCTTTGTTGCTGTACAAGCTGTTAACTATAGGGTCCATAAGGCAACTGACCTCCACCAAGCCAGCAGCAATAGAAAATTTAAAAACTTCAAGCCATCAGACAAAAGTTCCATCAGCCCTAGCATATCTCAGCTTGATACTCATATTTCTAAGCTGGTGGAGCAGCCGACGAATTTGATACTGCAGCAGTCGACTCATACCGCTTGCCCAAACACCCAGACCAAAAAGTCAGTACTCAACACATAACAAGTGATTCCGCACGTACAAATCCATTACAGTTTTGCCACGGTCTTGGTCCCATCACCCATGTATTGATGCAAGAGTGAAATAAGAGAGACCGTGGATTAAAAAAGAAAATGAAATAACAGAGACCGTGCGTGTGAAAAAGGTCATAAAGCACCTGGAGAGAGAAAATGAGAGTTAGAGAGAGAGTACTTAAGAGGAAGCACAGTCGAGAGAAAGATATCTAGAGCTTCATCGCAATTATCGAGCCATAGGTTTTCGGGTGGAGATTTCAAATATTTGCGGATACCCTTTTAGACCGTTGTCTCATGTAAAGTTACTTTCGTGGGTAAAAGTGTCCTGAGTAAAAGCATCTCCTTCTCCAATTTTTTTCCAGCATGACATTACTAAGCCCCACGTCCAAACACCTCAGAGGATCAGACCCAATTTATAACGTCGCTACCAGAATAAATCCTATTTTCCTAGTTCTACATCACATATTGTCGGCCTATTTCGCCTGGATTCCTCTCCCTTTCTCTATGCGTATGGTACGATTTTAGACATAGTTAACCCTTATATTTAGGAAAAAATTAAATAATTATTTTTAACTTTCAATCTCACAATTTAAGACTCATAACTTTCAAATTCTATCAATCTGCTTCCCCTGTTTAAATCAGACGGAAAATCACGAAAAAAAAACCAAAATACCCCTCCAAGATAAAAATATTAAAAATAATTCATAAAAAATAAAAAAAAAATAAATTTTTAAATAAAATTATTGAAACTCTATTTCAATAATATATTTATTTTTTTTATTTTTTTTTAATTTAGCATTGGAGTGACATTTCGGTCATTTTGCATGATTTTCTGTCGTACTTAATGCGTAATTTGGACGGAGGATGAAGCTTGATAGGTTTTGAAAGTTATGGGTCTCAAATTGTGGAATTCAAAACTAGAGGTAATTATTTGATTTTTATCCAAACATAGAGGGCTAACTATGACTTTACCCCTTTTTTCTAGGCAAAGATAATATATAAAAACCGAAAAGCATACAATCAGTACAAAACTTTTTTTCTAGGCAAAGATAATATATAAAAAACGAGAAGCATACAATTAGTACAAAACAGAAAATCGACCAAAATGCCTGTGAAAAACCTAAACAAACCCAAAGGCCTTACAATAACTGGACAAGTGTGATGGGACCACACCCAGCCACAAGGGTCGTGAAACAACCAGAACCACAAATTGGCCACAAGGACCAGCACACAATATTAATACAAACTGGCCACAAGAGCCAGAGCACAATACAAACACAAACTGTCATAAGAACCAAGACACAAACCGGTCATAAGAACTATGACACAACACAAATACAAACTGGCCACAAGAACCAGAGCACAACAAAAACACAAACCAGTCATAAGAACCAGGACAAAACAAAACTACTACTCAAGGTGATGATGACTTTCATCGGAGGAGGGGCAATCTGAGCAGTGATCCGACTACTTCAGGGCGCTCTCCCGGCAATGACTGGCTGCACACGGGGGAGGAGGAGAAAGGCCATTTGCAGTCGGCAAAAAACAGTGGTGGCAAGGAGAGCCAATGGGAAAAAATGGTCGGACCAGTCCACCAAACCGAGTAAGGCGGCAGGGGCGGAAAAAGGGCCTCACGAACCTACTAGGGGTGGCAGACACTACCAGGGGTCTGAATACAGCGGGGTAGGTATTGACCTCCAAGAAACGTGCAAAACAACCAAAGGGGAGGCAAAAAAGGTCGGGCGCATGAGATTCACGTAAGCACATGGGTACGCGTGATGGCTCACGCGCCGGCCGAATGCCGCGCTCATGGCCATAGCTGGACGTCGGGAGGAAAGGGAGCCCACCAAGGGAGCCGTGCACACCGAAGACCACCGGAGATGTCGGGATCTAACCTCCAAAGAGCCCAAAAATAGACCGAAAAAGCAAAGAAAAGGGAAATTTCGGCCAACAGGAGCATAGCTGGTAGGGAGGAGAGGGGGGAGGAGCTCCACCCCAACCCAGAGCAGAGGCGAGGAGAGTTGTTTCAGGCAAAGGGGAGGAGGGGGTTCTAGAGAGAAGGAAAAGTCTCTCTAGAACAAAGCGATTTTAGTTATATGGTACGTAGCCTTGGATGTATGTAATAGAGCACAATATAACTGTGATTTCAAAAAATATTCTTAAGTTCTGGAACCTTTGAGTTATTACCTACTTGCTTGCTGAGGTATCGAGTGCCTCGAGTTTCATGTATATATAGTTTTCCATATGTTTAGGGTTCTTCTTAATTATTAGGGACTATAAACTACAACAGATGAACTTCCCAAAAGTAATGATCCCTTTTTTTTCTCTAAGCAACGAATTTCCATTCTATAAAAAGGAACCATACAGAGTCTTAAGGAGGTATAAAACATAGGAGGTGGCTCAGTAAAACAGAAGGAAAAATAGAGTGTGGAATGATCCCAAAAAACCTTATAAAAGCCTTCCACTTAGCCAAGCAATCAGCAGCAAAATTAGTTTGGCGTGAAACTTTGACAAAAATGCATGATAGGTTAAGGGCCACCATCTCAAGGATGACTTCAATAGTAGCACCAGGCAGGGGCGGAACCAAGCCATGGTGAACCATGGCGCTCGCCATGGTTGGCTTCGCGCAAAATAATTTTTTACATGTATTTTTTTTTAAATAGGTTGGTCTGGGCCCGCCATGGTTGAGCCTAGCGCCCTGGCCAAATAAAGCTTCCTCCATTCTAAATAAATAAGTTGTCCAGTCCGAACAAGACTTTTAATTTTTGAGCCTAAACCCACAGACATTACACAGCCTGACAGCCAAAAAAAATTTTAAAACAACACGTGTTAACCTTCTATAATTCTATTCGTGCCTCTCAGATTTTCTTTCACAAACACACAACAGCGACATACTAGTACCAGTGCCTCTTTCTCCGCCATTAGACTAGCAACACATGGCTGCCACCAGCTACAGCCGTCGCGCCGCACCGCTTAGGTATGGCTTTCAGCCTTTCCTTTCTTTCTTCTCACTTGTGCACTTCACATTTTTTTGTGAATTAATTTATGCTTATATTTTGAAATTGTTCACTTTATGATTATCTCGTCTTGTGAAATTAATTTGTATGAATGTATGATTGAGATTTGAGAAGTTGAGATTAAGAATTTGTAATTATATTTAATTATGTTTTGATTCCAAATTAGGGCAAGTTAGGCAGAGTTAATTATATATAAACTAGAATTATTGCATTTTAAATTTTCACTAGTATCTTTCTTTTTGTCAATGTCTAGGAATAGTTGCAGGTTCTCTCTTTAATTTTAGATGGTTTGGTATACTTGATTGATTTAACTATATATCTTAGACAATTAATAATTTGGGAGAAATTATTTGATTATTAGGTAAGAACTGATTCCATTTGAAACTATAGAGAACGAAGTCGTTTTGCAACATTTTCAAAAGATGCAGAAACACATGATCTAATTGTCCTCTCTCAGTCGTAGTACATAGTAGGGCTGTAGATTGGCCGGTCCGGGCCGGCCGGCCAAACCGGACATTTTGTGGAGTATATATACCGGACCGGTCATTTTTTCGGTCCGGTCCGGTCCGGTTTCCGGTATCACCGGTCCGGTCTGGGTCGGTTTGGGCCATTCCATTTTGGGCCGGTTTTGGGTGGGGCCATGTCATTTTGGGCCGATTATCGGTTTGGAGAGGTTTACTCCGGTCTGATTCCGGTTTTCTACATGGGTAACCCTGAACCGGACCGCATATACCGGTCTCGGTCCGGTTTCAGTCCGGGTTGGCCTGTCCGGCTGGTTTGGTGACAGCCTTAGTACATAGTATAATATGTGTATTTCAATATTTTTAATATTTTTAGTCTTTAATTTTTTATATTATAATTCTAAAACACTTTCTAACATTACTTTAAAAAAAAATTTCAATCATTTCCTTTTAAAAGTTTGTCATGGTTAATTTCTAATTCTGATTCTGCCACTACGCCACCAAGTGCACCAGGTACTGAAATTGAGGGGTCACAGAGACTAGAGATCAGATAATCGCCTTCAAAGATGACACGAGTCAACCGTCGAAAGGAAGCTAGATGACACGCCAGGAGTTCCATTCTTTTTATTTTTTCTGAATTCAAGAGTTCCATTCAATAAATGATGATCCCTTAGTTTTAACAAACATTGACCATCTAGCTAGAATAGCAGGCATATATAATGTAGTTGTCGTGAAGTCTAGTACTATCATCTTTATTAGTTAACATCAAGTCAAATTATGCATATGCTTGAATTGGAAGGCGGGGTGTAAGGTGAACTTCGAGCGGGGTGGCTTTTAGGTTGGTAAGTCCCACTTTCTCAGTCATGTCCACTGGTTCATCTGACGAGGTGGTAATGTCAAAGGCGTGCAATAAGGTAGCCAGTGTGAGGTGCATAACTTGTTGCGCAAACGAGATTCCGGGGCACATTCTTCTACCACTTCCAAATGTTATCAGTTCGAAATGCTGGCCCCGAACATCAACATCCACGTGGGTTGTAAGGAATCTTTCAGGCCGGAATTCGTCTGGATCCTCCCATATATGTGGATCTCGATGAAGCTTTGACAGATTAACGAGAAGCCGCGTGCCTGCTGGGATGTAGTAGCCGAGAACGGATTCCCTCCGAAGGGAATCCGTCCGGATGCCCGAATGGAGGCAATCCAGCCCTCCATTCGGGCATCCGGAGGGATTCCCCTTCGGAGGGAATCCCTCCTCTGTAGTAGCCAGCCAAAGTGCAATCCTCAATGGACTCGTGCGGCACGGATAAAGGCCCGGCAGGATATAAACGCATTGTTTCTTTGAGGACAGCTTGGAGATAGACGAGGTTTTTAACGTCCGATTCTCTCACTTGCCTCTCCTTCCCAACATGGAGGTCCAATTCTTCTTGCGCTTTCTTTAGGGTCTTTGGGTTGTTAAGAAGTAGACAGAGAGCCCATGTCAATGTCACTGTTGTCGTATCTGTACTTGCTACGATGAGTGCCTGCAAAAGCGAACAAGAGAAATAGAATTCGACGGTAAGTTAAAATTGTTTCGGAAGCAAAACGCTGTTACCAAATCTAAAGTCCATGATCTATCGTGTAAAGGCAGTATTTTGAATAATTGACCGCTTGCTTCTGAATGGACAACTGGCATTTGGACGGACTTACTCCTTTTCGGGTAAGTTACTTCGTCGAATGCCACGGAAAAGGAAACACTTTCTTCAAAACATTTTCAAAAAATTGGACGCACTATCTCGAAAATCTACCTCTTCTTTCTCCAAGGAATCAAAGTACTTACCATTAGAGAATCAAGATCAGCACACTCCAGCAAGAAAATGACAAAAATAGAATGAAGGCACAAGAATTTGTTATCTGAATTCCATTTTGTGTACTATATATCTCCAGAAGTTGGACAAGACTGATAATAACAATGGATCTAGGACAGACTTTGACTTATGTTATCTTCTATGATCTATGTAAGGGTTTATGATTACTAACTTACTCAGAAAAGTAAAAGGCAACAGATCGATGAGGATCATGACTAATTGATAATCTCGATAATAAATCAATTATTCGTGATCTTCTTAGCAAAATATTAATTGTGTGTAGAAGCTGTTTGTAGGATTTTGAAAGCGTACCAGACATGTAGCTTTAGTGATTGTATCAGCATTGTTAGCTCCTAATGTTAGATGTTGGCTTTATTCCGTGACATGTATATTGTAAAGAAACGTGTCTTGGATGTGTCTTGGATGGGGATGAATGTGGATGACCAAGTACATGTGCTTCAGATGAAAGAATTCAAGTGTAAAGAAATCTAGAAGTTGTCAAAGTGTATTTCAGTTGGAATAATTCAGTTGTGAAGAATTATGGAATTTGTTAGAGTAGTTTCCAGAAGAAAGAAGTCAGTTGTGAAGAAGTTTGAAGTTTGTTAAAGCAGTTAACGGAAGATAAAAATCGTTTGTGAAGAAATCTGGTAGTTACAGGTTTGTTAAAGAGGTTAAGTGCTAGTTGAGCTAGCTTGAGGCGAGCCGGAAGAATTCACGTTATAAATTGGAGCTAGCCAGAGGCTCAAGCCCAAACGCGGAGAATTAATGATTTATTATACGCGTGGACTTGCCCAGTCATATAAAAAGGTATTTTGAGTGGCTGGACAGAGAGACTTCAAATAGACTTCGATGAAATTGAAAGAGAAAGAGCTCTGAAACATTTAGAAGGCTTCTAGAGAGAGATTGATGAAGATTTGAGAGGAGGTTGTTCTTGAAGACTTGAAGAGTCAAGATTTTGGTAGTCCTCCATCAAGAGCTGTTAAAGATACTAATCACCACCAAGAAAACCCCACTGTGGCAGTGGGTAAACATCGGAGTTCCTGTGTTTGTCGATTGGAGTTCCAATCGTCCTGAGGCAAGATTGTTTGGTTAAGATTCATTGAAGTGAGAGAGAGATCCAAAGGTCTTGGAGTCTACTGCTTGATGCGGGTTCGAGCGGGTCGTTCGAATTACTTCTTTCGGGATTTGTTGTGTAGCAAAGGTTTTGTGGTAAACAAAGTCACCGACTGTAAGTGTATCTCTCATTTTAGTGGATTGGTTAACCGGCGGTGAGCCCGGAGTGGTTTTTCTCTTTTGAAAGAGTTCTTTCAAAGAGTTTTCCACTTCGTAAACAATCTCTTGTGTTGTGTGATTGTTTGTGTTTCAATTCCGTTTATATTTGCTTGGTAATTGATTAGCATAATATAAATTCGAATCTTGGTAGCTTGGTTGTGCATCTTGGTTTAAAAGATTACATCAAAGATTTTCTGCACTCCAAATGTTTGTGATATTGTCTTAGTAATCTTAGAAGTGTTTAAATTGACTAAATATATTGAATTTCTGTCATTAATATGACTATATGATATTTTCCAGATCTAGACATATTCAATATATTCTTTGAACTAAGATTTGTATAAGGTTTTCCGCATAAGGGTGAAATAGATTGTGCTGAATTTTTTAACTTACTATTCACCCCCCTCTAGGTAAGTTTTGGGTCTAAACAGTGTTCTAACAAGCATCATAACTCGAAATCTCGTCATCCACAGTGTGATTTGACAGCATCACGTCCATAAAGTCGGAGTGTCCCTTTACCTCTCCGGAAATGTTCCTTTGTTTATGTTCTTGCAGCCATCCTCCGACCACCTGATCCAATTCATTGGCGATTTTCTTCATGGTTCTCTCATATCCTCCCAAATCCAACCACCTTAGATACGGAAGTGCATCTGACACCACAAATGCTCCAATCAAATCAAAGAACTCTCTGAACGCCTGTCGATACCGATCATTTGCTTCATTCTCCTCCTCGCTTACATTCCTAACAAATCGCTTTCCCACAACCATCCTAAGAACCACGTTTAACGTTATGTCGCCAAACCATCTCCTCATCTCCGCTGACACCTGGTTGTTCTTGACCGACAGATGGTATATCTCTTTTATGAATGTACTTATTTCCGACTCCCAAACGTGTTTGAACATCTCAAGGCGATGGTTGGAGAGGACCTCGAGAGTGACGATTTTGCGCACTTGGCGCCAGTAGGAACCGTATGGACTGAGTCCGAACATGGCATAATTATACGCCATCACTTCTACTCCTAAAGCTTTCGGACGGTTAGCGAAAGCTTTGTCGTTGGTGGTGAAACACTCTTTGGCTATCTCCCAACTGCTTACAACCAAAGTACGATGCACGCCCAACCAGATAGTGAAAAGTGGTCCATACTTGTCGGCCATATTACCCAAAGTAGTGTGGGGCGATTGTGACCCTGCTAAGTGGTGGAGGTGGCCAATCACGGGCCACGCTCCTCCTGCTTCTGGTGGAGGTGCCTTCTGAGGAGCAGATTTTTGTACTCTTCTTGATATCCATAGCAGAAAGAACGGAAACAGAAACAAGGCCAAAATGGCGGCCGTTACAGTTACCGGAGATGCGACGTCAGGCAAGAGCATAATGGCTTCTTGTATTGTTTCTGAATTTGATAGAAGGGAGTATTCCCTTTCCAGCCCCTTTTATCGGCCGTGCCGCCGTGGTCAACAAACGTGTCAGACTGTCAGTTCCTGGTGTTCTCATCCACCGTTGCCGACACGTTTTGTTCTTCTGAATATGCCAAAAACCACGTAGTCTTCCCATTCACCAGTCCACACTGACTTCGTTACATCTTTACCTAAACCATATTTTGTTTTCAAATCCCGAATATTCCAAAAAGGAAAATGACAAGGGTAGCTGAGACTGTAAACCAACATCATTAATATTCTTTATCTTTATAAACAAATCAGCAATCTTGACGAACACCCAGGCCAATCAGGGAACGAAAAGGATACTACTACGGCATTAGCCGGTAGAAGTTTGAATAGTAAAAGCCAAGAACAAATATTGACTTAAAGATATTGCAGGAGAATTTACAATGGTTTTTTTCCCTAATATTAACCGCATTTAAATCAACATGTCTGACTAATTAACACATCGACAAACTTTAGGAAAAAATACATATTTATCTCTCGACCAAAATATTAGAGTTCTAATAAGTATTTTACACTTACAACTACCGATTTGGTTATATTTTACTTTTCAATTACTAATTATTTATATTTTACACTATATGCCATTAATTTGGATGAAACTTAAAAATTATGATTATATAATCGTTATTTTATTGAATAAAAATATAAATATTTGTTTAAATTAATAGAAGAATGCAAATTGTAAAAGGATATATAGTAATTGAGAGAATAAATGTAACTACATCAAACATTTAGAATGTAAAATTGCCCCAAAAAACAAAAGCTGTATCCGAATTGTAGGCCATGCACCTACCGGAATAGCCGAGAGCTGGGAACTTACCTGAAAGATAGTAGGAATTAGGACAGAACTACGACAATTATTATTCCACCTGTGGCATAGCTTAAGTTAGTAACGTGGTCCGAAGTCCATTTTAGCGAATCAGATAATGGAAACGTTCGGCGGATATCTAACGTTCAACTGTGGAAAGCTTTATAATAAACATGATATTATAAGCACTCGGCTCTAAAATAAATTCAATGGATGATAACAGGCCACATTATTTAACTCGGGAAGAGAAAATTAATCCAAACAAACTATTATTTCTGTCACGACTTTTTCACGTCTCATCATCTCTTAACACACCTCTCACGTTCTATTATTTTCCCCGAATCCCTCTTAATTCCCCCTTGAATCTTTAAACAATATTTTGCACATGAATTTGCGATCCCATTTGGTAACAAATATTAAGGTTGTGTTTGTGTTGTAAAATGTTAGGTATGAGAATATGTGTTGGTATTGGGTTTAGTGAAAAGGTGAAGAGAGAGGTAATTTTTTATAATTTTTGTAATTTTTTATATTTTTTTATGGGAGAGAGAGAGATTATATTGAAGTATTTTATTAAGAGAGAGATAAAATGTTGAAAATTTTTGAGTTTGCAAACACAGCCTAAATTTAAATTTGCAAAGAGAACTAATTCTCGCTGACCGAGGTAGAAGCTGGCTTACACATGAAACATTATATGTTGTTTTTTATTAAATTATTATTTTTTAATTTAAAAATTATAAAATATTAATTTAAATTATCTATTTTTATTTTTTTATTAATTTCAATACATTAAATTTGAACTTTT
Organism: Myrica gale; assembly: GCA_963930655.1. Taxonomy (NCBI): domain Eukaryota; kingdom Viridiplantae; phylum Streptophyta; class Magnoliopsida; order Fagales; family Myricaceae; genus Myrica; species Myrica gale. Next base: position 5,673,941 of record OZ005599.1, read on the forward strand.
CAAAATTTTAGTTATCAACTCCCTTCCATTTTCATCGCGCAGTCCAGTCGAGAATATGCCCAGTAGTCTGCACTACCTATCAATGAGACTGACACACTCCAACAGAGCTCTCTGTGGCTAAAAAATAAACATGTCATGTTCTCACGCAAACATCACCTCCCGTCGGAATTGTTTCTTTTCAATTCTGATCGAGGTGGACCGAATCTTTTTCTGCGTGGGCAATGATTTTGACGGTCGTTGATTGACAGCTACATCTAATAATATGAATTCGTTGGATTGTCCGTCCGTCCTCTGCCACTGTTATTTTTTTCTTTTTCTATTCAAAAGTGAATTAAAAAAAGAAAAATCTGTTGTTTTTGGATTCCCAACCCTGGATTGTCCGTCCGTCCTTTGAAGTTCGAATTTGTAAAAACCTTTCCTTTTTTTTTTTAGGCAAATTGAATAAGCAGTACTTAGGCTGCGTTTGTTTACCAAAATTTTACCTCCTCTAAAAATTTAACACAATTAAATATTACAATATAATATCTCTCTCCACTTCAAATCATTACTATTTGCTACAAAAAAATATAAAAAATTATCTCTCTCTTCACTTTTTCACTAAACCCAATACCTAAAATTTTAACAACACTAAAATTTTACAACACAAACACAACCTTAGCCAGAGAGTAGTGGAATTCGAGAATTTATTAGGAATCGTTGAAAAAAATTGATTAGAGAAGTATAATTTTATAGAAATTAGTAAAAAAATGAAAAGATAGATAATTTAAATAAATGATTTGATGGAAAAATAGATTATTTTAAGTTATTTTATTTGATAAATTTTTTTAATTAGTTGTGTTTGCAAACTAAAATTTTAGAATTTAAAAAAATTATGGAGTAGTTGGTGGTTTGCAAAAGCACCCAATAGATGCTGAGTAAATCAATTTATATTTATACACCAATCAACTCTTGTAGAAACTGACAAACTAATTTAGTTACAACAAACTAATAATAAATCAGTTGCTTGTTCACCTTTAAGTCTAACTCATCAACCCAACCCAATTTATAATAACAAAATTGATTACTATCTTTATAATTTATCTATACTAATTACATTATGAAAACCAAGATTTAGACCCTAAAGAACACCTAGAAAGGGTGAATAGGTGTTGCTACTTTCTTTTTCAATAAATAGATAAATTTAAAATAAGTTCTAAATTAGTCTTGTCTAGACCTGAAAGAATTCAAAGATTAACAAATATCAAGAATAAAGTAAAAAAACAATCACACGTCAAAATCAGTGGCGGATCCAGGATCCAATTTGAAGGGGGTCGAACACATAAGGCGAAATGACAAAAAAAAAATTTCAACGTAATGTAAAAAGTATCTTAAAGTTAAAATATCGAAAATTAAGGATTAAAAATCATTAAAAATTTTAAAATACACGTACATACTATTTGCCAAGACTAAAAGTGGCAATTAGATCCTACTAATTTGCATCTTATATATATATATAAGAAAATGATACTGTGAGCAGCAGGAACTCCACAGAAATTCAAGGGCATGAAAAATCCTAAACAAACAAAAACTAGCTAAATAATTAATTCTGGACCCAAAAATATGAGTGTGTTTCTATTTATTTTCGAAAAAAAATTAAAAAAATAGAAATTTATAGGTAGAAACCTCTATAGCCCTAAGATATCCAAACCAATTCAATCTCAACCTCCAACAATTTCACAACTCATAAAATTTCAAACCCTAAACATTTTTAGCATACTAAATAAATGAATTTTTCTACTGAATTGTAGAGAGTGAATATTGGATAGAGGGACATACTAGGGGTCGGAGGTCCAACAATTTTCAAGTGTAAAATCTCGAGTATCCTGCAAAAATTGAAACCGTCAAAATCTAAATAATGAGATTGAGAGAGACTTGAGAGTCAAGAGGGATATACACTAGAATTTTCAGTTTCAAGTACTACAAAAATAGTATGGACAACAATAACTGAGAAGTATTGCATTATAATTCCGATAATAGTATGGAGAATTTGCTGTTAACTATAAATTGCTCAAATTGTTCAATAAATTGTCAGTGTCCTTTAGGCTACCAGGGGATTTACCATCGTTAGTATTCAACTGCAAAGACTTTAATTAGGTTTGATCAAAGCACTAGTTGCCTCACAATGTTCTAAGATTCACTTATACTCATTTCCAGGAAAAACAAACCAAAAAGACTTGATTTCTCTAGCACCAGGTGGTCCAGGTCCACATAGAAGGAGGTTTACATTTGCCAAGTAAAAGCAATTTGACGATTTCTCTAGCACCTTTAACCGGCCAAAGCTACTAGAAGTAGAGGCAATCAATACAGACTTAAAACCAGGGTTGGCCTGGGCCTATGGGGATCGGGCTCCCATAGGCCCATACCAACTTATAATTAAAAAAAATTACATATAATAATTATTTTTGGCCGGTTCAATGGGGGGTGGTAGCCTAGGGCCGCAACCCCTGGATCCGCCTCTGGTCAAGACAAGAGATTTAATGACGAAGTGGAAAACCTTATCAAAGTTAAAACTACTCTAGGCTAGCATCCACCAAAAATATACTAGAAGATAAACCTTACATCGGTGAGTAGGACACGGGCAACAACCAGTTGCTTGACTCTGAAAATTCCAAAGTAATATCTAGGTAATCCAACATAGACCCGCTCCTTTGCGGTTAACCCTCAGTCTTCTGAGGTTCTTCTTGTAAATCTCTTCATCATCGGTCACTTCGGCTGTCAATCTTCTTAAGCTTTCTGAAGGTTTCTCACAAAATGTTGATTTCAATGGTGATTGAGGTGATTGATGTAGGAAAGAGAAAATATGAATACTTTAGATGCAAAGGTCCCAAAGAATATTTATATCAAGCATAAAACGCCGAGGAAGGAAGAAAATAACTTTGGTAAAACTCTTGGACGAATTTAATTAGAAAAAGACACCAAAATTTGAAATCAGAGATTTTTGCTTGAGCGAAGCTAGGGCGAAATACACAGAATGAAAAAGTGTCAATTTCGCTGGAGCCAAGTTGTTGGATTATTTTTGATATTTTATATTAATTATATATTTTTCGGTAGATTAAATTTACTACATTTTAAACGGATAATTACGTAAAATTAAATAAGTAGTTACAATTAAATTGATGATTAGTTATAATTGATATTTAATATAAAAATATAATTAATTATATATATTTTATGTATTTAAAATAAATAAATTAAGTTAAATATTTATGTCAAATTATATTTAGTTGAATGAAATAAATTAAATTATTTAAATAAATTGGGGTTGGTGAAATAAATTTAATTGTGTTAATTTAATTGGGAAATAAATCTGATATCCGTTCGGACTCTCTGAATGAGCGTCCGGACTCCTGCATCGCTATCGAAAGTAATCGTCGCATGACGTAGACTTGTTTTCGTTATACGAAAGTTAAAAACGGTTGTACTAGTCCGAATGTTTAATAGAAGTCCGGCCGTGTGTCGCCGTTTTTTTTTTATTAGCAATATCTACATGCCCGTTCGGACTCATGCATCGCATCTAAAAGTAAATGAGGTACCCGTTGGGATGTGTTTGAGACAGTCCGGACGTTCACTAAACCGTCGCATGGCGTACACGTGTCTTCGTTATACGAAAGTTGAAAACGGCTGTATCCGTCTGCACATGTATCAGAAGTCCAGACGGGATTCGCCTTATATTCAGCCAAACGTGCGCACGCATTAATGAAACGTCCGGACGTTTTAATTGTGCAGAACGGTTTTAAACGGTTCAAAGTTTGGCATTAATACGGAGTACGTGGATTGGGCCACGTGTGCAAGGTTTTGTCCGGACGTCTATAATAGTGTCCAGACGCGATCGACGTATTTTGAAAAAGACAAACAGTTCATCATTTTCACGAAAACCGTTTGTTTTCCCTCAAAGAAACTCTCAAAAATCAAGTTTTTTCTTCACAAATCTCGACGTAATATCTCTCGTGTATCTAATCACATCCAAGTATGTTTTTCTTATTTTTAACAAGATTTTAGTGGTGAAAACTTCTTTTTTTTATATAATTTTATGTATAGAATTTCAATTCTATTTTTTGTATAGTAGATTGTGTTTTTTGATTGAATTTTACGTAGAAATTGATAATGTTAAGTGTTCGGTTTGTTTTAAGTATATTAGCTTGTATTTTGGTGTAATTTTTGGGCGAGTGGGGAGGTGGAGGGACGTTGCCATAGCTGATTTAACTCGGTCATCGTTCACACAACGTTCGGACTCATTATGTGGGCGTCCGGACATTTGGTTTGAGCATTCGGACTCTTGTCGTAGTGTTTCGGTGGTATACATTGTCATTTTAATTATGTCCGGACTCTCTTTCAAGGAAGTCCGGACGCTTTAATGTTAAATAGTGAATTTTTTTTATCGTCTTAGGGTTGTGATGTCCGGACTGTCTTTCAACGCGGTCCGTATCCTTTGATGTTAAATTTAAATATTTTTTATCTTCTTAGGGTTGGGACGGGTATCCAAAACCGATACGTTGACGTTTTGTCATTGTCCGGACGCTTATATTACACATCCGGACGTATATATTTAAGTTTGGACGTTGTCTTTCGCGTTCAGACGTTGTGCTAACCGTGCGAACGTTATTTTGTGCAGATTGAGTAAAAAATAAGAAAAAATTCACGTAACAACAGCCAGGCTGATGAGGAGCAATCTTCCACTCGAGCTTTGATAGTGGAGCAGCATACAACTATCATTATGCCTCGCTCGATTGTTGTCGAGCGGGACATCAAATTGGCCGACTTTAACGACCTCACATTTGAGAGTCGGACAATTCCGGATGTGGTGGAGGGGTTAGGTTAGCTTCCACTGATCCACAGGACCGGCTATGTGTTGAAAAATATGGTGTGGGAGTTTTATTGCTCTATATTATGGGCGAGAGACCTCAAGGAGCCTAGTATGGGGTCACTGTCCGTAACGTTCCGATCATATTCTCGCCGGACGTGCTGGCGAATTTCTTGGGGTATGAGAGAGATTTGGCAGCGTTCCCAAACCTGCCAATGAGCGAGGAGGGCCGGCCTACTAAGGCCGACGTATTCCGGACCATGCTGGGGGATGATACAGCGATCTTAGACGGAGCGTAAATGGTACACGGGCAGCTGCTTCCTTTTTGGCAGATCATGCATCTCATTCTATGCTCCTCCATCAACCCGAAGAAGCACACCACAGAGCTGTACTATATTCAGGCCGAGTTCCTGTACTTGGTAGTTGTACGGGGGCTATCTGTTGATATATCATCATACATCTATCAGTCCATTCGTGCAGAGGCCTTGACGATTGATGCTACGACTTCATTGCCGCACGAGATTCTTCTGACCCAGTTCCTGTACGCCATGCTGGTACCCGAGGGTGGTGACGAACCGAAGGCTCATCCACTAGGGGTGATCAACAAGACCACGCTCTCCAAATCAATGGCCCAGACACGCTAAGCGCTGCTAGAGGAAGACGACAGGAGCAGCCCGCGAAGACAATGGAGAGGAAGGATCATGGGCAGAGCTCGACCCATGGACTTGGGCCACGACGACCGAGTTGGATGGACGATATGCTGACGCAGCTGTCTCAGCGGATGCAGTCGGTCTTACAGCCCACCCATAGCGTGGTCACTGATATCAGTCGTCGTGTGACAAATTTGGAGCAGAAGGTCGCCGATATGGATGTTGGGTGGAAGAAGGAGGTCGTTGTGCTTAAGGAGGGTTTGAAGGGCGTGGCAACCGGTGCTGAGCTCTTTCCTCTGACGAAGCGGGTCGTGCTGATAGGGGAGCACCTTCGTCACATCCGTCACGTCCTAAAACTGACGGATGATGATGATGAGGATGATTCATAGTCTTTCTTATTTACTTTTATTATTACGTTTGTTTTTTTAATTATGTTTTGACGACATTTAATTTTATATTATGTTTTGTGTACATGTATAAATTTTATTTGATGTTTTTGTTCATATTATGTTTTATGTCATTTTAGTTATGTTATTTGTATTTATTAAAACTTAATATAATATGTTAATTAATATTACGTTTATAATTTCGTTACACTTATTAAAAAATATTTATTATTTACATTATTAACTAACTTTGGTTATTTAAAATTTGTTAATAAAGTACCTTAAAAAGTGAATAAAATAAATACATATTCTCGAAAAACGTTCGGACCTGAATTTATCCGTCCGGACTCTTTAATGTAAAATCGAACGGTGTCGTATTATATAAAACAATCCGTCTGAACACATTTTTAGACGTCTTAATACCGTTCCAACGTTATTGTTTATTATCAAACGCTATGGTGTTGAAATTTCCTAAATAGTCTCGGGTAATGTACGGTATATGTTCGAACGGTATGTGACAGTCCGAATGTATATGTTATTGAGCATACACTGTCGTTTGAGAATTACTAAAACAGTGTGTTGAACTGTAAGAGGGAGTTCGAACGGGTAAATAGTAGTTCGGACGTATTTGAGAATTTTGGCGGCATGTATTCCCTCGAAAACTTATACACGTATGCGTCCGAACGTTATATTATCGGTCCGAACGGTATTCAAACGTATGAAAGTTACAGATTCGCAGACAGTGGAGGAAAAACGGAGAAAAAAGCAAATGTGAGATTTGAGCACGAGGAGAAGCGAAGAGCTAATTTTGGGCGTTCAATCTCATTGAAGAGGATGTGAAAAGAGCATATCTTTGAGAATTTGAAGTTGCATTGCATTTGAGGTTAGTGATTTTTAAATTGAATTGTTTTAGGATGAAAAATTTTTATTTTAATATATGAAAGCATGTGTTTTTCGAAATTTTAGGTTATAAAATGGTAGTAATGGAGTTTGGGGTTGGGTGTGATGTGTTTATATTTAAGTGTTTGTGATTTGGGTTGATTTTGACATGGTTTTTGGATTGAAAATTGCGTCTGTGCGTCGAAGAAATGTCTTGTTCGACAATCACAGTCTGGACGGTTTATTTACCGTCCGGACTCTATTTGTTTGTTCGGAAGCTTTGAGAAATGCGTCCGAACGTCTTTGTGTATGGTTCGGACCGTTATGTAACGTCCGAACGGTATTTGTTGAATTGGCATGCATTCATTTAGTAGCCTTAGACCCCGTTTAAGAATTACACGAAGTTCGGATAACGAACTGGATGTAATTCTTGAATTGTCCACGTTATGGACAGTTTGATTTACAATATGCGTAATTGTATCTGCTTTTGTGACAGATGTGTTTAGAAATTTCGATACAAATCTTCTTTTGTCATTCAGATACACATTCAGCATTGAGCTTACACACTTGCCTTAAATGGTGTGTGTTTAGGCTCAATGTTCTAGGCGTGTATCTGGGGACTGAGGGGAAATGTTGTCAAAATTTCTAAAGCATCGATCACAATGGTCAGGTCATTTACGTGCAGTACGTGATATTGTAAACTTGAATGGGATAAGACCTGTCAATAGAAGAAATTAGAGTTGAGTATGAATGTCATCGTTGTTTGTATTATTATTTTTATTTTCGTCTTTGAAGGAACAATATGGATAAGAGATGGATTTATGAGGCTGATAGATTCAAAAGTGCGAAGTATAGTGATGATGTTCGTGATTTTATGAGTGTTGCCCGTAGTTATGCAGATAGTCGGGGTCTGATAAGATGTACATGTCAGAGATGTAAGAATGTGTTGTTCCAACGTGTGGACGAGATGAAGGATCATTTATTCATAATTGGGTTTGACCAGAGTTACACTCATTGGGTATTTCACGGAGAGTCAATTTCAGAAGTTCCTAACCGGGTGGTGAATTTAGAACCTGAACCGGGCAGCGATGATTCTGAGGGAAACATAAATGATGATATGAGAAACATGTTAGAAGATTTTGAGGTGGGTGCAGGGGTTGATGAGAATATACTGGATCCTGAAACAGTCCAGTCTGGATTTGGAGACGAATTTTCTGCGGATACCAAGTTATGGGCGGATGCTGAGCGAGAGTTCTATCCCGGGTGTAAGAAGTACTTTAAGTTGTTTTTCGTTGTTAGGTTACTTCATGTGAAGTCAGAGAATAATTTGACTGTAAAGGCGTTTGAAGATGTGTTGGACTTGATAAAAGTTGCTTTGTCGGAGGGGGAGACACTTCCTAAATCTTATTATGAGGCGAAAAAGTTAAGAAAGAATTTAAGATTTAGCTACGATAACATACGTGTGTGCTTAAATGAATATGTACTATTTTGGAAGGAGCACAGTGAGTTAGAAGAGTGTCCAGTGTGTGGGGAATCGAGGTGGAAGTACAGTCAAAATAACAAATCAAAGGTTCCTCAAAAAGTGTTGCGGCATTTTCCTTTGAAACCGAGGTTGCAGAGATGGTTTTTTTCAAGGCAGACGGCAACAGATATGCGGTGGCACCAAGAGAAGCGTGTGGTTGAAGATGGGGTGATGAGGCATCCTGCAGATTCTGAGGTATGAAAGGACCTCGATAAGAAGTATGAATCGTTTGGTCGGGAATCTCGGAACGTCCGGTTGGGTTTGGCATCTGATGGGTTCAATCCTTTTAGCAACATGAGCTTATCGTATAGTATATGGCCAGTTGTACTAATTCCATACAATTTTTCGCCATGGAAATGTATGAATGATTCAAGTTTCATGCTGTTGTTGCTTATTCCGAGTCCAAAAAGTCCCAGAAATCATATCGACGTCTACTTGCAGCCATTGTTAGATGAGTTGAAGAACTTGTGGGAAAATGGAGTGCAGACGTACGACGCAGCCGTATCAAGTTCATTCAAGTTACATGCTGCTTTGCTTTGGACAATAAATGACTTTCCGGCTTATGGTAATCTCTCGGGTGGGAGTACGAAAGGACGGTTAGCATGCCTTAATTGCAATGCGGCCGTATGAAGTTCATTTTGGTTGAAACATGGGGGCAAACATTGTTTTTTGGGACATCGCCGGTATTTGTCCGCTACGCATGGTTGGAGGCATGATGTCGACATATTTGACGGGAAAAAAGAGTATAAAGTAGCGCTTGAAGAAGTCACAGGAGAAGAGATACTTCAACAACTTGAATCGGTACCGTTATGTTCCTTTGGGAAGACTCAGAAAAAGAGAAAACGGGCTGACATTGAGTTAAGTTGGACGAAGCGCAGCATATTCTTTGAGTTGTCGTACTGGTCAGAGTTGAAACTTCGACATAATTTGGACGTCATCCACATCGAGAAGAATATTTGTGACAATGTGTTGGGAACTTTGATGAACGTCGATGGTAAAACGAAAGAAAATTCTAGTGCTCGGCGGGACTTGGCATTAATAGGCATTAAAAAGGACTTGCATTTGCAAGTTCGGGGTCAGCAGGAGGTGATGCCTCGAGCATTATTTACTTTAACGAAGATTGAACGTTAGAAGTGTCGTGAATGGCTGAAGGGTGTCAAGTTTCCAGATGGATATGCCTCTAACATATCTCGGTGCGTGAATATAAATGAAGGGAAGATAATGGGTATGAAGAGTCACGACTCACACGTCTTGTTGCAGCGACTTTTACCGGCAATGATACACGGGTTGTTAGGAAACGAAGTATGTACGGCGTTGACTGAATTGAGCTTATTCTTCAGAGACTTGTGCTCAAGAACAATACGTTTAGACGTTATGAACCAATTAGAGAATGACATTGGAATGATTCTTTGCAAGTTGGAACACATATTCCGTCCATCATTTTTTACTATTATGGTTCATTTAGTTGTTCATTTACCTCGAGAAGTGAAACTCTGGGTGTGTAGTGAATGAAGTTAGGTTTCACACGGTCTTTCCTAAACAGTTTCGTAACACTCAGAATAGTGGTGTGGTTGTTCCGGGGGACCATGATGGGGAAGATGTTGATTTTACCTCCAGGTCGTGGATATTTACCAGTTGCGTTATTTGCGGGGAAATTTAGTTTATTTACTAAAATGTGACTAGTTTGACTTGAGTACTCAAAGTTTAGGTCTTGATAAAAGTGGTCGGTTTGTTAGTATTAACACATCCCGAAAGTGGTACAAAGATGACCCGTTCGTGCTAGCTTCTCAGGGGAATCAAGTGTTTTATGTCGATGTTATGAAGTTGGGCGGCCACTGGAAGATTGTTCAAAAGATTACCCCTAGAAACACGTATGATATTCCACCTATTGAATAAGAAGCTAGTGAAGATGGAGAAGGACCGTCGAACCGTGAAGAATACCAGGAGAATGAGTCTATTGAGCTTTTTGTGGACTTTAGCTCATTTGACATGATCTCGTTGACTAGAAATGACGTCGAGGCTTATCTGCCGGTAACCGATGAGAGTGGTCCACAACACCGTGTAGAAGAAGGAAGCGATGATTCATCGGAATCGCTTGGTGAAGATTGTAGTGATTTTGAAGAATATTACTCCGAGGACTAAAGTAAATTTATCGTTTCAATTAAATTTGCGATCATATTTTTGCATTTTTATTTTTTATTCATTTTGAGTAACATAATTCATTGTGTATTTTTTCTCTAATATTGATTTATTTGGTCACAGGTCGACGTCATGTCAGCGGGAGTGAAACGTCTGCGGTACGATTCATTAGTTCGAGCTGAGAGTATTCCGGGTACACTAGCAGTGTCGGGTCATTTGCTTAGGGATATGAATGAATTACCGTCCCCTACCACAGCCAGTCCAGTAGGCACCCAGAGTAGTTGTGCGTGTAAGTATTTTACCCCGTCAATCTTTAAATAAATATTATGACTTTTAAATCTCTATGCTGAATTGAATTTAAAATTAATTGTTCATCATTTGTAGCGACGTCCGGAATTAGACACATTCGAGGTAGTACGCGCGGGATTGCCTTACTCAAGGCTCGCACCAGAGGAAAGCTGACCGTATATATCCCTGATGGACGTACTTGGGGTGATGACAAGGTGTCCTCAATGCTCTCGAGCCATATTGGTGCGCTCGTTCAACAACATGTCCCATTTGAGAAGAGTAAGTGGAAGGAGGTTCCCGACGTAGTTAAATCGTATGTGATGAACCGAGTGTTAGTAAGTATAATTTATTAAATTTTAATTGTTGAAACTTTTTTACCTTTCAAAAGACTACTTTCCTGTACTCTGATCAATCTCTTCACCCTTCCGCTACCCCTATTATCACTTTACCTATCCCTGATCTCCCATCCATCCCATCCCATCGCCTCTCACTCCTTTTCCCATCCCTCCTACCCTTTTCCCCTCTTCTTCCCCTCTACCCTCTCCCTCCCAACCCCCCTCTCCACCACTTCTTCCCCCGCCCCTCCCCTCTAGGCCCAAACGCAATGTTACTAGACCTTCCTATCTTTGTGACTACCTTTATCTGACTCTCCCTTCGTCCATCTCAACTCCCCTCTGCTCTCCACCTCCCTCAGGTACGGCTCACTGTCTCTCATCTATATTACCTTATCATCGTTTTAACTCTCAACATTTATCTTTTATTGCTTCATTATCTCAACAACATGAACCTTCCACCTACTCTGATGCCATTCGTCACGCTCATTGGAGTGATTCCATGCAAGCTGAATTACATGCTCTGGAATCCAATCATACTTGGACTCTTCAACCTCTCCCTCCAGGCAAGAAACCCATTGGTTGTAAATGAGTTTTCAAAACCAAACTTTGAGCTGATGGTTCCAACGAACGTCACAAAGCTCGACTCGACGCCAAAGGTTATACGCAGGTAGAGGGCCTCGATTATCATGACACCTTTGCCCCCGTCGCTAAACTTGTCACCTTTTGCTGTGTTCTTGCAGTTGCCGCTACTAATTATTGGACACTCCACCAGTTGGGTGTCAATTCTCCATGGCGATCTCCACGAGGAAGTTTACATGTCTCCCCCGCATGGGTGTTGTCGTAAGGGGGAGTTTCTTCTTTGTTGTTTGCACAAATCTCTCTATGGCATCAAGCAAGTGTCCAGGAACTGGTTCTCCAAATTATCTTCTGTCCTTTTGGAAGTTGGTTTTCAGCAATCCCAAGCTGATCATTCGCTCTTTATTTGCTCCAAAGGTCCATCTTTCACTCTCTTTGTTTATGTTGACGATATTCTTTTGGAAGGCAATGATCCTTCTCGCATCCACCACCTCAAGGATTTTCATAGTCAACGCTTCAAAATTAAATATCTTGGCTCCTTGCAATATTTTCTAGGCCTCGAAGTCGCTCGTTCACCCTCCGGTATTTTTCTCAACCAACGCAAATGCGCTTTGGACATTCTTCATGATAGTGGCCACCTCGGTTCTCGGCCCGCTCACATACCTAGGAACAAAATCTCAAGCTCAAAAACTTTAATGGTGATCGCCTATCCGATCCAAGCCTTTTTCATCGCCTCATCGGACGACGCATTTACCTCACTATTACTCGCCCAGATACTGTTTTCTCCGTCAATCTTCTCAGTCAATTCATGCATGCTCCGCGTCAACCCCTGGTCAAGGTTTTTGTTTCCCCACTAACAATATTATGCAGGTTTCCTCCTACTCTGACACTGGGCCAACTGTCCACTAGTTTTTTCAGCCAACTAGGCACAAGCCCTATCTCTAGGCGCACAAAAAAATAACCTACCGTCTCCCGTTATTCCGTTGAAGCTGAATACCATGCCATGCAATCTACAACTTGTGAACTTACTTGGCTTCGGACCCTCCTCCATGACCTCCAATTCCCTCAAAATCAGCCCATGCACTTCTATTGCGACAATCAAGCTGCTCTCCACATCACCAAAAATTCGATTTTCCATGAGCGCACCAAGCACATCGAAATCGACTGTCATATTTTTCGTGAGAAACTTCGCAGCGATCTTCTCAATCCTGTTCATGTTCCTGCCTCCACTCAACTCGTCTATATTGTTACGAAACCATTGGCTCGTGACTTGTTCTACACCTTATCTAGGAAATTGGGCATTACGGATCTTCATGCTCCAACTTGAGTGGGAGTATTAAATGTACAATGGCCATATTTTGAATTCCTTTGTAAATATTGTATAGGTCGTCTATAACACGATTCTTTCCTTCTTTATACTCACCTACATATGTAAATCACACACACATGTTTTCTTACCTTCGAATATTCAACGTAAAGCACATTCACCATCTTTCGTCGCCTACTGTGCAAAACGTAATAAAATGTGTAACTTTTAGTTTTTAAACATGTATTCCTACTTGATTGCCGAGAGCATGTAGGGAGAAGAAGAAGCTTAACCAATTGAAATTTTTGACAATTCTTATGGAACCTTTTGACAATTGAAATTTTCAGGTTGCAGCATCAATGCAAAAGGGGGCTGATTTTATACCCAACTATCCTAACCTTACTTCAAAGTTGAATTGCATTCTCGACAGACACTATTGTTTTGAATTAAAGAAACCCTGTTGAGTTGTTAATCGTATTCTTAATCATGTGTTTATGTTTTGGATCCGGCTAATCCAGAAACTGATGAGGTCTATGCACAGATGACCCTTCAACCTGTAAACAAACTAGGTCAACCGTTTAATTTGAGGATGGATATATAAATAATTCATGCATTTCTCTTGTAATGATGTGTTCATATATGGGGCATTGTTTGAAATATCTGTTCTACAGTATGACAAGGAAGAATTACTGGCATCTGACATGGGCCTCAACCAAAGCAGACAACTTGCTGAATTCTTCTGCAAAACTCTTACAACTAGTGTCACTAGTAATCATGGTGGATTTTATGTACCTCGTCGAGCAGCTGAGAAGATCTTTCCACCTATAGTTAGTACCAGATTTCAAGTAGATGATGGTGTCTTGTAAATTCTATATGTTTCAGTCATAACCATGTTCTTTTCATAGGATTTTTCAATGCAACCCCCAGCTCAGGAGAAAGTAGCTAGAGATTTACATGACAATTCATGCACCTTCAGGCATATTTATCGCGGTAATGGACCCTTCAAAATATTACAGCTTTCCCTTTCCCCTATATTTATGTTTGCTAATGTATGATTCATCAATGTTTTTATTAGATACATGGTTCAAACCAAGAATTTACATTAGATATTTGTATCAGTTGGACTGATGGAAACATGTATAAGTATATTAAATTGCAGGCCAACCTATGTAAACGTTAAATAGATTTTGCTGAAGTCCAACTCCATTTCTCAAGCAAAAAGAGAGTGAAAAATTGGATCTGAGAGAAACATGAACAAATATTTGCATTAGGCTAACATTATGGTGGCTAACTTTAGATCTACATTGTCAAACTTATTACGAGCATGGAGATACTCAGCAACATCCTTGTCTTTAATTTCCTTCAAGTCAGAATCAAGTGGATGGACAAGTTCTTAAACTCTTCTGTCTTTAAAAGCTGTTCAGCAAGCCTCTGGGTAAGCTCACCACATTGCTTTTGCAGCGCTATAAGTTCGCCTTGCAGCAAGGTAGTATGAGGCGGTTGTGAGCCTCCTAAGTGGTGGAGATGGCCAATCACAGGCCACGCTCCTCCAGCTTCTGGTGGAAGTGCCTTTTTATGAGCAATTTTTCTGGAATCTGGTTGATGTGCATAGCACAAAGAAGAGAAACGAAAACATTAAGGCCAAAATGGCAGCCAGAACAGTTGACGTCGGGGATGGGACGTCGGGCAAGAGCATAATTGCTTCATTCGTTCTATTGTTTATGGATAAGAAAAGGGAGTAGCTCTTTTTCAGGGGTTCCAGCCCCTGGCATAGTCCGTGCCACGGAGTCTTCCCGTCCACCACTGTCAATGCACCAGGCAGGAAACTAACAGACTGTTTCGGCATTAGCTAGAAGATGTTTGAATGGTAAAAGCCAAGCACAATCAAGAGTTGTAGATAATACAACCACAAAAAAGAAAAAGAAAAAAGAGTTGTAGATAATACATGATCGATAATTAAAGCGCGAAAATCGCCACATTGTCTCAATATGGATCGGGCTCCTCTGACCGAATTGCAGAATGCAATAGGAGAGAGGGACAAAAGGGAGTGTGTCTCGCCCGGTACCTACATTGTCAAACCTATTACGGTACCTACACTGTTCGAACAATGCGGTTTGATTTCTGTTCGAACAGTGTAGATCTCGAGCGGAACTCACTTCACTCTGTCCCTCTCTCCTATTGCCCCTGCAATTTGAGTCAATTCGGTCACCCGAATTACAGAGGACCCCCTTCGTCTCAATAGAATGTGAAAAGACTGTTTATTACTTAAATGAGGTAGGCAGTGACGACACCCAAATAATTATGCCTTATAGTCAAACAAATGTCCCCGTAGTCTTGTCGCTTTAGCACTGATATTATACACCGAGATAAGCCTAACGTTCAACTTTGTATAGCTTTATAAAAAGCCCACTCAACCTCAGCCTAGCTCGCGCGTGTAGTAGATATCCTTGCTCTCCCTTTCCGTATAAGAAACACAACTATTGCTTAGTCAGGGACCTAAGTATCCTAACATGATAGTTTGAAAGTAAAAATGTTGTGAGTTGAAAATTTCGGGTATTAGGGTTTGTGAAAAAGAAAATATATTTTATGGAATTTGATGAAAAAGTGAAGAGAAAAAATAATTAATTGAATATTATAATATTATTTTATAGTTTGATGAAGAGAGAAATTATTTGGGTAAACTCATAGTTAGCCCCATATCTTTGGGCCAAAATCAAGTTACGACCCTTATTTTCCAAACCAACATTTTGATACCCCTATGTTTTAAAGTCACTCAATCATCGCCCCCCGTTTAAATTCACCGTCAAATGAGACGGTTTTTCGTGAAATGACTAGAATGCCCTTGATAAGTGGTTGGTGATTGACCAGACTGCCCTTGCTCGACCCGACTTTTTCCTCCCCAAATATCTCCTTCAGAACTACTCCATCCGCCTTCTTTTCCTCCATCAGGCCCACATAATACCCAGCAACTACCTTCAACTCTCTCCCCACAACATCTCTTTCAGTTCTAAAATGATCCTTCTTAATCCCCACGAAGCATACAAAAACCATTATCTTCAGTTCCAGTTTTTCACAAACCAAACTAAGAAGTTTCACAAAAGGGTACAAGAGAAACTCACCGAGCTCAAAGAGCTGTCTGGAAAAAGCTCAAAGAGCTTTATGGAAAGAGAAACTCCAGCTTCGGCAGCCACAAGCATGACGAGGAAAGAGTGATGATCGGCAGCCACAAGCATGATGTAGCAACCAGCTCGTTGACCAAGTTCCATCCCAAATAGTCGACTGCCGGAAACTGGAAGTTCTCGACCTCCAGAACAACCAGTTTTACGACTTCGAGCCCTAGATCTTGCTTCCAATAAGTTTTTCGGGGACTTGGGTTTCTTGAAGTATTTTCCCATTAAGGAAAATCTCTCTCTTGCAGATAATCTCTTTACAGGGAAAATCCCTTCCACCGTTCGTTCTTTTTCGTAATCTCCAATTCTTCAACTTCTCTGGGAACCCATTTCTTCAAGGTTCACCCCCACTGATGAACCGGCTTGAATACTCAGCATCCGATGTTCCAAAACGTTACATTTTGCTTGAAAATTCAACTGATGCTCTGACTCCTTCTCCAACAGGACCATCTCACTAACATAGAAACAATAAGAAGCTAGCTGGGTGGACACTCGGATTCCTTGCTGGAGCACTGGCGGGATGTATCTCTGGGTTAGTATTTTCTTTACTGTTTAAGCTAATCTTGGCTGTGGCAAGAGGCAGAGGGAAAGAGTCGGGCCCCTTAATCTTCAGTCCTCTGATAAAAAAGGACGAGGACTTAGCTTTCTTGGAGAAGGAGGATGGGTTTGCGTAATTGGAAATCATAGGAAAAGGAGGGTGCAGAGAGGAACTGATTGCCATAAAAATGATAATTCCGCCACCGAAGGATGCAGAACAACTGACAGATGAAGATAGTAAGTTTCTAATCAGCTTCTGTTCGCAGTGGGTTTCATGTGTTTATGCCTCCTGCATCGACTTTTTCTACAGTCCAGATTGTTGAAGATTATTGGTAATATTGGTACGTAGCTTCTGGTTTGGTGATAGAGGAAGGAGAAAATTTACCTCGTGCAAGAGAAAACGGAGTTCGTGTGAGTGGGAAGAGCTGAGTTCGTGCGAGAGATGACTGAGGGCAGATTCGTCAATTTGGTGGAGTAGACGCACGTGAGACCCATTACTTTCAAATGCTATCAATCTGCGGCCCCTGTTTAAATCAGACGGAAAAATATGAAAAAAAAAACCAAAATGCCCCTCCAAGATAAAAATATTAAAAATAATTCATCAAAAAGTAAAAAAAAAATTAAATAAAATAATATTTTTTAAATAAAATTATTGAAACTCTATTTCAATAATCTATTTTTGTATTTATTTTTTATTTTTTATTTTTTTTAAAATTTAGCCTTGTAGTGACATTTCGGTCATTTTGCATGATTTTCTGTCGTACTTAATGCCCAATTTTGACGGAGGATGAAGCTTGATAGGTTTTGAAAGTTATGAGTCTCAAATTGTGGAATTGAAAACTAGAGGTAATTATTTGATTTTTATCCAAACATAGAGGGCTAACTATGACTTTACCCCTTTTTTTCTAGGCAAAGATAATATATAAAAACCGAAAAGCATACAATCAGTACAAAACTTTTTTTCTAGGCAAACATAATATATAAAAAACGAGAAGCATACAATTAGTACAAAACAGAAAATCGACCAAATGCCTGTGAAAAACCTAAAGGGATCCAAAGGCTTTACAATAACTGGACAATTGTGATGGGACCACACCCAGCCACAAGGGCCGTGAAACAACCAGAACCACAAATTGGCCACAAGGACCAGCACACAATACTAATACAAACTGGCCACAAGAGCTAGAGCACAATACAAACACAAACTGTAATAAGAACCAGGACACAACACAAATACAAACTAGCCACAAGAGCCAGAGCACAATAAAAACACAAACCAGTCACATGAACCAGGACAAAACAAAACTACTACTCAAGGTGATGACGGCTTTCATCGGAAGAGGGGCAATCTGAGCAGTGATCCGACGACTTCAGGGCGATCTCCAAGCAATGACTAGCTGCACACGGGGGAGGAGGAGAAGGGCCATTTGCAGTCGGCAAAAAACAGTGGTGGCAAGGAAAGCCACCGGGAAAAAATGGTCGGAATAGTCCACCAAACCGAGTAAGGCGACAGGGGCGAAAAAAGGGCCTCACGAACCTACTAGGGGTGGCAGGCACCGCCAGCGGTCTGAACACGGCGGGGTAGGTCTTGACCTCCAAAAAACGTGCAAAACAACCAAAGGGGAGGCAAAAAAGGTCGGGCGCATGAGATTCACGCAGACGCGTGGGTGGGTGCACGTGATGGCTCACGCGCTGGCCGAATGCCGCGCTCAAGGCCAGAGCTGGACGTCGGGAGGAAAGGGATCCCACCAAGGGAGCCGTGCACACCGAAGACCACCGGAGATGTCGGGATCTAACCTCCAAAGAGCCCAAAAATAGAACGAAAAAGCAAAGAAAAGGGAAATTTCAGCCAATAGGATCATAGTTGGAAGGGAGGAGAGGGAGGGGAGGAGCTCCACCCCAACCCAGAGCAGAGGCGAGGAGAGTTGTTTCAGGCCAGGGGGATGGGGTTCTAGAAAGAGGGCAGAGTCTCTCTAGAACAAAGCGATTTTGGTTATATGGTACGTAGCCTTGGATGTATGTAATAGAGCACAATATAACTGTGATTTCAAAAAATATTCTTAAGTTTTGGAACCTTTGAGTTATTACCTACTTGCTTGCTGAGGTATCGAGTGATGATATTCCAACCTTGAAGTGCCTGGAGTTTCATGTATATATAGTTTGCCATATGTTTAGGGTTCTTCTTAATTATGAGGGACTATAAACTACAACAGATAAACTTCCCATAAGTAATGATCCCTTTTTTTTCTCTAAGCAACGAACTTCCATTCTATAGAAAGGAACCATATAGAGTCTTAAGGAGGTATAAAACGTAGGAGGTGGCTCAGTAAAACAGAAGGAAAAATAGAGTATGGAATGAGCCCAAAAAACCTTCTAAGAAGCCTTCCACTTAGCCAAGCAATCAGGAGCAAAATTAGTTTGGCGTGAAACTTTGACAAAACTGCATGATAGGTTAAGGGCCATCATCTCAAGGATGACTTCAATAGTAGCACCAGGCAGGGGCGGAACCAAGCCATGGCGGCCGCCATGGTTGGCTTCGCCCAAAATAAATTTTTACATGTGTTTTTTTTTAAATAGGTTGGTTTGGGCCCGCCATGGTTGAGCCTAGCGCCCTGGCCAAATAAATCTTCCTCCATTCTGAATAAATAAGTTGTCCAGTCCGAACTAGACTTTTAATTTTTGAGCCTAAACCCATAGACATTACACAACCCGACAACCAAATTTTTTTTTAAAACAACACGTTGTTTTAACCTTCTATAATTTTATGCATGCCTCTCATATTTTCTTTCACAAACACACAACAGCGGCATACTAGTACCTGTGCCTCTCTCTCTCTCTCTCAAATTTTCAGTTTTCTCCGCCATTAGACTAGCAACACAAGACTGCCAACAGCTACAGCCGTCGCGCCGCACCGCTCAGGTATGGCTTTCAGCCTTTCCTTTCTTTCTTCTCACTTGTCTAGTGATCTTTCTCACTTCTCTAAATCTGATTCTCTCTATCCCTGAGGCTTCACTTTTCATATTTTCTCCGCCCCGTCGTGTAGCCACTGTCGTCTGTCGCGCCACAGACCTTTTGGCTCTTGTCCACTTCACATTTTTTTAATTAATTTATACTTATATTTTGAAATTGTTCACTTTATGATTATCTCGTCTTGTGAAATTAATTTGTATGAATGTATGATTGAGATTTGAGAAGTTGAGATTGAGAATTTGTAGTTATCTTTAATTATGTTTTGATTCCAAATTAGGGCAAGTTAGGCAAAATTAATTATATATAAAATAGAAATATTGTATTTTAAATTTTCACTAGCATCTTTCTTTTGTCAATGTCTAGGAATAGTTGCAGGTTCTCTATTTAATTTTAAATGGTTTGGTATACTTGATTGATTTAACTATATATCTTAGACAGTTAATAATTTGGGAGAAATTATTTGATTATTAGGTAAGAACTGATTCCATTTGAAACTATAGAGAACGAAGCCGTTTTGCAACATTTTCAAAAGATGCAGAAACACATGATCTAATTGTCATCTCTCAGTCGTAGTACATAGTATAATATGTGTATTTTAATATTTTTAATATTTTTAATTTTTTAATTTTTTATATTGTAATTTTAAGACACTTTTTAACATTACTTATGAAAAAAAATTTCAATCATTTCCTTTTAAAAATTTGTCATGGTTAATTTCTAATTCTGATTCCGCCACTACGCCACCAAGTGCACATTGTCCTTATCTCTAAGAGAGAGAATCCTACTCTTGCGTCTCATTATAGACCCATCAGCCTTTGCAATGTTATTTATAAGATCATATCCAAAATCCTTGCAACACGCCTCAAGCCTCTCCTTCAAAAGCTCATCTCACCTATGCAAACCGGTTTTGTCTCAAACCGCCTTATTCAAGAAAATTCTATCCTGGCCCATGAACTCATCCACAAAGTGAAGCATAAGAAAGGGAAGGCTGGATACATGGCTTTGAAGATTGATATGGACAAAGCTTATGATCGAATAGAGTGGGAGTTCCTCTTTGAGGTCTTGCGTAGCTTTGATTTTTCTTGTGCTTGGATCCAATTGATAAGGCAATGTGTTTCTACCGTCTCCTTTTCCATTTTATTAAATGGCAGCCCCTTTGATTTTTTCTCTCCTCATAGGGTCTCCGACAAGGTGACCTGATTTCACCATTCTTGTTTATCTTGTGTTCAGAGGTGTTATCTTGACTCTTGTTAAGAGCTTAATATCAACGTCACCTCTCTGGCATTAAGTTATGTAGACGAGCCCCTCCTATTAGCCACTTGTTGTTCGCAGATGACATTATGATTTTTAGTAAGGCCCACCTGGAAGATGCAACAGTCATTAAGGACTGTCTACAACTATATTCATCTTGATCTGGACAACTTCTGAGCAACAACAAGTCAGCCGTCTTTTTTAGTCGGAACACTGGCCAACATCAACTCTCTACTGTTTGCCAACTCTCTACTGTCTGCCAAATGCTGGAGATGAAGCATTCTGAGCTGAAGGGCAAATATCTGGGTCTGCCACTCTGTATACCTCGGTCCAGAAAGGCCGCTTTTAAAGAAGTTCAAGAACGAGTCCTCAAAAAATTGGAAAGTTGGAAAGCATGTCACAAGCTGGAAGGTTAACTCTCCTCAAATCAGTAGCTGCCTCTATGCCTTCCTATGCAATGTCAACTTTTATGCTACCCAAGAGCTGGAAGGTGAGTTGGACAAGCATTTCAAAAACTTCTTCTGGGTTTCACAGGAGATAAACGTCATTTTACACCCATGGCTTGGTCAACTATCTGTCGGCCTAAGGAGGTTGGAGGTTTGGGGTTACGCAGGATGCATGATGTCAACCGAGCTCTTATTACTAAGTTGGGTTGGTTTGTGTATAGCCGACCCCAAACTCCTTGGGTTCAAGCTCTTACTGCAAAATACTTGGAAAACACTTCCCTTTTGACCTGTGGAAAAAAGCATCAAAGCTATCCTTTCGAAGGGTATGATATTCTCGGTTAAACGAGGCAGTCAACTGAGTATGTGGTATGAGCCGTGGATCCCTGATATGCCATTTTTTCTTCCACAACCGAAAGTTCCAAATCTTCCGTTGTCTTCTTCTGATACAAAGGTGGGGGATTTAATTGATGAATCTGAAAATCAATGGAAGCGGCAGGAGTTGGAGCATTTCTTCACTCCTGCTAGTGTTGCAAACATTCTAAGCATTCCAATAGATACCACCCTGCCTACTGACACGTTGATTTGGAAAAAGGAGAATACTGGCGTCTTTTCCGTCAAGTCAGCTTATTATACTGACCAAGAGGCCAGATTCCAGCAAAGTGCTGGGGACTTGGGTTTTAACTGGGACAAACTTTGGAAGACAAAAATTCAGGCAAGGCTCAAGCTCTTATTGTGGAAATTTGTTAGCAAAGCCCTTCCTGTCAAATCTAAGCTCAGCTTTCTCTCGGAACAAGTGAATGAAGAGTTTTTCAGATGCCCTCTATGTAACTCAGAGGAGGAAACAGAAGCACATCTTGCTTTCCACTGCAAGTATGCGAAGATCCTTTGGAGAGAAGCACGTTGGCCTATACTCACTGACAGTTTTCGGGACTTGGATATAAAAATTAGCTTCTCTGCCCTGCTGAATCCCAGAACCGTTCTCTCTTTGAGCAACGTTGATGAGAGGGTGTTTATTTTACAGACTGCGATTATTGTGGATGTCATGTGGTTTGCCCAAAATCAATCAGTTCACTCTGGGTTACAACATAATCCCGCTTATATGGTTCTCACTATGAAGAGAAGATTTTCGGAGCACTGTGCTGCTTGGAGTAATCATGATCAAGCGGAACACCTGTGCTGGCAGCCCCCCTGGGATGGAGTCTTGAAGCTTAACTGTGATGCTGCAGTTAGAGGGAATATGATTTATTTGGCAACCTTGGCTAGAGATCACTGTGGACGTTTCACATGTGCTCGCAGTGATTATGCTTTAACCTCCAATGCTTTGGAGGCAGAGTTGAGAGCAATCCTTTTGGCTTGTCAAACTGCAGCAGCTATCCAAGGTCAACGGGTGATTATAGAAAGTGACTCTTTGATCTCTTGTAAAATCGTGAATGAGGCTGATTTTCTAGTGGAAGGCCCTCTGGTGGCAACTGCAAATCAGCTTCAAGAGATGTTGCGAAGAAATCAAGATTGGTGTGTGCAATGGGCCCCTAGAAGACAAAATACTGCAGCTCATCATCTTGCAGATTGGGTTGCTAAAGCTTTCGTTTTTGATTTTCTGGATGTAGCTTCTCTGCCTTTGCGGATCTTATCAGCTGACGATCCTATGGATCCTCATTGATGCTTGCATTCCGCTCTGGTTTTTTATTGTATTTTTCTGCGTTTTCTAGTCTAATGAAGTTTTTGCTTAGAAAAAAAAAAAGAAAAAAAAGTGCACGGGACTAGCAAACATAATTATGCATATATGATGATCCCTTAGTTTGATGACACGCCAGGAGTTCCATTGTTTTTATTTTTTTCTGAATTCAAGAGTTCCATTCAATAAATGATGATCCCTTAGTTTTAGCAAACATTGACCATCTAGCTAGAATAGCAGGCATATATATTGTAGTTGTCGTGACTAGTACTATTATCTTTATTAGTTAACATCAAGTCAAATTATGCATATGCTTGAATTGGAAGGCGGGGTGTAAGGTGAACTTCGAGCGGTGTGGCTTTTAGGTTGGTAAGTCCCACTTTCTCAGTCATGTCCACTGGTTCATCCGACGAGGTGGTAATGTCAAAGGCGTGCAATAAGGTAGCCAGTGTGAGGTGCATAACTCGTTGCGCAAACGAGATTCCGGGGCACATTCTTCTACCACTTCCAAATGGTATCAGTTCGAAATGCTGGCCCCGAACATCAACATCCATGTGGGTTGTAAGGAATCTTTCAGGCCGGAATTCGTCTGGATCCTCCCATACATGTGGATCTCGATGAAGCTTTGACAGATTAACGAGAAGCCGCGTGCCTGCTGGGATGTAGTAGCCAGCCAAAGTGCAATCCTCAATGGACTCGTGCGGCACGGATAAAGGCCCGGCAGGATATAAACGCATTGTTTCTTTGAGGACAGCTTGGAGATAGACGAGGTTTTTAATGTCCGATTCTCTCACTTGCCTCTCCTTCCCAACATGGAGGTCCAATTCTTCTTGCGCTTTCTTTAGGGTCTTTGGGTTGTTAAGAAGTAGACAGAGAGCCCATGTCAATGTCACTGTTGTCGTATCTGTACTTGCTACGATGAGTGCCTGCAAAAGCGAACATGAGAAATAGAATTCGACGGTAAGTTAAAAATGTTTCGGAAGCAAAACGCTGTTACCAAATCTAAAGTCCATGATCTATCGTGTAAAGGCAGTATTTTGAATAATTGACCGCTTGCTTCTGAATGAACAACTGGATGTTCGGGTAAGTTACTTCGTCGAATGCCACGGAAAAGGAAACACTTTCTTCAAAACATTTTCAAAAAATTGGACGCACTATCTCGAAAATCCACCTCTTCTTTCTCTAAGGAATCAAAGTACTTACCATTATAAAATCAAGATCAGCACACTCCAGCAAGAAAATGACAAAAATAGAATGAAGGCACAAGAATTTGTTATCTGAATTCCATTTTGTGTACTATATATCTCCAGAAGTTGGACAAGACTGATAATAACAATGGATCAGTATCTAGGACAGACTTTGACTTATGTTATCTTCTATGATCTATGTAAGGGTTTATGATTACTAACTTACTCAGAAAAGTAAAAGGCAACAGATCGATGAGGATCATGACTAATTGATAATCTCGATAATAAATCAACTATTCGTGAACTTCTTAGCAAAATATTAATTGTGTGTAGAAGCTGTTTGTAGGATTTTGAAAGCTTACCAGACATGTAGCTTTAGTGATTGTATCAGCATCATAACTCGAAATCTCGTCATCCACAGTTCGATTTGACAGCATCACGTCCATAAAGTCGGAGTGTACCTTTACATCTCCGGAAATGTTCCTTTGTTTATGTTCTTGCAGCCATCCTCCGACCACCTGATCCAATTCATTGGCGATTTTCTTCATGGTTCTCTCGTATCCTCCCAAATCCAACCACCTTAGATACGGAAGTGCATCTGACACCACAAATGCACCAATCAAATCAAAGAACTCTCTGAACGCCTGTCGATACCGATCATTTGCTTCATTCTCCTCCTCGCTTACATTCCTAACAAATCGCTTTCCCACAACCAGCCTAAGAACCACGTTTAACGTTATGTCGCCAAACCATCTCCTCATCTCCGCTGACACCTGGTTGTTCTTGACCGACAGATGGTATATCTCTTTTATGAATGTACTTATTTCGGACTCCCAAACGTGTTTGAACATCTCAAGGCGATGGTTGGAGAGGACCTCGAGAGTGACGATTTTGCGCACTTGGCGCCAGTAGGAACCGTATGGACTCAATCCGAACATGGCATAATTATACGCCATCACTTCTACTCCTAAAGCTTTCGGACGGTTAGCGAAAGCTTTGTCGTTGGTGGTGAAACACTCTTTGGCTATCTCCCAACTGCTTACAACCACAGTACGATGCACGCCCAACCAGATAGTGAAAAGTGGTCCATACTTATCGGCCATATTACCCAAAGTAGTGTGGGGCGATTGTGACCCTGCTAAGTGGTGGAGGTGGCCAATCACGGGCCACGCTCCTCCTGCTTCTGGTGGAGGTGCCTTCTGAGGAGCAGATTTTTGTACTCTTCTTGATATCCATAGCAGAAAGAACGGAAACAGAAACAAGGCCAAAATGGCGGCCTTTACAGTTACCGGAGATGCGACGTCAGGCAAGAGCATAATGGCTTCTTGTATTGTTTCTGAATTTGATAGAAGGGATTATTCCCTTTCCAGCCCCTTTTATCGGCCGTGCCGCCGTGGTCAACAAACGTGTCAGACTGTCAGTTCCTGGTGTTCTCATCCACCGTTGCCGACACGTTTTGTTCTTCTGAATATGCCAAAAACCACGTAGTCTTCCCATTCACCAGTCCACACTGACTTCGTTACATCTTTACCTAAACCATATTTTGTTTTCAAATCCCGAATATTCCAAAAAGGAAAATGACAAGGGTAGCTGAGACTGTAAACCAACATCATTAATATTCTTTATCTTTATAAACAAATCAGCAATCTTTGACGAACACCCAGGCCAATCAGGGAACGAAAAGGATACTACTACGGCATTAGCCGGTAGAAGTTTGAATAGTAAAAGCCAAGAACAAATATTGACTTAAAGATAATGCAGGAGAATTTACAATGGTTTTTTTCGCTAATATTAACCGCATTTAAATCAATATGTCTGACTGATTAACACATTGACAAACTTTAGGAAAAAATACATATTTATCTCTCGATCAAAATATAATTATCTAAACTTTACATTATATGTCATTAATTTGAACGAAAATTATTATTTTAATTTAATAAAATGACGATTTTACTTTCATGCAAAATATAATAATAAAAAATTATGATTATATAATCATCATTTTATTGAACGAAAATAAAATTTTTTTGTCTAAATTAATAGACGAATGCAAATTGTAAAAAGATATATAGTAATTGAGAGACTAAATGTAACCACATCAAACATTTAGAATGTAAAATTGCCCCAAAAAACAAAAGCTGTATCCGAATTGTAGGCCATGCACCTACCGGAATAGCCGAGCGCTGGGAACTTACCTGAAAGATAGTAGGAATTAGGACAGAACTACGACAATTATTATTCCACCTGTGGCATAGCTTAAGTTAGTAACGTGGTCCGAAGTCCATTTTAGCGAATCAGATAATGGAAACGTTCGGCGGATATCTAACGTTCAACTGTGGAAAGCTTTATAATAAACATGATATTATAAGCACTCGGCTCTAAAATAAATTCAATGGATGATAACAGGCCACATTATTTAACGAGGGAAGAGAAAATTAATCCAAACAAACTATTATTTCTGTCACGACTTTTTCACGTCTCATCATCTCTTAACACACCTCTCACGTTCTATTATTTTCCCCGAATCCCTCTTAATTCCCCCTTGAATCTCTAAACAATATTTTGCACATGAATTTGCGATCCCATTTGGTAACAAATATTAAATTTGCAAAGAGAACTAATTCTCGCTGACCGAGGTAGAAGCTGGCTTACACATGAAACATTATAAGTTGTTTTTTATTAAATTATTATTTTTTTAATTTAAAAATTATAAAATATTTATTTAAATTATCTATTTTTATTTTTTTTATTAATTTCAATACATTAAATTTTAACTTTTCAAAATTTTAGTAATCAACTCCCTTCCACTTTCATCGCGAAGTCCAGTCGAGAATATGCCCAGTAGTCTACACTACCTATCAATGTGATTGACATACACTCCAATAGAGCTCTCTGTGGCAAAAAAATAAACATGTCGTGTTCTGACGCCAACATCACCTCCCGTCGGAATTGTTTCTTTTCAATTCTGATCGAGGTGGACCGAATCTTTTTCCGCGTGGGCAATGTTTTTGACGGTCGTTGATTGACAGCTACATCTAATAATATGAATTCGTTGGATTGTCCGTCTGTCCTATGCCACTTGTTATTTTTTTCTTTTTCTATTCAAAAGTGAATTAAAAAAAGAAAAACCTGTTGTTTTTGGATTCCCAACCTTGGATTGTCCGTCCGTCCGTCCTTTGAAGTTCGAATTTGTAAAAACCTTTCTTTTTTTTTTTTAGGCAAATTGAATAAGCAGGACTTAGCCCGAGAGTAGTGGAATTCGACCTCCGCATCTTTCCCTCCCACAACCAGGAGGTGCATAGACTTGGGTTTTAAGTCATAATAAAAGAAAAAAAACAATAAAATTTATTAGGAATTGTTGAAAAAATTTAATAGAGAAGTATAATTTTATAGAAATTAGTAAAAAAATGAAAAGATAGATAATTTAAATAAATGATTTGATGGAAAAATAGATTATTTTAAATTATTTTATTTGATAATTTTTTTTAATTAGTTGTGTTTGCAAACTAAAATTTTAGAATTGAAAAAAATTATGGGTGCTTTTAGTCTAACTATGGAGTAGTTGGTGGTTAGCATACTAAATAAATGATTTTTTCTATTGAATTGTAGAGAGAGAATCTTGGATAGAGGGACATACTAGGGGTCGGAGGTCCAGCAATTTTCAAGTGTAAAATCTCGAGTATCCTGCAAAAATTGAAACCATCAAAAATCTAAATAATGAGATTGAGAGAGACTTGAGAGTCAAGGGGGATATACACTAGAATTTTCAGTTTCAAGTACTACAAAAATAGTATGGACAACAATAACTGAGAAGTATTGCATTATAATTCTTATAATAGTATGGAGAATTTGTTGTTAACTATAAATTGCTCAAATTGTTCAATAAATTGTCAGTGTCCTATAGGCTACCAGGGGATTTACCATCGTTAGTATTCAACTGCAAAGACATTAAATAGGTTTGATCAAAGCACTAGTTGCCTCACAATGTTTAGTTAAGATGAAAATATCAAATTGTCAAATCTTCCACTCCAAAGAAAATATACTTTAAAAACTAAAAGAAAGAAGTAATAAAGAGACATCATGTATAACTAAGATACACGTATACTCATTTCTAGGAAAAACAAACTCAAAAGACTTGATTTCTCTAGCACCAGGTGGTCCAGGTCCACGTAGAAGGAGGTCCACATTTGCCAAGTAAAAACCATTTGACGATTTCTCCAGCACCTTTAACCGGCCAAGGCTACTGGAAGTAGAGACAATCAATACAGACTTAAAACCAGGGTTGGCCTGGGCCTATCGGGATCGGGCTCCCATAGGCCCATACCAACTTATAATTAAAAAAAATTACATATAATAATTATTTTCGGCCGGTCCAATGGGGGCGGCCGCCCAGGGCCGCAACCCCTAGATCCGTCTCTGGTCAAGACAAGAGATTTAATGACGAAGTGGAAAACCTTATCAAAGGAAAAACCACTCTAGGCTAGCATCCACCAAAAATATACTAGAAGATAAACTTTACACCGATGAGTAAGACACGGGCAACAACCAGTTGCTTGACTCTGAAAATTCCAAAGTAATAATCTAGATAATCCAACCTAGACCCGCTCCTTTGCGGTTAACCCTCAGTCTTCTGAGGTTCTTCTTGTAAATCTCTTCAACATCGGTCACTCTGGCTGTCAATCTTCTTAAGCTTTCTGAAGGTTTCTCACAGAATGTTGATTTCAAAGGTGATTGAGGTGATTGATGTAGGAAAGAGAAAATATGAACACTTTAGATGCAAAGGTCCCAAAGAATATTTATATCAAGCATAAAACGCCGAGGAAAGAAGAAAATAACTTAGGTAAAACTCTTGGACGAATGTCTCACGGTTTAATTAGAAAAAGACACCAAAATTTGAAATTAGAGATTTTTGCTTGAGCGAAGCTAGGGCGAAATACACAGAATGAAAACGTGTCAATTTCGCTCAAGCCAAGCTAGGTCGAAGCTGAAGCGAAACACACTGTAAAGAATATTGTCAATTTCGCTCGAGCCAAGCTAAGGCGAAGCTCAAGCGAAGATCCTATTCCGGAGATACACTTGAGAAACTTTAGGAACAGATCAAACTTCACTAATTTGAACTTCTCTTTCAAAATTTGAACGTCCTTCATCTTTATCTTCTTGATTCAAACGCTTTGCACTCCTAATCTTTATGATTCAATTGTTTTTTAATCCTAATCCTTTTAAGAGACATCTTGAACACTTAAACACACCCTTATCTAAATAATTCAAATTACAACTCAAATTTGAAACAAAATTTGTCAATAACATTAATACATTATATAATCAGGTAAGAGATAAACACAGTAGATAATGAATACACATTATATATTGTTCATATTGTCTGAACCATTACACAGACAACAACATTAAATATTATAAAATATATATATTGGGTCTATCACTTTTCAAATTATATCATACAATTTGTCTAAAAAGATTATAAAGGATTCTAGTACATACAGCTACAAAGAAGATAATATGTGTTAATCTTGTCCGATCTCTATTATGAAGGGCCCTCACATCAAAAATTCTATGCACCTACTTAGATATAGCTGTCTTTACCTCTTAGTTAACAATTGGGACTGAATCCTCATCACCAACTTACCTTAATTGTATTAGGCCTGCACAGAACCGGACCGCAGACCAGATCACATCGGACCGGAATGCAAAACTTGACCGAACCGGATTAGTGGTCTTAGTGGTCCAAATCCGGTCCGGTCCATTCTATGCCTTTTGAGATCCGGTTCGGACCAGATCAGACCAGATTTATTAATTTAAATAATAAATATATTTTTTGATACAAACTTTAAACTTAAAAAATAAAATCCCTAAGTCAAAACTATGCGTTTTGTCGCCCTCCCTAATCCCTTGAGTCCTTTCCGGCCTTCCCCCTTTGAAATTAAGTCCTCCTTTTCCTTTGGTTTACAAAATTTAGGAAAAAAATAAAAACTTTAAAAAAAGAAACCTGTATGGACCACTTAAGTGGTCCAAACCGGACCGGACCACTTATAAATGGTCCGTTCGGTACTTCATTTTAGGCATAACAGAAAATCTTGTCCGACCGGATTCCGGTATAAAAATTGGACCGAATTTCCGGTTGTGCAGCCCTAAATTGTATGGTAATATTTAGAAAGATATATAACAACAATCTTTGAATGCTGCAGGGCATACAGTGTTTGACGTTTAATAATTGCAACATTAAATATTGCACAACTCACATGATATTTCTATCACTTTCTAAATCGCATGTGAAATTTTATGACAGAATTAAAGAGGACTACGATCCTTAACAATGGTATTTGACTATATCGGTTGTCAGATTTTTGCATAACAAGGCAAGTGAGAGTATCATACGGCACTAGCACCCAATATTGACTGGATTGATGCTCTCCTCCTAGAATATTTCATCTGATTTGTCTAAGAAATTAAGTGGTTGATCATAGAGTTAACAAGATTATGATATACCATTCATGTTAATTTCAGAACACCTTTTATTTTTGACAGGTACTTTAGTCTCATTTTGGAGACAAATTAACTTACAACAAACCTTAACAATCTCAATCAGGTAAGCAACAACGTACGGTAATTCAGTAAACAATAAAGGGATCAACCAAAAACACATACAATATTTCAGTGGTTCTCTCAAGGGATCAGATCTACCCTTCACGGGCTATAGTATTCTAGGACAAGGGGAGTATGTATATACGACGTCTCTTGTGAGCAGCTCGTATCGTTAAGTACTCCTCTCATGGAAATAAGTGATTTATTCACATGCAAATTGTATAAACCAAATAAATCTACGGAATCTATAGGGGAAGTCTTTTTACCATATTACCCAACACCAATACCAAATTATAATGAAAAATTTGCCTCACACAAACCCCTAACCTGTGCAGTGGAGAAGCAACCTAGCGAGGCTGGGGAGGGGTTCCCCTGTTTTTCCTTTGTTTTCTTTGCTTTTTGTTTTTTTTTTCCGGGTATGTAATTACGTTAAGTGAGTATAATAGACAATCAAGAAATATACGCGTTGGCTCAATTTTATATAGCTAAGATCAAGTTTATCAACAAAACTGACCCATTTTGATTTAATTAAGTTTGTTATATTTATTTTGATTTAATGCAATAGGCACCTTAAAATACCTATTGCATTTTAATTGGGTTTTTGACCCAGTTTTGACGTTAAATGGAATGTTTTCCGTCACAAGTGACATCCAGCCCACGCGAAAAGACCAGATTGCCCCTTCTCTTCCTCCTCTGCACCTTCGCCTTCGACATCTTCTCCCTCTTCAACCGCAACGCTAAAAAGGAGCTTATCACTCTCCTGTTGTCTGAATGAATAAAAGGAGGAATGAAACAAGTGCTATTCTTCCTTCTTTAGCTGTGGAAGGAACAAGCAATCGGTATTCCACAAATAAACTAAGCGTAACATAGTATTTCATATAGGAACAATCCTTCTATACTTGATGACAGATAACCGGACCATATGTGTTAGGTAAAAAGAAATTTCATGCAACCTTCACGCAATACAAAAGTCAAGAAGAGCTAGGAAGGGCACCATATTGAAAAAGGACAGAAAATTGTAAAAAACAAAATTTTGCACCCTCATTTATGTGATAACAACATAGCTAGATAAAAGGAACACAGGATGAATGTTTGTCATAAACTCATATTGTGCAAATCCAGACTCCATCTGTCATACTAATACTGAAACTGGAAATCATATCTACTACTGCACTGTGGCATCCCCTCTAAATATGAGTTGTTCATTCATTTGACTCTCACGGCTACTTACAAACTAAAATAGGCACTGCCAATGCTATCTTCCCAACATCCTCATCAGCTTGCATTATCTTTTTAATCTGGGCCTATCACATTAACACTTTCCATCAGTAAACAAGATTCCAAATAAATCACAATGACAAGAATAACAACACATACATGAAAACAATTCGCCAATGCAACCAGTATGCACTATAGACCTATGGGATATGAAATTTCCTACACAAACAAGACACCTAAAACAATAATTAGAAGATCCAGCACATCCTTCTCACCTCATTCCCACAACCATCCTCCTCCCAAATCAATCCCAAAAAGGGAAGACCCAACTCATGGAACCTTAACTCAATTTCTCTACTAATGAAGACCGGGAGAAAGAAATTGACCCAAAACCTAGAACAAGACAAGTCGGCACTACAAAAAAATCGTCTTTTAATAGCAGTTTTTTTAAAGGCTGTCGCGAAAAACGCCGCTGGAAGTCACCTATAACGACGCTTTTTCTGACCGCCGTTAAAAAATCGCTGCCAAATTTCTTTCGACTTTTAACAGCGGTCAGCAAAAGCGCCGCTATAGATGACTTTCAGAGGTGTTTTTCGCGACCGCCGTTAAAAGACATCGTTGACTTTTAACAGCGATCTTTTTAACGGCGGACAGCAAAAGCGCCGCTATAGGTGACTTTTAACGGCGTTTTTCACGACCGCCGTTAAAAAGACCGTCGTTAAACGTTTTTAACAGCGGTCAGCAAAAGCGCTGCTATAGGTGACTTTCAGCGGCGTTTTTCGCGACCGACGCTAAAAAGACCGCTGTTAAAAGTCAAAGGAGTTTTGGCAGCGGTTTTTTAGTGGCGTTTTAAAAAAGCGCTGGAGTTTCCCAACTTATAGTAGCAGTTTTTTAGCAGCGTTTTTAAAAACGCTGGTGTTTCTCGGCTTATAGCAGCAATTTTTTAGAAAAAAACGTTGGCGTTTCTTTAGATTTTCAACAACGGTTTTTTAGCGACGATTTAAAAAAGCGCTGGCGTTTCCCAACTTATAGCAGCGGTTTTGTAGCAACGTTTTTAAAAAATGCTGGTATAAGCCGAAAGACCTACTATACCTGCATTTTTTAGCCAGTGTTTTTTTAGGCTAAAAGTCTGTGTTAGCATTTTTTTGTATGTGGCGACATTTTTAAAATACCACTATTTTTTTTTAGTTGTCATACATGTTTATATGTACGCTCGTGGTTTATAGAATAAGATAACATCTTTAGAAAAGTTTGCAAATAATTTGTTATTATCAAATTAAATGACCAAAGTTATCATGTAACCTTAGAACTAACACTAAGTGCTATAACCATCAAGTTATGGTAATGATCATATAGTAACTTGCCATATAATTACTACTAAGTACTGAGATTTTCTAAATTCTAAGTATAAAATTCAAAGTAATATTAGTTCTAAGTCATTTTACGTACTAAGTATTAGGCTATATACAAAGCATTATACTTTTAAGACTAATATTAGACTAATTATTTATTTCCAAAAAAAGATATTGTGAATTTAACTTATACAGTAAAAGTACTTGTAATGTATTATAAAATATAAAAAATCATACAAAATATAATTTACTAAAAATATATAAATACAAAATATAAAATTATTATTAAAAAATACTATAAAAAAAAAATTTTAAGTGAAACGTTGCCGTTCCCCCACCTCCGCCTCCTCCTCTCTTAAAAACTCCATCGCGCGCCCTAAAACGTGAAAATTCCCTCCCCGTGCGTGCCCTAATTCGCGAAATTCAACCCACCCCCTTCCCCCCCGCACAGCCCTCGCCCCCTGGTCAGAAGAATACACCAAGCGAAACTACGCCAACAATGTCTCCGAGGACATCACCGTCGTCAACTCCATCACTGCCCAATGAAGGTCGCTTCCATTTTTTGTAAACAAATGTTTGTTGGTCAAGATCTTCTTCTGTTTGTTAAAGATTATTGTACAGGGAGGTTCAACTGCCCTTTCCTCATCTGTTCGTCCATCTGGTGCTTTAATGTTTTGTAGGCTTTACACGAGACTGCAAAGGATGAAAGTTGATAAAATCACCCAAAGCGCTGGTACGAGTTCCCGGCTTTCGAGTATGGCTTCTCGGTCGAGAATCCCAACTATGTTTGTGAGATTAATTAGCTTATACAATTAAAGTGCATAACTTAATATCTGATCATAGTTGTTATGGTAATTTATATTTTTAAATTATAAATATTATATATTATTACTATGAACTTGTTTTAATTAAAATTATTACACTAATTATAAAAAAATATTAAATAATATACTATGTATTTAATACTATGTATAAAGATTTTCAAATACTATTTTAATTTACAATTGCTTTTAATTTACTAAAAATACAGAACTACAAAATATAAAATTGATCCATGGAGGTGAAGCAACACTGTTAGATAAGCCATCTCACACTGCTATAAAGAAGCCATCTCACAATGCTATATTATGACACTAGTTTATTTTTAATTAAAGTTATAGACAACAATTGGGAAACTTAGAAAAAAATAAAAATAACAACAAGATGTATAAATTTTCATTGAGCGCCAAAGCTTTTCACTCCAATCAAAAACCCGTCTTTTATTTTGTTGATTCATCATCTATTTTCTTGTCATCTTTCTCGAAGGAAAACGTTTTCCTCGCGCCATCTACGACTTCTTCTCCTGGCTCTTCCGTTGATTCCCGGCTGGTAGCCCTCCGCTAGCGGTTTTGGCGGCGGCCAAGCTTTCCGGTCTTGCTCTGCCTCTCACGGTAAGGACTTTCACCTTTCCTCTTTTATGGTATTCTTTATTTTCTCTTCAGATAAGCGAAATCCAAGCAGAAGAGCAATAGGGATGGATGTTACAACTACCTCTCAATCCTATATCTGTTTTGATATTATTGGTTTTGAATTTTGGTTTCCTTTTTGATTCTACTCTGTCTCTCTTTCGGTTTCTCTCACTCTATTCTTTTGTTTGTTTTTTTTTTTCATTTATTGTTGTGTTTCGGCTTTGTTTTATTGCAAGGGACGAAGTGGGTTTTCTTAGTTGCTACTCTGGTCAATTTGCCTTGAAAGCTAGTACCCCATTTGGGTAGAAGCTCCAATGGAACTGGGTCAAGCTCAAAATCCCGAGGCTAGAGGCGATGAGAGGAAAGTTGGTCTGAATGGAAGCCCGAGTGGAATTGTGTGGGCTCAGAGAGAATCCTGGTTTTGGTTAGTATTTTCACGAACTTGTCGATGTGTTTTGGTGTGGGGAACTTTACTTACTGTTTCGGTTGAAATGGTGGTATAAATAACATGGCATGAAATTCTGGAATGTAGGTTTTCCTACATTGACCATTAGTATCGAGTTCTTCTTTCTTTTCCTGAATTTTGGTTAGTTGTTGAGAAGTTTGGCTCTTACTTCTCATCTCGATGATGTTTGGAGAGTGAAGAAAATATGTGTCTTGTGTTAAAGGTTTATGTCTCCTTTAATTTGTATGCACAGACAGAGGAAGTTGGAGGGTACATATAGCCAGGCCAAAAAAATAATGCAATTAGAAAACAGAAAAAATAAAGATCTCCAAACTGAAAAATATATATAGAGTACACTTATAATAAGTTTGATAATCAGTGAAGTCAATTTTATAATAGCTGGACCCATTATTTCATTGGCGCCTTCACTTTCCTTGGTTTTGGCCTGACAACTTTAGCTGGGCAATTGAAACATTTAGAATGGCACAAAAGAAAAGGAAAATTAAGAGAAGAAGCTGGTTGGGTTGGGTACTTTACCTTCCCTGGTTGCCTTATATTACAGTATGCTTTTAGAAAGATAAATGTGCCCTCTCTTGCAGTGCACATTTATTGGAAGAAGGTTTTATTCTTTTGTTTTTGTCTTCCTTTCTTCTGTTATAATCCATGCCAAAGAAATAGATCCTGGTCATTTGAACCCTTATTCTGATAATGTTTTTTTTCTTGCAGTGCAAATCGTGGGGACTGAAAAATCTAATTTAGACCCTAACAACACTTAGAGACGGAAAATATGTGTTTTTCCTCTAGTAAACAAATCAATAACAATTTTAAAACATGTTCTAAAATTGTTCAGCCTAGATATGCATAATAATCAACTCAGTCAACAAATAGGCAGCGGAAAATTAAATAAACTTCAATCACACAAAGAGACACGAATTTGGTGACGAAGTGGAAAACCTTTGAAATACCATTCAAAGGAAAAATCACTCCGGGCTAGCAGCCACCTAGAATCCACTAAGAAGAAAACCTTACAAACAGTGATTCAGACACAGGCAACCCCTGTTGCTTGACTCTGACAACCATGATGTAATAATCTAAGCCTCCCTGCTTAGACCCGCTCCGTGCGGCATTCCCCTCAAACTTTCGAGGATCTTCTTATGGATTCTTCACCGAACACTCTTGTTCTTCAACACCCCTTCAACACCATGAAGGTTACAAAGGTATTTGATCAAATAATCGAGAGAAACTTGTCAATCTTGAAGCACAACTCTTATCGGGTTTTTCTCTCAAGGATGGAGGCACAAAACTGCTCAATAGAAGCCTCAATCCCCATTAGGATGGCCTCCCCCGAAACCTAGTAGGGTTTCCTAACCTTTCAAAAGGAAATTCCAAAAATTCAGGGATTTTTGAAATTCGCCGGAAGTCGCTCGAGCGCTGGTGGAGGGCTGGTCAAACACTTATGTTTCTGTCTGAAATTTGCACTGAGCGCTCGAGCGCTTGTCTAACGCTGAGACTCTGTTTGCATGTTTCCAAGGCCGCTCGAGCGCCTGTTGAACGCTGGTTGAACGTGATGAAGACTTTGGACACACCATCAACTCTAACTCTTGAACAAATGTGGGGACCAAAATTACAACTCAATCAAGACATTTTAACACGGAATTTTGCCAATACAAAAATGCGCTAACAGGGACAGTTCAGACAAGAGCATTGACAGCGAAAATAGGTGACTTTCAAGGTTTTTTCCAGTTTACTTTCAAATTTCTTGGTATGATAAGTTATCAATATTTTGCTATTTGTTTTAAGCAGAACTTTAGCCCTCTTGATATCTGTCAAATTCTCCATGTTAAAGATATATTTTATAATGGTGTTAGTTACTATGTTACATTTATTAAATTGACATAATTTGCATTGGTTCTTTAATTTAAGTTTACTAGTTGAAGCCTTCTTGCACTGAGCTTTCAGGTTAATGACTATTGATCTGGCTTGATACAGGAACTGTCGTGCGTTTGCTTGGCTGCCACAAAGTGGAAGATGTTAGAGATGTGTCCGTTGGTTTAGGACTTCAGGTTGTCAGGTTAATGATTTTTGGTAAATCCAATTGAGTCTAGCACTAAAGGGTTAAAAAAAGAAAAGAAAAGCCGATTGAGTCTAAAGTTGAGCTGTTTCTGCTCATCTGAATCTATTAGAGGGAGCTGTTTTTAGCATACAAGAACTTGTTGAATTTATTGTTAATCATTTCCCATTGTCATATTCTTTATTGTTTCCCTGTGAGGTTAACTAATCTCTTCCTCATTTTGGTACATTTAGGGCTGATTGGGAATTCAAGAGGACGTCGATGAGTCAAAGGAACAAGATTTTAATTGATCCTTACTTATTGTGTTGTATTTGAATATTTTAGTTAGTTGCTTATTGTTATTTTAGATTAGAAATTTGTTACTTTTTAGATTACTTGTAGAGATTCTTGTGTTTGTTGTAAAATATTTTAAATCAATGATGAAATATAAATCAATGATGAAATATATTTTGTTTTATTATCCTTTGTTCTTTAAGTTTTTATATCTAATGAATTATAATTATTAAAATAAATTTGAATTACCGATTAAAAAAGCATGTACAAGAAAATATAGGAAAAAATGACATATAACAGAGTTTTTGGCCTATAGCAGGCAGGGAAAATGCCAGCGTTTTTAAAAACGCCGCTAAAAATGCTGTTAGAAATCAGGAGAAACGCCAGCGTTTTTAAAAATGTTGCTAAAAAATCGCTGCTATAAGCGGGAAACGCCAGCGTTTTTAAAACCGTTGCTAAAAAATCGCTGCTGTAAACGGGGAAACGCCAGCGCTTTTTTAGAACGCTGTTAAAAAATCGCTGCCAAAAGCGGGGAAACGCCAGCGTTTTTAAAAATGCTTCTAAAAAACTGTTGTTGAAAGCATTCCCAACGCAGAAAAGGCAGCGGTCGGAAAACGCAGGTAAAAAACCGCTGGTAAAAGTCTAGCGGCGTTTTTTAGGCTTTTGCTAGCGGTTTTGTAGTGTGTATTTCCATAAGCCAAGAAAAATGAGGACCCAGAAATTGATTTAAACCTAAAGGTAATGAAAACCAATGGCCAGTGCCTAAACAAAACGTAACCAAATCACCTATCGCCATAAAAGGCAACGATGAAATCATGAAGTACCCATAAGCTGATTTCAAAACTAGTGACATTGACTGGAAACCAAACACAAACATAAGGAAAAATACAACCAATTCATAATAGCACCAAACAAATCCCCTCACAAAGTTTTGGCTTTTAGAACAAATCACAACCCGAGGGAGACGGAGAGAGAGAGAGAAAGTGGGACTTTCCTTGTTTTGGGTTAGAGAAGAGGGAGGCTTCGCAGAGAAGGAAAGGAAATAAATTGAAGGACAGAAGGAAGGAAGAGACGGGCCAAAACGAACGAAATTTGGGTCTGAAATTTTATTCGCATGTACTGGGGGCAATTTCATCTTTTCGCGTGGGATGAGTGTCACGTGATAGTCACGTGTGATGGAAAACGCGCGAGTTAACACCAAAACTGGGTCAAATACCGAATTGAAACGCGATAGGTACATTGGGGTGGTGGGTCGCAACGAGTTCAAGTTTAGGAGGGTTTTGAGATTGGGGTATAAGTTCGTGGGGGTTTTTTTGGAATTAACCCTTTATTTTATCAATTCAATTTTTCTTCCTTGGGTTATTCAAGTATATTGACAATTGCCGCAGACGACTTCGTCCTCCAAATACATTCCCTCTAAGCAAACGTTATTTTCATGGGTCCCCCAATAATGAAAGAACGAGACTAATTACTTAGTTTTAATTTTTTTATTTGTAAATTGTAACGTGTATGGTAAGATATCCATTACAATTCAAGCCCGAAAGATTTCCCACGTCCCACAGTTTTGGGTAAACAGTATGTATAATGCTCCCATTTCCAAGTGGTAAAAGAGCGTGATCATCAAAACCAAAGGGAGAAAGGAACAGATACATGCCATATGTCCCTCCTGTGTGAACGCCGGGACAATAATCTCTAGGGGTGAACAAAACTGAACCGCAGACCGGACAGGACCGGAAAACCGGACCGAATTTGCGGTCAGACCAGGTCCTAATTTTTAAAATGCGGTCCGGACCGGATTTATGCGGTCCGGTCCGGTTTATAAATTTCTGATATGCAGTCCGGACCAGACCGTAACACATTTAATAATTTTTTTTTAATTTTTTAATATATTAAAAAAGTAGGTCTCTACGCAGTGCAGAGCGCCTGCACCTACTGCGCAGGGCAGAGAGCCTGCACTGCGCAAAGTGCAGTGCAGCTCTGCGCTGTGCAGTCGGCGAATAAATTTTTTAAAAAAAAATTATAAAATTAAATCCGGACCGCATTTTCGATTTTCAGCCCTAATAATCCCACATCTAGCTCCACCGCGTCGGCTAAGGAAGGAGCTCTAGCTCCCTATTTTCCCTTTGTCCTCCTATGGCAAGCAATGAGTCCAACTATTGGCTCGTGGAGATATATATATGTTATATATAGATATGTTAAAACTTTCTCACGGTATCTTGATAATTGGTGCCTGATAGAGGTATTTAATATTTTTTTAAATATCACCGGCCAGAGACTTATTTTTAAGAATTTTGAAAATCAAGTACTTGCGAATTTTATTTTCGACCAAAAAGAAAGTAGGTATTAATTACATAAGGCAGTTTTTTTGTTGTTGTTGAAACGAGACATATTGTAAAAAGAAAGATCAACAAACAAAGAACAAACCACAACGAAACAGAACAAACAAGCGAAACACAAAAACGAAAACCACGAAGCAGCGAACAACGAGAAACGGTACGGGAAAGCCAAAGCAGTTTACAAGATGCAAAAGACCATCTAGTAGTTATTTCGATTTTCTTCTATTTACGATGATCCCCTATTTGTTTTAAAAAACGTTGAACATCTAGTAGTACCGGCACCGCAGGCATATGCTTGAGCAGGAAGGCGTGGAGTAAGATGAATTTCGAGCGGGGTGGCTTTTAGGTTGACAAGTCCAACTTTCTCAGCCATGTCCACGGGTTCATCTGACGGGGTCCTAATCTCAAAAGCGCGCAACAACGTAGCCAGTGTGAGGGGCATAAGTTGTTGCGCAAATGAGATTCCGGGGCACATTCTTCTACCACTTCCTAATGGTATCAATTCGTAATGTTGCCCCCGAACATCAATCACTGGCCACGCACCATCAGCTTGTGGTGGAAGTTTCCCTCTGTGAGAGTTTTGCTGGATGCTTCCTACAATCCCTATTAGAAGTACTAGAAGTAGAAAAAAGGCAAATATAATAGCCATATTGTTGTGAGAAGAATAATTATTCAAAATCCCCAAACACTAAAAAAATGTGAATAAAATTAACAATCGCATAAAATATCAAGATTTAATTGGTTGATCAACTTTGAAGCTTACATCCATTGAGAAACTCATAAAGAAATTTAGTATAAGAAAAGCGAGTAAAGGTGTTACAAAACTCAAGCCTAATGGTCTAATACACCCAATTTTTTCACATGCACGCCAAAGAAATGAGAATTTTTTCACATGCGTTTAATTGAATAAAGGTGAAAGAAAAAAAGGCATTGCCACAATTGCAAACATGCTTATCACATGCGTTTAATTGAATAAAGGTAAAAGAAAAAGGCATTACAACTATTGCAACAGATGACATGACATGCGTTGTTTCGTTTCTCAGCTACAACACTTATTTGTCTCAACGATAATGTCAATAACATTATTTATTGCTCTGTACCGGACGAATTACTCGTTTGGAATTCCAATGCTCTGAAAATTTTCGCTCTCAGTTAGGCAAGCCAAAATTAATTAGTATAGAATGCAAGAAATTGGGATGGGAGGTATATACGCAAGATGTCTCCCTAGATGTAGTTCATCATGTGTAGCATTCTATTTTCCACTACAAGAAATCTTGGTAGTTGGTCCTGGCAACGAGATTTTTTAGCATCAACTAGAAGTGCGTAGCCTTTTCACCCACGTTAAAGAAAAGCCGGTCCGAATTATATATCTAGTTTATGTGGGCGCACACGCGGGTAGGCAATATCCCTAATCTATCTGCCATTCATTGTTTTACAACTATCAAATTACAGCCTACGGTTATACCAATTGCATGCTTGGTTAATCTCTATCATTAATTGTTTTCCACTCTACTTTCTGTTGACAGGTTTTGATCTATGCCAAACGGCAGCATGATTCGCTGGAATTAGTGAATCATGGAGCGGTGACTATTTGTGTATGCCAGTCCATTGGTCCCTGTAATGTTGATTTCTCAATCCTGAGATTACACTAACAAAATTTGGTTTTTAGTACTGACCAATTGTAGGCCACGCACGCGCTGGAATAGGAAAAAACAGAACTACGAGAATCATGATTCCAGCTATGCATGCAATAGGTTAGGTATTGCATGATGTGGTAGAGAGTCCATTTTGGCTTATTCGATTATTGTTTAGGTTTGGTGGATATCTAAGGTTGAGCTTTAGAAAGCTTTATAAACATACACTTATCTCATGTAATTCAGGTGATGATTGAAAAGTCTACTCAACGTAATCCAAGCGTCGTAGATATCCTTGCTCTCATCTTCCGTGTAGGATACACATTTGGTTATTTCACGAACTGTTAGTGTTTTAATATTCGCGTAATTTCGTGTCAAAATTTAAATTCCAATTATATTATATTTTAAATTCGAATTGAGTTATATTTTAAATTTGGTCAAAGTGTTCAAGAGATTAAGGAGTCTTTCATAGTTTGAAAGGATAAGATGTCATCAAGATGAAGAGTTAAAAACAAGGAGTTGGTGATGCAAAGTCTCTAAAACTATTTCAAAATTTAGATTTTGAAATATTTCCTACTTTGTAGAATTTTTTTTGAAATAGAACTCAACCAACTCTATAAATACATAGAGAGATCGACCAAAAAAATTTAAGGAGGTCATTCCAAGCTTTATTCAAATTCAAACCTCCCTAGAGAGAGAAAATCCTTTAGATATCGATGTTCATAAACAATTCAGATTTTCTCCAATTATCTAGATTCAATCTCCATTAAAACACATCTTCTTGTGGGAATTTGACTTCCCGGAGTTCCCGGTGTTGAAGAATAAGGACGTTCATGAAGAGTTCATAAGAAGAACCATAGAAAGCTGAGGGTTAACTGCAGAAAGCGGGTCTAGGTTGAATTACTTAGATTATTACAACGGGCTAGTCAGAGTCAAGTAACTGGTGTTTGAATCACCGTTGTAATATTTTACTTCTTAGTAAATTTTTGGTGGCTGCTAGCCCAAAGTGGTTTTTCCTTTAAAACGTAAGTTCAACG
Source organism: Myrica gale (assembly GCA_963930655.1). NCBI lineage: Eukaryota > Viridiplantae > Streptophyta > Magnoliopsida > Fagales > Myricaceae > Myrica > Myrica gale. The sequence continues at coordinate 5,716,515 of OZ005599.1, forward strand.
GTTTTCCACTTCGTCAACAAAAATATTGTCTCTTATGTCATTGATATTTGTTTTAATATTCCGCTGCATATATATTTTGTTGATTGGTTATTCAGATCTAGACTTAACAATTTTAAGACTTGTTCTAAAATTGTTATTGACTTTTCAAATAGAGGGGAAGCACCTACTCTACCACTATAGGTGTTAATAGGGTCTAAACACAGTACAACAAAACAGGTCTTCAGCGGTGGTCTTTTTAGCGGCTTTTACAAAAAAACGATGCTAAAGGGTGTCTTTAGCAGCTGTTTTTTGACCTTAAGCGGCGGTTTTCGACGACCGCTAAAGGTCGATATTTTTGTAGTAACAAGATTTTCAACGAACTATTTCTTAGTCGGGGACCTAAGGATCCTAACATGATAGCACAAAAGTCAGTGGACACATAACAAGTAATTGCACACGTACAAATCCTTGACAGTCGTCTGAAATTAAGAGGTTGTTCCAATAATTCTGCAAGGGGACTCTGCGTCTGTTATTGAAGCAATTCAGAAGTGCCCTGAAGGAAGGGACAGGAGCATCCATAAGATGGTAGCGGAAAAAAGGAATCAGCTAGACCAAATGCATCAATGAAGTAAAGCATGTTCTATCGAGATGCAAACAACATAGGTCACCATCTTGCTTGTTGTGCCACTTATCGTGGCCTCCAATTAAATCTTGAATTATTAGCAACATAGAGTCTGTGACAAGATATTTTCCTTAAGTTCCACAATTTTAAGCAAAAGGATCATTCGGTGGAAGAATATACTGCCGAGTTCGACCATCTCATGATGAAGTTTGATGTGACGGAGCCATAAGAGCAAACTATCGCTCGCAATTTTGGTGGACTAAGATTGGAGATTGGCAATATTGTCTAATTACAACCGTATCGGACTTACAACGATGTTGTGGAGCTAGCAATGAAGGTGGAAAAGCAACAAAAGGAGGCTCATGGAAGTAGGACGCGATTTGGAGCAAAGGATGGTCACTCTAACGAGGGAGCTCTTTAGTCCCTAAAGTTTCAGCACCAAAGTTTTCAGCAAACAAAGCAAATCCTAATTCTCGTAAGTGTTTCAAATGTCAAGGATTTAGTCATATTGCTTCTGATTGTCCAAACCGCAAAGTGTGGACTCTTATTGAAGAAGAATGGATGGACGAAGGTGATGAAGAGGAACCAACGGAGAACGATGTCAAAGACCAGGAAGATGAAGATGTCACTTATGCCGACATTGGAGAATCACTTGTTGTTCGAAGAAGTTTGAGTTCAGTCCATGAAGATTGTGATGAATTGCTACGGACAAACATCTTTCAAAACAAGATGCACATCCCATGGCAAGGTTTGTGATATTATCATGGATGGTGGATGTTGTGAGAACGTGATGGCTGAAGACAGGGTGAAGAAACTGAAACTTGAGACACAACCTCGTCCTCAACCTTACAAGGTTATGTAGTTTTGAAAAGGATAGAAGGTGAAGGTAAATAAATGCACACTTGTTCAATTCTCTATTGTCGAGAATTACAAAGGTGAAGCATTATGTGATGATGTGCCTTTGGATGGTTGTCATTTTCTTCTTGGTAGACCAAAGCAATATTATAGAAAAGCTATTCATGACTGGTTCAATAATACTTATGATTTTGTCAAAGATGGAGTATGGATCATTTTGGATCCTTTGCATGTGGAGAAATCTCCCAAACCTTATAGAGGATAGGAAAATAATTTACTCTCTATATGTGATGTTGAGAAGAAATTGGTGTGTTCTAACGAAGTTTGTGCTCTTGTGGTAATGGAAGAAAATGAAGAAGTGAATGAACCACCTCTTATTATGCAATCTCTTCATGAAGAAGAAGATGAAGAGCTAGCCTCGAGGTTGAGACTTTTCCATCCAAGAGAGCATGACACAAGTGTGGTCAGCATAAAAGATCGAGATTGAAATTAAAGGCTGGAATGATTTACGATGGTTTTCTATTCTAACTATGGCTTGTTGAAAAGATCTATGAGTCTAGTTTCAAACGTATCAAGCGGCGTACAATTCAGAGTTCGCTAGACGAAGTTATGGTTAAATTACTCAAAACTAGTCAGGTTTACAGCTCAGTACGAGGTGTTGTGAATTTTTGATGAATTTGCTATTTTTAGATTCTTATTTGCGATTTTCAAAGTGTATTTTCATTTTCCTAATACTTTTTTATGTTTCCTAAGTCTCAATTAATATTTTGGAAGATGTATTTCTCATTTACTCATGCTTGGAGGGTTGTTACAAGCTTTGCTATTTATACTCGTCTTGTTGTTGAAAGGGACATACAAATATTTGAGATTTTATACAACTTGAGCCTTAGGCTTGTTTTTTAAGAAGGATTTCTTCTACAAACTCTTATCCTTCGGTTGATTCCGATAGGTGGCGAGTTCTTGTTCTGTATCCCGTGTTGTAATACATTGGGTGGTGATTTATGTATCCCTTTGTGTTCTACTTGGGTGGTGAGCTTATCTATCCGAGTGTATGATTTATCGCGTGTTTTCTGAGTGCTTTCCTGCCGTCCCTCAAACATCCCGAGATACCCATAAATTAATTCGACGTCTCTGAGGTGTCTCTCTATCCCGGGTTATCACTTTCCGAGGTCCCCCAGTACTATTTCTGAGATCCACATTTTTATTTCCGAGGTGTCTATATCTCTCATTCCAACCATTCCGAGGTGTTCACGAGGTGTCTCGTGCTTTCCCCGGTTAACACCGGTATCAAGTGGTATCAGAGCTTTTGGTTGTCGGGCGGGTCGTCGTCGTCGTGGTCCAAATGTTGACGCTCCTCCAGTTGTGAAAGATATCTCCATGAAGTTGAATTGGAGATCTAAGGAGATAATTACAACAACTTCGGCAACGTCTTGAGCATTATGAGCCTTTTGATTCCCATCATGGTTCGGATGGTGAATCTTCTCCTCATGAGAATGAGAATCCTTTCTATCGTGGTCGAAGTGAAGCATCATCGGAGGAACATGTGCATCATCATCTTCGTTGTAATCAAAGAAACCATGAAGTTCAACGAGATCAACTTGATGTGAGAATTCATATGCCCGAGTTCGAAGGTTACATTTGGTGGAGCGGATCCTTGATTATAAGATGGTGCTGTAAGAAACAAAGGTGAATCTTGTTACATTGAAGTTGAAGAAATAAAGTGAACCTTGTTACATTGAAGTTGAAGAAATATGCTTCTCTATGGTGGGTGAATTTAAAGAAGCAGCGTGCTCGAGACGGAAGAAGTCGTATTGCTACATGGGAAAAAATGAGAAAAGTTCTTCGGCAAAACTTTTTACCGGATAATTACTGACAAGATATTTTCCTTAAGTTCCACAATTTTAAGCAAAATTATCTTTCGGTGGAGGAATATACTGCGGAGTTCGACCATCTCACGATGGAGTGTGATGTGGCGGAGCCAGAAGAGCAAACTATCTCTCGCTATCTTGGTGGACTAAGATTGGAAATTGGTAAAATTGTTCAATTACAACCGTATTGGACTTACAACGATGTTGTGAAGCTAACAATGAAGGTGGAAAATCAAAAAATGGAGGCTCATGGAAGTAGGCCGCGATTTGGAGCAAATGATGGTCATTCTAACCGATGGAGCTCTTTAGTCCCTAAAGTTTCAGCACCAAAGTTTTCAGTAAACAAAGCAAATCCTCAACTCTCGAAGAATGAAGGAGGACCGAGTTCAATTTGCCAAAATCCTAATTGTCGCAAGTGTTTAAAATGGCAAGGATTTGGTCATATTGCTTCTGATTGTCTAAACCGCGAAGTGATGACTCTTGTTGAAGAAGAATGGATGGATGAAGGTGATGAAGAGGAACCAATGGAGAACGATGTCAAAGACCAGGAAGATGAAGATGTCACTTAATCCGACATCGGAGAATCACTTGTTGTTCGAAGAGGTTTGACTTCAGTCCATGAAGATTGTAATGAATGGCTGCGGACAAAAATCTTCAAACAAGATGCACTTCCCATGGCAAGGTTTGTGATATTATCATGGATGGTGGATGTTGTGAGAACGTGATGGCTGAAGACAGGGTGAAGAAACTGAAACTTAAGACACAACCTCGTCCTCAACCTTACAAGGTTATGTAGTTTTGTTAGGATTCAAGTTTTGAGGAGAAGATGATGATCAAAGAGTTAATGCAAGCCTGGTGCTGGCCTGGTGTTCATGCCAAATTGTTACAAATTAAAGAGCATATAAAAGACTTTTATCGAAAATATAGGTTTTCTAGGTCGAACCAATTTAAATTTTATCTGTGAACTATTTTTCCTTTCTTCCCATATAATGTTTCAATTATACACTGTGTACTATTATCGTTGTTTTTTTTTTCAATTTCATCGAGTTATTCATTCACATTCTTAGGGTGGGTTTGTGTTGTAAAATTTTTGTTGATATTCCTAGGATTAAGGCAACCCAAGAGGGGGGGTGAATTGGGTTTCAAAACGTTTTCGAAAATTACCCCAAAGAGAATCACTCTCTTAGGAATGTGTATGGTTGAACAAAATTCCCTCTAAAACTCTCTTGATGGAGTCGATATTACAATGAGAAATGACTAGCTCTGAGGCTTCACAAAATAAAAAGGATGTGAAAAATGAAGAATATGTGTGTATGATGCTTGAATAAAGATTGCAAGATTTTTTTATCTCTCTAAGCCTTTGTAAATGATTATGGACGATTGAGTTGAGTTTCAAAGGCATGGGAATGACTTTATATAGACCTCAGAAGAAAAATAGTCATTTATATCCGTTAGAGTGAATTGTTAAAACGAGCCGGTCGACCGCTACATGAACCGGTCGACCGCTTCAAGTTTACCGTTGTTCAACGGTCATATTGTCAGAAGCGTAACGGCTCTCTATTAAATGCTACCAGTCGACCGCTACATGAACCGGCCGACCTCTACATGTTACCGTTACACAACGGTCATTTTGTCAGAGTATTTCTAAAGCTACCGGTCGACCGCTACACCAAGCGGTCGTAGGTCCGGTCGACCGCTACATTGAGCCGGTCGACCTCCTCATTTTAAGCTTCATCCGGTTGTTCTAAAAACTCGATTTTGACCAACTTAAAATACCCAATTTTAAACTCTAACTTCTCATAAGTATATAAAAAGGTTTGGGAGTATATTTGGGATATTTTGAAGGCACTAAAAAGGTTTTAATTTTACAACAAACATTAAAACGGTTTATGCAGGTTTTGAAGACTTATGCATGTGTGTGATTGACATCCTTGTTAAAGATGAAGTCTTAGAGTTACAAAGATTACCCTAACATCTTGAGTCTTCACTTTAAGAGCACTTCCATTGAAGGTGACATTGCTTGATCATTCCGTGCTCATTTCTGATCCGCTTGCTTCACATCTCAATTACTTCTATTGTTATCATCAAAACATTGATTGTGACGAAAAAACCAACAATCTCCCCCTTTTTGATGATAACAATAAATTAATTGATCTTTCTTTTGTTGATATCTTGTCTACCCCTATCTTTTGTACTTTGATGTGGGATTTTTGGATATTTTAATGCTTCATGGACACAAGTTAGTAAATAATATGAAAGAATGATATATGAATAATAAAAAGGCTTTCATATCAAAGTAAAGCAGTACATCAAAGTCTCAAAGGGGTACAAAGATACAAAAAGAGATATCACATATGTCTTCTCCCCCTTTGTCATCATAAAAAAGAAATACATAGGCAAAGAAATACATAAACAGTAATAAAATGAAATGCATATGCAATGAAAATCATGATGGTGGAGGAAAACGGGCCATGAAAGTCCTCATGTCCTCAAAGAACCGCCTCTGCTCCTCCTGCATAGAAGTGACACTGTCATGTAGAAACTTCTGTTGTGCCTCATGCCTATCATCCATCCTCTGCTCAAAAGCGGTGAACCGAGAATCCATCCTCTGCTCAAAAGCGGTGAACCGGGACTCAAGGGAAAAAGTATGGTTGGGAGCACTGGTAGGAGAAGGAATAAAGGGAGGATCATCAGCCAAATCGGCATCTATGTCAAACTCCATCGCCTCAGCATCTACCTCCTCACCAGCAGGCTCATCCTCATCAGCCTCCGCAGGCTCATCCACATCCTCAAACTCCTCATCAGCCTCCTCAGGCTCATCCTCATCACTCTCCTGATGCTTAGGCACCCAAGTGTTCTGGGAAGTCCGTTGATAGCACATCCGGGTTAAAGTGTGAGTATCAAATAGCTCACTCTTTTTCAAAGTGTCTTGCTCTCGAGAACTAAGTGCCACGCCAAAATGGCGAAAAATCTGTGTAAACAGCAAGCCATAAGGTAGATTCTTCTTAGGTGCACAGGCTGCTTCCATATGTTTGAGCATAATGTAAGGAAGGTTGAACTTTTTCTCCTTCAAAAGACGCTCTAGTACAAAAACATCCATATAAATCACCTCCTCTCGGTGTCCACCCCGAGCCATCAAGTTATGAGTGCAGATTAAATGTAGCAGTCTCAAACGAACAGGTAACTGGATGGCATGGATTTTTCTAGGTGCATCCTCTGCCACATCAGCTCCTAGGAGTAAACTTAGGGCTGCTCCATATTTTCAAAGCCCTTACACATGGGTCATGTCTTAAGCTCGTAGGCCCGGATCCCAACATGTGGGATACCAAAAATCTCACCGAGAATGACTTCATTTAAAACAACATCCCGTCCCCCAACCTTACTCTTAACGGTAAACAAGCCACCCGCTTCCTAACAAGTAGACATGTTAGCGAAAAACATTCTAACATATTTGGGAAACACTTCGTTACCCATATCCAACAAGTTTAGTCATCCCTGCTTCATAAAGGGACGCTCAATCTCAAAGTCCGAAAGTGATGCTATATCCACTTTCCTACCAGTCATGACTTTTCTATTTGAGAAGTCACTATAGAACTTTGAAGCACATTCATCATTAAGGAAATAGTAATCGGGCTCACCCGAAGGAGCTACTGATGAACGAGATGATCCCGGGCGCTCCGAGACGTGTAGGGCAGGTTGCTTCATCCTTAGCATGATGATTGAACTCGAAAATTTAAGAGAAAAGAGGCTGGAAGTCGAAAAATTGGGGTTAGGGTTTCAAAGAGGCCGAAATCCCTAAAATTCTCGTTCTTGATGGATTTTGATGTGAATCAACTCAAAAACTTAGGGCTTAGGTCGAAAATGAGGTTCTGAGATGATGGGGAACAATTTTAGGGCAGGTTATGGTATTTTGGGAAGGATTTGAGAAAGTTTAGGGCGAGAGAGTCGGAGCTGTACGGGAGAAATGAGAGACCGGTCGACCAAAATGTGAACTGTAGTATATATAGGCTCGACGAGGCGGTCGACCGCTTGGTATAGCGGTTCAAGACCTTCGACCGCTACATGTAGCGGTTTCACATGATGTTCGACCGCTTGGTATAGCGGTTCTATAATTATATACCTAGACTAGGCAGAGACATGGTCAAAACAAATCCCTTCATATCATGATGTCAGCCAGGCATGCAGAAAGTGAGGTGTATAGCACAAAAGATGCATCCTAGAATCAAGCTACAGCTGATATACCCTGTGGCAAACTCTTCCCCATACTACCTAATACAGTTTGATGCAGTGGCTTGATCTATAAGTGGAGAACTCACAACCGACTACACGTTATGCATTCAGAGGGTCTGCAACGTGGGGTCATTCAAATTCTCATTTAGTTTGTGAACACTAGTGTCACATGCTTGTTCATAGAAAAACAGGACACATACGCGCCCAAACATAAACAACCCCCCAAGAACACTCATATGTTTTTGGCAAACACGTGAGAGCATTCATTTGAGTTACCATCACGATTATTTCTGCATTTATATTTGATTTTTCTGCTGAATCTCTGAACCTATGGTTTGTTCCTAAAGTTATACTTAATTATTTTGCCTTCTGATTAGGTACTCAAGAATTGAGCCATTATTGTATTTCCTTTGGTGTAGAACTTCTAGCTAATACAAGATTTCCTATATTTACAGCCAAAGAGTTCATAGATGGAGAAATATATACACTTGATGTGTGCAAACGGATTTTTTATATTTGCAGGAATATTCTCAAGCACTTGTTGTGCACCGAAATTTTGGAATGAATACAATGACATTCGGTTACAGAGAGCCCATAAAAACACAACAGCACACAAATACATAACACCCTAACACTAAGTGATGCCCGAAGGTTAATCTGGAGCTGCAACTGACTTGGAGGATGCTTGAGTTGTAGCTGACTTGGAAGATGTTTGTGTAGGAACTGGATGCTTGTTTTAGCCTTATGCAGCTGATTTCAGCAGATATTTAATATGTATATTTTTTCATGTAAACATGTCTACAGACTTTGACCGGTGTATTCATAGACAAAAGAAATAAAATTCTACAACATTTTTCCAAGCAGCAAAGTGTGGGGAAAAGAAACAGCCAGAAAACCATCAAAATTAGATCAACTGAATTGAAATAGAGTCTCTAGCCACGGACAACTATTTCTTCATGGTTTCCAATAAAAGAGACCCATGAAGAAATAGTTGTCCATTAAAACCAATCGCAACCACTACAATCTGGTTCTGATATTTAAGCGGTGGTCAATGTGAAGCTCCAACGGGATTTGTTCGTTGGTAAATCTCAAAGGCGACGAAAGAGCCGGTGGTCACCATAGTGTTCTTGCATCAGCTCGTTGGGTCGACAATGCCATTCCATTATCGACGGGAGAATGATGGTCAAGGAAGGCATAGTGCTCTTGCGATGGCTTTCTGGGGTCGACGTTGACAATCCATTGCTGACGGAGGAGAAGGGTGGTCAAGGAAGAGCAATCGGGACGCGGCAACCTCGACCAGCACTGGACGACCGAATCTTGTGGCTAAATACCATCATCTACGGGTTTTCCATATTTTGTCTACGGACGAGGGAGACCAGTTTTCTTGTAGTGCTAATTGCTATGTGAGGAGGGATTTTCCCGCATTCTCTGTGCTGCGGAATTTCCTTGAAGGTTATTTCTTTTGTTTTTTTTGGTTATTCTGCTAAATCAAAAACCAAAGGTTATACGCCCAGGCCGGCATCTCTGCCCTAGCATGAGTAACACCCTGGCCCGGCACATCTACTCAATCATGCAGTTTTCAGATGAAGAAATCCAGAGAGGATGATAATCAGCCACATTACTTTATGAGAGAAGACAAAATTAATTGACAAACTATTATTTTTTGTCACTTTATTGATGCTGTCTTATCAGACACAACATTTTCACGTCTCATCATCTCTTAACACACCTATCACGTTTTATTCTTTTCCCGAATCCCTCTTCATTCCACCCCATAATCAGCCACATTATTTTATGAGAGAAGACAAAAATAGTTGAAATAAACTATTATTTTTGTCATTGATGCTCTCTTATCCGATCCAGGTGGACTGAATCTTTTTCCCTGTGAGCTTTGATTTTGTCGGCCGTTGATTAACAGCTACATCAAGAATAGAAACCGCATGTCTTTGAACCGAATCTTTTTCTTCATTCAAAAGTGAATTGAAAATGAAAAACGGGTTTCTGTTCCCATCCCTTAATACGACGATTGTACTTGGAACTTCGAACTTGGAATTTGAAAATTTTGATGTAAGTATTTTTTTATAATAATAAAATTTATTTTAATCTTTTATAATTTTTTTATATGAATTGTACCGTATAACTAATTGAAAGATAAACACAATAAATAATGAATATCACATTATATATTGCAGTTTCATATTTTCTGCACCATTACAAGATCAATAATATTAAATATTATAAAATCTATATATTAAGTCTTTTACTTTTCAAATTACAGCATACAAACTAAAAAAAAAATCGATATTTAGCGGCGGTCTGAAACCGCAGCTAAAACTTTAGTAGCGTTCTAAGGTCTATAACGGCGGTCCCATAACTATAGACCTGAAGAGAACTTTTTTGTTTTAGCAGTGTTTCAAGAAACGCTGCTACAAATCTTTTGCAGCGTTTTTCAACCGCCGCTAAAGGTCTATGCTAACTTTTTATTTTTTATTTTTTATTTTTTCGTCCAGCGTTTTAAAACGTCACTATATCAATATTAAAAATGTTGTAATAGAAAAGTGTAACAAAACAAAATATATTTCATCACTGAGTAAATAACCACTTCTTACAAGTTTTGCAAAAAACACAACTAAGTTCTAAAATTTTCTCAATAAATATGCAATTACAATAATAATCATAGGTATAATTTAAAATATATCATATAACAAATTCAATTATCATAACACTCCCTTTAATTCCATATTTTATTAAGTAGATCTCTAAAAAAAATTCCAAATACATGACAAAATAATGTTTTATTTCAAAAGGAATATAATAATATGTAAAATAATTATTAACATTAAATAAATTATTAATAATAAATAAAACAATATTTTCAATTATATGCTATAGCACGGTTTGTGTCAACAAACGCTGCAATAGATAAATAGACCTTTAGCGACAGTTGTTTCCATATAGAGTGAACCACCGCTATAGATACCAACCCTTTAGCGGCGTTTTTAAAAAATATTATTCATCATTTATACTATAGCGGCGATCACGGTGACCGCTGCTATTGGTTTAGCCTTTAGCCGCGTTTTTTTTAAAAACGCTACGAAAAATTTGACACGTAGCGATGTTTGTGGAAAAATGCTACAGGTATAAATGATTAACAACGTTTTTTAAAAAACGTCGGTAAAGGGTACCTATAGAGGCGTTTTTAGCCACCACCGCTAAAAATGCTTATTTTTTGTAGTAACAATATGTCTAAAAATTATAAAGGATTTAGTCCATCCAATTACGAAAGATGTGATCGGTGTTAATCTCTATTATAAAGGGGCCAACGACCCCATCTTTGCCGACTCTGCATCTTTCTCCACGACCTAGTCTTTGGGCATAAAAAAGTCGACAATATCTCCATTCTCTGCAACCCCATCTTTGCCGACTCTACTCTCTTACAACTTTCCCACTCTTTTTTTCTTGCAACAATTAGCGTTTAGCAGCCGATACTTCAGCCTTTGGCGGCAAATGTTAGTCGACCTGAGAGATTAATTGTGAAGAGACTTTTGTTGCTGTGAAAGCCTATTGTCCACGGGCAACCGCAACGACATCTTCGAGGACATGGAGTCGACGTGTGAGATCAATTGTGAAGAGACTTTTCTAGTTCGCATGTGAAATTTGACAAAGAATTATAGAGGACTCTGATCCTTAACAATGAAACTTGACTAGATTGGTACTCAGATTTTTGCATAACAAGGCAAGTGAGAGTATCCTACAGCACTAGCACTGATATTCATCTGAAATTCTAAGAAAGATCATAGAGTACTTAACAAGCTTATGATATACCCATTCAAGCTTATGAGTAAATTCTTTTTTCATACTTATTTTGAATTTTTCTATTTGTAACGTGTATGGTAAGATATCCATTGCAATTCAAGCCCGAAAAATTTCCCACCTCCCACAGTTTTGGGTAAACAGTATGTATAATGCTCCCATTTCGAAGTGGTAAACGAGCGTGATCATCAAAACCAAAGGGAGGAAGGAACAGAGACACGCCATGTCATATGTCCCTCCTGTGTGGACGCAGGGACAATAATCCCACATCTAGCTCCACCGCGTCGGCTAAGGAAGGAGCTCTAGCTCCCTATTTCCCCTTTGTCCTCCTATGGCATGCATTGAGTCCAACTACTGACTCGTCGAGACATCTATATATGTTATATATATATATGTCAAAACTTTATCATGGCATCTTGATAATTGGTACCTGATAGAGGGATTCAATATTTGAAATGTCACCGGCCAGAGACTTATTTTTAAGAATTTTGAAAATCAAGTACTGACGAATTTTTTATTTTCGACCAAATATCAGTAACTCATTTTAAATATATTTTTTTAAAAAAAATTATAGATATAATACAACCATGCAAGCTCTTTGAATTATCAGCTCGATCGGCATGGACATGTACAATGTGGGGTCTGATCATGATTAGAAAATATTTGATCAAAGTAATCAAACAATAGAAGGTATTACATAAGGCAGTTTTTCTTTTTTTGTTGAAACGAGGCATATTATAAAAAGAAGGAACAACAAACAAAGAACAAACCACAACGAAACAGAACAAACAAGCGAAACACAAAAACGAAAACCACGGAGCTGCAAACAACGAGAAACGGTACGGGAAAGCCAAAGCAGTTTAATGCAAAAGACCATCTACTAGTTATTTCGATTTTCTGCTATTTACGTTGAACATCTAGTAGTACCGGCACCGCAGGCATATGCTTGAGCAGGAAGGCGTGGAGTAAGATGAATTTCGAGCGGGGTGGCTTTTAGGTTGACAAGTCCAACTTTCTCAGACATGTCCACGGGTTCATCTGACGGGGTCCTAATCTCAAAAGCGTGCAACAAGGTAGCCAGTGTGAGGGGCATAACTTGTTGCGCAAATGAGATTCCGGGGCACATTCTTCTACCACTTCCAAATGGTATCAATTCGAAATGTTGCCCCCGAACATCAACATCCTTGTGGGTTGTAAGAAATCTTTCTGGCCGAAATTCATTTGGATCCACCCACACATGTGGGTCTCGATGAATCTTCGTTAGATTAACCAGAAGCTGCGTACCAGCTGGGACATGGTAGCCGGCCAAAGTACAGTCCTCAATGGACTCGTGCGGTATAGCAAGTGGCCCGGGAGGATAAAGACGCAATGTTTCTTTGAGGACAGCTTGGAGATAGATGAGGTTTTTCAAGTCCGATTCCTTCACTTGCCTTTCCCGGCCAACTTGGATGTCCAATTCTTTCTGCGCTTTCTTTAGAGTGTCAGGGTTGTTGAAAAGTAGAGACAAAGCCCATGACAATGTAACTGTTGTGGCATCTGTACTTGCTAAGATAACTGCCTGGAAAAGAACCGGAGAAAGAGAATTCAATGGTCAGCAAAAAAATGCTTCCGAAATAAAACGTGGTCACATAAATAACTCTTTTTAAGTGCATTCATAAGGATATATATATATGCTTCGGAAATAAAACGTGATCACATAAATAACTCTTTTTAAGTGCATTCGTAAGTATATATATATATACAGTGGTGGAACAATGAATACAATCGAAGAATGGAGTCGAATTCTTAAGGAAAATGACAAAAAAAAAAATTACTACGTAATGCAAAAAAATATCTTAAGAATTAAAATATAAAAAAATTAAGAATTAAAAACATTAAAAACATTAAAATACATGTACTATACTATTTGCTGATACTGAAAATTGACAATTGAAAAACCATATTAACTGAGATATCCATCAATAATTAACCATTAATACATGTCAAAGCAATGAATATAAATACCAAAAATTAATTACAAAATCATATTAACTATTGCAATTTTTTCCCTTTTTCATCCACCAAACCCTTTCTTTTGATGTTCATTGATATGCAGGACAATGATTTTATTGCTTCAAAATTTTCCGGCTATTCTAACATGTGAATTGATGATATCACAAAATTTTGTGTAGCAGTAGTTTCAAAGGTAACAAATCATCATTTAACCCTACTATATAAATACTACCAAATAAAATACAAAGACCTGAACTTTTTTTTTACTTCTCTTTTCCATGTAATGCTCCTCCACTAGACAATTAAATGTCACTTCACCAACTTAGCCCACAATCTAGATCACACCTAATGACCTAGTAATAAGATACATGATCTCCTACTAAAGTTTGTCTCCCCCTATCCATCTCGTCCATTGACTAGGAACCTAAACTAAACTTCTATCTCCATCAAAATATAGCATAACTCTCCCACTCTTGCATCGAGCTAGCTATAATTTGATGTTTTTTCTGCGCCATCGTCACAACGGGATTCCACCTCTGTATATATATATATGAGTTAAATAGAGTTCAGATCCTTAAGAATACATTATTTGAACTATATTTTCTATGTTTGTTGCATTTTCTATATATGTCTCCAGAAATTGGACAAAGAATTTTATATGTAAGGGCCGCTCCCTACCTGTAAAGAATTTTAGGATCAGGATCGAAGAGAGACTGTTTTGAGATTTTCTATATTCTCGGATCTATATATGTAAGGGCTGGTCCCTACCTGTAGAGTTTTTGGAAAAATCAAAATTTTTATTAAAAAAAACAAACAAACTACCAAGATCTTCTTGGGAATTATCTCAAGCCAGTAACACATAGGTGATCAACTACATAGAAGTATTACCATCATCGTGATATTCGCAAAAGAGCAAAGTTTGGGGATTCAGGCTTTGTTGTGGAAGTTAATTTGTAGGATTATTAAAAGCATACCAGACATGTAGCTTTAATGATTGTATCAACATCAAAATTTGAAGTCTCGTCATCCAGTGTAATGGTAGACAACATCACGTCCATAAAGTCTGAGTGCCCCTTCGCCTCATCGGAAAGTTTTCTTTGCTTATGCTCTTGTAGCCATCCTCCGAGCACCCAATCCAACTCGTTTGCGGTTTTCTTCATGACTCTCTCATATCCACCCAAATCCAACCACCTTAGATATGGAAGCGCATCTGAGACCACAAATGCCCCACTCAAATCCATGAAATCTCTCAATGCCTGTCGACACCGATCATTTCCTTCATTCTCCTCCTTGGTTGCATCCCTAGCAAATCGCTTTCCCACAACCATCCTGAGCACCACGTTTAACGTTAGGTCGCCGAACCAACTCCTCATCTCTACCAACTCCTCTTTGTTCTTAGCCCACAGCTGGTATATCTCGTTTATGCATGTGCTTACCTCGAACTCGGGAACGTGTTTGAACATCTCAAGGCGATGGTTGGAGAGGAACTCGAGAGTGACGATTTTGCGAACTTTACGCCAGTACGGACCGTATCGACTGAATGCGAACGTGGCATAATTATATGCCATGACTTCTGTTGCTAAAACTTTCGGACGGTTAGCAAAGGCTTTGTCGTTAGTGGTAAAACACTCTTTAGCTATCTCCCAACTACTTACTATTAGAGTACGACGCACGCCCAACCAGATAGTAAATAGAGGTCCATTCTTGTCAGCCATATTACCCAAGGTAGTATGGGTCGGTTGTGAGCTTGCTAACAGGTGGAGGTGGCCAATCACCGGCCACCCACCACCAACTTGTGGTGGAAGTGACTTTTTATGAGCAGTTTTCTGGAATCTCGTTGATGTACATAGCAGATAGAAGAGAAATGGTATCAAGGCCAAAATGGCAGCCAGAACAGTTGTCGGTGATGGGACGTCGAGCAAGAGCATAATTGCTTCTTCCGTTCTGGGTTTTTCTCTTTTTTTTGGTACACTTCTTCCGTTCTGTTGTTTCTTTATAAGTAAGCGAGTAGCTCTTTGCGAGAACTTTGAATAGTAAAAGCCAAGTACAATCATGAGTTGTAGATATACAGGATCGATGAATCAGATTGCGACAAATCGCCACATTATCTCTATCATAAATGGCCGACCACGAATGTTTAGCGTCCATAAAGATCTTGAGAAAAAGTAAGGAGATCTTTGACGTTAGACGACATTTGGCTGAATATAGAGGAAAAAAGTGGCTTATATATATATATATATATATATATATATATATATATATATATATATTGTATGTCACGTCATTTGGCATTTGGAGCCTGGAGGTATGTCGGCCAAACATATTGATAATTGCCGCAGACGACGTCGTCCTCCAAATGCATTCCCTCAAAGCAAACGTTATTTTCATGCCCCCCCCCAATAATGAAAGAAAAGAACGATGCCTTGTAAATTATTTTTTCATACTTATTTTTAAATGTCTATATGAAACGTGTATGGTTGGATCCATTGGAATTCACGCCCGAAAGATTTCACACCAACCACAAGGATGTTGATGTTTTGGGTAAACGGTATGCATTGTTCCCATTTGGAAGGGGTAAAAGAGTGTGCCCCGCAGCATCTTCCGAAAGATTTCACACCAACCACAAGGATGTTGATGTTTTGGGTAAACAGTATGCATTGTTCCCATTTGGAAGGGGTAAAAGAGTGCGCCCCGCAGCATCTTTTGCTCTTCGGAATCGGATTGTACCTTTGGCACTCGCAAGTTTTTTACACATGTTTTGGATCTCAAATCCCCCAGATGCTCAGGTATATATACTAGTGAAAAGCTTGAGGAACACCCTAGGAAGGGGGTTGTGGGAGTCGATTTTAATGGGTTCAGCCTATCAGGTAAAAGGCTTATATTTGTCGGGCCGGTAAAATTTGTTGGGTTCCATTGGGACCATTAGCCGTACTGTGACTATCTTGTAAAGTTTTTTCATTCGGTTTACGGTTGGGTTTTTTTAATCTATTTAATTGGGGCAGATTAGTTTAAGGAGGTCCGTGATAGGTCCCAATATAAGGAAATAACGAAATGGATATATTAGCTCCGATTAGGGAGGAGCAAAGTCCACAATACAATATTTTTCTCTACCCTTACCACAAACACTACGTACAACTTAAATAACTGGACAAATTACTTGCTAAAATAACTCCTCCAATAGCTGAACATGCTCAGAATCTCAAGGTGCCACTTCCCACTAGCCTGTGACATTTCTTCTTGGATAACTACCCATGAACTGCTTTCCATTTCTTCTGGCCTGTTACTAGATGTTCTCCGAAATATTTGGGATTGGGATGATGTCTCGCCCCAAACCTCAAAGGCTAGAGGGTGACTAACTTGCAATACACAAATAGATTTTTGATTTAAAAAATATCTAATAATAAATGCGGAATAAACTTTATATAAAAACTTAATAAAAAATTCTTTCAGCACACAAAGACAAATCTGAACATGTTTATACTCATACTAGAGTCAAACATTTATTCTAATAATCACTCAGCTACCCGCCCACGTGCCATCTAATCCTGACTATCGACACGCTCCTGATCAACATCTGAAAAATAAGGAAAACAATAGGGGTGAGTTCGACAACTCATTATGCAAGTGTATATCCCATGAGCCACACTGTAAAAGTAAGAGATAGAATATTTAAAATCTTTCTAAACTGTTGAAAGTTATTTTTGACAATTTCAATAAAAACATATTTATCAATAAAACAGTTTTATCTATATAACATAATACTATAGAAAATAATTTTTATCTGTATAAGAAAATCTCTTTAGCAATAACTATAGGTCACGTTTACCCCCGTGACAGGGTTGTGCAGTTGCTACCTAGTTTGGGGATCAGCCAAACTAAGCCAATACTATCGGTAGAATCTTCCTTACTAAGGCTTGGCCATGTCCAAGTGTGCACTCGGTAAGAATCTACAAAAAAAGTCCTCCGTTTCCAGAATTGGTGCACTCAATGGGTTGCAATTGGTACCAATGTGTTGTCTCTGTAACTCTGTAACTCTGGGCCTCAGGGTTTGAAAATACATAACATATCATAAAATAAACTTCACTTTGAACTTTGCATCTTTACATAACATATCATAAAATAAACTTCACTTTGAACTTTGCATACTTATCCCTTTTTCATGAAATACATGCATAAATCTCGAATAACAATAAATACCAAAAGCTTTGATTTCAATCAATGAAAATATCATGAAATATCATGCACAAATCTTGAATAACAATAAATATCAAAAAACTTTGTTTTAAATATTGAAAACATCATGAAATATCATTGGACATAAAAATAGGATCATGTTTATACATTTCATGTTATAACCTTTGACAATTTAATCATAAAGCAATGCACATAAAACTCCGAGGGTTTTCATTAAAACATGCAATTTCTCAAATATCACCTCGGTATTTTAGAAAAACCTAGCATAATAACCCCGCTTACCTGGATCTTCAAGCAATTAAGCCTCTGACTTAGCACCTATCAATACAAAATTTAATGCAATATAATACGCTCAAACGAAAACACAAATGAAACTCTAAATCTGCCCGACAGCTGGATTAATCCGAAATTCACTGGTCAGATTCTAAAATATATCTTACCTATCTCGAGTTTCCCTAAACTCCCCTAATTAAACTATGTTTTTCCTTAGGATGTTAAATATACACCTGTAAAATTTCATATCCAAATTCCTAGTACAACTTAGTTAATAAAATCGACATTTAACTCTGTTCACGGAGACAAACTACACCCTGAATAATTTGGTACTCATCACTTCCGAAATTCTTAAAAATCTATTACAATATCCAAAAATCCCGAACTTTATACCAAAGATTTCTATATGGGTTATACAAATACTCATAAAATTTCATGCCGCAATTCGAATCCTATCTGTGTCATCAGGTTCAAAATTCAAATCTGTATCAATGAATCTTTCTCAGCAATTCCGATTTCTCTAAACCTAACTTCCAGATTTTCAAAACCATACCAGTACATCTCCAAAAATTACGAAACTTTAACTAGGTCCTCCTGCAGCTGTCTAGTAGGCAATATCTAAAAATCAGAATTTTTCGATGTATAAAGTCGGGTATAAAAATATAATTCGATCTACTACTCAGATCAAGAACCTAGTTTTTCCTTAAACAAATCTTGAACCCAAATTTCAATTACTCCAAGAACCCCTTTAAAATTATTTCAAAAATCTTGAAATAATTAGAGCTAGATCTAGACACCCTATGGTTTGATCTCTCATAAAAATAATACAAATATAATATCAAGAAATTCGAAATACCTGAATTTGCTTCAAGAAATTTCATCTAGATTGTTGAAAGCAAGAAAACCCTTATTTTTTCTCTTGTTGGTGTAAAATTGAGGTGTGTAAAAATTAAAACCAATGTGTAAATCTATATATAGACTCACACTAGTAATAGACTTCATTTTGAACTCTAAAACTTTTAATTTTAAATAATCATAAAATCTTTCAAATTTTTAAAAAGGTTTGACTTGGTCAAAGATAAAAATTCAACTATTTTAAATGAATTAAACTCAAATTTCAAATTTAAAGAAGAAATTTCAAATATCAAATAACAAATTCAAATAAATTTTAAAATAGAAATATTGGGTGTTACAGATGATGTTCCCTTCGTGGCCTATCAAGTCCTCCCCCCTTAGAAATAACCTTGTCCTCAAGGTTCAATTCTGGAAATTGGGCGTGCAACTTAACTACATCCTCCCATGTAGCATCTTCATGTGATTGTTGCGTCCATCTAACCAAAGCTTGTGTGGCAAATTTGGTCCCACGCTTCACCCAACGAAAATCTAACAACTCCTGAGGTGCAACAAGAAGTTCTCCATCTTCTTGAATTGGGGGAGGGTCTGCACTAACTTGTTCAGTATCACCAATCTTCTTTTTTAGTAAGGACACATGAAAAACTGAATGTATTCTAGATTGAGGTGGAATTTCTAAACGATATGCAACCCTCCCCACACGTGCTGCAATTTTTTATGGACCAAAGAACTTGCTGGACTACTTTTGATGTACCCGTCGAAACAATGAATGTTGGCGATAAGGTGGAAGCTTAAGGAAGACCCATTCTCCTTCTTCAAACTCTACATCTCTTCGGTTTTTATCCGCTTGTTGCTTCATTCTGTTCTCCGATAGTGCTAAATTAAACTTTAATTGTTTTAGCACAGCATCACGTCGTTGCAGCTCGTAGTCTACTTCAGCCACGGGTGTAGCCCCAGTCAAATAATTGACAGTTGTGGGTGGTGCTCTACCATATAAGGCTTGAAATGATGTCATTCCCGTAGATTGATGAGAAGTAGTATTATACCAATACTCCGCCCAAGCGAGACACTTGCTCCATTGCTTAGGATGTTGGTTTGAGAAACACCTCAGATACTGTTCCACACAACGATTAACTACCTCCGTTTGACTGTCTGATTGCGGATGGTATGCGGTACTCATGTTGAGTTTTGAGCCTTGCAACTTGAAGTACTCTTGCCAAAAGGAGCTCATAAATATAGAGTCTCTGTCACTCACTATACTTCGTGGCATGCCACGGAGCTTGGCCACCTGTTCAACAAAAACTTCGGCTATTTTCTTGGCAGAAAATGGGTGAGTAACCGCAATAAAATGAGCATACTTCATAAGCCGATCAACCACTACTAATATAGCATCTTTACCTTCTGACCTTGGTAGTCCCTCCTCAAAATCTAGAGAAATATCTTCCCACACTTGAGATGGAATTGGAAGAGGTTGGAGTAGCCCCGCTAGTGATCGAGCTTCATTTTTATTTTTCTAACACACTAGACACCCAGTCACAAATTTCTGCACATCACGCTTCATGTCTTTCCAAAAGAAAGTTTGACTCAATCTTTTATAAGTTCGAAGAATTCCAGAATGCCGACTTGTCTTACTTCCGTGAAATTCCTCCAAGAGGTATTGCTTTAATGAGGTATTGGCAGGAAGCCATATTTTTTTATGATAAAGAAGCACCCCATCCTTCAAACGATATGGGTTCACCTCATTGAATGGGCCTTGAATTAGCCTTTGGTCAATATGGTCTCTTGCTTGCTCTGTTCGAACTTCTGCCCACGACGGAAATTTAGGACCTGAAATGGAATGAGCTTCGGCAAGGTTTGGCTTGCGGCTTAAAGAATCTGCTGCAAAATTTTGCTTTCCTGGTCTGTATAAAAATTCGTATTCAAAACCCAATAATTTCGAGAGCCACTTTTGTTGTTCAGGAGTTGAAACTCGCTGCTCTAACAGAAATCGAAGGCTCCTTTGATCTGTTAGTATCTGGAATTTCTTTCCCAGTAGATACGGACGCCAAAGTCGAATTGCTTCAATTATGGCGAGCATCTCCTTTACGTAAGTGGACCACCCTCTTTTTGTTTAACTAATGGCTTGCTCATAAAAGCCAAAGGTCGACCTTTTTGGCTCAATACTGTCCCAATGCCAAAATTCGATGCGTCAATTTCAATTACAAAAGTTTCTGAGAAGTTCGGCATAGCTAATACTGGCGTTGTTGTCATGGCCACTTTGAGTTGATCGAAAGCTTGATCTGCCTGTTGACCCTTGACCCTATTGAAATTGACCCTTTTTGGGAAGAGACGTCAAAGGTGCTGCCAGGGTGACATAATTTTTCACAAACTTGCGATAGTAGCCAGTGAGGCCTAAAAAACCCCGTAGTTCTGTCACGGCCTTGGGTTTTGGCCATCTCACCATGGCTTCAATCTTAGCTTGGTCCACCCTTACCCCCTTGGTTTGAAATGAAGTGCCCAAGATACTCCACATCTCTCTTTCCAAAAACACATTTTGAGGGTTTGAGAAAAAATTGGTGCGTAGCCAAAATCTTCAAAGTAACTGTGAGGTGGTGCAAATGTAATTCCCAAGTCCCACTATAAATTAATATGTCTCCGAAAAACACAAGGAAAAATTTCCGTAAATGTGGCCTAAAAATGGAATTCATCGTAGCTTGAAAAGTTGAAGGTGCGTTGCACAACCCAAAGGCATAACTAGATATTCAAAGTGCCCATTATGTGTTCTAAATGCAGTTTTATGCACATCTTCAGGGTGAACTCTAATTTGGCGATACCCAGATCGCAGGTATAGTTTAGAAAAATAGTTTGCACCATACAACTCATCTATCATATCATCAACGGTAGGAATTGGAAATCTATCCTTAACCATTACCTCATTGAGCGCCCTATAGTCCATGCAAAATCTCCATGACCCGTCTTTTTTCTTATCCAGCAATACTGGTGATGAAAATGAGCTTTGGTTAGGCCTGATGATTCCTTTCTCCAACCTCTCCCTGACTTGCTTCTCAATTTCATTCTTTTAGAAATAGGCATATCTGTATGGCCTTACATTGACAGGACCTGCACTTTCCTTCAACGTAATATGATGCACAAACTCTCTTTCCGGCGGTAATGACTTGGGCTCATCAAATATTCTATTGAATTTTTGTAAGACCTGAGACACATCTGGTGCTATCTTCATGGCTTTTTCCTTCTCCAATTGTTGATATGTGGGCTTGACACATATTGCAAACAGTTGGCTCCCACTTTCATACTCTTTGGCTAATTGTTGAAACCTCATGGACTTGGAAGTGGGTTGGGATTGACCAATCAACGTACAATCATTTCCAGCCCACGTGAACTTCAATGTAAGATTCTTCCAATCACATATGACCGGTCCCAATTGCTCTAACCATTGTATACCCAAAACCACATCTAACCCAGTCAAAGGTAGAGCAAATAAAGTTACTAGAAAATATTGCTTCTGGATGGAAACTTTGACATCAATATGTCTCTCCTTACAACGCAACCTTTCCCCATTGGCCACTCTCACCTCAAACTCCTCTGTAGCAGTGACCGGAAGGTGTAGTAGCTTTGCAATTCTTTAACTAATAAAATTGTGGGTTGAACCACTGTCCACCAACACGACTACTTGCTGATTCTCCACCCTTGCAACCATTCTCTAAGCCCTTGGGTTCGACTATCCCGAAATTGCATGGACAGAAATCTCTGGCACTTCCAATAGTTTATCGCCTTCGTCAACTTCGGTTTCCTCTTCCACAACAACCTCATCTTCCTCTGCTTGTGGCCTTTTGATATAGAATGCTTGTGATGATTTGCAACGATGACCCAAGGTATATTTTTCGTTGCAACTGAAACATAATCCCTTTTCCCTTCGTCTTTGCATCTCCTCCCATGACAACCTTCGCGTTGCTGGCGAGGCAGAACTCTTAGGTGGTGGAACAGAGGCTACCACATTCTTCGAATAAGCTATGGTCTTCCCCATATCACTCCTGGTGGTCCTCTTCTTCCTGCTCAATCTCTCATCCCTCATTCGAGCTAATATAATGGTTTCCCGCAACATCTTCGGCCTAAACATCCTCACTTCCTCCGATATCTCCTCCTTTAATCCCCCTAAGAATGCCCCAATCAACGCATTTTGAGGCCAATTCTCCACTCTATTGGCCAACCTTTCAAACTCACGCTGATAGTCTCGTAGTTCACCATGTTGTAGTATATGGGAAAGAGCTTCATCATCATTTTGGTAATTGGTGGGACCGAATCTGGCCCATAACTCCTCCTCAAAGAGCTCCCATGTCAGCAAATGCTCTTCTCCTTTATAAGAACGGTAGAGCCACTATAGCCATTGATTGGCTTCTCCCTCCAGGTAATAAGTTGCCATTGCCACCCTTTGCTCATACGGTGTTCCTTGACAATGAACGTATTGGCCTGCCCTGTTAAGCCACTCCGTGGGATCATCGCCCGAAAAACGTGGAAAATCCATTCTTGCATTCGTACTTCTGCTGCCCGAAGAACTGTGCGACTCTTCCCTATCTTTATTTGCTTTAGTCGAATGGGAGGAATCTCCATTCGCAAGTGTTTTGCCAGGAATTTGAGTCAAGCTTGCCACCATCTCTCAAATCTCTTTCATGGTCTCATCCAACCCATGCATTTTCTCCGTTCAAGCTGTTTCAAGTCTTTGCAAGCCTTCATGCACTCCCTGCACGTCAGCCGCTAGTTTGTCCAGCCGTTCTTTGTTGGTTGTCATAACCTCCCTCTGATACCAATTGATAGGTCCCAATAGAAGGAAATAACGAAATGGATAGATAAGCTCCGATTAGAGAGGAGCAAAGTCCACAATACAATATTTTTCTCTACCCCTACCACAAACACTACGTACAACATAAATAAATTTCTAAAATAACTTGCTAAAATAACTCCTCCAATAGCTGAACATGCTCAGAATCTCAAGGTGCCACTTCCCACTAGCCTGTGCCATTTCTTCTTGGATAACTACCCACGTACTACTTCCCCTTGGTAACTGCTTGGCCATTTCTTCTTGGATAACTACCCACGAACTGCTTTCCATTTCTTCTGGGCTGTTACTAGATGTTCTCCGAAATATTTGGGATTGGGATGATGTTCCCTTCGTGGCCTATCAGTCCCTTGAATCAATTTGGGCTTACTCGTAGCCTATCCTGCCTGGAGTGAATCTAACCCATGAATTGAAGGAAAAGGCTAATTAAAGCCCCTGTTTAGGAAATATTTTTCTGAATCATGGTTGAGATTATGAATCGACACATTTGGGTCTGTAATAGGTCACAATGTGCCTTTCATTTATAACAATATCCTGAAGTTTTGGAACCTTTGAGTTATTACGTACTTACTGAGTTATCGAGTGATATTCCAACATTGAAGTGCCTGGAGTTTCATTTATAGTATTTACACTACACAATATAGTTTGCCATATGTAGAGGGGTCTCCTTATGATCAGGTACTCAAAAGTTCTAAGAAACAACTTTCAACTTAAATTATCAAAACAAATACAGATCCTTTATAAAATTCCCATATATATATGATGATCCCTTAGTTTTGGCAAAAACATTGACCATCTAGCTAGAATATAAGGCATATAATGTACTACTCGTAAAGTCTATTACTATCATCTTTATTAGTTAACATCAAGTCAAATTATGCATATGCTTGAATTGCAAGGCGGGGTGTAAGGTGAACTTCGAGCGGGGTGGCTTTTAGGTTGGTAAGTCCCACTTTCTCAGTCATGTCCACTGGTTCATCCGACGTGGTGGTAATCTCAAAGGCGTGCAATAAGGTAGCCAGTGTGAGGTGCATAACTTGTTGAGCAAACGAGATTCCGGGGCACATTCTTCTACCACTTCCAAATGGTATCAATTCGAAATGCTGACCTCGAACATCAACTTCCATGTGGGTTGTAAGGAATCTTTCTGGCCGAAATTCGTTTGGATCCACCCACACATGTGGGTCTCGATGAAGCTTCGACAGATTAACGAGAAGTCGCGTGCCTGCTGGGACATGGTAGCCTGCCAAAGTGCAATCCTCAATAGACTCATGCGGCACAGAAAGTGGCCCGGCAGGATATAAACGCAATGTTTGTTTGAGGACAGCTTGGAGATAGACAAGGTTTTTCACGTCGGTTTCTCTCACTTGCCTCTCCTTGCCAACATGGAGATCAAAAATTCTTCTTGGGCTTTCTTTAAGGTCTTAGGGTTGTTGAGAAGTAGACAGAGTGCCCAGGTCAATGTCACTGTTGTCGTATATGTAGCTTTTTTTGTTGAAACATCTATGTTTATATATTCAAAAAGACACAAACACAAATTACAAGCTAAAAAAATAAAGAAAGACCCATCAGGGGCTTTACAAACGGCGAGTTGAGGGGCCAGCACTAAAGTGACTTTTGAAGAGGATACAAGATCCTCGGATGGGTCGGGCTCGAGGCCCAAAGCGAGAGGACCCGAGGGTCCTAGGAAGCACGGGAAATCCACGAAAGTAACAAACCGACCGCTGAAGGCCCTTCGACGAAGTCGAAGGACCAGCGCCCTAATAGAACTATCCATGCAGTCCCAACTGTAATTACAAACAGGAGAAAAACACAGAAACAAACCAAAAGAAGCCCTAAACAGAGGGGCTAGCCCAAACGGGAGAAAATATAGCATAAAACAAGCCCTAAACATAGGGGCTAGCCCAAACGGGCTTATTTCTAACATAAAACATAACATAAAGCTCCCCAGGAACCGGGGAGAAATCGGTCAGAATAGGACTGGCGGCGGCGCATGCAAGGCGGAGGAGGAGAATTAGACCCGGAAATGAAGGGCAGGAGCCACAGAGACTATTTCGGTGGAGAATATCTGGATTCGGGCGAAAGAAGAGCGTTCACGCGCAGCCAAGAGTGGCCGCTCGTCAGATCCACGCCTCGCGCGTGGGGCGCGTGGATCACCATCCGCCACCGTTTTGACGCCGGGGAAGAGGGATCTGGTAGCTCTCGGCGTGAGGAGTCCAACTAGCCGGCGCGTGCGTCTCCAAAGGGAACGGAAACCGCCGAAAACTGCTGGGAACCCACCTGCAAGAAAAAACCAAAAAACAACCCAACCAAGCCACAACGGACCGGACCGGAGAGAAAGAAAGGGAAGAGAGAAGAGGGGGAAGGGAAAAAGAGAAGAAAAAAGGAGGAGGGGGTGAAGGAGCCGGAGCTCCCCCCTCCTC
The DNA here is from genome assembly GCA_963930655.1 of Myrica gale. Classification (NCBI taxonomy): domain Eukaryota; kingdom Viridiplantae; phylum Streptophyta; class Magnoliopsida; order Fagales; family Myricaceae; genus Myrica; species Myrica gale. The sequence continues at coordinate 5,742,450 of OZ005599.1, forward strand.
CGTAGGGGCACTGGGTATGGGCGGAAACCAGAGAGTTGAGAGAGAAGGTGGGAAAACCCTTTCCCTTTCGGCCTTTGCTTGCTCTATGGGGTAAGTTGTCGTATCTGTAGCTGCTAGAATGATCCCCTGCAGAAAAACCAGTGAAAGAGAATGCGAAACGTAACTACTATGTTAGGATTTCAGTGCTTTTGTAATATGTATATGTATGTCCCCCTGGAGAGAGAGAAATCAAGATGTCCTCCTTAACATGCTTGAAGCCTATATTTCAGCCACAGTAGTCTATAATATTGCCCTATAATACACGTACAGGTTTCAGTTTCTTTGAATCATGCCCATCTCCTAACCACATATATAATTGAAGACAGTCAAGATCAAATACAAAAAAAAATTATAAAACTGGGGCTGCTGTTTTCAAACAAACATTTTCTGGTTAGTTTTCCCTCAACTTTACTAACGTTAGAATATTAGCGTTGTTTGGACGCTGTAGAATAATTTTTTTATAATTTATTTTAGAGATATTTGAGAAGCACTTAAAAATTAGGTCAAATAAAAAGTTTTTAATTCAAAGTGAAAAACTATTATTATTCAAAAAATAAATTAAGTTGGAAATTTTGATAAGCCAATTTTTTTTTATCTGGGAACATCATAATAGGCCTCATATTATAAGTCCTTTTAAATTTGAAAGATGCATATGATTATTTTACTTATTTATAATTAAATTTTTATGGGTGAGATTTTATTTTTGTGGGACCTAATTATTTAATTTATAACACATTAAAATTTTATGTATATATATGAATCATTACGCACAGTGGCGGAACCAGGAATGAAAACCAATCCGGGCGAACTTTTAAAGCAAAATGACCATTTTTTTATACGTAATGTAAAAAATTGTTTTAGAGTTACAATATCAAAACATTAAAGACAAAAAACATTAAAAATATTGAATTACACATACCGTACTATGTACTACGAGATATTTCAATGGCAAACAAGATATTTCAATAATAAAAAAGTGCTGGCACCAAATCTCAACATTTGAACAATTAAGAATAATAGCCAACAATATTGGGCTCAACTAAGGTTGTCCTAGGCTCAACAGCATCACAATCCAACCTAAAAACTACTACACAAATAACATCCCTTCCTCCGGTTTCCTTCACAATCCAGCCTAGAGTTAAGCAAGATATGAAAAACAAGTTTTAAAGAAAGGAGATTACATACCGCAAATGTCCTTCCAGCAATTAAGCAAGTATATTGGCAAAGTTCAAATGTGCTTCCAGCAATGGATTTTGATCTTCACTACACAAATCCACATAAAGAACAATAAGTTAACAAAAAAATCGTGCAATTGACTAGTATAATCCAAACCAGCCCAATTATAAGGTTTTACAAGCAAAGGTTACAAATGTAGGTAAGTGTTAATGGGATGAAAAATCCTGTACAATAGAACTTGCCAAATGGACTATTGTGTAAGCATGTATATTTATCTACTTGTAATACAAATGCACAAAAAAGAAATAACTGATGGAATGCAAAATGGCACATAAATGGCAAGAGATCATATATTAGACCAACTTATCATCAACCACGAGCACATGAAAAATATCAATATACCATGCAAATTCAAAGCTCAATTGCAGCTTTTGACAAGATAAAATATTAGTCTCACTCGGGACATGATTCTTCCTTCAGTAATTACACACATCCAATCATCATTTTCATTACTGAAGACATAGAAAGTAAGCAGTACAAAAGTTCAAATCCAATTCATACAGTATCAAAGACAATGATGACTAAGAACAGTAGAATTTATTCCGAACATTTAAAAGAAAACATTTAATCGAGATTTTAAGATCTCAAACAAAAAAAATTAGCTCCAGAAATTATTTAATCGATAATAGTTCGTATCACCAAGAAGAAGTTTGGGAATCAGTAGCCAAATACAGCAAAAGGTCATCAGAACAGGAAAAAAGGGAATGTGGGACTTAAGAAAGAAAAACTTCCTTCATCAAAGAAATGTAGAACCATACTACAACATCCAGGGTTCATGGTGTTAATAAGACCAATTCAATAGACAGAGAAATTGATCACCACTTTCAGGGATTTCAGCCAATAAAACAAAATTAGGAGACTAAAGTAGAAAGTGCTCATTTTACCCATAAAATTTCAATCTAGAATATCAGCGTTCTTTAACTTGAGCTATGTATATTAAAGTTGGGAACCATCAACACCAGAAATGTCATTCAAGGAACAAGTCAATCATATGTGACACAACTTCCAATTTGAGTATAAAACTCAAGATTGACTCTCTCTCTCTCTCGCTCTCTCTCACACACACACACAATTTCTCACTCTCCCATTGAAGTAGCCTTATAAAGCATAAAAAAAGTGCATCTGTACTGGTTCTTCTCAAGATTTTCAATGTGGTTGCACCTACATAGAATGTAAGTGAGATATCAGATGCAGTAAAACATGAAAATCTAATCACCTCTTTTCTGTTAGTCAGGAAGCTATGACCTTACATTTCTTAAAAAGAAACTTAAGTGTTACCCATTAACAGATACAATCATAGGTATCAGAATAAAAATCATAATAGGAGGCCTGCTCATTGTTCCCTATTCACCGTTTCCCTTTATAAAGTTTGGGATGACGCACCACCTAGCAAATTGACCAAGAACCACGTATAGAACCCAGGTACTCAAAAGTCCAAACATTTGTTCCAACTAGTCCGCAAACAACTTTCACTACATGTGTATTGGAACAAAAGCTAAGGCACCATAGCATAAAACTAAGGCATATTGCCCGCGAATTCCACTTCCTCAAACCTATTGTTGTCAATGATGCAACGGAGGCAGTCTAACATGAAATTTGGAAGTTTCTCCTATTTCACTCTACTTTATGCTCCAAAGAAGGGGAAAAAAAAAGTGAACCTGACAAGAACCAAAATGAATGTAGTAGATCGATTCTCATGTAGCTCTATTGACAGCTTGTCCAGAAATAACAAAGATCTACGAAAATATAAACAAATACAAAATGTGCGATGCAAGTCATAGTAGACTAAAAAAAGGGTATGATTTATTTGCCCCAATAGCGAATACAAATGATAGGGAAAACAAAAAGAACCTATTGTTTGCTTGAATTATCCGAAAAGCATAAATGAAAGAGTACAAAATGAAGCTCGAGTTACCAGAAACGAGAGGTGCAGACCAAAACAGCCCAGTTGTTAGTGTGCATAGTAGCCTCAGAAGAAGCAGTGTGTGAGACGCAATTGCTGAAATTGCAGCCCAGACAAAGAAACAAAAGCAAAACCAGCGCTCTGGACCCGAATGACTCATACATCTTGAACCGGATTTACTTCGTCTCAGCTAAGCTACTAGCCAAAAATTATCTTTTCTTCAAAATTATCAGTGAAACTCGTAGACCCGGCAAGCAATCGACTCAATTTGGTCTTAGGTGAAACTTGAAAATCAGTGAAGAGAGAGAGCTTGAGGGCTGAGAGGGAAGAACGGGGAGGGCTGAGACAGAGAGGGGAGAACGGAGAATTCGAAGGCCGAAGGGGAAGGAGGGTTATTTTGGTTCAAAATACAGGTTGACGTCGTTTCCCCCTGTGTTTTGAACCAAAATAAAATGCGGCCTGGGCCTGAGGATCAGGCCCAGTCCGCATTTCAATCGGGCAGACTAGGCTTATGTTGGCCTGAGCCAATCAGGGCGGCCCAGGCCAACTTATTTTTTTTTAAAAAAAAAAAAAAATTATATGAAATTTTTTTTTTCAGGGGCGGACTCCGGGCGGCCGCCCAGGTTCGCCCGGGCCTGGGTCCGCCCCTGATTACGCATATCAAATGTCACAAAATATTTTTGTTCTTAAAAAAAAGTAAATATCGATAAAGGATTTTTTTCCCCTGAAAATGTTTCAAGTAAGAAAATTTACTTAAAATAATAGTTTTACAGTAAGGGAGCCTTAGTTTAAAACTCAATTTAATTCGTTCAATCAGTTTAAACTTTTAATACGAACAGTGATTTAAGGTGCCACGAAAGGATCTTAATCTTGCTAACTCCGACTTTACATACACAATTAAGAGCAATCTGCTTTTTATTCTGATAGTGATAGGTACGCATTTATGGCTGTAATTGGAATATTTGACCGCTTGCTTTTGAATGGAGAACTGGCTTAATTTGGACGGACATACTTCCTTTTCAGCTAAAGTTACTTCATCCAACGCCAAGGACAACGAAATGTTACTTTAGTGAGGAGGTGTTGGAGAAAGTAAAATTTCATGATAGTTAAAATTTAAGGTATTAGGATTGATAAAAAATTGAAGAAAAAAGTGAAAAAATGAAAAAAGTGTATGAAAATTGATAAAAAAAGTGATGAGAGAAAGTGTTTTATAATGATGATAAAATCTTAGGTGGATAAAATTTTGTTACGCAAACAAGCCTCAAAACATTTTTACAAACTTTGACCACTGTCTAGAAAATTCACCCCTACTTTTTCGGTGGAGAATGGTTTGCATCTTTTCTTTTTCTGCCCTATAGCTCGTGTGGTTTGGATGGAGTCTAAGTGGCCTGTGAATGTGGAGTTTCTGCCTGGGGATAATTTGCCTCTTCTGATTCGGATGGTCTCCCTGCCCTATGATTTTCTTCGTATTCCAATAGAGGAGGCAAAGAATTTTTCCTTGAATGCAGCGATAGTTCTTGATTCTCTTTGGTTTTGGCGTAACAGAGTGGTGCATCAGCAGGTGGAGGTTGATGTTTCTGCAATCATTAGGATGACACATAGGCGATATTTGGATCATTTACAAGCGTGGCGCATCTCTGCAACATCTATTCACACTGGTTGGCGTCCTCCTCACCAGGGACGTTAGAAATGCAATGTGGATGTTGCCATTCGAGGTAAGGTGGCTGTTCTAGCTGCTTGTTTTAGAGACTCGGGAGGCTCTCTCTGTCATTTGTACACGGAGCAATTCCCAAGCATCAATTCTCTTTTTGGAGAATCCTCTGCGCTTGTTGCTGCTACTAATATTATTTCGTCTATGGGTTGGTCTTCTGTTGATTTTGAAACTGATTGTCAAAGTCTTAGCTTGATGATCTTGGATGCTGAAATGCTCTCTGGTCCTGTCATTGCTGATCAAATTGAGACTCTACGCGGCTTCTTTATGTTGCGTCGAGATTGCTCTATTTGCTGGATTCCTAGGAATCAGAATGTTTGTGCTCATTCTCTTTCCCAGTGGGCGTTATCTGTCTCTTGTTTTGGGGTTGTTAATCCTTCTTATATTCCTGAACACTTACTTGCTCATGTTTTGAGCTCGGGTGTGTAGTTGGTTATTCTAAGGTTTGCCAAGAAAAAAAAACTTATATACTGATGCAATGTAAATTTTTATTTAATTAAAATAATACGCGTATCCCTGTGGATTAATGTTTTCTCAGAAATGTCTTCCGATTAAGTTTTTTTGTCCCGCCATTCTTGTTGTATAACCTGTTTTCCAATTATGCCCCTTCGTCGACCTTTTGTCCAAAAATTGATGGAATTGTTGACCTGACCATTGTTAACCACGTCAGTACCAATAAAATGGCACCACGTCATTCACAACTTCTTGAATGACTAGGGTGGGTTTGTTTTGTAAAATTTTAGTATTGTTAAAATTTTAGGTATTGGGTTTAGTGAAAAAGTGAAGAGAGAGGTAATTTTTTTATATTTTTTGTAGTGAAAAGTAATGATTTGATGGGGGAGAGAGAGATTATATTGTAATATTTTACTGTGTTAAAATTTTAGATGATGTAAAATTTTATAACACAAATGCAGCCTAAAAAGCTCAATGCCATATGAATTAAATTAAAAATCATCTTCACCTGCTATCCATATTTACTCCTTAAAATAAACAAAGTACAACTTTCTCCTATTAGTCTTTTATATTAATAAATAATTCTTGAATATCTTAGTAGCTTCGATGAGCCACGTCAGCAAATTCCGTTAGCTTATAGAAGGAAGCTAGTGATCGTCGACGAAGGGGCATAACTGAAAAATGAGTTATACTTCAAGGGATGATGGGACAAAAGAAATTCCCAATAGATATTTTTGAGAAAACATCAAACCACATGGACACGTATTATTTTAGACTTTTTATTTTAGACTTATTTTTAATTTTCTACGTGTCAGCCATAAAATACTTCACAATGTGTGTACTTTTCTTCCTTGATATGTATTGTGCAAAATATTGTTTTAGATTGACTAGGTGGTTTACTGAAAAATGGTATGAGACTATGAGAGTGAAGTCCCATATTTTATTAAACTAAATTTGATTAATCCTTTTAAAGTTATAGTGCAGATATAAAGGGCCCTTTCTTACTGAATACATTTTAGAAACTTCCTTGATCAATCCACATTCTCACGTCTTCCGTAAATCTGAACAACATCTATAGGAAAACGAATCACCTATCTATGGGGTTATCATCCACAAACCTAGCTCCTATAATACAAGGAATTTGAGCACTATTAACCAGGCCGCCAGTGACGTCGTCTATCTTCGGGTGGGTTTGTGTTGTAAAATTTTTGGTATTGGGTTTAGTGTTGGTATTGGGTTTAGTGAAAAAGTGAATAGAGAGGTAATTTTTTATATTTTTTTATGGAAGAAAGAGAGATTATATTGTAATATTTTATTGTGGGTTGGTGAAATATTTTGTGAAATTTTTTGTGGCAAACGCACTCGAAGTATCATTTGACCATAAAATCTAATAGCAACATTTTTTTGGAATATTTAAATGAGCACATATATTTTTTGAGATCTATTGCGCGCCAGAAGACAACTAAAGTAGTCCATTAAGATTTTTCCTAGTACATATTTATCTGTTTCAGTAAAAAAAATAGCGAAAGGTTTAGGAAAGGTATTCTCAAATCGCGTCCCTCTATTGCTCAGGGTCCCTATTTCTTGGTAGGCACTGGAGACACAATTCGTACATGGTTGGATCCATGGATTTCATCTCTTCCAACTTTTGTTCCTCAACTAAAGGGAGGCCTGCATAGACTTAATTCTGCTTCACTTGTGAGTCACTTTATCGTTGCTTCTTTTCGGTCCTGGGATGTCAATCTTTTAAACAACACTTTTGATCGACTCTCAGTTGATGGTATTCTTCAAATCCATATCCCACCTTCTGGTGCTGCTGACAAAATGGTGTGGACTCCTGATACGCATGGTCTCTTTACTACCAAATCTGCATACAGACAAATCTCCTTTGATCGTTCCTCAACTTTGGGCTCTGGTCCATCTATTGATTGGAAGAAATTGTGGTATGCATGAGCGATTAAAGGTTCTTCTATGGAAAGTGACTTGGGATATTTTACCTACACGTCACAAAATTGCTCAAAATTTGAAATCCTCATTTCATGGAGTCTTCTTGTCTTCTTTGTGGTGATTGCTTGGAATCCACGCATCATCTTCTTTTCACTTGGAATCTCAATATAGAGTTCTTCCACCAGTGCTCAATTCAAGATTGGATTAATTGCATCTTAGATCCGTCTCGGCATCTTGGAATCCCGACTTGTGACATCCATTCATTTCAGCTTTTTGTTGTTCTTATGAGCATGTTTGTTCTGAACCTTTTGCCCTTCTACAACAAATCTTACATACTCATCGGGGCAGTTAGCGGCATGGCATACTTCCCCAATTAGACTTCTTCGTTCCATTCCAGCCAAATCTTATCTTCGTGGGCAGTATCACCGGTTGACCTTTGATGTTGCGGTTCTTCCTTCCTTTTCTATGTGTGCAGTTGCTCTTTTCCATTCGAATGGTGACATTCTTCTAGCATGGCCTAGATGTTCTCCAACTTCTGATCCTTTGATTGATGTAGCAGAGGCGGCTTTTTTAGCTTTATCCAAAGCTTGTGATCTCAAACTCTCCAGTTTGCTTCTCCAAGGTGACTCAGCCATTGTTATGGAATGTATTATTCTCTCTCAGCTTCAAGGATCTTCTGCATGCAAGTTGTTCCCCTGGAAAATTGCATCTCTTATTCACAGTCTTCATCTGTTTCTCTTCTTCATCCCTGTATTTTATCCTTCTAAGATTCCCCGAGAGTTCAACTCGGAGGCTCACTCATTAGCAGCCTGGGCGGCTGCCACTCCTTCTGAGGAGATGTTCCTGCCTCTTTTCTTTTAAATCGTGTACTGTGGAAGTTTAGGGGTGTTAAACTTTCTTAGCTTGTATTTTCTTTCTTTTCTTTTGTAGTTTGTTGTAATCGTGTTCTCTTCAATATATAATGGGGGCGTTTGTTTTCCAACATTTTCAATTAAATCTTCTCTCTCCTCATTAAATTATAAAATAATATTATACTATTCAATTAAATCTTCTCTCTCCTCACTTTCCATAAAATATCTATACTTTTCACAAATTCCAATATCCAAAATTTTCAAAACCCCAAAATTTCCACAAACAAACATCACTAATATGTCTGGTTTAACAAAAAAAAATAATATTCCACTAAAACTAACGGGGAAGAGGAGAGCATTGATTCCACGGCTTTATCTAGGCCACGTTCGCTCAGGAATATCCACCTATTACCTATACGTCGTGGTTTAGACGAGTGAGTTTGACAGCCTTGCAGAGGAGAAGGACGCGTCCACAATTGATCAGAAGCTACTCTATTATTGCAGAACAATTAATTAGTCCAGCAGTCTGGTTGACAAAATATCTAAACCGCATTCTCCGTTGCTTCCTGGTACTGCATATTGCAGCTAGGGGTGAATAGCGGACTAGTCGGAAGCGGAATTTGACATTCCGACATCCGGTCCGCTAACTAGCGGATGGCCAAAAAAGAGTCCGCTAAGATTAGCGGACTTAGCGGAAGCGGAAACGGACTTAGCGGAAGCGGATAGCGGAATTCCGCTAAGTCCGCTAAGATGTAATTCACAAAATAAAATCCTAAAACATGTAAATTGTAATTGACAAACAAATCTAAAAATAAATCTAAAAACATGCAACTAATCAGATAAACTATTGCATATTTCGAAGTCCCATACAATAGACTGCCAATTAGATAAATTGCAACTAATCAAGAACAGAATCATTACAACATTGTTGGATCACTTTCTGTTGATAAGAAATACAATTGCATTTATTACCAGCTATATACAATGAACAAGAAAGACAGAAAGTTTCAGATTCTTGCTGCATTGGGCATTAATAATTGCCCAATTCAAACAGAACCATTCATCGATTCAAAATATGTAAACCAGCATCCATCCTATTAAAAAACTTTCTGTTCAAAATATGCAAACCAGCAATCATCGATTCAAAATATGTAAACCAGAAACTATACTCTTTCAATCAAAGTAATAAAGGGTTTATCCAATCTAGTTATTATTCCTATCTAAGTACCAAAGAAGAACCATCACTGAAAGTCTATCCCATTTCAGAATATCGTCGACAGGCAGCAAAAGCAAAACCTCATTGACATGTGCAGCAGAATATGGAACATGACTTATATCTAATTACAGGCCTTATCCTGCGAAAGGAAAGCTTAGATAGGCTCAAGAAGAACATAACTCAAATAGCATGTAGATTGTCCAATAAAGATAGATAAAGACTCCAAGATCAATATCCTTTGTTATTGCAAAATGTCACTATTTATTCCACAGTTTCTTAGTTTACTCAAAGTCCAATGCTAGCATGAGAGGAATTTCATATTCATGTCAAAGAGAAAAATCAGGATTGAGTTCATGACACGTCATGTATTATGTTCTTCACAACAACTAAGTGTCTCTAACTTGCAATGTCAAGCTATTTCAACAATATTACCGGATATATTTAACACAAAGAAGGAAGAAAAACTATATACAGAGAAATTTTCTACAAGCCTCACACAAAGTAGTTTATTCACCACCTGGGATTTGCCATGTTAAAGACAGTCTCAAGCAATGCCAGCAGTTCAATAATGAGACTGATTTGCAACCACAACACCATCCTTGTAGAATAACTCATTACTAGAAATCATTGCACATAATTATGCCCAAGAGTTCAGTTTCATAGAATGAAAATACGGCAACCACAAAGAATCTAAACAGAGAGCATTCATAATTAAACAGTTCTTGGAAATAATTCAAAACCAATAAAGGATCTGGAGAATAGTCATTCTTGTGCAAAAACTAATTTCAAATTCAATAGGGAAGTATGACTCGGTATCTTATCTCTAGGACAGCACACTTTGAATAGACAAATAACAGATCCAAATGCAACATGTTTCAGTGTCAGAAAAACGATTTCCAGTTAACTATATAGTTAGAAAGTCACAACATCTATGGATTTTTTTTTATGTAAATGGGAGCCATCCACGTAGTTCTTACACCAGAAAATCGTAAAAACTTCACATATAAGAAAAGACAGCTATACTCAAACACATATAGAGGACGAAGATCCAGAGAATGCCATTACAGCATTCCCCCAAATATAAACTTACACGCACTTTAAAGAAGATAAAGATAAAGATAAAGGCTGAAAATCTACCATCTAACCGAACACCAGCACAACCATTGGAGGCAATGATTGACATCTCACTCAGCAACATACCCTTAACTAAAGATCCGGAAGTTAATGCACAAGTCAGTTACTTAGTTTCAAGAGAGAGAGCTCTTACAGAGAGAGAGAAGCGGTCGTCGTTCGGAGGAAGAGAGAAGCGGCCGTCGCAGTTGGAGGAAGAGAGGGTAAGCGATTCGCGAATTGCAGGGAGGAATGAGGATAGGGTTTTTACCGTGGATCAAAACGGCACGTTTTGATCCACGGTATTTTTTTTTCTTTTTTTTAACTATTAAACGACGTCGTTCTATTTAAAATAGAACGACGTCGTTTTGATATTCAATAAATTAAAAATAAAAAAACCCGGAACCGGTTTTTCCGCTAAACCGGCGGAAAACTCCGCTTCCGGTTCCGGTTCCGGGAAAGCTCCAAATGGACCACCGGTTCCGGTTCCTGGAAGGGGCGGACCTCCTCTTCCCGGAACCGGAGATCCGGCGGAACTCAGACCGGATTTACACCCCTAATTGCAGCAGCTGATCAAAGTCTGTTGTTAGTGTTTTCCTCCTCGTATCTTCGGTACGTTCTCTTTCTATCTCTTTCTCTATCTCACCCGTTTGAAATGGCGCCAGTAACCCTCCTTTGACAACATCTACTGATCGATCTGCTTGCCCGTTCACTTATGTACACTAGCTATGAGCAATCGCTGGTGGTCCTTTTGCGGTTTTCGTTATTATCTTCTACTTGTACATTTCTCTGTGTCGGGAATTCTTTGCTTTGTGTAGGAGGTGGAGGTACTTCCCGAAACTTTTCGTTTCTTTTGGAGTTTTTTTTTTGTTGCTGATTTTCTTATTTTGTGCTTGTTTGACTTGTGTATGTGCAGTAAGCAATTATACTACTTTTTGTAGTTGAAGTCATTGGTTGGAGTTCTATTTCTCATATACATCTGTATTCTCGGAAAACAAAACAATTTTAAAAAAAAAAAACGAAGGAAAGGGTGAGAATAAAAACAATAGAAAGAAAAGAAATGGAAATTGTTTTTTCAATTGTAGGAAGAATCGGAGAATGCTTAGTGTCTCCAATCGGACATCAGTTCGGCTATCTGATTTACCACGATAGGAATATCGAGAATTTCAAATATCAATTTCAGAGGCTGAGTGACATGAGGGATGCAGTGAAACAATCCATTGATGCAGCCGAATGGAATGAAGAAACAATCACTGGTGATGTTGGGAGTTGGCTGACAAATGTGGGCAAGAAGAATGAAGATCTGCAGAGACTCATTGCAGATGTGGAAGTAAATAAGACGTGCTTGAATGGTTGGTGCCCAGATCTGAAGTCACGTTATTCCTTGAGTAGGAAAGCCCAGAAGAATACTCAAGCCATCATTAAGCTTCTAGAAGAAGGTGGAAAATATGATAGGGTGTACTATTCTGCTCGTCCCCTTGAAGTGACATTGTCATCCACAAAAGATTTTAAGGATTTTGAATCCAGAAAGACAGTGATTAAAGATGTTTTGAAGGCTCTAAAGGATCCCAATAACAACAAGGTTGCCATATGTGGCATGGGAGGGATCGGAAAAACTGAAATGGCCATAGAGATCCAGAGAAGAGCAAAAGCAGATAATCTATTTGATAAAGTTGCAATGGCGATGGTGTCCCGAGAACCAGACTTGAAAAGGATTCAAGCAGATATTGCGGAAAAGCTAGGTCCGAGACTTAATGCAGAGGGTTTACCTGGCAGAGCCGATCGACTGCGTTCTAGAATTACGAAGAGCGGGAATGTACTTGTAATATTGGATGATGTTTGGGAACAACTTAACCTTGATGATATCGGAATTCCTTGTGGAGGTAAAGACCAGAGATGCAAAATCCTATTGACATCACGAAGCTTAGAAACCTGCAATCTGATGAGAACAGACGGGATTTTTGAAGTAGAACTCTTGTATGAAGAAGAATCATGGAATCTTTTCAGAGAGATGGCGGGTAACTGTATCGACAATCCCAGCATACGTCGGATTGCAAGAGAGGTTGCAAAGCAATGTGGACGTTTACCTGTTGCCATTGTAACTGTTGGAAGTGCTCTGAGAGACAAGAGAGCCGATTATGAGTGGAATGCAGCGCTTAAGGAGCTTAAAAGGTCTATTCCACAAAATATTCCTGATCTGGATCCAAATGTCTATAAGAGCATAGAGTTCAGCTATAGTTACTTAGAAAGTAAGGAAGCTAGGTCATGCTTTCTACTGTGTTGTCTATTTCCTGAAGATTATAACATTCCAATTGAAGATTTAGTCAGATATGGAATTGCAAGAAGGCTACTTGAAAAGATAGGTACGGTGGCAGACACAAGAGAGAGAGTTCACAGAGTGGTTCGTAGTCTCAGAAGATCAAATCTATTGTTGGACAGCTCCAAGGGTGAAGAGTACATCAGAATGCACGATATTGTGCGAGATGTTGCGATATCGATTGCATCCAGGGATGAGCACGGTTTTATGGTTGTATGTGACAATGAAGTTGAAGAATGGCCACAGAGAGATACATATGAAAGATTTACTTCGATTTCTCTTGTACTTCGAGAACTGAACAAGTACCCCGACGGATTGGAGTGCCGCAGACTTCAGCTTTTACGGCTTTCATATGGCTATCCTTCTCAGAAGTTCCCGAGCGATCTGGTTCGTGGGATGAAGGAACTAGAGGTTTTTTCTTTGCAAAATATTATCTTCCCGTCGCTGCCACCAGCAATTCAGGTCCTTGAAAACCTTCGAATGCTGAATCTCGAGGGTTGTTCTTTGCAAGATGTGTCGGAAATTGGATCACTTGGGAAGCTAGAAATCCTTAGCTTTTGTAATTCCTCTATAAGAGAGTTGCCGGGGGATCTAGGCAGTCTTACTCAATTAAAGTTGTTAGATCTGTTGGATTGCGAACAACTTGAGCGAATTTCCAGCGGTGTCCTATCGAGGTTATCTCGATTGGAAGAGTTGTACGTAAGAAGAAGCTTTACGAATTGGGAACCGGCGGAAGGAAATGGAGAAGGAACGAATGCAAGCCTAGCCGAGCTAATCCCTCATTCCCATCAGATGATGGCTTTAAATATTGAGATACCAAGTATTAGGCTCTTGCCAAAAGATATGAACTTCAATATTCAGAAGATTAAGTTCAACCTCAAAATTGGAAGATTCCTACTATTGCCGAAACATGTTAGATCAGGGAGTAGCGAGTACTTATTTGAAAATACATTGGAACTCGAATGCGGTCGAGCTGAAATTGCAGAGAGTCGGATGCTTCGTCTACTGTTGGAGAAATCTCGGGTTTTGCATTTAGAAAGAATAGAAAACTTGAAAAATATTCTTTGTGAGTTAGACGAAGAAGGTTTTCCATGCTTGAGGATTCTAAGAGTTTCTAGATGTAAAGACTTGGAATATCTCATCGATGGTACAACGGATCAGTCTCAGCTTGCTGCGTTCCCGCACTTGGAGTCACTGGGGCTTTGGGACATGAATAATTTAAAAGAGATATATCGTAGCAAATTCCCAGAGAGGTCCTTTAGCAAGGGTTCGTTTGGCAGCCTAAGAGATATTCGGTTATTGGGGTGCAAACGTTTGAAAAATGTCTTTTGGTTGCCCATTGCGAGAGGTTTGGTTCAACTACAAAAATTAGAAGTAGTTGGATCCATAGAAATAGAAGAAATTTTCTCTAAAGAAGTAGGATGTGATGAGAAAGTTGTTGACGTCATCAAGTTGCCAAAGTTAACGTATTTGTGGCTGTTGGACCTACCAAGGTTAACTGGATTCTCTAAAACCATGGATAGTCATGCTAAGGCCACGCAACCCACGATGAATGGAGCTGAGGTACGTGTTTTTTCTTTCCTTTTCCCCTCTCTCTAGCTCCTTCTCTCTCTCTATTTTTTGGATAAGTAAGATTTTATGAACATTAGATTGCCCAAGCATAACGTTACTAAGAATGTCTCAACGAGTCACATATGTCTTTCTTCTTCTTCTTTTTCTTGGCAATGGCCCGTAGAGGGCTAAACAGGGTCTCTTACATCACAATTAAGCAGAAACAGAGGGAAATTGGAAATAAAAAATAATCCAAAAGAACTATTCTCTGAAGCCCACTTGGCCAGGGAGTGAGCTCAGTGAGATCCAAATCAGCTTCCATTTTGGGTTGCTCTCCAAAGCACTTATGATATCTCGAATTTCTTTGCCAACAAAACCTTCAACCGGGATCGAGTTCCTTCTTCTGGACCCATTGACAAGCTCCAAGCGAGCCCCCTTCACCGAGTCACATTATGTCACTTCCTCAGTGAAAAAGCTGGAGGGTCAGGGTCAGATATGTGAGGCTTTTAGTTCTTATCTCGATTAAAAGATATTCAATATATATATTCCGAGCATGCATAACTTAGTGCTTTGCTCTTGTAGTGCTTTGCTCTTGTAAAGGAAAATTGTGAAATGATATGAATGTTGTGTTCTACAGATTCAACTGTATAGCACGAATGAAGAAGACAAAGCCAATCATAGTGGATCCTTTCCTGGATCAACCTTCATCTCTCGTAAACTATTTTCATCCACTACAATTTTCTGGGTTCCCAATTTGGAACGCCTTGAAGTGGGTGTTTGCCCTTCACTAGAAGTACTATTTGATCTCGAGGGACTAACGGTCAAGGATGATCACCAACAAATTAGAGTACTCGCTCAATTGAAATCTCTGGAGATAACTTCGTTAGATGCATTGGCGCACGTGTGGAAGAACATTCCAAGAGGATTTCAGGGTTTTCAAAACCTGATAAGAATTGAAGTCTCGATATGTAAAGGCCTTGAATATTTGTTCTCTGCTTCAATCGCGCGGCTCTTGGTGCAACTCCAACGCGTATCAATAGAAGACTGCAATTTGATAGAAACCATTATTCAAAAAGGAAAAGAAGATGGAGAAGAAGAGGCAGCCTATTCGTTTGAGTGGCCATCCATCAAGAGCATCGTGATGCGGAATTGTCCCGAATTGAAAACATTTGGTTCCAAAATTCAGAGCCTAAAAGCGCCAAAGAAAATCAATGTCGTATTGAATCAAATTAGATCCCAAGAGCCTAGTCTTGGCTCCTGCTCAGTACATGACTCTCCAGGTTTTCTCAGTCGATGCATTGAATGTGTACCACGTCGCAGAAATTACGATCCGGCTATTTTTTCAGATCGAGGCACCACCAAGAAATTCCAAGGAAGCTCCTCCATAAGAGGGATTGAACTCGACTTTCAGGGACGAAGATTCCACCCTCTGATCAACAATGAGGTAAACAATATATATAGTTGGAATTCAATATTCATGCATATGTCCCGCTGGAAAAGACAACAGTCACATTCATAGATTCCAATATTCTTCGACGTTGTTCCGATCACATTGGTCCAAAAAAAAATTCCCCCTATTAGCCTCTTTGAAATATGTTCATTAATTATTTCCCCGAATATCTCTATATTCCTTCATAGTTTATTTACTTTTTGGTAGGTTCCATTGATGAAGCAAGAAGAGCCAACTGCGAGTGATGCAGACAATCAAAAAGAGAACGTGTACTGGGCTCTTATTCCCTCCAACTTGACTAAGGGCCTGCAGAATCTAGAAGAACTTAAAGTACAACGCTGTGATTCATTGGAAGTGATATTTCAACTCGAAGGACTACATGTCGAGGAAAGCAAGGTGTTCAATAACTTGACACAGTTGCAGATAAGAGATTCATCAAAGTTATTGCACATATGGAAGAAGGGTGCACCTGAAATTACAGGCTTCTATAACTTGAGAATTTTAAACGTGGATGGATGTGGTAGTATGAAATACCTGTTCTCACCATCCATTGCGAAACTTCTTGTGAAATTAGAGAAAATAGAAGTGAAGAACTGCAAAGAAATGGAAGAAATCCTTACAGAGGGATTAGGAGATGAAGAGAAAATAAATGCAATTGCATTCTCCCAAGTGAATACTCTTTCACTCGAAAATATACCAAAGCTCCAGTGTTTTTGTGTCGAAGGTAATGCTTCCGAGTGGCTATCTCTAAAGAACCTCACTATAGTTGGATGCAACAAATTGAAGATGTTTGTTTCAACGACTATGGAAACCCCAGAGCTACAGGGAGTATCTATTGAATCTGGAAAGTTTCAGTCTATGGTGGGAGATCTTAATACCACCATAGAACACATTATGCACAGGAAGGTACGTATGTTAAACAGAGGTAACATTGATTGATGTGAAATACTTATTTCAAGTATCGATGGACTAATATTACCGTACATATGTTAATAATTGACATTTTTAGCTAATAAAAATTGCATCACGTTTACTTTTAAAACAGGAAAAACCTCAAATTATGAGTTCAATATCATTTTATAGTCAAAACTACTGAATTCATCACATTCTGCTCTGGAACTATCGAAATTCATCCATCTGTACCCTTTAAATAGATCCTACTGTTGAAATGACCAAAAAGTGGGCTACACGGTACATTCTTAACGGTTGGATCTTATCAGATAACACAATTTGATAAATTTCGATCGTTCGAGGACTGAATGAGATGAAATATAGAGTTTTGACTTTAAAATGGCGTTGGTCCAATAGTTAGAGGATGAAAAGTGAAGTTTTCGAGAAATCATCTAGTTACTTTGTCAACGGTATAATTCCATAACAAGGAGTTGTATAATTGATTTTCGTAGTGAAGATTATGTCATAGCACCGGCTGGTTCGATTAGAAGCATTAATTTTCACTCTTTTCAGTTGTAATGCATCCTATCATTCAGCTTATGAGTTGCAGGATGAATTCTTAGACAAAAATAATATCCCTTGTGTAAATGTTACGTGGAAACTCCAGGAGTTGCATATAGCAGAAAAAGGTAGAAAATAAAGTATCTATTATTCACTTTAGAAGCAATAATAGCTCCCTCTGTCTCTCTCTCTCTCTCGCTCGCTCTCTCTCTTCTCTAACCATTCAAGCAAGGAAACGTGGCATCCAATCTCCTCTTGGACATCTTTTGCACCAAATCTTCATATATATAATACTTTACCTTCCTCATTCCAAGCTGGTCTCTTTCAAATTAATCTAATATCCTCTGTTTCTTTTGTTTCTTAGTCAGTTACAGGTGAATTGCAAGGAGATCCCAGTTCCATAGCAGCCAGCAGGTTGATTCCTCAATGTGTCCAATTCCCATATTTGAAGCTCTTAAAAGAAAAAAAGAAATTTAAAAAAAAATCTTTTTGATATCAGGCGTCTCTCATGAATCTGCTTAGCACAAGTTCTACATCTCCTCACCAAATGCATTTTCTCGTAGATCGCCAGTATCTTCGGGTAAGCTATTTGCGTGTTTTGTATGATATATTTTTCTCTCACTGTGAAGTCTATTAAGTTCGGTTATCAAAATTTACACAATATGTGAAAAGTGTGCCCAGCTCAACTCCAAAAGATGTCTTAAGGAGTGAAGGATGTCACAACCTTATAAGGAGCACATTGACTAGTTTCTCTAGCAATGTTGGACTTCCAACACGGGATCCCCCTCACGTGTGGCGGGAGGACATCCAAGCCAACACGTGGAAATGGGTGACGGTGGACCACAAACTAGGAATCTTGCTCCGATACCATATTGGAATTTACACAATATGTGAAAGGTGTGCCCAACTCAACTCCAAAAGACGCCTTAAGGAGTGAGGGATGTCACAACCTTATAAGGAGCACATTGACTAGTTTCTCTAGCAATGTGGGACTTCCAACATCGGTGATTGAAAGAGCTGAACGCTGTGAAAATTGCAGTTGAGCTTTTCAGCATTTTCTTTCCAAATTGGCACATCTCACTCCATGTTTACTGTCTGCATGGTGAAGCTGCGCCTCTGCCGCTTCTGTGGAAGATGCTGTGTGACACGGAATCTGAATGAATGGTGCTGCACTCTGGTTTGGTTTTCTACTCGGCTGTGTTTGCTAGTTTTGTCAGAAGATTTATTTACTGTCTTCGTGGTGAAGCTGCGGCTTCCGTGGAAGATGGTGTGTGAAGCAATCTGACTGAATGCTGCTGCACTCTGGTTTTCTAGTAGGCTGTGTTTGCTGGTTATGTCAGAAGATTTATTTGCTGTCCACTATTATCTTTAAAACCATCTATTCTTGTGCAAACTATTTTTTAATCTACCGAACAACAATATATATGAGACATGAATTACATGTTAGCATAGCAATAAATCCCACAGCACTTTCATTACATTGTATTGTAATAAGTTGAATGTTTCCAAGGTGAGTAGAGCTAGGCACTTAAAATTCGGGGCCATGTCATCACAATGTTCTTAATGTGAAATTACAAGACTAGTGCTTAAAATCATTGTCCTTTTTCTAGTGTTTATAGTGCGTGTATAAACACTCCAAATTAATGGTAGTGATCCAACTAAAATATCCCAATCTGAAGCCTTATGCAGAAAATTAAATTTAGGCTTTCTTTAATAGATAAGATAGGGACCTTCTTTATTTTTAAATTAATAAGTACAAAAGAAAGAGACAAAGAATTGAAATAAAATCCATAAGAAGAAAATAAATATAACTTTGGACAATTATTGTTACAGTTAGCCATGTGAACACTTCCGTTAGTAAGGTAGACGAAATGACTAACTTTGGAAAAAATCACTATCACATGGATCTCTAAAGGAAAAAAATTACCTTAGGGTCATTAAGAAAAGTTTAAACCTCATGGACTAACGAAATAATTTAGCCTTGATTATATGACCCCATGTCACATGGCCTAGTGCTTTCCTCTTAATTGGCTCTTTCTCTCCCATTTCTCTATCCATCTTAGTTAGGGCATTTATGCAAACCAAGATTTTTTGAATTTTTGGGAATGTTGTGAAAAATGAAGTAGTTTAAAATTTTAAGGAACACTTTAGTGAGTTATTTTTAAATTTTCCAAAATTGTATTACATTTTGAGAGAAAAATAAAATTTTATAGGAATTGTTAAAAAAATGAAAAGATTATTTGAGTTAATTTTTTATATTTATTGTAATGGGAATAGATAATTTGATGGATGAGACAAATTATTTTATTGACTAAAATTTTGAATTAATTATATTTATAAATAAATAATTTTTTTAAAAAAAAGAATTTTAACCGAAATTTTTTAGTTTAGAAACATCTCCGCGAGTATTCAGTATTTTCTAGCATTTGATTGATGGATATTATTTGGCAACTGGTATCACATGGAACGCGTTGGAACTGCACGAGTGGGAATAAAAATATATTAATACAAAGCAGGTGCTTAAAATAAAAAGTTGGGGCTTCAAATCTCGAAAGGAATCCAATAATAATATCAAATATAGTGGAAAGAGTGTGTCCAACGACGATACCCCACCAGCTGACTCGAAGCTGTATATGGAGGCCATGATAGGTGATATAGTACAAGAGCATGTGTTGAACCAAGTACAAGAACGGCTAGAGAGGCTGGAGCATCCTCAACCCCAACCTGGTTTAAATTTCCGTAGACGAGAAAGAGCTCAACGGAGGGAGGAAAGGGAGTACGAAGAAGAGCCTTACAGATCTGACTTTGAAGAGGAAGGAGATCGTGATTCTCATGAGGGCTATAGGAGATATGGAGGGCGAGCTAGAGGAGCTAGGAACCGAGAAGATAACAATTTCAGTGGTATTAAGATGAAGATTTCGTCTTTTCAAGGGAGATCTGATCCGGAAGCCTATCTTGAGTGGGAGAAGAAGATGGAGTTCGTGTTTGATTGCCATAATTACTCCGAAACCAAGAAGGTAAAATTAGCAGTCATTGAGTTTTCTGAGTATGCTATAACTTGGTGGGATCAACTTGTGATAAATAGGAGGCGGAATGGAGAACGTCCAATAGAGACATGGGATGCTATGAAGGCGGTCATGAGAAAACGGTTTGTTCCAAGCCACTACTACCGGGAGCTGTACAAAAAGTTACAAAGTCTTAAGCAAGGAAGCCGAAGTGTAGAAGACTATTACAAGGAGATGGAGATGGCCATGACCCGTGCAAATGTTGAAGAGGATGGAGAGGCTACAATGGCTCATTTCCTACATGGCCTGAATCGGGAGATCCATGATAGGGTGGAGATGCAACATTATGTGGAGATAGAAGACATGGTGCATATGGCTATCAAAGTGGAGCAGCACCTCAAGAGAGGGAGTGGGGGACGTGCCAGCCATAATTCTAGTTCTACCTCCTTCAAGCCGAGTTATACCAAGCCCATGGACAAGACACAAGTGTCCAAACCCGAGCCCAAACCCCCTACCACCAGCCACACCTCTCAAGGTAAAACTAAAGCTTCTACTTCTAGAAATCGTGATATCAAGTGTTTTCGATGTCAAGGCAGGGGACATATAGCAAGCCAATGTCCAAACAAGCAAGTCATGGTGTTGAAGGCCAATGGAGAGATCGTGACCGATAGTGAAGAATCTGACACCGACGACATGCCACCCTTGGAGGATGTTTACGAGGATGAATACATAGCCCCTGATGCGTTGACCTTGGTGGCGAGGAGAGCCTTGAGCTTGCAAGTAAAAGGAGATGAGGAAGTGCAACGGGAGAATATCTTTCACACTTGGTGCTACGTCAAAGATAAGGTATGTAGTGTGATTATTGATGGAGGCAGTTGTACTAATGTTGCAAGCTTGATTATGGTAGAGAAATTAGGATTGCCCTTGTTGAAACACCCTAGGCCTTATAAGTTGCAATGACTGAATGATAGTGGAGAAATAAGGGTGAGCAAGCAAGTGTTAGTAGCTTTTCGAATTGGTAAGTACGAAGATGAAGTCTTATGTGATGTAGTTCCAATGCAAGCAGGGCACTTATTGCTAGGGCGACCATGGCAATCCGATCACTCTTGTACCCTTGACACCGCAGCAAGTATATGAAGATCAAGTGAGATTACAAAAAGAGAGTGAAAAAAAGAAAGAGAGTGAAAAAAAGAAAATGAGTGAAAATCCGAGAGAGGTCGACAGAAAAGAGCGAGAAGATTCGGCCATGGAGAGAAAATCAGAGAGAAAAAAGAATTTTTATGCAAAAGTGAGTGAGATCAAGCGAGCGATGCTCTCGAGTCAGCCAATGATTGTACTTTTGTACAAAGAGGCATTTTTTAACACTAACAAACTTGACCCTACTTTGCCTAGTTCTATTGTTTCTCTTTTGCAGGAATTTGAGGATGTCTTCCCCGAGGAGATACCACATGGGTTAACTCCAACCCAAGGGATTGAACATCAAATAGATTTTGTCCCTGGTGCAGCAATTCCAAACCGACCGGCATATAGGAGCAATCCCGAGGAGACCAAAGAGCTTCAAAGGTAAGTCAGCGAGTTGTTGGCGAAAGGACACGTGAGGGAGAGCATGAGTCCATATGCGGTTCCGGTCTTACTTGTACCTAAGAAGGATGGGTCGTGGAGAATGTGCGTTGATTGCCGAGCCATCAACAACATCACGGTAAAGTATCGTCATCCTATTCCTCGCTTAGATGACATGTTAGATGAGTTGCATGGTTCTTGTGTGTTTTCAAAAATTGATTTGAAGAGTGGATATCATCAAATTAGAGTAAAAGAAGGAGACGAATGGAAAACAGCTTTTAAAACAAAATATGGTTTGTATGAATGGTTAGTTATGCCTTTTGGATTGACTAACGCCCCGAGCACTTTTATGAGACTTATGAACCATGTTTTGCGTGCCTTTATAGGTAGATTCGTTGTTGTTTACTTTGATGAGATACTCATTTATAGCAAACATATGGATGATCATGTAGCACACTTGAAATCTGTTTTGGATGTGCTTCGGAAAGAAAAATTGTTTGCTAATATGAAGAAGTGCACTTTTTACACCGATAAGCTTGTATTCTTGGGATTTGTTGTTAGTGCACAAGGTATACAGGTTGATGAAGAGAAGGTACGTGCAATTCAAGAATGACCGAGTCCCACAAGTGTAGGTGAGGTTCGTAGTTTTCATGGCCTTGCCAGTTTTTACCGGCGGTTCGTGAAGGACTTTAGTAGCATAGCCGCACCACTTACCGAAGTAATCAAGAAGAACGTGGGATTCCAATGGGGAGACGCGCAAGAGAAGGCGTTTCAATTACTTAAGGAGAAGCTAACCCATGCTCCTTTATTGTCTTTGCCTAACTTTTCCAAAACATTTGAAATTGAATGTGATGCTTCAGGTATTGGCATTGGCGCAGTTCTTATGCAGGACGGACGACCACTTGCTTATTTCAGCGAGAAACTAAGCGGGGAAGCCTTAAACTATCTCACCTATGACAAGGAGCTCTATGCACTAGTCCGGGCCTTGGAAACATGGCAGCACTACCTATGGCCTAAGGAATTCGTGATTCATACCGATCATGAATCCTTGAAACATTTGAAGGGCCAACACAAGCTAAACAAAAGGCATGCGCGCTGGGTGGAGTTCATTGATAGAATAGAGAAAAAATAGTCACCTGGAAAATAGCTTATGTTTTTTTATTACGATAGTAGAGAAAAAATAGTAGATAGCATATATATGTTGCCATAGAATAGAGAAAAAATAATTAACTGAAAAATAATTTAACAAATAGTCACCTAAAAAATAACTTGAGTTTCTTTTGTTAAGATAGTAGAGAAAATATAGATGAGAAAAAATAGTATTTTTTAAATAAAATAGAGAAAAGATAGTCATCTGAAAAATAACTTATGCTTCTTCAAAGGGTAAGTTATTTTTAGCCTGATACTTGTTATTTTCCTTTAACCACCTATCCCATTTTCCTTTGACTTTTTTTTAGCCCCTACTAAACACATATATTTCTGAAAATATTCTGCTTGAAAATATATTCAGTCGAAACAATACCAAAAAGTCACCCAGAAAACCATAGCTCGAAAATTTGTTTAGTAAACCTTCAATCATGGCGACCCTCGGGTTCTTCAGAGACGATGAGCTTCCTATTATCCCTTCTCTTTGCATTGAAAATGTATATTTCTCTCTGGTAATTGCATATTTGCAATTGAAATGTTGATGATTTTTAGACTATAATGTGTAAAGTTATATAATTAATATCCCTTTGGTTTTGGTATATAAAGGAACAATCTTGGACTTCTACCAAGGAGCCGATTGTTCCTATTATATGCTTTTGATTTAGTTTTCATTATTTTTTATGTGTATTTCATTATTTTGTTCACACCAGAAGTTAAAATTACATCCAATTCGAGTCAGTATTCTAGTACATGGCATGCCAACGGCCTATTGCCCGCGATGGGTGCACTAATTGTGCATGAAATCTCAAGGGGGACAAGTCATACAAAACAGTTCAAAAATACGGCAGAAAATCACAATAAATCAGCACATTTCCCACCAACTTGACCAAAAAGAAAACCAGCTGCATCCATGAATTGATAAGTTCATTAGAACAGAAATTAATAAACCGGGGCGAGAAATGCAGTATAGCATTTTTCGTGTGTTAAATAATGATTTTATGTTTAAATTAATGAAAAAAATTAACTATGGAATAAAACATTTAAATCGTTACGAAGTGTTTAAAATCAAGGCTTAAATGCACCACGTACCTATTAGGTATGCTTAAGTTGCAAATATACCCTCTAGTAAACAAAGTTGTTTTAATATCCCTGAAGTAATATTTTTGATAATAAAATACTCTTCCGTACACTTCCCGTTTAAAAAATTAACCGAAAATGGTAAAGTGACATTCCTCAACACATATGCACAAATAAAAATTGTCACATGTCATCTAGGCTTACTTTTGCACATCATATGCCCAATCAACTCAAATGTCACGTCATTTTAAAACAATTAAAATCAAATTCGACATAAGCTAACGTAACGTATGAGTTAACTGGGCATATGACATGACAAAAATAGGCCCAAATAACACGTGACACATTTTTATTTGTGCAGATATGTTAAGGAATGTCACATTATCACTTCATGTTAGTTTTTTTAAACAGAAAGTGGACGGAAGGTTATTTTGTTCACAAAAATTTAAAATAACTTTCTTTATCAGAGGGGTGTATATGCTACTTAAGTCTACTACAGGGGTATGTGGTGCATTTAAATTTAAAATTAATGATTAAAATAATAATTAAGAGTATTAACTGTTAAAATCTAAAATAATAAGATGGATACAATATATTTATCTAAAAAATTAGGTTTTTACTGCTAAATGTGATGACCATTAATTTGAAATTGGAGAAAGAATGACAAGTTTTCCCTTATTTAGCAGATGCTAAAATAACAATCAACTTTTTCTCTGGACCCAAGAAAAAAAAAACTTTTTCTCTGGACCGACTCCAAACGTGCTCTTTTTTTAATTAGCTCTTTGTGAAAGTTGAAAATTGGCTCACTGTTTTTGTTGTGACTAGACAGATGCGCAAGAAGGCAACCTTTTCGCATTGATTCCACTGACGCTTGCGGGGAAGAGGATAACTTTCTTTTGCCTGTGGACTTGAACATAGATGAATGGGGGCTTTTGGACCACTAATTCGTAGACCACACCAGTTGCTGTCTAGAAACATATCTCTTATTGAGATCAGGCTCAGCCGCTCAAGATTTAGAAAATTCAGAATTATTGATCAGCTGTATTACCTTACCATTTTTCATATTTATCAATGAAAACTGCACGCAAAACGGCACTAGCAAATAGCAGAAAGCTAAAAGGCAAAGTTGTGGCAAACTTTGAGTTTATTGAAGTACTTAGACCTGCATATGGATTTCTGCTAGACGAACAGCTTTCACTCATAAAGCTCGGAATGTAAGCGCGGTTTGATGAGAACTTCAAGTGGGGTGACTTGCATGTTTGACGATCCAAAGCTGTCGGACATATCAACGTTTGCACCTGGGGAAGTTGAGATCTCAAACATCTGGAGAAAACTAGCGAGTGCCAAATGTTGCATCCGAAGGCCAAAAGATACTCCAGGGCACGATCTTCTACCACATCCAAATGGGATCAATTCAAAATGTTTCCCCCTTACATCAACATCGCTATGGGTTGTGAGAAATCTTTCCGGCTTGAATGCCAGCGGGTCTGGCCATGTGCGTGGATCCGTTTGGATTTTCCAAATATTTGCGATTAGCCGGGTGCCTTTTGGGACATGATAACCGGCAATGGTACAATCCTCAATGAATTCACGCGGCGGCAATATTGGTGCCGGTGGATATATACGTAATGCCTCTTTCACTATGGCATGGAGATAGACCAGCTTACTGATATCAGACTCTTTAACAACTCTTTCCTTGCCCACGTGGGTGTCAAGCTCATCTTGCGCCTTTTTCAACACATGGGGATTGGTCACCAAGAGCGATATTGCCGAAATAAGGGCAATCGTGTTGGTGTCAACACCTCCCGCAATCATATTCTGCAAAGTACAAACTCGTTTTAGAACGTTAACCAAAGTAACAGTGACTCAGTGAGGAGCTAAAATAAAAAGGGGGAAAAGGAATGCCTACCAGAGATGTGGCCTTGTTGATCGCATCAGCACCATAGCCTCCAAGGTTTTTGCCATCAAGAACGGAGAGCATTACGTCCATGAAATCTTGGTCCCCATCAGTCTCACCCGAAGCTCTCCTGCGCTTGTGGTCTTCCAACCATTCCCCCATAATATCGTCCAGTTCTGCTGCAGTTTTCTTCATGGCCTTCTCATCTCCACCCAAATCCAACCAACGAAGGGACGGAATGGTATCCGCCACCACGAACTTTCCAAGATAATGAAAGAATTCCCTAACTGCCCTTTGGCAACGGCGTGCCTCTTTCTCATCAACATCCTTACTAGCGGAGCCGTATCGCTTTCCAGCAACCATCCTAAGAATGACACTGAGATTCATGTCCGCAAACCATCGCATAAGATCTACGGAAAGCTGGTCGGACCCATTCTTTTTCTTAGTCCAAAGTTTGTGCAGCTCTCCTAAAGTTGTCTTGACTTCGGACTGCCGAACAAATGAAAGAAGCTCAAGCCTGTGGTTAGATAGTAGTTCTACTGTGGCTATTTTACGCAATTCACGCCAATAAGCACCATAGGGAGCAAGGCTAAACATTGCAAAGTCATAGCCCAAGTGCTTTGATGCTACAGTTGGGGGCCTCGAGGTCACAGCAACATCGTGGGTTGTGAAACACTCCTTGGCCAGCTCCCAATTGCTCAACACCAAAGCTCGTTGGGACCCAAGCTTGAGGGTAAAAATTGGTCCGTTCTTGTCCGCCATTGATGCCAGAGTTTTGTGGAGAGGCTTTGTTCCTCCCAGCAGAGGGAGATGACCAACTATAGGCCATGCACCCGGTGGGAAAGGCGCTGTTCTCGTCAGGGATGATCTCGACCTCCTCAGAAGATAGGACACAAAAAGTACTATGGAAGCGATTCCAACTATGATCGCATTCAGATAAGGCGGAAGATCAAAATCCATTCTAGATTAACGAGTTTTGGAGGCTTGAGGAAGTATCTTGAATAGAACCTCAGGAAGCTTTTATAAGCATTTGTCTAGCTGTTGGGGAGAGATTTTGTGCAATGATTTGAAAAATCAAATTGCCAGAGAATTACGAAGTGGAAATTTTGTAGTGTTGCGTGAACATGGGAAGTAAGGGCGTAAGGCTGTGTAAACTATAAAATAAGGGAACTTCGAGAAGCCTCAGAAAATGTTTTGGGTTTCTTTTATGTCTCAAAACGTTTTTAAAATTTTTTTCTACTCGCTTTTTCATCAATTTCAATACCTTTTCACCGATCTCAATAATTTTTTACAAATTCCAACAACTTTTAACACATTTTTCATCAATTCCAAGAGAATTTACACTACTTTAAAAAAAATAAAAACACAAAAACATATCTAAAAGACCTAAACCAAACATAGCCTATAATTTTCTGGTGTTCGGGCGTCTAGACTGACTATGCTCATAGAAGCCCATGATGTTCGCCAATATGCATGTGCTTTCCATGTCTGTTCACTTTAGCAAAGGACCATGCTTGGTACTTTAAAAAGTAATTCACTTATCTTAATTATCATTGGTTCCCCGCCTTGATACTCTCAACTGGGCTCGAAACTATATAATTTTTAAAGATTCATTGTGATATACGCAATAATTTCGTGATATGAAAAATATAAATTCAGTCCCCATAATTTAAAAAGGTAATAAAATTTGATGAAAGACCAACGATAAATAAAAATAAAATTACAGAAACTAAATTTATAATTTTTATATTACGGAGACTAAATCGATTTTTGCGTATAGCACACCGACTAATTTTACATTTATTCCTAACTTTTAATATAAAAAAATAAATTAAACTGGATATTTAGACTTAAAACTCACTTATAAATGGATAAATCAAAATAATATCGTTCAACCGAGGGAGTTACTTATAAACTTTTAGCATAAAACATTTTTGTGGTCTTAATACTAAAATTTGTTTAACAAAATTTATTATAATATTTTTTTCTCCTACGAATTTCCTTTACGTGGGGCCTAAATTGGGATAGGGGCTTGGGCAGCTGCCGTCACTTTTTCCTTCAAATCAAATAAAAAAAAGGTTAGGTGATAAAATATCTCTAGTGGACGACAGGATCCATAGCAATCTTTAAGGCACTACAAAAACTTTGTCTGACATCTGTAAAATATAATACTATGAGGATTTTAAATAGGATTGGAATCTTATTATATCTTTATTTAGTTATATTTCACTCTTTAAATTATTAATTATTTATATTTTACATTTCATAAACCTAAATCTATTTTGGTTATGTTTGTGTTGTAAAAATTTTGGTATTGGATTTAGTGTTGATATTGAGTTTAGTGAAAAAGTGAAGAGAGGTAATTTTTTATATTTTTATAGTGAAAAGTTATGATTTAATGGGAGAGAGGGATTATATTGTAGTATTTTATTGTGAGTTGATGACAAATTTTGTGAAATTTTGTTAGCAAACGCACCATTTGTCTTACCACACACAAACCTACCGTTGGTTGAATTTCACACCTTCAGAGTCTATGTGATATTGAAACGAGTCGGTCTTTATGGTTCAATTTTTAGATATACAAATCCTTTTATCTATCGAAAATTAACCGATTAACGAAAATTGCCATGAGTTTAAGGTTGGGATATCTATTTTTGTTGTCAGAAAGATTATTTCATACCTTATTCTTAATTATTAAATAGTTAAGTTTTGATAGACAAAATGATTTATATGTCTACAAAATTGTACCAAAAAAAGGGTCTATTCAAAACTAATTTGTTAAAGTGAATATTAGAGGTACTGAAACAGTAATTAAGTTATTTTTTTAACAAGATAAATATGAATGTTTTGCTACTAAGGGTGCGTTTGTGTACCAAAATTTTACCCCCTCTAAAATTTTAACACAATTAAATATTACAATATAATCTCTCTCTCCCCATCAAATCATTACTATTTACTACAAAAAAATATAAAAAATTATCTCTCTCTTTACTTTTTCACTAAATCCAATACCTAAAATTTTAACAACACTAAAATTTTACAACACAAACACAACCTAAGAAGGCTAGGAAGGTTCAACAATGGCCTAGAGCAACATATTAAAAAAAAAAAGAGAGAGAAAAGAGGGAGTTGAAACTTCTTCAAGCTCACGTGTACCCGAGAGTGAGATAAGGAGAAAGAAACGACAAACTAACTGTGTCTGACTTATGGACAACTGCCAGTGCCATTGGGGGTGCCGGTCGTTCAATGCGTTCTTCTTCTTTTTTTCTTGTCGGTCTTTCAATCCGTTCGTTCAAAGCAATTAATTCTTGCTCTACATGTCATGATGCTTGAAACTATTGGCACCCAACTATGCTAGCAAAGCCATCTAAAATGGACAGCATAACAAGGACAACCTTTTTTTAAGGTAAGGGAGGATCAACCTTTCTGAAACAAAAGTGTGGTGGGGGTCGAGGTGACGGAGAGGATACCGTAAAAGACTAAAACCAAGCAAGTGCACTAAACTAATTAAAGAGCGTTATCTAACCATGAAGAAAAGCATTTTTTTTTTTTGTAGTCCAATACATCTTGCAGAGGCATATAGTATCCTTAAATTGAAGATTAAATTGTCTGTATTAATAAAACTATTATCTTCCCAAGAAAAAACAGATAGGATTGAAACTCTTTCAATTCGTTAGTCCAAAGCAATAATTAATACTTCCTCTAAATGTCAAGCTCTTTGAAACTATTGTGGCCGCCTGAGCAATGAATTCGTCTGCGAAAATAATTGGGCGTTGTATTTTCAAAATGGTGACACATTTTGGGGAAAACCCCATATGGGTCGCGCAGAGTTCGTTTGTCGTTTATTTCTTCTTCTCCTCGGGTCAATCCCATTTAAACGTGAGCTTGAACAAGGAGAAGTAAATGGAGTACTGGAATTCAATTGCTGGGCCAGGTTTGCTGATGGTGAGAAAAGTTGGGTGTCATACTGAGCTGACAATATTGACTAGAGGGCTCAAGAGTCTTCCTCGACGACAGAATAGTATACGTACCCTCCTCCTATAACGTCTTTCGTGTCCTACTCTTGCAAGGACATGTTTGAACATTGACTAGACTAGAGTGGTGGTATGTATGGCAGGACTCATTCAGGATTATTTTTTTTATCTGAATTCTACGGTATAATTAAAAAACTATTTATATAATAAATAAATTTTAGTACAAAACTCATAATTTTCAAAACTTTATATAAATAATATAAAATTTATCCATTTTGAATGTTTCTCTATTATATGATATAATTCAGACGCGAAAAGATGGTTAACCACCCGTTCATTTATCTCCGATTTTTCTACACCGAGGTATCGGGCACGGAAAATGTGCACCAACCGAGCAGCCAGGCAAGTTCAGTGAGGCTGACAAGTGACTATTTTAATCGTGACTTTTCTTGAGATTCCTTTTTGTTTTTATTACTTTTCCTGCTTCACGTGTTTAGTTGTGCTTCATGTGTCTAGTTGCGCTTGAATGTTTAAAATTTGATAACTTACAATTTTAAGGTATGAAATTGATAAAAAAAATTAAAAATAAAAGATAATTTGAATGAATATTTTATATTTTAAAGTTGGTTGGCATGGGCGTATTTAGGGGGGCCAACCGGGGCCTGGGGTTGGCCAATGTAGGGCTGAAAACCGGAAATGCGGTCCGGTTTTCGGACCGCAATGCGGTCCGGACCGCATTTCCGGTCCTCTAATATTAAAGGACCGGAACGGACCACTTATATGTGGTCCGGTCCGGTCCGGGTTTTAAAAATGCGGTCCGGTCTGGACCACTTAAGTGGTCGAGACCGGATTTAAATTATTTAAAAAAAAAATTATTTTTTTTTTTAAAATTTCTACGCTCTGCTATCAGGCACACTGCGCAGTGCACCTGATAGCACCGCGCAGTAGGCGCAGTGCTATGAGGCACCGCGCAGTGTGCCTGATAGCACTGCGCAGTAGGTGCAGTGCTATGAGGCGCACTGCGCAGTAGGCGCAGTGCTATCATAGCACTGCGCAGTGTGCGCAGTGCTATTGGGCGCACTGCGCAGTGCAAATAGCACTGCGCAGTGCGGTAATATTTAAAAAAAAAATTAAAAACAATTTTATGACAGTGCACAGTAGGCGCAGTAAGTTAGTAACGGTAATATTTTTTAAAAAATTTAAAAAAAAAATTAAAAAATTACGAAATGCGGTCCGGTCCGGTCCGGACCGCATTTCAAAAATATACAAACCGGACCGGACCGGATAAATCCGGTCCTTAGATCCGGTCCGGACCGGACTGTATTTTTAAAATTAAAACCGGACCGGACCGCAAATTCGGTCCGGTTTTCCGGTCCGGTCCGGTCTGCGGTCCGGTTCTGTTCAGCCCTAGGCCAATGTAAAACGTTTGCATTAAGTAGTTGACTGTGACTCTTTTGTAGTTCATTTCCTTGTTTTCAGAGACCGTACTCTGCAGAATGAACAAGAGATGTTCTTATAAGCCTTACTTTAGGTTTTTTGCACGGATTTACAATGGAAAAACACCGGGCAAAATATAGGAGGAGTTCACTCTTTTGGA
The DNA here is from genome assembly GCA_963930655.1 of Myrica gale. Classification (NCBI taxonomy): domain Eukaryota; kingdom Viridiplantae; phylum Streptophyta; class Magnoliopsida; order Fagales; family Myricaceae; genus Myrica; species Myrica gale. The sequence goes on from OZ005599.1 coordinate 5,773,942, forward strand.
CATTAACGGCAAAAATTGTGGGTAATATTTGAAAGGAAATCCCGGAGTACGTTTTCAATCTGGATTTGGACCCCGCAATACATAGATTTGCACAATGACTGTGAGTCAAGTTAATCTGATCACATAAGCCAAGTATGAGAGTGGCCAGTCCCAATTGAGGTCCAATAAGGTCCATTAGATGATCTAATTAAAGTTGGACAGTAATTATACTGCATTACAGACGTTTCCACCCTTGAAAGTTACACTATTAAACTATTCGAGTTCCACTTGTATTTTTCTTGTTCGAATATTCAACTACTAACTGTTCTAGAAGGTCATGGTTATTGTGTGAGTGAGGTTATGGTCTGAGTGTGTGAGTGGACGAGTGAGATTAGAAGTTGAGAAATCTAATGGCTGAAAAAATGCCACATCATTTAATGAAACCGGGTCGATTTTGCGGGTCGGGTTAGCGGGTCGGGTTCATTAAATGACGTGGCGTTTTCTCAGCCATTAGATTTCTCAACTTCTAATCTCACCCGTCCACTCATACACTCACAAAATAACCTCAATCACACAATAACTTTTGCCGTTCTAGAATGCAGTCAATTTAATGAGCAAGAATATTTAGTCAAGTGTTGATGGTTCTTCTTCAATCAACTAAATTTTAGCTGATAAAAAATCCTGCTGATGCTAATTGGGTTGAGGTAGTGGATCTTTCCACGCCCAGCCTAGCGCTATGATAGGCATTTATTAGAACTGCCGTGAGCTGCATAGAGCCACGACAGTTTGTTCAATCCGGGGTCTCATTTGAGCTCACAACCTAGATTTTTTGTGTTTGGCTGAACATAAAACAACCAATGTTAACCCGTTGTTGCATCGTTTAGGTTTTTTCCATTTTGTGAATCAACCCCCTATTGGCCGTAAAGGGGGTTTGGTTTTTGCCTGGAGGCAAGGTTTGGATGTAAAAGTTATTTTTATTAATGAGAATCTTATCAGTTTGTTAGTGTACTCTGACCCCTCTCATTCTCCTTGGTTACTTACTGTTGTTTATGGCCTGGCAAATTGGTAGCAAAAGTTTGCTTTTCTGGAATTCTCTACACTCAGCTGCTGATGCTTTTGGTGGCCCTTGGCTTTGCCTTGGGAATTTTAATTGTGTTATGGCTAGTTGGGAAAAGCAGGGTGGACTCCCACTTGCTTCATCCTCTTATAATCCTAATCCTTTATAGCATCTTACGGATTCCTTTGGCTGATTGATCTTGGGTATAAAGGCGCCGCATTTACTTGGTCCAATAACAGGGATGGCAGGGCTAATATCAAAGAGAGAATGGACCGGGCTATTGCAAATTCTGATTGGCAGGCCTCTTTCCCCGCTGTCGTATTGCCCACTTGCTGCGAGCCTCCTCTGATCATGCTCCACTGCTCATTGAATGAGATGGCGACTGTTTTTCCTATCCGAAGTCGTTTAGATTCGAACCTGTTTGGATCAAGGATGAGACTTGTGGACGTGTGATATTGGACTCTTGGAATATTGCTTGTCGTGGCTTTCCTACATTTATTTTTTGCTCCAAAGTCAAAGGTTCAAAGAAGGCACTCAAGCTTTCGAACAGAAATCATTTCGGGCTTCTTATAGAAAGGATTAAAGCCCTTGCGGCCCACATATAGTCCGTGCAAGAGCTTCCCCCTTCTCCTGAAAATATAGCGCTAGAAAAAATGTGGGTGGCATCTCTTCGTGAACCCCTGTAATCAATACCAAATCTACACATTGACACTACGTCTGGGTTAAACTTGGAGATGGAAATCTTCTTTCGTTTCTCGACGGTGAAGTAAGACTAAGCTCATAAGTTTATTTTCCTAGGTCGGAACAAGTTGATAGGATTCCCTTTTTTCGCCCCCATGTCGCCCACGGGGGGGAGCATGGGGACGTAAAAAAGGAAAGAGAGAGATGGGATTTCTCTCGCTTTTGGCATAGCGGGCCCCGGCGGGAGGCCTGCACGACGGGCTATTAGCTCAGTGATAGAGCGCGCCCCTGATAATTGCGTCATTGTGCCTGGGCTGTGAGGGCTCTCAGCCACATGGATAGTTCAATGTGCTCATCAGCGCCTGACCCTGAGATGTGGATCATCCAAGGCACATTAGCATGGCGTACTTCTCCTGTTCGAACCGGGGTTTGAAACCAAACTTCTCCTCAGGAGGATAGATGGGGCGATTCAGGTGAGATCGAATGTAGATCCACATTCGCTTGAAAAACGCAATAAATTTGAAAAGTTTTCCAAAAAAATTTCCAAATCTGAAATCTCATAAACATGGAAAAAAAATTCCATAATTGCAACCCTTATAATCAATACCAAATCACGAGAAAATCTCCACATTCGCAAGAAAATCTCCATATAATATCAAATCGCAAGAAAACTGGGGGAGGGAGAGAGAGAGAGAGAGCAATAGAGTTGTTGTCGTTACTTGCTGGCTGCTGCAGAGGGAGGGTGCAATTGTGCGCGTGCGACTGATGGAGAGAGGCAGAGCTGAGTGATCGACGGAAGGAAAAAGAGTTAAGGTTAGGTTATAAGGTGAATCTAAAAATCACTGATATAAACGACGTTGGTTTGATATGTATATTAAAAAAACAAAAGCGGTGAAGTGATGAAACCGCCCAACGGTGAGCCGTTTCACCGCCACCAACAGGGATTATGCTCACCGTCACCGATACCGCTGGGTGCCGGTGCACGTTTACACCACCAGTACCGATGATCAGGCCTGGTAAAGAGTTGGTAAGGACTTCATTGTTATTTATTGGTAAGTTCATAATTTCATGGAATCAATCAGCACTAGGAAAGACAGTCTTCTTCTTAAGGTGATTGTTAACTTTGAAACTCTGCCTCAGCCATCGGCCTTTTCTTTCAAAGTAAAGCACCAAAATAACAGAAGAAGCTTAAGCTTCAATGTTGCATATTCGATGGAGATAGTTTTTATTTTTATTTTTTCTAAGCAAATAACAAAGGACCCCAAGGCCAAAAACTACAAAGTTCAGGGGGGTTGGGGAGGGTTATCACAAATCAAAATGAAACACGGGATACAGTGAATGAGAATTTTCCCACAACGTCTTCTGCAAACACCCATTTAGCTAAATAATGGGCTGCAAAATTTAAAATCCCTTTTCACATGGGAGAAGCACCAAAGAGGGTGCTCGTCCAGAGAAGCACGAATGCTAGAGATGAAGGATTCAATCTCCCATTCGACCACGACACTTCAATCTTGTAGAGAGTTACAAACCGCCAAGTTGTCCCCCTTCGAAAATCACGCACGGTTGGCTAAGAAAGGAAGCCTCCTGCACAGCCAACAAGGCTGCTCTGGCCTCTCCCACAGTGGGAGTACCAGGAGGAAAGTTCTTTGTACAAGCAAAGAGAAAGTGACCATAATGGTCTCTGCAAATGACAACCACCATTGAGCAAGTGTTTCTGATACTTTCTTCCTTTTGGATGAAGAAGAAGAGAGTTATTTTTCACGGCCAAAGAGGAAAAAAGAAGAGTGTGTTTGTTTCTTTCTTTGTTGATGATTAAGCGCTCTCTTTGTCTGTGACGAGAATTGCCTTCATGCTTCCATCTTTCCATAGCTGGCTTTCTTCGTCAGTTTTTATTTTATCGCACTAAAATATTAGTCACGCGATCAAAGGATTAATGAAAATGGTTTCACAGATGAGATCAAAAAACAAGAAGACACGAGCACCAGACACTGCAAATAAGAGAGAGAGAGAGAGAGAGAGAGAGAGAGAGAGAGATAGGGATCATTTCATACTTCATCGTGCCATTGGGGGACTACTCTTTAAGATAAGTAGAGCACTTATACACTCTGCTTGACTCCATTAATTTCCTGCTTCAACTTGGTTACCCCATAGAAAAGGCAAAATATGTGTATGCATATAGAGTAGGAAGGTGATGAAGAAAAAGGAGACCAAACAAAATAAATGAGAATGAGAAAGGAGCACTTTATGGAGAATTTGTCATTGGTAAGGAAAATATGCAGATAATAGCAAATCAGTTGATTAAGGTGGTTCACATTAATGAACAGTACATGCCAAAAATGTAATTTGTGTCACACCAATTACATCAAACCTTAGACAAATTTCTATTGAACTCTTCATCCCTATGCCCTCAGAAAAGTATGTACCATTAATGCAAGCAACCTTTAGAGACACAAATGTCTACATATACTCATTGAAACTAGTTTATGTGCATTACAATGGCAAGTCACAAGAGTATCTAGGATATTGGCTGTTGAAAAACAGTCACATAATTAACAAAAATCCAAATGCATTGATTAACCTCCAAGAAGAAAATAAATTCAGTTGAGCATGTATAATTCCATGGGTTTAACTTATAAATATGGTCTTATCTCTCAAGAAAACGAAGGCTACGACACACAGTGGAATCTAGGCTCCAGCCCACATGAAATTGATCGAACAATATACTTTTCAATCATGACCCCTGATGGAGATGGACAGTTAAGATTAGTTTTCTAACTTGGTCTTGAATCACTTCAGTCCATCAGATGCTACTTCCTTTACTGGCAACGTTGATGATTGCATTGGATTTGTTTTCTATCCAACTGACCTGATAATATCTTATCTGTATCAATTAAGGTTATGAGACTTCACTGTAATTCAAACCATTAAAAAGAACCAAAGGCCTCAAAGTTGTCCAGATATACTTTTAGAACCTAGCATTAAATAAAAATAACTTCTCCCTTCTCAGCCAGCAATGCAATTAAATTTCTTAAGTAATACATTACAATCTCATAATCTTTAGCCATAGATTTTCTTACCTATGCGCACAAAATTTTGAAAGATCAAAATGGCCTTGAACCCTCCCTTTTTCTTAGGTTGCCAATTCTGCCCACGGATATCAAGGTTCCAGTCTTATCAATGCTCCCTCTATATAGTACTTTGTTTGTGAAGTTGAGTCATAGAGGAAAACGTTAGAGTCATCAAAGCTCTAACCATGACAAGGAAGAAGGTCAAACTTACGTGGATTGTGAATGATAGTTCTAGGAGAGCCAGTTTCAAAAAAAGGAAGGGAGGATTATTGAAAAAAGTGAGTGAGCTGAGCATCTTGTGCGATGTGAGAGCTTTTATCATCGTCTATGGTCCAGACAGTGACGAGGCAGTTGTGTGGCCGTCCCCCCAGGTGGTGCAACAACTATTGGCAGAGTTCCAGAGCAAGCCAGAAATGGAAAGGTGCAAAAAAATGATGAACCAAGAGGCATATCTCCGAGAGAGAGCAACCAAAGTGCAAGACCAACTAAGGATGCAACAGAGGAAGAACAAAGAGATGGAGATGGGCCATCTCATGCACCAAATCCAACAAGGGAAGAAAATGGGTGAACTTGAAACCAGTGAAATGGCTGGCTTGGGATGGTTGTTGGAGGAGATGATGAGAGATTGTCAAAAAAGGCAGGAATGCTCTCAGCAGGGTCCTCTCGCCCCAAATTATTTTTCTCCCCCACAGGATGCAGCACCTGCGTATGAGATGGGTGACCATAGTATTGCTGCAGGGGAAAGAATTCCCCCAGAACCTTGCACGTGGGATCAATGGTTCATGGACATGATGAACCAAAATGAGAATGTTGCTACTGGTAGCAGCAGTGTCAGAAATAACATGGGGCTACAGCCGCATACATATTTTGGTGGTCTTAGTGGTGCTAGTGATATGGGGCTGCCTTGTGGGAACCCTGGAGGAAGCAAATGTGTGATTGAGATGGGGATGTCTCTTGGGGATTACGGAGGCAGCAGTGGTGGGAGTGAGATGGGAGGCCTGCCCTATGAGAATTTTGGGATCAACAGTGGTATGAGCGACTTAGGGCTGCCTCCTGGAACTTTTGAAGGCACTGCTGGTGGTGGAAGTGATATGGGGATGAGGTTAACTTATAATTGGAATATGAGAGGCAGTATTGCTGGTGCAACTACTATGGGGATGGGCATGCCTCATGGCAACATTTAAAACGGCGGCGCTGAAAGTGACATAGGGCTGCCTCCTCCTGGGTTATTTTGAGGGAGCAGTGCTGGAACTGATGTAGGACTGCCTTATAATATCATGCCTATTTTCTCTCTTTAGATTGCAATCCATTTTCTCTAATGTTGTTCCCTTTTACTTAAGAATCATGGTTTTATGTTCCTTCTATGTAGGCTTGATCATCGGTACTGGCAGTGTACACCGTTCAGCGGCGCCCAGTGGGCACTGGTGACGGTGAGAGAAATCCCTTGTTAGCGGGGATTTTGCCGGTGATGGTGAAACCGCTCATCGTTTTTTTCTTTTAAATATATATCAAAACGGTGTTGTTTCTTTTAATGATGTTATAACCTAAGTAACCCTACCTCTTTGTCTTTTTCTCCTTTTCTTGATCACTCAGCTCTCTGCCTCTCTCCTTTAGCCACGGCACACTCCCCCGCTGCAGCAAGCAACGCTCTCTCTTCCCTTCTATAGCGCCAGAAACTCTATCTCTCTCTCTCTCCCCCTAGTTTTGCTGCGATTTGATACATATTTGCGATTTGGTTGCGACTTGCTGGGTTTGTGGAAATTTGTTTTTAGGTTTTTTTCGATTTGGTTGATCTTTGGAAATATTTTCAAATATGTGGAGATTTTCTTGCTAATGTGTCGATTTGGTTGCGATTTGGTATTGATTATAGGGGTTGCGATTTTGGAATTTTTTTCAATTGATTATGAGATTTTAGATTTGGAAATTTTTTTGGAAAGCTTTTGATATCTGTGCCTTTTTTGTGAATGTCAATGTGTGGATTTAGTTGCAATTTTGTATTGATTACAAGGGTTGCAACTTTGGAAATTTTTGTTAGGTTGTTCACGATTTGGTTGAGATTTCAAATTTTGAAATTTTTTTGAATTTGGGTTTCGATTTGGTATTGATTACCGGGGTTAAAATTTTAGAAATTTTTGTTAAGTTGGTTAGGATTTGGTTGAGATTTTAGATTTGGAATTTTTTTGCTCTTGATTTTTCGATTTGGGTGTATTTTTTTGTCATTTTTGTGACCACCGGTGTAGGTGGCGGTAACCGCTACAACCACTGTCAAAACCGCCACCATTAAGAATCGGTTTCCTCCCTTAACAGTGGTGGGGCCACCGCCTATAGTGGTAGCGGTGGAGGGCATAACCGCCATTGTCACCGCTTATGCACAACCCTACTTCTATGGCACATGTATGGCTAGAGGTTTCTACAAAGAACTCTTATTGTTTCTCTGTGTTGGTTTTTCAATAATAGTAATCTCCTTTTCCTATTAAGTGTGACAAAAAGCTTTATATTACTAAACAATCTAAGAAATGAATTCTCTTTCTAATATCTAAATGCGTCGAAACAAACACCAAAAAGGTCAAACATCAATCTAAATTCTGCACCCAAAAACGAGTGCATGCATTCATGATGCTTCATCCCTTACATGCCATTGTTGCACTGCAAAAATAGATGGAAGCGAATGCGTGGCCTAAAACTGTTGCCACTCTATTGTCTGCCAAATATGTTAACCTCATTTAAAACTAGAAGAAAAACGTCACGAGATTTGAACGTACAACGAAGATTCGAGAAATACATCCAGGCTTAAATGGATCACATTCTAGAGCAAATGAATGTAAGAAGTCATTAAATGATAATAATTATGCAAATAAACGTCTAATCATCTTATTAATTTTTTCGTCTACCATATAACTAAACCAATACAAACTAAACTTGGATACCAGCCTACTTAGCTACTGTCATTGTATATTCCAATAGATTTAGTGGTCAGCATTTACGCCGGCGATGCCGATTTAAAAGCCATTGATTATCGGTATCCATCGGAAAATACAGGTGTTCATAGATGTGTCGGTTACTCCAGCACAGCTGGCGGCTAATTGGCACCGCATTTAAAAATAAATAAAAACGACATCATTTTAATTTATTTTTTAAAAAAATGGCGTCATTTTCCTTTTAAGTGGATAACTGCGCCGTTTGCCAACAAGAGCAATCGGATAATATTTCTCCGCTCATGCCCCTGGCCCCCTCCCTTCCTACCCCCGCGTCACGCCCCCGTCTTGCCATCTCTCTCCCAACCGGCAGTCGTCGCCTCTCCTCTGTCACCGACTCACCAAATGAGTACTCGGTTACCGTGTAACCGTTACTGACATTAACAAGAACGGTTACTGGTGCCTGTTGATGTTGGTGCCCTTAGTTGTAGCGATGTTGATTTTTGCCAAATCGGCACCGTTACTACCGTTAATGACCCCTAAATAGATTGGGCTCTAGGAAAGGCTCGAAGAAGAGAACTAGAAACACAAATCCACGGTTGAGATAGCACATGCTTTTCTGGTTTTCCATAAATGAATGTTGTTGTTGCTATTGCTGCTATCATAGTTATTATTAGAGTTATAGTGTTTGTCACGCTGAAAGCAACATGTTTTCGAGCACTGTCTGGCAGTTTAAGAGAATATTAGTAGATTTCAAGTATGCGTAGAGGTCAAGAGGCACCAGTTAGGCAGTCTAATTCCAGGGTGAACAAAGACAACAGTGAAGAAGAATGTAGCTCTAGTGGATATAGAGCTTTCAATGATCATTTTCCTGCTTATATGTGTGCCAAGAATGCCCCGTCCTCTTCTCCTGGACTAGGAATTTGCCAACAAACGTTACTTTCCCTTGATGCGAGGGTCCGATGATTCACAAAGTTGTTCTCCATAGCTGCAAGGAATGCTAGTAGACAGCCCCATACCAGAGTGAACAGTTTACTGTTACATCGGCTCTTCTCAGACAAGTGCAGCGGGCATTGTCGCTACGATAACTGATGTTACAGGTTGCGATTTCATGGGACTGAGGCTGTAATATTTATTTTAACCTATATCATTTACGAAAAATGGCATCGATATTTCTCTGTCAGTTGACTCGAAAATGAGTGTAAAATATTTAGGGTTAAATGTATCTCATACCCCTGTGTTATTCGCAAATTGCAAATATACCCCTAAGGTAAACAAAGTCATTTTCATACCCCTGAGGTAAACATCAAGGTCACAATATGCCCCTCCGTTAATGTGTCATTTGAAACACTAACGGTAAATGTTGATGTGGCAAAAATAGACACGTCAGCACCAATCAGATGATGACACGTCATCGAGAATACCTCAGGGGCATATTTGCAATTTGCGAATACCACAAGGGCATGTGGTTCATTTAAATTTTTTTAAAAAAATTAAAATTAATTTTTTTAAAATAGACATGTCAGCACCAATAAGATAATGACACGTCATCATATTTAATTTAAAAAAAGAAATTATTTAAAAAAAAAAGACTTAGCCCCATTTTCCTTCAACATATCTCATGTTGTGTTCGTTTCTGTCTCTTTTTCATACATAATTTAAAAAAAAATGTGTAGTTCAACTTAGCCACTGTATTCGTTTATGTGTGTGTTTTTTTTTAACTATGCATGTTTTTTTTTTAAAAAAAATTATGAAAAAGGAAAAAAAGAAGAAGATAGAAACGAACACATAGGCTAAGTTGAAAGGAAATAGGGCTAAGTCGTTTGTGTTCGTTTTTTTTAAATTAAATTTAAAATAAAAAATAAAAAACACAGAAACGAATACAGTGGCTAAGTTGAACTACACATGTTATTTTAAAAAAAATTATATAAAAAAAGACAGAAACGAACACATGGGATATGTTGAAGGAAAATGGGGCTAAATCTTTTTTTAAAAATAATAATTTTTTAAAAAAATTAAATATGATGACGTGTCATCGTCTTATTGGTGCTGACGTGTCTATTTTAAAAAAAATTAATTTTAATTTTTAAAAAAAAATTAAATGCATCACATTCCCACTGTGGTATTCGTAAATTGTAAATATGCCCTTGAGGTATTCGCAATGACGTGTCATCATTTGATTGGTGCTGACGTGTCTATTTTTGTCACGTCAGTATTTACCGTTAGTGTTTCAAACGCCACATTAACGGAGGGGCATATTGTGACCTTGATGTTTACCTCAAGGGTATATTTGCAATTCGTGAATACCACAGGGGTAGGAGATGCATTTAACCAAAAGATCTAAATAGGGAAGTTCTTTTTGCCCTCCTAGTAGAGCTCTTCGTACGCCTTAGCTTGGGCCCCCCTTAAAAGTTCTTTTTGCTCAGCTGTGGGACTTGTCATGTCCCCCCTATGCCCACTGTCTCCTGCAATGTCAACACCCTGTGCGCCGCCGCCGCCTGAGCCTCCCTTTTGTCCCCTGGATGGGTTGGTTATATAGTGGCGACCCTTTATCCTCTCTTGGGCATCTCCTACCTCTTCTGTTTCTTCTGGTTCAACCTCTATTGTTATCCACTCCTCATATGGATTCGGATTCGGTCCCGACAGTACGGGTCCGAATCCCGCTCCAAAATATGGCGCAGCTAATCCAAAATACGGAGGCCCTTTGCTAGGACATCCCAACACCTTCATCCTGGAAAGAGGTTGCTAGTGCTGAAACAGCTTCAGATGCGGTCCTTATAGGCTGGGTTATTACTTCCAAATAGGGTTGAAAAATCGGAATGCGGTCCGGTTTTTCGGACCGCATTCCGGTCCTAAGTATATTAAAGGACCGGACCGGACCACTTATAAGTGTCTGGTCCGGTCCGGTCGTGTGAAATGCGGTCTGGTCTGGACCACTTAAGTGGTCCAGACCAGATTTTAAATTTTTTTTAAAAAATTAAAATTTATTTGCAGGCTCTCACAGAGCCTACTGCTCTGCGCGAATAGGCACTGCGCAGAGAAATAGGCTCTGCGCAGTGCAGATATTTACTTTTTTAATGATTAAAAAAAACGGAGGAAGAGCTAATTTGGCATGCTGTTTCTTCGATTCGCACGTGGCTCGACTACAAAGTGAGAGAACGACACATCCTCCTATAAACCTCCTGCAGCCACGCGTAAAAAAAAGAACATTACTTTACGCAAAGCACTGATCCACTTAGGAAAAAAAAAGTACGGATCAAAAAGTATGATAATGGATATCACGATTCACGAGACTCGTGAGAAAGACCGGCGACGTCAGTAGGCACTGCGCAGTGCAGAGAGCACTGCGCAGTGAGCAGAGATTTGAATTTTTAATAATTAAAAAAATTTAAAAAAATTTATTAGAATTAGAAAACGGACCGCATTTTAAAATTAGAAAACGGACCGGACCGCAAATCCGGTCCGGTTTTGTTCGGCCCTTCTTCCAAAGAGATGCCCCTCCCAACGGTTACTAATGTTCTTCAGAAAGCCTGGAGGTTTGACTATAAGCTGGAAGTGTCAGTGCTAAAAAAAATACTTTCCTTCTGGAGTTTAGCTGTATGAGCTATAGGGACCGAGTGCTTCAGCGTCAACCCTAGAATGTTAAAGGGTACTTGCTGGTGTTCAAACAATGGCCCCCGGGTCTATCTTTGCATGAAATTTATCTGAAGACCTATACTATATGGGTCCAAATCCATGGACACCACATGGATCGATCATATGCTATCACGGCAAAGCATATTGGCTCTGCTCTTGGCCAAGTCCTCGACATTGAAGGCAAGGTGGACAAACGTGTATGGTGTGTCCCATATCTTCGTGTTCAGATCCTCTTGCATGTCAAGACCCCGTTCCGCGCTGGTTACACCATCCCAGGGAGAATCTTGACCCTCTTCGTATTTCTTCTAAGTACGAGCTTCTCACGAATTTTTGCTATGTTTGTGGCCTTCTAGGTCATATGCAAGCTTTGTGCCCTGCAGCTGCTGATGGGCAGGTGAACTCCCCACTGGGTCTGTGGATTAAAGCGGACGGACCACCGCTTCGACGTCGCTATGGGATAGGCGACATAAAACTAGACGCAGGTTCGGAATCCTTCACCAGTGAGGGCTAATGGCAGTTCCCCTGATTTTCCTCCACCCCCCGTGAGTTGTTGATGATTGTTGATTCTGCTGAGGGCGGTGTAAGTGGCACGAAATTGCCTGCTCAAAACATTCTAGATCCTGCTATGACCTCTCCGCCAGAAGCGGTGGCGAGTGAACCCCAGTTGCATGTATCTCTTCCGAAGTCTGTGCCCCTCCTGACAGAACCCCACTCAGCTGCAGATATTTGTCCTTCCTCGGTACTAGAAATGCTGGATAAAGGCGATACCCAGTGGGTACCAATCTGATGATGCTGCATGGGAAAATGCGGCCCTGGCCGTGGATTGTCAAACTATGGTGATTCCGTGCGGTGCTCTCTTGCAGACATTAAAAGCCTCTAAACAGACGCGTCTCCAAGAAATTACTGATAAGTGATGATATCAAAGCTCCGAATGAAACAGTTCCCTCAAGTTCAGTTTTCCACTCTTTCATAATTTCATTCACAAGTCCGATGCTGAGGGCGCGGACAGCACATCAGCTCTTCTCCCTCTGACGTGGAGGCTACTGATCCGGATGTTGGGGCCCTTGTGGGCACCCAAATTGTTCTAGACTCAAGATGCGACGCCCAGCCCACAGGCCCTTTTGGTTTCAGAGAGCCCAATTGCCACCCAAGTCATTACTCCATTTGTGCGTGGTAAGTCTCGTCGACCCTCTATTCGTCGAAAGGCCCATGGGTAAGATCAGGCCACAGAGGGGGTTTCAAGCCCCTTGTGCCCTCTGAAACGTGGTATGGAGGGCCCCTCTGTTGCTGCGACTCCAAAAAGGATGACACTGGAGCCTTATCCACTCCAGTCGACCCCTATTAATCTGTTTAGTTCACTGCAAGCATTACTAAAAAAACCTTAGCTGAAACGTCTTTCCAGCAAAGGCAAGACAAAAGTATTCGAGGCAGGGCGTACAAAAATGAGCGGTTATGGGAAGTTCAAACAGTCCATTGTGCGCGAACACGCGACGACAGAATCAAAATTGAATCAGTTTTCAGCTTCAATGGCAGGGAGGCGGGCCTTAACTTCCCCCCTAAACATGAAAGTAATCTACTGGAACTGTCGTGGCTTTGGGAGAGCCGCGGCAGGGAGATATCTCAGGCTGGTGGTTCGGCAGCACCGGCATGAGCTTCTATGTTTAGCCGAAACAAAAATCCCTAATACCAGGCCTTCTCATTTGCAACTGGGTTTTTTGTCTAAGGAACCAAACGGAACAGATTGGAAACCGAAACAAGTGTGAGAAACACCGCCTCCGAGGATCTAGCAAAAATAACTGACCCATTGAGCAAAGAGAAAGGAAGAGAGAAGTGGGCACTTACATTGAAGGGAAAAGGTCATGCAAACGACATTGGCGACAGGCTAATTTGAAGGGATGACGATGTTTCATTTGTCCTGTCAAAAAAATCAGAAACCACAACTAACGTCGTTTGCTTAATGGGAGTACTCTCGATTTTTTTTTTTTTAATTGACATTTTAGTCCTTAGGTTTTGTCCATTTTTAACACTTTGGTCCTTAGGTTTTAAACCCTAACAAAATAATCTCTAAACTTACATTTTTTGGCAAAAACATGCTACCGTGAGGTTCCGTGTGCTTGATGAACGGCATAGCCTTCCACATTAGCAAATATTTCACTTAGCACTGCGCAAATCAAGTCAGCTTTCATTCTGTCTTTAGGTCTAGAAACGGTGTCATTTGTTAGCTTCAATTAAAAGGACGAAAATTGCAATGAATTGTGGTTACTCAAGCACACTAAACTTGACGGTAGGACGGTTTTGTCAAAAGATAAAAGTTTAGGGATTATTTTATTAGGGTTTAAAACCTAAGGACCAAACTGCTAAAAGAGGCAAAATCTAAGGACTAAAATGTCAATTTCCCTTCTTTTTTCTTTCAAACTCACAACCGACGTCGTTTGCTTGGTGACAGCTTCTCTCCGTTTTTTTTCTGACATGTCAACGCTGAGTTGTAAACTTTTAAAGCTGACATGGCAACAAGATGACGTAGCAAGGCCCTTCCGTCGGGGAAACAGATGGATCTCTTACGGAAGGGCTATTTCGTCAAAAAATGAAAACTAAAAGACTAAAATTTGAAAAAATTAAATTCATGGACTAAAAAATAAAGTGGTGCAAACTCAATTACTAAAATGTCACTTTCTCTTTTTAAAAAAAGCGATTGCTGATTCTTTTTTTAATCTTAGAGAAGTATTCCTAATATCGAGAAATATTATAAAAATACAATCACTTTCATTACCAAAATGGAACCGAAATGACCAATTTTGGTTTCGTTTCACTACTCATCATAATGCAATTTTTTTATTTCGAATCTGGTCCCGATTTTGATTCGTACAAAAATTGTTGCCCACCCTTGACAAAAAGGTCACTTTTATCCACAATTTCTTATTTGTTTTCAAGATGGGAATATTTCCTTCCATTTCTTATTTTGGTATTTAAAAATCTACTATTTGCGACTAAATTTGATTCATTGCTAAAAAGTTTGTTCATTATACTTATTAGGACGATTTGTTTTGCTTTGTTGTTATAAATGGACTTTTTACGACCAATTAAAGTTTGGTTGCTAAAATCTAATTTTCTTGTAGTGAATTTGTTGGAATGGCTTAATCAAGATCAAGTCTATATTGAGGGGGGGTGTCGCATTTTTTTCTCCATCATAGGGTAAGCTCCTAAAATGGGTCTTTGTTAACCTATTGAGTGGTGGGCGCTTTGATTTGGATTAGCTGTGGGCATCTATGATCTTAAATATGAAGTGCTGATGCGTTGGAAGGAAACTGTGAGAATAGTTAGTAGTATCCACACATTGGTTAGCGTAGTAATTTCCACAGAATTAAAATGATTCCCCTTTTCAATGGTTCAATCAAATCTATTCCTCTAGTGATTCTGAAACAATAAAACAATAACAAATTATGAGGATAAAATTGTTATTTTATTGAATAAAAATAATTTTAGTCCATGTTAACGGTTGGAGATGCAAAGTGTAAATTTTTAGTAATTGAGGGACGAAATGTAATAGTATTGAATATAAAGTGTTAAGACGAGGGCGACAAATTGTATTTAACCCAAAAAAAAACTGAATGCTCTGCATATTCAATCCAAATTTAGGCCCAGAAGAGTCTTGTTTTCAGGTCTTCCAAACGTTTAGGGCTCTACCCTCGTCTCTTGGGCTGGGGATAGCGTCCCAATCTTTGTGAATCAAAAGGCTTCCATATTTGGACCTTGTATATCTCCCCAGAAGTTCTGTAGACTCCGGCTACAGTGGCACAGAGCTCTACAGAGTGGCAATCAAAGTCGCATGATGGGAAACGATGACAAGTATCATATCATACTGTTAAGTGTTAAAGATGGATGGTTTGAGGTTTCTGTGAGTAACTTTTCTTAAACCAAAATAAAACTTCAAGATACACATTAAAGCTCAACAAAAGCATTAGAGGACTCTCAATCCGACTGCACATTTCGCTTCCTTGTTTGCGAAAACAGAGTAGCCTACTAGTACTCCTCTCCAAGGGGTGACTACAAGTTTTACATAAACGCGAAAGCTTATCCGCTTTCACCATTAATGGATTAGCCTTCTAGAATATATTCGTACTACGTTCTCTGATTAAAGTTTAGACAATTGCAGGACCTTTCCTTTTAGCCAGGATGATCTTAAAGTACATGCCCCGATACAAAATCCAGATCTTTTATCATGAACTTAGAGATGTGCTCTGTTCCAGTCTCCGTCTTTTGGTTGGATGCCGCATACCTTCCCATTTTCTGGGTGGTGCTCATAATGACAGAGATATTACAGAACACATTAAACCGTATCCCCCATTGATCTGGTTTGTCGCCTGAATTTGGCACCACCAATTCCACAAGTTCCACAGTCGATGGAAAGAAAAATGTTGGTCTCCAATTCCTAGGGACTTGTAGTAATGTTTCTTTCTTCCTTTTTGAGAGGCCAAAATTTCATACGTCCGATTGTAAGTTGGTAAGATTTGTAGACCTCAAGCCAAATATAGAGCTCAATACTAAGCCGAGAAGAAATTTAAACCTATTTAGCTTCTCTAACGCCAAGAAAAGCACAAGCAGATGAATTGTCCAAAATTTCTCAACATCATTGAGAAATTCTGCTAAAAGAAAAGTAAAAAAAGACGACCTTTTAAAACCCAAAATACCGTCCCCAATGATATTAAATTTGAAAAGAAAAAAAAAAAGAGTGAGAAAAAGGGACCAAGCACATGTAGTGGAAGATCTGGGACAAATCAGATAGTCAGATAGACAAACTTTTGTGCCAGAATCTTTCTATCACGAAAACATGGACACAGATATGCGTGCGTGTGTAATGATGAACGCTAGGAAATTTAGCAAAAGTGTACCAGATTATCAGAAGTATCTGGGCCCTGTGTTGGCTCTCCCACAACTAGATACTCTGTCACCAGTTCATGTTCTTCGCAAAGGACAACCGGCAATGATGACCACTCAGACCAAGGCTCTGCTTTGCCTTAATTTTTCTCCACCAAACTCTTTTTCTCTGGAGGACCGGGACTACTTAGTCGAAATCCAATTTATCAAAATCTCAGAATCGCTCAGTTGGAGGTTGGCCATCGGCTTGCTTTTCTATGGGCTGTGTGATGACCACATGGCCCATAACTTGGTCGTGGTCCTCGTGGAGACGTACGTGGAGTACCCCAATCTCGCCTTTCGTACACTCTTCAATGTGGTACCACAAAAGTGGACATTTTTTTGTGTTCCCAATCTAACCCACCAAATTTTAGAACCCAATAATTTTGCACGTTTGACTTATTTCCCCTCTTGAGTTATAGGAAACATATAAAAAATATATATATAAGCCTTGCCATTTCCCCCTGGCTCCTATCTCATTCAAATCCATCATGATCAGGGAGAAGGGGCGAACCATTTCACAACTTGCTTCAAAAGGGGAAAGAATGATTGAAATAGTTGTCCCATCCTGATACATGATCTACCGGTCCCTAATCCGAACCCTCCAATGGGACTGACATGCCCAGACTGTACGACCCATGTTTGGTCCCAGGCCTGAAAATTGCCATGAATTTTAGGTCCATTTGACAAAACGATGACAAAAAGTCTTGGACTGACCGACATCAGCTGATGTTTCTGATATAATAGAGTTGTACATTTTCTCTTTGGCTGTTTCTCTCTCTCTTTTTCCCCTACTTAAACCAATATTGGTGACGAAACTAAAAAAAAACAAAAAGTACCAACATGGAATAAAACCTCAGGCAGATCATGAGATATTTTTCTCCATATTCACGATCAAAGAACAATATTATATTATGGGTGCTCGTAGTGTTTTAACATTTGAGGAGGGTTAAGTCATTTGAAGATTCCACATAATCCATTTGCCAATTTGGCCTTCCAAGTGTGAACTCCAGATTAAGCAACGTCTTCGATTGGGACATGGAGCTTGAATCCAACCCTCCCTTCAAGCTATCAGACACGTGGGGTGCTGCATTGCGTCCGTCCAGTACCTATTAATTAAATTGTGAAGTTAGCTACAAGGACAACAAGAGTACCCACGAAAAGCTCAACATGTTGGATTTTGTATTATTATTTGAGGATTCAGAACATACATACCTTGATATCATTTGCCTTGAAATGTGAATATGCCAAAGCATTTTCATGATTCGATCGACTCCTACTGCTTGTCTCCATTCTGCTCTCAGATCTGTTCATGAGATTATTGAAAAAACAGCCAGAGATTTGAATTACTTTATCTGTATCATACTAGCATGACATATATATAACATCGAAGTAGAGAATGTTGCTCCCGTAGGATCGAAGAGCATTACTTAATATTAACTAAAGAATTTAATACTCCTAGACCATGGGTAACATGGGGCCATTGTCGCGTATAAAGTTTCCAAAGTTCTTGTTCATGTTCCGAAGTTAATCCTGTACTAAAGGAAAGTTCACTCTTCCGGGTCTACGTTGTTGTTAGGGTGTGTTTGTGTTGTAAAATTTTAGTGTTGTTAAAAATATTTTAGGTATTGGGTTTAGTGAAAAAGTGAAGAGAGATGTAATTTTTTATATTTTTTATAGTGAATAGTAGTGATTTAAGAGGAAGAGATAAATTATATTGTAATTTTTTATTGTATTAAAATTTTAAAATGGGTAAAATTTTTGGACGGAAACGCAGCCTTAAATTGTGTCACAAAGCCCAGAAAGTGCCGACCAAGGACGGAATTTTTAATACTTCATTACTTCTATCAGATAAAAGTAAACCTAGCTATTCAGCTATTACAGTGGTGCCCCTAGGGGACATGAACTGTGGCGGTCCTAATACCGATTAGATTACAACAGCATTGATGTTTGAACCAAACTCTAGACTACAAGGACTTTAATTATCGGGACAGACACTTTCAAGATCTAACGGATATGGGTATGCCGAACCAGTTGAGAAGGCCTGAGCTTAGAAAAAAAAAAAAAAAAAAAGAGAAGGCCTGACGCTAAGCTAAGACTGACGGCTGACCCCCACTGTTCCTGTAGATCCTTCGCCTATAGGCCACATTCACCAAAATCTATAACTAGGAAGTAGGAAGTAGGAACTCTCGGCAGTAAACTGTAAATCCCCGCTGCCTACACGTCAACACTGACGTACACACACCTTGTGTTGGACCTAGAGAATGCATCTGCTAAGATTCATGCACGTGAAGAATTAAATGCCGAGAACCTATTTGCGTAAAACTAATGATCCACTAGTTTCAGTACAATTATAATTAAATTTAGAAAAGAGTCTCATGCACCTTGTGCAAAAAAAAGAAGCGAGAAAATAAGGTAGGGAGGCTGCAAATCCACTCACCTTTGTGATTTCTGTATTGCTGTCAGTGGGTTAGCTTTCTCACGAGGTAATACTGCTTCCACATCAACCACCCCTAGCCTCCCGTTCAAGACAATATCGGTCTGCCCCGGACCTGCAATAGCAATCACCGATAGAGCCATTGCGCTAGCTTTATCAGACAACAACCCAATAATTCACATGGACTAAGATCAGTCCTAACCCAACTATTTTTGTTAGATAGGAAACAGTGAATCCGAAATGATGGAGTTTCGGTCGCACTTGGATAATCAAGGTCTCCAGCAAAGAGAATATAATAGAAGGAAAAATGAAACTGAGGGACCTCGAAGGCTGGGATCCAATTACCTGATCCTTTGTCAGTGCTCTTCACTGTTCTATACATCTGCATGAACACCATGGAGAAAATATGAGAAAATGGTCCACATTGCTAAGATTACCCTGTAGATACCTTTTTGTCCTTACCCCTTGTTCTACATCCCTCACTACAGATGGATCTTATCGAAATGATATAGAATATGACAAACGGAGGAGCACAAACACAACTTAAGTTCACAGAAACAGAGATTTAGCATAGTAACCCACCTGCAAGTGACTCTTCACGTGAGCTAGGGTTAGATCCTTAACATTCATCAACTCTAAGACAGACTTTGGTGTTGCTCCTGGTAAGAAGGCAAAAAAGTATCCTTGTCAAGTGTAAATTAACAAAAAATAATCACTTTTATGCTGAATAAGTAAAATGGTCAAAGTGAACATGAATGAAGAGTAAATAGGTCCGGCGGTTGTCGTATATTACTTTCATGACCGCCAAGAAGTTCCACTGCGTGAACAAAATGGGCGTGGAGGGTCGTAGTCCATCTCATTCGGGGAGCTCTGACGCTTCTTTTCACCCCACTAATCAATCTTGCATTTCTCTTAAACTCACGGCCGTAGATTTGAGGCTGATGATTGTGTTGATGATGATGTAGGCTTCTTGGTAGTTGTACTGGTGGATGACTCAAATTTGCCATGTCAAACCCTAAGCTCAAAGTGGGCTCATCAAGACCAAGATTATAAGTCCTCTCTAGATGAAAGAAGCCGTTTTCATGGCTTAAATCGCTTCCGCTGCTTCCGGAGTCGGCGGTTGAGCTCCTATCTCTGTGGAGTGCTTTTCTTGTAAATCCATCATAGCTCACTTCCTTGGCTTCAAATTCTGAAACCGAGGGAGGGCTGATCTGTAAGGAGAGGTCAGGGAAGGGTGATGCAGGTATCATTATAGGGTTCGGGGCAAGAAACATGAAGGTGGTGGAGATCTGGCTTACCGACCTGTTCTTAAACAAGTAAGGGAGAGAGAATGAGAGAGTTCAGCGACGTGAAGAGGCTTCAGTGGGGAACAAAGAACGAAAGAAAAATGGAAACCAAGTAACGGGTCGAAATTACAGTCTCCAGAGGGAACGGTATGACAGAGCTGAAAAGGCAGGCTATGAACAGTGATTATATCATGAGTGCCTCATGATTTGCATTGGTGTGTATTGGGGAGCGAGGGGTAAATAGGCTTTTTAGTAGGATCCTACTAGGGTTGATGGAAGTCCAAAATTATAAATGCAAGGTTGCAATGGTAGGAGAGACTACTGGAAAGGTTAAAGAAAATGCAGGAAAAGGGGAAGGGCAGAGTTCTTTTGGGGATGAAGCTTTGAAAGAAAGGGCAATTCGTGTATTTATGGATTCAGAGGAATCAGAGACCTTTCCACAGAGAGAGAGAGAGGGGCCCGTTTTTCACCTTCTCAATAGTTTTTTTTTTCCTGGCCCTTCTCAATAGTTTATAATGGGGAATGAAAATGGAGGTGGTGCAGAGATAATAATGGTGGCCTCTGCAGGTAATGGTTGGAATTCGAGAAAACAAAAGTGGTACTGTTCCATGGAATAATGGAGTCTCTCTATGTACGTTGATGGATCGCCACCAGTTAAAATTCCTTCTCTTTTTGTTTCTAGCTAGCGGATTCTAGTTTATTATTTATTTCTTTTAAGCTTTTTCTCGATTTGTAATAATCCCATTCATTTTCATTCACGAGGATTGACTGGCAGGCAAAATATCCCTGTTCAAAGCTGCCCTGCCCCTGATCATTACCGGTTGATCAGTTCTTGCGGACGTGGAATGATTGGGAATTTAGGGATTTTTATTGTGAAAACTCAACTTATTAGAATGATATATATGAAGCTTTAGAACTCTTTATATCTATTTTATTGGAATCCTAACCTAAACATCCCGAATTTACGAACACCTTGAAGGCTTGAACCAACCAAAAAAAAATTCTAACCAAACTTTTTATATCGCTTTCGTAGACTAAGTAATTGGAATATCAATTAGATGGACCAATAATTAATGAATTCGCATTATTCTGAATAGTTCTATTAATAATTATAAACTATTGTTTGTTATTTGAATGCACAAGTATAATATACCTAGTGAAATTCAGTCCAACCCTAACTCTAGCAAGTTCACATAAATTAACAAGAGCGCAAAGTCTGGTCCAAGTTTCTGGTCATAGTAGGCAAGGCAAGCAGCGAATTGCCAATAAATATCGAGCTATACACGTGCGAGGCCAATCTAGAAATTCCGATACTAAAAAAATTGGGATATATTTTGAATATTTATGTTGAATAGTGTTTTATTGGTGTTTGTATAAAGTGGAGAGAGAAATGATTTGATGTAATTGTTTAATAAAAAATATTTGAGTTATGTGAAAAAATACAGAAAGAAATTTTATGTTAAATAAAAAATAAAAGTTATTGAAAATTGTGTAAAATGTATTGTTATTTGTATCTGAATTTTAAATATGTTTAATAATAATTTTATGAATATATTTAAATTCTAAAAAAATTGTAAAAAACGAATATAACCGTGGTCCGGAGGATTAAGGAGAGGAAGGAACCTGGACAATAGAGAAAGGGAAGTGTCCGAGCTGCTGAGGTGCCCGGCGACACCATCGTCACAGACCCACATGCAACTCTCTCTGACACCTTCCTTCCCTTCTAACTTCTAAGCCTAGAGAATCCCCATCACACGCGCTTTCTCCTCTGAATCCACTAGCTATCCCCTTTATAATTTCAGAAATATTTGATAATATAAACTTACACTATTTTTTTATAATTATCATAATTCTTTGAAAGAGCTAAAAGAACAGCAAAAGTCATATATAACTTGGCATTGGCGATGGCCGATATATAATTGGCGAGTGGGTTGGAGTCGTGGCAGAAGCACGTGGGTGGCAAAGTGGAATGAAGTCCAACCTCAACATTTCAATTCAATGGCTAGTGTTTGTCTAATCTACAATCTATCCTCCGGCACCCAATATTCCCTCTCCGTGTCCAGTTACTCCTTGGCGCTACCCCATCCGTCGAGCCCCTCCCGCGCGTGGAAACCATCAAAAAAAGACCATATTCCCCGGCGTCAACATGGGTTCGCATCACGTGACTTATGGACGTGACCTTGTATAGGCGATAGGCTCCTCTTTGTACTCTTCCTTTGTTCGTATTTTCCTCGAATTCCCCCGTTCAATTTGCTGCAGCCTCACTTAGAAAAAAAAAAAAATTGCTGCAGCCTCTGCTTATTTTAACGCTCGGAACCCCATGCCCTCCCCCTTCTCTAATCTTTTTCTCTTCCATTTGTTTATATGCTATTCCCCGGCGTCAACATGGGTTCGCATCACGTGACTTATGGACGTGACCTTGTCTAATGTCTAGGCGATAGGCTCCTATTTGTACTCTTCCTTTGTTCGTATTTTCCTCAAATCCCCCCGTTCAATATGCTGCAGCCTCTGCTTATTTTAACGCTCGGAACCCCATGCCCTCCCCTTCTCTAATCTTTTTCTCTTCCATTTGTTTATATGCTGATTACAATAACAACAAGATGACTATGAATTCTTAATCATTTGTTAATACTTTCCGAAGCTGCGGTCAGCGCCTGATGCGCTCTAGATTCTCCGGGAAATGAGATATATTTCCAACTTTTCTTGTTCTATATATATACTTTTAATCATCCCTTAATAAATTCACTAATATTCCTCTCTTTCTCTTTCTTTCTCACGTGGGATTGGTATTAAGTTTGCAGGTGGGGTATTATCCGGTCAACATGTCTCTGTGTGATTCACTTTGCAAAGTTGTCAAATGCTTGGGCTATATTATTCCATATTCCATGTGTTTGTCTTGTAGGACTACTTCCTTCCCTCTTTCCTTTGTTGGATCTATTCTACCACTATTACTTTTTCCTCTTGTTTTTTTACTGTTCTTTTTCCCTGACAAAAGGGCCCCGTTTGGTTTGTCGTTGAAGCTATCATACGTGTGATTTTTCATAGAGCATCTTAATTGATTAGGTCTAGCTAAGAACATATTTATACACATATAGTACCTTAATCTCCGTTTGTCCTCTTTAACTTAATTATTAGGGGGCAAACATGATATCATAGTTTGCATTCAACTCTTTCGATTGATTCTTGCGTGTTCTCCCGGTTTAGTGCTGCTCACGCAAGAACAGACATGTTTTATCTTGTAATTTACCTTATTAATTATCTTGTTGTGATTAATAATTCCGGTGCCCGCGCATGCAGACGACCATCGCTGGCACTGATTCAGTACATCGATGAGGCTGATCGGTGAGTCACCTAAAAAGGCTGGCCTCTTAGGATTGCAAAATATGGACTTCCATCCCTGGCACTGGAGCCGGAAGCCCGTGTATATCAGCGATCCATGCATGAAACCCACCTATACATTAATACATCAACAACGAATGCATTTATACATGGTCTATGCGTTTCGCAGTGTGGGTCGGAATTCTTTCGCTTCCCACGCGGTAGTTTTCAGCTTCACCCCAGAACATATTATGGCAAGTGCAATAAATCATTGAATTAGTCTGTTTCCCATTCTCTAATATAAGGATGTTCAAGTTTAAGTCTGCAGATTATTTAGTTGAAGTCTAGAGATTGTGTGGGTATTTTCAATATAAAGGCATGCACTAGTGTACAGCGAACGGATTCAGTGCGAAGGCCATTCGGGGTGAAGGTGGTAAGGCTCGGCTAGAGCTGCTCTGGCTTTTCATTTGACGGTGAAAAATGCTCAGTGCTCGGGCAAGTGTGACTGTTCAGGCAGCTGTGGGTCCCGCGCGGGACCCAGCGCCCGAGCATTTTCTACCGTCGGATGAAAATCCCGAGCCGAGCCTTCGCACCGAACGGCCTTCGCACCGAATCCGTTCTTCTAATGTACATGTTGGTTTGAAATTTTAAATGAAAGATAAGTCTTCCAGCTTTATTCATTTCTTCGATTTGAGTTTTCATTTCCTGGCCTATTCGATCCGAAGAATATTGGCTTCTTTATGGTTATTCGTAAGATAGTATACAGCCAAACAAGCATGTGTTGTTAGAAAATTTCCTTAAGGTGACCTAATTGACATATGTAAATAATCTTTTAAAGTTTTAAAGATTATGGTGTCAGTTAAAATAAGATTATGGAATCTGTAGCAGATTCAAATTTAGAACTAATTGGATAAAGATTGCAATTTGATTTCTGATTTAAATTGGAATTTAAATTGTAACCAATTAGATAAATTTTGCTATTTGATTTTGAATTTGAATTTGCTATTTGATTTTGAATTTGAATTACCTTGATGGAAGGAACAAATTCAAATCTACAACAGCTTGAGGGTCCCTGACCTAGCCTATAAATAAGAGGCATGTGTATACTATCTAATGCATTCTCTGTAAGGCATAGGCATAGGTTGGAAGAGCCTCACTAAAATACTTAATATTCATAAAGTTACTCTGCAGAGATTCTGTTCGAGTGCTGAGCAAGATGGCTGGAGGTAAAGATCCTGCTATATTTATTCCGCTGCATTCACAATCAAATTGATTGATTGTAATTTTACTCTAACATGTGGTATCGGAGCCATCCTTCAAGCTTCTTGTTCAGTGAAGCGATCTACTGATTAAATTCAGATTGTCGCTTGAATCAAGAACTAAAGATTCTCTGTATCAATGTTTTAAAAGAAAATTTTTTCTATGATCGAATCTCTATTATGAAATTTTTTTCATAATGCCTGTATGAAACTGTACACTTGCTTTTCGTTACTGTTATCTGCCATCACTTTTGTTTATGAAAAAGAAAAGGCACTGCGATTTTTTGGTGCAAACAAAAACATATTTTGAAAAACCGTATGGATTTGGGTTTTGATTATGAAAAATGTTCATAAAACATCTTCATGAAAACCAAGTTTTTTGATTCATTGGAATTGTAAAATACTGTGTTTTGGTTTTTGAACAAAGAAGATGAAGAGGCACAGGAGGAGGTGTCCTCCTCCCTGCGGCAGCAGGTGGCCGGAGAGGAGGAAAACCTCCTCTCCCAGCCACGGGTTAGAAACTCTGCAGAGATTCTGTTCGAGTGCTGAGCAAGATGGCTGGAGGTAAAGATCCTGCTATATTTATTCCGCTGCATTCACAATCAAATTGATTGATTGTAATTTTACTCTAACATGTGGTATCGGAGCCATCCTTCAAGCTTCTTGTTCAGTGAAGCGATCTACTGATTAAATTCAGATTGTCGCTTGAATCAAGAACTAAAGATTCTCTGTATCAATGTTTTAAAAGAAAATTTTTTCTATGATCGAATCTCTATTATGAAATTTTTTTCATAATGCCTGTATGAAACTGTACACTTGCTTTTCGTTACTGTTATCTGCCATCACTTTTGTTTATGAAAAAGAAAAGGCACTGCGATTTTTTGGTGCAAACAAAAACATATTTTGAAAAACCGTATGGATTTGGGTTTTGATTATGAAAAATGTTCATAAAACATCTTCATGAAAACCAAGTTTTTTGATTCATTGGAATTGTAAAATACTGTGTTTTGGTTTTTGAACAAAGAAGATGAAGAGGCACAGGAGGAGGTGTCCTCCTCCCTGCGGCAGCAGGTGGCCGGAGAGGAGGAAAACCTCCTCTCCCAGCCACGGGTTAGAAACTCGTGGCCTTCAAAGGCTGCCGGCGATGAGAGGCTCTCGGCCTTCTCGTCGGCGGTGAAGGCTGGTGCAGGCGGCGGCGTCCATTGGGACGCCAGGCAGTGCAGCGGCGTCCCCTAGGACGCCAGGCTGCTGCATGAGCTGCGGCGGCAGTTGCCGCCGCAAGTCTGCTACAAACACAGACCTTCGGGTCTGTGTTTAAGATGACCGGGTCATTGACCCGGTAACCCGGGTAGGGTTACCTACCCGGACAATTCAATTGGGCTGGGATTGGCCCAGCCCAATTCACATTTTAAGGGGCTGACCATTGGGTCAGCCCAAGGCCCTTGAACGAAAGTCCTGACCCGAATGGATCGGGTCAGGCGACCCGCGTGGGCGGGCTGCGGTATGGACCGCCGGTCCGGTCGGACCGGACCGGACCGGCAGATTATATTATTATTTTTTTTTAATTTTTTAATTTTTAATTTTTTTTTTTTAAAAAAAACTTTTATGCTTTTATGCTTGCATTAATTTCTAGAATTATTTGTATGTTCAATGTTTCATTGATTAAATTCTAGAAATATTAGTTTATGCTTGCATTAATTTCTAGAATTATTATGATGTTCAATGTTTAATTGATTAAATTCTAGAAATATCAATTTACTTTTATGCTTGCATTAATTTCTAGAATTATTATGAAGTTCAATGTTTAATTGATTCCATTCTAGAAATATTAAATTTATGCTTGATTTATTATGTGAAAAATCTAATTATATAGATAGGTTGATCATGCATAAAATGTTTGATGCCTAGACCAAGCATGATTAAATGAACATACTAAGGTTAGTGGGAATATGGGGTATGATCGAAGAATACAGGTCAGGGACAGTTCTGGCTAAGGCAAGTCTTGGTATTTAAAGGTCCTCAGACCTACCTCACTTACCTGGGAGCTCCCCTGCTTGTGTTTTAGAAAATACTATTGTCTCACTTTAAAGATTGGTTCATTTTTTATTCTTGGATTAAGATTAGGCATCTATAAAGTTGACGGATATTGATGAAGTCGTAATTATCATAATGATTTTCGGAGAGCCACAACATCCCAATTTTATATTGATGATTATATCAAGATTAATATATGAACTTCATAAAGTGAAATTAATCTCCGTGTGGTAACTAAATTATAAAATTGATTACTTTCCCCGCAGGGAAATTTTTTAATTTTGTGACTTAGTTAGATTAAAATAATAAATTTTGTATTAACAATCAAATTTTCTTAGGCCCACAGGTACGGAGAATTTTATTCTTAATATTTAAAATTGTTAGATTTAATAATAAAGAGTAAATTCCATGCATATGCAACCTTTGCCCATAGGTAGGTTGAAATTTACTATTAAATTGACATTGGTTGATTTAAATATGGTTAATTCATAGCAATTCAGTAGTTTTATGTTTCTTTGGTTATATTGCAGTTATTCCTTCTTCCCTAATTGATAGTTCGTTGCGTGTTCCAATGCTAAGTGGTGATAATTTTGCTGACTGGAAGCAAAGTTTGTTTTTCACTCTGGGGTGTATGGAATTAGATGAAGCGCTCCGTGTAGTGGAATCCACTATCACGGAATCAAGTACGCCACAGGAGATTTATTCTTATGAACGATGGGAGCGATCAAATCGTCTCAGTTTGATGTTCATTAAATCTCACATCATCAAGAGCATTAGGGGTTCTATCCCTGAAAGCATTAAAGCTAAGGATTTTTTAAAGTCCGTTGAAGAACAATTTGTTACTTCTGAAAAGGCATTAGCCAGCACCCTGATGAGAAAGCTGTCAAGCAAATCAATAAAGAGTTCAACTAGTGTGCGTGAGCACATAATGGAGATGAGAGACATTGCATCTCAATTAAAAACTCTGGAAGTTGAAATTTCTGACTCATTCTTGGTTCATCTAATTTTGAACTCTCTACCAAATGAGTATGGTCCCTTTAAAATATCATACAACACACATAAGGAAAAATGGTCAGTGAATGATTTACTGACTATGTGTGTTCAAGAGGAAGAGAGGCTGAAACTCGAGAAACCTGAGAAACCTGAGAGTTCTCACTTTGTTTCTCGTGCTAAGGGGAAGACCAAGAAAGGCAAGGTTGTCCACAACTTCAAGAAGGAGAACAAAGTGCCAATTAAGATTAATGGCACTAAGGATACTTGTTTCTTCTGTAAGAAGAAAGGACACATGAAGAAGGATTGTCAAAAGTACCTAAAGTGGCTTGAGAAGAAAGGTATATTCCTCTCTCTTGTTTGTCATGAATCTTTAGTTGTTGAAGCTCCTTGCAATACTTGGTGAATTGATTCTGGTTCTACAATCCACATTGTGAATACATTGCAGGGTTTTCTCACAACAAGGAAGCCGAAAAGAAGTGAACAACGAGTTTACTCTGGAAATAAATTGTTCTCAAGTGTGGAAGCGGTTGGGACTTACAGAATAATTTTGAAGACTGGATTTATTTTAGATCTTGAAGATGTATTTTTTATTCCAAACTTTTCAAGGAATTTAATTTCAATTTCAAAACTTGATGTATTGGGTTATGGTTTTTATTTTATAAATTCAGCTTTCAGTTTATTTCGAAATAATCAAGTTGCTGGTGGTGGAATAAAAATTGATGGTCTTTACAAAATTGAATTAGATCCCAACTTTGAGAATAATTGTTTGTCAATACATACTATTGGCATAAAGAGAAGGCTTATAAATGAGAATTCCGGTTTGTTATGGCATAGGAGATTGGGACATATCTCCATTGAGCGAATCAAAAGGTTGGCAAATGACGGAGTCTTACAAACTCTTGATTTTTCTGACCTTGGCACTTGTATAGACTGCATAAAGGGAAAGCAGACTAACAAGTCCACTAAAGGTGCCAGAAGGAGTTCAAAGATTCTAGAGATCATACACATTGATCTCTGTGGACCTTTTCCTACTCCATGTTTCAATGGTCAAAGATATTTTATCTCATTCATTGATGACCATTCACGTTTCATGTATCTCTACCTTATTGATGAAAAGTCTGAGGCGTTGAATGCCTTTAAGACTTATAAGGCAGAAGTAGAGAATCAAAAGGAAACGAAAATCAAGATCGTAAGATCTGATAGAGGAGGAGAATATTATGGAAGGTACACAGAAAAATGACAAATGAGTGGTCCATTTGCGAAATTCCTTGAAGAGGATGGCATTGTTGCTCAATACACAATGTCTGGTACACCACAACAAAATGGTGTAGCAGAAAGAAGGAATCGCACACTTATGGACATGGTAAGGAGTATGCTTAGTAATTCTAGTCTCCCTCAGTATCTATGGAGTGAAGCTTTAAAAACTGCTGTGTATATCTTAAATAGGGTTCCATCCAAGGTTGTCCCAAAGACACCTTTTGAGTTATGGAATGGGTGGAAACCTAGTTTAAATCACTTACACATATGGGATTGTCCTGCTGAAGTGAGGATTTACGATCCGAATATAAAGAAATTAGATCCAAAGACAACCAGCGGATTTTTTATCGGATATCCAGTAAACTCCAAAGGATTTAGATTTTATTGTCCTACGCATAATACTAGGATTGTTGAATCAGGAAATGCTAAGTTTTTAGAGGATATTGAACCTAGTGCAAATTCCCAAAAGGTTGAATTTAAAGAAGCACAAGAGTTGTCTGAATCTTCTCCTTCTGGAGAAAGAATGTTTGTGTTTAGGAAAGATCAAATTGATTATCCTGAACCACAACCAGTTCAAGAAGAGCCAACTCATACAGAACAGGTTCAGACTGAGTCTACCCAAGCTCTGCAAGATGTTGAGGAAGTAGAATTAAGACGGTCCTCTAGAATAAGGAAATCAACAATCCCTAGTGATTATGTTGTATACCTTCAAGAGTCTGACTTTGATGTTGGACCTAAAAGGGATCCAAATACGTTTTCACAGGCCATGAATGGAGATAACTCCATGTTGTGGTTTAATGCCATGAAGGAAGAGATGGAATCTATGGCAAAGAATCAAGTCTGGGATCTTGTTGACTTACCAAAGGGAGCTGTAGCCATAGGCTGCAAATGGGTTTACAAAACCAAAAGGGAAGCTTCTGGTAAAGTTGAACGATATAAAACCAGACTTGTAGCCAAGGGTTTCACTCAAAAAGAAGGCATAGATTATCATGAAACCTTCTCTCCAGTATCAAAGAAGGATTCGTTTAGGATAATCATGGCATTAGTAGCTCATTTTGACTTAGAGCTACAACAGATGGACGTGAAAACAGCCTTTCTAAATGGGGATCTTGAGGAGGAGGTGTATATGAGACAACCTGAGGGGTTTGGTGATAACAGTCAGAAGGCATGTAAATTAAAGAAATCTATATATGGACTAAAACAAGCCTCCCGTCAGTGGTATATTAAATTTCACAAAGTTATTACTTCATTCGGATTTTTGGAGAATCTTGTGGATCAATGTATATACCTTAAGGTCAGTGGGAGTAAAGTAATCTTTCTGGTCCTTTATGTAGACGATATTTTACTTGCAACAAATGATTTGGGTTTGCTATATGAAACTAAAAAGTTTCTGTCTAAACAATTTGAAATGAAGGATTTGGGTGAAGCCTCTTATGTCATTGGCATAGAGATTCATAGAGACAGAAAACAAAAAATATTACAACTGTCTCAGAAGGCCTACATTGAAAAAGTTTTAGAGAGATATGATATGAGCAAATGTGCTCCTAGTGTAGCACCCATCATTAAAGGGGATAAATTCTGTTTGGATCAATGTCCCAAAAGTGAATTGGAACAAGAACAAATGAAAGGTTTACCATATGCATCTGCAATCGGCAGTTTGATGTATGCTCAGGTCTGTACTAGACCTGATATTGCATTAGCAGTTGGTATACTGGGAAGATACCAAAGTAATCCTGGATTGGAGCATTGGTGAGCTGCAAAGACGGTCATGCGGTACTTACAAGGAACCAAGAATTACAGTTTGACCTACAAACATGTTGACCATTTAGAAGTGTCTAGGTATACAGATTCAGATTTTGCTGGATGTATAAATAGCAGAAAGTCTACGTCAGGGTACATTTTTCTCTTTGCTGGAGGAGCCGTATCCTGGAAAAGTTGCAAACAAACTATAGTTGCTACCTCTACAATGGAAGCAGAGTTTATTGCGTGCTATGAAGCAACTACACAGGCATTGTGGTTAAGAAATTTTGTTAGTGGTCTCAAAATTATTGAGTCTGTTGAGAGACCAATTAAGATCTTATGTGACAATTCTGCGGCAGTATTCTTTTCAAAGAATCATAAAAGTGGAAGCAGGAGTAAGCACATAGATATCAAGTATCTTAGTGTGAGAGAAAACATCAAGAGACATGTTGTTTCTATAGAGCATATAAGTACTAAGTTGATGCTTGCTGATCCCATGACTAAAGGTTTACCGGTAAAACAGTTTAAAGGTCATGTGGACCATATAGGGCTTGCAAATTCATTTTGTACTTAGTTTCTCTCAAATTTTGAATTACAGACATGAAATTATTGTAATAAAGATTTATTGCGCAAATTTTTTATTATTAATTGTTATCTATGGAGATAAATAAAAGGACCTGAATGACTTATAAGAAGTTCATTCATAAAGTTTTGATTCCTATAAAGTACTCATATAGTGAGTATTGTGCTGGTAATACATGGAAGGGACGACCGATTATGTTACGGTTTTACCGCTATGATTCGTGTGTAGCATTCATTATGTGGGTGGGAGGATTCCATAAACAGTTGGCCATACTAAAGAACTCCAGACACCATTAAGACATATGTCGTCAAGGTCAAGTGGGAGAATGTTAGAAAATTTCCTTAAGGTGACCTAATTGACATATGTAAATAATCTTTTAAAGTTTTAAAGATTATGGTGTCAGTTAAAATAAGATTATGGAATCTGTAGCAGATTCAAATTTAGAACTAATTGGATAAAGATTGCAATTTGATTTCTGATTTAAATTGGAATTCAAATTGTAACCAATTAGATAAAGTTTGCTATTTGATTTTGAATTTGAATTACCTTGATGGAAGGAACAAATTCAAATCTACAACAGATTGAGGGTCCCTGACCTAGCCTATAAATAAGAGGCCTGTGTATACCATCTAATGCATTCTCTGTAAGGCATAGGCATAGGTTGGAAGAGCCTCACTAAAATACTTCATATTCATAAAGTTACTCTGCAGAGATTCTGTTCGAGTGCTGAGCAAGATGGCTGGAGGTAAAGATCCTGCTATATTTATTCCGCTGCATTCACAATCAAATTGATTGATTGTAATTTTACTCTAACATGTGTCGCTTTGGAATTCGGATCTTACGTTCTCCACCCGACTCTACTTTGAGTATATGGACGAAAAGACAAAACGAAAGGAAGGAATCACCGAAATCAACGCCGTTTGGCCTGATGTGCACCGCGACATTGCAGCTTGTATATTCTACCGGAACAATTTTATGCGTAGTTTACTACTTCCAGGCAAAATTTTGTCATGTCTTGTGGAGCATATATGACTATTTTTTTCTTTCCAAGACGCTACATTATTTCCTTAGACTTGAGAAATGGAAGACCAAGGCCAACAGTAGTGATTTGCTATCGATCGTAGAGACAATAGGTTTATCTATAACATCAACAGCACAGTCGAAACCCAACTCAATAGTTTCAAACATATATGAATTGAAATTAGGTTTTCTAACGTTGCGTTCATCTGCGTAGCTCTTAATAAGTATCTGCTTGTACGGTTTTTTTCAGAAAGAGGGCTTCAGTCTCATCACTCCCTCTCCTATCTTTTTTGTTCAAAAGAGACAAAAAAAAAGTTGAATCTTCTCTAATTTCTTTTATCTATTCGTTCCTATTTGATTAAAGTAACGTCAAGAACACTGCATAGAGAAGAACAGTACAGTTTACAGCAACAATATATACTTTCGCCTTTAAAGAAGGGGTTCCCTGCTTCACACACCACATCGATCGGGGCTAGCTAGCTAGCTCGAGAGATGAGGAGCCCGGGCTAGCTTGCCTTTATTTTAACTTGTGGAGGAATATAGTGGTATGCAGGGAATGAGTTTACGTCTATGATTAACTTTAAAAACTTTGTGAGATTGAAGTCAAACAACGTAAAAGCGCGCAAACCTGACATAGTCAATTGTTAATTGAGACACAAATCTCAACCTTGTAATTTTCGAGATTCCAACCTTTCTTCTACTGTCTCGCACGATCAGCAATAATAATCCTAGGCGGGCAGAATTCTTATCGTTTTTTTGGCCAATTGATGAGCACCGAGCTAGCTAGCTTTAAAATCGATCGAAGCAAATTACGTCTCGGAACTTTATATACAATGTTGTCGTCTGACTTTGTGATATTAGGTGCAATATTGTGAGGAGTTTTAGGGTTTTGTATTCTTTTAATAAGAAGCAAGAAAAAGTTTTCACTTTTCTTCTTGCCCCGGAGTTTGTCGTATACGTGCGATTTTCTTTGATCTGTAGTATATTTTCTTTTCTTTATTTCCTTTGATTTGATCCAAATATCCTCTGATGATCAGCACTTGCAACTTATAATCTTTGTTTAGAAGAATTGTCGGTGATTGGGTTGCTTGGACTTTTAAGCTCCTCTGTGAATCTATAAAGAATTGTCCTACGCCTTTTGCTTGCTTTTGAAACTTAATTAGGGCTTCGTTTTCGTTACTGCAATTTCCTCCAAATGCAGGGATTATGGAGGTCGAAAATGAGTGCATGGATATGAAACCTAGCTAAAATCTCATATAAACTTCACTGTAAAGGAAGAGGTGACATTGGAGTTATATATATACCGAATTATGGACAAAAAACATCAACACATTAAGATTGTCATTAATGTTTGATACGAAATATTATGTACTGATGATGTCAAGAATCACCACAATGCTCGAAAGTCAAGCAATCCTGCAAGAATCACCGAGGTGGGTGACATCGGATCAAGTCTTCGACGGCCAAGTCAGTATTTATGAGGGAAGATGAGTATTCTGAAGACAGAATTGAGCCTGAGTCTAATGAGAAAAATACCTGAATTTTTATACCTACACCATCGTCGTAGTCTTGTTAGGAGACTACCTCTTAAGGTAGTAGAGTTTCATTAGGAGAGTTCCCGAACAAGTAGACTGTTTAGGAGGAGTCCTGAGACTGTTTAGGAGGAGTCATGGGACTTCAGAGTCCTAATGGGCCTGAGCCCGAGTGGACGGGCTTACCGAGGGCCGAGTATTTCATGGCCCATCAGTAGTCTCCCCCTTTTCAACCACAACAAACCAAGTGAAGAACATAAAATTCAAAGGCCAAGGTTCGTGAAGTGATTGTTTGGCCGACAAGCCGACCTAGGAGAATAATTCCAGAGTGTTCGAAGTTCTTGAGAGAGCGTAAAAGCCCATCAACTTTCTTATCTCGTGTTCCAGGTAGGGTGTGTGGCAGAGTTGACCCTTGGCGGCGATTCGGTCTCAGGCAAGGGTACCTAGGAGGGGAGACTTGCGATCGAGTTGACCACTGCACTAGTACGAGTCGTCGCAGAGTAGTCGGGAGTGGCGACTTGCCATTGAGTTGAGCACTGTCTGGGTACGAGCTGGCGCAGAAAACTCGGGAGACTTGTGATCTAGTTGACCACTCCCCAAGTACTAGCTGACATAGGGTACTCGGGAGACTTGTCATCGAGTTGAACACTGCCTAGGTATGAGCCGACGAAGGGTACTCGGGAGACTTGCCATCGAGTTGACCATTGTCCGGGTACGAGCAGACGCAGGGTACTTGTGAGTGGAGATTTGCCATCGAGTTGACTACTGCCAGGGTACGAGTCGGCGTAGAGTACCCGAGAGACTTGTCGTCGAGTTGACCACTGCCCGGGTACGAATCGGCGCAAAGTACAAGAGAGACTTGCAATTGAGTTGACCACTGCCCGGGTACGAGCCGGCGCAGGGGACTCAGGAGACTTACCATCAGGTTGATCACTGGCCAAGTACTCGAGAGCCTTGCCATCGAGTTGATCGTTGCTTGAATGCGCCTTTGAGTTCCAGCACACTAAGAAGGTATTCCCTCATTTTGCTACCCTTGGCCATGAATTCTCCTTTGCCTTGCCCGACCACGAGCTGAGAGTCGCTTCAGATTATAACACCAACAGCCCCCAAGAACCGTGTCATACTCACCCCTGCCAAAATAGCTTTGTATTCAGTCTCGTTGTTCGTTGCTTGGAAACAAAACCGAAGAGCGTACTGCAACTCATGGTTGTTCGGAGAAGTTAGGACCACTTCTGCCACGCTGCTCACTCTTTAGATGACCCGTCCACATGGGCAATCCAAGTGCACTCGGCCTGACCGATCGGTCATCACTCCCTGATTGCTCGACCGGATCGGTCTTAATGTCGTTTGCTTCCATCAAGAAATTCGGTACGGCCTGGCCTTGGACCCACCGGCCGGGTTGACACTAGAGGTCAAACTCACTCAAATCAATCGCTTATTGAGTCAATCTTTCCGAGGCTTCCACTTTCTGCAAAGTCTTCCTAAGCGAAAGATTGGTAAGGTTGACTACTGTGTGGCTTTGAAAATATGGTCGAAGTTTCCAAGCTGTTAACACCTGTGCGAATGCTGCTCATTCAATCCGAAAGTATCGCTCCTCCGCTCCTTGTAAGGCCCGACTAACATAATATATCGGCCGTTGGGTTCTTTCCTCTTCACGAATTAGTACATAACTGATCGCCTTCGCATTCACCGTCGAATAGGTCGATGACAGGCGGACAGAACCATTGGGGAAGCGAGCAAGAGAGCACATTCGTTGTGAACAGGGAATGACAAAGTTAAGAAATGTGGGATAAAGCTCTGGCCTTGGCAATCTCCCCGGCTACCTGTTCCAGCTCAAGGAGGAGGCCACGCGATCTTCTGCCGTGAATTCGTCGAGAATTAGCCAGAGTGCATGAATGAGAGACTAGACGAGTCTCGCCTAAGCCTTCAGGCAGAATTACCGAAGCTCGAGACCCGGGCGGGGATGGAGGTCGAGGAGGAGGGGGGAGCCTGCTTCTCCAATCTGCGAGCCAAGCTTTCCAAGTTCCTGGCCAAGGTGGTAGTGTTCGCCTCGTTCCTAACCACAACGGCTAGCAGAGCGTTTGCCATGGGAGGCGCGTTGATGACCACACCAAATTGAACAACACCATTTTGATCTTCGGGAGCGGACGTCATTGGAGTGCAACAACTAAGAACAAATCGTCTGTAAGGTGACTTTTGTCGAGAAAATTCCCACATACGGTGTCAACTGATGATATCAAGAATCACCACAATACTCGGAAGCCAAGTAATCCTGCAACAATCACCGAGGGGAGTAGCATCGGATTAAGTCTCCGACGACCAAGTCCGTGTTTAATAGAGAAGATGAGTATTCTGAAGACAAAATTGGGTCTGGGTCTAATGAGGAGAATACCTGGATTTTTATACCTGCACCGGCGTCGTAGTCATGTTAGGAGACTACCTTTTAAGGTAGTAGAGTTTCATTAGGAGAGTTCTCAAAGAAGTAGGCTTTTTAGGAGGAGTCTTGGGACTGCCAGAGTCTTATTCTTGGTCGGATAGTCAATATACAGTGTGCGCTAATGGGCCCGAGCCCGAGTGGTCGGGCTTGCCGAGGGTCGAGTATTTCATGGCCCATCACGTACAAAAAAAAACTAGAGTCAAGTAGAACATGAAGGAGGTTGGCTGTATACACTCTCTGATCATATACAGACATGTTTATGATTTGTTTTTAGTTAATCAAAAGCTTTAAAGTTATTAGTGACTTAAAGTCTTTCTCTCTTAGTTAATTATAAGGAAGAAATACACAACCATATATGTAGTTGTCCTACAGGTTGCGTTCAACGAGGACTAGGGTTATTCAGACGCAGCTCAACCCCAACCAAACCCATTCAAGTTTGGTCGGCCCATATACGAGGCCCAATCGGGGTCAAGCCCAGAATACTGAAGCCCGACCAATTTCAGTTGGGCTCTAGATGCGAGCAAGATCTGACTCGGTCGAAGTCGGGCAATACTAAACTCCCCCCATGGCTGGGAGTCTAAGGCCACCGACCCCGACCCCTACCGAGCCTAGTGGAAGTCGGCCTCAGTCGGTTCCTCACCCCTAGGTTGGGCGGTTCAATCAGGTGGACGGCCTTAGAGTCCTAGCCATGCATGGAGTTCAGTACGGACCAATATTGATCTTGACTGAGTCATGCACAGCCCTACCAAGAACCATGAGCTCATCCTCAAATAGGTAGTACATTTTATCTAGGAATGGCGAAATGCAATACTGTGCTTGAGTTTTAGTATAATACCACACTTCGAATAGACCCAGAAACTATAAAAAGGAAAAAAAAAAAAAAGGAAAGTAACGGGAATAACCTCAAGTACTGCATGGGCTACTGTACTAGAAGTGGATTAATTATATATACATCTTTCTGGGGACGTAAAAAAGCATAAAATATCTGCTATCATGGATCAATGGTGGAGGTTTATTTTTGTACAAATTACCTTCTTTTCTATTTACAAAAATCATCAATTATTTTCTATTGTTTGACAGAAATTCTCCTTATAAATTTATAATTATCGTCAACTGTTTTAACTTGTTAATTTACTTGAAACATAATTATTACCCAGAACTTGGAAAATGTATGAAAAGTAGCGACTTTACACGCTCTGCAACGTCCAAACAACTTCCAATGATATTCCTGCGATTCATAAAACTACAGTATTTGAAAGCAATTCGAACTTGACAATGGAGAAAAGAACAGGTACGTTTTTACCATCGAATATTGTTCGCACAAAATCATCACAACTACTACAATCTCTCAGTCACTACAAAAAACCTCTTTAACATATTTTGACTGTTAATACTATAAACTACTAAGAAAGAACCAGAAACAGCAATTATTACGACGGAGGGTCTCGATCGGTTGAACTGAACTTGTACAATGACAAGGATTTTGACTATTTGTTGTCTGGTGGATTATTGCATATATTCTCTTCTCTGAAGTGGGGTTTTGATGCAAATTTGAGTGGTTCAGAGAGAATAGCCAATTGATGAGTACTACAGCACTCGGGCTCAAAGAGTACTGGTCGACAAACATTCTCACCAAGAAAGGGGACGGAGCTCGTATTGCATGCGTCGTGGAGCGATTGCGAAGGGACGCTACAGAGAAATTGGATATTTAACTAACGGACGAAAACAAACCCAACCAACATGAACAAATATAGTTCCCTATAGTTACTTATTAAACCAAGTTCTAATCTAGTTCTTAATTAATTATAAGCCTAAGACTAGTACTACAACTTATAATCCTGGATATCATGACAATTTTCTACTTTTAAATGGTTAAAAACCTTTTTCGTCTCCGAGTTTTACACTCTTTTAAAAAATAGTCTCCGCGTTCTCAAAATGATCACTAGCCGTCCCTTGGCTTTTTTGTTTTGTTAAAAAAGTTTTTTTGTTAGTTTTAAACTCAGTCGCCTAACGATGATACACGTTACAACCAATCAGGTTCCGACACGCGTACACTTCTCCGATCAGGTTCAAACAAGTGTACGTGACCAATCAGGTGACTGTATTTGAGACAAATGGAAAGAGACGAAAGGACCTTATTTATAAAATGAAAAAATTCAGAGACTACCGGTGACTAAAGTGAAAACTCGAAGACTATTTTTTAAAAGGGTATAAAAATCAAGGACTAAAAAGGTCTTTCACCCCACTCTTAAATCCTCAATAACCCTTTTAGCTAAACCTATGTACGTAGGAGTAGTAATGTATTAACTATGAGCTAGATCACGAGGATAACGCTTTACCACGATGGACCTAAGAACAACACACACAAGCTGTATATGTACTATACAAAAAGAAAAGTCAAAGGTATACTTGTTGGAGTCTGATCTTGGTATCATTATTGTTGATTAATTAAGATAATAAGGAGAGACTCTGTGCACCCAGTGTATGCACCAGGCCCTAAAGAGATACTAAATTGATACTAGGATTTGGACACATTTGACTAAGTAGAATATTGTAGGTTAAACTCAAATTAAGCACCATGGGTTAGTTAGAGAATTCGAATTTCAGTCAATAATTGTGTAAACTTTTTCGAAATCACATATTATAAAAGCCTAGTTTCACCTAATACACAACTAATTTAAAACCCAGCACATGCATGCAAGTTTTCACAGTCTATATATTCACCCGAACAAGGAACTTAATCAGAAAAGTTTAATTAATTATACAGTTTTCTTTCTCTTTTCAACACATGATCTATGAAAATATGAGATTCAAGTAATACTCCTCCCTCTAGTCGCCGGGTCCACGTACAGAGAGACACAGAGGCAGATCATCATACGCCTGTTACCCTTCGGTTCTTGTAATAATTGGGGATTTCAAAATGGCCACCGAAATCTGTACAGCTCGTTTTTGGCTTTCAGAGCTGCCCCAACTATCAAAGCGTTGATTGGGTGAAGAAATATATACTTTTGACGGTTTACTGCCCTCCTCTTTAGCAAAGAAAAAAAAGATTTGTTATTGTCTCCACTCACTTAAACCCACCCACGTATGCAATTTAATCCTTAGGATATTGATTTCAACTAAATTATAATATATTTTTAAGACAAATTAATCATTCTCTCCTATCTTCGACGTAACGGTGTTTCCTTGACTTTTAAACGCCATCTCAACATTAATAGTAGCCACTTCATTAATGCTGGGATGTTTGTTTGTCAAAATATTGAAGAATATTCTTAAAATTTTGGGAATTTTTACTTTATTGAGATTTATTGGGGTTTGTGAAAAGTGAAGTGTGTAGGTGTAAAAGTTAAAAATTTTGAAGTTTGTTTGGTTTGTCCAATTTGTTAAGACCCCAAATATTTGGGGTCTCAAAGATGCCCATATGCTATTTCTCTAGGCTCCCAACTTGGGACTGTCACGAGCTTTTGCTAGTCGAAACTTGCATTTGGTTCAACACTTGCGGTGGTGTCTGCATCTATAATTTTGGTCATTTCAAGTTGGACCTAATAAAAATAAGTATAAAATAATTTATTTCTCTCTCATCAAATTATAGACTATTTTTTTATAATAAATATAAATAAATAATTTATTCAAATCATTATTCTTCACTTTTTCGTAACTTTCATAATTTAACATTTTTATCATCCAAAATTTTATTTCGAAATAACAACCGGCTGACTATTTCTTTAGGCATTCTTTGTTTTTTTGTTTTTTTTAATTTCTTAATATTTTTTGCTGTTTCGACTTAATTATATATGTACTGGTGAAACTTTTTTTATTCTTCTTCTTTGATTCTGACCAGCTCGTGAAACTGATCTCTCCATCAATTCCCCAGTACTGTTGTCTCCATGGACCACACGAGGTACAAATTTTTTTATTTTTTTATTTTTATATCCCGTCCAAAGCTTTCTCTAATCTCTTCCTTCTTCTTTTGACTCTTTCTAACAGCGATATAATGCAACACTTACGCTGTCACTGTCTCTCCCTCCCTCCTCTGTAGTATATAGCAAACCTATACCTTAGATGTCAACATCAGCACAATATATAATTCTTCTACCTATTAAATTACACTCTGACGTTGCTTTAGCAAGGTGGGTTATTATATTTAATGACTTATAAATAAAACTTCGTATAATATAATTAAATATAAGTGAAAAAATCAATAAATTCAATTGGACATTCTCATAGTAGATATCTCATTTATCAGTATAAATAATTTTTCTTTAGTTAAAATTTTTATTTCTAATATGGTATCAGAAAAAGGTTTTCGACTTCAGTCCGGCGACCATCCAGCATCAGACCGGCTACCTCCCGACATCAGTCCAGCGACCTCCTGACATCAGTCCGACATTATTATTTTTCCCTTGAAATATTTTTGTAAATCCAAATTCAAGGTGTGTCCACCTTAAGTTTGCAGGGAGTAGCTAAAGCAATGTGAGTTATTGTATTCAATGACTTATAAATAAAGCCTCATGTAATATCATCAAATATAAGTG
Source organism: Myrica gale (assembly GCA_963930655.1). Lineage (NCBI taxonomy): Eukaryota > Viridiplantae > Streptophyta > Magnoliopsida > Fagales > Myricaceae > Myrica > Myrica gale. Next base: position 5,814,623 of record OZ005599.1, read on the forward strand.
AGAAAATTAATAAACCTAATTGAGCATTCTCATAATGAAATGTCTCACATATCTGTATAAATAATTTTTATTTGATTTAATTTTTATTTCTAACACTACCTTCTATTCCCACAAGGTTCCTTATTCCTCGACGCACATGGTTTGAACTTTCAAATTAAATCCATTACGAAATATTGGATCGTGTTTGAAAAATTATTGTTCAGTTGTAGTCGAGATGTTTGAAAAGAACAACTATTGTAGTTATTGTTGTCCCAGATTATTGATAAATGAATAGGAAGATTAATTAAGAAAGCTAACAAATATCTTTTGTATTTTTCTACTTGAATTGTGCAGTGTAAATTATAAATAAAAATATACAAGATGTGGACTTTTGATAATAGAGCTCACAGTACTACCTAAAACTTTGCACACACTCACATTATTAAATAGTGTAGGATATATCTGTCATATTTATCTCTCTTTTTAATTAGGAAGGTACCTAATCCTAGCAAAAAAAAAATATTGAAATAGTAAATAGTCCTCTTTCCCGGCCAGGTGCATGGAAGAAAATTCTGCGCACCTGGTGATTTGAAAAATTAAACCTAATTAGAATAATCTTCTAATTCTCACTCCAGAAGCATAAAAAGAAAGCTGACCAAATATAGGATTATTTGGCGGTTGTGCTTGTTGAAACATCACACCCGCTTGGATGCTCTATGAAGAGGTCAGTGCAAGGGATGTGTATTTAATTTGATCTTGACATTTACATTTGGTGGGTTGCTTAAAAGAGGAAAATGCAACAAGAGGGTTTCGTATTAGAAGACCAAGCGACCATATCAGAATATTCTTACCAAAGAAAAAGTGTTGGGTCAATGCAGTATAACGAGAGATCATGTAAACCCAAAAGGAGAAGGGATAAATAGATAAATATTTTTATCGATACAGTTTTGTGGTATTCATTTTGAACACATCAAATACTGGAGTATAATTTTGAAGGGAAGATCGATATGAATTCAGGGTCGAGATCTTCATTGTTTTAGCTCAGATAACCTATCCCGGACGCCATTGTTGTTAGTGGACGAAAGAACCTATATATTTAAAAATGAGTCTATAAGAACAAGCTTATTCAAAGTTATACCCTAAAGATTGATTTGTTAAAATTAAATACTACAAAAGACTGTATTAATAATTAAGTCATAATAAAATAAAAAGAGAGAAGTTGGGAGATAAGACAGGGTGCCAAATAATTCCTATTGCAGTAAAGATGGACAATTTATTGATTATTGAACAGCCTACTAACCCCTACCCTCCAAATGAAAACAAAAAAAGCACCTGAGTTTTGGGGGTGTTCGTTTAATAAAAATTCTCGGTATTTTTGGAATTCTCACAATACAAAAAATCTTACAACCAAACATCATTTTTAACCTCACATAAAAATAACTACAACACGCATACCAATAAAGTTAACATCACCTAAAAATTTTCAAAACACAAAAATCATTACAAAACTCCTTAACCGAACAAACTCTTGGTTTTTTCCACAGACAATTGGGTTAGAGCAGGCTGAAGCCTACTAGCCCAGGTCTAAACTACAGTCCATTATCATGTTGCAAATTCTGGGCTTGAACTGAGCCCAGACAGATATGATTGAGTCTACTTGGAATCCATTATCCAAATATATCGCCGAGACACTACCGTGAGGAGGTGGACATCGAGCCCACTCATTAAAGCCCGAATAAAAATTTTCTGTTTTCTGCATCAATCCTCGTCTGTCCTTTCGCATCTGCTCTGCACAGATTAGACTGGAAATTAGTTTAAACTAATCAGGCCTGCAGCTCCAGCTCTCTCTGTCTCTCTTTTGTGCGTAACTGGAATCTCATAGTCCTTCGCGATCGAGCGAGAAGAGAGAATGACTGTCTTTCATTTCTTCAACTGCGCAATTCTCACATTCGGTCCCCACGCTGTTTACTACTCCGCAACACCCTTGTGAGTTTCGCTTCTTTTTCTCTTATCAATTTTATCTTTTTCCGCTTTGTGTTTTATGTAGTTCCAGTTCCCGTTTTCGTTAGTGTGTTTATCGATCTGTTCCATTTCTGAAACTCAATTATGTCACTGATTGGTGTTACTTTGTTGTAACGGGCTTACCGAGGGCCGAGTATTTCATGACCCATCAGTAGTCTCCCCCTCTTCAACCACAACAAACCGAGTGAAGAACATAAAATTCAAAGGCCAAGGTTCGTGAAGTGATTGTTTGGCCGATGAGCCGACCTAGGAGAATAATTTCAAAGTGTTCGAAGTTCTTGAAAGAGCGTAAAAGCCCATCAACTTTCTAATCTCGTGTTCAGGTAGGGTGCCTGGCAGATTTGACCCTTGGCGGCGATCCGGTCTCGGGCAAGGGTACCTGGGAGGGGAGACCTGCACTAGTACGAGTCGTCGCAGAGTAGTCGGGAGTGGCGACTTGCCATTGAGTTGAGCACTGCCTGGGTACGAGCCAACGCAGAATACTTGGGAGACTTGTGATCTAGTTGACCACTCCCCAGGTACTAGCTGACATAGGGTACTCGGGAGACTTTTCATCGAGTTGAACACTGCCTAGGTATGAGCCGACGAAGGGTACTCGGGAGACTTGCCATCAAGTTGACCATTGTCCGGGTACGAGCAGGCGCAGGGTACTTGTGAGTGGAGATTTGTCATCGAGTTGACTACTGTCCGGGTACGAGTCGGCGTAGAGTACCCGGGAGACTTGCCTTCGAGTTGACCACTACCCGGGTACGAGTCGGCGCAAAGTACAAGAGAGACTTGCAATTGAGTTGACCACTGCCCAGGTACGAGCCAGCGCAGGGGACTCAGGAGACTTACCATCGGGTTGATCACTGCCCAGGTACTCGAGAGACTTGTCATCGAGTTGATCATTGCTTGAACGCGCCTTTGAGTTCCAGCACACTAAGAAGGTATTCCCTCATTTTGCTACTCTTGGCCATGAATTCTCCTTTGTCTTGCCCGACCATGAGCTGAGAGTCGCTTCAGATTATAACACCATTAGCCCCCAAGAACCGTGTCATACTCACCCTTGCCAAAATGGCTTTGTATTCAGCCTCGTTGTTCGTTGCTTGGAAACAAAACCGAAGAGTGTACTGCAACTTATGGTTGTCCGGAGAAGTTAGGACCACTTCTGCCACGCTGGCTCACTCTTTAGATGACCCATCCACATGGGCAATCCAAGTGCACTCGGCCTGACCGAATCGGTCTTAATGTCGTCTGCTTCCATCAAGAAATCCGCTACGGCCTGGCCTTGGACCCACCAGCCGGGTTGACACTAGAGGTCAAACTCACTCAAATCAATCGCTTATTACGTCAATCTTTTCGAGGCTTGCACCTTTTGCAGGGTCTTCCTAAGCGAAAGATTGGTAAGGACGACCACTGTGTGGGCTTGAAAATATGGTCGAAGATTTCGAGCTGTTAACACCTGTGCGAATGCTGCTCATTCAATCCGAAAGTATCGCTCCTCCGCTCCTTGTAATGCCCGATTAACATAATATACCGGTCGTTGGGTTCCTTCCTCTTCACGAATTAGTACATAACTGATCGCCTTCGCATTCACCGTCGAATAGGTCGATGACAGGCGGACAGAACCATTGGGGAAGCGGGCAAGAGAGCACATTCGTTGTGAACAGGGAATGACAAAGTTAAGAAATATGGGATAAAGCTCTGGCCTTGGCAATCTCCCCCGCTTCCTGTTTATGCTCGAGCAACCGGATTTACTCAGCCATCTGCTCAAGGAGGAGGCCACGCGATCCTCTGCTGTGAATTTGTCGAGAATTAGCCAGAGTGCATGAATGAGAGACTAGACGAGTCTCGCCTAAGCCTTCAGGCGGAATTGCCGAAGCGCGAGACCCAGGCGGGGATGGAGGTCGAGGAGGAGGGGGGAGCCTGCTCCTCCAATCTGCGAGCCAAGCTTTCCAAGTTCCTGGCCAAGGCGGTAGTGTTCGCCTCGTTCCTTACCACAACGGCTAGCAGAGCGTCTGCCATGGGAGGAGCGTTGATGACCACACCAAATTGATCTTCGGGAGCGGACGTCATTGGAGTGCAACAACTAAGAACAAATCGTCTGTAAGGTGACTTTTGTCGACAAAATTTCCACATTCGGCGCCAACTGATGGTATCAAGAATCACCACAATACTCGGAAGCTAAGTAATCTTGCAACAATCACCGAGGGGTAGCCTCGGATTAAGTCTACAACGACCAAGTCCGTGTTTAAGAGAGAAGATGAGTATTCTGAAGACAAAATTGGGTCTGGGTCTAATGAAAAAAATACCTGGGTTTTTATACCTGCACCGGCGTCGTAGTCATGTTATGAGACTACCTTTTAAGGTTGTAGTGTTTCATTAGGAGAGTTCTAAAAAAAGTAGGCTTTTTAGGAGGAGTCTTGAGACTGCCAGAGTCTTATCCTTGGTCGGATAGTCAATATACATCGTACGCTAATGGGCCCGAGCCCGAGTGGTCGGGCTTGCCGAGGGTCGAGTATTTCATGGCCCATCACGTACAAAAAAAAACTAGAGTCTGGTAGAACATGAAAGAGGTTGGTTGTATCCACTCTCTAATCATATACAGACATGCTTATGATTTGTTTTTAGTTAATCAAAAGCTTTTAAAGTTATTAGTGACTTAAAGTCTTTCTCTCTTAGTTAATTATAAGGAAGAAATACACAACCATATATGTAGTTGTCCTGCAGGTTGCGTTCAACGAGGACTAGGGTTATTCAGATGCAGCTCAACCCCAACCAAACCCATTCAAGTTTGGTCGGCCCATATATGAGGCCCAATCGGGGTCAAACCCAGAATACTGAAGCCGGACAAATTTCAGTCGGGCTCTAGATGCGAGCAAGATCTGACTCGGTCGAAGTCGGGCAATACTAAACTCCCCCATGGCTGGGAGTCTAAGGCCGCCGACCCCGACCCCTACCGAGCCTAGTGGAAGTCGGCCTCAGTCGGTTCCTCACCCCTAGGTTGGGCGGTTCAATCAAGTGGACGGCCTTAGAGTCCTAGCCATGCATGGAGTTCAGTACGGACCAATACTAAGCTGTATATGTACTATACAAAAAGAAAAGTCAAAGATATACTTGTTGGAGTCTGATCTTGGTATCATTGTTGTTGATTAATTAAGATAATAAGGAGAGACTCTGTGCACCCAGTGTATGCACCTGGCCCTAAAGAGATACTAAATTGATACTAGGCTTTGGACACATTTGACTAAGTAGAATATTGTAGGTTAAACTCAAATTAAGCACCATGGGTTAGTTTGAGAATTCGAATTTCAGTCAATAATTGTGTAAACTTTTTCGAAATCACATATTATAAAAGCCTAGTTTCACCTAATACACAATTAATTTAAAACCCAGCACATGCATGCAAGTTTTCACAATCTATATATTCACCCGAACAAGGAACTTAATCAGAAAAGTTTAATTAATTATACAGTTTTCTTTCTCTTTTCAACACATGATATATGAAAATATGAGATTCAAGTAATACTCCTCCCTCTAGTCGCCGGGTCCACGTACAGAGAGACACAGAGGCAGATCATCATACGCCTGTTACCCTTCAGTTCTTGTACTAATTGGGGATTCAGAATGGCCACCGAAATCTGTACAGCTCGTTTTTGGCTTTCAGAGCTGCCCCAACTATCAAAGCGTTGATTGGGTGAAGAAATATATACTTTTGACGGTTTACTGCCCTCCTTTTTAGCAAAGAAAAAAAAGATTTGTTATTGTCTCCACTCACTTAAACCCACCCACGGATGCAATTTAATCCTTAGGATATTGATTTCAACTAAATTATAATATATTTTTAAGGCAAATTAATCATTCTCTCCTATCTTCGACGTAACGGTGTTTCCTTGACTTTTAAACGCCATCTCAGCATCAATAGTAGCCAACTTCATTAATGCTGGGATGTTTGTTTGTCAAAATATTGGGGAATATTCTTAAAATTTTGGAAATCTTTACTTTATTGAGATTTATTGGGGTTTGTGAAAAGTAAAGTGTGTAGGTGTAAAAGTTAAAAATTTTGAAGTTTGTTTGGTTTGTACGATTTTTTGAGACCCTAAATATTTGGAGTCTCAAACATGCCCTATACTATTTCTCTATGCTCCCAACTTGGGACTGTCACGAGCTTTTGCTAGTCGAAACTTTCATTTGGTTCAACACTTGCGGTGGTGTCTGCATGCTATAATTTTGGTCATTTCAAGTTGGACCTAATAAAAATAAATATAAAATAATTTATTTCTCTTCCATAAATTATCGACTATTTTCTTTACAATAAATATAAATAAATAATTTATTCAAATCATTATTCTTCACTTTTTCGTAACTTTCATAATTTAACATTTTTTATCATCCAAAATTTTATTTCGAAATAACAACCGGCTGACTATTTCTTTAGGCATTCTTTGTTTTTTTGTTTTTTTTTTAATTTTCTTAATATTTTTTGCTGTTTCGACTTAATTATATATGTACGGGTGAAACTTTTTTTTTCTCTCTTGTTTTTTATTCTTCTTCTTTGATTCTGACCAGTGACCAGCTCGTGAAACTGATCTCTCTATCAATTCCCCAGTACTGTTGTCTCCATGCATGTACCACACGAGGTACAATATTTTTTTTTTTTATATCCCGTCCAAAGCTTTATCTCTAATCTTTTCCTTCTTTTGACTCTTTTTAACAGCGATATAGTGGGTATTTGTTTCCCTAAAATTTTGGCGTTCGAAATTTCTATCAAAACAGACACACTCCAAAATTTTTAACTTTTACACACAAACTCTACTTTTCACAAATCCCAATAAATCTCAATAAAGTAAAAATTTCCAAAATTTCGGGAATATTCTCCGAAATTTTCACAAACAAACACCCCCATAATGCAACACTTACGCTGTCACTGTCTCTCCCTCCATCCTCTGTAGTACATAGCAAACCTATACCGTAGATGTCAACATCAGCAGAATATATAATTCTTCTACCTATTAAAGTTACACTCTCAGGTTGCTTTAGCAAGTTGAGTTATTAGGGTGCTTTTGTACTAAAAATATCACAATATTTTTCGTCAATTTATAATAAAATATTATAATATAATATCTCTTTCTTATAAAAAATTATTTCTCTTCACTTTTTCACTAAACCCAATACCAACACAAAACCCAATATCAAAAAATTTTCAACACAAACACAACCTATATTCAATAATCTCGTATAATATAATTAAATATAAATAAAAAATCAATAGGTTCAATTGGACATTCTCATAGTGGATATCTCATTTATCAGTATAAATAATTTTTCTTTAGTTAAAATTTTTATTTCTAACATGATATCAAAAGAAAGTTTTCAGCTTCAGTCCCGCGACCATCCGGGCTACCTTCTATTCCCACAAGGTTCCTTATTCCTCGACGCACATGGTTTGAACTTTCAAATTAAATCTATTACGAAATATTGGATCGTGTTTGAAAAATTATTGTTCAGCTGTAGTCGAGATGTTCTAGTTCCAACGTTTGAAAAGAACAACTATTGTAGTTAATGTTGTCCCAGATTATTGATAAATGAATAGGAAGATTAATTAAGAAAGCTAACAAATATCTTTTGTATTTTTCTACTTGAATTGTGCAGTGTAAATTATAAATAAAAATAGATAGAGGACTTTTGATAGTAAAGCTCACAGTACTACCTAAAACTTTACACACACTCACATTATTAAATAGTGTAGGATATATGTGTCATATTTATCTCTCTTTTTAATGAAGAAGGTACCTAATCCTAGCAAAAAAAAATATTGAAATAGTAAATAGTCCTCTTTCCCGGCCAGGTGCATGGAAGAAAATTCTGCGCACCTGGTGATTTGAAAAACTAAACCTAATTAGAATAATCTTCTAATTCTCACTCCAGAAGCATAAAAAGAAAGCTGACCAAATATAGGATTATTTGGCGGTTGTGCTTGTTGAAACATCACACCCGCTTGGATGCTCTACGAAGAGGTCAGTGCAAGGGATGTGTATTTAATTTGATCTTGACATTTACATTTGGTGGGTTGCTTAAAAGAGGAAAATACAACAAGAGGGTTTCGTATTAGAAGACCACGCGACCATATCAGAATATTCTTACCAAAGAAAAAGTGTTGGGTCAATGCAGTATAACGAGAGATCATGTAAACCCAAGGAGAAGGGATAAATAGATAAATATTTTTATCGATACAGTTTTGTGGTATTCATTTTGAACACATCAAATACTGGAGTATAATTTTGAACAGAAGATCGATATGGATTCGGTGTCCAGATGTTCATTTTTTTTAGCTTAGATAACCTATCCCGGACTCCATTGTTGTTAGTGGACGAAAGAACCTATATACCTAAAAATGAGTCTATAATAACAAGCTTATTCAAAGTTATACCCTAAAAATTGATTTGTTAAAATTAAATACTACAAACACTGTATTAATAATTAAGTCATAATAAAATAAAAAGAGAGAAGTTGGGAGATAAGACAGGGTGCCAAATAATTCCTATTGCAGCAAAGATGGACAATTTATTGATTATTGAATAGCCTACTAACCCCTACCCTCCAAATGAAAACAAAAAAAGCACTTGAGTTTTGGGGGCTATTCGTTTAATAAAAATCCTCAGTATTTTTTGAATTCTCACAATACAAAAAATCCTACAACCAAACATTATTTTTAACCTCACATAAAAATAACTATAACACGTATACCAATAAAGTTAACATCATCTAAAAATTTTCAAAACACTTACCAAACTCCTTAACCGAACAACCTCTTGATTTTTTCGACAGACAATTGGGTTAGAGCAGGCTGAAGCCCACTAGCCCAGGTCTAAACTACAGCCCATTATCATGTTGAAAATTCTGGGCTTGAACTGAGCCCAGACAGATATGATTGAGTCTACTTGGAATCCATTATCCAAATATATCGCCGAGACACTACCGTGAGGAGGTGTGGACATCGAGCCCACTCATTAAAGCCCGAATAAAAATTTTCTGTTTTTTGTTTTCTGCATCAATCGTCGTCTGTCCTTTCGCATCTGCTCTGCACAGATTAGACTGGAAATTAGTTTAAACTAATCAGGCCTGCAGCTCCAGCTCTCTCTGTCTCTCTTTTGTGCGTAACTGGAATCTCTTGATAGGATTTCTTAGTCCTTCGCGATCGAGAGAGAAGAGAGAATGACTGTCTTTCATTTCTTCAACTGCGCAATTCTCACATTCGGTCCCCACGCTGTTTACTACTCCGCCACACCCTTGTGAGTTTCGCTTCTTTTTCTCGTATCAATTTTATCTTTTTCCGCTTTGTGTTTTATGTAGTTCCAGTTCCCGTTTTCGTTAGTGTGTTTATCGATCTGTTCCATTTCTGAAACTCAATTCTGTGTCACTGATTGGTGTTACTTTGTTGTAACGGAAACCCTAACTTACTAGAATCCCGATCTGATTATGCACCGTTAGATGCTTCCCAGTTTGTGGAGAACACTTTTTAGATGTTTTCTGTTTGTGTAATACTGTTATAGTTAGACCTAAGCTAATTACCAAGGCGAAATATCGCGGGTGGATATGAAGATTTGTGGAGCAACTATTGTGTGTAACAGCAATTTCTTGGAGAGAGAGAGAGAGAGAGAGAAAGGTCTTTCTTGTGTGATGTTTCTGTTGTGTAGAAATATAAATTAGTTTTGGAGTAATGAGTTTGCATGTGTAGATCCGAGTATGATACACTTGGTACCTCTATTAAAGCAGCTCTTGTCTATCTCGGGACGGCTTTGGTAAAGGTTTGTCAACATCCTCTTGTATTACTTTTTTGAAGTTGCATCCTTGTTTATTCCTTATTTGTGTTTTTCTTCCCTCGTCTTTTTTATTTTTTGTTTCCTTTTTCCCCTGGTGAGCAATGTCTTGTGCTAATGCTTTAAGGTTGCCTTTTTTTTTTATTACTGTGTTAATATGTTGCCAGCTTGTTTGCCTCGCAACCTTCCTGAAGGTATCGGAGAATGATAGCTTTGATCCGTATCAGGTACTTTTGTCTTTTGTCTTTTGGCTTATGCAATTGCATTAGTCTGTTTGGAATCTTGAAGGAATGATATTAGTTTTATCGATTGAGACCAACGCTTATAGAGCTTTTCTAGTAGGTGTGAAGTTCCTATATTTCTACCCCAGTACTTCCATTGTTCGTATATTTACATCTAAGGAATACTTGTAGGCATTCGTTTTGCTCTAATGTACATGTGTGTGTGTGTGCGTGTGTGATAGAGATCTTAGTACATGCACACTAATATGGGGCGACATTCTATAGAGTCAAGAATATAGGAATTTTGCAATTCGATAATATAAGCAGCTCTAAACCCATATAATTCTCTATGTCTATATGTTTTTCAGAGGGAGGGATGGAGACTGCATAAAGAAAATGAAGTTCTTTAGTTTTGGTACAAATTTAAATGGGAAGATTAATTTCAAAGATGCACTGTTTATGTCTCTGAGTCATTGAATGGAATAATATCTTGGTGGGTTTCCTGGGCTTTCTGTGGTTTTAATGCATTCTAATAGATTAAGTACTCCAATATCAATCATAGCTGTTCGTGGGTCGTTTTGTGTGTTTAGAGAAAGACAGAGAGAGTCTAGTCTCCTTAAGTTAGCTTATCAGAAATATAAGCTTAGAGGATACCTGACTACTGTAAGATATACTTATTACTTATCAAACAAAACTGTAAGATATACTTATCTACTGTGTTTGGGGATCTGGATCAAACGATGAAAACAGTTCATATGGTTATTAGTACTTGTTAAGAATTTGATGTGTACGGGACTGAAAAGCATGACATCTGGAAATTTGGAAAATCCACTTCTCCTAAGCACAAAATCCAAGTGAGTTGCAAGTGGTGGCTTTTTGTAGACCTCAGTTCTGGGATAATATATAAATCTTGATTGCTCTTTGGGCAAGTGGGAGCAAAATAAAGCTCCCGAGAATGTTGCTTTTCTTTCATTAAAATGTTAGTTCTTTCTTAATGAATATGAGTTTTAGTCGTTAATTTTAAAAAACTACTTCCTTTCATTTTCAGGAACTGTTGAAAGCTCTAATTGGCTTTATAGATGTTGCCGGGCTTTACTTTGCCTTGACTCAGTTAACTCACAGGAACATTTCTCAGAATCATAAATTTCAAGCAGTTGGACTTGGTGAGTAGAAGATTAATATAGTCTTTGAAAAGCCAGCAGTATTTCCTGATTTTTCAATCAACATTCAAGTAATTGTCTACTTCTACTATTCTTTTCTGTAACTGCATATTTTATTGACTTTATCAGATCTATGACTCTTTTCACCTGTTGGTAGGGTGGGCATTTGCTGATTCTGTTCTGCATAGATTGGCACCTCTTTGGGTGGGTGCTAGAGGACTAGAATTTACATGGGATTACATTTTGCAAGGCATTGAAGCAAATGCAAACCTGGTATATATATTTCTTCTTGTTTCTGGACTATTTTTTTTGTGGCTGCAGCTTCAGACTGCAAATGCAGTTGGAAAGTTGGCTGTTATATATGCTTAATTCATTATACCCATGCCAAGTTACTTCTGTCTCTTCTCATATTTTGCTTCATTTGCTGAGTTCAGGTGTTGAGTATATCCCTAGCTGCATTGGGTTCATTGATGTGGCTCAGGAAAAACAAACCCAGGACTCTGATTCCCATAATATATGCATGTGCTGGGATCCTGGCAACGATGCCATCAATCACGAGGTATGCTTCTTAAATTCCTCATCACTTCCTCATTTAAAAGTTTGGTTGTATCTTGCGTAACTACAGTTGAAGTATAAACGTGTACGTTAAAATTTGTTGGCTAATGAGAATTGTACCATTTCTTGGAACTTGTATAGTCCTAGCTTCCTTACCAACCACTAATCAGTATGGCTCCTGTTTCAAAACGCACTCTTTTTTTAGTCATTCATTGTGTTTATGCTAAATTACTATTTTTATTTCCTTGGCAGCTATCTGAGGAGAGGTTTGGGCTGGCACCTTCCGAAGGTGGTTGGCTTTGAATTGTTCACCTCACTGGTGATTGCTTTTATCAGTTGGCAGCTCTTTGCTGCGTGCCAGAGACCTTCTGCCTGAGGAAGTCTATCCTTACTCTGGACACCGTGGACTATAGGCAAAAGAGAGGTCCTGGAGCAGCTTAATTATCTCGGGTTCTAGTCTCGATTACATATTCCCCTTAAGGAGGCTTTGCTGCTTTGTTTTTATTTCACATTGTCTTCAATGTAGAAATTTACTGATCTATTTCTTTTAGATACACTGGAGTAGATTTTTGGATGCAGATTTTCTGCTGTGTAACCTCGGGATGAAATTCTGTTCGAATACAAGATTTTCAATGGAAATTGAGGAAGCTAAGCTTCACATATCAGCCGGTCCAAATTTTGTGAACCTAGCGCCCCGGATCGCTGCACAATCTGCATTATTTACCTTTGAAACTTGAAATGTAGAACGTGTGGCCTGTAATTTCTCTCCGTTTCACCTATCAAATTCTTTTTAGGTTAGTATTTTTTTCCCAAGCAAAAAGAGAGAGTGGGGCAACCAGCTTAGCAACTCTATCTGGTCATGATTATAGGGGCATCTTTTGCTGTAGAATATTCAGTTTTAGTCATAGCTACTGTCGGCTAGGTGAGTCCGTCACCACAACACTAACAAGACCATCAACCAGTCCTAAGTCCATATGCTAGGTCCAAGGTAAAGTGCCGTTCTATTAACTTCAAACAATAAGACACCGCAAAAGATAAAATAGGGGAAATGGCGCAAGTAATATTACGCTGATGTCCTGTGTGACCATAACAGAGGTAGAAATAGCTCTCCAAGACTATTTAAACATTGATCAGGGACATTATAAGCTTCTCAATTTCACAGACATAGCTAGGCAGTTGGTAAAACACAGGGCAGTTCGATGAAGCTCCAAAGAACTTCTGGGCATGATCGTAGAGTAGCGAAAAGCAAATCAAATCTACGTTAATGTGAAGATCAATAAATACATCTATTGACAAACGGCAATGATCAGGCTAGTGTTCTGTCTTCCATTTTTGTTGAAACATAGTATTCAATCTTCAGACTCCTCAACCCATGCTTCAATTCGGAGAAGAACGAATCCGACCGCTACCCCAACGAGTACAAGACCGTTCGTGATGGCAGCAATCTTGAATATCTCATCTGCGGCATTGCACGTAGAACGAAGTGCTCCTCCACCTTTTCTTTTGCCGTGGGAAGTTCCTCTCAACGAGCTGACCACCTCGGCAAATCTGTGCTCTGTGCATACAGGCAAGCCTAGGGATGCCACACTGTTGTGAGCTTTAAGACCACCATAAGAATTCAGCCTTGCTATGTGCACCACGTTGTTCTTTTCCTTCTGGGTCTTACTGCCGGAGCTCACCATGACTCCGGTCACCGTTGCTGTAGCGAGGGAAACAGTTGCTGTGGCCATAGCTAAGGCTACCACAACCTACAATTTATTTAGCTAAAAAATCGTTTAGATTTCAAAATGGCGCTATAAAGATACACCGAAAGAAGCAGGGTAGGCAGTGAGGTTGGATGTGAGAAAGAAGAGGGAGAGGATCAAAACGGTAGCTTTGTCCAGGCCCCCGGGGGGGTAGAAATTGAGTTTGGATAAGGCGAGAGGAGTTTCGGTTGGCTGACAAACAAGGAGATAAGGTCTGCAGGAGGGGTGCGCCTACTTATGTGGCTCTAGCTGATCCTCAATAATTTGGAACGCCGGATGATTATCTTTTCAAGCTTCAACAGATAGGCAGTCACTCCTTGGGAATGAGCACTACGTATGACCAAATCTTTTTTTTGGTAATTACGTATAACCAATTTCAGTTCGGATGAACATGTTCTAATAGGCAGTCACTCCTCCCAAATGATTTTCTGAGGGTTTTTTTTTCAGCTGGGGACAACGGGGGACATTCTATGTACACCAAGTTCGGATGAACATGTTCTAATATGGTCACACTGAAAGACTTAACGTCGCAATAAATCCCAAACAAGTGCAGTGCATCTCACCACAAATATCAATTAAGTCGCGGTATTTTTGTTCTTATAGAAAATCGGAGATTTTTTTAGGATTTTAACAATGCCATCATCGCTAAAGATAGCAAAAGCAATTATTTTATACCAGTTGAACAATGGTTTCGGATACGATGGAGCCAACATAGGTTTTTAAATACAAAAGTTAGCAATATAAGAGGCTAAGGGTTTGCAATAAACTATGGAACAAAATTATATTTTATATATATTAACAATCAGTACGTTGATGTCTCTATTCTATGTAGATAAGATATATAATATAAAATTACGTACGTAGATACCTTGACATGTATAATTATTCTTTTCATCTCCATAACCAACAACAGATTTGTAGTGCATCCTCAAACCACAATTTTTTTTCTTAAAAAAAAAAAGTAAGGATTTGGCCTAATTATTAAGGCTTGAGACTTGAGAGTTTGCTCCTTCCAATGTCTCAAGTTCAATACTTTGTAGGTATTATCAACCTTTTAGGACCATCTTCAGGGTCTTTGGCCCTTTAATTACCCGATTTCTGCGGGATAAGAGGGACTATACATGTCTCGAAATTAGCTGAAGTGAGCGTACACTTGCTTGAACGCCCGGTTAACGAAAAACAAAGTAAGAGAAAGTGGCCCTTTATCTAGACTTGATCATAGTAACACTTTACCTGTTGGGAGACCAATCAAGAGAGGCCTAAAATTCTTAGTACTAATAAGACTCTAAAATATGGATAAGAAAAAAAAAAAGACTCTGAAATATGGATATTAGTCACGTCTCCTTAGCATCATCACCCATGGAAACTCGGACCCGTGGCATCCGACCAAAACTTACCTCTTACAATCTCCAACTCTATTGCTGGCTGCAATTTTTTTTTTTCTTAGGCAATCCTTAATACATATATTAATATTTGAGAAAATTATAGTCGGTAGAATCCAGAAAAGTCTCAAATGACTAGCAAAAAACCTAAATGGACCCGAAACCTATAATATTAACAAATGACATAAAGTCATCGATGAGGAGCACAAAGGCCCCAGGACAAGCCAGATCCAAGAATCCGAAAACCCAACCGGTCGCAAGTTCCAAGGTACATAACAAACAAAATAGGCCACAAGATCGAGATACAAACACAAAAGGCCGAAAAAAATGCACAACACGACCTCAACGGTCTAGACACAACATGACCACTACACAAGACGTTGACGACTTCCACTAGAGTAGGGATGACTGAGGCAGCGATCCGACTCTCTCGAAGAACTTTTTATGCATATAACAGCTGCAAAAGAGGGAAAATAAATCAAGAGATGTCCACGTGACAACTATAAGTTTGGATTTCTAGTTTTGCCCTTCACTAGTTCTTCAATTTGTTACTGTGGGGTTCATTCATGCTTGAAGACTGGCTACACAGATGAAAATTTTGGTAGAAGATTTTTTTGTTATGTAAACCACAACGTAATCCCTCGTATATGGAGTTTCAGAATTTATTTTTCATTCTTTGTTTACTATTATGTTTTTAAAGTTTGTTCATATGATGTCAGATTGGGAGATCATGTTGGTTTTTCAGTTGGTTTGATCCTCCTATGTGTGCTCATGGAAGGAGGGTTTTAAGACGTCATCGAGAGATGTATGAGAAGACACGTGGAGAAGGAGGACTCGTCGAAATGCAATGCGACGATTGAACGCAATCTGACAAACCGGCTTTGCTTAGAGTTGGCTTCCACAAAATACAGTCACAATGAAGACTTGAAATTCTACAAAATATTGTTGTTGATCTCGTGGGTGGTAATTGATATGTTGGTCTTGTTGTTGTTGCCCTCCATCTATGTCAGAGGAAAAGTAGTGCGTCTTTGCCTAGCCTTTGCACTATAACTGAAGTTTGTAACATGATTGCAACTGCCTTCAAGCCATACTTTTGTAATTTGGTTTGTAATAGATGTTGTAATTGTTTTGAAGGCTTCTTTTGTATATTCCAGTTATGAATTTTTGTAATCAAGGCATTAAGATCCTTAGTTTTATTTCTATGTATTAGTCACTTGTAATTGCTTCCAAAGCAGTTGGTTTGTAAGCATATGTAATTAATATGAATATTAGTAACTTGTAATTGCCTTTGAGGCATTTGGTTTGTAAACTTGTCATTGCGTACTGTTGGAGTTTCATATCGCTCCCTGCGAGCACTCTTAGAATACAAGAATGTCATAAAAGACTTGAGTAGTGACGTTCTCTTAAAACACTTTAGGACCTTACTAGATTATACTGAATTTTATAATGATCCAAAGAACTTCGAGAGCAACCTTGATTAGTCCATTTGAATTCAAAGCTCAAATGTCCTTTGAATAAGTATACATGATTTGTAATAATTTTTTGGTTCAATTGTAAGAGGTAGACACAATAATGTAATGTACAGTTTATACTGTTTTTATACAAGTAACATTAAATAATATAAAATTCATATGTTATACCCGTAGGCCAAATATACCGTGTCAACCGTAACGGGGGGCAATTTAAACTTAAAAAGACCACTCCATTCACTACAAGTATTACTCAGGTGATCCTGAAACACGAACTTTGAGCCGCACACGATTCCAGAGGGACGTGTCCACCTTAACTAGGGGGAGTTTTAAACTCAAATAGACCACTCCATTCACTAGAAGTATTACTCAGGTGATCCTGAAACACAAAATTTGAGCCGCACACGATTCCAGAGGGGCTTACAAAGGACTTTCAGATCTCTAAATGCATGGCATCATTTACAAAGAACATCTATACTCGAAGTGGAGAAAACACATTTTCTATTTTTGAAATAAATATATTTTTCTTTCAGAATGATTTACTATTCAAAAGTTGGGAGTTTTTTTTCAAAATCTTTGGCTGTCCCTGCGATGGTGGTCCAAAATACTTGTTTGCAAAAAAATTTCAGATACCACCATAGCTAAAATAGGGATTTTTTAAATTAATTTAATAGATATATCATTTTCATGTGATGAGAGACATAAAAAATGCATTAGAACTAAATTTACACTACTTGATAAAAAAATGGACGGATATGAGCACATTGTACCAAACCTAAACGTGTAAAAGGCCTAAGAAAATGGTGACAGTGGTGGCCAAATTTAGAAGCCGGACTTGCACAGCCCTACTTTTAGGGAAGTTTTTTTTTTCACTGAATTGAATTCAGACAAATACCTGACAGGGACGAGTTATATCCCAATACTTCGGATTCCAGAGGGCGAAACATAAAGGACAGGGAAGCGACAGAAGTAGTGGAGGGTGAGAATAGGCGTGGAGGTTGCTGAGGTCGGAGAGGGTGAACATAGCCATTAGAGACATACATGTCTTGGCTGTTACCGTTCGGCCGGGTTGGGGATTGATTGACAGGGAAGAATGGCAAAGAAAAGAAAGATGAAAAAAGTTGGGTTCTTATCGAAATGTCAACCAAAAACTTATAAAAGAAATACAAATAGAAAAGTGGGAGTTAAACGATGTCTTTTTTTTTTTTTATAAGCAAACGATGTCTTATTGAAAGCAGGAGAGTACATATCAAATCGAAAGGACGAAAAATTTGTGGCGGAGTAGCCATTTTTCCAGAGTGGAGGCAGGCTCAGATGCTTCAGGTATATGGATTGACATGTAATCGGAGAATGCAACCGATCATCTTCCAAGCCAGCTGGATCACAGATTATAAATATAACCAATTGTAATAATAGACACCTCCCTAATCAAACTACAGATGCATCCCAGTCGGAGAGAAACGGAATTGGAGCCTGTCATTTCAGTCCTCCCAGCAGCCTTCTGCGATTAGAGCTATCAAGAAACAAGAATGCCATAAAAGATTTGAGTAGTGATGTTCTCTTGAAACCAATTGGTTTTGAAAGGAATGACAGCTCAATGGCTCGACAAGTGATATCAGAGCCAGGAGGTCATGGGTTCGAGTTGTGGGAGCGTTATCGTGAGGGAGAGATTGTTAGAGTTCCACAATGACTCTCCTTGCGAGCGCTCTTAGAATATGTCCGCTGGGTGCGATGTCGAATGCCATAAAATACTTGAGTGATGTTTTCTTAACAACAATTGGTTTTGAGAGGAATGACGGCTCAATGGTCCGACACGTACTAAGATATTTGGTTTGTAAAGAATGTCTTACTTTCAATTGTGAATAATGTCTCCTGAACTCTATCCAAAGCAATATTTGATATTTAAAAGTGTAAGAATGCACAGAATAAATCAACCCGTATAACTCAGAAAAATGCACAAGGATCTTGGATTTTCATAATAATATAGTCCAACTGTATAACTCTGAAAAAAACCTTCCAATATTCATAATAATAGACCAATCACATTGTCCACAACTGCACACATCCACAAAATGGCAATAAACCTACATCAACCAACCTATGAACAAGCAAATTACATATCCTTCCCAACCATACTTCATGTACAACCAACTACACATCCTTCCTAAAAATTCCAATCTATCAACGACAAAAGTTTGTAAACTAATATATGAACTTTTTTCTTCTTTTCTTCAACCCTTCTTATGGCCTGCTCAATGGTAGGGACCATCACTCTGCTCGAGCTTCCAACTTGCTGTTTCTGTGCAGCCATAAAATTGGACCCAAATTGGGCCCATAAGGTATCCGGGGTGCCCGAAACAACTTCATCTGCTCTCTGACTCGATTCTTCGTGGCTAGCCAAGTCCACAACAATAAGTTCATCTTGGCTGGTTCCTGCACTTAGCTTGCTGCCCAATTCACTGGCTAGTCTTCCAAACCTTCGATGCATTCTGGATGCAATCGAAGACTCCGGTTGTGATGCAGTCTTTTGTCTGATTGTGAGCTTCGATGCACCTTTGCTTGCTGTTGGAATAGGTTGAGAGGCAGCCTTAGTGACCTGAGGTGATGCCGGTACAGAAACTAGTGCCTTACCACTTCGTGTTCGTGGTGTAGAAGGTGCTGTTTTTTCTATTTTGGTGTTCTACACACATTGGTTAACAAACACACAGTTGGGGTAAACTTAAACATTAAACAAAGAGACCCACAGACTGATTTGGTCTAATTTTAAGGCGTAGAACGTGCACAAAGGAGACCCACAAGCAAGGAAATGTAACAAAGCTTCAACCATGTACTTTATGGGACACACCACTTACTTTGACTCGATCGTAAAATAATACCAGCCAACAAATTCAATCGTGGGGGGACAAGGGGGGAACCACGAGACCCTACTGGTTTTCAAATTCGAAAAAGAGATGTGACGATTCCTTGGGCTTTATGCATGCAATCCACTTAAGACTGTACAAAACCCAGAAGTAATCAACATTCACCAAAATTGGCGAAAGCCCTAAACTACTATAGCAACTAACATACAATCACATTCATGGAAGATTGGATCCAAACAAAAGTTGCACTGCATTCCACTAGAAATATAAACAAACAAGGAACTCTGGATCCAAGCAAACATATTCACAGTCGGGAATGGTCTGGCGACACATTATATCACACAGCTGGAAAGGTTAATAAATTACATAGGGAGCAACCACCTGGTCTAGACCGCAGTTGGGAAGCTGAATATCGTAGAGTTACAAGCTCATGCTTGGGTGGCTTTGATTACTCTTCTCCTACCCCTTCTCGGTGTTGGTGAAGGAACTTGAGCCACGGGGGTGATCTGTTGGACAACCCGGAAAATACTAACATCCAGGATAATGGAGGCGTTCATGTGACCAGCAGGCTTGAACAGGCAGACATCAAATTCTTCCAAATTGTTGTCTACAGCAAAATGTTTCCACCCGCCAGTAATCCCTCCATAACCACGAGCTCGATTATAGTTATATCGGGCTCGCCATGTGTTCTTTTGGACACGTAGAATGATTTCCTGGTTTTCCTTTGAGAGATGCTTGGTCAACCACTCCGCAGACTGGGCAGCAATAACACAGGCATAATCAATGGGAATGACTTTAAAAATGGCTCACTGAACACCAACAATGACAGAAAGTGAGACTTCTTTAGCCGCCAATTGTTCAATTATATCCTTTCAAGCAAATTATTTCAAATATTTGTGTAAGTGGATATCAAGTTACACATTTTGCTTCTCTAAAACAACAAACCAGGACTAGAGAGATGCTTTACATCCTCGGCCTCCACCACCAGGAATTCCTCAAAGCAAGGTTTCAAGCATCCTATATACAATCACCTCAACCACCCCAAGACGGACTTCAGAGCCTAAGAGCACCTTCTACAACAGTTTAGAAAGAACAAGAGAGAGCGAAAGCTTGAGAGCTCTCGTGTATCTCAGTGGCTTCAAGGGCATGCCACATGCCTTCATGCTACCCCTCTGAAACTGTCAGGGCAGTTGCCTAGCAACCCACCTTCTGTGCCTTGCTGTTGGTATATCATGATACTATGCAGCCGACACATCAAACTCTTTAATAGAACAATAGGTCGCATGACCACAAAGTACACTTGTAAAAGGGTTCTAGAATATTGTACTAAATCTAGCAATAGACAAAGCAACACACTGAAAAGAGTGTGATTGTGCACACCCTACACGTTCCACATTGGGTTAATATTTCTATCCCTCTTCAGTTTTATCTCTAAAGGGTAATGTTAGCAGTTAACCCTTCTAACAATCAGTGCACCACAGTTCTGATCCAAAATACAAGATGTGGCACACCCCGGTTCACAGTCTGAGATGTAGGTAATGGTGCAGCCACTATTCTTGGCAACTTTCAGAAGAAAAAGAACAATTCCAAAAGCTTTTCACTTCATGTGCAATGAGGATGGGCTAAAGAGACATACAACACAGAATTTACACTAAATGGCTTTCAATGATAAATGCTTAAACTCCCCACCTTTAACTCAAGATATGTGCAATGTTTTTATCATTTAAAGTTACAGCATTTTCCTAACTATGCTCGGAAAATCATCCATTCTGAATAATTATTGTGCCAGCTTAATACCTTCTCATCCAGCCGAATTTTTCTGAAGGCGATTTGTTAAGATTGAGAGAGGTAACCATCTTATATCTACCTAAATGATGAAGTGACATTTCTATGCCGTCATGGACCTAAGCTGATGCAATACTGATGCTGCTCGAACAGTCATGAGGTCAGTTTCATGAACAATACCTGTGAACAGTTGGATGGAAAGTATTTTCTGGTTGCAAAACATATTAAAGTGATGTTCTGCCTTTTAAAAGCAAAAAAATTCATAACCGATAATTCAAAATCTCATAAAATTCAACACAAATTCCAACATCTTTTCACACAAACTCCAATACCTTTTAAAAAAATGCAACGAATCTTCTCTCTCCATACTTTTTCACCAAACTCTAATACTTTTTTTATTAACATATTTCATCAAATCATCTCTCTAAACTTTTTTACAAACAGCAATAAAAATCAATCTACAATCAAATATCTTTTAAAAATTTCACAAATTTTTACAAACACCAAAAAAACTCCAATCTACCTAAAATATTCACACCACTATCAAATTTTATACAAATTTTGAAAAAAATTTGCAACCGATCATCACCTAAGCACGGGTAGTTTAGGGTTTTGACAATTAGGATATCAACAAAATAAAGAGTCATTTTTTACCTTTCATGGAACATTGCTCAAAATTTCAAAAGAAGACAACAAATGAGAAAGGCAACCCCAAGTAACACAATTGGGAATCTCTGAATAACACCTTCAATTGGATCGAATAACATAATCATCGAAAACACTAGTTTCTGGAACTGACTTGTTTATACTGTGATGAAAAGATGGTGAATATGTTAACAACACATATACTCAGGCATTCAATGCTTAAACCTATGGGCTTAATTACTAAGGCCCAACCAAATAGCTAATAAAACAGATTACGCCAGAAAGGATAATCTCATCAAACAGACTCAGTAGACCCAAAAGTACAACCCAATTCATCAGAGTTTAAAGTTAGAAAAATAGACACGAATGGACAAAACTTATAGAAAGTAAATACCAGCAAATTTTAACTCCACATAAAACTTCCTTGCACCAAAACTAAATTGAGCACCCTCCAATTAGTCTCCATATCATATAAAAAATGTGCCAAATTAAAAGCAGGATCTTGGAGGCATCTTTTCCACGCCGTTTGGAGGCATTAAGTAATACCCTCCTAGGCAGATTCCACTCTTGTAAGGTACTAGGTATTCTCTATCGTACCCCAAATTCTCCTCCTCTAAAAGCCAAAATAACTCATAGCACTCAAAAGTCTTGGGGAAATTACTCGAATTACCATCCTTTTGCTCATGTGTAAAAGACCAATTGCGTGACCAGACCTTCCAAACTATCATTTTATTTCATTGCGTCTTCCGTAGGAGTTGAAATATCTGCATACTCTTACATGAAACTAAAATGTATAAAGTACTTTTACATGCGTTATTGTCCCCTGTTTTCTAGGTGAGGATAGCTCATACATTTCAGATCTTAAGAGGGGGAAGGTAGCAAATTGGATGGTAGTTTGAGAATTTAGGTGCCAAGATTGGTCGTTTACACATGACATTGCAAAAGGGATTTTTTTTTTTGGGGGGGGGGGGGTATCAATATAATAATGCAAATATATTTTCTTGTTTTCTCCATCAAAGACCCACTGAAAAAGATGATTCTAGATAGAAAGAGACAATTAAGATAACACATGTTCTCTCACATACTCTGAATTTCTTCACGAGATTAATTGACTTCCACACATGAAGGATTTCAAAAGGGAGATCCCAAGTTTTTCTACCACTTTTCACCCATCATACAATGGCATGCTTTAGGTTGCTGTTTACCCCAAGTTACCAACATTTAAATCAATTGACAAACATAATGTTTAAAAACCCTTTGGGACTCTTAACAACCAAAAGAGAAAAACAACAATCCTATAAGTTTTTAATACATCCTGGACAAATCCCTCAAGCTAACGTCATGAATGTCACCATCCTTGTAGAATATTTCCAAGCGATGATGTGCAACTTTCATGCCTCTTTATTAGTTCTGAAACTGTCATCTAGTAATAAGATACTACTCTATTTGTCCCGAATTCTGCCATTTCTCCATTTCGTAATCCACTCTACAAGAGTCAAGGAAATTTTTTAGCGAGATTATATATTAGCCTTAAGTCTCTCTTTCAAATATTGCAACGACAAGAAAGAATTTAGACTAAATGAAATTACATCCTAGTCTCTAACACAGCCAAGATGGGTCTAAGGCACTTGGTTTAGTTTGGGCTTTAGTGCAATATCTATATAGCTCAGAGCACTGAAATTCTTTCCTTTTTCACTAAACCCCAAATGTCCTGTGAAAGTAAAATTTGAGCAACATTGACGAAGCTACTGACGTTAACCTTTCGGCGCTCAGCTAATGGAATGGTGCTGAACAAGAGAAGCATCATGTTCTAGTCGCATACATTATTCCTTTTTGTAAACAAATTGACAAGATCCATTTTGCGATCAAAGGTTAGGATAGAGAAAATTTACCACAAAGAATCTCTTGTATACATGCGTGGGTCGCATAACTACGAGGAAAGTCTCATCGCTTGATGCTTCTTGCGCCAAATGCAAGGCATTCTTTTTCTCATCTTCAATTACGGCCCTTCTATTTGATATATATTGCTGGCTATGTGCGCCACTCATACTCATGGGTGTATGTTCAGCATCTGAATCATCCATAAATGAAATATTTTATCGAACCAAATACCCTTGAACTACATTATGCTATGTTTCTAGGATGGCTACTGGCTAGGCCTATATTGAACATAAAATAGCCAACATGCAGTTTAACATTTAAAAAAAAAAGGATAAAAGAAAGGGAGAGGGTTAGGCGTTCAAAATAGAATTTATTTAGTTCTATTTAGATCATAAGTGCTTTGGAGGATTACCATCACCTGGCATGCGCTTCATTCCCTCTCCACATGTAGCAAGTTCTTTAGTCCCAGTGCTCTGAGCCGCAGGAATGGACCTTGCAGAAGCAGCTTTCCGTCGAGTCCTTTTAGTAGTACCAACAGAGATGATATGCTGCCCTGACGGAACCATAACAGTGTCACCGTTTATAGATTCCCCTGGTGAAGTGCCTCCGACATCTTTGTTTGAAGAGGGATGAATATCGTCAATAGTCTTCCCCTAATTTTCTCTTATTTAAGCATCCATTATCATGCTCAGTATGCCCGCATTTTCTAACAAAATATGATGCTTCCTTCTCACACAAGTTCTCCCCGTCAAAGACCAAAACATCAAACTGGGAGCCATTGTACCGAAAGATTAAGAAATCATTCTCTTTTAAAGAATGATCCTTGAAAAATTCCTCCCAACCATGGTTAAAGAACAAGGTATCGTCACTTGTCTTTATTCCCACATTCCATGTTAGACCACTAGGGCCCTTAAGTACCACACTTCCAGGCAGTTTCTTTCTCAAACTGTCAATGAATTTTTTGGGAATGGCCTGCAATTGCATGAAAGGATGTTGCCAAAATTACAACGAAGCAAAGCGTTGTATCGTTGCCATTCACGAAAACCGAAGTCAAGACTCTTTACACCATGTTCGCCAACAATGAACAAGATAAAATTTGTGACGTAAATATGCTTCATATATTGGAGAGTTATCGATGGACTGGAGTCACAAAGTGCATTCAGTTTTGTTTGAAAGGAAAACTGGAAACAAGTTTAGTTTTCATGCTCCATTAGCAACTTCGATTCGAAAAATAAGAATTTTCTATAGGCAAAAAATGCAGGATTTCTTACCCAGAAGCCGCGGAATGGTTATGCACGGTCTCAAATTCTTGGCTTTTCAACAAACGAAACATATAGTAGGTTGTATATATTTCTCATAGCACATTTCAGCACAGCACAACCTGCATAGTTGTACCTTACAGACTCCAGGCAAAATCCACGTTCGCAAAGAAGCAGAGGAAACCCAGATTGTAAAAGTCATGTCTAACGACTTATTCGACGACCATACAAAATTTATAACGCTGTCTGTGTTGTCATAAATATTAACGGTAACCGATTCAAAAAGGAAAAAGAGAAGCATCAAAACTTACAAGCTGCTGGTCATAACCACTGAGAAGAAACTGAGAGAAGTGAACAGTTTGGAAATGGGTCCAATAGATCTCCTCTGCCCAATTAGTACAATCTTTGCATGATCCTACCATCTTCGCTAAGCAACAGCTCTGGAGCTAAAGATATTAGAGTACGAAGTAAGAGTTAGCCAAGAAGAAGGCAAAAGACAATTCTCAAATAGAAGAAACTCCAGGTTCTTAAAGCAAATGAGACCCACTTACAAATCAAGCTAGCTACTTAACTAGAGAAACAACTATCTCAAAAGGACAGTAGACCCAACTGCAACAAACAAGTAAAAGAAAGAAACGAACTAGTTTTGGTTTTGGATAAGTGAAGAAAATGATGAACTAGCTGCTGAAATGAAACTTATCAGACCTCATTAAAATCACAGATGTTCTTCGTTAGCAAGGCGGAGTAAATGTTCACTTACCCAGAAAAGGACGGAGTATATGTTGTACGCATTTCCAAGTTACAGAGTCAGAGAGAGAGAGTCAGGAACTGGAAATTGTAAAATGTGCAGGGCAAAGAGTACGGGGCAAGTTGAATCAAAATCAGTCCAGTGAACGATACAGTGTCGTAACTAGAGATCGACTGCCTAGAAAAAGAAAAAAAAAACTAGAGATCGACTGGCCTGTGATTGAACCCAAAAAAAGACAAACTACTGACACAAATATGCAGTATCTAAAAAGAATAACTTATAAAAAAAAAGTATCCTAAAAAGAATAGCCACTGCACGAGGCTACAGTTGAACAGTTGAAGCACAGTTGGCGTCGAAAACAGTATGATAGTCGTCCGGAGAGTGGAAAACTTGAACGAGGTCGATTCGCTTAACGACAAAGTAATGGCTTATGTGTTTATCCTTTTGTCTAATGCACAGCCCGATGTCAGAGTCCAGGGCTGTACAAAACCGGATAGAGCAGACTGAACTACAAAATTAAATCGGATCGATTATATGTTTTTTTTAAAAAAAATTCGGTCCAATCCGGACCGGATTTAAAAACCGGTTATATCCGGTCCGGTCCGGATATATGGACCGGACCGGACTGGATTAATAATATTTATTTTTTTTATTTTTTTATATAATAAAGGGTAAGTCAAAACGCACTTCTCGAATCCCTTCCTTAGTTCCCCTTCCCAGCTTCCCCCTTCTGATTTCACTCACGCCCTAAGCCCCCTTCCACTTCCAGTTCTCATTTCGTCAGTCCCCCTTCGAAGCCCCACTCCAATGACTCCACAGCCACGCCCACGCCAGCGACGCTCACGCCAGCGACCAACGGCACAGCCACGCCCAGCCGCTCCCAGTGCACGACGCCTCCCCGAAGCCTCACTCCGACAGTCCGCAGTCCACAGCCGGCAGCCGCACAACGCCTAGCCACAGGCCCACACTCCACAGTGCCTGACCCCCCCGACAGTCGACACCCCGAGACTCGAGTGCTCAGCAATCAGCAGGGACATTGAGGTTGTTGGTAGTGCTCATTCGATTTTTGAAATTTTGATGTTGGTAGATTTTGGAACGTTTCAGTTCCTTAGGGAAGTTATTTCCAGTTCAGTTTGAAATTATGAAGTTGTTGGTAGATTTTTGAAAATTTGAGGTTGTTGGTAGATTTTTGAGTATTTGGTAACTCATTCAAATACTTTCGAAGATAGCAAAAGATTTGATGTTCTTGTGTTCAAAATCTCACGCTAAAGGGAGGCATTCAGTTGTTATAGCACGAACTGAAATCTATTGTATATTTGAGAAATACATGCTGATTTGTATAGAGGAACTGAAATTTTAGCTTACTGGATTTGTTTGTTATTCTGATCACTGACTAGGGGAGAAACTATAATAGTTTTCCAACTAAAGAAATATATAGTACTATTAAAAATCAATGTGCCAGTAAGCACTCGAGAATCGCGCACTATGTGGAATGCTGATCAACAGATTGAGAATGTGCCAGTAAGCACTTGATTTTGGTGCCTATTTGCTTGAGAATGTCTTTGTGAAATTGTGACGGAGAAATTTGTTGCATCTTGTGTAATGGTTTATCTGTATTCTGGGCTGGGTAGTGATGCTTCAACAATAATTGGAAAATGCCGCACTTGTGATGATAGGGAGGCTTAAATGGATTTTGTCAAATGCTGGCAGCAAATTGTTATGGATAGCAAATTGTTAAAATAAGGCTCAACTTTGCATTTTGTTGCATTTTGTTATGGATAGCAAATTTGTTAAAATGAGGCTCAATTTTGTATTTTTGTCGTGTTTAGTGGGTAAGAGAATGAGCTTGAAACTGATTTAGAGCATCAAGTGTCATGTTTTGTGATCAAGTTGCAAGAGAGTTTTTTTTTGTGATCAAGCATTATGTCTTCTTGTTTGTTTTTTTGAAATTGATCTAAGGTAATGCCATGTTTCAAAATGTGCGTACTCACTTCAATATTTTATTGGCAGCCTTGTATCACTATGTCTCATTCTCGTAGTATTGATGCTAGAAGATTGAGTTTGGAGGATGAGGATATGATGATTGAGGAGGAACATAGCTAGTATTATGATTGTTAAATACCAAAAATATTGGGGGAGGAATGACAGGTTAAATCTGTTGATATTTATTACTAATGTGATTGATCCAAGGTCTAAGTTACAAGTAATGAGACAGATGATGAGGTTGATGTACGATGGAATAGAGGGAGAGAAGTTGGTTGCCAGTATAACCGATTTGTTTCGTGCATTGTTTGATGAATATGCGTTGGGATTACCTCAGTCTCAAGTGCATGCAACTACTAGTAGTGTGTCTCCTCCTCCAATGGTTGATACTTCTGTCAGCAGGGGAACTTTATTTCAGGATTTCTGGAGCACGGCTATATAGTCCGGAACATATTCATTAACTCTCAGTGCAAACTTAGAAATTGATCGGTATTTGGCTGATCCACTTGTTACTCCAGACAATAATTTTGATGTATTGAAATGGTGGAGAGAAAATGATTTACGATATCCTGTCATTGCTAAGATTGCACGGGATGTATTAGCTATCTCTATTTTCACTATCTTCAGAGTCCGCTTTTAGTATGGGAGGACGTGTACTTGATCCATTTCGGAGTTCATTAGCTCCAACGACTGTGGAGGCCCTCGTTTGCACCCAAGATTGGTTGAGGCGTGCGGATGAAAATGAATCAATTAACATCAAAGAAACTTTGGATTGCATCGAGAGTTATGACATGGATTATGGTAAATAAAATATGCTTGTAATTTTAATTCTCTTTTTTATTTTCTCTATACTATACTTATATTTATTTATTTTTAACATTTGTTGACATTTGAACTTGCAGAAATAGCAAGCAATAGCACAGCAACAAACGAACTTGGGACATCAACTACCAGGAAGTGAATTTAGTTTCTTAATATATTTGTTTGTGCGTGTTCGAGACATTTGTATTTTTAAAGTAGTATTTTACTTTTGTAAGATATTTGCAACTAATTTATTATCTTAAGTTTCTGTCTTACAAAATCATTCCCTTTTTACGTTAATTTTACAATTCAATAATAATATTGCAAGTAAATACCAGTAATTTTTACTTAAAGAAATGAAAATAGGTGTTAAATGAATTATTTACAATTCAATTTTCATATTGACATTTATGCAAATAGGTGTTAAATGAATTATTATCTTTAAATAAATATTATCTTTAAATACCAGCAATTCATATTGACATTCCCTATGGTTACGTGGTAGATTGGTATCTGATAAATGAATTCACATATTTAAGTCTTTAAATGAATTCACATCTTTAAATTAATGAGCAAACTATGGTAGATGTTAAATAAATTCACATTTTTAAGTTTTTAATTGAATTCATATCTTTAAGTCTTTAAATGAATTCATATCTTTAAATTAATAAGCAAACCATGTTAAGTTTTAAAATAAATTCACATATTTAAGTTTTTAAATGAATTCAAATATTTAAGTCTTTAAATGAATTCACATCTTTAAATTAATGAGAAACAATGGTTATATAACTTACATAATAGATTGATAGGTGTTAAATGAATTCACATTTTTAAGTTTTTAAATAAATTAGCATTTTTAAGTTTTAAAATAATTTTACATCTTTAAGTCTTTAAATGAATTCACATCTTTAAATTAATGAGCAAACTATGGTAGATGTTAAATAAATTCACATTTTTAAGTTTTTAATTGAATTCATATCTTTAAATCGTTAAATGAATTCATATCTTTAAATTAATAAGCCAACCATGTTATGTGTTAAAATAAATTCACATATTTAAGTTTTTAAATGAATTCACATCTTAAAATTAATGAGCAAACTATGGTTACATAACTAACATGGTAGATTGATAGGTGTTAAATGAATTCACATTTTTAAGTTTTTAAATAAATTCGCATTTTTAAGTTTTAAAATAATTTTACATCTTTAATTCTTTAAATGAAATCACATCTTTAAATTAATGAGCAAACTATGGTAGATGTTAAATAAATTCACATTTTTAAGTTTTAAAATAATTTTACATCTTTAATTCTTTAAATGAATTCACATCTTTAAATTAATGAGCAAACTATGGTAGATGTTAAATAAATTCACATTTTTAAGTTTTTAATTGAATTCATATCTTTAAATTAATGAGCAAACTATGGTTACATAACTTACATGGTAGATTGATAGGTGTTAAATGAATTCACATTTTTAAGTTTTTAAATAAATTCGCATTTTTAAGTTTTAAAATAATTTTACATCTTTAAGTTTTAAAATAATTTTACATCTCTAAATCTTTAAATGAATTCACATCTTTAAATTAATGAGCAAACTATGGTAGATGTTAAATGAATTCACATTTTTAAGTTTTTAATTGAAGTCATATCTTTAAGTCTTTAAATGAATTCATATATTTAAATTAATAAGCAAACGATGTTATGTGTTAAAATAAATTCACATAATTAAGTTTTTAAATGAATTCACATATTTAAGTCTTTAAATGAATTCACGTCTTTAAATTAATGAGCAAACTATGGTTACATGCTAGATTGGTAGATGTTAAATGAATTTACATTTTTAAATTTTTAAATAAATTCACATCTTTAAGTCTTTAAATGAATTAATATCTTTAAATTAATGATTAAACTATAGTAGCCTAGTAGGTGTTAAATGAATTCATATTTTTTTTTATCTTAAAAAAATGTGTGTTAATGAAAATATGAAGAAAAAAACGAAAAAAAAAATTGAAACCGGTCTGGACCACTTAAGTGGTCCAGACCGGACCGTATTTCACAAGACCGGACCGGACCGGACCACTTATAAGTGGTCCGGTCCGGTCCTATAATATTTAAGGACCGGAATGCGGTCCAAAAAACCGGACCGCATTCCGGTTTTTCAGCCCTACCAGAGTCCGAATCACGGTGAACAACTTTTTTTTTTAAAAGAAACATGAAGCTGATGTTTGGTAATTTGATTGAGTACATGGAGTTTCAGTTTCATTTCACTGTTTCGCGTGCGGTTTGAGATGACTCTGACTTAACACAAAGTTAATGTGACTCGTCAATTATTCTAACATCCGTTAGCAAGGTGCACTTGTCACGTTAGCTGGCTTCCCTTGTGCGCTCGTACTCGCGCGCGCTAGATTATAAATATTTTTTAGTTAACCACCGCATATCTTGCGCGAGCCAAAAGTTTATTTTTTTAATATTTTTTGTTAACGTTCCGCTGTCAAAAGCATCTTCAATTTGCTTTAAAAAATGCTTTCCTCTTGCTACCTAACATGCACAAGCAAAATATGTAAATAAGTTTTTTAAAACATGCTTCTGTGATGCTACCTAACCTGCCCCAGCGAAGTTAACTTTAAATATGCCTCCAACATGCTCCCTAAGTTGCCCGAGCAAGCGAAATATAATAGGAAATAAATTAAATTTAAAAGATGCCTCCGACATGCTCCCTAGTTACTCGAGCGAAATATAAATATGATTTTTTTAAAAAAAATGCATATAAAGGGGAAAAAGAGACGCTTACATTTCGCTTAAGGACTCAGAACCCAGCTTCCTCTTCGATTTCTCTCCTAAATATCCATTTGCTAGAGAGACGGAGAGAGGGCGCAAGGAGCACGGTAACAAGGGACCCCAAGATCAATGGAGAAGAAGCTGCAATTCCACAACAAGCAAATGTGATGAAATTTTGGGTGATTCGGAGAAGGGCTCTCTAGGTGGTGTGTAGGCAGCAATTGGACAGGGGAGAGAGATGGAGAAAGAGACGGGGAGGATGGGGTGAAATTTTGGGTGATTCGGAGAAAAGCTCTCTGGGTGGCGTGTAGGCAGCAATAGCACAAGGGAGATAGATGGAGAAAGAGACGGGGAGGATGAGGTGAAATTTTGGGTGATTCGGAGAAGGGCTATCTGGGTGGCGTGTAGGCAACAATAGCACAGGGGAGAGAGAGGTGGAGAAAGAGACGGGAGGATGAGGTGAAAAAAGACGTGAGTTTTCTCTCTTCTTCTTTTACTTTTTATTTTTCTTCATTTTTTTATTTTTTTCCTGATTGTCGTTAACTCTGTGCCGTTATTGGATCCAAAGACTTAAAAATAACATTTAACCCATCCAAACATAGATTCAGGACTTTTGACTCAAAATTCAAATTTGAGACCTGAAACCTGTACTCATTCCACTTACCAAACATCACCGAAATGTCCCTGCCCAAAATGGCAGGTGAGTCACATAATAGAATATGTGGGGCAAGAAAACAATATCTACTTTCCCACAAAAAGATAAAGGCCAACCCCATTGAGCAATCTGATGAGCCATCCATCTTGTTCCCATCTCTTGGCGTCCACTGCAGCTTCCAAAGAGAATTCAATTGTAATAGACAGGGCAGAGTATTCACTTCTACTTCAATTATCCAATTCGGTAAGATATTTAGATGGAGGACTTATTCGCTTCCCTCGTGCTCTCTAAATTGTTATCTTTGCTTGTCTCGCTGCTCACATGCTCTCCAATCGCAGGAGTGATTTTATATAACTTTCGCTTCCCTCGTGCTCTCTAAATTGTTACCTTTGCGTGCTAACTTGTCATTTTGCTTGTCTCGCTGCTCACATGCTCTCCAATCGCAGGAGTGATTTTTTTATAACCTTCGCTTCCCCCGTGCTCTCTAAATTATTACCTTTGCTTGCTAACTTGTCATTTTGCTTGTCTCGCTGCTCACATGCTCTCCAATCACGGGAGCGATTTTTTTTATAACCTTCACTTCCTTCGTGCTCTCTAAATTGTTACCTTTGCTTGCTAACTTGTCATTTTGCTTGTCTCGTTGCTCACATGCTCTTCAATCACAGGAGTGATTTTATATAACCTTCGCTCCCTCGTGCTCTGTAAATTGTTACCTTCGCTTGCTGACTTGTCATTTTGCTTGTCTCGCTACTCACATGCTCTCCAATCGCGGGAGAGATTTTTTTATAATCTTCACTTCCCTCATGCTCTCTAAATTGTTACTTTCGCTTGCTGACTTGTCATTTTGCTTGTCTCGCTGCTCACATGCTCTCCAATCGCGGGAGCGATTTTTTTATAACCTTCGTTTCCCTCATGCTCTCTAAATTGCTACTCTAACTTGTCCTTTTGCTTATCTAGTTAGCATTTTACTTCTAGATCCTTTTCTACACCCGCTTCTTCATCCTTTACCGCAGCTAATCTCGAGGCAATTGTTCACCAGGTTCTATCTCGTTCTTCTACTACAATGACCGTTTTTTCAGGTAAATATTCCTCTTGGTTTCTTGACTCAGCCTGTTGCAATCATATGACTTCTGATTCTTCTCTCTTAGTTGATAAACACTTTTTGCCTCACGTACCTGTCATATACACTGTTGATGGTTCTCATATGTCTATCAGTCATCTTGGCTCCATTTCTACATCTACTCTCTCCATCCCCGTCACATATCACGTTCTCAAATTGTCTCTCAATCTCCTTTTTGTTGGTCAACTTGTTGAGCATGGTTTTATCTTAACCTTTTCTAACAAAGGGTATGATGTGCAGGATCAGATGACGGGCCAGCTAGTTGGGACTAGCCGTAAATTTGGTCGTCTTTTTGAGCTTTCGTTCCTGCATATTCCCAGTCAGGGTTTTGCTCCCTCTCTCGTCACCGTTGTTTCTTCCAGTCTTTGGCATTCTCATCTCAGTCACTTAGGTCGAGTCGATTTTGACTCTTTTGATTGCGTTTCTTGTCAATTGGGAAAACAACAGGCTTTATCCTTTAATAATAGTGAATCTTTATCCTCTGCCCCTTTTGATCTTGTTCACTCTGATGTTTGGGGTCCTGCCCCTGTTCCTAGTCAGGGGGTCTCGTTACTTTGTTCTCTTTATTGATGATTATTCACGTTACACATGGCTTTATCTTTATATGATCGCTCTGAGTTGTTACATGTGTTTCGTGACTTTCAACAGATGATAAAAACTTAGTTCGACAGCACAATCAAAATTTTTCGTTCTGATAATGCCATGGAGTATACATCTCTCTTTTTTTAACACACTGAAAGAGGACGACACTTTGTCTCATAGATCTTGTTCTTATACTTCCTAGCAGAATGAGCGTGTTGAGCGTAAACATCTCCATATTCTCAACATTGTAAGATCTCTTCTCATCTCTGCCATTCTTCCTAAAATCATTTTGGGGAGAAGCTGCTCTTACAGCTGTTCATACCATTAATTGCGTTCCTTCTCCTACCACCTCAAAAAGTCTCCTGAATCGATGTTATGATCCTATAACCAAACGTATTTGTGTCTCCCGTCATGTTCAGTTTTGGGAACACAAGTTCTTCACCAGTATGTCTCCATTCCCAGACACTTCTTCATCTCACTCTCCAGTTTTTTCTGACTCTGGTATAGATATTTCTATAGATTCTGATGCAGGTGATTAAAGCTCCTTAAGTGACCATCCAACGCATGTTCCTTCTGAGTTTGGACCATCGCCTGATCTTGTCATCAATCCCGCTTCCTCCTCCGCTCCAGATATTTGCCGCTCTACTAGGGTAAGAGCCCTTTCGTCCCATCTTAATGATTTTCATTGTTTTTCTGCTATTGCCACTCTTCATGAGCCTCGCAGTTATCGCGAAGCTAGTTTTGACCCTCTTTGGCAAAAAGCTATATCTAAAGAACTCCAGGTCCTTCACAAAACTCGTACATGGGACTTGGTCGATTTTCCTCATGGTAAGTCTGCAATAGGATGTAAGTAAGTGTACAAGATTAAGACACGAGCTGATGGGTCGGTTGAATGCTACAAAGCTTGTCTTGTGGCACAGAGATTTACTCAGGAATATGGTATTGACTATGAGGAGACTTTTATACCAGTGAAGCCTATTCCGAATGGATGTGAAGAATGTGTTCATTAATGATGATTTGGCAGAAGAAGTCTATCTAAAGCCTCTACAAGGTTATGACCATCCCCCTCAGAAGCTTTGCCGCCTTCGTAAGGCTCTTTACGGTTCAAGCAATCTCCTCGTACTTGGTTTTTCAAGTTCAGTTCAGTTATGGCTCAGCAGGGTTTCACTCCCAGTGCATATGATTTTGCCTTGTTTATCCGTCAGTCTGCGCATGGTATTGTTCTTCTTTTACTTTATGTTGATGACATGGTTATTACAGGCGATGATCTTTCTAGCCTTCAGACATTCAGCAGTTCCTTAGTCAGCAGTTTGAGATAAAAAGATTTGAGTTCTCTCAGTTATTTCTTGGGTCTTGAGGTGTCCTCTTGTTTATGTGGATATTATCTTTCTTAAGCTAAGTATGCATTTGAGCTCTTATCTCATGTCGGACTGACTGATAAGTAAGACTGTTGATAGTCCCTTGAAGATGAATGTCAAACTTCTTCCCAGTGATAGTGCACTCTTAGATGATGCCACGCTCTATCGCTAATTGGTTGGTAGCCTCATCTACCTCACTATAACTCGTCCTGACATTTCCTATGCCATCACCTTGGTCAGTCAGTTTATGCATTCCCCTCTCATTATGTCGTTGTCCTCCTGATTCTTCGGTATGTCAAGGGGACTTTGTTTCATGGACTTCATTTTTCTAATCATTCCTCATTGGATCTTCAGGCGTACTCTAATGTTAATTGGGCGGAAGATCCCATTGATCGTCGCTCCACCACTGGCTATTATTTCTTGCTCGGCACATCTCTTATCTCATGGAAAAGTAAGAAATATATTGTTGTCTCTCGTTCCAGTACGGAAGTTGAATATCGTGTCTTGGCCGATACTACATCTGAACTCTTGTGGCTTCGATGGTTATTGCGCGATATGGGTGTTCCTTTTTTCTGATAGTTCATCTATTCATTGTGAAAACACAAGTGTCATTCAGATTGCTCACAATGATGTTTTTCATGAGCGCCCAAAACATATTGAAATTGACTGTTATTGGTGTTAGAATATATTGCATATATCTTCCTATTCAGGAAGATCATGTAAATATATCTTCGTATATCTTCCTGAATCAGGAGGATATTCTCATGTCAAGAAGATCGTGATTTGTGATCAAATTATGATTTGTAAATATTTTGTTGATTCTGATTACTCTGTATAGCTCTCTCTCTCCTCCTATAAAAGGAGGTCATTGTACATTTTAGACATATGTCTGAATATACAAAGCATTCTCCATTCTCTATCTTTTTTCTTATTTCAACAAGGTTGACATACAGAGGGTAAAGAATAGCTTCCGCGGACTCCTCTGCAAAAATACTGCGAACCAGAGGCTCTTTCCAAC
This sequence comes from Myrica gale, assembly GCA_963930655.1. Classification (NCBI taxonomy): domain Eukaryota; kingdom Viridiplantae; phylum Streptophyta; class Magnoliopsida; order Fagales; family Myricaceae; genus Myrica; species Myrica gale. Next base: position 5,850,433 of record OZ005599.1, read on the forward strand.
TTCTATTATTTTCATTAATAAGATCACGCACATAGTCAAGTCTGATATCTCTAAGCATATATGCTAAAGTGGCTTAGAGAAAAAAAAAATATATGCTTAAAGTGATATGATCGAAGAACACCAAGTCCTCTTTAACTGGGTGATACGTGCACTGTGAATACGGGTCAGAGTTTCGAGCGGTAGTGATTAAAAACAAAAAAAGGCGTCCTCATTATTCCAAACAAGAAAAAAAAAGATTCATACTTTAGCATTCTCTATAAGTACATTTTAAAAAGCTCTCTTTACAAATTGTTTAGGTAGGATAATTTAAATTATTTTTCCTTTTTTAGCACTTTCCTCGAGAAAAGGGATTGGCCTGTTGTAAAATTGACAGAGTTAAAAGAGTTTCATGCGTAGGTGTCTTCTGATAATTTCCTTTTTTTAGTTTGTCGTGAGAGAAAGATGCTGGGAACGAATGTTGCCCCCATCATCAGGGTCTTACAGAAGCTCACCTGCACCTAAGAGAGTTCTTGGCAAACTGAATTCACCTTGTTATATTATGTATATTTCTTTTTTGGGCAAGTACCAAGGTGTAAATTAGGAAAAAATAAATAAAGGAGAGACAATTTCCCGAGCTATAAAATTAACGGAAAAACTAAACCACCTTCAACATGGCTTAGGACTTCTATAATGAGTAGATATCACACGTAAAGAAACTTGTGTTGGTGCTACATTTCAGGTATCGTTTTGAGTATGGGCGTTTGCTTTTTTAAGCATGCAATAATCAAGACCGTAGAGGACCCTATCACTAAGTTTTTTCATCTGTTCCCTTTTAGCTGTAATTTGATTATCGAGTTAATGTATAATGATCACTGAGCCTGACTCAAGTCTAGTCCCCTCTCTATATAAAAAAAAAAAAGGTTAGTCAACCCTGAAACTCACATGGAGTGGAAAAAGAAAAAGAAAAGAACAGAAAAGAAACTAGAGATAAATTCTATAAAAACCAAGTATCACATTAGATCTTGCTAAGTTGAACAACATTACAATGATTCCAATGGACTTCAAAAACAATATTGACTAGTCCTTTTGAATTCAAAGCACAAATGTAATTAATATTGTCCTTATGTCATTACAAATGATAGTTATAAAACAAAAAACAATCGATGTATTGAATAGGCAGAGTGTACAACTTCATTGCCCATTCTATCCAAGTTCCATATTAGAATCTTACCGATAAGCACTCGCATCTAGCAGCATAAAAGAGTTTACATCTACAAACATTTGAAATTTTTTCCTAAAATGGTAAATACTAAGTTGGAAAAGGGCTTGATAATCGCTCTCTAGCTCATCAAAGGAAATTTAGCAAAGAATTGCCGAGTTATGCAAAAACCAAAAATAAAATAAAATGGCACATTGCAGACGAATTGAAAGAAAAAGAAGCTGCACATAGCACTACTGGTCCATAATATATAAGAAAGGGGGATCGATTTTACTTGTATCATAAAGAGGGTTTATTGTCGGTATATGATACGATAGCTAACTCATTACCCGCAACTGCTCCACTTTGAGTTTCAAGCCCTTTTTTCCCATTCCCAGATATATGTACGAGCATTTCCCATTTGTCAACAAGTTCAAAAATGCAGATATCACCAATCTTCACATCATTTCCCCGGACAAAGGCCATCCACCCGCCGCAAAAGGTATGCCCCATTCGCCCTTTGGAGTCTGGGACAGAATTCACTGTCCAACATTTCCCTTTTAAATTGCGGAGCACAACTTCCGTTTTGCAGCTAGGGAGATGCACTGCAGAAAATTGGTATGGAATTTTCTGCATGATATTGATAATTGGTAAATATAAATTGACAGCAAAATTAAAAACAAAAAACTATTAGCAAATGGTCAAGCATGGATCAAAAAGCCTCACCAAAGTAAATGAACCACTGATGTTGAACTGTTTCATGATCCTCACAAAAGTGGGAAAAGAAGAAGAAAAAGATTGAGCTGCTCTTTCCTCGTCAAGTGCTAACATCATTCTCATACTGCCTTTGTTTTGTGAGCTTAGCTTTTCTTCAATGCCTTTTTTTCTCTGAACCACTGTCTCCATTTAGGGAAACAGATTTAGAATAGAAAAAGGAAGGTGGTTCAAATTAATCTTGTAGATAAAAATACTCAGATATTTCAGTGTATGATTGCAGGCAAATATAATATATGGAACTGCTTTTAAACAAGGTGAAAACCGAAGTATACTAATACTAATTCTATGACTAAATGTAGACAGTAGCAACTTAGATGAATTCCTAGCTTAATCTTTGACCAAGAATAATAGCAATCATGGCCCATATTTGCAAGCAATTGACCAAGAGAAGTTGGAAGTCAAAATCTTTGCTGAAGACAGCAATCCTTCAGTTGAAATAAATTCTTAAACTAAAAAATGGCAATAGAGATAATAGAGGTACAATCCTTACCCGACCTTCTGTTGGCAGTTTTGGCTGGAGAGCAAACTGGAACTTTGGTATAAGGCTTAGTGCCACATTGTTTCCTCACATCAAGAGGGAAAGTCGATTCTTGGTGTCTCTTTGATGCTTTAGGAGATTTACCCCTTGTTTTGTTGGGCAAACCGTTAAGATTCTTATGCACAGTAACAGCGTGTCCAGAACTTGGCCTACAACAAGCTACTTTTCCATTTTGGCAATGTAGCCCTTCCCTTCCAACCCCAAGAATATGCACTCGTAATTCACACTCATTTACTAGTTCAAAAATGCAAATATCTCCTATTTTGATGTCATTACCACGGACAAAAGCCATCCATCCACCACATAGAGTGTGACTTGTATTTACTCTCGTAGTGGGCACAGAATTAACAGTCCAACATTCCCCTTCCAGATTCTGAAGGACAATCCTAATTTTACAGTTTGGTAGATGTGCCATTGAAAATTTATATGGGATATTCTGCACAACATAGAGTAGTTAGCAAAGAGAAATTGATGAAAAATAATAGCTCACAGAAGAAAGCAACAATAAGTTTTAATCGCAGAAGATTCATGGCAGGTCAATCTAAAGAAACTATTAATAACCCTGAGTTGCCTAACCTTCAACTGATATGCAAGGGAAAAGGGTTAGTAAAGTTAAATGCCATCCAACATCACATCTAAACAAGAAGAATCTCATCATAGCAACCACAGAGCTTAATGGTTCCAGGGCATAATTGTGCTAGATTTAATAGGTCACTCGACAAGTCCTGTAATTCACTCTGTAGAGCAGCCCCCCAGCAATTAGACTGCTTCTCGTCACAGTGTGAAGTCAGATGGTGGATGGGTAGTAAAAATTTATTAAGCAACAGTTAGGCCACAATATTGGAACTAAGGTAGAGTTTTCAGAATGTGGAAAATAACAGAAATGATTACTTAGCCAATAAAAGGCCTCTCCTGGTATAACAATTCGTATTGATACAATATTCTAGACCTCCATTTAGATTACGGCAAGCATTGCACATTTTGGAGATGATTTGAGGTACAAGACATGAAGTATATGCAAAAGATTATTCTACCAAAAATAAAAAAGAACAAAAACAAAACCTACCAGAGTGTATGAACCACTGACATTGAAGCTTTTCATGCTTTTTACAAAATAGGGGAAAGAGGAAGAAAATGATTGAGCTACTTCATGTGCTGACAACATGGACATACAAACTCTCTCATCCGTGCAGAGATCCTCCTCTTTGCTAGTCCGACTCTGGATGGAAGCCTTTGTATGGTATTGAACAATATCCAACACTGCAAGCAAGAAATCTAGTCTTTCATGGATCACATCTACACGTCCATATAATTTAAGAAGACTTGAGTATTACACGTATCCAAACTATGCTTTCTGCACATAAATTTTTATTATGGAATTTATGCTTTTGATGCAAGGAGAAATGATGCTTTAGTTTAAAAACAGCTTACAAAGGAAACATAGAAAAAGTAGCTGAATTCCCAGATCCGTCAGTAACTGTCCTTTCTTTTGTGGAAGGCATAGTCCCGTCCTCAAAACTAAGAGATAAACAGCTGGCTTCCTTACCTCGCTTTTCCTTGCAAAATTTTGATTGAAAGGGCAAAGCAGAATCCTTTGCTGGACTACCGTGGAGCTTTGTATTTTTGGAGGAAATTGTTTCCTGAGATGTCTTAGTCACAACGACCAGCTCAGATTTATCCATCTTGCCTTCTTGGTTCTTGTCTTTGAAGTCAAGATTGAGTTGAGAAAAGCTCCCTCTCAATTTCTTTGGCACACCTTCAAAAACTCTATCTGAAGAAGTGGACTCATCTCTATCTTTTTTCTGTCCCCTACCTCTATTGAGTATACCAGGATCTTGTCTGCATTCAGAATGGAATGCAGCTTCTTTCTCACATGCACTTTGATCAAAAACTTGCATGGCAAACCGCAACTCACCCTCATATCTAAAAACCAACAAATCACCACATTCTATGAAATGATCCCTCACAAATGCTGCCCATCCCCGATGGAGGAATAAATCGTCATTCTGCTGAATCAACTCCACGTGCCAAGTGTTCCCACTGGGACCTACTAAGGTCACTAATCCAGATGTCCTGCCTTTCATGTGTCTGAGGAATTGTACCGGAATTTTCTGTGACAGAGTTGAATTGTGTCACTAGCCAACCTTGCGACTCGAATTCCATCATAAATGGATAAAAAAGATAGACAGAATTAGCCATTGTCCTCCCAACTAGATATAAACAACCCAATGTACCTTAGCAGACTGAAATGAGATAGGACAACCACACTCATATTGAGCATATTTACAGTACATTTAGATGCAACTCGTGGATGAATGACTAACAATGACCTTTAGCCTAACAGGTAGACAATGAAGGAAATGGCTTCCTTTGCTATCCTGTATTAAGACGTACATAATGTGGCATTTGTAGGAGAATATTTTCTGACTACGAATTGCAGTCAAGGAAATGAACTCCCAGAAAATCTGCAAATTATTTGTTACTGTTTTCAGATAATGCTTCTAGTTCAAAATTTCGAACTGCACATGAGACGAAAATTTGGAATATTAACGACAGCATAGTCTAGAATGGCTCTTTCACTCTTCCCCCTTCTCTTCATGTTTTTCAAGCAACCAAATGATTCTGCTACATGAAAGACTCTGTTGAAGAAATAAGTAGCCAAAAACCGAAATGCATGTCAAGCTGAATTTCTCAAATTTCCCAATGTTACTATTGCCAATGGATCACACACAAAGATTTGTAGTAGAGCTTTACTGGCAGATTAGAGTTCAAGACTAGTAGTACTGATATGCAGGAAGCTATTTTCCAATTACAATTCCTAAACTACGTGTAAAATTAACAGAAAAATTTCAGCAATAAACCTTGATATATCTCCTAATCGAAAAGGAAAGGTAAGATAAGAGACTAGACGATTTGCTGAATCAAAAAACGCAGTTAATATAATTACACATACGCACACATACAGGGTGAACTAGGAGAAAAGGGGGAGAACTACCAGTCGTTCCGAGCTTATAATAGAGTAAACGTCAAAGAAGTGAGGCCGCCTGGCATTCGGCAACTCCTGTCTAGTTTCTTTTTCCATCGACCCCCTTTCTAGCTCTCACGAGGTAGCAGAATTTAACCGATTTTCTAAGGAACCAAACAGCATTCCCAGATTTTCTCGGAACCAAAAAAAGGAGAGAGAATAATGGGAAAGAGCAGAGGGTTGGAGCGAAGGAGTAGGCAGTGCAGTCTACTGATCTTGGTAAATTCCAGTGGGTGTTCCCCCTTCGCAATGGGAGAAGGGGCCAGTGCACGTGCCAGATTTGGACCATGTGATTGACACGTGGCAGAGGTTATCCCGGCCATGACGCCATGTCGCTTGATTTTGCTGGGCGTGTGAAGACGCGGAGTGAAGGGGCGTGAGCGGACGACTGACATGGCCACGTCTGGCTCAAAGATCGTGACTGGACCATTGTCCTGGATATAGTTAGCAATTAGTTACTTGGCTGCCTAAAAAAAACCCAAGGTAATTTAGGTAATAATGCCGGCAACTTAAAATGACAATTTGTATCTTTATGTTTCAAACATATTAATTCTTGCCTCTTTTTTTAAAAAAAAAATTGAGTTGGCAGTTAAGTAAAAAGTAAATATAAAAAAAATTAATCTAAATGTCTCTCAAAAAGACAATTTTAAAATTTTAAAAAATAAATAGATTATCGAAATAGTCAATATTTTATTTAAAAAAACATTACCTTTTTTATATATCATTTTTTTTAATATTTATAATAATTTTGTCTCGAATGGACATTTATATCATTTTGCATTTGATTTAATGGTTAAATAAAAATGAAGCCGTTGATTGATCATGTTTTATAAGGAAAGCAAATAGACATTTTGAAACTTAAATGCGATATTGATTTTGGTCTATAATTAATGGGCTTACTATGATATTATTCCAAAAAAAAAATTAGTCAATCTTTTCTTAACAATTAACAACCGGTTGCATTTTTTTCTCACTGTCTCTTAATCTCTCTTTCCAATTTTAATATATGAATTATTCATGTTACATATTCATCCTTTAGGACAAGGAACAAGAAAACTTCACTTATTACGGGGTTGTATAAGTAATTAGGGCTGCGTTTGCAAACCCAATTATCCCCAAAATTTTATCTCTCTCCTAATAAAATACTTCAATATAATCTCTCTCTCTCTCCCATAAAAAAATATAAAAAATTACAAAAATTATCTCTCTCTTCACCTTTTCACTAAACCCAATACCAACACATATTCTCCTACCAAAAATATTACAACACAAACACAACCTAGGATGAATCTCGACTAGGTGGTGTTTGATTGTGGAAATATTAGGGTAGTGGAAATTTTGAGATATGAGAGTTGGTGAAAAAGTGAAGATAGTTTTATGAGAGTTATGAAAAAGTGAAGAAAGAGAATATTTGAATGAATATTATAATGAAAAAGAATTATTTGATGGAGAGAGAGAAATTATTTTGTAGTTTTTTTAATCATGCCCGAAATTTTGAGTTGCCAACAATTCGGCAATCAAACACGATACTTGGCACATGGTTCCAGTAAAAGGCTCCTGCAAAGATGAAGACTCTATTCTCGAATCAACCCCTCCTCCAAGGCAAGGGGTGCCAGTTGACCCAAAGCTCAATGGTATGTTATAAGGTAGTAAAGTCAATAATAGGAGAAAATACATTTTTCACCCATAAATTACTATAAGTTTTGCAAAGATGAAGACTCTATTCTCGAATCAACCCCTCCTCCAAGGGAAGGGGTGCCAGTTGACCCAAAGTTCAATGGTATGTTATAAGGTAGTAAAATCAATAATGGGAGAAAATACATTTTTCATCCATAAATTACTATAAGTTTTGCACTTGCACCATAAACTACCACTTTTAATACATTGCACCTCTAACTACTAATTTTAGATACTTTGGAAAAACTGTCAAATTTTTAGATACTCTGCACTTTCCAACTACCAATGTTAGATACTTGAACTCCGAGACTTTAATGAATTGACAACAATTTTTTCAATATATACAAAGTGGCTCAAGGGTATTATCTTTATGTTAGTCTAAAAATTTAACAAAATTTTAATACATTGCACATCTAACTATCAATTTTAGACACTTTGGGAAAACTGACAAATTTTTAGATACTCTGCACTCTCAAACTACCAATGTTAGATACTTGAACTCCCGGAACTTTAATGAATTGACAACAATATTTTCAATATATACAAAGTGGGTCAAGGGTATTATCTTTATTTTAGTCTAAAAATTTAACAAATGGTGCAAAATGTCTAAAATTGATAGTTAGATGGTGCAATACATCAAAAGTGGTAGTTGCAAGGTCGTCTATAAAATTGGTAGGATAATGGGGCCTTAGGCGAAATCATAAAAGGAGGCATTTTATAATAAAATATAAAATATCAATGAATTTTTAGTTAAAAATTACTCTTCTTGTTTTTTGAGATACAAAGTAACTTATCAAAGTTTGTATTCAATAGCCCTTTTTTAAATATCGAATTAATTTTCCAGCTTCCTTGTTATAGCTTTTCATAACATACGTATTTTAGACATATTAGATATCTCAATATTATCCTAAACAGAAAAATTATAACTAATACTCAACTTTATCTCAAATTCTCAATTTTCTATATATAAAATAATGATAACTACGACCAATATAAAATAAAAAGTATAAAACTAAAGTCATGTAAAGTTTAAAAGTTGAAAGGTTAGAATATATCACCTTAGTTAGTGAGAGAAGAGCGAAAGTAGATATTTTAAATTGAGAAATTAGCTATAAACAAAGAAGATCAATAGTGTTCAAAATAGAAAAATAAGAAAAAGTTGGTGAAGAGAAGGATGAAAGTAGGGCTAAATGAATAAATGATTGAATATGTTTACAAAAATGAATATTTGGAATTTAAAAAGTTGTAAGTTTAGTAATCTTCTTTAAAATTTTGAATTTTGCTTTCTTTGCATTCAATGAGAATTTCAAAAAGTTTTAAGGAGATTTTAATACTTATTTTTTCTTTTGTTAAGTTAAAATATTAAATATTAAGTAAAGTAGGAAGTTATGGGTCTTCCTATTTTTGGGGGCCTTAGGCAACTGTCTAGGCTGATTATGCTCAGATAGGCTCTAGATAGTTTAAGGTGCAAAGTGCAAAACTTAAATAATATGAAAAATATATTTTTACTCAATAATATGATATTGAGGATAATATTAAAATTAGACCTAAAAATTCAATTGTATCGTTTTTCTACTTCAATATTTTTGGGAAATAAATAATTCTTGTTGGAATTTTTCACGTACAATTTTGCGAAGGGGCTGTACCGTGGGCTCTATTTCCACGACCGATAGCCTCAGGATTCAGACTTGGAAACCCAATCCAAGTAGAACACGCATTGGGCTTGTAGTGTTGGGGAAGAGAGAAAGAGTTTAGCTATACAGGGATTTTCACGAAGCGCACTGGATGCTTCTATGGGTTTTGCTTTGAGAAGCAAGGGTTTTTTTTGTTTGTTTTTTTGGTAAGTAAGAAGCAAGATTCAGTTTGCTTCGAATTGGGTTTATAATAAAGGGAACGTACTCAATGTAATCATTAGACGCGAAGAACACCACCCATGTAATAACACCAACAAAAATCCACGTTTGAACTGCTTGATATGATAAAGTCCTAAAAAAAATAGTCTCTGGTATGATCATAACTATTTGCTTTGGAAGATGTTTTTGAATATTATCTCAATGGAGTTCAATGAAGCAAAGAAATGTAGCTCAGTCTATTGCCGAGGTTGAATATATTGCTGCGATTAGGGCAACAAATCAAACCATTTGGTTGAAGAGAATTCTGTCAATTAATAAGTAAGGAAGATGTTTGATATGATTAAGGCTGCGTTTGCAACCAAAATTTTCCCCAAAATTTTATCTCTCTCCTAATAAAATACTCCAATATAATCTCTCTCTCCCCCATAAAAAAATATAAAAAATTACAAAAAATATAAAAAATTAACTCTCTCTTCACCTTTTCACTAAACCCAATACCAACACATATTCTCATACCAAAAATATTACAACACAAACACAACCTAAGTCCCCCCCCAAAAAAAAGTATATGGTATGATCATAACTATTTGCTTTGGAAGATGTTTTTGAAGATTATCTCAATAAAGTTCAAAGAAGCAAGGGAATGTAGTTCAGTCTACTGTCAAAGCTGTGAGTTCTTGATTTCAGGATTAAGGCAACCCAAGAGGAGGGGTGAATTGGTTTTCTAAACTTTTCGATATTAACCCCCCAAAACCGTGTTTGCAAAGTAAATACTAATTTAGCACAAGTATAATGATATAACAAGTATGTAAGTGCTAAATGTAAAGAGTATGGATAGAGAAAGCAAACACGTGATTTGTGGTTCGGCAAACCCGCCTACATCCACCCCTCAAGTTCCTTCACCGAGCCTTGAGGTTTTCCACTATCTTCAATAGCTTTACACACTAGCTTCCGGGTGCTAGTGAACCGTACAAGTGTTTTCCCGGGATCAACACTCAAACTCACCCAAGTGGTTTTTTGGCTCACCACTCACAACCTCACCAAGCTTGAGATATACACTCTCAAAGCTTCTTCTTTAATGAACAACCTCACTAAAGGAAACACCTCTTTTGATAGGTAGATTGAGGAACAAGACTCTCTAAAGAGTAGATATAAAAGTAGAAAGCTCTATCTCTTGATTCACACAAAGACAAGGATGTGAAAGTGTAATTTGTGTAAATGATATGAGAAATATGAAATAGGAAGGTTTAGAATATTTCTCAAGCTATACAAATGATATGTGGTCGTTGGTTCTTCATTTTAGATGAAATGAAGGTGTATTTATAGGTCACATGTGAAAACTAGCCGTTTATAGCCGTTAGGGGTCGATTTGACAATTTTATAGTTGTACCGGTCGACCGGTTCAAGTAACTGTTGCCCAAAGGTCATAAATTTGAATGCTGTCAAGATCATCCGCTTCATGTAGAGGTCGACCGCTACAAAAAGTTCATCGACCGGTTCATTTAAAACCATGTTTTTGACCACTTTTAAACACTCAATTTTAAATACTTATTTCCCATAAGTATATGAAGGGTTTGAGAGTATATTTAGAGTGTTTTGAAACCTTTTAAAAAAATTTAATCTTTCAAACAAAAGGTAAAACGGTATATGCACGTTTTGAAAGATATGCAAGTATGTGATTCAAATTCTTGTCAAATGTGAAATAAAGAGTTACAAGGATTATACCCTAAGGTCTTGAATCTTCACTTTGAGCTATTTGCATCTTCTTGTTCTTCTTTCTTCAAGTCTTTGACACTTTTATCAAGTCGTCTTTGTCTTTGAAGATATCCACTTTATAAACTTGATCCGTTTATTGAAATCATCAAAATATCGATTGTGCACAAAAGATAACAGAAGCTAAATATATTGTTGCAGTTAGGACATCAAATCAAACCATTTGGTTAAAGAGAATTCTGTCAAATATGGGAGAAATACAGCAAGGTCCAATTGAGATTTTTTATAACAAATTTGCAATTGTTATTGCTAAGAATCTTGTCCATCACAGTCGCACAAAGCAAATAGCAAGTATCATTTTCTTGGTGAAGTGGAATCAAATGGTGAGCTTGAACTAAAATTCTGCATGAATATCAACTTGGAAATATATTCACAAAAGCTCTTCCTAGATACAAGTTTCAGTTCCTAATATTGATGCACATTCACTGTTCATTTGGAAAGAAATATATATTAATATTTTTATCAAAATAATAACGCTTTTACCTTCCCATTTTTTAGCCATTATATTTTGTGTAGGGGTGCATACGTTATTCCACTGAAAAATTTACAATTTCCGTGTAAATTAACGATGGAGAGTGTGAAATGTACACATGTTTTTTAGTTAAACCGAAAAATATAATGAAATTGATGGTAAAGTGGCAGACTCCTAATTATTGATAGATTATAAAGTTTTTTTTTTAGAATAGCTACTAGTCTTCTCTAAATTATATTCCTTGTTTCGTCCTAATCGTGTATATCCATCTGCGACGGCCCTGTGTTTAACGTGCAGAAGCTCATATATCTCAAAAGGTTATAAATAATTATGTCCTTTTAATAATTTATAATGGTACTATAAAGGCATTGAGTCTGGTCATAATATTACTTTGTGAATTGTCAAGGTACAACCTATAAATCACCTAGATCTTACACCTTACATAAATTCCTTATAGGTACTCACTCCACTGTGATTTTTATATAACCAAAATAGCAGCCCAACTCTGGGCTTTTCAGAACTTGTGTGAAATGCAAAACATAGATTTATTAACTATGCACGACATGGGGTGGGGGAGAGAACCATCCCCTATTTGAGACTTCTGCTCAGTCAATGGTACCCCCGGCCCCAACCTCCAACCTCCCACTTTTCTGTGTTTTTGTTGGGTTTTTTTTTTATTTCTTGCTCTATTTTTAGGTTTAATTATTTGATTAATTTCTGGTATCGCGAAATCTAAATTTAGTCTACAGGCTATTTTTTTCCCTGAGTTTAGTACGTGGAAATCAACTTTTTCTGTATTGTCCTTTCCGTCATCTAAGGACTACAAAAATTGTCCTGCGAAGATAACGAGAACATGTCACCGCCAATCTCCGCCTGCAATGTGTCCCCGCTCACAACCATAATATTTCTGCACGCCACGTAAACTAGAAGCTCCCCGATTAAAATTCTCCATGGATTGATTTTTTCTAGAACAATCGTACACGTCTTAAAATAAAAATGCACAGTGAGATAAAAATTGTGTACTGATGATGTCAAGAATCACCACCGAATTGGAGCCGATCAGTCTTGCAAAGATCACCGAGGGGTGGTGGCCTCGGATCAAGCCTCTGACGACTAAGTTAGATATGAATCACGTATGTAGTATTTAGATAATAGAATCGAGCATGAGCCTTAAAGAAAAATACCCCGATCCTTATATAGATCTAAGAGTTACGAACTTTTTAGGAGTAAAACTTCTTCCCGAGAGATCAGAGAGTTTTATTATGAGAGATAGAACTTTTGAATACGCAGGTCTTCATCAAATCCCGACTTTATAGGTAGTGATCGGCTCCGTACACATAGGTTGGATCAAATGTTTGGTTAAGAGTTTAAAACTCTCGATGACTCTTAGAAGAAGGCCGAATGGACAATGAAGGATATCAACAATGAGCTAGAACAAGGATGATCAGGTCTGATAGTTTATGGCCTATCATTGAGATAAAAAGTGTGTACAAATTAGATAATAAAAAAATCCTGAATTTGTCCCTGAAGCCATAACCAGAGCTCCCTCGCTCATCCAAAATCTCCAATAAATTTGATACAAACCCTAACTTTTTCGCTCCCCCCAGCTCCTATTCGAATCTTTTTCGTCCTGATCAATCGTCTTCCCATCATTTTCAGAGATGCCTGCAATGTGGTCAGACGCATCATCAAGGGCGAATGAAAATTCGTGGCAACAAGGGTTTGAGAGATTCAAACCTTAGGAATATCCAGCATCTATGCGACTATGGTATGAGAGCTCGTCTGAGGACAAGAATAACAGAATGCAACCTAGGCCGTCGGTTTTATGGGTGTGCTTCATTTGGTAGAACCCCGGTGAGCATCCTTATTCATAGTGCACATTTTCTGGTATGTATTTGTTTTGGTCTTCTGTTTTCAGAGATGGTTTCGTTTAACCAACTTTGTATTTGATGCCTCAATTTTGGCTTGATTCATCCGTTTCTGCGGAGGCATTCATGTATTCAGAAGATGAAATTAGAGCATCAGCTTCGCAAAGAGAGAGCGAAAGGGCAACAACTTAAGGCTGTGTTGATTGGGTCTTGACTCATTTTCTTCTGCGTTCATGCTAGGAGCTTTGGGTGTTGGACCCCTCTTCCCGTGGTCGCGCACCCCTCAGTGGGGGCGCCTTGGATGTGGCTCGTATCCACCCCCATCGCCTAGTAATATGAGTCTATGAGTGCCTAATGTGTTTCCTTGATGGAGTCTTGTTACGTCGATTTGTAAAGCCTGGCAGAATGTCTTATCAGAAATAAAGGATTCCACATGTCTTATTAAGAAGCATGTCACTTGTCTTAAAATACAATATTATAATAATTTTATTTAATTTTAAGATTTGACATGTCAAATTATTATATATTGACACACTACATCATTAATTTCGTTAAAAAATTTAGACAAAAATAAGGCGGGAAAGTGATTTTTCGAGCTAGACCTAAATCCATACAGTTATTTACCATTCCATAGTCATGCCATAAACACTTCTGTAATTTTTGAATTTCGGTTTGAGAGGGAATGGTTACAAATGCATGACATGTGGTTATCTACAGTAACAAGGTCATGTCAAAAGAATTGACAGAAAAATGATGAGGGCATCGAATTAAGGCTGGGTTTGCAACCAAAATTTTATCACTCTCCTAATAAAATACTCTAATATAATCTCTCTCTCACATCAAAAAATATAAAAAAATTACAAATATTACATCTCTCTTCACTTTTTCACTAAACCCAATACTAACACTAAATCCAATACAAAAAATTTTACAACACAAACACACTCTAAATTGTGATAAAATTCACATCTTACAATTTGTAAAATTAAGAACTAAAACATTTTAATCAAATTATATGAAAAATTGCAAGTAGGTGTCATCATATTTCCCTATCATTTGTTTAGGAAAGCAAACAACTAGTTTGTACAGACCCCAAGAAGGTTAAGCAGAGAAAACCAAAAAAAAAATTACACAAAGATGGTGAAGATTAACCATTGTGTTCACATATCAAACTGTGACCCCACACACGTATGGCATGCTTTTCTCTTTTGCCTTTGTTCACATATCAAACTGTGTTCACTGTACGCATGACAGCAGCTTATCTTCGACGATTTTGTGTTACTTTTTTGCTTTTTTTGAACCTTTAAAAAAATCAAATTTTAATAAAATATAATAAATTCGAAATAACTTTAACAACACATAAAATATAATAAATTCGAAATAAATTTTACACATCATCAATCTCTACACAAACACCAATATAACTTTAACAACACATAAAAATTCACAAAACTCTCCAAATCCTACAAAAACCTTCAAAATGAACATCACCTAAGATTAGCTGCTTTCTCGATTTTCATGCCCGTTGTACGTAATCTTCTAGTGGATCGGTTGGGTTTTTGAACACAAGAGCATCACCTTTGTCAATTGTAGGTGGGGTTTATAAGCACAACTGCTGGTAGCCTCTTTTGATCCGATAGGTCTTACTTTAGTGATTTCCCTATTTTATTACTGATGGGTCATTATATGACCGGTTCAACCTATCAAAAACACATCAGCCCAGTAGTAGTTTCGCCCAAGCCCATAGACGCCTTCAAAGTCCCAGCTCTCGCACACATGAATTTTCCTTTTATGTCTTCCCGCTCAGGTACTTTCCCGTCCAGATATTCAAGGCGTCCTAAGACTCACGATACTTAAGCCCTCTTTGAATTCTAATCGAACTCTAACTCCTCCACATATAAATAGCCAGATATTTCTCTTCATAGGATCTAAGTTTTAATTGCACTTCTCATACTGAAAATCTCTTTGAGATCTAACTTAGGCATCGAAATTTTCACATCTGACGCCGCCCCTCTTTTTGTTTCTTCTCAAGTCTGACCGGCTCTGACTATTGGTAATTTTTGACATCATTAATTACCGTTGGTAACTTTGTTGGATCACTTTTCCTCTAATCTGATGTCAATTCCATTCAAACTCTCCTTTGCTAAAAAGTTTATCAACATACAAATGAACGAAGCCATACCAAAGCTTGAAAGTTGAAAAGCATCTCTAGTCCACGCACGAGATGTCAGATGAGATGGCCATGAAAGTGTTTCTGGGTGCGTTTGTGTACCAAAATTTTACCCCCTCTAAAATTTTAACACAATTAAATATTACAATATAATCTCTCTCTCCCCATCAAATCATTACTATTTACTACAAAAAATATAAAAAATTACCTCTCTCTTCACTTTTTCACTAAACCCAATACCTAAAATTTTAACAACACTAAAATTTTACAACACAAACACAACCTAGCTAGGCTTCTCTTATGCTAATGCAATAATACTGCAAATGCTGCTGAGCAGAGGGCGGAGGGCCCTCGGTCCTTTTGCGGTTTTCCAAGCACAAGGATTAATTTGCTCGGATTGAAACACGTAGGAGAACTGCAGAAAATGCCTCTGCTTCCATCCCCGTCTTCTATTGTTAAAATTTTGGGTCGTTAAAATTTTAATTATTAGGTATGAAAAAGTAAAAATAATTTATATGATTTGATAAAAAAAATGAGGATATAAAATATTTGAATGAATATTAATATAATAAAAATAAATTATTTGATATAAAGATAAAGATTATTTTATATTTTTTTTAATCAGGATAAAAAATTTGGAGGGCCAAAAATTTGGCAATCAAACAACATTGAACAAGTTAATCATAATCTTTGCACCCATATATGATTAGGATAAACTCTGTCCCAAAAGAAAAAGAAAGATACAAAAAATTAAATACGATTAAATTCCACAAGGCACAAACCCCAAGACCAATGTTTGGGCAGGATTTACAGGCCTCATCGATGTCAGCGTCACAGCAGTTCCAACCCCTTCTCGGATGGTTCAAGCACCGACACAATAATATCTCTGAGTGCTTCAAATGCGAATAATTGGGCCTCCCTAACAAAGTAGCCCAAAAGGAAAGGCAAATGAGAAAATGGGGAAGAGAAAAGAGGCCGAAGAAGTCCTAAAAAGCACTGCCCTCTTGGTTTGTATATCTGTGCGAAAGAATATGCTCCATTAGTAGAATACTTGACAAGGTGTACTTGAGGTTGGTTTGTCAGAAAAGATTGACATGAAACCTAGGGAGAACGACCTTGATATTTCTCAATAACTTTAATGGAAAAGGAATAAAGAAGAGGATTCCTATCCATGACTATCCAGTTCCATAGTGGCGGACATGTCATGTGTATGCTTGGGTGGTTAAAGTTAAAAGGTTTAATAAAGAGTGTTAAGACTAAAATAAAAGAGAGAATAAATATTTAGACTAAGAGAGAGAGAGGAGAAGTGAGACACAAGATTTAAGTGGTTCGGTCCATAGACCTACATCCACTGTGGGAAGGCCCAAATGGGCAAATGTGTGTACTCACTGGTGTAAGGATGAGATTACATAGAGGCTTCATTTATAAGCCTTTGATTACAATAGCCCACATTGCTTTAGCAATGTGGGACTAACTCTAATACTCCCCCGCAAACGCAAGGTGGATACACGTTGAGTTTGGACTAGAAAAAGAAATTTCCCATAAGAAAAAAATGGCGCCGGAGGATGGCCGGAGAAGGGTAGACAGTCGCCGGAAGTTGGCCGGAATCTGACCGGAGAGGCCGACAATCGCCTGAAGATGGCCGGAGAGGGTCGCCGGAATGGGGAAGACGCCGGAAGGTCGTCAGAGGAATGCCGGACGGGGCGCCGGAAGGCCCGAGAGAAGACGCCGGAAGATCGCCGGAGGAATGCCGGACAGGGCGCCGGACAGGGCGCCGGAAGGCCCGAGAGAAGACGCCGGAAGGTCATCGGAGGAATGCTGGACGGGGCGCCGGAAGGCCCGAGAGAAGAACTAAAATAGGCCAGACTGGACTAGGCCTAAACTAGGCCAAGCTAAGCCAACAAGAGTGCTGACCAGCCTGAGCCAAAATAGCCACATGATCGAAATGGCTCTGATACCATGTTAAGACTTAAAATAAAAGATAATAAAAATTTAGACTGAGAGAGAGAGAGAGAAGAAGTGAGACACGAGATTTAAGTGGTTCGGTCCATAGACCTACATCCACTGTGGGAAGACCCAATTGGGCAGATGTGTGTACTCACTGGTGTAAGGATGAGATTACATAGAGGCTTCATTTATAAGCCTTTGATTACAATAGCCCACATTGCTTTAGCAATGTGGGACTAACTCTAATAAAGAGTTTCCTAAATCGAACCTTCAATTCCTTTGAAAGATAAGAGTGTGCTAAAAATAGTATGTACATTCTGGTTATAAACTTCTTTGTTCTTTAATTCAGCTCTGCTCATATTAGAAAACATAAAACTGCCTTCTTCATCTTCTTATAATGGCTGAGCTCTTTCCAAGAATACGTATCTCTAACTAGGATATCAAGTTAATCACAAGAACTATAGATGGAGGATTGAACGAGGACCTTCTACTCAATTTATCAAACACCAGCTGTGCTTCCAAAAGACAATGAAATTATATGGCTCCAATCTATTGTTTTATTCCTCTAGCAATTATTTTTTTATTCTGATAAGCAATAAGATAACTGATTAAGATTCTCTGCAATTTACTGTCCATGTGAGGTTTACTGTTGTGTCTATCATGTAATTCGGGTAAGAAATTGCCGGACAGTAATATAATAATCTCAATTCGTCGTTTGTCACTTTGCGTGGTGACTAATTCCTCGATAACCAAAGAATCAAAGCAGGACAAATACCGAGTTTCAGAGCAAACACTAATACGGGCCGGCTTCTCCTTGTCTAAAATCGCATACAACAGCCGGCTTCTCCTCGTCTTTTAGCAGCATGTGAGCATCACTCCCAATCTTCTGCCGTTTCCCCTCGTTGATGGATATCTAATTATATCCTATATATCATGATACAGGAAACCAACGTGAGAGCATCTTTCTCAACCCATAACCAATATTCCTTCCGGTGTCTTGTGGACAGCATATGTAGTCAGCAAACGATATCAAACTTCAACCCACTGGCTAATGGCTAATGGCTATAGACCCAATATATATTGGAACTTTCAATTCACTGTCTACATATATATGCAGAGCAGTGTTTGTTATGCAGAAGACTATGTCAAAGTAGAAAAATTGTTTAACGTTAATCGTAAAAGGGTGTTAGCCTATTCTCCATAAGTGTTTCTAGGAGTTGGTTATTAGTGTCGAAGTCAGATTGAAACTTGAATAATTGTATTCGGTTGCTTCCACCTCTAAGTAGATAATTATAGCCATTTCAATTCTGTTAAAACAACTCTCTTGTCCGGACATACTTAGTTGGCCATATCAGACTTTTTGCCATCCCATGTATGCAAAGTTTCTAGGCCGTCTGCATATTTGCTTGCACTATATAACGCGTGTGGCTGCAAGTATAAAGTTATTCCATGAACAAGTCTCCTTTCTCTATCTAAGTACTTGAAATTCCATGGCCGGCATAACACATATCCTTTCGGATTTCAAAGCAGTGCCCTTGGCCACCTCCGTCGCTCTTGGTGTTCTCTCTTTGTTGCTCATTTTTCCAATCATCCGTGTATTCAAGTCTACAAAGAAGAAGGGATATTCCCAACTCCCTCCCGTACCCGGTACTTTGGTGCCTTGTTTCCGTTTCTTCTCTTTTGAGTCCTGCTGGTTCTTCTTTACTGAATTTTGCTGTTACATCTCGCGTAAATTGGCTCATCTTTTGGAAATTGTCCACTGTGTGGTGCAGTGGTTCCAGGGCTACCGGTGATAGGGAATTTGCTACAACTGAAAGAGAAAAAACCCCACAAGACATTTGCGAAGTGGGCTGAGATATATGGACCGATATATTCCATCAGAACCGGTGCCTCCACTGTTATTGTTCTCAATTCCACCGAGGTTGCCAAAGAGGTAACAAGAGCTTCCTTTCCCACTCCACTTTTCTTCTGGACGGAGTGCCCCTACCTACAGTTCTTAAGCAACCAATCTTTCTTTATTTGCTTTCTTTCTTCCCGTTGTTTGGGTAACTCAAAAAGTAACCAATCCCTGAACTGCACTGAGAACAGGGGTCATTTTGGTAACACAAACAAATACAGTAGTCTTGGTGACACCTAAATGGCGATGTGGTTGTTTAATCTGTAGGTATAGGACTTCACAAATGACCTCTGGCTGAGAGATTTTGAAGTCGTGTCGAGAATAGGTTTAAATTTTCAGTTGTTCTGTTTCTGAAACCCCTGTGCTGGTAGATCAGGTATTCTCGTACCCTCGTTTTGGTTCGTTCAGAATACATGTCACAGGGAAGAACGTCCTTTACATGTAATCCTGGAAATTATGAAGGTGTGTGTTAACTTCTCATGTAAGCTGTGGCTTAAACGGGAAGAAAGAGCCTAGTTTGTATCCACTCTACTATTTTTCTTTTTCTTGTTTTTTCTCCCCCCAAGCGTGTACTCATTTATTAGGAACTATTGGAAGGTCTGCGATGGATGAATCTGATAGGCCACGGCAGTCAACGAGATTCCGTGAACCCAATCCCAAGTATTTGGGATGAATTGTTGCATGCAGCAGTTGAGAACGGGTCGTAAGGAACGTTGGGAACTCCACGTTGGGAACGTGGGAAGCTGGAGTTACGTATTTTACGTGTTTTTCTTTCCGTTGGTGTTCTGTTTTGGGCACTGTTTTATGCTCTGTTTTACGACGTGTTGGAGTCGGTTAGTTAGCAACTAGTTTCCCTTTATTTTCGGCATGATTGTTAAACGGCTTGGCTTACTTAAAGCAGCCCAAAAAGTGTCAAGCATTATCAGAAAATCTACTCAACTGTTACGGTTTATTTCTCACCGGAAGAGAATTATTCAAATACTTGTGGTACGATTCTCACCCGAAGAGAATATTATCTTGGCTTTGACTGGGACCTAACATTGGTATCAGAGCTGCGTTATTCTTACTTAAACACTGTCTTGGTATCATGACAACAAACAAAGAGAGAATTGAGAGCTTAGAAGCAGGGTTGGGCAAACTTCAAGATGAGATGCAGCGCATGGAACTTGGAGTTGCAGACAAACTTCACCTGCTCGAAGAGACCATCAGTCGATTTTCTGAGGCTCTGTTGCCAAACAGAGAAGGCTCCAGTTATAAGGTTCATCGTCGGAATAGCCATTCCGAAAACAAAGAAGGTACAGATGCAAGCCGACTAATTTTCTCCTCAAAAATAACGATGAAACTCTATTGGGAAAATCAAAGCCGAAAGTTGCAAGGGGCTGATGTCAATTCAATTCAGGCCGCATCACTTAAAGCGATTTCTAAAGAATTACGTCGAGGAAGATTACCTCCAACAATTCCATATTTTCAAATGGGTAATTCTCCAGTCAATGAGGTTGACCAAAGTCTCATTTCCCGTGATGTTTTGCTTCGTCAATTGAAGAAAAATCAAATGAAGCAAGTAGCAGATAGGAAGCGGCGAGATGTTGAGTTTGAAGTAGGAGATTTGGTCTATTTAAAATTACATCCTTATCGCCAGCAGTCAGTTTTTAAACGAGATTATCATAAGTTGGTTAGCCGATTTTATGGCCCTTATAAGGTGGAGCAGCTTGTGGGAAATGTGGCATATCGGCTTCAGTTACCAGAAGGTGCACGCATCCACCCTGTTTTTTATGTCTCCTTACTCAAAAAACGATTGGGGGATGTTTGTGTTGTAAGTGATGATATCCCACCACTTCCGGATGAAGGAGAAATTTTATTGAAACCGGAAGCCAGTTTGGAAGTACGTTGGGTAAACGAAGAACCACAGCAGACAACATTGCCACCAGTCTCCGATGAAAGAGTGGTCGAACTCGAACCACAATTAATTCTGGACAACCGCTGGGTCAAACAGGGAGGTCAGCTGGTTGAAGAGAGCCTAGTGCAATGGAAGCATCGACCACCGGAGGACGCCACCTGGGAACAAACAAAGAAACTGCTGAGTGAATTCTCACCGACGATCCTTGAGGACAAGGATCCACTAAACGGGGGGAGTATTGATAGGCCACGACAGTCAACGAGATTCCGTGAACCCAATCCCAAGTATTTGGGATGAATTGTTGCATGCAGCAGTTGAGAACGGGTCGTAAGGAACGTTGGGAACTCCACGTTGGGAACGTGGGAAGCTGGAGTTACGTATTTTACGTGTTTTTCTTTCCGTTGGTGTTCTGTTTTGGGCACTGTTTTATGCTCTGTTTTACGACGTGTTGGAGTCGGTTAGTTAGCAACTAGTTTCCCTTTATTTTCGGCATGATTGTTAAACGGCTTGGCTTACTTAAAGCAGCCCAAAAAGTGTCAAGCATTATCAGAAAATCTACTCAACTGTTACGGTTTATTTCTCACCGGAAGAGAATTATTCAAATACTTGTGGTACGATTCTCACCCGAAGAGAATATTATCTTGGCTTTGACTGGGACCTAACAGAATCATTGCATCCATAAGAGCCTGGAGGGATAATGAAACGCACGATGTTCTATGTATACATATATGTATATATTATATTTGTTCCCCAATAATAAAAATCTGCTCTGTTTTATGTGGTGCGTGGATGTGCCCTGTTTCTTCTGGTTGTTTCAGGCTATGGTGACCAGATATTCATCTATCTCAACAAGAAAGTTATCAAAAGCCATAAGGATTCTCACATCTGATAAATGTATGGTTGCGACAAGTGATTACAACGAGTTTCACAAGACGGTGAAACGACATCTACTAGCAAATGTTCTGGGAACGAATGCTCAGGTTTGCTACTTCATTAATCTCCAACATCCCATTTTTTTGCGCCCGCATATTATTTCTGCTGTCAAACTTGTTTGATTGTAATTATCTTGCTTTTGCTATATTCAGAAGCGACATCGAATCCACAGAGACACCTTGATACAAAATGTTTCGAGCAAATTACATGCTCATATAAAGAACTCTCCTCTTCAGGCTGTGAATTTCAGGAAGGTTTTTGAGTTGGAGCTTTTCGGAGTAGCATTGAAAGAAGTGAGTTTCTCTACGTTTTGGTTAACATTTGTTATGCACATTGGTAAGAGTGAGACTCAAGAATATTAAGAGTTTAAAAAAAAAACAATGCAACCTGCAGGCTTTGGGACTCGACCTGGAATCCATTTATGTGGAGGAGCTTGGGAGAACATTGTCCAAAGAGGAGATATTTAAGATTCTAGTAGCCGACGTAATGGAAGGTGCGATTGAGGTGGATTGGAGAGATTTCTTCCCGTCTCTGCAATGGATTCCTAATAAGAGCTTCGATATGAAAATCAAGCGGATTGCTTCTCTCAGGCTAGCTGTGATGAATGCCCTGATCAAGAAGCAGAAGGATCGCTTTGCTTCAGGGGAGGTAATAGTTTTGTGCCTAAAAATTACTGCAAAACCACTTTCGATATGCTTATAGCCATTGTTTATATAACCTACGGATTTCACACAGGAGGTAGATTGTTATCTCAGCTACTTGTTGTCTGAGGCAGAAACACTTACGATAGAACAAGTTACTATGCTAATCTGGGAGGTGATCATTGAGACTTCAGATACTATGATGGTTGTCACAGAATGGGCACTGTATGAACTTTCCAAAAAACCAATCCAACAGGTTATTTCGATTATAAATGCTCAATTCATTCGTCGATTGTTTTACTGCTATATGACACTAAACCCTTCTTTGTGCAACAGGAACGCCTTTACCAAGCAATACTAAATGTCTGTGGGTCTAACAAGATCACCGAAGAACATCTGTCTCAGATTCCATACCTGGCTGCTGTATTCCACGAAACCCTGAGGAAGCATAGCCCAGCTCCAATAGTACCTTTGCGATATGCACATGAAGATACTCAGTTAGGAGGGTACCATATTCCTGCTGGAAATGAGGTTGGCCGTCTTCTTATTTGATCTGTGATTTCTCATTCGATTTGAGGTTTCATATTAACATTAATGTCACAAAATTTTTGACTGGGAACATTGTTGTTGGCAGATTGCAATAAACATATACGGGTGCAACATGGACAAGAAACAATGGTACAAGCCTGAAGAATGGATGCCTGAGAGGTTTCTCGATCAGAAATATGATCCAATGGATCTGCACAAGACAATGGCATTTGGGAGCGGAAAGAGAGTATGCTCAGGCTCTCTTCAGGCATTGTTAATAGCTTGCACATCGATCGGTAGGTTGGTGCAGGAGTTTGAGTGGAGGCTGAAAGATGGGGACGAGGAAAACGTGGATACTCTTGGCCTCACGACTCACAAACTCCACCCCATCCAAGCAATTTTAAAGCCAAGAAATTAATAGAATAGCTAGGAGGACCCCCACCCAGCTACCTTTGGTTTTCCTCCAATGAACTACGTCTCGCCGGGGACTGAGTCTCTAATGTAAAATGTACTTCTCTCTACTTTCTCAACGTCTGTGGATGATAACATTCCATATGAAATACTTAATCCAAAAAAAAATCCATATCAAATGAGAAAAAGGAAGAAAAATTATGTGTTGTGAGTAGAGTATTTTGAATATTTTATGTTCGTAGATCAATATCAATCGTATAGGAATAGTGTACGTGGAACAGTTTATGAATGACTACTGAGTTTTAGTAGGCTTTTCATTTTTTTTTATCCTGATCATAAATTATTATCAAAATAAATCTTAAAAACTCCATCAAATTAATTATCCCTACCTAAACACTCTCAGAAAAACTTTACAAAATTAACTCAACTAATTTTATTGTAATCAACTTTTCATTTCCTTGATAAACTAAAAATTTAGAAATCTGTAGCCATCGTATAAACTTTCTGTCAAGAGTTCCTGCCAATGGAAGATATTTGAAGTTTCATTCAAATCTCTTTATCGGAAACAAAATGGAGACTCATGAACGACAATTTTGCATTTGAGAAAATGGTACACATGCCGCGTTTTCTCATTCGGACGTCGCCGTTCACGTCGTTGAGTTGTTTTTAATAAATAAAAAATCAAACGTCCCAGGATCAAAACGTTTTTGAAAAAAAAAAAAACCTAAATCTCCCTCTCGGCTCTCCTTCCCATCACAACTCTGTCTGCCCTCTATTCTCCGGCAGCTCGGGAGCATTCTGCCGTCATGGGTTCTGTGGAGTATGTCAGCTCCCTCATCTCCCCTCTTTCACGTCAATGGGAGCTACATCGTCTCCAACAGCTCTTTGATGTGGATACGGTGGAACATATTCTTCGACTTCCACTTCATTTGAATGGATCAGCTGATAGATGGATTTGGGTCCTAGAGAATTCGGGTAAGTATTCCACTAAATCAATGTATAATCAAGTAGTTCCTTCTTTTAATGAAGCTGTTAACCCTCTTACTATGAAACAATGGAAGGCAGTGTGGAAACTTAAAGTTCATGCTAGGCTGAGGCTGTTCCTATGGAAAATTGCGTGGAATGTGTTACCCACACGTACTTGCGTGGCGGCTGTTATTTCGGCTGAGGCTTCATTCAATAGTCTATGTCCCCTATGTGGTGTGGCTGATGAATTAGTGACTCATCTTTTTTTGGAATGTTGTTATGGTAGAGTATTATGGGTGTCTGCTCCATGGCATATTGGTTTTCATAACTTTGTGGGATTTCCAATCTCCAAATGGATTGTGACTATCTTGAATCCTACTAAGATTGGAATACCGAGGGAGGCTCATCATCACTTTCAACTCTATGCTTTGTTGGCTATGAATCTGATTTAGTTTGAGCGCAATAAGGTGGCTCATGGTGACCCTTGTTTGGACCCTTGGTTATTATCACAACGATTGCATCAGATGTGTTTGCAACATATTGATGCATGGGCTCTTGGTAGAGCAGATCAGTTGCTTTCATGGTCCCCTCCTAGACCAGGAGTGATCAAGATAAATGTTGATGTCGCTGTTCACGAATCGTTTTCCATGGCATCTTGTATTTGTCGGGACCATCAGGGGCTCATCTTATATGCAGAAACTAAAAAGCTGATTTCAATCGACCCATTAGTGGGGGAGGCAGAAGCTTTGTGGTCAGGGGTTCGGGTGGCCTCTCAGCACTCATGGCCATTGGTACTATTGGAAGGAGACTCTTTCATTGTTATGGATGCGGTGAATAGGGAAGATCTTATTA
This sequence comes from Myrica gale, assembly GCA_963930655.1. Taxonomy (NCBI): domain Eukaryota; kingdom Viridiplantae; phylum Streptophyta; class Magnoliopsida; order Fagales; family Myricaceae; genus Myrica; species Myrica gale. The sequence goes on from OZ005599.1 coordinate 5,875,835, forward strand.
GTCCTTGGAAAATTGAGTCTATCATTTCTGACATTAAATCTCATTTGCCTACCCTTCCGGAAGTTCAATGCATTTATACCCCCAGGTGTGTGAATAGTGCGGCACACTCTTTGAGTCAATGGGCTGCTTCCTCTCTGCGAGAGGGATGTTTTCCCGAGTTCTGTGGTCATTTTGAAAGGCTCCCTTGGGTTTATGAGGGAAGTGATCCCCCTTAGTGGGTTGTGACTGTTTTTGTTTGGTTTTTTGTGAACTCTTGTTTGTACTCTTTAAGTTTAATGTGATTTCCTGGCTTTGACTAGGTTTATTTTAAAAAAAAATATGACTTTGTTCTCCGCAATGCATATGATGTTTGTAGTATGTATTTGACTCTCTCATAGTGCTTTTGGGGCTTGTATTGTCTTTGGGATTACATAATGGAAGGCTTCTTTTGCATTCGTTTGTAGATTATGCGGGTAAAATTACAAGAGCATGTTCGATTTTTGTTAACAAGTTAAATCAATTAAAAATAATCAAATATCGTATAGCAGGTTGGATTTCTATTGGTGGTGTTTGGAAGTAAAAATTTTGGAGTATTGGAGTTCGTGAAAAAGTAAATATATTTTATGGAATTTGATAAAAAAATGAAGAGAGAGAAGATTTAATTAAATATTATAATATTATTTTATAGTTTGACGAAGAGAGAGATTATATTTATAATTGTGTAAAAATGTTGAGGGGTGGAATTATGTACTTCTTGTCTACTTGGGCAGTGCCCCTTTGACCTTTTTTTTAATGAATTTGCTCTGCTAAAAGAAAAATTGGGTTTGAGGAGGATGGTTGTGTCTGATACACTTATGTTGATTGAAATGTTAGTTTAGTGATGCAGAACTTCTTCAGAGCTTTTACTGCTCAAGATCCTTGGGAGATCAATGTTAGATTATATGAATATGGGCAGGTGATTTTGAATTGATAAGTAAAAAATTGTTTCCTATTTGAAAAGTAAAAAATTATTGTGTAACTTGTGTTGTCAAAAATTATTGATAATCTTTATTTTTTTATGTAAATAAGGTCTAAATAGGTAAAAAAAAATATGACCCAAAATATTATCATAATTCTGCCATCGGTTTCCATTAATTCTGGTAAGAGTCGGAAGCCAAAACAAAATCTAGTTTAAATATCTACTAGTTAGCTGATCGAACATAGAAATATTAATTATGCTTTCGACATATGTCCGAACATACACCCCCTACACTTAAATGGATTATCGAATTTTCCGTTTAAACAAACAATCAATGCTTCGGGTCATTCCCGCATCAGTAACGATTGGCGTTCTTCTCGCGTTCGCCTGGCGTTCGCCTACTGAATATCATATTATTACTTCAGTTCTGTTAGTGGGTCCCGTTAAAATGCAAACCGGTTTGATCAAACCGAAGCACATCGTATTTTTTTAAACTCTCTGGACCGGTTTATTTTACGGGACTGTCTCAAAACCCACATTCTCTCTTCTCGTCCATTTGCCGCCCAAATCAAGCCCCCAAATTTAAGCATTCTTCTCTCCCCTTCCATTTGCCCCCAAATCAAAATTTTCTCCATCCCCGCCGAGTTGCCCACAAATCAAACATTCCCAAACCTAAATTTGCTGGGTTTTGCTCGTTTTGCCCCTAAATTTGCTGGGTTTTGCTGGGTTGTTGAACTCAGCCACTTCGATAGCTGGGTTTTGCTGGGTTGTTGCTCTTCTTCTCTAAACGCAGTGGCTTTTGTTGAACTCAGCCACTGTAGGGCATCTTTCTCACTCCATAGCAGTCTCAGTTCTGTTATCAATTGTGGGTTTCATGCGATTTATTTATGCAGCTGTTACAGGCCGTCCGATGATGAAGTTTGAGAGTGGGTATACTGTGGAGACTGTGTTTGATGGAAGCAAGCTTGGAATTGAGCCTTACTCGGTTGAGGTGTTGCCCAGTGGGGACCTTTTGATTCTGGACTCTGCGAATAGTAATATCTATAGAATATCTGCCTCTCTTTCTCTATGTAAGTAGATGCTTCTCTAATGGCTTCGAACAAATTGCGCGGTTCATCTTTGTTTATTGAATTAATTTTTTATTTTGTTACAAAATCTTTGTTTCGAGGTGGTTTCTCTTAAGCTTCTGCCGCCGTTGGCTAATGGCAATGTCATGAAAATGGGTTGCATTAGAATTGATGGAAGTTGGAAAATCTAGGACAGGTAATTTGTTTCTATTTCTCTCACTTTATCTCTTGATACAGATTTGCGTCTTGATTTTCCTAAGAGCTCTGAGATTTGTCTCTGTGCTGCACGAGCAGTAGTAACAGGGGATAGAGAAGTAGCTTATTTCTTGTGATTGACAGTTTTGGCGAAATTTTAGTACTGCTTGGTCTGTAAACTCAATTTTTGATATTTGACGCTTAGATGATCGATGGCCATGAGAAGACAGAAGTTTCGTCTAGCCAGCAAAGAAGTAGCCCCGCAAAGCAGAAAACACTCGACTCTTAATAAAGCGCTGCACAAACACAGATGACTTGGAACACCAGTCCAAGCTGAAATATCCCCGCCACTGACCGATTTACTCTTTAACAACTGCAATTGTATCATCCTTCACATGCATACCAACAAATGTACAGCCATGTTAGGGATGCGGCGCTGGTCTCATCATATCAGGGTTCATTATTAAGTTGAGGACTCCTTCATGCTTTGGAGGGTTTGGCATAATGCATTTTCTGGAGGGCGAGCCTTAAGATTAGAGTTTGGAATCGGTTACCAAAGTAATTGATACGAGGCATATAGATTATTTAATAGAAACAGAGTGCTGCTTGGAAACTTCCAACAGAGAGATGGCTCAGGTTGCCCAAGAACTTCCAACAAATCAGATAAGTCGAGCTGCTGTTGGACTGTTGAATTTTTTGGTAGAGCAACCTGAACCCATCTCCCTTCGTTCTGTTTTTTGTAACATAAAATTAGATTTCAATAGTTGATGTGAACAACGTAAATGTAACAGTTTTTTTTTGGCAATGTAAGTATTGTTACTAAATATCTCCAATGCAGACAGATCAGTCTTTTAGCAGTATAAAGCAATATGTAGAAAAACACAATGCGAAAAGCAATCATTAGAGTAAGTGATTGCCAAATAAATTTCACGGCAACTTCCCATCTGCGAACTTGATTTACACCTCTAAACAAGATCCCTTTTAAGGATTATGGGAATTAAACCCAACTTGTTATTACATAAGACAATAACTATGAGTAAATGGCTCTTCTAATCCGCTGCTGGCAGTCCCAAGTCTTTCTACTCATCCCCAAAGAAATTAGCCACAATGACACCCACTTCGTCCAATCCAACCCCAATACGCGGGATTAGTTGGAGTCCTAACAGAAACATCTACCCCCTCAACTTGAGGGTCATCGCAACAATTCAAGATCCTCACATTAGGACCATCTCTGCACTTGCCCAGGCATTTACACCCAACAACAGCACCTTCAAAACCTACTACCCTTTCAAATTCTCACCCTTTAAGCTTGACATCCTTTTCTTTCCTTCTTTTCTTCAATTCCTTTTCCTCCTGCCTTTGATGTAGTAACTGTTTCATCAATATCTCTGCTGCATCCTAAGTAGCATAAAAAAGGCATGTAAATTATGAGGCTTGAGTAATTATCAACAAATCAATTTATAATTTTTCTTGTAGCTCTGCAATTTATTTAGACAACCTAAAAGGGGGCAACCATACAGATCCACAGCCGATTTAAGACAGGTTCAATTTTGAAGAGATTTTCCCTCGAGTCCTACAAATTTGATCAGGTAAACAAGACCTTTTGAACATTCAATTTGTATAAACAAAGTTGTGACCGAGGACAAGAATCGTGGTTATAATTTGGCTAGTCCGATCCATCTTAAGTGATTGCCTCATCATTAAAGAGGATTTTCATCTATTAACATGCTGATCCCAGATCACACAGAAGGCAAAAGAGAAAGTCCCTAATGGGCACAAAAACTATGTCATAGTGAATCAAGGAAATTAAAAACAAAATGAGAGAAAATCACGACCACAGAAATACCAAAGAAATCCCCTAGAAGCAATTGGAAAGCTCAAATACCCACAAAATAATAGAGGTTTGAAAAAGACAAGAGGCATACCGAGAGAACCTTCTGTTGAAGGCCATCGGCCAAACCGTTTTCAGAATCCAAAGCCGATCACTGATCCTTCTCCTTCTCCTTCTTCTCTGCACACCTGGGACCCAGCCAAACCCAGCACAATAGACGGACGGTAACCTGCAGACCGTGCAATAGACGGACGGTAACGGCGAGAGAGACAGAGGGACAAAACTCGGGAGAGAGAAATCTGGGTTTTGGGGGGCAAATGGACGGGGAGGGAGAAATCTGGGGGCAAGCTTGGGGAGGGAGAAGTCTGGGTTTTGGGGGGCAAATGGACGGGGAGAGAGAACGTGGGTTTTGAGAGAGTCCCGATTCTTCCGAAAAACAAACCGGTGCGAGGGAGTTTAAAAAAAAAACACTGTCGGCTGAACAAACCGGTTTGCATTTTAACGAGGCGCACTAGTAGAAATAAATATTAATACTATATTCGATAGGCGAACGCGGGCGAACGCGAGCAGAACGCCAATCGTTTCTCTTCCCGCTTAGGCAATTGGGTTTCCCGAAAAGCCTAATAAAGTTCCCGGTAAACGATGACACCATGTGAACCCCATCCGAAGGTTTTGTCCAAAGAAGCGGAATTTTCTCCTCGAAAGGAGAAGGGCCTCAAAGCCCAAATATATGACTGAGGCCCAAATATATGTTCCAGCCCAACGATCATTTCATACGAAGGGCTCCATTGTTACATTACGTTTTGAGACAAGATTTTTTTCCTTCAAGTTCAAGCAGCAGCTGGAGTGGTTTAACAGAGGTAGAAAGCGAAGCTAGCTAGTAGCAATGACGACTAGAATAGCGCCTGGAGTAGGAGCCAATCTGCTGGGGCAACACTCTGCCGAGAGGAACCAAGACGCCACTGCTTATGTCGGCAACCTCGACCCTCAGGTCCTCTTTGCCCTTTTCTCCTTTCTCATTTTCTTTGGTAATTGATGTCCGTACTGTGCTCGAAAAGAAGTGACTTACCACAGTTAGGGAATTTTTGTTCTCTATTTCGTTCTGGTTTTCGTTTTTGTTCAAGGGCTACACTGTTTACGATTTCAAGTTGTTGATTCCTTGAGCCTGTTTCTGTTCCTTTTGTTTCTATAATTGACAGGTAACCGAGGAGTTACTCTGGGAGTTGTTTGTTCAAGCAGGCCCTGTTGGTATGTCCTGGCTTTCTTTTCTTTTTTATCTAACTAATTTTTTATAATTAGGAATGGAGCAATTTGTATGTTCTTCCTAGGCATCATGGATTTTGTTTTTGTTTTTGTTTACATTTCATACTGTAAGAGCGTAGTTTAATCTATAAATTTGGCAGAGGTTTGTTGATTTCTAATTCTCGTCTTTTTTTTTGTTATGCTATCTTTTATTTTTGCTAGGGTTCTTTTTATCTGCTTATTAGATTGCCCAACTGTGACCTGTCCCCTTTCTGGTTCAGTGAATGTCTATGTTCCCAAGGATAGAGTGACAAATTTGCATCAAGGATATGGATTCGTGGAGTTCCGCAGTGAAGAAGATGCTGACTATGTGAGTGTTGATCACATATGGTGGCCATGCAGTCTATAAAACTTGCAACTGCACGTGATGATTATGTGGCTTAACTGCAAATATTTACTTTCAGATTCAGTTCTGTAGTTTTGACTAACGATTATGTTCCTTGTGGTCAAAATGCAGGCGATCAAGGTGCTAAACATGATTAAACTTTATGGAAAGCCAATACGTGTAAATAAGGTATTTTTTTGCTCCACTATTGTTTGATACCTTTTTTTCGTTTGGCAGTATAAAAGTTATAATGCAACGTTATGTTTGAAAGGTTTATTGTTCCCTTAAGTCTCGATGTATTTATGTATCCGTCACATGTGATTTGATGAACTATTGTGGTGTTTATCTTGTGTTTTTCCCTTAAATCTTTCCCTAGGCATCCCAAGATAAAAAAAGCTTGGACGTGGGAGCAAACCTTTTCATTGGGAACCTCGACCCTGTAAGTAAAATTTCATCTGGGTTTTTGGATACTAACCCAAGCTAGATTACTGATGCTAACCTTTTTATTACTTGATATCCATTTCAGGATGTGGATGAGAAGCTTCTCTATGATACGTTTAGTGCATTTGGCGTCATTGTCACTAACCCCAAGGTTAAATTCTGTTAGTATCTGACATTAAAAGTGTGCTAAAATAGCTTATCTGGTTCATGTGGTGTGAAAGGAAAGTGAATATCTGAGCTATCTTCAATATGTCAAATGCATTGAAGAGTAAATCAGTGGAAGAAGGAACAATTTGTAGTTAGCCTTTACTTTCTTCTACTTACGAAGGCAATCCTCTAATCCTCCGGAAATTGGAGGGCAGTTGCTAGTTCCCTAACTCATTTTTTGTAAATGTGCCATCCACTCCTTTGATAGTGATAGAAACTGGTCTTAAATAGTTAGCTTATTGGTTTTTGCCCTCTTTGAAATTTTTGAAGGCCATTTAGATAGTGATTATTATGGTGAGGCTAGATATCAACTTAGAGAGTTCTTTGGCAAGACCAAAATCGCCTTTAAAATCGTATTGTAAAGTTATGGTATCACAGTATAGCTTATTAGGAAATCTTCTATTACGTGTCTCCTGTGAGTGGTGTACCATGTTTTGTTCCTGTTCTGCATGCCGCAATGGTCCATTCTTTTAGGTGAGTTAGACCAGGATCCTCATGGAAAATGTTGGAGCTACTTGATGAGCATTTTTGCATGGCCTTCAACTTTCCATGTTGGTTTTCTTATATGAATTTACTTTTGTTTTAGGACAACTGGATGTAAACCCCTCTTCCGATCTCTACCTGCCTGTCTTTGCGTGGCACGAGTTGTGGGCTCAAAACATTTGTACTGAATGCATTAAAATATTTTTCTAACGTATGTTTCCTACCTATTAAAATTTTGATGCTTCTATTATCTGGATTTTTATCTTTAGAACTACTGTTTTCCAGATCATGAGAGACCCGGAGTCTGGAAATTCACGTGGTTTTGGTTTTATTAGCTATGATTCTTTTGAGGCATCTGATGCTGCTATAGAGGTATGTGTCCTCTGCTGATATTTTCTGATCCTTCAAATCTTCTTGAGAAACACGAGGTCTAATGATGCAACAATTAAATAAGTCGTTAGTTAATTATTCAGTCTTTCTAGATTTTGATCTGTATTTATATCTGAAAGTTTTGAGGTCTAATTGGTCATGTCTTGAGCCCTAGTCTCCTGATGATCAAGGACTTCATGTGCATTTAGACAAATAATGGGGCTTCCAGTATCTAATTTCCAATGTGTTGTAAAGGTACCATAATAGTTGTAAATTGTTGTGACATGAGCACAGCAACCCTATGGTATAGAACTCTTTTCTGATAATATATGGAGTTGATTTGGTATCGATTTTCTTGTACATTTACAGGCAATGAATGGCCAGTATCTTTGTAACCGTCAAATTACAGTTTCATATGCATATAAGAAGGATACTAAAGGAGAGCGTCATGGTACTCCAGCAGGTGAGGGTTTTTTAGCTGCTGCTTTTAGTCGGAGTAATTCATGGTATCATTGCAAACTTTGCCTTCTTACATGCTACCATGTCAATGCAGAGAGAGTGTTGGCTGCAAGCAATCCTAGTACACAAAAGAGCAGGCCTCACACTTTATTTGCCAGTGGACCTCCAACACTTCAGAATGGTCCTCAGGCCAATGGAACTGTACCTCCACGACCTTTTGCAAATGGTTCTGTAGCTCCAGTGCCAATTGCTACATTTCGTCCACCACCACCTCAAGGTGCAGCCTTCCCACCTATGCCAATTGCTGGACAACCAACTTGGCAGGGTCACATGCAGCAACAGGGTCAGCCAATCCCACCACCTGGTATGCCTCCACATGTTCAGCAGTTCAGGCCACCTCCCCCAAGTATGCCACCACCCCCTCCTCCACAGGCAGTTCCTGCTCCTCAAAGGCTTCTTCCCCCACCAATGGGTATGGGAGGCCAACCACCTATGTGGCGTCCACCCCCACCCCCACCTCTTCAACAACAGGTTGGTAGGCCACCTATGCAACAAATGTCAATGCCTCCACCTCCCCCGCCGCATAACCTCAATAACCCACCACCGCCACCTTCAAGTTGAAATCTTGAGAAGTCATTCTGACTGTCTCTGTTACACGAGGATGTCTTCATTGTTCTTTTTAAAATTTAGTTGTTTCTGAATTAGGAAATTAGGATAATGCAGATAGTAATATGTACAACACTGGTTTACAATACATGCATCTAAATTTGACTGGAAGCAGTATTAGTTTTTGGATTCTCTTCTTTCTTATGCCAGAAGTGCCAGTCTTTCAAATCACCCGTAAACATGAATGTTGGTGATTTCCGGATGCAATGATCAGAGCAAGACTGGTACATGTATGAAGTCATCTGAATCTAGTTGGCATAACAAATATATTTACGGAAATTTTAAAATATATATGTGGTGGTCACCTATTGGATTCATTAAGGATTAAAGAAAGGCGATTAGAATTAATTCTAGCTCATGCTAATAAAACTATGCCTGCAATTTAATGTTCAGCGCTATAATCAGTTCACTGAAATAAATCTCGTAGAGATAATTAAAGGCCAGTATAACTAAAAACATGATATGATAAAGTCATACCTTGAATCTCAAATTATTGTTGCATTTAGAATTCGGTGACCATTCAAACCCCAAAGTCTTGCTTGATGTCCTATAAGATGCCCCAATCAAATTGCCATCATGAATCCTCCGGGACACTGCCAAGTCCAAAGATTTACTCCTAAAGTCGTAGCATGGCTCCAACGTTGTCCCTCCTCCATGGGCGAAGCTGTACTTCAACTTGCAATTCCCAGAATCAAATGCATAATTAGCTGATAGTTTGATAGCTGAATCAAGCTCAAATGTTCCACTTTAAGCACTCCGGTTCTCGCTCATCTGGTGAGTGTAAGTAAAATCCAATGGTTTCTCCAAGACCTTCACTTTCTTCGTGAATTGAAACCGAACATCCTGCAGAGATAACACACATATATTGCTTTTCGGAATCCAAAATACAGCTGCCCAACACCGGTCTCTCCTGGAGAGCGTCGAAGTCGCACAATTCACACAGCGTATGTTGAAAGCGACAATTTAAGAGATAATCTGGGACTCTGTGCCTTCCTCGGTTGGTTGCCGGTGGCTGGACTCTATAGAGCCGCGCGTGCTTGGGGGCAATTCATGTCCGACATGTGTGGAGCAGCAATGTACTTTTATCGCGTCAAACTTTCAGAACTGAGACCCTACCGATAGGTCAGTTCAGGTCCATGAGTAGGACAAGTCTGTCGCGCTATGCATGATCTGATAGGGACTGGGCAGGCTTACGGGACTGAGCCACTTGCAGGAAATAAAAGATATAACGACAACAACTTCACTGGCAAATTTACCTTGAGATACGATGTCGGCGGACGCAGAATTATTGTACAAATCTATTAATAAATGATAAAGAAACTCCTATATGATATGCCTAGGTACAGGAGTTTTGGTTCAAGTGAAAAGGAGGGTGGAACAGAGAAGCTCAATCAAAGGACCAGATATCACGGCAGCCGAGAAATCCGGCAAAGGGAAGTCAGTGTGTATGGTACGACGTGAGAGAAAGAGAGAGGTTGGAATCTTTTCGATGCAGGGAGAAGGAGGTGCTGGCCACTCGGCCACAGAAACAGCAGGCAGATCCAATTATTGCTACCCACGCTGCCCGACATCATGATGATGTCGGTCCTCTTCCATGCATTATCTATGGAACATTTTGATAAGTTTCTATTGTCGAGAGGGGAGAAAAGTACTGGTTGACCCGATTTAAATCCAGTTTTAAAACCAAAACCCCTCGTTTTTCTTAAAACATTTACGCTGTGCTCCGTTCAAAAGAAGAGCTAGGCATGTCTACAAGGTCACATGACTAAAATGTCCCGAGTATAATCTTCTACAAAAGCAGTTTTGGTGTTCTTGAAAATGTTTTTTTATTTTAAAAATATTTTTTAATCTAAACATAATTTTTTCATATTAAAAAATATTTTAATTTTTAATAAAAAAATTTATTTAATCATTTACCTCAATTTTTGTGAAAAAAACACAATAATTCATTAAATTCCTCACAAAAATTTTCTTTCCAAACATATTTTTTTATTCTCACAATTTTTAAGGAAATAATTTTCTCTTTCCAAACATCATTTGTATAGACTACCATTTTCATACAATCAAAATAAAGTCACTACAGAAACTAACGTATACTATGAGACTGTAAGGACCAGGGGCTATATTATAGTTTGCCTCCCCCACTAAAGTGACATTATGGCTATGTCCCTGAGAAGTAGGGGCGATGAAAATCGGATCGGACCGATTTTATGATCTTTGAAAATTAAATCTGGTTCGGTCTGGATCAAATTTTATAAATAGGATAATGCGGTTTGATTCGATCTTGAATTTTTAAGAATGCGGTCCGAACCGAACCGATCTTATTTCAATTTTTTAAAAAAATATAAAAATATATATCAAGTGCGACTGAGCAGAGGCTACTGCACAGTAGTCAGTAGGCTGTCCAAAGCCTCGTGGACGAGCACGATTCGAACCTAGCAGTACAATCTCCAATCTCAACCGTTCACTCCGCGACATATCAAGCGGTTCTCAGCTGCTAAAACCAACATGGCATGATTGTGATCGCCCATTTCACTTCTCTCGCAAACGCAACCTTTTTTCCGCTCATTACTGCCCCGTGTCAGCATTATTACTTTCTTCACAAGCTTTCGTGTTTACCTCACTACCGATTTGGTATTACTCCTACCAATATAATAATAATAATTGTCTACAAGATAATCATTTAAGATTAAAATAAAGCATATTCCTCAGAAATACTGTTAGAAAGCCCTTTCCGCCCTTGGATTTTGCTAAGAGATGTCGTGACCGGCTATTGCCGGTTACAGAGACCTTGGTAAAAGCAACACGATGATCACAGGTGACCGCAGAAAATATTGTTCCAACTGGTCAAATGCACTATTCGGTTCCACGTATACATTTTTGCAATTATTACGGATTATACAGGGTTATGTCTGTGTTCTAAAATTTTCGGTATTGAGTTTAGTGTTGTTATTGGATTTAATGAAAAAAGTAAATAGAGAGATAATTTTTTATATTTTTTATGTGAGAGAGATTATATTGTAGTATTTTATTAGGAGTTGGTGAAATATTTTGTAAAATTTTTACCGCAAACGCACCCTGGGTATGTTTGAGAGTGAAAATTTTGAGTATTGAGGTTTGGGAAATATTATAAAGTAAAGATATGTTATTGGAGTTGGTGAAAAAGTGAAGAGAAGAGATTTTTAATAAATATTATAATAATAAAAAATTATGTGATGAATTTTTGGGAAAATGTCATTTTAGTCCTTTTGTTTTCACCACTTTTATTTTTAGTCATTGAATTTAATTTTTTCAGATTTTAGTCCTTTGGTTTTCATTTTTCGACGAAATAGTCATTCAGTCAGGGTTCCGTCTCTTTCCCTAACGGAAAGGTCACATCAGCTGACAACTCAACACTGATGTGGTAAGGAAAATTAACATTTTAGTCATTGGGTTTTACCCCTTTTATTTTTTAGTCATTGAGTTTAATTTTTTCAAATTTTAGTCCTTGATTTTACATTTTTTGACGAAATGACCCTTCTGTCAAAGATTACTATTCAAATAATTGTTTGATTGTTAAAATTTTGAGGTGTTTAACATTTTAAGATGTTAGAGTTGGTGAAAAAGTGAAGAGATGGATTATTTGAATGAATTTTTTAGATTTATTTGAAGTGAAAAGTGATGATTTGAAGAGAAGAGAAAGAATTTTGGGGCCACATTCTTTCTGACACTCAATAGAACACATCATGTCTCAATGGTGCTTTGAATAAATAACAGATGCTAACATGGTGTTTACAAGTCAAAATTTTGACCCTAATAAATCATCATTTTTCACTTCAAATAAATCTAAAAAATTCATTCAAATAATCTCTCTCGTCACTTTTTCAACAACTCCAACACCCTAAAATTTTAAACACCCAAAAATTTTTCAATCAAACAATTATTTGAACATTAATCCTTGACATAAGGGTTATTTCGTCAAAAAATGTAAACTCAAGGACTAAAATTTGAACCAATTAAACCCAAAGACTAAAAAATAAAAGTGGTAAAACCCACTGACTAAAATGTCAATTTTCCTTACCACATTAGCAACTGATGTGGCCTTTCCATTAGGAAAAGAGACGGAACCCTGACCGAATGAATATTTTGTCAAAAAATGAAAACCAAAGTACTAAAATCTGAAAAAATTAAATTCAAGAACTAAAAAATAAAAGTGATGAAAACCCAAGGACTAAAATGTCATTTTCTCTGAATTTTTTATGATTAAACTAAATTTTTGGGCCCAAATTTTTGGTGCTCAGACATACTCATTGAATTGCAAATATTTTTAGAATTTGACAAGCGGGACCACAGAAAAGGAACCTAGCCTTTACGCAGTAGCAGAGGTTAACTGCCCAGTGCGCAGTGCCTTCTGCAATTGTACGCATTAATTTTTTTTTTTTAAATAAAATTATTAAAAATATATAAATCCGGTCTGGACCGAGCTTTCTGCCTTACTGAGAAGAACTAAGCCATAACAGAGTGAGTAGATCAACCATATATAAGATAAGATACCTAACGCACAGTAGCTCAAAATCAGCTCTCTCTCTGTTTTCCTCTCATCGGTCGTCTCCCTACGGCGGAGGGGGGGAGCTCCGGCTCCCTCATCCCCCCTCCCCCTGTTTCCTTTTTTTCCCCTCCTTCCCTCTCCCCTCTCCTTCTTTCTGGTGTCCATGGCCGGAGTTGTTGGTTGTCCGATTTGGTTTTTGGTTTTTTTTTGCAGGGGCTTTTCCAGCGGCGGACGACGCTTTTCACCGGTTTTCGACCCACACGCGCCTGTTGGGTGCACTCAGCACGTCGGGACCGGTGCAGCGCCGTTCCTCCGGCTTCGTTTCGCCGGCGGGTGTCCTCACACGCGCCACACGCGCGGCGCGTAGATCTGATGAGCCGGCACTTGTGGCCGCGCGTGCGGCTCCCTCCGCCGCTCAGCCCTTGCTTTTCTTCCCGGATCTGGCTTCTGTGGCTGATTCCCTCTCTTCTGGGCCGTGGATTTCATCTTCCCGCCGCCACGCGCCGCCTCCTCCACCGCCGCCGCCGCCGGTCAGAACCGAAATAATCCCGTTTGGGACCGCCCCTCTGTTTCGGGCCTGTTTTAGGTTATGTTTTCGCCTGTTTGGGCTTGCCCCTCTGTTTAGTGCTCGTGTTTTGTCAGGTTTTTGTCGGTTTGGGTCTGCCCCTCTGTTTCGGGCTTGTTGTTTGTTGTCTCCCGTGGTTGTCTGTCCGCCCCTTCTGTGGGCTTATCCGAGTCCTGGTGCCTCTTTTCCGACCCTTTATTGGGTTTCGCTTCGCGTCCCTTGTGGCGCTATTCCGGCTTGTCCAGGTCCTAGTAGCTTTGCCTACTATGTCCGGCCATCACTCTCTCTGCCTTGCATGGAGTACATAGTGGTTCCTTTGATCCGTTGGAGGGTCTTGCTGGTTATTCTCTGTCTGTGTCTGTTCTGTGGTTGTGTCGTTTTGTTGTTTTTATTTCTTCGTCGTTTTTAATATATTGGTCTTTATTCAGAAAAAAAAAGAAGTAGATCAACCATGGGACGATACCTTAAGTTTGACTAAACAACAGACTCCTGACTATCTTAAATCTCTCTAGAATAGAATTTGAGGTTGTGTTAATGAGTTAAGTTATTTCACTTTTGCCTCTAGAAGGGAGAGAAATTGATCTCCCAGTTGGGAGAGACATGACTTGTGGACGTTATATTATTTAATATCGTTTATATAAAATTTTAAGTCGTGCATAAAATTTCATATAATAAATTTCAGAGAATAGTGATTCATTAAAAAATACTCTTACCTACGTCATTTCAAGCGCACAATCTTCAAAAGCATTAAAAGCTTACACGACAAACCAAGTAGCATGGGACGTGTTAAAATTTCATCCAACTCAGCAAAGACCACTTCTTAAAAAATATGGAAGGATTGGATAAGTACATATGTGGATCTTTCTTTGTCTAGAGGTACGAAGCTACAAAAATCTCTTTTTTTTTTATGATAAGGAGAATCTTGTACACAACCAACTATGCGTAATGCCAAATTGGCACACAAACAAACTTTAAGTACTTGAATTTTTTTTTCTACGTTTTAAGTACTTGAAATTATTTCATATCTTTAACTGGTAGGTAAGTAGGAGGATTCATATTTCAATCAAAACTTGGAGAGGATACCCACCTTTAGTTGAGGTGATTCTTACTTGGAGAGGATACTCACCTTTAGTTGAGGTGATTCTTAGTCCCCACATCGATATGTTTAATATATGAAACCAAATAAAATCTATAATGGTGAATAAATAATTTAAGGGAAAAATATAATTTTTACTCACGAACTATTATAACTTTTGCACTTTATACTGTAAATTACCATGTTTAAGACATTGCACACACAAATTACCCACCCTTAACACATTGTACCAGTCGTCTATCTTTTCCGTCAATTTAGAAGAAAATTGATTTTTTTGAGAATGAAATGAAGATTATGCCCTTAATTAAAAGTTAAATAGCAAGTTGTATTGAGGGTATAATCGACATTTCAAATTTTAAAAAAGTCAATTTCTGTCTAATTTAGCGAAAAAAATAGACAGAGGGTGCAATGTGTTAGAGATCAATTGTTTGTGAGTGTTTTGTCTCAAATGTGATAGTTTAAGGTGCAAAGTGCTAAACATGTGGAAGTCATGGGTGAAGAGTATAATTTCCCAATAACTTCAACATTAGAACGTGATAATTCTCCCACAAATTCCCACGTTAATATTTTAGATCTATACTATTCTTATTTTTCTAGTGACGAGGAAAAATCCTGCCTAACAAACCCACTGGAGTGGAACCCACCAAATGGGTTGGTAAATCCTGGGTCGATACAGTCTCCCAAAGCCACATAGGTCATGTAAGTCCAATTTTGCCGTGGGAGTGACACCAAATAATTATTTGCACCTAAGAGTATTCAAACCTGAAACCTAAGGGAGAGCACACCCCTAGGTCCCAAATCCTAACTACCCAGACCAACCCCTATAAAGCCTATACTACTCAACCATGATACAATTGCATATAAATCGAAATTCTCTATTCTCTAAACCCTAAAATATTTCTTTGATCGTTTTTCACAAATGAAACCCTTCTTTGACAAGAATAAGCTTCCACTCCATGGGCCAATTCCAGAGTTCATCATAACTCAAAACAAACATCCTTACTAGGGATATATTCAAGTTAAGTTGAGCATAATCTTAAAAATTCAACTTTAATTATTTTAAGTTGGTATGTAATTCGTACCAAGTTAAAGTTTATCATTGAGCTATATTACTTATTCAAGTTAAATTTAGTTGTGTTTGAGATAATTATGATTCTCTTCAATTTCTTGTACAAATTGAATGGTTCAATTTAAAAAGAGAGAGACAGAACAAATATTAATAATTATAAGGTGGAAAATTTAACGGACAATATTAAATATCATAAGGTCCACATATTTTATTTCTCACTTTCAAATTATATCATCAAATTTTGGTAGAAAATTAGAGAATCGAGAGAATCTCAAACAGTTTGAAGTATTTTCAAGAATATAACAGATGTACTTGATTATTTTATTAATTTTCATTTATGATAAGAGGTCACAGACAAAAGTGTATAATGAGTTAACTATTAATAAATAAATAAGCAACTTTTTATTCACTTTTGATTTGACTATGAAACAGACAAAAATCAGAACTACGTTCGTATGAGTAAAATTATGTTTGTGTTTTAAATTTTTTGGTACGGGGGGTTTAGTATTGATATTGTGTTTAGTAAAAAAGTGAAGAGAAGTAATTTTTTTTATAATTTTTATAATTTTTATATTTTTTTATGAAAAAGAGAGATTATATTATAGTATTTTATTAAAAATTGATGAAATATTTTGTAAAATATTTAATACAAACGCAGCCTATTTTGAACAACCCTAATGGAGTTTAGAAAAAAAAAACCCTAATGGAGTATTGACGAGCCACGCGTCAAGCGGTTCAACACAGTACGGGGGACTATTTTTTTCTAAGCCAGTACGGGGGACTATACAAGAACGACCGCGTGTAAACCCATTGTCCAAATTTCCTCATCTGTTGTCTTTGGCAACTTACCCTTCACGTTTGCGTCTCTCTCTCCGTCTCAGTGGGTATAAAATCCACTCACTTCTTCCAATACTTCTCCTTCCCTTTGATTATTCTCTCTCGTTCTTTGAATCTTCTATCTCTACCCACTTTTGTCTCATTCTTTTACATGCATTTCCCTGCCTGAACTCAAACCCAAAAAAAGAAAACGCCAAGAAATGCCATCGGAGACCGTCGAGCACACACTGGCGGGGGTCCATCAAAGCTTGGGTCAGCCTCCACCGCCAGCGCCACAGACCCAGCCCCTCCCTTGCCCTCGCTGCAGTTCTACTTCCACCAAGTTCTGCTACTACAACAACTACAACCTCTCCCAGCCTCGCCACTTCTGCAAGTCCTGTCGCCGCTACTGGACCCAAGGTGGCACCCTCCGCAACGTCCCTGTTGGGGGTGGCACCCGCAAAAACATCACCAAGCGCTCTCGCTCTGGCACCAGTTCTTCTTCCTCATCCTCCTCGTCTTCATCAACGGTGACCAGCGAGGCCGTACCCGCCAATCCCGTTTCGGTTTTACCCGAGATGGTGTCGCATGACGTGAACCTGAACGAGAACGTGGCGGCTTGTGGGTCCGTTGGGAGCTTCAATTTCTTGCTGAACACGCCAGGAGCGGGGTTTTTGGAGCTGAGTTACGGGCTGGGGCCTATTGCTGGGTTCGACGAAGTGGGGTTTGGGCTGGGCGGAGGGGCTTGGGCATTTCCTGAAGTCGGTGATTTTGGCGGTGGGAGTGGTTGTGGTGCTTCAGTGGCTTCTTCGGGGTACACCACGTGGCAGGTAAGTGGTGCCGAAGGCGGATTGGTTGACGCCGGCCCCGGGGATCTGTTTTCCTCGCCGGACCTTGCTCTTTCTACCCATGCCGAAGGTTTGGAGAAATAGGGTATTTACCATTTTCATGAAATGCTGTTCGTTACTCTCTTTTCTTTTTTGTGTTGTTGGGTTTTCTAAAATACTGGGAATTAGAATCGTCGGTCCTAATGGGTCAAAGTTGCCTTCTTTTGTGGGTCAGTGTTTTGGTGGGTATAGACTGTTATAGGTTTCTTAGAAAACGACTTGGATGAAAGCGAAACTGGTGGATGCTTCCTACCGTCTGTCTTACTGTGGCTTTATGTCGTTGTTTCCTGGTTCTGTAAGTATTGGCCTTTCATGGACAAATGGGTGGAAGAAAGTTGACAAGAACATCCTTTTGGTCCTTTGGAGGAGTCTTACATTACAGTATCTACTTTGAGAAAGGCAATTCTTTGGATGCATCGAGTTCTTCTTTTTCTTTTTCACTGTTTAGTTGCTGGGCTTTGTTAAATTGCATAGTATCGGACCATTCAATGGACAGAACTGTTTGGGCTATGCATGAAAATTTGGGTTTCCAATCTCATGAACGTCGAGGTTTTAAATGCTCATTCGTCGAGAATTTATCAGGCAAAAACCTTTGCGGCATATCAAATTTGACCTCCGAATCTCGAAGAATGTCCGATGTTTGGCCTTTCTAGTCTTGTGATTATGTCATATGTATTCACTTGTTAATCACTCGGACATAGTTTTGTTTCAATCCCCACCTTTCTCGTGTTTAGCTAGCAGCTACACACCCATTCATTCTTTCCCAACTCCAAGATGCGCTGTTTCTTCTAAAGTTCTAATGGCATAAGACTCGAGCCCCACCTGATTTCACCTGAGAATGGTTTAAGGACCAGCGAAAATGACTGCAAACCTTGCCTGCAGCCTATTAACTGATGTTCAAGGAAGTGAACTGATGCCAGCCATTGATAATATAATTTATTACTTCAAAAAGAGACAAAGAAAGACAAGAAAAACAAGTATGAAGTAGAATATTGTAGATGATGATATTCTTTTTTATTTGTCATTGGGATCACAGAATGATCCACAACCAATGGCGCACTGATGATGTTCGATCGGAATGGACAGAATGGTGGGAACTGGGAAGTTTCTTAAAAAGGTTGAGCTGGTCAAGTCTCGATTGACACATGGTTCATTGTTATCTGGAAAAAGGGGAGGGCTAATGGCTGACAGACCACCGACCAAAGGACAGTTTGGTGGTTCGTGCTGTGCTCATTATGCGACCACAATGCGCGCATGTTCACTGGTGCCAAAGTTACCAGGTGCTTTATCTTAAGTTCCGAAAGAGTAAACAAGTGTAGGCTGCTTATTTTAACGAGCCAACTTTATTAAATAAACAAAACAGACGGGTATGTGTATGTAATTCTCGTTATATGGTAGAATTGGGAGAGAAATAAATATAACAGGTGGACTCTACGTCGTTTCATATTGTGCTCATATAAAGTTTCGAATAACACAAGTCTTACAATGAGATTCACATGTTATGTCTATCTCTTTTTAAATTATACTTGCAATTCGAGCAAAGAATTGCAAAGGATCTCAATTTGGTATCTGCTATTTACCAATATAACTCCCCTAAACCAGATAGAGATTATTTTCAATTTGTTGTCGAATTCAATTCGGATAGAGATAAATACATATATAGGTTTCATTATTTGCTGTCGAATTCAATCCGAAGAGAGATAGATATGGTATATGGGTCTCACAATGGAGTTTACACTGTCCGGTAATTAATACAGACAATATTAAATGCGGGAGACCCATATGTTATGTTACTTGTATATTATTGGCTCTTGTCCGGTAATTAATAAGAACAATATTAAATATGGGAGACCCATTGTTATGTTACATGCATATTGGCTCACCTGGTGTCTTAATTACTGCTTGTGACATAAGAAACCTCGTAAGAGTGATGGTGTGGATGAATTCAGTTTCGAGTCACTTTCCTTGATATTTGTTTGTCATCGACATGGGAGAAGATACGATACATATATAGCATCTATTGGAGTCCGTAAGCAGTCATCTATTTGTCAAAATAGACGCATATGGTTTCACACTACAGAGACAGACCACCTCTCTTTCTTCGTACTCTCAAAAAAATCTTTTGGCGTTTAGCTTTTGGTACTCAGCCACGTATAGCTTCGTGCTTAACGTATGTCCTTCCGACGAAGAGGAAAAATCCTAAAGGTGACGGCAGCCACAGATGGTTTCTGTAACTTCTGTTGGAGATCATGCATGTTCCTTTCTCCCACATCGCTCAGATGGAAAACATCCATCGTTTACGCAGGGCCTCACACGTATTGCTGCTGTTCCCATTGACGAATAGATAGGCCTCCCTTTCCACGAAGCTTCCATGTTCACTCTTCGTTTGTCCCATGTCCAACTCGGTCCAAGATTAGCCTTCTCTCCTATGCAATTCGACCACGACCACATTGTAAAGGGAAACTATATATATATATTTATGTGTGTGTGATATAAATAGAGCTCGAGTTCATTATTAAGTAAATTATATGTTCAGATGTAGTTTTTTTAAATAGATTATAAATTATAAATGCTTAATCAATATATTTTTTCCTCACTAAATAAATATTGATGATGTCAAGAATCACCGAGAACTTGGAACCGATCAATCTTACAAGAATTACAGAGGAGACTGGCCTCGGATAAAGTCTTCAATGCCAAAGTTAGATCTGAGAGAAGTGTTTGAGTCTAGAAAATAGAACTCAACCTACCAAGATTGGGAGGAGTACCCTTTTTTTATAGGTGAAAGGAAAGTATAATTCTACTAGGAGTATTCTAGCGTGAAGGTGAGATCTTAGAGTTCGGTTGTGCGTGTTAGAGCTTTTGACCATTTGGCCTCTTTCAAGGGTGTTCGACTGAGAGTATAAAACATCGAGTCCTTACTAGGTTTGATTCGGGCCTAACAATTTTTGACCCATCAGTAGTCTTCTCCTCTTCGACATCCACAGAACGAGCAACGGGTCTGTTTACTGTCGAGCTGGGTTGAACGAGGGTGGGTTTAAACTTTTTTTTTCTTATTAAACATGTTTAAACTTTTTTTTTCTTATTAAACATCAACTCGCATCGGGCCAGGCCCAAGGGTTTGAATAAAGAGATGGGGGGAGACATGACAGCTCCAGTTTACGTATCACACACTCTACCACTATATCCTGCACTCCTCGTTGTTCCTTGCCGTTTCGTATTCACTTACCGTCTCGTGAAGACTTCCTCGCGATGTCCAACAGTGTCGGTTCAAAATAACGCCGGAGCCAAAAGGGGCTGCTATTTCCATCAAGGGCATCAGTTCCGCATCGGGGGAATTGTCGGAGCCAAAAGGAGCTGTTGCTGCTACCAAGGACATTTCTAACCGCACCGCTGGTCAACTGGCGACGTTGCGAGTCAAGTACGCCATTCCTTCTACTATGATAATGTGGGTACCTGACGCGCATGAACGGGTGTCGGACCTTAACGCGAACTAGATGGGATTATTTGACGATGCTCTGGTCGTTGGTGCATGATTCCCACTCTCCCGAGACATCGGGGAGCTGTTATTCTACTGCTCCCTAGCCCAAGCCAGTTGGCCCCTAATGGGTGGCGATTACCCTAGGATTTTTCGCCTTGTGGAGGAAATTGTTCGCTGATGATAACCCCTCCCCACAGAGGGAGTTCATGTACTGCTACAAGATCGTGAAGACCTCGGAGGGTATGTTTTTCTTCCAAGCCCAAGACAAGCGAGGTCTGTTTAGCAGCCTACCGTCGAATAACAAGGGATGACACGAGAGATATTTTTTCATTTCTTGTGAGGGGTGGGAGTATCCTCCCGATGAGGAAAATCTTGTCCTAGTATTATGGACGTGAGGGTTCTGTTAGGGACCCCGGTCTAGGCTACCATAGCAACGCCAATTCTCGCCAAGTGATTCGAACATGATCACCCCAATCGATCCTCCCAAAACGTTATATGTAACACACGAGTTGTTTATATAGGATCTAACACTCAAAATGGAGAACACTCGAGATGTTTATTGATAAGAACGAAGAACGTGGTCAAGGGTTAATTAGCCCAAGAACCAGAAGATACAAGAACAATCCCGACCAAGGGTTAATTAGCCCAAGAACGGGTACCCAAACTAGGTTATTAGCCTAGAATGAATCCCAAGTGAGAAGGTTATCAGCCTTAACACCGACTTAGCATATACGTGTCTATACTTAGCCAAATCTCACCCCAAAAGCTCCCTGGCTCTCCAAGATTCTACTCTTCTCAATATCTGAATGCTCTAAAGCACCTAAGGGTGTTTATATAGACATCCTTAGGTGCTTACAATCCCTAATTGACTCAATCACAATCAAATATAAATCAAATCCCTTGAATCAAGTAGATTTGATATTACATGCCTAATTCAACATAAACATAAAGGAAAAGAATCTTCTAGAGTTTAGGAAAGGATCCCTAAATCTAGAAGATATGTTTTATTAAATCATAACACAAAAGGAAACTAATCTCTAATATACCTCCATGAATGTCGGGATCTCGCCGTCCTCTTCCATTCCCCATCTAGCACCGGTAGGGGTGGTGGTGCTCCGCCACTGGTGGTGGCAGCTGCTGGTGGCCATCCTTTGCCATGACACTCCATTGTCTGCTTGCCTCTTGCTGCATGGCTTGGCTGGTGGCCAAGTGCTTGCTGTGGCATCGTGTCTGGGCTAGGCCATGAGCTGTCATGGCATGTCTATGGCCAGCATGTGCATAAGCATTGCTGGGGCGCTTAGGCGCCTTGCTTGCGCGCGCGCGTTGATGCCATGGCGTGGCTGCGGTGTTGTCACTGTGTGCGCTGTGGGCGTGTCATGAGTGTCATGTGTGTCTTTGGCGCCTCATCTCGGCACCTATCCTCCCACGCATGGCTTTTGCCGCCCAAGTCATCACTGAGTATCCTTTCATTCCCCCTTCCATAAAGAGTACCCTTGACCCTAAGGGTAACCTTTGTAACTCTAGAGGTCACGCCATCATAGTCCTCCCACACTAACTCCTCTCTAGGTAGCCTGCCCATGCTCCAAGTAACAACTCTACCCCCGTGATATCTGAAGATGTGGTGGTGGGTTTGCTACCTGAGTGGGTCGTGGATTTGTATGACAACCGCCTCTGCATGGCCTGTCAAGCAGCTCGAGAGATGGATTATTACATTAATGCCTTGACCAATCACTATGGATTACAGTTTTGAATGTATTCTTTGTTATTTTTTCTTGAACGTGCATAAATCATTCGAATAAAGTTGTCTTTTCTTTGAACAAAGTGATCTTTAGCATTTAGGAACGAAACCCTATGCCCACGAGCAAGGAGTCTGATGGTGCTTTGGTATTTCACATGTTAGATCACTTGCTCGGACGTTATCCGGAGCAAGGGCACCCGAGGGTGCCTTAGCAAGGAGAGTTAGACCTCGTGCTCGGACGTTATGATAGGGACCTCGGCCTAGACCCCTCACCAATGCTTATCCCCCTCACAAGTAAAGACTTATGAGTACTTGAGTTTAGCCTTCGCCTATGGTTGATACCCCTTGGCCAACCCAGTGAAGTACTCAAAAAGGAAATGCATCCCATGTATCGGATCAAAAAGAAAAGAAAAGATATTTTTGGTATTTTGAATTTATCGAAAGGATAAATTAAATAAATGTGGATGTTGAGAAAATGGATGAAAAGAATGATACGCAAGCATAAGCTCGAATGGGCTGACACCACTAGAAGAACAAAGAACCCGATTGTGGAACAAAGTCAGCTTCACCCAACGATGAATCTATAACAAAGTTGATGAGATGTCAGGCCTAACCCCAAGCACTAAACCTTCTCTGCTAGCCCAAGCTTCTAGGCCTAACCCCAGTCGCCGATTGCCCCTACCTTGACCGGCCTAACTCATCGCAAGTTAGGTCTAACAAGTGCGAATAATGTCGGGCCTAACCCCAAGCACTATAGCACCATGCTAGCCCAAGTGTTAGGCTTAACCCTGAACACCGAAAGATAATGGCATAAAGGACAAAAGCTCCCTTGGAGACTCTTCTATTCGATAATAATCTGGATGCTGACAAATGGTGCCATGGAGGGGTATATATAGTACCTCTATGGGCTTAGGCGGCAAGACCTTTCCTTGTAGAGGAAATGCTTGTTTCCCACTCAAAAAATCCTCTAAGATCCTATTGAGGTTAAAAAAGAAAGATCTTGTAGAGATCATGCCTTTTGCCTCAAGCTAGCCCCCAAAACAAGGACAAATCAATCAAAGATTGATTGTCCACAAAATTAGGGATGTGGCCGGCCATAAGCTTCCATATAGGGAGCAAAGGTAATTAGCCACATGCTTAAAAGCCTCCTAACTTCAATCAAGGGATAATCTTTCTAAAATAGGATCAAGATTATTACCTTTATTGAATCACACTAACATGAAAATATTTTGGACTAAAAAAGCAATGACATAACACCCCTAAAATAAGGGGGATTCGACCATATAGGGATCTCACATGATGTTTACCCTATATGGCCCCTCCTAGCCGCTTATGGTGGTTGTCGCCGCTCCATCATCATGTAGGGTGGTGACTCCAAAATGATCCTGATGGTCTCCTAAGTCTTTTGAGACCAACCTCCTATATACACTCCTCTATGTGACGCCGTGTCTGGTGGTCGTGTGGTGATACTACCAATCAACTCCACTTGGCCTGGGATCCATCCTGAGTCAACTCTTCATGCACCTTTGGTTGCGCGACCACGACTGATGATCTTGTTGTGACACATTCCCTATGCTTCTCCAACCCTCCTGACTTGTCTGAGATTCACTCTCCATAAGCCTTTTCTAGGCCATGCCGATGCCTGTCTCCTTGGTTGGCTCTAAATGATGGCAAAGGTCGTGCCATGTTGCCCATGGGCGTGCCATGTACAAGCCCTTCCGTGAGCAAAGCCTTATCAGACATGCCTTCAAACCTTGCTATCTTATTCTTGGGGGCTCAGATGGGGTTCCCGTCACGTTATTCGGAGCAAGGGTACTCGAGGGTGCCTTAGCACAAAGAGAGTTAGACCTCGAGGAGTCCTTACTAGGTCTGATTCAGGCCTAACAATTCGTGGCCCATCAAATATCATTGATAAAATTTCCTTCAAATTCCTACTAGTGGTCTGTTGTATAATAATTTTTTTAAGATTGTATTCTTCGAGTTAATTATATAAATTAATTTTGATTTTTTAGTTATTCCCGTCCAAAGTACGGAATGGTGAGAACTATTACTTTTTTTTTCCTTTCTAGGTAAGTAGGGAAGGGAGAAATAACAAAACATCAAGAGAGCACAAACAAGCAAGTTTATAGAGGCTCAATTTCCAACAGTCAAAAGGACATCTTTTGACGGGGAAGGCAAGCTTATAAGGGTGGAAATTATTACTTGAAATGCAATGAAGCTGAAAGCATGTTTATTAGGCTGCGTTTGCGTCCTAAAATTTTACACACTCTAAAATTTTAACACAATAAAAAATTACAATATAATCTCTCTCTCCCCATCAAATCACTACTATTCACTACAAAAAATATAAAAAATTACCTCTCTCTTCACTTTTTCACTAAACCCAATACCTAAAATTTTAACAACACTAAAATTTTACAACACAAACACACCATAAGTCTGTACACATGTTCACCTACTCCACGGAGCTCGTCTAAGTGGACTTCCTCCTGAAGTTCGAATGGTCGAGTGAATTCGGATGACTTTTTGAGATTATAAATACATTTTTCGCATGTCAATTATGAGGTTATGATACTTTGCACTTTAAATTTTCGATGTTATTACCTTTCGCCGGTCAACTAACAACTATGTATACTTTATATCTTCCGCTAGCCGTTAATTTAGACAAAAATTGATATTTTACTTGGTGAAATAATGATTTTATTTTCAAATATTTGGGTCATTCTATTTTGTGTGGAGGTAATGACGTAATTACACTTACCAAAAATATCATTTTCCGTTAATTTTGGTGAATGATGCAAAGTCTACACAGTTAGTAGTAAAGGAACAAAATATAACTAAAATCATAGTTCGAAGTGCAGTATCAAAACATCAATAGTTAGATGGAAGAAAATGCATTTAATTAGAACTATTCAATGTTAAATGTATATGTGCATAATTTATATTGAACATATGTCTCATAACACATTTTTTATATGTGCGCGCTCGCAGACACATACAACTAATTGTAACCTCAAGGGGTCGCAAAATTAGGGCTTGATTCTTTTGAGGTTAATTTTTTTTTCTAAGTTTTTGAGGTTAAATAATAGAAAGAGACAATAGACTTTTTTATCCTCACAATTTCGACTCACGGTGCGGAACGCCCGTTGAGTATGAAGCTATTTCAAGATAAACAGGTTTCGATAAACTTAGACAGACTAACAGTGCATTCCTTATAGGGTTAACTATCCTCTTGGTGCCTGGACTTTGACCATTTTCTACGAAATCGTCCTTGAGTTTTGTAAATTATATAGGGTCCTTATACTTCCATCATTTGTCAAAATGGTTCACGTCCGCTAAAAAACTGTTTAAAAAACAAAATTCAATCATTTTAAAAATTATAAAATAAAATAACAAAAAAAATCGACCCAATAATTGGAGGGGGTGGGGTGGCCCCACGCGTAGGGTGGATGCAATGAAGTGGGCGAGCCCACCTTTCTCGAAGGTGGCTCGCGGCCACCCCTTGCGGCGCGAGCCGCCCCGATGACGGGCTCCCCCTTGCAGTGGTACCACCCCCTTCGAACGAGAGCGTTAGAGTTGGGCTCCCCTGCGAGCAGTGGCTCGCTGCCACCCCTGCGGCTCCTGGAAAAGGGTGGCCGAGAGCCACCTCGCAAAGGGAAACCTTGATCAGGGCTCCCTGGCAAGCGAGGTGGCTTGTGGTTTGTTTTTGCAATTTTTTGTTTTTTGTTTAGTATTTTTAAAACTTTATATACTTTTTAAAAATAGTTAATTAATGTTTTTAAATAAAATTTAATATATAAGTATCAATTTTTTAATTGTGGCGTGACTCTTTGTAAATTTATGGAAGGAAGTTTCTCTGTAAATTTATGGAAGTAAATTTAACTGAAAGACATTTTAAAAAATAACAATTGATGAAAACTATGGTCAGTTAAAACCAGGAGGGTTTCTTAAAAAAAGGGGTCAAAACTCAGGAACAAAAGGAACCGCAGGCATATGTTTATAAAAATTCTGTCGACGCACTTTTTAGGACAGCTGCAAGGCATCCAAGACATGAAGCAGAACTCTTCTGCAGTAGTTGAAGACTAATGACAAGAAATGTGACTATGGGTACTCAAGTGTTTTACTTTAGCTTATAAGGTGCTTACCTTGACAGAACCGACTTTTGGAAGACAAAAAAAGTTGCGCAATCCAAGCCACCTACTTACTACTGGCTCAGTGGAGCTGGATGCGATGTATATGCTTCTTTCACATACTGAAAATCTTTACTCCATAAGAAATTTGACTTTTTGTATCCTCTTCAAAAAGCAGCATATGGTGAGGTGAGCCATTCCTTCGTTATTTCAACACAACACAGCGGCGGGCCAAGGCAGCAGAGGGAGGAACAAATTACACACGAGGACTAATATCACTCGGAATCAAGGCTTACAATGGGTTCAACATGACACCAGTTTACTTCTTTCATTAGTTGGGAAGCGGTGTTCTTACATAACACCTGGCGTATAGTAAGCTACATAATTTGCTCTCCACAATACAACTCCAGAACACACTCCCTTTTTACCTTTCTTGGCCTAAATCTCAGTTGGGTTTGAAGAACTTCAACTTAAGTCCACTGTTCACCATGCTCCAGACACCTCCAATGGAGAATGCCAAGCTAAAAGCAATCCCTAACCAACCAAGGATCCAATTGAAGTACCAATTGAAGCTGTATTTTGTAGGCTTTTTAATGAGGACCCACATGAAGCAAGGGTATGCAAATGTGACTGGAAGAGTGAGCCCTCCTAACAGACCAGCAAGACTGGAGAGAAAAGGGAGTGCCACCCCTATGAAGAAGTTGACGAATCCATAGAAAACGCGGAATCCACACCGCACCCAGATTGAGCAGGGGCGGTTGGTTCGGCTTGTGTAGCTTGCTTCGAAACTGTCAAAAACGGGCATGGAGTATATCTGGAAGCTGCTCAAACAGTTGAACACAACTAGCAGAAAAGTGATTGCGAGAAGTCCTCTTGGAATGTCGTGACTATGAAATGCATACAAGGCATTAAGAATCCCTCCTGAAGGCATCTGGAACAAGAAACAGAGTGCGGGTCTAAATATGATGTCTATATATAATTGACTCCGAACAATGTTATAAGAGACTGAAGAATTTATGAGATGCAATGACATATCAAAAAATTATTCTAGACAATTTATAAGACACTGAAGGATTTGCTTGTGTATTTTGTAATATCAGTATCACTGGGAGTACGGGAAGGAAAGACCACCCAGGTAAAGTAATCAATCAAGAAATTGTAAGCACATGTCATCACATAACAGTAGTCTACACTACAATATGTGAGCACAAACATAACATCTGTATTAACTAGAAGTTGTCATGTATTTGGAAAAAGATGAACCAAACAGAAAAATCCATATAGAAAGGAACAAAAAAGTAAAGACCGAAGATCCACATCAGAGGTCAAGAAAGTGGAGAAACATGAGCAGAGACCCCTGAACAATGAGGTTTTTATCCTGATTGGGGGGGGGGGGGGGAATATATCTTGAAATCATCAAGAAACCTTATTATGGACACTCCGTAAACTACAAAGTATATTACAGAAACAACAATCGAGTGTATACTGCAGCCACTGATACAAACCTCCATAGCCCAGATCTACTACCAAAACTGACAAGGAACATTTTACAAAAACCAAAGGGCATGAATGCAGTGGTTACAAGGACCAAATTCTTCCGACAACCCTGTGAAATCTCAAGTAAATGCAAATAAACTCATCTTCCAAATAACTGATTTGCTTCCTTAAATAAAAACAAGAATATTCGAAGTTGTTTTTCTTCAATTTACAAATATGTTTAAAGGTATTTCCTTTAGCAGTCACCCTCTAAATCATTTCCTAAAGGTCTTCACCAGAGATAAACTACCACTAGTCCCAAAAAACTAGAGAATGTAATCATTTAATCAACTAAAACTCACTCTGACTTGTACCTCGTAAAGTTGAACACACGTGAAATGTTTATTCTTAATTTGGAGGTACAGAGTAGAGACAAAGGTCAAACTCAGACCATCAGAATAAGATATGATAAATTGTCACTTATCCCTAAAGCCTAAATTAAGGTAAAATGAAAAATTGCATTCTTTATTGAACTATTATTCTAATTGGTTCCAACAAAATGCTGATATATTGGAGCTTAACACATCAATTTGCAGACCTGCATGCCTCCTAGGGGAGGTGACTTTTACATTTGCCTTTGTCGTATGCACAGTTTTGAAGTAATAGAGTCTGATATTTGTAAATAATCATCGAGGGGTGAGAATCAAGTGTATTTCAATTAGAACCCTTACAAGGTTTCCGTAAGCCCAAAAGCCTCCAATTGCAACAGGGAACAAGCACATTGCAATAAAGAAATAGGCAACTTTGGCTCCTCTCCACATAGGAACACGAGCTGGGTGCTTGAATGTTGATGGCATAGTTGCCTGAAAGAAGCAAATTGAACACCATTAGAGGACCAAGTTCCACAAATTCAACAACAATGATGCTTGTGGGAGTTGCTTGTATGAGTAAGTGTAAAGTAAATCTCTTCAATACCTGGATCTCTAAAACTAAATTGTGCCCTCTGAAAGCAAAAGCTATAATTCCAAGGGCATTCAAGACCGAAAAGAGGGAAGCAGTGGAGGATGGCAATGAAAGTGGTTCATAAGATATTGTTGGGGGCCTTTGTTGGCTTATGGAGAGGACCCACACCATGGTAGAGTAAGTGATGGCTGTCACAGCCCCTATCAGTGAAAGTCCTGCAATTGAATTGAGGTTTGGGAGCTGAGATAGAACAATGCATAGAGAAGTAAAGACCAGATACCACTCTACTGTTGTAAGGGGATTCGATGAACAGAGGGGTCCACAAACTATCTGGAAAAATAGTTTCATGGTCTCCCCTCCTATGAGAATTAAAGCTGTTGCAGTTCCCGCTGATAAATAAACAGTTGGGAACAGAGCAAGCCAGACACCCAAACGTTCCCCTGCAAAAGGGAGAATATCATCAGCAGATCGTATGCTTGGATAGAACTAGTAAACCATCTTAAGCCCTGTTTTCATATTCAAGAGAGAGATTTAGCTGCATTAAGCGTATAGTAGATTGTGCTTGCAAATAATTTCTTAATGGAAATCATGACTGACTAAAAGCATTATCAACTTCTTTCTTGTGTACTTTGTCATGCACTCAAAGGGGTACAGCGTAGAAGCAATTAACAGTACTTCAGAACTAGATGGCCAGGATGTCAACTAACAGTGCGACTACATGAATTGTTATGAATGCTGAATTGGGGAAAGCGAATTCTTTGGCAGGTCAGAAATACATGCAGTTAGGCGGTATTCGCAGCAGAGATACATGTGTGTATAATTATCAATTCGTAACTTATTTAGGATAACCATCTTCAGAAAAGGTGGACTTAAGCTTTCAATACTTTTAACTGACATAAGGTCATAGTGGAATGCATTCTCACCAAATGCAGCTTCCGCAAGCTCCACATATCTGTTATACCGCTTTCCTGGAACTGCCTCATGTAGCTGGACCAGAATCCACAATGTGTAGAGTTGCCAACAGTAGGCTATGGTTAAAGAAAGTATTCCCCAACTCCTAAAGGAAAAAAAAAGTAAATAAGGAAAACCAAAAATTCGAGACATACTTCTTCCTTTAAGCACCGAGACAAGGTTTTTTCTTAATGTTCATAAATTTCCAAAAGAGCACATCAGATATATAATATAGCAGCTAGCATTTTTTCCCAACTCAGTTATTTTGTTTTCATTTACTGATCTTGCCCTTTCCCATTCTAAAAGACTTGTAAATAAGTAGAAGTCTTAACCACGATTTGCCTCACCAATGATGCACAGAGGATCCATAACAATAGACAATGAAGAAATCCAGTTATTTCTTTCACAATAAGAATGTGCAAACTCCAACAAGAAGAAAGGGCATAACTTTCAGCAGTCATTTTCAAAAGTACAATGTGAGTGACACTTAAACTCTAACCTACAAAGGTATATAACGTGCAACATAGATTTTCACCATTGCCCAGGAAATTGAATGCATCATAGATAGCGGATAGTACTGAATTTCCGTCCCGACTCACTTACTATTTCGGTGATTTGACATGGATATTATGAAAAAGAAAACGCAAAACAAGCAATAGTCAAAGTATAAAGGGCCCTCTGTCATAATCCCAAAAAGCGTGACAGAATTATGAGTGGCCCTGGTCCGAGAGGTGGCATTATCTCTCTAGAATAATTATCTTTAAATCAAAAGGTAAAGGAGCTGAATGACTTGCCTCAACGATGTTTCATTCAAACCAAATCCAACAAGGCCAAGAAGAAAAAAACAGAATCCAACAAGAACTTCAACAAATATTTTTATTTTAAAAAAAATATGTACTCTAACACGGTACAAAATTGAACTCGCAAACGGGTAAGAATCAGAAGAGACCCGTTTTGAAAATTAAGTACCTGAGGTAAAAGATAGGAAACGAGCATTAGAATGATAACGTGAAGTTAGGAAAGATAACTAGAATCGGCACAGAGAATTCATAAATATGTATATATCTGTAAGACGGGCTCGGGCAGGCACTTGAGACTTTAGATGAAAGATACTGGCCATACCAGCAACCTAACAGTTAAACTCATAATCTGACTTAAGCAGGATAAAACGTGCAAATAACAAACACTAGAAATCTAAAAGACAATAGATAGAAATGGCGTCTATATTATACCAGCCGAGAAAAGCGAAGGCAACAGGCAAAACCAGGGCTTGGAAGCCAACCCCAGCATTGAGGTTGTGGAACGCCGCGTAGTGAGCATTCCCATTCCGGGACTCGGTGATAGGAAGCCAAGCGTCCTGAGGGTTGAGCTTGGTGAGGTGGCCCACCTCCTCCAAGTAACCCTTCATGTTGATCAGCACCCTCTTCATCGGCGTCCCTATCGGGCTCAGAAACCGAGGCGATATAAACGAAGTCGGAGTCCAAGCCGTCGACGACTTCCCCTCCTTGTTCGAAGCCATCCTCGGTGACCTCTGCCCCGTCGGCGTCTGTATCTCCGGCGTCGACGCCCTTGGCGTCGCCGGTATCGATATCAGCTCAGACTCTGGCCTCTCATCCATTCTCTTCTGTTTTCAAAACGAAACCCAAAAACACTCTCAACGCCTCTCTGCTGGTGACCAATGTAGGTCTATATATATCTGGCTCTATGTCTATAGTCTGCTAGCCCTAGGCCAGTCTCATGAAACGTACAAGTGTACCAGTATGTGTCTAAAAGAGATTGAGCACGAGAAGTGTGATAATGGAGACTTCCCCTATTTTTCTTCCCTCTGTCTTCTAACTTCTAACTTCACTTTATTTTTCCATGTGCTTTCAGTCTGTCGGACGAAGTGTCAGTTACGAAACAAAAGAATACCATGAAAGTTTGCACGTTTATGATCATGACCGTTGGTCATGTATAGCTGTGGGACCCCAAATTTAGACGGTGGTGATGTATTCTTGCGGAGAGGGAACAGTCGTGGTTACAGTGTGAAATGGACAAACGGGGGCCTGGGGCGTGAGTTCGTTGAATGATCAGAGGGTCCACCTCCGGTCTAGACTCTTCCCGTTTTGTCCGAGGGAAGTCACGCGCGTAATGATGAGCGCGTCTGGAAGAAAACGACATCGTTATAGGTTGGCGTGCAAATCGATTTTTCTTCGGGTTTTACACTCACCGCTCCTAGAGACGTGGGTTTTAAACGTAAATATGAACGATCTTTGGCTGTAATTGTTTACCTCTTTCTTTTTCACGGTGTACTTTTACAAAAAAGACAAACACATCATTTAGATTCTCTATCCACCATCATCAATTGAAAAATAATTTTTTAAAAAAATAATCACTAAAGTGATGTTTATGAAATCTGTAGTATTCTGATAAAATTGTAAATATATAAATATAAAAATAAGATGTAAATCTTAAAAATTTATAGAAAACCATCCTGCCCTAAATTATAGAAAGTTCTCACCCTCGAATTTGTATAAGTATATAATATATTTTAATTTCACCCTCCCTCAAAGTTGATACAGAAGTACACACGCGAATGCATCTCTAATTTACATTTGCTACATTATTATCTTTACTTTCTTCTTTTTACTTTTTCAATGTAAAAAAAAAATGATAAAATGTGTCGGCTCTTTTTTTTTAAGTAAAAAATGAAATATATTTTTTTATAGTGAAATTCGCGGTTTAATTCTTGGGTTTTGCCCCCTTTAGCGGTTTCATCCTTAGAAAATAAACTCTAACAAAATACTCCCTAAACTATTATCTTGAGACAAAATAATCCTACCATCAGGGTTTCGTGTGAATTTTTAACGGCGCAGCCACGTCAGCTGCCAATGTGGCTAATATGCAAAACGACACCGTGCCACGTTAGCAACCCAAAATGACGTCGTTTTTCGTAGGTTTTAAATGCATATTGTTTTTGCTATCAAGGATACACACCGTTTTGAATCCAGCCAAATTTCTTCAATTACAGTACGAGCCTTCCTTCCTTCGAAAGTTTTATCCTTTCTCTTGAGAACCCTAATCCCCCATTAGAGAACAGTCGAAGTTGGTGAAAATCGGAGGACAATTACTCGTTGATAGGACCAAAGAGTCTGGGGAGAAAAAGGGAATCTCTCCATGTTCCTGGTTCTCCTGGAGCTGGTTGCTCTGACACCGCAAGGATCCTTTGAATGAGATTCGCAAGCCAACGGGTCGCACTCATGACGCATGGGGCATCATCTCAACTGCTGTGGAGGCCTACACGTTCTGAGTCTCTCCTTAACAGCGATAACACCATTTCCAAAACTCGAGTTCCACAAACGATGTTTTCCTCTTGCAGCAAATCCTTTCATTCTTCTTCTTCTTCTAATAACAACAATGACAATACTAATAAGGATAAGAATAGCTTCCCTAGAGTCCCACCTCCTCAAAACTTGCTCAAGAGAGGCTTCACTCCCACTCTCAAATCCATCAACCAATTTCTTCTCTTTCTCTCGAACACCCACAGATTCAACTTAATCATCCACTTCTTCTCTCAAATGAGTTCAAACCAAATAAAAGGTGACTCTCAGACCTAGTCAATCCTTGCAGGGGCTCTCGTCAAATCCCAGAAATTCGAAGAAGCAGAGCATTTCATGAAGACACAGATGGCCAAAGCCTTTAATTTCCCTAGAACTCGCTTGTGGGACTCTTTGATTCAAGACCTCTGTGTCAAACATAACAATCCAGAGAAAGCTCTATCGGTATTATGGATTTGCTTGAGAAATAACGGTATTGCTCCTTCTTCCCCCAAATCCTAATGGACATTAGTGGTGTCAAAATAGTGAATGCATACTCTTACCGAACTTGGATTCTCAGATCTAGGATTTAGATTTTCTCAGATCTAGGGTTTAGATTTGCATTGCACTTAGGGGAAATCGCAGCTACTATGGTGAGTACAAATACTGACGAGAATGGCCAACACTTGGGAACACTTGAGACAAAAAAATCGATTTCCCTCTAATGATTTAATTGCACGATGTCGTTTGATTTTAAAGTAAAGGGGAAGAATAGAAACGGTAGACACCTAGACCAGCACGCACGACATCGTTTCAAAATATAATGGATAGCATGTGCAGCTGATGTGATTGTGCCGTTAAAATTCGCACGGAACCCTGACGATAGGATTATTTTGTCTCAAGATGATAGTTTAGGGAGTATTTTGTTAGGGTTTATTTCCTAAGGAAGAAACCGCTAAAGG
This sequence comes from Myrica gale, assembly GCA_963930655.1. NCBI lineage: Eukaryota > Viridiplantae > Streptophyta > Magnoliopsida > Fagales > Myricaceae > Myrica > Myrica gale. The sequence goes on from OZ005599.1 coordinate 5,910,075, forward strand.
GGGCAAAACTCAAGGATTAAACAACGAATTTCCCTTTTTTATAATATGCGTATTTATATGTTAAAAGAAACCCATAGTTTAAAGTCTATTATTACTAAGTAAAAAACGAAAGGTTTTCACTTTACCTTTTTACATTAGATTTGGACTAACTTTGCTTAGTTGAAAAACTCATTAGAATTGGGAGTACGATGACAAATTTCGGATATTTGAATCCATCTCATGTCCTAATAAATTTTGAAAACTCAAATCGTTCTTGCAACTTGGGTATTAGTTAAGTCAGGAACTTCAGACAAAAATGATTCAAAATTATGGTCATCCACTAAGATACGATTTGTCTAAGAGTGAAGATTCGGGCTTTCAACCATTGAGCTATTACTTTTGTCGCAAAATAAAAAGCTTTAATTACTGCTACGGTCAGTAGTGGAAGCAAGAATGCAATCGAATGGGACAAACTCTTAAAGAAAAATGATATAAAAAAAATTTACTAAAAAAATTTCTTAAGAGCTAAAATATTAAAAATTAAGGACTAAAAATACTAAACATATTGAATTTCATCAACATAATTTCATAACCTAATCACATATTCACAACCTAGTCCTAATCATAATTTCAATATCATAATCATAATCAATTATTCATCAAAAATTAAATCACAATTAACAACTTCACAATAGTCATAATCACAATAAAATCACAGTAAATCACAAATTCACAATAGCATAATCACAATAACTCATGCTCCTAATTAATTATTCATCAAAAATTAAATCACAATTAACAACTTCACAGTTTTTGTTTAGTCAAAAATTAAAATCGATTTCATCACAATTAACAGATTGTAGAGAATCTATTTATTAAAAAATAAACAGAGAGAGAGACTCGAGAGAGTACCTGGAGGCTGGAGAGTGAGAAATAGTACCTGGAGGAGAGAGAAAGTCGACGTTCAATGGAGGAGGAGAGACAGAGAGAGGCAGAGTGAGAGTGCTAGCCGGAGGCAGGGGCTAGAGACCAGCATCGGCCGTCGGGAGGTGGGGAGCAGAGTGAGAAAGGGTTGGGCGTTGGGGAGAGAAGGAGAAAAATTAGGAGAGGGACAACCAAATTAAACTGGTGAAACGCGCCTTTCACAATGTTTTTTTTTTTAAATAGATGGTGAACCCTATGCTAATTTTTTTAAAAAAAATAACACCGGTTGGCCTCTATACTGGGCACCTAGGTATGGGTCATTAGGGGCCTCAACGCCTGGGGGCAGGCCTGGGCTTAACCCATATAAAAAAAATCTTGAACAGATTTTTCAGGCAAAGGGGACGGTTGTCCCCCACCCCCTAGCTCATTCCGCCTGCAGCTATGGTTCTTGTGGTATTGATTTTTCACAAATTATTCCTTATGGTACAATTTTAAAGAAGTTGATCTTTGTGGTCCGTTTTTCAGTCATATAGGTCTTTTCTTCCATAAAAAAAATTAGTCAACTAACGGAAAACTGACATGAGGTCAGGGTAAAGATGTACATTGGTGAGGTCAAATAGCCTATCTTGAACTCTGTCTCAGTTAGAAGGCTAATGTTTGGTGGATGGGAAGATCTACATATTAAAAAAAAAAAGACTCAAATAACTCATTTATTAAAAATCAATACCACATTAACCGTAACGATAAATAAGTAATATAAAAAGATTTAATTGTACAATAAGTTCTTATGCTTTTGACTTGTCCCAAATTAGTCTTAAAATAGCTAGTTTCAATTTCGACAAAATAGTTGTAAAGGTGATCAATGCGTAACAAAGTAGTCTCTCCAGCTATTCTTCCTCGTCTCATTAACAGAAAATGCAATTTGAACTTTTAAAGTCACGTAAATACCAATCATAGCGTGTCATGTGTATAAAATAATAAAGAAATTAACAAAATATAATAAAAAAATAGAGATAAATATGCCTTGCATCATCCATTAATTTTTTTCTGACAATTTAAATGAAATGTGATTTTTTAGCACATAAAATGACAATTTTAATCATTTTTCTAACAATGACATTTTTATGGGCATAAAATTGTAATTTCATAGATCAAAAATCAATTTTCGTCAAAATTGACAAACAATTTTAACAAAATAGGTGTAAAATATCTGAAATCAATATAATTAGTGGGTGCAACATAAAAAAATAATAATAGTTTGTGATTCAAAATTTCATCATCTCCATGATTAAAGAGTTTAAAGTATATTTATCCCTACAATATAAGAAGACTACAAAATAAAAATAAAAAAGTTATATATTTTTAAAAAAATAATAATAGTTTTGTTCGCAATCGCAAGATAGGCTGTATTTGCATGGTAAAATTTTTCTCTTCCTAAAATTTTAACACAATAAAATATTATAATATAATTTATCTCTCCCCATCAAATCATTACTTTTCATTATAAAAAATATAAAAAATTAATTTTCTTTTCACTTTTTCACTAAATTAAATATTTAAAATTTTAACGAGCAAACAAAATCACCCAGTCTTATCCGTCGTCCTTTCGTTGATTGTGTACTTTAGGTCTTAAAGACGCGTGGGCAAGACGTTCGGAAGTTGGTCCCACCGCCATCGATTCCCGCGCGGCGGTTGCTTTGAAAAAGTGCAAACTTCAAAGGAGAAAACGTCAGATGTCCCCGACACAGCCACGTGCGATCGTCTCGCGTGGGCTGCCACCTGCGACCCCGCTTCGATTCTTCAGCAAAGCAAAAAACCCTAATTTACACAGGCGTCAGAACGTTATCATAGCAGAAGCATTTTTATTTTAAGAGGATAAAGCCTCCGCTTATAAATTATCATAAATAACTCATTAATTAATTATTAGCACCTTTAAATGGAAGTAAATAAAAGAATATTGTTCAACTTTTAATCATGTTTTCCGCCGAACGCAAGAATGGCCTTTGCAATATTATTTTCTAGATCCTTTAATATATTTGCACTTCCTAAAGGGTTGGTATCACTTGAATTGATGCTTGATTGTTATTAATATAGTTATAATAAATAATAAAAAAGATATTTTGCCACAATATCCATAGTCTAGTTGTAAAGGGGTAAAATATATTTTGCCACAATATCCATAGTCTAGTTGTAAAGGGGTGCAAGGTAAGGGTATTGATAATTTATGGTGTAATATGTTAAGTTTAATAATTTAGAGATAAATCACAAACTATTTGGTAATTAAATAAATTTAAATTTATAGGGATTCGTTGTGTAACAAATGGGCATGGATTTGGGAGGAAGCTAAGGTCTGAAGGGAAGACATGAGAAGGAGAGATGAAGATGTTAAAGTGTGTTCGCGAAGGCTAAGGAAGGTTGAAGTTCTGGAGATTTCGTCTCGGTCAAAACAGGGTGCTCGCTCGAATAAGGAGGCTAATGGTTTAATTGGGCTGGTCATCCAATTTGGCTAGTTGGGCTTGTTAAGTTGTTAATAGGGCTGGGTTAGTTTGGGGTTGAGTTAGAACCCAAGCCCATTAGTCATATTACCACATTTTACTTTGTTTTTGCGTTAAGGTAGGCAGTTACGTATTCCTGGAAGTTGTTAGAGGGGATATAGACGAAGGAGGGGGCAACAGAGGGGTACATGAAGATTGACAATTTGCTTTCTATTTTCCTGGAGGTTGCTAGCCTCGAATTAGCCTGTATTTCTCTTTTCCTTCGGAATTTCCAGCTTGTAGTTCGTATTTTTACAGAGTTCATCAGTAATCAAAAATACAAAAACAACATAAATATTCAAAACTCAACCCAACTGTTCCACGTTGCAATCCTAAATCAAGGAAACGGAGTAAAATCGAGAAAGTTGCACCGAGCACGTACAAAGCAAAAATCTAGTGTTTTGTGCAATTGGTCGGAAAACTTCCAATGGGTCAAGCAGCTTATAACCCTCATTTTAATGTCCTTGGTTATGGCTTGAGCGTCCATTGATACTCCAAATAGTCCATTCCTTGAAAATCCAGCATAATATAAGCCCTTCTCTTCCTTCCAATGTTTCGGAAATCTATTCTCTGATGTTCCATATTTGTAGTCCTAAACAAGGGATTATAGCAGATTAATTTTTAAGGTTAGCTTAATTTGTATTTTTTTGTAAATAAAAGAAAAAGTGGAAAGAGAGAGAGAAAATAAAACCTTTAGCCATTTATTTGCTGCTCTATAACCAGTTGAAAAGACGATGACATCAAACTGTTTCTCGGTGCCATTTTTGAAGAGAACATTGTTCTTGTCAATCTTTGAAATCTCCGAGACAACCTGACAATATATAATTACACCACCTATCATGCCACTTTGTTGACCAAATTAAAATCTTAACAACGTAAGAAATCATGATCAACTAAGGAAACGTAAATCTTTACCTCTATCTCTCCATTTTGGATCTTTTTTATGGTTCCGACATCAATAACAGGAGATTTTCCTGTCGCAATTTTATTAGCAAATGGTCCTCGAACTGGTCTATGGATCCCAAACTTGGATAGATCACCATATTTGAGCTTTGCAAGCGTTGTGATTATGACATCCACCATGTAAACCGGGAGATAATATTTCAATAACGACATTCCTCGATAAACCAGTTCCTTGGTCAACACATGAAACTGCAAGGAACCATTAATTAGTAGTAAGAAGGGTGTTGACTGTGTTGTTATATATATAGAAGACTAATTAAAATAAGATAGCTTTGTTTTTGTTGCGTTTTGATATTCTTGTTCTAGTTAGAATTGATTAAAGATGATTTGCTTAATTTGTAGAAAGTGCTCTTTTAGGATGGAGGAGAAAGAAGGGAGAGGCTGCATGCAAGTACGTATATAAAAGAAGAAAGAGAAGGAACAGAATGTTACCGGACTTCTAATGACGATCGAAGTGCAAATTCCATGGTCTGAAAGGTCATACGCAATCTCCATCCCAGAATTACCACATCCAACTACCAAAGCCTTCATAGATTTATATCGCGAACCTGATTTGTACTGGTTGGAGTGGATAATTTCTCCTGAGAAACTATCAATCCCAGGCAAAGAAGGAATATAACCCTCACTATTTTCACCCGTAGCCACCACTAAGAACTCGGCACTGTAAACTTCCGTATTTCCGTCCAAGATATTCTTAGCTTCAATCCGCCATCTTTTGCCAATGTCATCAAAGACTGCCAATTCAACAGAGCGCTGGTAGTGAGGATTTATGTTGAATTGAGAGACGTGCTCATCAACATATCGAAGAAAGTAATGTTTTGGCATGAAGGTGGGAGCGTCAGGAGGAACAGATTTAAGCGGCAGAGCGCAAAATTCTTTTGCTAAATGGAGACCTAGTCGATCGTATGCTCTTTTCTTCCAAAGAGAAGCGCAACAATCTTCTCTTTCCAAGATCAATAGGGAATGGAATGCTGAGTTAGGCAAGCCGCAGTTGCAAGACCAGAAGGTCCTGCAAGTTCCTTTTTTCTTGTAGGATTGTTACTTCCTTTATGCATAAACAAAAACTCAATTAGGTTTGCTTTTATACTACGTGAAATGTCCCCGGTCATTAACGATACAAAGCATCGTGTAAATATATCCAGATTCTTTGCTATCTGGACTTTGGTATCTGCACATAATCTTTGGAGGTTCTCTATAGTTGTCACTTCTAAGGAGGGATGAACAGAATGAGTTTTAGCCAGAAAGCAGTTTTATCCCAAGAGTCCAGGCCGCTATATATAAGATCGAAACGTAAAAGTTTCCACCCATATTAATTAATGGAGGGATATAACGTCTATAGTAGGTGAATGTGACAGATTAAAGCTGTAATATTAACACTTATAGATACAATTACATCTTAAACTTGGCAATATTACGTACTTAATTAGCTTCTATATATCTATGCCGTGCATTAATGGGGAGTAGGTGGTGTAGGATCAAGATAATTCCCTAGAAATTAATATTGGAGTTACGTACTTTCCAAATATCGATTTTCATAGCTGTTAGAAACACGAGTACTTACCATTTCTAAGTTCCCAGTGAGAAGTATTCGTAACTTCTACCATTAACCCATGATATTTGCCACATTTTAGCATATTTTAGACAGAATTTTATAATAAGGTGGAAAAATCTCAATAATTCATTTTAAATCAATGGTTATATATACTCGGGCATATATATAAAAAGATTTTAATCCAATGAGGATAAGCCTTATATATGATTACCAATGAGGATTCTGCATGCACTTGAAGAAGTTAATATATAAGTTCTATATGCATGGTTTAGGGCATTAGCAGAGATTGTCCTTTTTCTTTTTCTTTTTTTCATATACTTGAACAAAAGAATAACCTTCTACATCGATCGATCTTGTAAACGTACAAGAACAAAAATTCAATTCCTATATATCATATCCAGGGATGTAAAAAAATTGTTGGCATTCCTAATATTATGTGACAGCTCCTAATTAATTATTAGTCATTAATTTGCAAATTGGATTATGGGATTCAATTAAATCCATCAGCTAATTATAATTAAAATATTTAATTATAACACTTTACTAAAGGATAGTGTTGTTCCATTGAAAAAGAAGATCAAGCGAAATCTTGCATGCATTAATGAATACATGCATGCAACCAACTCTTTGTCATCGGATACGCATCACCAAAATTTTTAACCCATGATTTAATGTACCTACCATGCATATATATATATAGCCCGTACTTGCCATTAATGCCAGCGTATTCGCTTAATTTACTCATGATATACTGGCTCCCAATTACATACTTGGTACGCCGTAACGTTTGGCAATAGGGAACTGATCTGTTTTATCTGATTTGTGGACCCGATTAGGAAAATAAAAATAAAAATCTGATCTGTAGACCCAAGTAAATTAATTTGCCATGAATGAAAGAAGATAATATATATTCCCCCAATTATAGAAGTGCACAAGATAGAAAAAAAAAAAAAAAAGGCCGCACGCAGGCCCGTACAGAACACAACAAAAAATAATCCAGGCCCACACAAACAGGCACACCAGCCCGTACAAAAAAAAAAAGAAACCAACAAATAGGCAGGCAGGCCAGTCCTTTCAACTAGCTACATCTACATGGGCAGCTCACACAACTCAAGTGCCGGTTCAATACCTTCTAAACACTCGAAACTGCCATTTAATGTTTTTTTTTTCTAAATTGCCTTTTATGTTCAAAACAATTCTTTTATTGTCCTTCTGCTGTTGCAAATTTCTTAACATTCCCCGTTGCTAAGTATTTTTATTTTTATTTTATATACTTTGTTGGTTTTCACGGGTTAAAGTGAGGAAGACTTTTATTTATAGAAAAAAATGACTTTGCATCTAAACTACCATAGCAATCTCAAAAGAGATATCAACTGCTATCTTTTACATATTCAACTTCCGAAATTTCAAAATCAATCCATTTGTACCTTGAAATAAAATTTATCGGTCAAAATCATAGAGTCACATGACTCATTTATAACACACATTGCACGATTTGAACGGTTAGATCGTTTTAAGAACGAAAATTAATGAAATTTACTAGTTCTAACACTTAATTTGTCAAATGTGGTAATTTAAACCCTTGTTTGAGATTATTTTGATAATTTAAAGGTGCAAAATGACTTTTTTCCTTTTCTCATTTACTTTAAAAGAGCTTCTATCAATGAGTCTGAAGAGTCTTTGGCACCATAGATGAAGCCATATTGCTGTCCAACAGATGTTTTTTTTTCAGCTCCCAATTATAGTTCTTGTAGATAAATTTACAATTTATGAATCATGTGAAATGGACAAGCCATCCTTTACTATTTTAGAAAAAAGTTTCTTTGCGCCCCTAAACTATGGAGTTAATATCACTTTAGAAATCAAAATTAGTAAGTCCGTCATATTAGCTCATCGAACTATCAAATTTCATCATTGTCTGTCTTAAAAAAAATCCAACGGTCAAAATCATGTTGCATGTGTTATAAATGCACCATGTGGCACAATTTTGACGATCATATCTTATTTGAAGACGTGCACATTAATAATTTTAGTTGTTTGAGTGCTTAATGTAAAAAAAATTTAGTAGTTCATACCCCAAAATTCATACGTGCAAAATTAATTGTCCTTTTTTACTATTTTAGTAGTCTTATATATATACAGAGCTGCGCCTAGCTAGGTGTCTAATTTTTGTGTTTTATTTTTCTAATGTCGTCTAATTATGTACAATTGTTTACTCTATATATGTTGCGGGCATGATCTTCTCCTTTGTCTGTTAGTGGTAGAAAGTACTCTCCAGTGTTTATTTCATATATTTTCTCGATCGTTTCCTTCGGGAGAGAGAATTAATCGTGTATTTGTTGGGTTAGTCCCACCTCGATTGTAGAAGGAGTTGGTGGTCAGTTTATAAGTGTAAAAAAAACTTCACTTCTTAAGTTAACCTTTGGGATTGAGAAGGTCCAAGACCACCCAACACTGATATCGAAACTCAAGTTTATCAATAAGTCTCGAACCCAATAGTTTATAGGAAGAAACGAGTTGTCTCTTCCAACCCAAGACCCGATGTGTGAGGAAGAATTATTGGGGTTAGTCTCACATCGGTTGTGGAAGAGGTTGGTGGTCAGTTTATAAATTTGAGGGAAAACATCACCACTTGAACTAACTTTTAGGATTAAGAAGACACAATACCACCAACAGTCTTTGCATATTTTCTTAAACTGAAATGTCTTGCTGAGAATTTGCTGTAAAAATCAAATCCTTTTAATCCAAGGTGGATATTGCTGGATAACTTGTCCTTTCATTGCCCATCAAAATCGCATTGCGGGACCAAAAGTACAAAACAGATTTATTAAAATTTGTTTAAAGTTACTTGGCACTCGTCTTTTAAACTATATATATATTTATACATAAGTAAACATTTTAAAAATTTAACAACATTTTCTTGAAAAAAAATGTCTAAGAGTTATCCTGACCTCAATAAAACTTTGAAAAACATATTGAAAGTCAGAGTATAAAAGAAAAGAAAATAATAATTTTTTTAGGATTAGCAAAAATAAATAAATTGTCAAAAGTGGCATTAAGAAGTAAATATTTAAAAAAACAATGAGTACTCATTTAAGGGAAATTTTTAAATAACGCACTTACTTTTAGTGCATTTTCAAAAAACGTATTGGGTTTTAAAAAATTTCAAAACGCTCACTTAGTTTGTCATTTTCATATCAAAACTCACTGGACCTAACGTCGTTAGACCTGTTTAACAGAAAATCCATCACGTCCAATTACAATGTAACACGTGTCTTTAATAAATAAAAAATTAATAAAAAACCCGATCTTTTCATGCTCCCCTCTCCACCTCTTGCCGCCCAATTTTGGGTGGCCAGAGGGAGGGCTCCTCCACCCTTGGTGGTAGTCTGGGTGGGGGATGGGGAAGGTCCCTCAACCCCCACCCAGATGCCGACGGGTGGAGGGGGTTCACCCATGGCCGCTCAGAACTGGTCATTTACCTTCACCTTCCGCAACATCGATCTCGTCAATTGAGCCATACTATACGGGAAGTGGGTATTTGTCCTCTATGGCCGCAATTCAATCTTTGAATCAGTCACATTCTTTTAGTCCAGCTCTCAAAATTAAAATAAATGTTAATGGGCTTAATGTCTTAAAATTGAAAGAATGAGGTGCTATGTGTAAATACTCCAAAGATAAGGGGTGTAAAATATATTTAACTCATTTTTTATATTATATTTTAGGAAAATTTACAAATTACAATCTAGGTTTTAGCGCATTTTTTAAAAACTCATTGGGTTTTTTAAAAAATAATGAAGTTCGCTAAGTTTGTCATTGTAGTATAAAATCTCACTCGACCTAATATCGTTAGACTTATTTAACGAAAAATTCATCTAGTTCAATGGCAATATGACACGTGTCATTAAAATAAATATAAATATAAATATTTTTTTAAAAAATAAGAAATAAATCTAAAATTATTAAAAAACATAGTTTATTTTATTTTTAATTTTTAAAAAAAAGGATCGGGGTCGATCTGACCGTCAGGGGAGGAGGAACTCCCCCTCCACCTCTGGTCGCCCAGAACGGACTCCTCCACCCTTTGTGGTGGTCTAGGGGACCTCCCCCATCCGCCCCAGAGCCAGGGTGTAGGAGGGATTCCTCTTCCCTCCGCTGGCCGCACAGTTCTGGGCTGCCATGGGTGGACCCCCTCCACCTATCGACGGCTGGGAGGTGGTTGGGGGACCTCCCCCATCCTCCTTTCTCGGGGGCCAGAGGGAGAGGGGGATTCTCCCCATCCATTACGAAAGATCGGGGTCTCCGTTTTTTTTTTTTAAATAAAAAATATAATTACATCTTTTATTAATTTTAGATTTAACTAATTATGAATTTTTCATTAAATAAGTCTAGCTGTGCTGGTCAAGTGATGTTTGACGTCAAAATAACAAACCCGAGAAACTTTTTTTTTAAACTCAATGAAATTTTTAAAAATGTGCTCAAATTTGACTTGTTTGAAACCTAAATATTTGACACAAATTATTTGGGGTTAAGATTAAAAAATTCATCAAATAATGTATTATTATTATAATATTTATTTAAAATTTTCTCTTTCTTCAATTTTTTTTACCAATTCTTATAAAATATTTTTACTTTTTTACAAACCCTAATATTTCATAAATTTCAATACTCAAAATTTTCGCAATCAAACGACCATAGTGTGTTATTCTGTAAATTGAGTTCAGCCTTTTCCGCATCGGTACCATTCAACAATGGCTGAGGTATGCGCTTCCGTCATTCAACGCTTAATAAAAAAGGTCACAGTATTTTGTTGCTTTCCGTCAACTGGCAAGGAGTCCCCTGGCTGTATTGCTCGTTATATTAATCACTCCGAGCTTTGACGACATGCGAACTATAATTTTATGGTACAAATATAAATGTCATAAAATTAATTGTCCAACATATCCTCACTATTTAGTCGAAGAGGGAATTTGTACAGGTATGGATGAAGGTTAATCTGGTCTTTCGGTAGCCTTTATTTTCCATGTTAGTTGGGGAGAAAGAGGAAAGTCGGAGGAACGTGAGGCTTGAAAGGCATTTTGCTGGTCTAGGTTGACTGAAACAATATGTTAGACTGCATGCTTTAATACCCTCGATCTTGCAACAAATTTCTGAGTGTAGACCACATGTCTTTACTGATTGTTCAATGACGAAATGGTCCTCCTTGCTTCTTTTGTGGACCCTTTGGCTGCTTCGTCTGTTCAAGATTCGCACATTCCCGAGAGAATTACCAAATATTCGACGAGTATATTTTGTTTGAACTTTAATTATTTAGAGTCAATTTTTTGAGTTTAATAATAAAAAATTTATTATTATTATAATATTTATTAAAATTTCAATTCTCTCAACTTTTTCTTCTCCTCTCTCGTAATATATCTTTCCTTTATAATATTTTTCGAACCAAAATTACCATACTCAAAACATCCCAAAATTGTCCTCTGATTGCTCAGCACAACGCTTCTATTTCGTAAGAAAGTTTGACCTGCAGGGTTTCAGGGAAACACAGGCAGAATCGTAAATAAGAAGAATAGCGAGTCCACTTTTCAGAGTTAGGACATAGCTGCCGTCTATTAAACCGATACTCCCCCTAATCTTTCCGTTGCTTAATTTTCAATACGTTAGGCTCCCGAGTATCGCTCAGTCGATCCTCAGGACCTCCGACCTCCACGATTCCCATCTCTCACCGAAATTCTAAAAAGCTTTCGATTTGCCACTTTCCAATCGCGTCCACTCCTTTTCTGCTGTAGCTTCACCGTCCAATTCCACCGTCCCGTCTCCGATTCACTGTTGTCTTCTGCGGAAATGGCATCTCTCGTATTGTAGGGTTTCCCACATCCAATTTGCTAGTCACCGAAACTACACTGTACCAAATCTTCATCTTGTTAATCAAGATCGCAGATATGGCTCTCAGGGTTACCGTCAGCTTCTCCGGCTATGTCGCCCAAAACCTAGCCTCCTCCGCTGGCATTCGGGTGGGAAATTGCCGCGCCGTTCAGGAGTGTTGGGTCCGGTCTCGGATATTCGGTCCAAACCAGAAGTCCGAGCTAGACCCCTCCAACACCGTGCGGAATTACCGATCCGATATCCGCCGGCCGAAGCCGACTAGCTGCGCCACTCTCGTCGATAATTGCAAAAGTCCGATTATTCTGGGTTTGATCTCCATGATGAAGTCAACGGCCTGTGCGTCGGGTTCGTCCGCCGCGGCACTGGGCGTTTTTGGTATTTCGCCGATTAAGGCCTCGTCGATTTTGCCCTTCCTACAAGGATCGAAGTGGCTTCCTTGTAATAACGAGTCGGCGAGTGGGCTTGTGGACAAAGGTGGAACACAGTGTTGTGAGGTTATGGAGAGTGAGACTTCAGCGCTCAGCCGCAAGGCCATGGAGAAGAGCGGTTTGATATCGAGGATATTGGGTTTCTGTTCGGAGGATGTCAAGGCTGTGTTCACGGCTTTGACTGTTAGTATTCTGTTCCGATCGTTCTTGGCGGAGCCTCGGTCTATTCCGTCGTCTTCTATGTACCCCACGCTGGATGTGGGAGACCGCATTTTAGCCGAGAAGGTACGTGTAGCTGAAATGTCTAATGTCGCAATGAATTTTTGTGTACAACTCCTCGGGGCTAGAATCAGTTTGGAGGATAACATGAGAAAGAATCCTAGTCTGATGAGAAATATATGGATGAGGTCGAATTTTTCTAGCTGATTGTGGTCAGAAGCCTATCTTGAAGAATTTACCTTAATCAAATGAGGGAGTTTGTTCTTTTTTAACTGCGACATCATTTTGTTTACTTCCTAGGTTCTGTCACAGTTTAAAGTCACTGCGAGTAGCTTAATGTCAGAGTGTATTTCTTGATCAGGGAGTAGCTTATCATCAGATAGTGTTAGTTGAATTATTTAACAGTCTCCATGGTACAAACTAACAATAATCCGACAGATTTGTTTCGAGTTTCTATTTGATTTGCTGCAAGGTTCTTATTGTATATCGCAGTTGAATAAGTGTTGAAAAAGTTTGATCTATTGACTTTAGGTAGTCAGTGGATTTACAAGGATTATGCATAATTTGTAGTTTGTGACATGGTGCCTAGAATGTTAATTTGTAGAGGAAGGTGTTTGATTTGGTTGTGGATGTACAGTCTGATTGATAAAATATATGCAATGAGTTACATAAATAGTGATAAAGGAGTTAGGTATTGCTCTTATTTTCTTCTCTTTCTTGGACAGTAACTGATATAATGTGTTTTTTCCCATGCTCCAGGTTTCATACCTTTTCAGGAAGCCTGAGGTTTCAGATATAGTAATTTTTAAGGCACCTCCAATCTTACAGGTATGACGTGGAAACCACTTTAAGATTCCTTAATTCAAGACATTTGCTATCCATTTGAATGGGAATTTCTGATCTTGTGAATCTATTTGCGTGTTGTAGGAAGTTGGTTTTAGTTCAGGAGAGGTTTTCATAAAAAGAATTGTAGCAAAGGCTGGAGACTATGTTGAAGTAAGAATTTATTTGTATCTAATATTTATTTTTGTCTTAAGTTCTTAGTTGTTCCCTTCTCCTGGTTTTCAGATTTTTTATGTGGAAGAAGAATTTTTTATTTTTTTTATCTTGCATCTCTTCTGCTGCTTCTTTATTTAGAAATTTATGTACCTTTATCTCTAACATCTTGGATCTTGCTTGGCATTTCTTGTGATAGGTTCGTGATGGGAAATTACATGTGAATGATGTGGTTCGAGATGAGGATTTCATTTTAGAGCCACTTGCTTATGACATGGATCCAATGGTAATGCAATGTGCTCATCTTTCATTTCTTTTCCCTTCGTTAAGTTGTTTAAGTTATTGAAGCATTGACTGCATTTATAACAAAGCCTTGTGCCCTCTTCTGCTTGATTTTGCAGCTTGTTCCTGAAGGTTATGTCTTTGTGATGGGAGACAATCGCAACAACAGTTTTGACTCTCATAATTGGTAATTTTTGGAACTTTTTGTTGCTGATGTTTTTCGTTTCAGGATGTGTTGAATTAGGTGGGAAAGAAACATTTTCAGAGCATGGCTTCTACAAATATTTCAAACATTATTATGTTAACATCTAGTCCTTCAAGAACTTATATATAAGAACATATGGAGATTAACATAATTTCATTGATGTTGGTCCATTGGTAAGCTTTTTCAATTTTTGATATACATACTGACACGTTGGTTTGTTTACCTTATCATCAGGGGTCCACTTCCTGTCGAAAACATTGTAGGTAGATCGGTGTTTCGTTATTGGCCTCCATCGAAAGTATCAGACACCATATACGGGCCTCATGAGGAGAGGAATGCTGTAGCAATTTCTTGACATACAGCCCTCTCTTGTGGAGGGTGGACTTTTGATGACATGTTTCTAGATGCTGATTTCTGAACTTGATTTGCCACTCTTTAGGCTGATACTCGAGCGGTTGTGAATTTTCAAGCCCCACCATGTGCCTGGTTGTCTTGGATTCATTCTTGATGGTGATCTTCGCCATCACTGTCTGAAAGGAAAGGAGAAAACATATCTGGTTTGCCTTCATCTCATTCCTATATTTTATATTGTTGAAATGCACTTTTACTAGCTGATGGGTTGAGGCTTTGGAAGGCTCAAACATCCGTGGGGTGATATGGTCTATCTGGAAGTCTGCTGCTGCTATGGACCTGAATGCAGTTCGAGAAACTCTCGAATCTCCTTGATGTTGTGGTTAAAGTTCCCCTTATGATGAATCGTGAAGCGATGAAGGCAGGCAGTTACTCTACCGTGATGCTAGAACCCCATGAGGCCATGACTATACCCATGCAGTGACAAATTCTCTGGTCGACCAGCCTAACCATTTGATGTTAAAAATCTTATTGGGGTCTCGTAATTTATGTGTATGCTGGGGGTCGATCAGTTGAATTGTTTTTTCATTCAAGTTTGTAATCAATGTCTACTGTTGTTTTGATGCATCTTTTGGCAACTGCACACGACAGCAGACCATTACAACTGATTGCTGGTACAGTCTGTCAAGGAAACCGTTTCTTTTTCGTGTTGTATCTACTTCTGCTGCAGTAATCTGCCTTATCCTTTCGATGGAGTAGGCCTAGAAGTAGCTGTATGGTCTTGTCCATAAAAGGATAATTTAAAACGTTACTCGGTCTCATATCTTGTCTTGCTTCAACGTACACCTAATTACCCCTCCGCCGTTTACTTTTTACTGTGGTTTTAGCTTTTATGCTCGTAGAAAAGGGTGAAAATCTTTCTCCTCATGCGAGGCACATGTTCGATTTTACAATTTTTTTTAGGATTCTATGTATATTCATAAAATTACCATAGAATATATTCAAAATTTAAACACAAATATCAATACATTTGACACAGTCTTTAATAATTTTTTAATTTTTTATTCAACATAAATTTTTTTATATTTTTTCACATAAATCTAATATTTTTTTATTAAACAATTACATCAAATTATTTCTCTCTCTATTTTACATAAATACCAATAAAATACTATTTAACATAAAAATTCACTAATTCTTTAAAATCTTACATTTTTACTCGAAACAACGTAATCCTAGATTACCCCTTTTTGGAGTAGGCCTAGATGTTGCTGTATGATGTTGTCCATAAAAGGATACAGGAAAACACTTACACCTAATTCCCCCCTCCGCCGTTTACTTTTTATTGTGGCTTTAGCTTTTATGCTCGTAGAAAAGGGTGAAAATCTTTCTCCTCATGCAAGGCATAGGCCGTCAGTAAATAGTCTACTTATTTAATTTCGGTTCTATTCCGTTATTGTGTCGGAATGGAATCAGAATTGAAACCGAAATTTTCGGTATCATTATGTGAGCTTTTTTGATTAAATGTTTTTGGGCCCTAATAAGGCGGTTAGACATTTTAGGTCGAAATTTTGTATAAATTCTTTTTATTATACATTATAAATTAAGAATAAATAACATGTAAAATAAATATTCATTTAAAATAAAATTACAACATTAAAAAATTATGGGCATCAAAAAGGTTGTGAGCCCTATTTTAAAATTACAATGTTTTAAACCCTATATAAAATAAAATAAATTTTCACCCAAAATCTTAAGTAAAATTAAAAAGTTTTGAGCCATATTTTTTAAAAATAATTAAAAAAATCGGATATGGAATTGGAAATTTTGCTAATTACGCAGGAATTTTCGGTTTCGATTCCAAAAAATGCAAAAAATACATTCTAGTTCCGATTTTAATGTGTCGAAATCGAAACCCGAAATTCTGATTTTGATCGGAATTTTTTCTCACCCTTAGAGTCTAGAACATTTACGTCCCCAAAAGAAAAGATTTTTTTTGGCGACGAAGAGATACTCAGGCTGTGTTTGTGCTGTAAAATTTTAGTGTTGTTAAAATTTTAGGTATTGGGTTTAGTGAAAAAGTGAAGAGAGAGGTAATTTTTTATATTTTTGTAGTGAATAGTAGTGATTTGATGGGGGAGAGAGAGATTATATTGTAATTTTTTATTGTGTTAAAATTTTAGAGTGTGTAAAATTTTAGGACGCAAACGCACCCTCAGTCCGACAGGCTCTTTTAAGTAGAACTTACTTAACACGTTGATAAATCTCGGATCAGTGTTGAGTCACACAAGTCAGGTGCTGCATACTTTTAGGTTTTATGTTTTGGCTACCGCCAATTCAGTTCCAACGTACTTTTTTGTATTATAATGTGCAAATTGTGATGATCCTAACTGTACCTCAACCCCAAAAACTAAGAAAAGTATTATTATTATCCTCAATCGTCCATTTCTCCTAACTCCACCGGAAGAAACCCAATCAAATTATATATTTCCCACTTATAAACATACCTCGTTTAACAAGTTGGACCACACGTCCACCTGTGCATCCAGGCCGTCCGTGGGAACTTTAACCACCCACGTCACAGCCATACAGATCGTATCTTTTTTGATGGGTATTATCGTCATTTGACCAACTCAAGATCTCGATCTGAGTCGAATAAGCTGCCTTCAATGGCCTAATCCGTACTACTACGACGACGGCGACTAAGGCGAACGCTATCGGAGTCGGAAGGAATCAATTAGAGTCGGACAATTGACTAAGCAGCATATGAAGACCAGTCGAGGTCCTGTCCCCGTGTCCCTTCTCCTCCTCTTCCTCTTCGTGTACCTTCAAATCTCAGCGTTAGTTCCAGCTTTTTCTCCTTCCTTAAATGCCGCGAACTCGAGCTACCACTTACAGGTACGCCCCTTAGTAGATCTCATTCTACGTCATGTCTTTAAAACACTTAATAAGCTTCCGAGTTGATCTTTATTTGTCCAATTTAGGATGTTTTGAAGGAAATATCGGCGAGGCAGAGGTGGGAGTTGAACGACGTTAGGGTTTCCAAATTGGATATGAGGAAGGTCCGTTTTGGGAGTGTTCATAGGTTCGAGTTTCGGGTTGGGTTCGGCAGGACTCAATTCCTTATCAAATCCTCCGAAGAAGTGGATTCCTGGAAGAAGTTCCGGAACGAAAAAAGCGATTTTGGGTCTTTGGTGAGTGAGGTTGCTTCCATGGCTGTACTTGACATGTTCAGAGTGGAGGGTCCGTTTGAGTTACGGGTCGGCGGTGGTGACGAGCTTTCGCTCTTTTTGCCGGTAGGCTTTCTATTTTAGCTTCGATTGTGATGTGATAATAATATGCGTGTTGTTCTTGAGCGTAATAGTCATTATAACTGATATTTAGGTCTTATTGGTAAGGGGCCAAATCTGAAATAATGTTAATTACGATCAAATTTTTGTTGTTTAGATGTGGTTTGTGCATGCATCACTGGAGTAGTTTTACATAGATAAGTTATAATCATTGCCTATGATTGTTTCCATGGAATATGTCACCGGTGTGCAATTTTTTTTTTTTAATGTCTAGTTGTAACATAGATGTAAATTCTTTGATCGGCAGTAGACTGTGTGAAGCAGCTCTATCTGGAAATCCCCTGTTGGTAAATCCGTCATTTATCCTGCCCATGGGACTTGTGGCCAAAATTTCCATTCAGCAAAACTGCTTTTATGTAGATTGTATTCTAGAGGGATAAGTATATTGTTTAGCCAGGACCTATTGGGGGAAAACTGTTAGAAATGCAGCTACGGATCAGTAAGCCCTTGAAGTTTATCAGTTCGAGAAGAAATAGGGACGTGCCTGATAAACCTTTAAGCACTAGCTGTTATGCGGCTGCTTCAGATAAGATTTTGATGAAGATTTGCTTTTAAAAGCTTATTCGTCGATGGTCTTAGAAAAGGGAGGACTTTGAGTTCCTTACATGAATCAACCTTTTTTCTTTCAAATTGCATCTTGTTTTTCCAGTCAGTCCATCATGGGCTGTTAGCTGTGTATCCAAGTCTCTGCTTCTTTGTATCGTATGTGAATTCAGGGATAACTTCCAATCATATCTCTCTCTCTGACATCTGTCAGACAAGTATCTGATACATATCTGTTTAGTATTTTGTTAGGGAACTAAAAGGCTTATAAATGCTTGAGGTTTCAATTATTGGATATCTTACACAAGTTAAACAAGTTTTAGGATTTCTTCTTCTAATGAATCAAAAGAATCTCAGTTGGGTCTTCAGGGACACCATGGATTTGGGTTCTGATTTCCGATGTTGTTTCTTTGTCAATGGCTAATACACTTATTGTTGTTGAAGCAATAAATTTTGATGATGGAAAGAAACATGGCCACCACTTTGTTGTTGGTTGAGGGATGGGTAGTTAGAAAGATTTCTTTCATCTCCAGAGCATTTCTCTTCCTCTTCTGATTTCTCGTAAAAGACTTCTGGAGACATCTTCTTGAATCAATGTTAAAGAAAAGGAAAAGCAGGGCTATGAATTCCTGAAAGCATCTTGTAGAGGCCATTTGAAATCAACTTTGGTGGTCTTGTGCTAAAACTGATAACCTCAACAAACAATGGATTTTATAGCATCGGACTACTTGTAAGTCTTGTATGTTTTGCTGACTGGATTTGTTTGATAGTGTCCAGTTGTGTTAATGGATTGACCTTCAAATTATTGATGCATCCACTACTTGTTTCTCATTTTTGACGGATAGATTTATCAAGGGTTATGATTACTTGGGTGCATATGAGAGTAATTCTTTTGTTCTATTACTAACAGTATGGAAATTTTGACCTCTATCTCCAGATGAATGTTTCGCATAACCGCTTGAATCGAATTCTTGTTGGCGTGGGCATCACAGTGGAAGTGAGAAGAGCTCAAGAAGTCTCTGTTTCAGTCATCTGGTCTTGGTTTGTCGATGAATAGAAGTGTTGTGAACAGCAAGCTGAAAAGTGATTTGGGGTCCTTTTGGCATTCTATGTGCATCCCATTTCTTCCTTTACAAGTTTTAGGAGCTGCATCATTAGTTGCATACAGGACTCGAAATACCGATGCCCATATTAAAACCAAATTCATTTCTAAGGACACAATTGAGTTGCTTCCGGAGAAGTGTTACGACAGTCATGTCTACAAGGAACGTGCTTGCCCCATTGCAGTGGCGTATCTAGGATATAAACTGAGTGGGGTCGAATTTCTAAGACAAAATTACTAAAAAAAAATTCACATAATGTAAAAAGTGTTTTAAAATTACAATACCGCAAATTAAGAACCAAAAATAATAAAATACACTTGCACACAAACTATCTCATTGCATATTAATCCAAATTACATCTAATTTGAAATTTTCATGCAGAAATTCAACTCCCCATTTAACTGCAAATGCATCAGTGACTAGAGGCTCAACAGGGCAGAAGATATAGAGCGAACAGGGACATCATCAAGCAGTGCAGATCACCCTAATCCATTTAGGAGTGTAAAAGACATCCTATTCATACTGATTTTCTCCTACAACATAATGTATTCTGCAGGCAATTTAACTGTAAAAATTACTTAACAGCAAAAACAAAACTTGGGGTGCATAAACATCACAAACCTCTCAAGTTCCAAACTCAGTGACACACACATCATTCCTACAATCAGATGCATACCTGCCAGTGATACAACATCAAAGTATTGAAGCCAGCCAAAATTGCATTTCCTACTACCACTAATTGTTCGGGATTCGCAGAGGAAATTCATCACAATGTTTGTATAGTCCCATAAACTGCAATAGACACAAATGAAAGTTCCTCATCATGTCTGTACTTAGAAAATCTCTCCTACTCCGGATATATTTTGTAATTGACACATGCAAAAGAAAGGATAAAATGTGCACGTAGATTGCAATGTAAAAGCAAATTCTGTCTTTTGATAAAATGTTTCGGAACTTTTTCAGGAACTTTCTCAGGATTACGGTCCCGGAAGTCAACCAGTTGAGCAAACAAGTAGGCTTCAGCTAATGAAAAAAGGGTATCAATTAGAGCATAATCAGGTTCATCAAAAGAATCCCGTATCAGAGTACTTCCGTAGGTCCCAACTTTTTCTTCCTTTGACAACTCCTTGAATCCATGGTAAGCTACTTTCACATACTTATGCCGATCCATCTGCATAAAGCACACAATTACTAAATCATGTACTTTATCCCTGAGATTTCAGCAAGAAAGAGCATTAAAGCAACATTAGCTAAATTGGGCAATAAAATTGAGAAATACAAATCAACATGATTAACCTTCAAGATGTTGCCCCTCTTTTTATCAAGTACCAAGCCTCTCACCATGTATTTCCAATCAAATGACCAATCCAGCAACTGCATAGGATCATGTTTTCTCAATAAATCAACCACAAGGAATTTTAGGAGTAAACTAAAGTAAATATAAAGTAGAAAAAACCATATAATTGGATATCTCGCAACACATAACAGACAAATAAGATATCAACCTAAGAGAGCAACGACTAACCAATTGAAACCCGTATCATCTAGCTATTGGTTAGGATATCCTCTACACATAGCAATATCAAATTTCTTTAGGGAAATGTAAGCATTGAAGACAATATTGACATACCTCGCGAAGGTATCCCAAATCATACACCAATTTTCTAATCGTGCCTTCATAAGCAAGGGATTCAAAAGTCTCAGGCTTGTATTGTGAGAATCGTGAACCCGTCATAATCTTGAACCCGTCATAATCTTCAGGCTTGCGCAACCAGAAAAAGAAACCCATAATTCCCACCCAAGAAGGTAAAGAATTGAATATTCTAATAATTCCCACCCAAGAAGCTAAAGAATTGAATTCTTTTAAAGCGAGAAAGTTACAACGGACACGAACCTGCGGTGTGAATTCCCTTTCGTGTTCCCGGAAACCGAACGAGTTTGCAGAGAGTTCCCGTGCGAAGTGGAATCCTGGAAAAGAATGTGGGAGAGAGCTCGGTGGAGGAGAAGAGGGAGACGCAAAATGAGGAAACACACTGAATCAGTACGTATTTAAACTGTTAAACAGCACCGAACTGAGAACTAAACTAACGCACAATAATACCCACAAGGAAAGAAAACATAATCAAAATAAACCGGATAAGGTGCCTGCAATTGGTGATCGACATCCGTAGCAGGATGCGTCATGATATGCCCATGGGTATTGAAGCTCAACGAAGAGAAAAACGGCACAAAGAACACGTTAGCCATTTTCGGGTCCGAAACCCTAACGACCTCCATCTCCTCGGCACCGTCTCCTTCATACAAAAGCGAGCCCATCATCCAGTACTCCATATTGTGCTGCCTCTTCAGGCCGGTGTTCTTGGGCCATGGAGGCCAAGTCTGGGCTGTCACTGAGGTCTGGTCCGGGTTCCGGCGGTTCAGCATGCCCACATTGAATCGGCGTGGGAGATCATACATGTACACCCGGTCCGCCTGGGCCAGTGGGCTCGCCCCCGCTGGCCCCTTCCCGCCCCCACTGGCCCTGAAGCAGGCCTGGCCAGTGGGGGCAGGCCTGCTTCTTAAAAAAAAAACAAATTTATTCAAAGAATGTTGGAGCCAGGGGGGGCGGCCGCCCCCACCCGCACCCCCTGGCTCCACCTCTGCCCCATTGATTCCTTGACTTCGAGGATTGCCATGTTGGAAAGAGTTTTGACGAGCTTTCTTGGTGACAAAATCCATCAAAGTCATTCGGGATTCCTCAAAACCAAGATTAAAGCATCTGTTATCATTCGTTTCCAGCTAGAGCTGGAAAGAGACATCAGAAGCAATGACGCTCTCCATGGTAAGTTGGCAGAGTGGAGAACAAGGCCGAATGTTGAAAGGGTATGGTTTGAGGTAATGACAAGAGTTGAAGCAGAGAGGCTGAAGCCCCTTTTGGTTAAGAAGGTAAATCCTTTCATTGGAGTGGATTCAGTTTCATGGAGTAATTTAATGGCAAATGTATCTTTTACAAAGTTAAGATCTGTCCTTGTCCCTCCCGAGGCCCTAACACTGGATGTGAAGTGGTAAGATGAAATTGTTGTATAGTATTTTGGTTTATGTCGTTTTTTCGCTTTCTTTGACCAGAAATTGTATCAGATACACGTAGAAAGCGCACTTTTTTTTTTTTAACACTAAATTATCGGATATCTGTATTTCATCACGGTGGATCAAAATACAGCAGAGTTGCTCTAACGGGAATACCAGACCCTCCAAGGAGGCGGCGCCCCAACGAGCATAGCCTACTTAGGTTGTGTTTGTGTTGTAAAATTTTAGTGTTGTTAAAATTTTAGGTATTGGGTTTAGTGAAAAAGTGAAGAGAGGTAATTTTTTATATTTTTTTGTAGTAAATAGTAATGATTTGATGGGGGAGAGAGAGATTATATTGTAATATTTAATTGTGTTAAAATTTTAGAGGGGATAAAATTTTGGTACACAAACGCACCCTTAAAGGCGTTACAAAGTCTCCGAAGGGACGGACAGGCCACAGAGGCCAGACAAGCATAAAACACAGAAATAAAATAAAAGCAGCCTTAAACAGTGAGGCGGGCCTTAACGGGTGAAAGCTGAAAAGAAACCAAGCCCTAAACAATTGGGCAGGCCCAAATGGGATTATTGTGGTTCGGACCGACGGCGACGGCGGCGGCGGCGGAGGAGGAGGCGGCGCGTGGTGGCTGGAAGATGAAAACCACGGCCCAGGAGAGCCGGAACAAGCCACAGAGGCTAAATCCGGGGAGAAAAACGGAGGCAGAGCTGCGGAGGCTGCCTCACGCGCGTCCCCAAGCGCCGGCGCGTTAGATTCACTCGCCGCGCGTGGGGCGCGTGTGAGGCCACGCGCTGTCGGATCGAATCCGGAGGAGCGGCGCTGGAACGGCCTCGACGAGCTGAGGGCACCCAACAGGTGCGTGTGTGTCGAAAGCCGAAGAAAAGCGTCGTCCGCCGCTTAGAAGCCCCATGCAAAAAAAAACTAAAAACCAAACCAACCGACCATTAACACCGGCCAAACCAACCGGCTAGGAGGAGAGGGGAGAGGGGAGGAGGTGGGGGAAATGAAAAAGGAGGAGGGGGGTGAGGGAGCCGGAGCTCCCCCTCCTTCGTAAGGAGACGAACGACGAGGAGAGAACAGAGAGAGAGGTTTTGGGGGGGGGGGGGGGGGAGGGGGTGTATAATATTAGAAAGCGCACTCTTAATTGGTCTTGTACAGAAGTGAAAAACTTTTACAAAAAAAAAAAGAAGAAAATAAATCTTCTTGTGCATTTGACTCTATCCAAGCGGTTCATGGCATGGCTTGATTTGGGCTTGTAATTGAACATAATATTCTGATGTTTTGTGGAGATCCGAGAAGGTGGGTCGCCCATGGGTTGAGTGGACTGGCACCATGGGAAGTTAATCGGGAGGGCCCAGTTTGCTGTCATCTACATTTTTCTTTTTGGGGGTGTTGGGTTCAAACCTAAATACAGAATTAGATACATATACGTACGTACATATATACACAAGCATGTAATATATATATATATACACGTGTATGATTTGGGAAGTAAATATCAAGAAGCAAATTAAGGGGAGGATTCCACTATTGGCACGATTTCATGATTGATTCCTCGTGAATATCGGCAGCCCATAATTTTTGGTAAGAGAAGATCGATACAGCATTCTGAAATAACTTCAAGGGAAATTTAGAACTTGAAAGCCCTAAGCTCTCGCCATTTCAACGTTTCCCTGAGCATCATCTTGCTTTATTTCCACCTTTTTATACTTGTACCAAGATGCACACACCAAGTAAACTCCAAAGTTCACGACGCTTAACACCGACAACAACCAGTAAAAGTAGTTGAGCTTATCTCTGTTCAGATTGTTACTGGCCAGCCACCCGTCACTGACCTTGTTTACCACCTCTACCACCACAGTGCTCGTGAAGTATCCGAATGCAACTGAACTCCATGAAATAGCCGTGCTGAGTGACTTCATTCCAGCTGGACTCTCTGCGTAGAAAAACTCCATCATCCCAATTAGGGTGAACATGTCAGCCGCTCCAAATATGGCATATTGGAATCCCAACCAAAACACACTCATTGGCAAAGGCTCAACACTATCAACCATGTTATGTTCGGCAGCCACAGACTTGCGGCGGGTCTCCACGACTCCAGCAACTGCCATGGATACAGCTGAGAGCACCAGCCCGATTCCAATTCGCTGGAGGTGACGGATTCCGGTGGGTATTCCTGTGAATTTCCTAGCTAACGGAACGAAAAGCCGGTCGTAAATCGGGATAAGAATGAACATGAACAGTAGAGGGATGACTGGGATTGAGGGGCCAGGCACTTTAAAGCTCATAATATAGGGATTCATGGTTGTGCTTTGTTGGATCGAGAATGTTTGAAGTTGTGCTAAACATGTGTTCATGAATACAGTGCCGAGTATAATTGGTAGCATGCGAATTAGAATTTTGGTTTCTTCAACTTGCGTCACTGTGCAGAGACTCCAGCTCGGTCCAGCTTGCTCAGTTCCTGTTGAGGCATCGTCGTTCCTCCTAATGATGGCTGCCCGGTCCAAAAATCTGCGAGATTTAGTACGTAGTGCGTTTCTGTATTGTTATTTATAAAAAATACAGTACGTAACCTTCAATAATGATCATAATTTTAACAACATACCCAAATTGTTCTGTTCTCTCCAGAATTTCATCGCGCATTCCTATTTCTTTGTCTTGAATCTCCAACAGTAGTTCCTCCGTATTTTTGGGAAATGGGAGTTTTCGGTTTCGTATGGCAGCCACAAATACCTGAAATCAAGAACAATTACAGAGTAAAGTCCATAGGAGATTTTCTCCATATATCAACACGTACTGGACTTTCGTACGTATAATAGTTACCTGCAGAATTCGGACTAGCGGGCTTCCTCTGGGCACATTATTCCGATACAATGACTTGCCCATGCACACGGACACCAACGCAAACAAGAGCGCTACAACGCAAATTCCAAAGCCCCAGTCCCAGCCCCGGTTGGAGGCTATCCACACCACAACAGTCACGCCAACAATAGATCCAATGGTGAGACTGAACAAGAACCAGTTAAAGAAGCTTGACAGTAGAGCTGCCTCCTTAGGAATCTTATCGTCGAATTGGTCAGCTCCCAAGGCTGGTAAAGCCGCCTTAACTCCGCCGGTTCCAAGTGCAACCATGTAAAGGCCGATGAATAGGATTGCGACTTGGCTACCGTCTGCGGCATCGCATTTGCTTTTGTCGGTTAATGCACCACATGGAATGGGTCCTAGTTGATGAAAATGTGCTTGTACTGTTAAGAGTGCATATCCCTGCATATGCATGAACGGTGAACCACTTAAGTCGAACCCCAATGGACTTTGCCTTGAGACAGTTATCAGCTCATTTTCCCTCGGGACAAATTAAATTTGGGCGTTTGGTGGGATTTATTTACTTTTGTTTAATTACTTCAATTATTAAGCTTTGACATATTTTGATTCTATATAAAAATAGATAACTTAATATATAATAAAAAGTTGAGGATCTGACTAACTTTACAGATTTTGTTCTTTTTAGACAGTAGGGAAATCAATTATTTTAAATATTTTTTTTCTCATAATAAAAACAACGTTGTCTAGATTATAGATTAATCTCCATCATCATGTTATGTGTACTGAAGAAAATAACAATTTGTTATTTTTTTGTCTGCTGTTCTGTCCATTTATCCTAGTCTATGATGTATCTCCATATATTATGTCGTTCGCTACGCTGTAGGGACAAATTATATAAAGAGATTTGCTTTGCTTAAGTCCCCTTAAGGCGCTAATTAGAGGCCTGTGATCAGACGTCTTAGGAAGTTAATGCATGTGTAAAAAAAGGCAAGATTAATGGAAGATAAACGTACGTACCATCAATTCGAAGAATGAAAACAAGACACAAGTCTTAAACCTTGACAAATAGGTATCACATATGAATCCGCCAACGAGTGCTAGTAAAAATGCCGTCCCCATGAAGTTTGTGAGCGTGGTGGCTGATTTTGATAAGCTGAAGTTCATGTACCCGTAAAAGTAGGTTACAAGGCTCACGGCATTGGCGAGGAACGCCATGTTCTCGGGTCCTTCGGTAGCTGCATGAATTCAATGTTGAAGCCAACGAACAACCAAAATAATCCAGACTTATAAAAAGAAAAGAACTATATGCGGATAATGTCATTCTTACCGTAAACAAAAAGCACAGCTCGATTTCCGCCTAGCCTTGTTTCCTTCTCAGACTTGGTTTTGACATGTCCGCAGATGCGCTGCTGAAATATATTCAAGAAGAAACCATGCAAATAAGAAATGTGTAGCATTTATGACGTATCAAAGTTGAAAATAAGAAAATGGAAAATATACTCAATGCGTTCATCATTCATGAGAGAGCTTAATTAAAGAGGGAGAATCTGGTGGGTTTGAGACCAAATGAAGGACGTTGGACATGAATGCTCTAAGGCTAAGCTGAGCTTACCATTGTGTTGGAAGATCTCTTCTTTGACCCAATAGGGGAACTTTGCTTCTCACTCAGTGGTGGCGTGTTTGCTTGAACTCCTGCTATTTATAGAGACGAATGCTCTAATAATCTGCACGCTTGACCACAATAATAACGGAATCCTGGCGCTAAAAAAAAGTCCTTTGGTCGCTTATGTTTTGTTTTTGTTTTTATCATAAGAATTCTCTGTCTCGTGATGATGTTCAACAAATATCGTAGGTATTGAATTTAATCTTTCTTGTGACATGAGATGATATAGATTCTTTCAAACACCCCACCTTTCTATGGTGCAGTTAAATCCATTAAGAATATGTATATATATTTTTTACAGCTTTCTCCCTTTATATGGACGGGTGAAACACGATTTCTTTCACGTTAATTTTCTCTGTGATCTCTCTCTAGGAAATTAGCAATATAAAGCTCTTACTTTACCTCATGCACTTAAAAAAAAAAACCTACATGGACATTTGGTGCGTTTGCTTTTCGGAGGCCTAGCAAGCCTTAAGCTGCCCACCCCTTTGATCAGCCACTGATTGGAATTTCATAGATATAATTAGATTTCCGATCGAGTCAAGCTTCCGGAATGTCTGCAACATGCACTCACGTCCTCTGAAGAAATCGGATCCTTATGTGTCGGACATGCAGGCGATCATTTAGTAGTAATGATTGATATTCTTGGAATATTCAGCCCCGGCCTCTGTATGGCCGAGGGATTAGAATAGATGCAGCCTTCGATCTTTTAGGGATCATATTGTGCAACAGCTGCGTCGCTTAAGTTACTGCAATGTATTTGGAGGGTTCATAGTTTTTGCTTTTTATTTTTGTTTCGGATTTATTTTTAAGGAGGTCAACTTGCGAGCTAACTTGTAAGGAACATAATCTTCTTAAGGATCGTATATTATATTTGTGAAAAATAAATATTAGTATTTTTTAGGCAGGTCATTAAAGTCATGTATTATCTGACTCAACATATGCTAACTTAATGTATTATAGCTATGAGAATCGTGAAATGATGCTTATGATGATCGTGTAGAAGCCCACATTCATTGTTGGCCGACTTTAAGTTGACAATTGCATAATTGGCAGAGAGCAGCACATGGCCGGCCGACAACCTAATATAGTTTAAACATTTTGAAATTATTGGAAGCAGGATTCATGCATGTGTTTGTTCAGTCCCCTCCAAACAAGATATTATAGACTCCTAATATATATTTCCTTCAAATAGCTTGATTGATTTATTCAATTATGTTAGTATATATATATATGAAATATCAGTACATGAGATTTTGCAGCCTCTCAAGTCTTGACCATGCACTATGTAACACGATCAGAGTCTTATAACTCAATATTGCGGCATGCTAGACAATGTTTGAAGGTCTGCAAATTATTTTCAAGAAAAATGGGAAATTAATGCAAGGAATTATTCTAAAGATGTAGACAATTAGCTTGTGCTTTTCTTGACCCACGTATATAGTGAGTAAACAAGAAAAAAGTAAGCAATTTTCCTGATGGAAGCTGATATAAGGTCAACAAACCAAGAAATTAAGAGCATAACTAATTCACAGAATATTTTGATCATATGTAAGCGGCAATTAACAACAATTAATTGTGATGATCAGCTTTGAATAAGAAGATAGTTTTGTGATAATATATTTGGGTTTGTTAAAAGGGTGACATCAAGGTTATTATTATTATGATATTCCTTGGAAATGAAAGTTTCAGCATATTGCCGTTGTCCTTTGTACGTAGCAAGTAGCAACCTTATAAAATATGAGTTGGGATAATTACACTTTGTATCCCTTATCTTTGAGGTCATTTATAATTTGCACCCCGATGTTTTGATTTTGAGACATTGAACCTTTTATCTTCAATATTTTTTCAATGTGCACTCCATACCCGATTTGGTCGTCTAAATTGACAGATTTCGTCAACATGTAAATCGGTCGACTGTTTCAAGTTACCTTTGTTGCGGTCAACCAGCTCGTCGTGCCTCTCACATGAACCGGTCGACTACTACATGTTAACGAAATCCGTCAATTTAGACGGCCAAATCGGGTACGGGTGCACATTGCAAAATATTAAAGATAAGGGGCTCGATGTCTTAAAATCAAAATACCAGGGTGCAAAGTGTAAAGGACCCAAAAGATAAGGGGCGCAAAGTGTAATTATCCCATATGAGTTTCTAGAATGGTTGCAGCTTTTCAGTATCCTACAGATCTTCCTCTTTTACCTTGTCATCATTTTATCACAGTGCTGCTCCTATCAAAGTGGCTTTTATTCACGTATTTTTAAATCTAACATGTACAATATTAATTAAAATTAAGATGAATTATAGAATCAAGTTTTTTAAAAAGGCTTTAATTTTAATACTATATAAAATAAAAGGAAGTTTTGAGAGAATATATATAGATATGAAGTTAATTTCTTGTACGAGATGGTTGATGTATGTTTTTAGACGAGAATGTTTTTTAACCGATGTATAAGCTGCTCCATTTCATGGGTGTTTGGGCTGTGCATTTACAGTGCCATGGACGGTTGTTCACAAATGTTCTCACCTGTCCGTTAGAAGAAAAAACCTGCAGTTCAGTGGCAGAGGACCGTAACTGCCCTTACTGCAAATTCAAAAACTCTAAATTTTTTTCCAAAAATGCGACCAAAATAATCAAATCACAACAAAATCACCGAATGTCAACAGAAATTATATCATTTCGCAATCGAATCTCATATCTCGACTAAATAGCTAAAAAAAAGATACACAAAGGAGAGAGAGAAAGAGAATTGCAGAAAAAATGGGGAGGAGCAAAAAGAGAGAGGACATGAAAGAATGAGAAAAAAGGGGGAAGATCTTAGGTTTTAATGGATCGAAACATCATAGCTTCTGTGTTGTTTGTTTGTTTTTTTTTGGAAATATGATATTTGGTCACTAGGTTTAAAACACTTTTATGATTTAGTACTAGATTTCATTTTTTTACTAAATGATCACTGAGAATATATAGTTGTGACGATTTGGTTTTTTCGTCGAACATCCGTTAATTTTTAACGGAATAGAATGCGGTCGACTGCTACAATTTACCGTTGGCACAACAGTAAACAAACCGGTCAACCGCTATTCCGGTTAAAAATTTAACTGAAGTTTGAAGGAAAGACCAAATCGTTACAACTATATATTCTCAGTAACCATTTAGTAAAAAAATAAAACATAGTGACTAAATCGTAAAAGTGCTGTAAATTTAGTGACCAAATATCAAAATTTCCTTCTATTTTTTTTAAAAATACTATAAAAGAAATGATGTTGTTTCGTATTGAAAAATAAATAAATGAAAAAGACAGGAAAACAGTGAAACCGTCTAGCGGTGACGGCAAAACCGCCACTGCCGTATTGCCCACCGGTACCAATACCCGTACCGTTGGGCTGCAATTATCAGTACATGGTGACTGTGCCGCTTAACCAGCATACTGGGAAATGTGTTCGAATTTGCTTTTGTCGCTTGATGCACCACAGGGGGACTGGTCTTAGTTGGTAAAAATGTGCTTGTACAGCTAGCAAGGCGTATCCCTGGGCATGCATCGCGAATTAGTTGACTGAACTCATTTTTTTGCCATACCATTATACGGAATTATATGAAAGCATGCAAAAATCTCCATAAAGAATAAAAGATCTAAATTAGCTCTATAAAATTTATCCATTTTTTTGGGTAAGTAATTAATTATGATATTATGAACAGATAAACAGATAAAATTTATCCATTTTATATTAGAGGTGTTCAAAATTGATAATGAAAAATAACATTTATTTTTTTGTTTGAAAAAAAGTGCATGAAAACATGGGTTTTGTTAAGAAATATAATTTAAATAATAAAATCTATCTATTCCTTATAAAAACTTAAGCTTTTAGGATAATTGATAAGTCACATGATACATACAAGAGACAAGGAGGTCCATAGAGATCTGACTCCGTATTTTTATCTCTATTTTAATTAAATATTATATGTGTTGGACCTATTAATTAAGGGGGAGTCTGATCCCAAATATGAGGGAGTGTTAAGAAATATCTTTAAAATAATAAAATTTAGATCTGCCTATATAACAACTTAAACATGTGGGATAAATGGTAGGTAATTCACACATTCTTTTTGACTCGTTATTTTGGAAGAAAAAGAATTGAACTGGAAATGGGAAAGTTTATGAAGTACTACAAAATAACTAGGCATTCTTCACAAGTAGCTAAACATCCATCCTCTATTCTTAACACGAGAGAACCATTTATTAGTATCTTTCCTAATGTCTATTGTTGAGTAATTGCTCATTACTTTATTGATTTGATGCCGAACAGAATATAGATTATTCTGTAGGCTAAAACAAAAGGCAATTTGCGAGAAGAAAAAGTGAGAATTTCGACCCAAAGAATTCAGAAACACTCTGGATTCAATAAAATTCGTAATAATCAGCAATGAATCAAAACAACACACAAGCCGGGTTAAAATAGCTGAAATTCGACTCTTGATGGAATTTTGCCAAAAATAGCAAAACCCTAAAAGTCTAACCAAAACGAAATAGGGAAAGAAATAAAGTGATTGCCAAAAATCTGTTCTAAATCGGGTTCAGAATTATTTCCTAATTGACAAAAAAGAAATTACCATAAATAGCAAAAATTAACTAAAAATAGGGATTCAAAAAGGAAATCAGCGAATTTGGAGCTAGAAACGAGATGCACCGAGTGTAGCTCGGTGTCTATGACGTTCGCGCCGAAAAGAACTTTCCGAATTGGGGTCACGGGCGCGAATCGAACACTTGTAGCCAAATTTATGGCCAAATTTACCGACACGTGCACAGAAACTGCCCCAATTAGGCTAAATCATGGTTTCTTGCCAATTTTGGGCTGATCCTCCCGCTCCAGGTAATTCAGCGCCATCAATGAGCAATCTGACAGCTCTGCATCGTCTGGGTCAGATCCCCCTGCATCATGATTTTAGACGAGTGCCTCCAAATCTTCTGGTCAGTAATTGGTATCTGTACCCAGGTCTCTAATATATATTAATTGGCCTCCAATCTAGAGACAGACAAGAAGGCATCCACCAAACGAACCAGGTGCATATGGTGGGTCTACATAGGAGAGAACCCTTTGTTATCTTTTTGTTTGTTGTCGAGTCAATGGATAATTGCATCTAAATGATTTTGGGCGAGTGAGTCCAAATCTTCCGATGCACAACTGATGTGGACTAATCCATCCCATCAGGGAAACCCATCTCTAGAGAGTGGTGCTTTGCCTTCTCTCTAGAGATTTTTCAAACTCTTCCTTCGATATTTTCTTTTTCCGGTAGCACCGGTGGGAGGAGCATCTCTCTTTCGCTCCTCCAACCCCATCCTACCACAGATCCTTTCCCTATCCTTCCACCGATCCTTTCTCCATCCATACACTGGACCGCGTTTGTGGTTTTCTCTTTATTTTTTGTTTTCGTTCGTTTTTTGTGTGTGTTTAGATCTAGGCGTTTTGGTCCTTTGTTGGTGGTCACCGCCCCTCTAGTTGCCTTTTACACCACCAGGTGAGCTCATATGTACCGGTCCCGTTCCATTTGGCCAGCGCGTTATGGTTCACGCGCCCCACGCGCCGCGCATGGATCTCACGCGCCCCAAGCGCTTGGCTTGGTTTTTCATTTTTGGGCCTCGGTTGGGTATTTCTGATAGCCACGCGCCACTTGGATGACTTCTCCTGCCTCTGGTGATCCCAACGCCTCCGGGTTGCTGCCTCTCAGGCCGCCTGTGGGGCCCACGCGCCGCTTGCTTGATGGTGCTTTGTTTCAGGCGGGGTGTTTTTTGTCTTTTGTTGTGTTGTGTTTTGTATTTGGCCTATGTGTTGACTTTTGTTTTTATTGTTGTGTGGTTGTTTCCAACTCCTCGTTGGGCTTTCCTGATTCTTTGTGAATCTTTTCCAGCCCTCTGTTGAGGCTTTGTGGTGCTCAGATTGTCTGTGCTTTCATCATTAGCTCATCTAGATTTTCGTGGTTTGTCTGCTGTTATTGGCCGCCCGCACCCTAGCAAGGCGCATATAGTGGTTTTCCTGATCATTTTTTTGGATCATGTTAGTTTTATTTTACAATCTGGTTGTAGTTTGACCTTATGTAGGATGTTCCTTGTATGGTTACACTATTGCAATACAAGTCTAACGACATTATTTAGAAAAAAAGAGTCCAAATCTTCTGGTCGGTAGGCGGTAGATGTACAGTAAGCTGGAGAAAGATCATCTTAATTTGGAGTTTTGCTTTCTTCATTATCCTTCAATTTTTGAATATTGAAATGAGGTTTCGAATTTAAAATCTTGACTTATGTAAATCTACAACTTATTTTAAAATTTTAAAAGAATTATATTAGATTAGTTGAATTATATTCGTTAACATTTAACAGTAAAACTTTCTCTAACGTTTAACAGTAAAAATTTTAGCAAGTGCTGGGAGAAGGCAGCTTCTTTTCAAGTGGCTTTTCTTTTTTTGCTGTTAATGTGTGAAGAAGGGTAGAACGGAAGAACAAACATACCAAAAATTCTATGGATGCGAACACCACAAACGTCTTGAATCTGGAGAAGTAGGTATCACATATGAATCCGCCAACGAGTGGTAGTAAAAATGCAGTCCCCATGAAGTTTGTGAGCGTGGTAGCGGATTTTGTTAAGCTGAAGTTCATATGTCCATAAAAGTATGTTACAAGGCTCATGGCAATCGTCATGAACGTCATGTTGTTGAGTCCCTCGGTAGCTGCATGAATTGATCGTTAAAAATCAACTTCAAACCGACCAGCCAACCAGAATCCCTAGTTTAAATGAAAACAAACACAAAAAAACAAAAAAGAGTCCCTCGGTACGTAGTGTTCATTTTTACCGTATACAAATAGTACAGCTCGACTTCCTCCAAGCCTTTTTTTCCTGCTTTGGCTTGGTTCTAACATGTCCGCAGATGCCCTGGAGAATTGATTAAGAAGGAAATAATTACATTTGAGTCAAAGCAACGAATTAGCATGAATTGCTCACATTCGAAAAGGAGAAAATGCATATTGTCGGAGGGATATTAAGAGAGAAAATGTGGCGGATTTGAGTCCAGTGAATTAAGAAAGTAATTGGCCTTTGAAAGCACTGTACAGGCCATGGGTTGGAGTAGCTGTCCTTTCTTCACTGGTCTAAAGCCCAACTGAAGATCAAATAAGTATATGATTAAGAGGTAATTACCATTATGTTGAGAGCTGCTTTCTTCAGCTTTGTCGAGTACTACCGATGGGAATTATATGAGGGAACTTTGGTCCTCCATCTATTTATAGAGACGAATGCTCTAATCTGCATGCTTGACAATAGTAGAATAAGCCAATCATGTGTGGCGTCTTGGCGTTAGAGTAGAGAATTTTATATCCCTGGACTAATTTTGATTTCCATCACATGCCACCCTCTCGGGGCCCTCCTCTTAACCTCCTAATTGTCTTCATGACCAATAAAGAAGTCTAATTTTTTATGGATAATTTGACTTTAGTTCTTGAGTATTGATGAAGTATATATATATATATATTCTAATTAATTTGCGGAATCCGTGCCGAATACTGGCAGATGCTGTATTGCAATTGAGACAGGGTATGTTCACATTGTTGTCCATGTACCTTGGAAATATCAAGGAGAAGGAAATTGCTTTAATTTTTTTTTGTTGTTCTTTGAGAGCCTACGGACCATGACCTGTACAATGCACAGAAGTTTTTTTTGTGTAAGTGGTAAGTGTATAAAGAAAGAGAAAATATACAATGGTAGGAAAAAGCCCTACTACAATGTTTACGAAACCCCAGCAAGACATGAGAGATGCCCTGCCACAAACATGCACAGCCTAAGCTCTACACAGCAGTCACAAAAGTTGCAGCAGAAGGATCTCTGTATCTGTACAAGGATAAAATAAAAACATGACTATCTATAAAGTAAGTTCTTGACAGTAATAATTTATCTGGACAGTTCAAATGTCCAGAATTTATCGCAATAGATTTCCTTCATTACCCAAAACGTACAAAAAACGATTCTCAGATTGAAAGCCCTTTATTTGTTTGTTGTGCTGTAAAATAGCTTAATAAAAATCGGCTGTTGATGACAAATTATTTTGGACAGTGGCTGCGTTTGGCCAACTCTAAGCAGGAGTTAGTTGGCTATTCTGGCCAACTAATTAATGTACATAATTTGATGTGAATTAGTCGCGAGATGCAAATTAATTTCAACCTCTTCCACCAAAAGGTCGTAGCTAGCTAGTTAGGACTACCTCAATGATTGATGATCTCCTCTTCACAACCTTCCTTTTTGTTCTTATATATGTTCTCCTACCGCGCGTGCAATAAATAAAGGTCAACTTGCATGCGAATCTATTAACAATCAGTCTCAAAGATCTTATATTAATGCTTGTAAAACAATGTTGATATATTTATATTGTTTGGCCTGAGAAAGTCATGCATGTGTTATCTAATCTAACTTTTATATTCATCTCATTAGTGAAGTTCCCATCAGTATTATTAACATTGGAACGAGGATATCGCGGGGATGATTGTTGTGTCAAATGAGTGCAGGATACTCAAGCTCTAACGGAGAGCTAGCTTCCCTTGACTTTACAATTGGCACCAGCAGTAACATGACATAATAATATTAAGGGAAAAATACATTTTTTTACCCCCAACTATTGGGATTATGATACTTTGCACCTCAGATTATCAATTTCGTTACATTTCATCCCTTAATTACTAATCATTTATACTTTATACCCCTAACTATTAATTTGGATGAAAATTACTATTTTTGTTAGGTGAAATGACAAATTTACTCTCAAAAATATAATTAGAAAAAAAATGTGGATAAAATCTTCATTTACGTCCAAATTAACGATTGGGGGTGCAGAGTGTAAACGGTTGGTAATTAAAGGGCGAATTATAATGAAATTGATAGTTTAAGATGCAAAGTTTCGAAACTCCAATAGTCACATTACACCCATCAACTCACTGAGATTTTGGATATAGCAACAGGACAAAACGTTATTGGCATATACTACAAGAAAACAGGGCTTCCTCGCCGATAGTTCCCGTAGGCAAAGGTAGTGCAAGACGTCGAAGAAGCTCTTCAGCCACGGTTTCCAGTCGTCGAAGCCTGGTCGCGGTTGCCGCGTGCCCGTTGGCCTTCCGTGACGACTGTCCTCCTCTGTCTGCAATGACTTGCCTATGTCGACCGGAGATGACGTTGGGAGAAGGGTGGCATCTCCGTCGCTGAAGAGTATCGAGTTTTGATCAGGGTCGTCGGGGTTGCTCTATCCACAACGATCCTTGTTTCGTCAAGAAAGCCACGGTCTTCAACGACGACACCAAGCCGCCGTTGGATTTGTTTTCTTGACGCGTACCAGTGGTCTGCTCAACCTTCCGCTTACGGCTGCAGTTTGTGGGCAATGGTCATTCCTGACGGATCAATGGCTGCCGAGATTGATTTCTGCCTCCAGGAAGTGGTGGTCACAGTTAATTTTTAGAGACCCAATTTTGGTACGCGTTGATTTTTTTTGTCGCACTATAATAGCAGTAGACCGACCACTTCCCGTGGTGGTTTCATGGTGATTTATTGGCAATTCGAAGTTCTGTAGTTGAGTTATTTTTAATGTTACTTTCTTAATCATAATAATATGTCGCACCATATTACAAATTGCGTGAGCTGCTTCGACGTCTTGCACAGAAAGAACAGAGCATAGTGCAAATGAACAGAAAGAACAGAGCATACTCGTTTCACCCATATTCTCACCATCAAAGAGAGTCGAGTGTCATATATGTGGGATCTCCACTATTAGGTGTGAAAAACAAAAGTTAAAGAACAGAAACTGCAGCCGAGATATGTGAGATCTCCACTATTAGGTGCCGAGAAAGAACAGAGCATACTCGTTTCACCCACATTCTCACCATCAAAGAGAGTCGAGTGTCATATATGTGGGATCTCCACTATTAGGTGTGAAAAACAAAAGTTAAAGAACAGAAGCTGCAGCCGAGATATGTGGGATCTTCACTATTAGGTGCCGAGATTGATTTCTGCTTTATTGCTGGGTCACCCAAATCTGCGGGCACATTGGGTGCTGTTGAATCATCAGAACCCACTAGAGAAGAATTTATAGAGAATATCGGAGCTGCTGTGAAGCCACAGCCTATTGTCTCCTTGTCTTTGACTGTCGCTTCGCATTGCCTTTCTTGAAATGCCCTTCTTAAAGCTCTGGAAGCCAAAAGCAAGATTTTCCCTTAGACGCTTGGTGGGAGACGTGGGTTTCCAGAGTATTTGTTAATTCTTTAAGTTGTCTCTCAGTTTCAAATAGAGGCGCTAAAATTCAAATTGGGTGCTAAAATTTTTTGCCCAGGGCGCCAAGTCTTTTTATCCGTGTCTGCTAAAACTTGTTGCAGTTTGCACGTGAACTATACAGTTTTTCCATTATATCCCTTTTTTATGGAAGTTTATAACGAAAAATGTATACACTATATAAATATTTAAAGACAAGAAGTTTTAATGTTTGGATGTCAATTTAATCTATACATGTGAAGCCTTACATTACTATTTGACGTAATACCTCTTGCGTGAAATCTATCAATATAATCATGGTGCACGCTTCCACCATTAACAACGGGAGTAAATGATGGTAGAACTTATTTCACTAACTAATAGTGCATAAAAAGAGGATGACTTTATCATTCTTGGTCTGCAACTTTTCAATAAAAACAGAAGCGGTACTTGGTGATTTGAACTAAAAATATGGTTGGACGTATATAGATGGCTTGTCTTGGATGTAGGCTTTTTTAGCTTTTTTTTCCTAAGCCATTGTTATCTGTCTTCTTGCTCTTTCAATGACACTTTGATGAATATTGGATGCTCAACACTACGCTCCATGTCCTTGTAACAAAATTTTGATGACGTTTTCCATGACTTATATAGTACTGCTTCCCAAATCGAATTTTGTGTATATATCAATTCTTTGTATATCAGTCTTCTTTGTCATCATGCTTCTATATATATTAAAGAGGCGGTCCATAGTTCATTTGCCAAAGTAAACAGTGATAGAAAACAGAGCAAATTTGGTCATTGCCAACAGTATTCTTCCTTGCTTTAAAACAAGAAAATGAAAAAGAATGGTAATATACTAAAGAGCATTGCCACTCGATAATACTTTTCAGTATAAGACCCAGAAATATAAACATAAACATGTCAGTAGAGTTTGCACAAAGTTAGCTGAAAACACCACACAGAAGAGTATTTCCTTGTTCAGTCATAACTATCTAGTAATGTTCACCGTGGCAAAAACAAACAACCCTTTGTGATAAGTTAGGAGTGTTTAGGTGTATATATAAATTAAAATCCAAGGGCAAGGCATTAAGTTGGCATAAAGTAGTAAAAATATGCCTGAGACTTTGAACATCCCATCTAATTTCGCTGACACAATTACTCAAGTAATAAAAAATATAAAACAACATGCATTCTTTATAGATAAACTGACAGTCAAGATTTTTTTCTGGGAAGTGCAAGTTGATTGGTTAATACTCACGAACCCAATCACTAACAAACCAACACATCACATTATAAACAATCATAAACAAACGCATGTACACATATAATAATCACATCCTCTCTTTTTTCAGGGCAACGGAGCCTTCGTTTGGAAAAGCAAAGAGCAGCAATGTCAATGGCAACACTTCAAAGGTTAGCTAGAACTTCAAAATTGAGCCAATCATACTCCATACATCCAACCACTACTACATTACTCCTTAACGTCAACTAATGACAATGATAGCAAATATGCTTTGTCTGGGAAACTAGGATGCTGCAATGGGCTCTATAGACAAAGAACTTCAATTCTGACTAATTTTGTTATAGTAGGAAGCTGTTGTTGGGAGGTGGAAGCCATAATCTCTGTCAATTTAATATTTCATGCATGGAGCTGATGGTTTGGATGGAGAGAAAGCTGAATACACGTGATGTTGTAACAGTTTCTGATCTTCAGAGTAATACTCACAAGCACCTAGTATGCTCTCTGGGTCTAGGAGAGTGACGACGATATTCAACCATACAAGGATTCCTATGGTTTACAACAGCAGCCAATGCAAATAACAATGTAGTCCTAAGGTAAAGCTAATGTACTTTTGTTCATATACCAGAATCCTCTATATTTGATTTCATGAGGAATGTCGATCATATTTTCAATCAGCTAGTACATTTCTTTCGGTGTTAACGATATTATCATCCATCAACGACTAAAGGGACCAGTAAGAAGAGGATATAAACACCAGCAAAATGACAGAGGTTTCGAACAAAATTAAAAATGCATGGCCGTTGGGCTTATTACTTGTAGTGAAAGCACCAGTTTCTAGTATTTTTGGAACAAATTGCAGAGCATGAAAATTACAT
This sequence comes from Myrica gale, assembly GCA_963930655.1. Taxonomy (NCBI): domain Eukaryota; kingdom Viridiplantae; phylum Streptophyta; class Magnoliopsida; order Fagales; family Myricaceae; genus Myrica; species Myrica gale. Next base: position 5,949,325 of record OZ005599.1, read on the forward strand.
CTGCATCAAGTATCTAAATGAAGTTCCCGAATTAGGAGGAGAAAAGTAGGAAAGAAGTTAACAAACTAAGGAAGACCAAGTTAGTGCAAAATTCCAACAAATATTGCTTACAATCTATCAGAAACCTGAAATAGAATGAAGTGTCAGAGGATGGTGATTCACCTGCAGCGAAAATGGCATTGGGTCAAATGCCAAGCGATTCCCAAATCCAACAAAATGGACGACTTTGTTCTTGAATAGCTTGCCATATAATCTGCAAAATGCCCTAGAATGAAGGGCCCAAGTAGCAGATGAATTGTAATAGGAAAAAACTGTACATTGTATCAGTTTGACAAATCAATTTAACATCTTATCCTAAATTTCTATGTAGCTAGACGAAAAAATAAAGGTAGGCATAGAAAAACGAACGAGGATCAGTGAACAGATCATACTCTGAAGACTGATCTGCTCCTCGCACTCTTCTATCATGTAGTTAGTCTATCTGACGCTGCACTTTTGGGGGGCAAATCGACAAAACAAGCCGGAGACTCTCCCTGTGATGTACAGAGACCTCAGGCCAAGAGTAAATGGGAGACAAGATTTTTTCCAAATCATTGAACTTTTTCAAAGGATTCTGATTGTTTGATGCAGACAAAAACCTCAGAATCTAGATAGCAATTGAAGCTAAGCTGCAACTTCCCCTAATTTCTGCCGACAGAAATCCTCGACGAGTAACAACATCGTGGACGAAGAGGACATTCGCCAACGTATAGCAGCTCGTCGGCCCCTAATATCTCGCAAGAAAACCATTGGCGACGAACACTTTGTGTCGGCTCTGCAATTGCTCTTGACGGATCCAGGCGGTAGCGGAATGGTGACCGGGTTACCGACGACTGACTTAAACCGCGTGGAGAAAGCTGGAACTTTGCTGACGATACGTAAACCGAGCGTGGCTGATGAGGTTTTTTATTGGGTTTTTCTTTTTTCGCCTTTAACTCGACGGCTACAAAATTCGCGTGGATAAAACTGAGATTTTTACTGACGATAAGTAACCCGCGCGTAGCGGATGACGCTTTTTCTTGTAGTGATATATCTGTCGCTTTTACGCCATCACTACAGAGGTATGGCAACATCTTCTTTCCCGGTCGCTATAGACAAAAATCTTGCGACTAAGAAGACGTCGCGATTTGGCTTCCTCACTCGTCGCCATTATGGCCATCTTCGCAGCTATGCGATCTCAAAAGCGTTCATTCAGCAACGAAATAAGGTGTCGCAAGTGCTCAATTTCGGCCACACAATTTTGTGTAAAGTGTTGTTTTACTACTGTCATTGGAACCTTGAAAGTCCCAGATATTGGGGTTCTTAATTGTTAGAGATAATATCATAATCAAATATTAAAGATTTGATATGATATTATGGTTATCACGATATCAAAGATTTGATAATATCGTTATCAAAATTCAAATTTTAAATGTTGAGATTTAAATTTAAATGTAGGAATATTCCTCTATTATGCTTTGTATTGTCTCTATATATAAAACCTTCAATTTGTAATCTGTATACACTCATAATACAAAATACAGTCATATAGAGCTTTTATTCATAATACAAAATACAACCATATAGAGCTTTTATAGTGGATGTAGTTCTTCTAGACTGAACCATTTAAATCTCTTGTCTCTTGTTACTATTTCTCTCCCCTCTTCATTTTAACTTTTTTCTTCTCTTCTTCGGTGAGGCTCTGTTATTGAGAGTGCTCTTTTTAAATTTATGTGGGTAATTGCATTCAATGCTTTTGTCATGCTGGAAAATTATTGTAGTAAAAGAATTAAAATGATTAGAAGAAATAACGTGTTAATCTATTAGCTTAATTATAAGCAGTCTATACATGGTCTACAATCGAAATATATGAAATGACAACATTCCTCACAAAGGACACAAAACAACAGCATTCTATACAAAAAAAAAGCAACTAGGACAAAAACTATTCAAATCAACATTTTCCCAGTTGTGCGTTGAGTTTCAAAAGCCAACTTCTGCACTAGCTTCCCAAAGTGTTTCATCATCCAACCCCACATGTAGGAAAAACAACACTCACCATAGCTGACTACCAACTAGCATCCACTCCTCCAAGGAGCACAAAGACACAGACCATTGATGACTAAAAAAACAAATGATTTACCATTTTACCTGAGAATATACAGAGAAGTGTGAAAATACCAAACCATCAAAATAGAGAGAGGTGTAATAGCTGTAAATGTTTAGTTTTGGCATGGTTCGTGTTCATAATTGTTGATTGTGTTTAGAACTTTCCTGAGATTGAAAGTTAAAGAAGATACTCTGAAGATGTTGACTCCTGGAAGTTTGAGAGTGCTACATAAAGTTTGCTTGGAGTTCGATTGCAGTTCACTGGATAACCGAATAGCGAATTTTCTGTTACATTTAACAAACATTCACTTATTCTCCCAAATCCTTGAACATTCGAGAACCTTTCTCCTCTATCGTATATAAACTTTCCAGCAACGTCTTTAATGATTTAAAACTTTAATATTCCAAGATTTACAAAGAAAAAGAGCCAGATTTCAAGAACACCTTTCAATGCTTTTTACCCTTTGTTTTTGAGAAACCTTGAGAGGATAATGTACTGAACGTACTGATCTGATTTTCTGAGTATCCTCTTGATTGATAACTAACTTACAATCACAAGATTGTGTGGAACGACCAGATCTGCTGGTCTTCGTTAAGCTAGAGGTTTCAGCAGTGAAGTAATCGACTGCATGAGATCATGTTGAGGGGTAATTGGTTTGGTTGAAAGAATCGTGATTCTGATCCGCATGTTGCAGAACCAAATGTGGTAATTTGGGTAAGGTTTGAGTGTTATAGATTAGCAATTGAGATTGAAAAATCTATTGATGATCACCTTGTAATCGAGTTCAAATCTAGTGGATTCAAATTTTAGGCCATGGGCGCGAAATGTTTTTCTCCCTTAAAGAGTTCTTCAAGAGAGTTTTCTTTTCCGAGAGTTTTTCTCCCTTATACTTGTGACAGCTAAGTGGACGATATGAAATTTAAGTTAAACCACAAGTTTCCACACTAATAAAGTGGACGATGTTCAGTTTGTCACTGATAAAGTCGTCGTTAAAACTATCTTCTAGTAACAAAATTTTATATTCGCTCCAAAAAAAACATGCGTTTTAAATCTTTAGAGGAGAAACAATTTTTTGTCCAAAAAGAAGTATTTTTGCTATGAAATTAGGTTCGTCACTAAAAAGCATATTTTTTATAATGACTATTAATTTCAGACATTTTGGATCATCCGTTATTTTTTTTTTTTATTGTTTCTATTTTTTTTAAAAAATATTTCAAACAATTCACATCACTCACCATTTAACTTCACTGGTATCTGATTTAGAAAGAAAAATGTAAACTAGTCCTTAAAGCATTAACAAGTGATCTCTGGTCCGGTTAGCCGGTTAGGTAGTCTCAAATTCCCAAGTCCGATGCCCTTCGTGGGTCGGTTAATTTGATAATTCCTAATGTACTCGTGATAACATACTAAAAATTACCGCCCCATCGTTTGTAACGATCTATGGACTAAGGAGTTTGGAGTGAACAGAGAAAATCAGCAACATACCTTTTACATTAGAGTGGTCAAAAAGGCTCAAGATTTTGAATCAGGATGGACAAGATGGCCATGCCGATCATATTAGCATAGACTATCATTGGAATTTGGGCTAGCAAAAGCTAATAACACCACGAGAAATTAGCCTGCAGAAAGCTGGACAGTTTTTTTTTCTCCGGAAATTGATATATTATTACCTTAAATTATGATTTTACCCTTGATCACTATCTCCAACCTTCTTTAATTGGAGGGTACAATGTCAAGTCTTCATAATTGAAAGGTACTATATGTATTTAACTCTTTTTTTCTTTACAAAATTAAAAAATTGAAAAATAGAAACTTTGAGGCCAGATACGACAAGATGAGTGGGAAAATTACAAGTAATTTTTCAAAGCTTAAAAATATAAGCAATCTCCCAAATGACAGGTAAGAAGTACCTAAAACCGAAACTAATTAAGAAGGAAGTATATAATAATATCTCTTCGCATAGGTAGGCAACAATTCAGGAAAAGTTTGTCAGCTTTGTAGACAACAATTTATACGTCGTAGTTGCGTGCGCTGTGAGGGCGGCATCAAGGTCCTCAGTGTCGTGGTAACAGAGTACGAGAGAAAAAGGAGAAGACACGTTAACGTAAAAGAATATTTCTGCACACGATATTATTGTTGTGCACTGTGCACTTTATAGAAGCTGAGTACACGTCTATTGCAATACGCGATAACAGAATAGAAAATATCCTAACAGAAAGATATAAGTTGCTATCACTACAAGGCTACACTATTCTAGAAGAATCTAGACTTAGTGATGTTTCATGGGGCCAGGATCGTCTGGTGCTAAAGGTGTAGGATTAGCTGTTGTGTCAACAGCCCCCCTCGCTTCCAGCGGCAAGGGTAAGACAGTGAGACTTGAGCGTAGACGATGAAAGCGATCAGCCACAATTGGCTTAGTAAAGACATCAGCCAGCTGATCCTTACTGGAGATAAAAGTAACAGAAAGTGTCCTGGCAGCAACACGGTCGCGTACAAAGTGGAAATCAATTTCCACATGCTTAGTACGGGAATGGAACACAGGATTCGCAGACAAGTAGGTAGCTCCCAAGTTGTCACACCATAAAGTGGGAGCATGAGGCAGGAACATGTGAAGTTCCTTAAGCAGGGACTGAATCCATAATATTTCAGCGGTAGCATTTGCAAGAGACCTATACTCGGCCTCGGTACTGGAGCGGGCAACAGTCTTCTGTTTTCGAGAAGTCCAACATATGAGATTAGAGCCAAGGAAGAGACAGAAACCACCAGTAGAACGACGATCGTCGGGGCTGCCTGCCCAATCAGCATCTGAGAAGGCACGAAGATCAGTGATGGAGGACCGAGTGAGGTGAAGACCAAAATGAGCGGTTTGCTTAAGATAGCGTAAAATACGCTTCACTGCCTGCCAATGAGGCTCCCTGGGAGATTGCATAAACTGACAGGTTTTATTGACCGCGAAAGAGATGTCGGGCCGTGTGAAAGAGAGGTACTGGAGGCTGCCAACAGTGCTCCGGTAGAGTGTAGGGTCAGCAAATAAGGGACCTTCATGAGCAGAGAGACGGAGAGAGGAGGCCATAGGAGAAGATACCGGTTTGGCCAGCAACATATTGGTCTTCCGAAGGAGATCATAAACATACTTCAGTTGAGAAAGATACATGCCAGTGCTGGAACGAGAGACTTCAGCCCCCAAGAAATAGTGTAGGTCGCCAAGATCTTTAATAGGAAAATCTGCAGAAAGACGGGTGATAAAATGCTGAACCATGGAAGCAGAGGAGCCAGTCACAATACAATCATCGACATAAACCAGTATGTAAACAAGATGAGGTCCAGAAGAATAAATAAAGAGACTAGTGTCAGCCCGAGAAGCCACAAAGCCTAGCTCAAGAAGGCGAGTACTGAACCGGGAGAACCAGGCACGAGGAGCCTGTTTTAGACCATAGATGGCCTTGTGGAGGCAGCATAGATGATTAGGATAGTCAGGGTGTACAAATGCCGGAGGTTGTTGCATAAAGACAGCTTCTTGAAGAGTGCCATGCAGAAAAGCATTTTGTACATCGAGTTGTCGACATGGCCAACCAGAAGAGACAGCAATGGCAAGTACCAGTCGGACTGTAGTGGACTTAACAACAGGGCTGAAAGTGTCTGTGTAATCGAGACCAGCTTGTTGATGAAAGCCTTTGGCGACTAGCCTGGCTTTATAACGTTCCAGAGAACCATCTGCATGGCGTTTGGTTTTAAAAACCCAACGACAGCCAACGATGTTCAGATTCGGATTAAAGGGCACAAGAGACCATGTCTGGTTAGCTTGAAGAGCTTGAAACTCACATTCCATGGCACGACGCCACTCAGGATAACGAGCAGCTTCGGTTACACAGGATGGTTCATCGGGGATGGTTGTGAGATCAGTAAGATGAGCACGGGGAGGGGGCCACTTAATAGTACCATCTCGAAAGTGACTTGGACGAAGAGAATGTGTTTGAGATCTGGTCACCATAGGATGACGTGAGGGTGGAGGAAGGGGTAGGAAAGATGTATCGGGGGAGAGACCAGGAGGTGCAGCGGGAGACACAGGAGGAGACACAGATGCAGCTGGAGATGGTGGAAGAGTGTGTTGAGACACAGGAAGAGGAGGTGGTAAAAGAGGAAATAGTAGAGGGACCACAGGTAAGTTACGAGCAGGAGTGGCAGCAGGGGATACTTGAAAAGGAAAAGAGTGCTCATCAAAAAGAACATCCCGAGAGATGTAAATACGGCCTGTAGGGCGATGTAGACACCGGTACCCCTTGTGGTCAGGGCTGTAGCCAAGAAAAACACAGAGACGAGACCTATAATCAAGTTTGTGCTTATTAAAAGGACGAAGATTCGGCCAGCAGGCAGAACCAAACACCCGAAGAAATTTATAGTCAGGTTGTTTGTGATACAAACATTCGAATGGAGACTTGCCTTGAAGCACAGGAGTAGGGAGACGATTTATGAGGTAAACGACAGAGATAAAGGCATCAGTCCAGTAAGTTTGAGGAACAGAGGCATGGGCAAGCAAGGCAAGGCCAGTCTCAACCACATGTCTATGTTTACGTTCCACGGAGCCCATTTGTTGATGAGCATGGGGACAAGAGACGCGATGATGGATGCCAGTGTCACGGAAAAGAGAACGAAGAGCTTGAAATTCACCACCCCCATCAGTTTGAACTTGACGGATAAGAGTGTTAAATTGACGTTCAACATATTGTTTGAAAGCAACAAAAACAGAGTAGACATCAGACTTTAGGATTAAAGGAAATATCCAGGTAAACCGACTAAAGTCATCCACAAAGGACACATAATATTTAAAGCCATGAGTAGAAATTATAGGGGACGGACCCCATACATCAGCAAAAAGTAAATGTAAAGGTGCAGAAGAACGTGACATGGTGGGAGAGTAAGGAAGACGATGGGACTTTGCTTGGGCACAGGCAGAGCACACTGGAGGAGATCGTGTAGACTGAGAGGGAAGCTGATGAGTAGAGAGGACATGACGAACCACACGCAAGGCAGGATGACCCAGTCTTGCATGCCAGTCGGTGAGGGAAGTGAGGTGAGCTTGAGGAGAGGCAGCAGTGGGAAAAACGTATAGACCATCATGGGTGCGGCCTTGGAGAAGAGTGCTCCCCGTGTCGGAATCCTTGACAAAAAAGGCATTAGAGTGAAATTGAAAAAAGACATGGTTGTCAGCACAAAACTGACGAACAGAAATAAGGTTTTTAGTAATATCAGGAACATGTAGAAGACGACGAAGAATAAAACGAGTGATGGAAGAAGGAGAGAAGTGGGAAGAACCAATGTGAGAAATGGAGAGAGTGTTACCATCACCAACCCGCAACTGTTCATCACCCGAATACTCTTGAGAGTGAAGATTCAGCTGAGATAGGTCAGATGTAATGTGATTGGTGGCGGCTGTGTCCGGATACCAAGAAGGATCTGGTGTAGGAGACCCAGAGGAGCTGTAATAGGCCATGTGAGAGGGTGGATCTTGCTGGTAGGCTTGGTTGAACCGTTGACGACACTGTAATGCTGTGTGACCAAGTTTGAAGCAAACTTGGCATGTAGGACGAGAGTCAGAAGGGGTGGAAAAACCAGAGTCACCACCTCTACCATTGCCACGCCAGCGAGTACCATTGCCACGGTTACCATTGCTACGACCACGGTTGCCATTTCCTCGACCACCACGTCCACCCCGATGTGGTGAGGAAGATGTCTTAGTAGAAATATTTGCTGAGAGATCCAGAGAGGAAAAAGAAGAAGAATGTTGCTTCAGACGAGACTCATGGGACAATAAATGACCATAAAGTTGCTCAAGAGTCAAAGGCTCAAGACGTGTAGTGACTGATGAAACAAAAGAGTCATAGTCGGGTCCTAAACCAGCAAGCAAATAGGTAACAAGTTCAGTAGAGCTAAGAAGTTTTCCTGCAGCAGCGAGGGTGTCACTAAGGCTCTTGAGTTTACAGAAATAATCTGTAGCTGAATCAGTGCCTTTTTTGAGTGTTGCCAGTTGATACTGCAGTTGGATGAGTCTAGCTTGAGATTGAGATTGGAAGAGAGTCTCCAAAGATGACCAAACTGCTCGAGCAGTAGAGTATCCAACTACCTGAGCTATAAGAGGCTCAGTGAGGGACGATATGAGAGCACTTAGGATCATCTGATCCTGTTGGAGCCAGACAACATATTCTGGGTTGGGAGTAGTGCTGGAGGGCAAAAATTGAGCAGGTGCAGGAGTGGTACCATCTACAAAACCAAATAACCTCTGACCACGCAGATATGGAGTCATCTGAGCACGCCAGAGCAGATAATTCTCATGGGACAGTTTAACAGTAACAAGATGCGGAAGAGAGGTGAGAGAAGTAGACGAAGAAGAGATGGGTGAGGAAATATTGCTTATCGCATTACTAATTGGAGACTCATCACTAGACATTGTGAAGAGCTAAGGACAATGGTCATAAAGCCTCTGATACCATAACAGAGTACGAGAGAAAAAGGAGAAGACACGTTAACGTAAAAGAATATTTCTGCACACGATATTATTGCTGTGCACTGTGCACTTTATAGAAGCTGAGTACACGTCTATTGCAATACGCGATAACAGAATAGAAAATATCCTAACAGAAAGATATAAGTTGCTATCACTACAAGGCTACACTATTCTAGAAGAATCTAGACTTAGTGATAGGGCTGCACAACCGGAATGCGGTCCGGTTTTTCGGACCGCATTCCGGTCCGGACCGCATTGCGGTCCTTAAATAATATAGGACCGGACCGGACCACTTATAAGTTGTCCGGTTTCACTAAATGCGGTCCGGTCCGGACCACTTAAGTGGTCCGGACCGGTTTTATTTTTTTTTTAATTTTTTTCAATTTTTTTAATTTTTTAAATTTTTTTCAAAATTTTTTTTTTTCGGTTAATTTCAAATGGGAAGTGTATATAAAAATGTTAAGTTTTAGTTTAGATAAAAATTAAACGTTTTATGTTTATAATTTGTATTAAAAATATAAAAAATATATATTTTTTATTTTTTTAATAAATGCGGTCCGGTCCGGTCCGGACCGCATTTATTATTAAAGAGGACCGGACCGGACCGGATAACCGGATTTATCCGGTCCGGTCCGGACCGGACCGCATTTTTAAAAAAAGGACAGGACCGGACCGGAAATCCGGTCCGGTTTTCCGGTCCGGTCCGGTCTGCGGTCCGGTTCTGTTCACCCTTACTTAGTGATGTGTCATGGGGCCAGGATCGTCTGGTGCTAAAGGTGTAGGATTAGCTGTTGTGTCAACACGTCGACCTCGGAAATTAAATGAAGTGATCTTGGCTCTTGTTATGATCATCATTGTTCAGATATATATAAATACATAGGTTTCTGTCAATTTTTCTGTTTCTGTTCTTTTCTTCCGGCTTCTGTTTCTCATAAGATCTCCCTCTTTCATGAGCGATCGTCAGCATTTTATCAGCATGACATTCTGACGGTCGTTGATGGGTCTTCGGATCCGGTTCTGTATTTCAGGCTTTTGAGACCGAGTTGGATTCGTTGGCCTTGTCCCTACTTTGTCTCATGTTTTGGGCTGTTTTCCTTAAAGAGTTCAGTAGCCGGCCGATAGGGGTCTTCCATGTTAAGTGCTGTATTTTCAGCTGCATTTATGTGTATTTTAGGCTGGTTTGTTTAGACTGAAAATGTCTTCCTTCAAAATATTTTTAACTTCTCTTATGTTTGATTGGAGCAAAAAATAAAGGTCAAATAAAAATGTGAAGTTAGTCAACAAAAAATTTTACTTTTAATTTTCTAAAATGTTCAACTCTTTGTCAGTCATTTCCATCCCTAATCTTGACTAACTCAAAGCACCCATCACCTCCACTACGCATAAGGGGGCAAATCTGGCCCATTGGATTTAATAAATAAATAAAAAAAAAATTATATTTTAATTTAATTTTTAATTTTATCTAATATTATTATTATTTATTTTATCTACGTGTAAATGGTCTAAATTATTATTATTTTTTAAAAGCCACATATGCAGCTGATGTTCTAAAAATGTGTGCCACATGAATTTTCTGTTCATATACAACGGCAAAACAAGTAGAGCCTTAAATTCATAAATAGATGAACTACATATCTCAAAAAAAAAAAATTAAAGCACAAATCTTGATTCCAAAATGGCATAAAGCAAGTATGTGATATACATTTTCCCTTATTTTAATATCTTTATTGACGGGACAAATTAAAACTATTACAAAATATTCTTTGAATTTTCACTGACAACCAAACACTATATACTCATTTTTTAGGAGTTAGCCAAACACCGAAACTTGTTTAGTTTTCCTTGAAAATATTTTCAGCTGCAAATATTTTCTCATTTTCTTCATTTAACACCGAAACAAATGCAGCTTATAGTTCTCTTTGTTCAGTTACGAAACTACTTCAACTTTTTGGGGCTGCACAGTTCGAGATTTGTCGTGACGTTGAATCTAACTCGGACGGATACTGAGTCAGGTCCGTCCGAGGTCAGTGCACGTGAATAGGTACTCGAATTACTCTCTTTACCAAAAAAAAAAAAAAACTACTTCAACTGCCAATAGAAAAAAAAAGTGTCGTTCGAGCATTTTCGTAAAGGATTTCCTGTTCTGTTTTTTTTTTTCAAATGCCTGGACTTGCTTACAAAACAAAAGAGCTCTCTATATTGTCACAGTTTTGTTATGCGCGTCTCCATTCTCATGAAAAGCATGTCTATCAAGTACTGATCCAGAAATAAAACTCTCATTGGCCAATTTTTCTTATTATTTCCTCATCAAATAATTGAATACCCGTCCTTAATTATTAGAAATAAGTTAAGAGGGGCGAATTCATGAGAGGGATATGAAGCAAAGAGAAAGAGAAAGAGAAAGAGAAAGAGAAAAAAAAAAATTTTGTAAGGCCGGCCGAAAATGGCGTATCTGCAGGCCAAAATAAAGAAAGTAGAGTTTTTTTTTTTGGTTGAAAGGAGAGCTTACGTATGAGGAGCTTAAAGCAATTAGCGTGGCTTCTGGAATTTGGAATAAACATTGCAGTCCTCTTCTCTAACTTTCTGCTGCAACGGAGAGCCGATATTCTCTCTCTTTCTCATTCTCTCACCCCAGAATGAGAAAACAATAAAGAAGAGCACAGCAAGATGATCAGGACAACAGGCGAAAAAATGTTAACTAAACGGCCAATCACAAACAAACTTTTTTTCCTACTTTACCTGATTCGACGTAGTTACTGCTCAGCCAAGAAGGGAAGGAATCGATCATGGTGCTCTTGCCCTTCTTGTCAATCCATTGTTAGGGTGATCACTAATAATAAAGAAATACAGTGAAATATTTTTTACCAAATATTTTTTTACAAATCAAATAGACAACTCACAATGCAACATAAAATATTATCAAGCAACTACAAAAAGGATCGAGATATCAGAATTTTTATGTAAAAAATTTCCAATGCAATAGGAAAAATTATGGGACCGGGTCCATTTAAAACTTCCACTAACAACCAATAATGAGATTACGATAAAAAAAACAAAAAAATAATAAGATTACAAGATTTCTCTCTAAAAGAATCTCTAAAGACTACCAACACATCAAGAATAAATATATTCTTAAATTATGGCATATATCATCACCTAAAAAAGGATTACAACAATGACAATAAAAAGAGATCTCACGAAGTTGGTAAAAAAGCAACCAATGAACTGAAGATGATTCTAAATGATCGGCACCAGTAAATTAACATTGTGAAAATCTAACCAAACGGACCACAAATGACCCTTGATGAAATGGATCAAGAATTATTCTGAATTCTTTTCTTCTGCTCCTTTTTATTTTTACCCTTTATCTCTCCTTCTCTCTCCGCTTATGAAAAGATGAAACTTTAACCTTTCGTTCGATTAAAACAATGAAAAGATGAAACCCTTAGTGCTACTAAAAAATAAAGCAAAAGGCTTTGTTTCATTTAAAACTCCTGTAGTCCCCATATGGGCGAAAACACTTAACGTCCACTTCTTCTTTCTGCCGCTCCTTTTTATTTTTACCCATTCTCTCTCCCCTTATGAAAAGATGAAACTTTAATCTTTACGCGATTAAAACAAGGGTTCAATATACTTTGTACCTTCTAACTATAGAGGTCTTGACATTTTACACATCGATCTATTATTTTTGTCACATTCACTACAAAAAAAATTGACTTTTAGTGATGAAATTCTTGGTGACGAAATGAATTTCGTCACTAAAAGTCTATTTATAGTGACGAAATATTATTTCGTCACTAAAAGTCTATTTATAGTGACGAAATATTATTTCGTCACTAAAAAGGGTTTTTTGTGACGAAACTTTTGTTCGTCACCAATTTCGTCACTAAAAGTCGTTTATGTGACGAAATAAAATTTTTGTCACTAAAAGGTAATGCTTTGGTGACGAAAAAGTTCGTCACTCCACGATCGATCGGTTATATGACGATCGGTCGGTATTTTGTGATGAGAAACTCCGTCACAAAATGTGAAATCTTATGGCGACTACTTTAAATTGTCACGCTTAACGATTGATCACTGATTATTCAACGATCGATCGGTGATGAATCGACACCTGGTGAAAATCGCCGATCGATCGTTGCCTCCTGACGTTGGAAAATGCGAATTGTCGATCGATCGTGGAAGCGTAACCGTCATTGTTTTCGAATTCACGATTGATCGTTACAATGAGCGGTCGATCGGGCCTGCAAACGAATGAGAGTTCGCCACTTGTAAGACAATAAGCGATCGATCGTTGCTGCCTGATGTTGGAAAATTCGAATCGTCGATCGATCGTGGAAGCGTAACCGTCATTTTTTTGAATCACGATGGATCGTGAGAATGCGTGGTCGATCGAGCCTGAAAGCGAATGAGAGTTCGCCACGTGTAAAAAATGTGCGATCGATCGTCTAAATGAATAACGATCGATGGTAGAAAATGATGAACGATTATATGAAACCGGCGAGCCATTTTTACCGGTTACCTCTCACGAATATTCTCGAATCCTCTCAAACTTCACGAACCATTTCGTTCAGCATTGCCTTCCAAAGTACGCGGAATCACTTCCTATTATCATCTACATCAAAGGTACGTAGTGATATTAATTTTTAAGAGATATTAAGCTGTTTTAAATGAGGTTTTACTTTACGTTTTTTTAATTTGCTATATCTTTCATTTAGGTCCGTAAATGGTATTAATTTTTGTGTTAGTGTATATTTTTGGCATTTAGGATTGTTTAGGGATCATTTGGGGCTGATTTTGAGCGTCTTTTGGCATTTTTTGTAATCTGTGTGTTTTTGTATAAACACTGATTGATCGCATTTAATCGCGATCGATCGTGTTGTAGACGGTGAGTCAAACGATTGATCGTCTCAAGTAGACGATCAATCGCTTATTGTTATTTAGCGACCGATCAATACTGTATGTACTGATGAATTGGTAATTGAAACGGTGAGTTTCAAATTTAATGACGATCGATCACTGTAATTGACGATTGATCATTTTAGTTACCGATTGATCGTTGTAGACGGTGAGGCAAATGATTGATCATCTAAAGTAGATGATCAATCGCTTATTGTTATTTAGCGACCGATCGATACTGTATGTATCGATGAATCGGTAATTGAAACGGTGAGTTTCAAATTTAATGACTATCGATCACTGTAATTGACGATCGATCGTTAGTTGATGCTGTACTTTTAAAACCCCAAAAGTACACCATTTTGTGGCATTGGATCACAATTTTGTTGTATCTTTTTAATATTTTAATTACATTATTGTGATTATTTATTAACGCATATTTATATACAATTTTTGTAGCGTTCATAAAATGTCAGCAGCTAAGCCTGCACGCACAACGAGGGCTGAGACTGGATCGTCGTCCAACGATCAGGAGCCCGCTGATTCGTTGATGACTGTAGAGAGACGGATAGAGTACTTGAGAGGGTGGCCGGTAGCCAAAAAGCGTCCAGTGACGCTATCTGATTTTGACAATTTGTTGTACGAGGAACACACCCTCTTCCAGTTGTTCGAGTACCAGGGATTCCTTCATCAGCTATCGTGGGTGGATGGTTTCTGTGTCGACTCCCTCGTGCACGAATTTTTTTGTGCGCTTATCTCGGTAGCCAGAGCACCTGAGGTGCAAATGGAGGTGCGAGAAGTACAGTTCATGTTCTCGGCAGACGTCATTGCCGATTTCCTGCACTGCCCTCGGCCTAGGACTCCCTGCTTCCCAGCGGTTCCTTTGACGGATGAGCAGAGGACATCAGAGTAGGACTTATGGACTCTGATGATGTGGAAGACCTCTGCAATGGTTGGCAGCATAATCAAGCAGAGTGAGGTTGTGTTTGTGTTGAAATATTTTTGGTATTGGGTTTTGTGTTGGTATTGGGTTTAGTGAAAAAGTGTAGAGAGAAGTAATTTTTTATATTTTTTGTAATTTTTTATGGGAGAGAGAGAGATTATATTGTAGTATTTTATTAGGAGAGAGAGAATATTTTGGGTAAAATTGTGTTAGCAAACGCAGCCTGAGTTCAATGTGTTTTAGCGGATTTTGCACCTTATCTGGACGACGAACGTCGATGGTAGAATTCATTCTACCAAGTGCATGTTCCCGAGAGCTCAGTGCATGCTTTTACTAGGTCAGCAGACGTTGATAGATTTTCCACTATAAATGTTCGAGCTGATTATGGATGAGGCTCGGGGAATTAAGGAATATAGTCTCCCATACGACGTGTTTCTAACTCAGTTCCTCATTTCTCGGGGTGTTATGATCACTATTGAGGATACTCGTAAGGGGGTTAAGAGCGCACTGAACAAGTTCATTCTGTCCAGGAGGAGGGGGCATTGACTCGACGGTTTGCTCGTAGAGCAGCAGCGGCCGCAGAGGTGGCATCACGACCTTCTACATCAGCGTCAGAGGTACCTCTCGAGCCGAGAGCACCTGCAGTGCCCCCTCCCTGTGTGGCACAACTATTTTCAGACCTCGACAGTCGTGTCATTGTGACTGTGAAGGCCGCTCTACAACCTCTTGAGAGGCAGGTGCAGTCGTTGGAGGAGGAGGTGAAAGATCTCCGGACCGCCTTCAATGGGGAGTGCACTGTGACAATTCTACGCAACAAGTCGGTCGTGGCTCATATGTCAGACGTCAGCGAGCAACTGGAAGAAATTAAGAAGACTCTGGATGATTTCAAGACGGAGGCATAGCCACCTATTATTCCCGGAGATATTCCTGATGACTTGGACACTTTCTGCGATGCTATTGCACGTTGATGTATTTTTATTTTATTTTTTATCTATTTCGGACATACATTTAGATTTATGGTTTAAGTTATATATTTGAGACATTTGTGTTTATCTGTGAAAATGTAGTAACTTTGATTACATTTTAATTGTTTTTTATTTGTATTTCATGACATATACACTTATATACGCAAAATGACCAATATGCCCTTTGGTCGGCGAAAGTAACGAAATAAGTAGTCAATCAAATAAATAATATAAGAATTTAATAATGTGACCAATATTACTATTTATTAATTATATAATGTGAGTTTAAATGATTAGAAATATAAAAATATATAATTTGTGACCAATATTATTATTTATGTATTAAGATGACATTAGTAGTAATTTAATTTTAATAATTAAGTCATTTGTTAGGGAAAATTCTGTTTTTTTTTATAATTAGGACACCGATCGATCGCGTCTAATGGATACCGATGGATCGTTAGAATGAAATGAATGCGTCGTTGTTTTATACAGACTTGACGATTGATCGTTCTTTTGACACGATACATCGACGCAGCACGTTGCGTAATGGGTCACTTACCAATCGATCGTGTGGTAACGGTGTCGTTTAATATTTTGCTACCGATGGATCGCTTGTATGTCATGCATGCGTCGTCGTTTTATACATCTGTAACGATCGATCGCTGGTTTGTAGCGATCCGTCGGTATTATCTGTCATCGTTTTGGTCTTATATACGATCGATCGCTACTTATATTGATCGATTGTTACATTTTATCTTCATTTTATTGAAGAATGTGAGTTTAAATGATTATAAATATAAAAATATATATTAACAAAGTGTGTTATAATGTATTTAGATTACATAACAATATATCACGTACATATAATTCATATTTAGGAAATCATGTATAAGTTGTACATGTTGCATTATAGATGGGGAGTGCACTTGTTAGTATGAGTTAAGTATTAAGATGCTAGAAACTAGTGACATAACGCTTATTTAACACATGATTACAAGTCATAAGAATGAATTATGTATTAAGATAACATTATTGATAATTAAGTCATTTGTTAGAGTAAAATCTGGTTTTTTTATAATTAGGTCCACGATCGATCGATCAGTACATAACGGTGTCGTTTACTATTTCGCTACTAATGGATCGTTAGTATGTAATGCATGCGTCGTTGTTTTATACAGACATGACGATCGATCGCTCATTTTAAACGATCAATCGGAGAAATTTGAACGAGATTTTCATGCTGACGAGACAATCGATCGGTGTATAACGGTGTCGTTTCATATTTTGCTACTGATGGATCGTTAGTTTGTAATGCATGCGTCGTCATTTTATATAGACAGGACGATCGATCGCGCATTTTACACTATCCATCGGTGAAATTTGAGCGGGATTTTCATGCTGACGAGGCGATCAATCGGTGTATAACGGTGTCATTTAATATTTTGCTACTGACGGATCGTTATTATGTAATGCATGCATCGTCGTATTATACTTAGAGGACGATCGATCGATCCATTTTACACGATCCATCGGTGAAATTTGAGCAAAATTTTTCATGCTGACGAGGCGATCAACCGTAAATACACCGATCGATCGACATATATCGAGCTTGAAATCCGAGAATGCGCAAAGGCCTTGGGTGAAAGGCAAAAATACACCCATGACAAGGAGAAGAGGAGAGTCGCGGAAGCTCCCTACTTGGCCCGAAAAATTTGCCCAAAACACCGTCTTTTTAGTTGTGAGCGTTTTAGAAGTGCTTAAGGTTAAACCCAAGTTCAAATTCATTGGTTTTTTAACCGGGTGAATATTGGAAAATTTGGGCGACATTTGTGAGATTTTTGTGTGAAATTGGTTCGTTTGGTCTACATTTCGTGCAAGAGGTAATGGAATCAACATACACTAAGATTTATGAATGATTTAGTTGGTTATTTGATGTTTTTAATATTTGTCCATTTGTGGGTATTGTGGAATGAATTTGTGATGATTAGAGCTTATTAGAGTATTATTAATATGTATATTAGAATTAGAATTGCATGAGGATGATTTGTGAGTGTTTTGGGCTTGGATTTGAGTGTGGGGAGGCCTGAGAAGTTGTGATTTCGATCTAGGTTTTTCACGATCGATCGCTTGTTTCTGACGATTGATCGTCTGTTAGATGGTGGTATTGCCGATTGATCGTCTATGTGATGACGATGGATCGTTCGTTAGTTGGACGTTCGGCAATCGATCGTCTATTTTTAGACGATCCATCGGTATTGAACACCAATCGATCTTCTATAGTAACGATCGATCGCGTGTTTTGGTCAGACTGCTGCATTATGATTTTTTGAGTGTTTGTTTTGATAATTGATACATGTGTAGTATTTGAGCTATGTATTGAATGTTTGATTATTGAAGTGCTTGAGTTCTAAAAATAAATCATGGAGTTTGAGAAGCATGGAGGGTGAATATTGAAGTGTTTTTGACTTGTTATGTTTGAGTTTATTTGAGGGATATGCTTAATTCTTGTGTGGGTGAAGGAGGCTCAGATTTTGAAGAAAAAGATGATAATGAGGAAGAGAATTCAATTGCTGATATCTAGAAGGAACCGAATAGATTGGGTAAGAATACGAAGGACATGACCACTAGTTTGAAGATGAGATTGAAAGATATTACGAAGCTGAGTGGTGTTTATACAAAGTTTTTTGGGGATATTGATAAGAAAATGAGGGGTCTCAAGAATCAACTAAACAACCTCCATGTGACAAGCAAAGTGATTCAAAATACAGTGGATGAATTTCCTAAGAATATCGTGCACTCCACTGCTGAAGATGTCGTCAAGGCTACTGAGCTTTATTTGAAAGCTGAGCTCCATTTGAAATGGACTTATTGGTTCTCCACGACTTGGATGGGCTGACAGAAGAAGTTTGAAATTGAGTATCCTCCTCCTCCAATCCAAAAATTCAAACCTTTTACCTCCACTACTACATAGACTCCTACCTATATAGCCAACTGCTCTTGCCCTATCCTTATCCTATTTTTGATGATGCCAAAGGGGGAGAAATTAGAGGTATTATGTTAAAAGTGGGGAGAAGTTTATAAGTTTTATGTTGACTTCTTAGCTCTTAATGAGAACATTTCTTTTTGGACTAATCACTTGACTTGCCTTATCTATGCATATGTCTGATATTTCTTATATTTGTTGATTATCTCTTTGGTATCAATAAGGATTTGAGAAGTGCTTATCCATTTGCACTTCACTGAGAAAAAGTGAGACTTGCTTCTAGGTAGTGTTCCTAACTTTCTATTGGGATTATTTGAAATCTTGTGTTCTGTTGAAATTGGAAGTTTGGGAAGTTGGGAGGAAGCCTATATAAGTGTTTCTTTTGTGTTTTTAAATTTTGGGAAACCTCCATTTTATAAAGGAAAATCTTGCAAATTTTTTGTAAAATCCTAAAGTCCTTTTTGCTAAAAATATCATAAAAAAACTCCTGCTTGTTCTCAGGGGGAGCTTTTCTATTGGTTAGCAAATTGTTGTTTTTAACATGATTTTGTCATCATAAAAAAGGGGGAGATTTTTAGCCCAAGGTTGTTTTACAAACAAGCTATAAATGATTTTGATGATAACAAAATATTCTAAGGTTCGAAGACTTTTAGATTTTACATTGTCAATCCACAATTTCTAATTTGTTTTTAAAAAGGATTGAGGTTTCACTCACTAAATTAATTCTAAGTGCACTTGAACACCATTACATAAGTTGATAAGATCAATTTTTCATATTGTAGGTGTTTAAAGAAGTTTTGGAATGGATTGAACACTTTGAAGTTGCTGAAAAACTCTCCAGCACTTATAAGTGTTGACACATTGTTGGATGGTGTCGACACATTGTACTACTACCCGAGAGTTTGCATTTTCTAGGATTCAAAGGATTTTTTGGCTAAGTGTTGGATAGTGTCGACACATTTTAGCATAGTGTCGACACATTGAACTAACACCCGAGAGTTTGCATTTTCTGGCCTTCAAAACGATTTTTTTTGACAAAGTGTTGAAGGTGTGAACACATTGGACCATGGTGTCGACACATTGAACTAACACCCGAGACTTTACATTTCAAGACCAAGTTCAATGTGTCAGCACATACAATCAATGTGTCGACACATTGTGCGAAATTTCAGATTTCCTGGAACAACGCCAGATCGTTCAAAAAGTCTCCAAATTGACTCAAATGACCTCCAACGGCACTCTAACATTACAAGAATACCCTTTATGACTGTTGAAGACCTAGAAGCTATAAAAAGAAGGAGATGGAGAGAGAGAAGACAGAGCTCGACCATCAACGAAATATCTAGAGAGAGAAAGCCAATATCCAAAGTTTTTCATTTGCTGATTTCTTCAAGGCTGAAGCTCTTCATTGTCAAATATTTTCCTCTTGCTCATCATTGACAACCCAGACTTCAAAGGAAGAAAAATTTCTTGAAGAAGAGGAGGACTTGCTCATTATTCAAACACTACCTCCATTAGAGAGA
The DNA here is from genome assembly GCA_963930655.1 of Myrica gale. NCBI lineage: Eukaryota > Viridiplantae > Streptophyta > Magnoliopsida > Fagales > Myricaceae > Myrica > Myrica gale. The sequence continues at coordinate 5,969,271 of OZ005599.1, forward strand.
AAAAGCAAGCAAGATCCAAAGTTTCCATTTGCTGATTCTTCCAAGATCAAAGCTCTCATTGTTCAATCTTCCTCCATTGCTCATTATTGACGACCTAGCCTCCAAAGAGAGAGATTTCTTGAAGAAGGGACAACACACTTGCAATCACATCTTGCCCTAGCTTCTAGAGAGAGAAAGTGCATTGAAGAAGAGGGAAACTCACATCTACCAAAAAGGCTTGTGCTCATATCTTCCAAACTATAGATTTCCTTTTAGAATTTAATCCTCTTGCACTCTATTGAGCTTTCCATTTGATAATTTGGCTTAGAGAGCCATTCCACATATTGTGAGATTTTCACTTGCTAATTTGGCTTAGAGAGCCATTCCATAGGATTTGAGCTTTTCATTGGATTATTTGGCTTAGAGAGCCCCTCCATATTTGTGTGCCACATTTGCTCATTCGGCTTAGAGAGCCTTCCTTGTAGCCATCATTTGTAAAACCTTTGAGTGTTGAGAAAACACATGGTGCTACTTGTGAGAGTAGAAGAAATCTTCTAGGTTGTGAGGATTTGTGAGAGTTGAAGCGTGAGCTCGCAAAACGCTTTGTAAAGGTTCCTTAGCACCCGTGAAGCTAAGGTGTATTCGCTATTTGGAGAATAGTGGAGGAAGCCCAAGGAAGTCAATTGCCTTGGGGGTGGACGCAGGCAAGTGTTGGCCGAACCACCTAAAAATACGGTGTTATCTCTCTAAGTCTCATAACCATAATTGTTGTGCTTTAAGCTTTATCATTTATTGCTTATAGTTGCTTAGCCTTAAACACATTTAGACTTTCTTTTTTAATTGTTAAAACGGAGTATCTTTTAGATCTGTGTTTTTGTCAAAAAAGGGTAAAGTTTTTATAAAACCCAATTTACCCCCTCTTGGATTGTCATTTAGACTCACACAGTATTTGGCCAGTCATTGTTTTTCTATACAATTTACCCCCATGGAGGTGTATGAAGGTCCCATTTTCACTGATGACTCTTTTAATCCCGGGTCGAAACATGAGATTTCACGTTGTGTGAATCTAGATGAGTTGAAAGTTTTTGGAATGAAAAGCCATGATTGTCATGTGTTCTTGCAGATGGTTCTTCTAGTGATGATCCGAGTGTTGTTGAAGGAAGATGTGGATGGCACAGTTACTAAATTATGCTTGTTCTTTCGAGAGTTGTGTTCTCGTACGTTGAAGATTTCTGTATTTTGTTCCCAATACCTCCGAGGGTTCGAAACAGTGTTTAATCGCAGAGATCAAAACTACGATTCCGACGGCGAAATTGAGGTACCAGAAAGGTCATTGGATGTGTTCACTCAGAGAATTAGATTGATAGGGGCTGCAAAAGGGCATGACATAGACCGAACAGAGTTCAAGAAAGCTCGCTGTTTTGTGCTGAACAATTGCAAAGACATTAGCGTGTACTTAAAGTAAGTAAAAAGATATACATGTATGTTTTTCCAATATAAACAGTCGTTGATGAACCTTATCGTTACAGTGAACACATGGACGAACTGCATATGACATTCGTTGATTAACCTTATCGTGCAGAAGTTGTCGTGTAGAAATGCATATGACATTCCCGGACCTGATCCGGACGGTGAAGTTGACGTAAACGTTGAATTGGGAGCAACCATCGTGAATGAAGCGTATCAAGAGGACGATGTCATTGACTTGTTTATAGACTTCCGACAATTTAACCTTAATCCACTACGGAGGGATGACGTTGCGCCAAACGTTATCGAAGCTTCTGAGGCAATTGATCGGCGGAAAAAAAGACGTATAGATAGTAATGATGTTTCGGAAGGGGATGAATCAGAAATTGAAGAAAATAGCGAAGAAAGTGCTGGCGAATATTCGTTCGAAAGTGATAGCGATTCTACTGAGAATTAGGCATCAGACGATAATCTGCAAGAACCGGATTCTGATTAATAAATTCCTTCAAGTATATTTTCTTTTTAACCTTCATGTTTGCTTAACAGTTTTTACTGTTACTATTTATTTTACAATATCTTTATCGTTTATTTTGTTATGTCACAGCATGTACGGTGAAATGAAGCGTGGGCGAGAATTTCCTTCAGTTACTTTTGGAGAAGAGTCTTGGGTCTGGGTCCAGTTCCGGGAAACTATCGGTCCATATCCCGAATGGAGAGTGTGGAGGAGTGTCTTCCACTGTTGCCACTCTATCGACGAAGATTGGAATGTTGGTCCGAGGGCTGATTCCAATCTCCGTTAACAAGTGGGTTGGCGTTCCTTCAGAAGTGAAGGAGTACATTATGGATCGGGTGTTGGTATGATTAAATTCGTAAACATAGAATTTTTGTATAAGCAGATCGTTACACTTGTAATATTGTATGTTTTCGTACTTATGTAGGACCACTTTGACCTTGACTACAACCGTCAGGAGGACGTGAGGACGGCGGTCGAGACTATGATGACGACACGTCGAATGCACCGCAACCGGATGCATGCGTATTTCAAGAAGTTCCCGAGTAAAGAGGCTGCGTTGCTGAAATGAAGGAGTACATTATGGTTTATTTTGTTATGTCACAGCATGTACGGTGAAATGAAGCGTGGACGAGAATTTCCTTCAGTTACTTTTGGAGAAGAGTCTTGGGTCTGGGTCCAGTTCCGGGAAACTATCGGTCCATATCCCGGATGGAGAGTGTGGAAGAGTGTCTTCCACTGTTGCCACTCTATCGACGAAGATTGGAATGTTGGTCCGAGGGCTGATTTCAATCTCCGTTAACAAGTGGGTCGACGTTCCTTCGGAAGTGAAGGAGTACATTATGGATCGGGTGTTGGTATGATTAAATTCGTAAACATAGAATTTTTGTATAAGCAGATCATTACACTTGTAATATTGTATGTTTTCGTACTTATGTAGGACCACTTCGACCTTGACTACAACCGTCAGGAGGACGTGAGGACGACGGTCGAGACTATGATGACGACACGTCGAACGCACCGCAACCGGATGCATGCGTATTTCAAGAAGTTCCCGAGTAAAGAGGCTGCGTTGCTGAAGCCGCACCCTGATACCACGGTAGAACAGTGGAAGAAGTTATGCGATCTGTTCACCAGCTAACCATTTTTGGTACGTGATTAAAGAAACTCGTTGCCTAAATTGATTTTATATTTAATTTCTTAAAATATCGCAGAAACGAACCGAGCAAAATAAGAAGAATAGATCAAAGTTGACTGTGAACTACGCTGCTGTTTCGCGTTCCTTCCATGGTTATTTAAGAACTAAATTTTAGACTTTATTGATATTTTTCGTCAATAACTTTATGCTATCGCCATGTAGAAAACTCAAAAAAGTGGCGATATCAATCATGCAGAGCTGTATAAAAAGAATTATACAAACAAAGATGAGATTTGGACCTCAGAAGGAGCGAGAGAAATTTATGGAAGTCGCTTTCATTTTAAACTACTTTATGTAATTTATGTATATTTATCTACTTTAATGTTTCTGGTAATTATTACCATTTTTTCAGGAACGGATGGATGCCTTCCAACACCAGTGTAATTTAGAAGGAAAGACTTACACCGAAATTGAAGTATATTCCGAAATATTGGGCAAGAAGTCGGGATATGTTCGGGGATTAGGACACGCGGTTAAGCCTTCACCTTCACACAATCTTCTGATCTACAGCACCAGCAAGCAAAGGCAAGGGATGAGATAGAAGCGATGAGAGCTGCTAGAGAAAAAAACATGCAAGAATTTGCGAAGAAACAAGCTGAGATGGAGGCCACGCTGAGGGACCACCATGAGGAGCAGCGGGTGGAGCAAGAGCACATCCGGTTGGAGTGGGAGGAGCGCATGAAAATGGAGCAAGAGCGCACGCGAGTGAAGCACGAGGAGTGCATGCAAAAGGAACAAGAGCGCATGCGAAAGGAGCAAGAGCGCTTACGGGCAGAAATATCGAAGGTGCTAGAGAAGAAAATATCATCTGTAATGGAGAAGAAAATGAACGAAATGTCAAAGCGGCTAGTCAGCCAGTTTGGAGGTTCGACAAGGTAGAGACATCTATGTTGTAATAGTTTTGTGATTATGTATTATTACGATGTTATTTTCGATTTAATTGCAGATTACTATTTGTTACTATTAATGTGCATTAATATGAGTATTGTATTTTTATTATACTACTATCTGTTATATAATTTTTTTATTATTATTGTTTTTCAAAAATCCAAATTATGTTTCAACCATTCGATCGGTAGTTAAACGTCCAGCTATTAATATATCGTCAATATTAAAATATGTAATGTTGATCGATCAATAAAGTCATCGATCGATCATCAACATTTAAAATATGTAAAGTTGATCGATCAGTATATTCATCGATCGATCATCACAATTATACTGATCGATCAGTGACGTAGTGAGTGATCAATCGCTTTACTCACCGACTGATCGGCTTTTGTTAAGACGATCAATCACTAATAAATTACAATTGATCGTCATTACTATAACGATCGATCGTCTATTTCTTACAATTCCATCGGTAAATATGGCTGATCAATCGCCAATAATTAACCGATCGATCGTGTCACCGATCCATCACAAATTCACCGATCGATCGTTTATACCGATCCATCGCTAGTTTCACTAAGCCAATTACGATCAATCGCTATATTTAGTGACGAAAAAAATCCGTCACTAAAAAATTTTCGTGACGAAATTCGGGTTTCGTCACGAAATACATTTTGTGACGCTCTTACACTGACGGAGCTGGTGACGAAAAAATTTCGTCACTAATACTTTTAGTGACAAAAAAATTTGTCACTAAAAGTCATTTTTTTTGTAGTGATTGCACCTACCAACTATTGATTTTAGACATTTTGTACCTCCCTTAAAATTTTCGGTTAATTTAGACAGAAAATGAGTTTTTGACGTGCGAAATGATGATTTTGTCCGCATATTTTTTTTACAAACACCATTTTATAATGGTAAAATTGTAATTTTTGGGACCAAAAAATAAATTTTCGTCCAAATTGACAAGAAATTTTAACAGTGAGTACAAAATGTCTGAAATCAATAGTTGTTAGGTATAATATGACAAAAATAATAGATCGAGGTGCAAAGTGTCAAGACTTCTAAAATTAGAGGATGCAAATGTATTTATACTTTAAAACAATGAAAAGATGAAACCCTTCGTGCAAGTAAAAAAAACAAAGCAAAAGGTTTTGCTTCATTTAAAACTCTCGTAGTCCGTACATGGGCAGAAACATCACTTCTTCTCTTTACTGTCGCTCATTTTTATTTTAGGAAATTGAAAATTTGGTCACTAAATTTTAGTACAGTTGACGATTTAGTTACTAGGTTTCATTTTTTTAATATATGGTCACTGAGAATATATAGTTGTGACGATCTGGTTCTTCCGTCAAACCTCTGTTAAATTTTTAACCGGAATAGCGGTCGACCGGTTTGTGTACCGTTGCGGCAACGGTAACTTGTAGCGGTCGACCGCTTCATGTATTGGTCGACTGCATTCTATTCCGTTAAAAATTAACGGAGGTTTAACGGAAGGATTAGATCGTCACAACTATATATTCGCAGTGATAATAGAGTTAAAAATGAAACCTAGTGACTAAATCGTCAACATAGTGACTAAATTATCAATTTCTCTTTTATTTTTAACCTTTTTCTCTACTCTTATAATTAAAAAATGAAACTTTATCATGCGATTAAAACAATGAAAAGATGAAACCCAAAGTCATTTCCACTGCAGTCCCAAGTAGTGGGCCCCGCTTTTCCCAGTGGGGTAAGCGGGGCCCACTGCTACAATTTTAACAAAATTTTAACATCTTTACTTTTTTATTCTCCCTCCTTACTTTTTCTCTAATTTTTTTTTTTCACTTTTTCATTCTCTCCTTACTTTTTCTCTAACTTTTTTTCACATTTTTACTAACTTTTTCACTTTTTCATTATCTTTCTCACTTTTTTCACAACTACTAAAATTTTACCCTAAAATTTTACTTACACAAACACCATGTTGATTAAATAAGTCCCTGTCTCTTAAGCCTTCTTTCAAACAGGTCGTGGAAAATGATTATAAAGCTTCTCTAGATCAATTTGATTTTCTAATCAAGGTCAGTACTGCAACTCGAATCCTTTTAAAGTACATCTCTCTCCTTAGTTAACTGTAAGAGTCATGGACCTTCGAGAGATCAGCAACCAAATCAATGTCGCTCTGGGGATCGCGAATGGGTTACTTCTCAGCGAAGGCAAGGACTCGAACCTGGTGTTCTCGCCGTTATCGATCCACGTGGTTCTGAGCCTGATTGCGGCGGGGTCCAAGGGCCCCACGCTCGAGCAGCTGCTCTCCTTCCTCAAGTCCCAGTCAAGTGACCAGGCTTAACTCCTTGGCTACCCAGCTCGTTGCTGTTGTCTTCTCCGATGGCAGTCCCAGCGGTGGGCCGCGCTTGTCCTTTGCTTCCAAATGTAAGTATTGATAGTAGAATATTAATGAAAATATTTGTAATTATTAATTTTGTAATTTTTTTTAAATTAAAATTAATAATGTAAGAAAAATTAAATGAATTAGTCATATTATCGATTAAAAATAATATATTAACAAATTTAGAATATAAAAATTTGATAAGTAATTTTGAATCTTAAAAAATTAGAATAATATATTTTAACTAAATTTTTATTAATATATTATTTTTTAAATTATTATAAAATATCTCACTTTGAAGTTTTGCCTCTCCAATTACCTTCAGCCTCCCCTGATTAGAAACTTGGCTCCAAAAATTTAAAGCTAACAGTACGATATACGAAAAACAACAAATCTAACTACAACAACAGGAGCAAGTTGCACGTATGGCAAGTCGCCAGCAAATCTTAAATTATTACAAAAACATCTGATCGATATGTTTGAAAGTCACAAGCATCACACCATAAAACAAAGCTCGCATCCAAATGCATGGCTACGTGTTTCAGTCTTACTTTATATTAAAACCAAAACACCAAAATAAATCAAACTTGAATTACTTAATTAATAACCCTTCGCCCTTGGTTTTTGTGCACTCGTCTTCGACGATATTCTTTTCTAAGATAGCATTGAGGGAAGATCCTGAAACATATATCATCAACGTGGGTATAGTACCATATCCTCCACTTCCTCCAAAACAAAAGGGGCCCAATCACCATTGCAAAGCCGAAAACAAATCCCAGTTCAACACTTATGAAATTCCAGTTAACTGCATTCCTAGAATTCGAGTGGGTTCCTTCAAATGCTGGAGGTAGTGATCCTGATTCTTGATACCCACATTTTTCTTTTAAAGGGAAGCCACATAATCCACTGTTTCCTTCATAGGAAGTTTCCGAAAATGTAGCAAATTGCTTGATCATTGGGATATTTCCCACAAGTTGATTGAATGAAAGATTGAGGACTGACAAGAAAATAAGACCATCTGCAAGTTGCAGAGGGATCTTTCCAGTAAGCTTATTGCTTGATAAGTCTAGAGATTCAAGCTTACTCAATTTTCCCAGAGATGATGGAATTGGGCCTGTGAAAGCATTATACGACAGGTTGAGAAGATATAGCGATTTGAGTCCTCCTAATTCTTCAGGTATAGGCCCGTCAAACTTGTTGCATGAGAAGTCAATCCAGGTGAAGATAGTTAGGATCTTCCCTAACTCCGTCGAATGACCTTTAAGAAGAACATTTATTTCATCCCGGTAATCCACTTCAAAGCCACCAAGCCAACCCCTATGCAGCATAAAATAAAAATCATTGATTATCGAGGGATAATCCACTTCGGGGTCTATCATCGCCGTCCAAGTAGGAAATCCATTTGTTGGAATCTTACCACTAAAGTTGTTTGAAGCCAAGTCTATTATTTGAAGCTCCGGCCATGTGGCATTCGGCCCTGGACAACCAATGGGCCCATAGAACTTATTAAATCGCAAGATAAGGATTCTCAACGAGGATGCACTCTTCAACCAACAAGGGAAGGTGTCCTCCATGTGGTTGTTCCCAAGATCCAAGATCCTCAAATATGTGCAATTAGCCAACGATTTTGGTAATTTCCCTTCAAATTGGTTTCCATTGAGAGCTAAAAATCTTAGATATGATTGGCTTGTAAATGTGGCCGAAATGGTGCCAGTCAAGTTGTTTCTCCTTAGGTTGAGCTTACTTAAATTTCTCATTCCAATCAAGCACTGCGGAATCGAGCCACTGAAGAAATTGTCAGATAGATCTATAACTGCAAGATTTGTGGCATTGCACATTGACATAGGGATACTCCCGTATAGTTTATTCTTGGAAAGAGAGAAGAAATGAGCAATAGCAAGGAAGTTACCAATGCTAGCCGGTATGGTAGAGCTGAAGTTATTCATCGATAAATCCAAGTACTCGAGTTGTGATCCGAGCACTGGCAGTGGCCCTTGGAGTTGGTTGGAGCGAAGGTCCAGGAGCAACAAACTCGAAAAATTGCAGAAATATTCTTCCGTAGTCACCAAATAATTATAGGAGAGATTTAGCCATTTAATAGGAAGTTTACAGATCCACTTGGGTATCTCTCCTTCAATCTGGTTGCTTGAAAGGTCTACATCCAACAGATTAGATTGGTTCATCAAGCAATCAGGAAATGCCTTCAATTTGTTGTAAGACAAGCGTAATACCTCGAAAACTGACGAGCTTAATGACGAAGAATTAGGTTGAAAACATCCAATCTGCATTAATTCATTGTGAGAAAGATCCAGTCCAAAATGTTTTCTCGGCTGTGGAATCGCATTTATCTGCAACGAGCCGCTAAAATTGTTTGAAGAAAGGGAGAGTAATACAAGACCTGGAAGATTAAAGAGAGACATGGGAATTGGCCCTTCCAAATTGTTGCCACTCAAATCAATGTACGATAGTTGGTAAGAAGAAATGTTGGAAAGTTCATCCAACTGACCAGAAAATCTGTTGTGGGAAAGATGCAACTCCGCCAATGATGGGATGGAAAATAGAGAAATTGGAATACTTCCTCCAAGCAAATTACTACTTAAATCAATGGATGATACATGGTAAGAAGAAACGTTGGAGATTTCATCCAACCGACCAGAAAATCTGTTGTAGGAAAGATTCAACTCCTCCGATGATGGGAGGGAAAATAGAGAAACTGGAATACTTCCTCCAAGCAAATTACCACTCAAATCAATGTACGATACATGATAAGAAGAAACGTTGGAAAGTTCATCCAACTGACCAGAAAATCTGTTGAGGGAAAGATCCAACCACTCCAATGATGGAATGGAAAATAGAGAAACTGGAATACTTCCTCCAAGCAAATTATTCCTCAATTGAAGGAAGCGTAGTTTGTACGAAGAAATGTTGGAAAGTTCATCCAACTGACCTGAAAATTTGTTGTCGAAAAGATCCAACGTCTCCAATGATGGGAGGGAAAATAGAGAAATTGGAATACTTCCTCCAAGTAAATTCATACTCAAGTCAAGAGTAACCAGCTTTGTGAGGTGTGAAATCTCAATCGGAATTTGCCCCGAAAATCCTGCGTTTGACAGATCCAAATAACGCAGATTCTTTAGCTTCTTAAACTGGTGCGGAATCTGGGAAGAATTAAAGTCGTTATCCGCCATGTTCCGGAGCTGAAGACCGCCAAAATTATTTGAAGAAAGGGAGAGGATTTCAAGACCTCGAAGATTAAAGAGAGACATGGGAATTGGCCCTTCCAAATTGTTGCCACTCAAATCCATGTACCATACTTGGGAAGAAGAAACGTTAGAAAGTTCATCCACTTGGCCAGAAAATTTGTTGTCGGAAAGATCTAACTTCTCCAATGATGGAAGGGAAAATAGAGAAATTGGAATACTTCCTCCGAGCAAATTACTACTTAAATCAATGGATGATACATGGTAAGAAGAAACGTTGGAGATTTCATCCAACCGACCAGAAAATCTGTTGTAGGAAAGATCCAACTCCTCCAATGATGGGAGGGAAAATAGAGAAATTGGAATACTTCCTTCAAGTAAATTGTGATTCAAGTCAAGAGTAACCAGCTTTGTGAGGTGTGAAATCTCAATCGGAATTTGCCCCGAAAATCCAGCGTTTGCCAGACCCAAATAACGCAGATTCTTTAGCTTCTTAAACTGGCGCGGAATCTGGGAAGAATTAAAGTCGTTATCCGCCAAGTCCAGGTACTGAAGATAGCTAAGACCGAAAAGGCTACTGGAATTGTCAAGTCCACTAGAGATGTATTCATCACTCAGATAGAGACCGGTAACATGTCCATCGTTGCAGGTTACACCATCCCACAAACAGCAATCGACATTCTGATTCCAATGTACCAGTTTTGATGACAAGCTAGTATTGAACACGAGGCTTTCCTTGAATTGGAGCAACAAGGATTGCTGATCCCCAAGACATTCGCCAGACACCACAGAGATGGGGGAAAATAGTAAGCACAAAGCCATCAAGAAAAGCGATGAAAAGATTGGAGTCCTCATGATTGGAAGCTGTAATGAGAGATCCCCTGCAGTCGATTAAAATGAAGGTAAGATCAGAGGGCTACCAAAAGTGCTTCAATAGGAACTAATTGGTGATCTCTGAGGCACGGATTGTAAAGGGGAAATCTATTTGTGTAGGAGAAGATGGAGAGAAGCAATTTGAAATAGCAGACGCGTAAATTGACTGTAAACTGGAAATGACAAACGTGTCACTTGCTTGACTTCTTGAAGTCTTCCACGGTCTTCATGCACTAGCAAAATTGTACACACTAGGGACAAAGAGCGGTAATTTCTAGGAAGTTTCGGCTTTGAAACGAATTAAAATTTTGTTAATGCTAATACTGACGGTGATTTCTCTGCGGAAAGTAAAATGGATAATGATTCGAAGGAGTTGAATTCTGAAACCAAAAGAATATTTCTAATCTACTGTGGAAATGTGGCCAAGTCTGTCTGTAACCTTGAAAACTTGAACTAATTTCTATATAGAGATGTGTTGTCAAATGGAAAGTTTTTCTTCCGACCATCTTCGGATTAGACCAGGATCCCGGACCTATGAATGAGAATATTCGCAACCAAAAAATGGAGTAAGACAAAAAAAGGAAGAAACGTGGAAGATTACAATGGAAAAATATCTACTTAGGTGATGTTTGGTAACGGGTTTGAGTCCTGGTTTTAGGTTTTAAATTTGAATTTTTGGTCTAAAGTCCAGAATCCATGTTTGGATGAGTTCAATGTTATTTTTAAGTCTTTCAATCTAATAACGACACAGAATCAAATGTGATCAGGAAAAAATAAAAAAGTGAAGAAAAATAAAAAAGTAAAAGAAGTGAGAAAACCCACGTCTTTTTTCATCTCATCCTCCCCATCTCTTTCTCCATCTCTCTCCCTTGTGCTATTGCTGCCTACTCGCCACCCAAAGAGCCCTTCTCCGAATCACCCAAAATTCCAGCATTTGCTTGTTGTGGAATTGCAGCTTCTTCTCCGTTGATCCTGGGGTCCCTTGTTACCGTGCTCCTTGCGCTCTCTCTCTGTCTCTCTAGCAATGAATATTTAGGAGAGAAATCGAAAATGAAGCTGGGTTCTGAGTCCTTAAGCGAAATGTAAGTGTCTTTCTCGGTTTTTTTTCTTTCCTTTATCTACGATGTCTGATTATTATGTTCTTTTTTCTGTCTTGTAAAGTGGAGGACGTTTGAAAGAAAGTAGGAAACCATGATGGAGTCAAGGTTTCATTTTTCTTGTTAAAATTTGAATTTTTTTTGTTTTTGTTTTTGTTTTGTTCTGCTCTGTTTTCTTGCAACCAAACATCGGGTCGGGTCCTCTTTTTCGAATTGTTCGAATGTCACTGTTTTGGAGTGGAATTAATGATTTCTTTTTGTTTGAGCTTTTCGTTTGATTTTCTGTCAATATCTTGCTTTTCGGAGTAGAATTTGGTTAATTTATTTTTTCCATTTTTCTTCACTGGTAATGATAAATTACACCCACCTATCCTGTTTCCATATGATGTCTGGTTGAACTCTCTGTCTTTGTGAGGTAGTTGAATGTGTCGTCATCTTATAATATCTTCTTTTCGACGTGGTTCATTTGATACTTGCATACAGACCATCGCACAGAGATAATTATATGGATTCAGCCCATAGCTTCTGCTTTTGGATTAATCATAGGTTATCTATTCCTAAATTTCTTATGAGGTAGAAGAACTTATAGATGAAGTTTCGATTATGCATCTCTTAGATTCAATAATTTTCACTAGAATCAGCAATTCTCACGCTAGTCGTTTTGAGTTTCAAAATGTTCCATTGCTTTTGGCAGTTCAGATGGTCCCCTGGTTTTGCATGTTTTATTGGTTGTATGAAACTTCTTTCAGACGAAGGTTGAGAGAATTGCTTGTTTTTAGTTTCCTCTGGAATTCAGTATCATGTTCGTATGTTGAATCCCTTTAACTGTATTTCATCAACCAATATATGTTCAACCTTTTTGAGTATATTGAATCCATTTTTGAATAAAATGGGCACGCTAGGGAGCAAGAGAGAGACATGTGTTAAATTTAACTTATTTAGATATTTTGCCCAAGCACATTAAGGAGCAAGCGGGAGGCAAAGCGAATCTTTATTTCGTTCGAGCAATTTAGGGAGCACGTCGGAGTCATGTTTTAAATTTAACTTCTTTATATTTCGCTCGCTCGGGCAACTTAGGGAGCATGTCGGAGGCATGTTTTAAAGTTAAATTCACTGGGACAGGTTAGATAGCATCACAAAAGCATGTTTTAAAAAACTTATGTACGTTCCAACTTGCTCGGGCATGTTAGGGAGCAAGAGGGAAGCAAATGTTATAAAAAATGGCTCCCGCGAATTGGAGAGATTGTGAGCAACGAAACGTTAACAAAAAATATTAAAAAAATAAACATTTGGCTCGCGCAAGTTGGAGCGCGCAAGAGAAGCGGAGGTTAACGAAAAAATATTTACAATCTACGGAAGCCAGCTAACGAGACACGTGAACCTTGCTAACGGACGTTAGCGTAATTAACAGGCCACGTGAACTTTATTTTAAGTCAAAATCACCTCGAACAACATGCAGAACAGTGAAATGAAACAGAAACCGAAACTGAAATCCAGGACTCAAATGGAAAGTTTTTCTTCCAACCATCTTCGGATTAGACCAGGATCCCAGACCTATGAATGAGAATATTCGCAAAGAAAAAACTGGAGTAAGACAAAAAAAAAAAAGGAAGAAACGTGGAAGATTACAATGGAAGATTAAGAGAAACTGGGATTTCAATATTATTAAAAAGGCTGTCACAAATATTTATAATGCTGAGCAACTCCCAGAAAAAGGGGACTCGGAAATGCTTTGAAAGTCTTATTAATGCAACATTAATGAAGATATAAGAGAAGCACGTTCTCTGGTAAAGTCATAACGTTGAATCAATAAACGCAAGTCATTTTATAACCAAATATTTTTAATGCTGGCAACATGATACTAGGGGCCGGGGTAGGTTTGGAATTTATCAGTATTGAGAATTTCCCATATTGCATGGGACCAACATTTCTATTGACATTTATGTTCGTTTCCTATATTTTTTCAGGATTCAAATACATTCACAAAACTACCACTGAACATATTCAGAATTCAAACACAAACACCAATACATTTTACACAATCTCTAATAACTTTTTACTTTTTTATTCAACATAAATTCTCTCTCTATATTTTTTCACATAACTCCAATATTTTTTTATTAAACAATTACATCAAATTATTTCTCTCTCTACTTTACACAAACACCAATAAAATACTATTCAACATAAATATTAACAACTTCTCTAAAATCCTACAATTTTTACTCAATCCTACAGTTTCCAAAATCCAACCTTTTTCCCACCACTTACAGTGATGGTTACTGGAATCAGTACCCCCTCTCTTGGATAGAAAATAAGCCGACTCATCCATTTTTTCTGATAGTCTTAATTTTCCCTTTTCTTCTTTTCAACTTTGAGACGTCATAAATGCTACACATTTCTTATTTGCATGTTTTCTCTTTGAATTTATTTCAGCAGCCCATCTGCGGACATGTCAAAACCAAGTCTGGGAAGGAAACAAGGCTAGGCGGAAATCGACATTATCCGCATAGTTCTTTTCTTTTTATAAGTCTGGATTATTTTGGTTGTTCGTTGGCTTCAACATTGAATTCATGCAGCTACCGAAGGACTCGAGAACATGGCGTTCCTCGCCAATGCCGTGAGCCTTGTAACCTACTTTTACGGGTACATGAACTTCAGCTTATCAAAATCAGCCACCACGCTCACAAACTTCAAGGGGACGGCATTTTTACTAGCACTCGTTGGCGGATTCATATGTGATACCTATTTGTCAAGGTTTAAGACTTGTGTCTTGTTTGCATTCTTCGAATTGATGGTACGTACGTTTATCTTCCATTAATCTTGCCTTCTTTACACATGCATTAACTTCCTAGCTAAGACGTCTGATCACAGCCTCTAATTAGCGCCTAAACGGGACTAAAGCAAAGCAAATCTCTTTATATAATTTGTCCCTACAGCGTAGCGAAAGACATAATATGGAGATACATCATAGACTAAAACAAATGGACACAACAGCAGACAAAAAAAATAACAAATTGTTATTTTCTTCAGTACACATAACATGATGATGGAGATTAATCTATAATCTAGACACCGTTGTTTTTATTATGAGAAAAAAAAATTAAAATAATTGATTTCCCTACTGTCTAAAAAGAACAAAATCTGTAAAGTTAGTCAGATCCTCAACTTTTTATTATATATTCAGTTAAGTGCTTCACCGTTCATGCATATGCAGGGATATGCACTCTTAACAGTACAAGCACATTTTCATCAACTAAGACCCATTCCATGTGGTGCATTAACCGACAAAAGCAAATGCGATGCCGCAGACAGTAGCCAAGTCGCAATCCTATTCAGCGGCCTTTACATGGTTGCAATTGGAACCGGCGGAGTTAAGGCGGCTTTACCAGCCTTGGGAGCTGACCAATTCGACGATAAGATTCCTAAGGAGGCAGCTCTACTGTCAAGCTTCTTTAACTGGTTCTTGTTCAGTCTCACCATTGGATCTATTGTTGGCGTGACTATTGTGGTATGGATAGCCTCCAACCGGGGCTGGGACTGGGGCTTTGGAATTTGCGTTGTAGCGCTCTTGTTTGCGTTGGTGTCAGTGTGCATGGGCAAGTCATTGTATCGGAATAATGTGCCCAGGGGAAGCCCGCTAGTCCGAATTCTGCAGGTAACTATTATACGTACGAAAGTCCAGTACGTGTTGATATATGGAGAAAATCTCCTATGGACTTTACTCTGTAATTGTTCTTGATTTCAGGTATTTGTGGCTGCCATACGAAACCGAAACCTTCCATTTCCCAAAAATATGGAGGAACTGTTGGAGATTCAAGACAAGGAAATAGGAATGTCCGATGAAATTCTGGAGAGAACAGAACAATTTGGGTATGTTGTTAAAATTATGATCATTATTGAAGGTTACGTACTGTATTTTTTTATAAATAACAATACAGAAACGCACTACGTACTAAATCTCGCAGATTTTTGGACCGGGCAGCCATCATTAGGAGGAACGACGATGCCTCAACAGGAACCGAGCAAGCTGGACCGAGCTGGAGTATCTGCACAGTGACGGACTCGGATTCCCCCTAAGAGGAAATCGCCTAGTCGGTCCTAACCGGCCGTCGGATGAGTGACAACACATTAATGAACTAATCCGACGGCCGGTATTAAAATACCTTAAAAAAATTCAAAAAGAAACGGAAGTTGGCGAGGCGTTAAGTATTAAAACTCACCGTTTCATTAAAACGGTCCCCTCTCCCGTTTGTTTGAAATCCCAGAGCGACGCGGGGGCCGCGCGCGACACGGCGCTGAAAATCTCATAGGGTATGTTGCAGCGGGCACTTTTCATTGATTTGTCTTCATGATGCATAGGAGAAGACAAATCAATGAAAAGTGAATGCCAACCACACATAAAGCTTCCATGAAACCATAAATTCAGCCAATCACTATAATACTAAACCAACGTATCAAAAAGAAAATGAGAAAGCATAGAATTTGGCTTGTCGTGCGTGCCCCGCGTGCAAGGCCACGCACGCGACAACCAATATCTTGGCTTGTTGCGCGAAGTGGTAGCCTAAGTCCCAGAGGCGCGCGACACCCGCGCCCCAAATGGCTCTCGTGATAGCACTTTTCTTCTTCTCTTTCTTTTCCTCTTATAGAATTTTTGCTGAGGCAGGATTCGAGTCAAATCTGTTGAGTGAAAGAGAGAGAGATGTGATTTTTCAAATAAGACAAAATTACACTCTTCACTCTCCACTTTTTGCCGAGCGAGTTGAAGTGTGTTGCATGATTTACTTGCGTGCTAATCGCCTCGCCTTTTGACTGCTTGTGCTTCCGTTTTGTATTATTCGTATATACTTGTTTTGTTGCAAAATAGTTCTATATGGGGTCTTAGGCTTCAAAATCTAATACGGGAAGATACCTTACAAGCTGTTTTTAAATCTGGGCAGCGAAACTTTTTACAAAGAGTTTTGCGTCTACGTTGAACAGGACCAAAAATTGAATTTAACTTTCATCCCATCTCCAGGTGCTTCCAATATGGTCACCTATGTAGGACTGCATGACTACGGTTCTTGAATACTCCTTCCACAGACGGTTCAAATATGATTGGACCGAGGCCTTTATGGGTTCAAGGTCAGGGCTTGCTATTATGTTGCAGTTTTGACCAAGTTCAATGCCATGATTTCCGGCCTATTCCAGCTTAGAAGTGCATACAAGTG
Organism: Myrica gale; assembly: GCA_963930655.1. Classification (NCBI taxonomy): domain Eukaryota; kingdom Viridiplantae; phylum Streptophyta; class Magnoliopsida; order Fagales; family Myricaceae; genus Myrica; species Myrica gale. The sequence continues at coordinate 5,986,065 of OZ005599.1, forward strand.
GGTTGTCACTAGAGGGTGATCTGTGAAAGTGCTTATGTAAAATTGGCAAAATTTCCGTGGTCAAAACAATTCTTTGTATAAATGTATTTTTCCATTTGTAGATTTGTAAATGCAACTTGATTAAGTCTGGAAGGTCGTGGAGCTAAGGAGAAAGTTTCTGGAAGGTGCTGGGTGTATCTAGAATGGTTGGGAGACTGTTACTGAGCTGTTAGACGGATTTTCAGTTGGCTGGGTTAGCCTTGGGTCAGCCTAGCGGGAATTTTGCAGATATCGTATAAACCTTCTAGAAAGTTGCCAAGTCATCAAAACAATTTTGTTTTGACAAATTTACCCTCACTAAAGCCATATATCACTTTCCCAAATGACTTTGACGTACTTACTCATCGTCTATTCTCGAAAACTCCATAATTCTCTCTATATTCGACTTTCCCCAATTTCTCTCTTGAGCAAGATTCAGTTCTAACCGAGATCTGAAGGTGAGAGTGTGTTAGCTTCCCTCTGGTGGAAGGTTATGAGTGTGGAAGGTTGCTGATTGAAGGGCCATTCTTTCCTACACGATTGTTGTGGAGATCGCATCACCGAAATTGAAGAATCTTGAGGGGTTTCTCAAGATCGATCGTTGCTGAAAGTTTTCAGTTGTAGAAGGGTCGACGAGTTCGTTGACATCCACTAGAGTTGACTAGAGTTGCTGGTCGAAGAATCGTGTGCTGGGCACCGAGCCAAGAAATTTTTCTTGGGAGACTTTACGGAAGGATTGGGGGATCTGGAATATGAAGGGAGTTTCATGTTGATCACCATCTTGTAAAGTTTATAAGCTCATAGTGGATCGGTTGGTGTTGCCTTCGCACACCCGGAGTGTTTTTTAATTTCTCAGAAGACGTTCTTCTGGAGAAATTTTTCACTTCGTCAACAAAAAATTCCGGTGTTGTCTTTATTGTTGTTTTCTCTTGATCGTGATCTTCTTTTATCTAACCAATCTTGTGTTTACTGTTTTACAGATCTTACTAGCTGAAAACGTGTTATGTTAAAGGACTACATAGTTGCTGCATTGGTTCTGTTATTTGGTTTGATATTAACTGATCTTGGTTGTGATATAGACATAGTATCTTGCTGGATTTTTAGTTGTTGATTGCTAAAATTGATTACATCTTTAGAACCAAGGTTGCTGGAATTTGGTATGTTATCTGCTCTTTGTATATTGCTGGAATTTTGGACATTATGTTGCTGATTGAATTACATTGGTCTTGATTTTAGAGTTGTTGAAAATCATTTTTTTTAGTTTCTGAATTGCAGAAAAACTTCATAGAGATTTGAGGTTAACGGGTTGAATATTCTGCAGGTTTCTTGTTTATATTGCTGCTGTAAATCACTCTGTTTCTTGATTGTACAGCTGCTGTAATCATACTTAGTTTGGTTATATAGTTGTTGCATGTATCTTTTGTCTCTAGTTTAACATAGTTGAATCATTGGGAATATCTTGCTGCTGTACATTCACAATTGTATTGGTCTTAGTGTTGCTGTAAAATAGCCACAGTATTGATTTTATCATTGCTGGAAAAGCTGCATTGTTCTTGGATTTATAGTGCTGTAAAATTGATAAACCATAGATTTTAGAGTTGCTGTAAAACTCTTATAACAGGGTGCTTAGGCTTGTTGTACAGTTCATATTGCAATATAGAATAGGTGCTATAAAATCTGTTATGTGTGTTTAGTTTACAGTTCTTTAATTCATTGATTGACTGAAAAATTAGTTGAACTATTTTTCTGTGAATAGAAAGAAAGTGTTGTTTTTTTTTAAATACCTATTCACTCCCCTTCTAGGTATATTCTAGGGTCTAAACGTAGTTTCAATCTGGTCTCCTTGGTGGTTGAGAAGGAGCCCAAACATCAACGTGGGGGCTCAGTTCCCAATCTTACGAAGGAGCTAGCATTGGCTTTCCTTCTTCTAACAGCTTCAGCAAGGAGTCTACTGTCGGCTCAGGGAATCCATTTCTACTTGCTGTTTCAGGGGATGTCACTTACTGTCGGAAGTTGGTTTAGATCTGATTGGCGAACAAGTTCAGTGACCAAAAAGAGACAAGGCAGTGGTTCCATATATGGCCACATGGGTGGACATCGTATCTGAGTACCACTAAAAGAAAACAACTACGGGGACATTGTAGAGGCTGAGAGTGGTTCGTTTATTGCTTGTCCTCCACCCTCCAGATCCCCGGTCAGAATCCACCCTATACAAGAAGAATGGCCTTACATGCACAGAAGAACGACTTTCATGTAGAGAGACGCACTAGAAAACGGTGAAGCTCTTCATATACAAAAGAATCGACTAGAAACAAAGAAATATTACAAAATAGCAAATTCGGGGGCAACATTTGGCCTGTCAGCTATGAGATTTTCGGCGCCCTGTCTCGCGCGGCCCGCGCGCGCATCGCTCTAGGATTTCGAACAAACGGGAGAGGGGACCGTTTTAATGAAACGGTGAGTTTTGATACTTAACGCCTCGTCAACTTCCGTTTCTTTCGTTTAGAATTTTTTTAGGTATTTTAATACCGGCCGTCGGATGAGTTCATTAATGCGATGTCACTCATCCGACGACCGGTTAGGACAGACTAGGCGATTTCCTCTTAGGAGAGAATCCGAGTCCGTACAGTGACGCAAGTTGAAGAAACCAAAATTCTAATTCGCATGCTACCGATTATACTCGGCAGTGTATTCATGAACACATGTTTAGCACAACTTCAAACATTCTCGATCCAACAAAGCACAACCATGAATCCCTATATTATGAGCTTTAAAGTGCCTGGCCCCTCAATCCCAGTCATCCCTCTACTGTTCATGTTCATTCTTATCCCGATTTACGACCGGCTTTTCGTTCCGTTAGCTAGGAAATTCACAGGAATACCCACCGGAATCCGTCACCTCCAGCGAATTGGAATCGGGCTGGTGCTCTCAGCTGTATCCATGGCAGTTGCTGGAGTCGTGGAGACCCGCCGCAAGTCTGTGGCTGCCGAACATAACATGGTTGATAGTGTTGAGCCTTTGCCAATGAGTGTGTTTTGGTTGGGATTCCAATATGCCATATTTGGAGCGGCTGACATGTTCACCCTAATTGGGATGATGGAGTTTTTCTACGCAGAGAATTCAGCTGGAATGAAGTCACTTAGCACGGCTATTTCATGGAGTTCAGTTGCATTCAGGTACTTCACGAGCACTGTGGTGGTAGAGGTGGTAAACAAGGTCAGTGACGGGTGGCTGGCCAGTAACAATCTGAACAGAGATAAGCTCAACTACTTTTACTCGTTGTCGGTGTTAAGCGTCGTGAACTTTGGAGTTTACTTGGTGTGTGCATCTTGGTACAAGTATAAAAAGGTGGAAATAAAGCAAGATGATGCTCAGGGAAACGTTGAAATGGCAAGAGCTTAGGGCTTTCAAGTTCTTAATTTCCCTTGGAAGTTATTTCAGAATGCTGTATCGATCTACTCTACCAAAAATTATGGGCTGCCGATATTCATGAGGAATCAGTCATGAAATCGTGCCAATAGTGGAATCCTCCTCTTAATTTGCTTCTTGATATCTACTTTCCAAATCATACACGTATATATATACACAAACATGTAATATATATATATATATATATATATATTACATGTTTGTGTATATATATGTATGTACGTATATGTATCTAATTCTGTATTTAGGTTTGAACCCAACACCCCCGAAAAGAAAAATGTAGATGACATCAAACTGGGCCCTCCCGATTAACTTCCCATGGTGCCAGTCCACTCAACCCATGTCCGACCCACCATCTTGGATGTAATATCCTGTCTTGAAAAAGGTGTAAGTGAGTAATTTGAATTTTAAACGAAGAGATAAAGGTTAATCCTATGTTTGATTTTTGGATAGAGGTTGAATCATATTTTTGAATTTAAAGGTATTGATATGGAGATGTAATCTATATTTGAATTTAAAGGTTTAAATAGACATTTGATCTTGGGTTTGAATTTAAAGGTGCAAAGATGGTGATCATGTGATCTATATTTGAATTTAAAGGTTTAAATAGAGATTTGATCCTAGGTTTGAATTTAAAGGTTAAGATATGGATAAAAATTATTCTTATATTTGAATTTGAAAGATATGGATAAAGATCTTATGTTTGAATTTAAAAGTGATGGATAGATGTATGTTTGAATTTTAAAGTTGTAGAGAATGTGTATTGGAGAACAAAAATTTAGATTGAGATGGTACTACTAGTTTTCAAGAGATTGTTCGAAAATTATTGGAGAAGCTTTAAAGATTGGTTAAGCGTTCGAGGTAAGTGGTTCTTCAATGAGATTTTAAACGTGTATCATATTTTTATATGGTTTTGATGTATTATTTGGGGAACTGAACAAATGGTAAAATGAGATTGTCGAAATTTTGTAAAACTCAATAGCAATATTTATAACTTGAGCATACTGTGAAAATTATCCTTGCGCTGGTGATATATCTTTGTAGTCTGTGTGGCCAATTTGATACCCCTCGTGGTATTTTGAGGTCTTTGTGGCCTGGAGGTCTGTGTGGACTGATATTTTGAGGTCTTTGTGGCATGGAGGTCTGGGTGACCATTGGTGATTACCCTATATTGCGTGGCCTTGAATATTTTTGTTATAAACTTGTATTTTTGGATTCAGTATGACTCAAAGTGTTTTATTCTGGATTTCGGTTATTGTGATAAAATTATTTTTCTCCAACCCCCATTGACTTACTACTTACTGAGCTAGTCGTAGCTCACCCGTTATTCTTATATTTTTCAGAGTTGGCAAAATTAGAGAAGTTCGAGGAGCTTCAGATAGATTCGTTGTTCGAAGACGTGTTTTGCAAAAGTACTTTTGGAGATTAATATTAGGGAATTCGATATTGTATTATGTTAGGAAATCTTCATCGATATTAAAAATATCAGATATGCTAATGTAAATTTTAAGAATTGGATTGATATTTTTGAGTTTTTTACGGTTTATAAATATTTTGCTGAGGTTGTACAAAATTAGTTTTGAAATATTGGGGCCTAGATAAATGATTATCCATGGTGAAAAATCCTTATTTTATACAAAAAATCTATCCGTACGGAATTTGGGCCCGGAGCGTTACATTGGATCTCCACAAAACATCAGAATATTATGTTCAATTACAAGCCCGAATCAAGCCTAAGATTTCTTTTCTTATTTTTCTTCGTAAAAGTTTTTTACTTCTGTACAAGACCAATTAAGAGTGCGCTTTCTACATGTATCTGATAAAATTTCTGGTCAAAGAAAGCGAAAAAACGACATAAACCAAAATACTATACAACAATTTCATCTTACCACTTCACATCCAGTGTTAGGGCCTCGGGAGGGACAAGGACAGATCTTAACTTTGTAAAAGATACATTTGCCATTAAATTACTCCATGAAACTGAATCTACTCCAATGAAAGGATTTACCTTCTTAACCAAAAGGGGCTTCAGCCTCTCTGCTTCAACTCTTGCCATTACCTCAAACCATACCCTTTCAACATTTGGCCTTGTTCTCCACTCTGCCAACTTACCATGGAGAGCGTCATTGCTTCTGATGTCTCTTTCCAGCTCTGGCTGGAAACGAATGAAAACAGATGCTTTTATCTTGGTTTTGAGGAATCCCGAATGACTTTGATGGATTTTGTCACCAAGAAAGCTCCTCAAAACTCTTTCCAACATGGCAATCCTCGAAGTCAAGGAATCAATGGGGCAAGCACGTTCCTTGTAGACATGACTGTCGTAACACATCTCCGGAAGCAACTCAATTGTGTCCTTAGAAATGAATTTGGTTTTAATATGGGCATCGGTATTTCGAGTCCTGTACGCAACTAATGATGCAGCTCCTAAAACTTGTATAGGAAGAAATGGGATGCACATAGAATGCCAAATCACTTTTCAGCTTGCTGTTCACAACACTTCTATTCATCGACAAACCAAGACCAGATGACTGAAACAGAGACACTTCTTGAGCTCTTCTCACTTCCACTGTGATGCCCTCGCCAACAAGAATTCGATTCAAATGGTTATGTGAAACATTCATCTGGAGATAGAGGTCAAAATGTCCATACTGTTAGTAATAGAACAAAAGAATTGCTCTCATATGCACCCAAGTAATCATAACCCTTGATAAATCTATCCGTCAAAAATGAGAAACAAGTAGTGGACGCATCAATAATTTGAAGGTCAATCCATTAACACAACAGGACACTATCAAACAAATCCAGTCAGTAAAACATAAAAGACTTACAAGTATTCTGATGCTATAAAATCCATTGTTGAGGTTATCAGTTTTAGCACAAGACCACCAAAGGTGATTTCATCTGGCCTCTACAAGATGCTTTCTGGAATTAATAGCCCTGCTTTTCCTTTTCTTTAACATTGATTCAAGAAGATGTCTCTAGAAGTCTTTTACAAGAAATCAGAAGAGGAAGAGAAATGCTCTGGAGATGAAAGAAATCTTTCTAACTACCCATCCCTCAACCAACAACAAAGTGGTGGCCATGTTTCTTTCCATCATCAAAATTTATTGCTTCAACAACAACAACAAGTGTATTGGCCATTGACAAAGAAACAACATCGGCAATCAGAACCCAAATCCATGGTGTCCCTGAAGACCTAACTCAGATTCTTTTGATTCATTAGAAGAAGGAATCCTAAAACTTGTTTCACTTATGTAAGATATCCAATAATTGAAACCTTATGTATTTATAAGGCTTTTAGTTTGAAAAATCTAGTTTAGACCTTAACAACACTTAGAGGAAGAGAATATATGTTTTCCCTCTAATTAACAAATCAATAACAATTTTAAAACATGTTCTAAAATTGTTCAGCATAGATATGCATAGTAATCAACTCAGTTAACAAATAGGCAGCGGAAAATTAAATAAATTTCAATCACACAAAGAGATGACTTTGATGACGAAGTGAAAAACCTTTGAAATATCATTCAAAGGAAAAACCACTTCAGGCTAGCAGCCTGCTAGAATCCACTAAGAAGAAAACCTTACAAACAGTGATTCAGACACGGGCAACCCCTGTAGCTTGACTCTGACAACCCTGATGTAATAATCTAAGTCTCCCTGCTCAGACTCGCTCTGTGCGGCATTCCCCTCAAACCTTTGAGGATCTTCTTATGGATTCTTCACCGAACACTCTTGTTCTTCAGCACTCCTCCAACACCATGAAGGTTACAAAGATATTTGATCGAAGAAGAGAGAAAACTCTTCAAGCTTGAAGCACAACTCTTCTTGGGGTTTTCTCTCAAGGAAGGAGGCACAGATCTACTCAATGGAAGCCTCAATTACAATTAGGACGGCCTCCCATGAAACCTAGTAGGGTTTCCTAACCTTTCAAAAGGAAATTCCAAACATTCAGAGATTTTTGAAATTCGCCGGAAGTCGCTTGAGCGCTGGTCAAACGCTTATGTTTCTTTCTGAAATTTGCACTGAGCGCTCGAGCGCTTGTCTATATAAAATAAAAGGAAGTTTTGAGAGAATATATATAGATATGAAGTTAATTTCTTGTACGAGATGGTTGATGTATGTTTTTAGACGAGAATGTGTTTTAACCGATGCATAAGCTGCTCCATTTCATGGGTGTTTGGGCTGTGCATTTACAGTGCCATGGACGGTTGTTCACAAATGTTCTCACCTGTCCGTTAGAAGAAAAAACCTGCAGTTCAGTGGCAGAGGACCGTAACTGCCCTTACTGCAAATTCAAAAACTCTAAAAAATTTCCAAAAATGCGACCAAAATAATCAAATCATAACAAAATCACCGAATGGCAACAGAGATTATATCACATCGCAACAAAAAGTTTCAAACCGCAATCGAATCTCATATCTCGACTAAATAGCTAAAAGAAAGATACACAAAGGAGAGAGAAAAAGAGAATTGCAGAAAAAATGGGGAGGACTGACTGAGAGAGAGGTGAGATGAAAGAATGAGAAAAAGGGAGGAAGATCTTAGGTTATGATGGATCGAAACAGCACAGCTTCGATACAACGCGCGTTGTTTTGAAGCTTTGTTGTTTGTTTTTTTTTTTTGTTAAGAGAAACACTATAAACGAAATGATGTCGTTTCGTATTGAAAAATAAATAAATGAAAAATACAAGGAAACATTGAAACTGTCCAGCAGTGGGCGGAAAAACTGCCATTGCTATATTGCCCACCGGTACCAATACCCATACCGTCGGGCTGCAATTATTTAGAGGTGTTCACCGGTACCGGCGGTGTGCTGATTAACCGGCATCGCCGCTAGTACCGCCATCGGCCACCGCTCCCCGCTTAGTAGCGGGGGCGATGGCGGTGAAACCTCCCACCGTTGGGCGGTTCACCACCATAACTGCTTTTGTTTTTTTTTATACGACGTCGTTTTTCCTTGAGTGCGCCTGAACTTACACAAGGTCACTCGCGCGGCCTTGCGCGCAGGACGATTAGGCACCGGCCACTGTTATAACCGTTGCCGGGGGCAGTTCGGGTTTTGTGGACACCGCTCAAGGCGGAGGCGGCGACGGCAGAGGCATAACCGCCACCACTGCTGCCGATGCACAACCATACAATTATCAGTACATGGTGACTGTGCAGGTTAACCAGCATACTGCTGGTATAAGTGATCAGCCCTAATGGGTATCCCGAACAGAATGGCCCGTCACTTAGCCGAATGGGCTGTCCATTTTGGTTGCTCTGGCACTTTTGACCCTTGTCAAATACCTACGAATATTGTTCTTTGTGATCATACGGACAACCCAAGAATGAAGAGTTCTATGTTATATGTTCTTGTTTGAGCCCCAATAATTTGGGGCCAAAAATTTAGGTTTAATAATAAAAAATTCATCACATAAAATTTTATTATTATAATATTTATTAAAAATCTCCTCTCTCTTCACTTTTTCACCAACTCACATAACATATCTTTACTTTATAGTATTTCTCAAACCTCAATACCCAAAATTTTTACCCTCAAATATCCCCGTAAGGGAAAAAAAAATCTGAATAGGCGTTACAGCTATTCTGGATGTGTGCCCTCAGGGTACGGGCCTAGTGGTCAGTTGTTGGGTCTGACCCATGTCTTAGGGCCTTGTAGTCGTGTTGAAAACACATTCCTCACTGGATTCACGTGTTCCTGTAGATTTGCAAGCCTCAGCCCTCAGGCATGGGTAGACCCTTTTTATTTTTTCTAAGTGGGTAGACCCTTTTTATACCATTAATATGTGATCTATATTTAAGTGGGTGGGGGCTTTTATACTACCCATTATACTTCTATGTAATTTTCTATTTGAATTTTGAATAAGTTCCTTTTCTTTTTACTTTTTTGTTTTTGGTTTTATAAAAAAAGAAAAAGAGAAAGCCTCCTGCAATTGCTATGAATGAACCCGGTTGTTAAAATGAATGATTTTTCTATTTCTACAATCAGTTATGCGAAAAGAGACAAAAATCAGAACTATATTAAAGTATAGCAACAGAGCCTATAAAACATCCTTAAGGAAAAGACCTCAAAAGGCCCTACACTGTGGCCGTTTCGACCTCTTCCTCAGTATCACCTTGCTTCGTTTCCACTTTTTTATATCTATACCAAGATGCACACACCAAATAAACGCCGAAATTCACCACACTCAACACTGATAATAACCAATAGAAATAGTTGAGATTATCTCTATTCAGATTATTATTAGCCAGCCACCCACCGCTGACCTTGTTCACCACCTCCACCATCACTGTGCTCGTGAAGAACCCAAAGGCAACTGAAGTCCATGAGATGGCTGTGCTCAGCGACTTCATGCCAGCTGAACTCTCGGCATAAAAAAACTCTATCATCCCAATGAGGGTAAACATATCTGCGGCTCCGAATATAGCAAACTGAAAACCCAACCAAAACACACTCATCGGCAAAGGCTCCACACTATCAACCATGTTATGTGCAACAGCCACGGACTTGCGGCGGGTCTCGACTACTGCTGCCACCGCCATGGAAATAGCTGAGAGCACTAAGCCTATTCCGATTCGCTGGAGATGGCGAATTCCAGTAGGTATTCCTGTTACTTTTCTAGCCAGCGGGACAAAAACCCGATCGTATAACGGTATAAGAACGAAAATGAACAGAACCGGAATAACTGAGATTGATGATCCGGGCACTTTAAAGCCCAGAAGATAGGGGTTCAGGGTTGTGCTTTGTTGGATGGAGAATGTTTGAAATTGAGCCAAACATGTGTTCAAAAATATAGTGCTAAGTATAATCGGTAGCATGCGGATTAGAATCTTGGTTTCTTCAACTTGTGTCACTGTGCATAGACTCCAGTTGGGTCCTTGCTCTGTTGCTGTTGATGCAATATCACTGTCCCTCCTAATGATTGCTGCCCGATCCAAAAACCTGTGAAATATAGGGAATGAATTCGTTTCGCTTGATCAGAAGTAGTTACAGAAGATGCTACTAGTTATTAGTAAACCTTAATGATAATATACCTAAACTGATTTGTTCTTTCCAGGATTTCATCATGCTTGCTTATTTCGTCGTCATGAATCTGCAGAAATCCCTCCGCATTTTCTGGAATGGAAAGTTTTCGGTTTCGGATGGCAGCCACAAATACCTGATTTCGAGAATGGAAACGTACGCACTAGTTTATCTCCAAAGAAATTATATTTGTCCAGCTCTTATTAGTTCACAAAATTTTCTTATTTGTACTCTCCCTATGTACATGCTTCATTGTTTTTGTGTGAAGCGGTACGAATTACTACTTAGTTTTTACATATTCTATCATAATTTTCACTTGAAGTCAACAAGACGTATAAGGGTACTGTCAACAAGGAATATGCCTCGAAGCTATACAAATTATATAACATTTTCCACCAGCAATCCATTTGATTATTTAAATGTTTACCTACCATGCATCAATACAAAATAGGCATGTCATGACTGTATATATATTGGATTATCCTTTTGTCGACCGCTACACCTATATTTTTTTCTATAGAATGATACTGACCAAATTGGATGTTCAATTTGGAGAGATAATATAAACATAACATTTAAACCCTACCACAATAAATATTGTTCGAATTATTTATAGAATAATATGAATATTACAACATCCAAAGCCGGTTGTCTCATTCATTCTCTAAATTCGATCGGTTAATTTGGTCAACAAATTGAAAAAGATGTATTCGTAGTTACCTGCAGAATTCGAGCTAAGGGGCTTCCCTTGGGCACATTATTGCGATAGAAGGAGTTTCCCATGCAGACGGACACCAACCCAAACAGGACCGCTACAGCGCATAAACCAATGCCCCAGTCCCAACCCACGCTGGAGATTATCCATACAACAAGAGTCACTCCAACAATAGACCCAATGGTCAGGCTAAACAAGAACCAGTTAAAGAAGCTTGACAATTGAGCTGCCTCCTTAGGGTCCTTAACATCGAATTGGTCACCTCCTAGGGCTGGCAACGACCCCTTAACTCCGCCATTCCCAAGTGCCATCATGTATAGGGCTACAAAAAGAATTGCGACTTGGCTACTGTCCGCGGCATCGCATTTACTTTTGTCGCTTGATGCACCACAGGGGACTGGTCTTAGTTGATGAAAATGTGCTTGTAAAGCTAGCAAAGCGTATCCCTGGGCATGCATCGCCAATTAGTTGACTAGAAATCATTTTTTTGCCATACCATTATGAATTATATGAAAGCAGAACTAAAGAGTAAAAGATCTAAATTAACTACAAAGTTTATCCATTTTTTTGGGTAAACAGTTAAATTAATTATCCATTTTATATTAGAGGCATTTTGGTAATGAAAAATCACGTTTATTTTTTTGTTTGGAAAAAAATGCATGAAAACATACGTTGTGTTAAGAAATATAATTGAAATAATAAAATCTACCTCTTCTTTATAAAAACTTAAGCTTTTAATTAAGATAATTGATATCTTCACATATAGGTACAAAGAGCTAAAATCCTTAGAGATGTGAGTCCTCATTTCATCTCTATTTAATTAAATATTATAGTATTGAACCTATCAATTAAGGGGGAGACCGGTCCCACATATAAGGGAGTGTTAAGAAATATGTTTCAAATAATAAAATCTGCATCTTCTATCAACTTAATTAACTTTTGAGATAAGTGACAGGTCCACAATTTTTATCTCGACTCTGAAGACATTGGGAAATGAGAAAGTTTATTAAGCTACTACAAAATAATTAGGCATGCATTCTTTAAGAAGTAGCTAGACATCCACCCTCTATTTTTAACGGTACGAGAGAACCATTTACTAGTATCTTTTTAACGTATTGTTGAGTAATGGATAATAACGTCAAATGATTAATGATTTTAGGCGAGTGCCTCAAAATATTCTGGTCCATTGTCGGTATCTGTCCAGGTCTCTAATTATTTATTAATATTAGACCAACCTAGAGATAGACAAGAAGGCATCCACCAAACGAACCAGATGCATATGGTGGGTCTATTTTTTTTGTCTTTTGTTCATTGTATAATTGCATCTAAATGATTTTTGGCGAGTGAGTCCAAATCTTCTGGCCAGTAGGTGGTATATCATGTACAGCAAGCTAAAGACAGATGATCATCTTAATTGGGAGTTTTGCTTTGTTGATTGGCCTGTAGGAAATTTTTTAATTAGTATCAGAATCAGGTCTCAAACTCTCTGAGCAGGCAACAACTTTTCAAGTGACCTTACTGTGATAGTTAATGTGTGAAGAAGGGTAGAGTGGAAGAACAAACATACCAAAAATTCTATGGATGCGAACACCACGTACGTCTTGAATCTGGACAAGTAGGTATCGCATATGAATCCGCCAACGAGTGGTAGGAAAAATGCAGTCCCCATGAAGTTTGTGAGCGTGGTGGCGGATTTTGTTAAGCTGAAGTTCATATATCCATAAAAGTATGTTACAAGGCTCATGGCAATGGTCATGAACGCCATGTTGTCGAGTCCCTCGGTAACTGCATCAATTGATCGTTAAAAATATATTACTTCCGACCGACGAGCCAACCAGAATCCCGAGTTTAAATGAAAACAAACACAAAAAACAAAGAGTCCCTCGGTACGTAGTGTTCATTTTTACCGTATACAAATAGTACAGCTCGACTTCCTCCAATCCTTTTTTCCTGCTTTGGCTCGGTTCTAACATGTCCGCAGATGCCCTGGAGAATGATGATCATGAAGGAAATTACATTTAAGTCAAAGCAACGAATTAGCATAAATTGCTTAAATTCGAATTGGAGAAAATGCAAATTGTCGTGAATGAGAGGGACATTTAATAAGAGAGAAAATCTAGCGGAATTGAGACCAGTGAATTAAGAAAGTAATTGGCCTTTGAAAGTTCTCTACAGACTAGAGGCCGCCATGGACTAGCTATCCTTTCTTCACCGGTGATCTAAAGCCCAAGTGAAGATCAAAGAAGTATAATATGCTTAAGAGGGTTACCATTATATTGAGAGCTGCTTTCCTTCAGCTTTGTCAACTCCGATGGGAATTATATGGGGGAACTTTGCTCCTCCATCTATTTATAGAGACGAATACTCTAATCTGCATGCTTGACAATAGTAGAATAAGCCAATCATGTGTGGCGTTTTGACGTTAGAGTAGAGAATTATATATCCCTGGACTAATTTTGATTTTCCATAACAACCCTATCGGCCTCCTCTTAACCTCCTAATTGTCTTCATGTCCAATAAAGAAGTCTAATTTTTTATGGATAATTTGACTTTAGTTCTTGAGTACTGAAGTATATATATCCTAATTAATTTGCGGAATCTGTGCCGAATACTGGCAGATGCTGTATTGCAATTGAGACAAGGCATGTTCACATTGTTGTCCATGTACCTTGGAAATATTAAGGAGAAGGAATTGCCTTAATTTTTTTGTTTTTTTTTCTTTGTTGCTCTTACGGATTCTTTCTACACGGACGGGACGTAGTACTTGGGACTCGGATTCCCTCCTAAGAGGAAATCACCGAGTCGGTCCTAACCGGCCGTCGGATGAGTGACAACGCATTAATGAACTCATCCGACGGCCAAGGCTCTCGCACAGGCTTGGTCGCTGGAATAGGATTTGGGACATCTTTTGCCTTCCTGTTTCTTGTCTTACATAACCTTCAAAGAATGCTTCGTTTACAGGTTTTCTTTGCTTTGACCATGGCAGCTACGGGAGTTTCTTTATCCAGCTTGATAGGTCCAGACATTGGGAAAGCCAAGGATGTTGTTGCGCACACAACTCTTCTTCATTGATGCAGGTTCTGACCATTTGAGGACGGTGTTCGGCAAGCAAATGGGACTCTCTGACCAGGACATTGTTGCTCTTTCTGGAGCACACACACTGGTTAGTGTGATGCCTGGGGATCCCTTTAGTCGTGCTTCAGAACTATTTTTTGTGCTAAACTGCTTGTTATAACATGAATGCTGAGTTTTTTATTTTATTTTTTATTTCTCCATCACAAACCTATCTTATTAATTGTGTTGTTTTGTTTTGTTTTGATTTTTTTTTTTTTTTTGCAGGGAAGGTGCCACAAGGAGCGTTCTGGGTTTGAGGGACCATGGACCGTCAACAGTGGGTATATTGGCCTATCGCGCGCGCAGCCCCGCTGAAAGGATCCCCAGTGATGACATGGGTGGAGACAGTCATGCATGAGAGGATAGGTGCCGAGATCTAGTCATTTAATAAGATATCTTAGGAGATTGAATAAATCTTATCTTCTAGAATTAGATTATTCTAGAAGATTATCTTTCCTTTATGTTTGAATTTGAAGTGTTTGTGCGAAGCTCTTCATGGGAGGGGGTTCGATCTTCCTTTGGGAGAGAACCCACGGTTGGACTTGTTGCAGCCAAGTGTTCCAATGGAGGCCGCATCGAGTTCAGTTCCATCCAACCGAAACCGGTTCGAAGCCTTGAAGTCATCTACTCTATAGCTGAAAGACAAGACGGAGGAGACATCCACAACCATGGCTGACATGCAAGGAGCCATAGCCAGAGTTACCTTGGTCACCGAAGAGAATAGGAGAGCGGTGGAAGGGATGAGGCAAGACATACAAGCGGCATTGACGAGACTTGGTAGAGAGCCAAGTGGAGGTAATCATGTGGAAGCCGCAAGAAGGGAGGATGATCAGCACGTGGATGGAATATCCACAAGAGGGGAGCCTAGACCACGACATCAACTTAGAATGGGTGGATGGGTGGAGAATGAGCGTGATGTAGTCGAGAGATGGCTACGTGAAGAATCCAACCATGGTGATGATGATCACGCAACAACCGAAGATATAGTTGGAGGAAGTCGGTATAGGGAGGAGAGATCCTATGGCCAAACCTATGAAGATGCTAGATGGCAAGAAGGGCCGCGAAGTGATCGTGACTACTATGATCGTGATGGTGAGGGAAATCGGTTTAATCATCGAGGACCTAGGAGACAACATTTCCATAGAGGTGATCATGATAGAGATGGTGGAGATGAAAATTGGTTTCATAACCGAGGACCTAGGAGACCTAAGATAGAGTTCCCGAAGTTTAGTGGAGGTGATCCACATGAATGGCTTGATAAGGCGGATCACTACTTCCATGTATATGAAGTACCAAGGGAAGAAAGAGTTGCCACCACATGTTTCTATCTTGATGGCAAGGCAAGCAAGTGGTGGAGGTGGATTCGAGCCCAATATGAGAAAGATAGAAGAAGGCTCAGGTGGACAGCTTTTGAGAAGGAGCTGCTCATGCAATTTGGGCCCTCGCCCATAATCAATTACCATGGCCAACTAGCAAAGCTCAAGCAAGAGGGCAAGGTGCATGCTTACGTGGAGGAATTTCGGCAACTCCAAACATTAGTAAGGGGTTGGTCCGATGAGGCACTCATTGGCTCCTTTGTGGATGGGCTCAAGCCGTGGATAGCTAAAGAGCTAAAGTTGAAGCAGCCTACCAGATTGCAAGAAGCTATAAGGATGGCTGAGATCCTTGAAGAGAGCCACCGGTTCGAGAAGAAGCATCTCAAGGAAGAAGCAGCTAGCAAGGAAGATGAACCCTTGCAACCCGAGAATGAGGTGGTTGAGGAGCCAAGGAAGAAGAAGAACGAAGTAAAGAAGCTTAGACGGGAAGAGCTTGATGAGTGCATCAAGAAAAACTTATGCTTCAAGTGTGGAGAAAAGTGGAGTAAGGACCATCAATGCAAGAAGGCCAAGCTCATGTGCATATGGGATGAGGAGAAGTCAAGTAGTGATAGTGAGTGGAGTCTTATTGCCATGACTGGCATTGAGAAATGCTCAACCATGACATTTATGGCTTTGATGGGCAAGCACGAGGTCACCTTGTTGGTGGATAGTGGGTCTACCCACAACTTCATCAACACCCATCTTGTTACTAAGGCAGACTTGCATGGAGAGGAGATAGAGGCCTTGAAGTAAAGCTTGTCAACGGTGAGAAGATGAGATGTCATCAGATGGTAAAGGCGGCTCCCATTGATGTCCAAGGTATGAGTATAGTTGCTGACTTATATATACTTGCTTTAGAGGAGTTAGATGTGATTTTGGGTGATGCATGGTTAAAAAGTACTAGCAAAATCACACTTGACTATGGTGGAAGAAGTATGAAGTTCACCCTGGGTGATAGAGTTGTTACTTAGAGCATGGGTGGGCTACCTAATGAGGAGATGGATTGGGAGGGCGATGATGGCATGGCCTCTAGAATTTCAAAGGTTACCCTTGGGGTCAAGGGTACTCTTTATGGAAGGGGGAATGAAAGGATCCCCAGTGATGACATGGGTGGAGACAGTCATGCGTGGGAGAATAGGTGCCGAGATCTAGCCACTTAATAAGGTATCTTAGGAGATTGAATAAATCTTATCTTTTAGAATTAGATTATTCTAGAAGATTATCTTTCCTTTATGTTTGAATTTGAATTATGCATGTAATTCAAATCTCCTTGATTAAAGGGATTTGATTTAGATTTGATGTGGTGAGTCAGTTAGGGTTGTTAGCTTTTAAGGATGTCTATATAAACACCCTTAGGAGCATTAGAGTGAGGCATTCAGAGAATAAAGAATAGTAGAGTCTTGGAGAGCCTGAGTGATTCTGGGGTGGGATTTGGCCAAGCATAGGCAAGTATATGCTAAGTCGGTTTCAAGGCTAATAACCTTGTTACTTGGGATTCATTCTAGGCTAATAACCTAGATTGTGTACCCGTTCTTGGGCTAATTAACCCTTGATCGGGATTGTTCTTGTGTCTTGTGGTCTTTGGGCTAATTAACCCTTGACCACGTTATTCGTGTTCTTCAATAAAGATCTCGAGTGTTCTTCATATTGAGTGTTAGATCCTATATAAACACTGGTGTGTTATCGATAACGGTTAAGGAGGATCGATTGGGGTGATCGTGTTCGAATCACGTGGAGGAGTTGGCGGATGTTATGGTGGCCTAGACCGGGGTCCCTAACACCCGCGCACGAGGCGCGCGTGACACGACAATATCTTGCCTTGCGCGGGGCTGTCGCGCGCGCACCCCCGCACACGGGGTGCGCACGACAAGCCAAACTGGGACGAGTGTAGACCATCTGCTCTCCTTCGCGTTTCACGGTTATCTGGCTTTCCCAAAGATTCGTCCCGAATACTAATATCTGGCTTGTTAACCTTCTCTAATATGTTACTAATATCGTACGGTCCTCCATAATCAAACAGTGAATCCATTCGTACTTCTTCCCATGACACATGATCAACTGAACTTGAGTTTGAGATATTCGAACCGTAAGAAGAACCAGAAGAGCTTGTTTGTTCTCTCGGGTACTTGGCTGGGCCAAGTTTATTTGTAGCTTCTTCTTTTAATCTTCTACTTTGTCAAGATGTGTCAAGTCGCATGCTTCATGAGGTTTCTCTTCCAATATCGGGCCTGTATCAGATTGACACTCGATTCCCACATGATGCGAATGAGCTGGACGAAGATGAGGATGAGGAAGTTGTGGAGGATAACTCGTCTCCCTGAGCGCTGGCCACCTGCAATTTATTAGGATGCAACCCAGTTAGCCATGCATCACGCTTGACAAAACAAAAGAACAAATGCGCTGGGTTTCGAACAAATAGGGGACTTTAGTGAAACAGTGAGTTTTGATACCCCGTTACTAGTAAATGCCTCGTCAATTTCCGTTTCTTTCGTTTTGAATTTTTTAAGGTATTTTAATACCGGCCATCGGATGAGTTCATTAATGCCCTGTCACTCATCCGACGACCGAGTCCAGTACTTGGTACTGTCCAAATAAGACATAGAGAGCCTACGGACCATGAACTGTACAATGCACAAAAGTTTTTTTTGTTTGTGTAAGTGGTAAGTGTATTAAAGAAAGATAAAATATACAATGGTAGGAAAAAGTCCTACAAAGTTTACGAAACCCTAACAAGACATGAGAGATGCCCTGCCACAAACATACGTACACAGCCTAAGCTCTACACAGCAGTCACAGAAGTTGCAGCAGAAGGATCTCTGTATCTGTGCTAAGGATAAAATAAAAACATGACTATCTAACAATCCTTGGTGGAAAAGTAGATGTGAGTTAGAATCGTACCGTTTGTGAGTAAATTCTTGATCATAATAATTCATCTGGACAGTTGAAGTGTCCGGAATTCGTGGTTGTGCTCCCAGTCCAGTTGAGTGTAATAGATTTCCCTCGTTACCCAAAACAAAAAACGATTCTTAGAGTGAAAGCCTTGTTTGTTGTGCAGTAAAATAGCTTAATAAAAATCGGCTGTTGATGACATTAAATTATTCTGGACAGTGGCTGCGTTTTGGCCAACTCTAAGAAGGTGTTAGTTGGCTATTCTGGCCAACTAATTAATGTACATATATAGTTTGATAGGAATTATTCGCGAGATGCTAATTAATTCCAACCTCTTCCACCAAAAGGTCGTAGCTACTTAGGACTACCTCAATGATTGATGATCCCCTTTTTTTCTTATATATGTTCTCCTACCGCGCGTGCATTAAATAAAGGTCAACTTGCATGTAAAAAAATGTTGATATATTTATATAGTTTAGCCTGACAAAGTCATGTGTTATCTAACTTTTATATTTATCTCATTAGTGAAGTTCCCATCAGTATTAATATTAATATTGGAACGAGGATATATATCGCGGGGATGATTGTTGTATGATATGAGTGGAGAGCTAGCTTACCTTGACTTTACAATTGGCACCAGCAGTAACAAAATAATTTACCCAGATATTGTTTCTTTGAGTTTGCGGTTATTCTTTTTTATTTGGGTTATTGTATTCAATGCGTTTTCATGCTGGAAAACTATTATAGTAAAAGAAGCAAAATTATTAAAAGAAATAAAGTGTTAATCTATTAGCTTATAATTAAGCAGTCTATTTTTTGACATAGTGATCTGCAATCAAAATATATGAAATGCAACATTCCTCACAGAGTACACAAAACATCATCGTTCTATACAAAAAAAAAAATTGGATGAAAGCAACTGGGATAAAACCTATTCAAATTAGCATTTTCTCAGTTGTGCGTTGAGTTTCAAAAGCCAACTTCTGCACCAGCTTCCCAAAGGGTTTCATCATACAACCCTACATGTAGGAAAAACAACACTGATCACCATAGCTGACTACCAATTAACTAGTATCCACTCCTCCAAACAGGAGCAGAAAGACACAGACCAGTGATTACTCAAAAAAACCTATGATTTACCTGAGAATATACAGATAAGTGTAACAATATCAAACCATTTAAAATTCAGAGTTGCAATAAACTAACCAGTTGCCCCACCAAGAAATTTCTTAGTACCAATGATTCTAAGGCTTGTCTTACCTACAATCTCATGAAAATGTTCTCTGCATTCTCCCGATATGATTTTGTGGGATTTCTCTGATCAGCGTACAGTGCTTTCATCCTTCACTGTACAATGAAAATAAATAATAAATCATCAATAGTCAGAGTAAGGAAACCTTGATAGCACAAGTTCATGTCTTCCTCAAGGTTGTACGCCTGTCAAAATCACATGTTACATTATATTTTGCTTCAACGTTGCTTGATTATTAGTGTGGAAAGTGGTAGTTTAACTTATATTTCATATCGTCCATTTAGCTAAGAACCTGTAGAATTTGGTCACTGGAAGAATATATGTGTTTTAAGTATTTAGTGACAGAACAATATTTTTGTCGCAGAAGAGGTATTTTTAGCGACGACGTTCGGTTTGTCACTGCTAAAGTTGTCGCTAAAACCATCTTCTAATAATGGAATTTTATATTCGTTTAAAAAATGCAATTTAAGTCTTTAATTTGATGAAACAATTTTTGGTCTCAAAAAGAGGTCTTTTTGTTACAAAATTAAGTCTATCGCTGATGAATTTGTAACTAAAGAGTATATTTCTTGTAGTGACTATTGATTTTAGACACTTTGTATTTTCCCTTAAAAAATTTCGTCAATTTTGAGGAAAGTCAATAGATTGGAGCTTTAAATTACGATTTTACCCTTGGTCATTGTCTAAGACCTCCATAGTTGAAGAGTACAAAATATATTTATCCTTAGAAAATAGTTGGTACTGGGTGTGATAAAATTGTATTTATCCCTAATTATAATTAAAGAATAAAAAGTCGTAGGATAAAGGATTCATGTGTTTTGTACTGTTTCCATTCAAACCCTCTGAAGATTACGGCCGGGATATTCTTTAAAAGGTTTCCAAATATATAACTTGATTTTGTGAATAACTAATACTCTAATCACTTATGTTAGCTTGCAAGTTGCAATTTCATCAACTAAGAAAATAAAATAAATAGTTAGTGTTTCCCACAGTAACGTGCATGCATAATATATATGACCAAGCCAAACTCAAAGGTTGTGCCAACCAGATCCGGCTCAAGAGGTAAGGCAACTTAGGCAGTTGCCTAAGGCCCCACCTTGAACATAGGCCCCCAAAGTTAGAGAGAAAAGAAAAATAATAAAATGAAAATGAAAAGGTCTTAAACTGTTAAACACAGTTAAAAAAAAAAGAAAAAGCCTTGAAGGCTATAAACAAATTTCAGACGCTACTGTAAAAAACGTGAAAGAGTGTGTTCAGAAACTAAAGTCTAAAAGTATAGAAAGTGGCGTCTTGAAGGCTGAGTGTGACCCTCTTAAGTTCTGAACATCGAGGGTGACTCTCTGAACATGATGTGATGTCTTGAAGGTTGAAGCACCCTATGTGCAGAGAACTTTTGTTTTAGAATGGTGTATTGTTTTACGAAAAGTTAGCCGTCTGACATTAGAATGATCTATTTGCAGAGAACTTTTGTTATCTCAGTTTACAGGAATGAGTATCTGTGAATAAAACGAAAGTGTCTGCATAATTTATGAAAGGTAAAAAAACGGCTACGTTATGTGTAACGGTAAATTAATCTCAAGACTCTTATTTAAGTCTAAATTTATACTTCAGTCTTCATACTTTATCTCCTCAATCTTCTTCCAAAATCTTTCACTTCCTCTATTTCTTCTCTTGCTCTATCTCTCTTTGCAAAACTAATATAATTTCTTTTAGCCAATCACATATTAGATATACTTGATTTTAGCTGATCAAGTTCAACCACATATAATCTTGGTGTTGGGTTCTATTATTCTAATCTTTACACTCTTGTATGTTAATTTGAATATTTATTTTTTTATAATAGCATTTATTTTATTTTTTGGTGTTCTTTGTTTATATCTACACTATGTTTAATATAAAATATGAATGTAGTTACGAAAAGCTTAAGAAAAATAGAAAAATAAAAAAGTTGATCCAATCTAAAAAATGAGCTCTTGATAAATTTATTGTCAATGATAAAAACAATATAACATCAAGTTCAACTGAAGAATTGATAATTGAACAACAATGTGATTCCATACAATTAGAAGAGAATATTGAACCAATCCCACAACATAATATTGAAAATCAACTTGTTAATGATTCACATGTTTATAATTCAGTAATTCTTGATGAAGAACCCAAAGAAAATTTAGAAACTCATGTAAAAGATAATGAAACTATAGATCTCAATGCTTTGAGTACAATATCTATTGATATTTATGATCCAAGTCAATGGAAAACTATGGATACAAAACTTAGAGATCTATTAGTAGAGAGATGTCCAATTATAATTGATGATATAAATTTTCCTAAAGATGAGAATAATAGACACTTCTCTACTACATTTTATATGCAAAAATTATCAAATGGAGAAAAACATGATAGAAAATGGCTAGTATATTCAAAACATGTTGATAAAGTTTATTGTTTTTGTTGCACTCTATTTAACTCAAAATCTAGCACAAGCCAATTAGTTAATGAAGGAACTAGAGTTTGGAAGAATCTCAGTGTTAAACTTAAAAGTCATAAAACAAGCCATGAACATATCACCAATATGAATAATTGGATTAAATTGGAAATGAGATTGGTTAAAAATAAAACAATTGATAAAAATCTTCAAGAAGATATTAACAAAGAGAGAGATCATTGGAAAAAAAGTATTATTAAGAATTATTGCTATTGTAAAAACTCTTGCTAAAAATAACCTAGCATTTCGTGGAAAAAATGAAAAGATCTACCAAGATAATAATGGATGTTTTTTAAGCCTAATTGAAATGATAGCAGAATTTGATCCAATTATGCATAAACACGTTCGACGAATACAACATGGTGAAATTCATAATCATTACTTAGGACATAAGATACAAAATGAATTAATACAAATATTAGCATCTGAAATTAAAAATACTATTATAAACAAAATCAAAGAAGTCAAATATTTTTCGGTTATACTTGATTGCACTCCTGATATAAGCCACCAAGAACAAATGACTCTAATATTACGATGTTTAGATACTTCAACATGTGAAGTGAAAATGGAAGAATTGTTTGTAGAATTTTTAGAAGTGGATGACACCTCTGGTAAAAGTCTTTTTAATGAACTTCTAAATGCCATAAAAAACATGGATTAGATGTCAATAACATAAGAGGACAAGGATATGATAATGGATCAAATATGAAAGGAAAACATCAAGGTGAACAAAAGAGATTATTAGATATAAATGCTAGAGCCTTTTATACACCTTGTGGTTGTCATAATTTGAATCTAGTATTATGTGATATGACAAACTCATGTCCCAAAGCTATATCTTTTTTTGGAGTGGTACAACGCATTTATTCTTTATTTTCTTCTTCTACAAAACGATGGAAAATATTACAATATAATATATCTACATTGACATTGAAACCATTGTCACAAACACGTTGGGAAAGTAGCATTGCAAGTGTAAAAGCAATAAAATATCAAGTCATAAATAAGATATGCTTTAATTCAATTAGCAAAAACAAGTGAAGATCCTAAGACAAAGAGTGAAACCACATGCTTAGCTACATATGAGATTGAAAATTTTGAGTTTTTATTAGGCATTAATATTTGGTATGATATTTTGTTTGCTGTTAATTCAGTGAGTAAGAACTTACAATCTAAAGATATGCATATCGATGTTGTCATAGATCAATTAAAATGGCTTATTTCTTATTTAAAAAATTAGCGAGAATCTGGATTTTCATCTGCTTTAATTTCATCTAAAGAGATGAGATTACTATTGAAATGGAAATTGAACCTATATTTCGTGAAAAATGAATAATACATAGAAAAAAAAATTCGAAAAAAATTTTAATGATGAAATAATAAAATCAGTTGAAGAAACTTTTAGAATTGATTAATTCATATACATAGTAGATCAAGCTATTTCTTCAATTTAAAATAGATTTGAACAATTCACAGTATATGAAAATATTTTTGGTTTCTTATTTAATATTAATTCCAATCTTTAGAGAATGCTGATTTAAAAAAATATTGTCTTAATTAGGGGTGTCCAACATCCGCTCCGGGCCGGTTCGGTCCGGTTTGGCCGGCCAAACCGGAACTTTTTTAAAGCATATAGACCGGACCGGACCGGTTATATGACCGGACCGGTCCGGTTTTCGGTTTCTCCGGTCCGGTCTGGTCCGGTTTGGGTCATGCCATTTTGAGCCAATTTCCGGTTTGGTATACTCCGGTCCGGTCCCAGGTTTTCAGAGGGTAACCCGGAACCGGACCGGAATACACCAGTTTACCGGTCCGGTCAACCCGATTTCAAAAAAGTCAACCGGTTTGGGTCAGAACCGGTCCGGTCCGGTCCGATTTGGCCTGTCCGGCCGGTTTTTTGGCACATGCCTAGTCTTAATCTTGAAAGTTTTTTAAAAGATGGTGAATCATCTGACATAGATGATTTGGATTTATTTTCAGAATTAAAAGTATTAAAAGAAGTTTTGCAACCTAAAATCAATACTCCAATTGAAACATTAAATTATATAAAAATATTAGATTGTTTTTCAAATGCATGCATTACTTATAGAATACTTTTAACAATATCAGTGACAGTCGCTTCTGGAGAAAGAAGTTTTTCAAAACTTAAACTAATAAAATCCTATTTACGGTCGACAATGTCACAAGAAAGACTAAATGCATTAGTCATTTTATCAATTGAAAGTAATATATTAACAAATATTGAATGTAAAAGTTTGATTAGTAATTTTGCATCTACAAAAGATGGAAAATTTATTTTTAAATATTTTTTATTAAAATATTATTTTTTAAATGGGATAAATGCAAAATTGGTCTTTGTGCTATACGCAAAAATCGATTTAGTCCCTGTGATATGAAAAACATTGATTTAATCCTTGTGATTTCAGGAAGTGATAAAATCAGTCCCTTATGGAGAACCAATAACAAACGAAAATAGAATCACAGGGACTAAATCGATTTTTGCGTATAGCACATGGACTGATTTTGCATTTATCTATTTTTAAATTTATATAAAAGGCCTAATTTTTAACATGGCCTTAGGCCTCATTTTTTATTGAGTCGGCCCTGGTGCCAACCAATTGTAGGGGGTCTCACGCATTTGAGTATAAAGAAAGGAAGGAAGTGAGATAACCAAAACTGTGAGGTGTATTTATTTTGTTGGGATAAATACATTAATTTTCTAATTTTGGAAGACTTGACAATTCACGCTCCTATTTATTAATTTTGTCACATTGCATCCATTAAAATATTGATTTTAGATACTTTGCACCTTTTGCTAAAAAATTTCGAGAATTTATTTATTGGTCTCTAAAATTAGAAGTTTACCCTCATAAAATGGTCACGCCAAAATTAATTATGGGTCAAAATTGTCATTTCAAACTTCAAAAAATCATTTTTCGTCTGAATTAATCGAAAATTTTAAAGTATGTTGCAAAGTGTCTGAAATCAATAATTTGTGGATGTAATGTGATAATAATAATTGATTGGAGTATAACGTATCAAATTCTCATAGTTGAACTGTACATATTTAATTTTTTTATATAAAATAAAAAATTTAAAAAATAGAAACCTTGAGGTTTATCTGACCCCAGATACGACAAGATGACTCGGAAAATTACAAGTAGTTTTTAGAAGCTTAAAAATATAAGCAATCTCCCAAATGACAAGAAGTACCTACAACCGAAACTAATTAAGAAGGAAGTATATTCGCATAGGTGGGCAACAATTCAGGAAAAGTTTGTCAGCTTTGTAGACGACAATTACGTCGTAATTGCGTGCGCTGCGAGGGTGGCATCAAGGTCCTCGTTGTCGTCGACCTCAGAAATTTTAATGAAATATATAAATACATAGGTTTCTGTCATAAGATCTCCCTCTTTCATGAGCGATCGTCAGCATTCTATCAGCATGACATTCTGACGGTGCTGATCAATGATATCGATCCACGTGTGAGATATTTGATCCTCTTGCTCGCTTGTTGATGGTTCTTCGGATCCGGTTCTGTATTTCAGGCTTTTGAGACCGAGTTGGATTTGTCGGCCTTGGGCCTACTTTGTCTCATGTTTTGGGCTGTTTTTCTTAAGAGTTCAGTAGCTGGCCCATAGGGGTCTTTCGTGTCAAGAGCTGTATTTTCAGCTGCATTTCTGTGTATTTTATAGTTAACGTTGTCCAGTAACGAAACTTTTTTTTACTATTGGGGCTGTACTCACTGTATTTCTGTGTATTTTATAGTTCCCTTTGTTCAGTAACGAAACTACTTCAATTGTTGGGGCTGTACAGTTGGGATTTGTCTTGACGTTGAATCTAACTCGTGTAGATATTGGACCAATTCTATTCTATTTCGGTGCACATGAATGGATGCCCCAATTACTCTCGTTACCAAAAAATACTATTTCAACTGCCCAGAGAAAAAAATAATAAGAATACATCTTGCCAGGGGAAATGAGTGTCATTTCGGGCATTTTTGTAAAAGATTTTTTGTTCTGTTTTTTTTTTTTTTTTGGCTAAATGCCTGGACTTGCTTACAAAACAAAAGAACTTTCTATATTATCACAGTTTTGTTATTTGCGTCTCTATTCTCATGAAAGGCATGTCTATCAAGTATTGATCCAGAAATAACTCGGATTTGCAGTGGCATTGAATCTAACTCGTGTAAATATTGAGTCAGATTTGTTCGAGCTTCGTGCACATGAATAGATGCCCAAATTACTCTTGTTATCCAAAAAAACTACTTCAATTGCCAAGTGAAAGAAGAAGAAGAATATATCTTGCCCCGGAAAAAGAATATATCTTGCCCCGGGAAATGAATGTCGTTTCGAGCATTTTTGTAAAAGATTTTCTGTTTTGTTTTTTTTTTAAAAAAATGCCTGAAATGTTTTTTTAAAAAAATCAAACTACCACAAACTTTATAAATTGAAAGCAAAGAAAACACAAAACATTTAAGGGGATCAGTCACAACGTAGATCCAAAACAAGTCACGAAAAAGTTCATAAACAACGGGGTGGCGTCCAACACTAAACTTAGAGGCAACCCAACGAGCCAAGTGGTGCGCCAAATCATTAGCACCTCTAGATACAAAGTGAAAGTCGCAAGAAACAAAACCAGCTGCACAATTCAAAATATCTCCAATTCTGCCATGGATCCTCCAATTCATACGTGCAGGATACTTGCTCATAGCTTCAATAGTAAGAAGTGAATCGCCCTCCACTGTCACAACATCAATACCCCTCCGCTTGGCTTCTTCAATCCCCATCTGGGCAGCACACACTTCTCCCTCTAAAGGATCATCCTCCTGAAATTTATGAACACGTGCACCAACTCACTTTCTCATATGATCTCTAATTACAGCTGCCCCAACCGAAAAATCATCACGCACAACAACAATCAAAGTTAGCTTTAAACACCCCAGGTTTGGGGGGAACCCATCGTGAAGACTTCTCCACCCGCTTCTGATGCCATGCTCTCACATGCACCCCACACAAACTCTTTATACGATTAATCAACTGCAAAATATTCAATTGGGCGTCATTATATATAATCTGATTCCTAATCCACCAAATAAGATCCCAAGAATTAAGCGCATAAAATTGAAAATAATGGTAATCTTCCAAAGGCAGCTCAGACAAGGAAGATGGATCAATAATCGCTTTAAGCCAAAGAGAAAGAAGACCATCTAGGAAAGACCGAATATTCAATCCCCAAGGCGAATTACTCCATATAATCTGGCTCACCATACATTCAAGCATCAAATGTTTTGTAGTTTCCTCAACTGCCCCACACGGAACACATCGGGATTCCTCCAAAAGACCCCTCAAACCAATCTCAAGCCCTCTTGGCTTCATTTACATGCCCTTGATCTGCCATTTCAACCATAAAATCCATCATTTGCCTTCGGCTCACATCAAAACTTTTTCATCACAAAGTTTCTCAATAAATCATGTAAAAATCATCATAAACATAAGTATTCACATGCAACCATTATTTACAAAGATTTCACATTGAAAATAATATGTATAACAAAGATTTGACATTGAAAACAACCAAAACAAGCTCAAACCCACATTTTTCCCAACCAAATATGCATAAAACTAGCCCTTACCTCCACATGTTTGAAAGCTTTTCCTTTTCCCCTTCTTTTCTTCTTATTTCTCTCCTTTCTTTTTCTTTCCTCTCTTGGCCTGATCTCCTCCTCCTTTTCTCTCTTTTATTTCTTCTCTCTTGTCTCACGGCCAAAAATGCTTGTCGCGAGTCACTTGTTTCCTTTTACACTATATCTAGTTTTTTGTCTTTATTCTACCTAATTAATTAGGGCATGATATAATTATGCAGATATAATGATTAGAGAGAAGAAATTAATTACATTCGTCGAATATTTACTCATAGGAGAAAGAGTTTTGGACACATGACCAACAAGATAAGATTTGCAAAATCTTCACTAAGTTAGCCGACAAAGATTATGTAGAGTGGCTTGGGTGGGTTTTTGGGCTTTCATGCACTAATGGGCTTTCAGCCCAACTTGTTCCATAGGCCCAAGTCCATAATTCAACAACCCTAGTCCCAATACAATCTACATGAGATTAACTAAGCTCTTTTAAAATAATAATTAGGTGCAAATAAAATCAATTACATGAAATAATAAATGTAAATGGAATAAGCAACATTCAATTAATATAAGTAAGGAATAATGATTAAAACAAGAACTGAAAATAAAATATGAATCAAGAAAGATGAATTTCGGCCCTAGTAAAAATTTATCCAATTAAATCTAAAAATTTAAGGGAACAAAACTCATATCAATAAAATAATTTAAGCACATGAAATTAATTGATATAATGCAAGAATATAAAAATTAAGGGAAGAAATCACATAAAGAATTAAATGAAGCAAAATATGTAAATCTAAGTGCTAATAATAATGAATTTAGAACCTTGAGAGTAAGGGACATCACAAATAGCAACCTTGAGAGTACTTCCGAACATAGTAGAAACAAGAGAGGAGACAAAGGGTCTCCTGCCTAGGAGACCCATAGATGGAGAAAGTCAGAAAACCGACCAAAAGCTGCTCCATTTAGTAAACCAGAGAAACTCGAGGAAGAAAAACATTGTTGAATCCAATTGATCCAAATAGGGTGGAACCAAACTTCTCCAAAGCTTTAAGAATAAAATTTCATTACACTCGATCGTGGGCCAAAAAATGCCTGGACTTGCTTACAAAACAAGCTCTCTATATTATCACAGTTTTGTTATGCGCGTCTCCATTCTCATGAAAAGCATGTTTATCAAGTACTGATCCAGAAATAAAACTCTCATTGGCCGATTTCTCTTATTATTTCCTCATCATATAATTGAATACCCGTCCTTAATTATTAGAAATAAGGTAGAGGGGCGAATTTATGAGAGGGATATGAAGGAAAGAGAAAAAAAAAATTGTAAGACCGGCCGAACTCCTTAGAATCCATGTCACGTCTCAATCTTTGATGAGGAGCGTGACGTGGGCACAATGGCATATCTGCAGGGCAAAATATTAAAGAAAGTAGAGCTTAAAGGCTAAAGAAAAAAAGAAAGAAAAAAAGTAGCTTAAAGCAATTAACGTGGCTTCTGGAATTTGGAATAAACATTGCGGTACTCATCTCTAACTTTCTGCTGCAACGGAGAGCCCATATTCTCACTACACGAAAAAAAAACGGTCGAACTCTGTTATAAGCCAAAAAAATCGTTTTTATGTCATTTTGGCCTATAACAGCGATCTACCGCCGCTATATCTCCGTCGCAATAGATATACAGCGGCGGTTTGGGCGATCGCTGGTGAAGACCGAGGGTCTATAGCGGCAGTCGGTTAGGACCGCCGCTATAGACCCAAACGCAATTTTACCTTTCCGCAACGTCTGTGCCAGCGTTTTTTTCATGTGCCAATATTTTTAAAACACGAATAATTTTTTTCTTATATTTTCTAATAGGTAATACAAATTTATTTTAATAAACGTAATTCATTGGATGTAAAAAAAATTAAAGAACAATGAGAATAAAACAAAATATATTTAATCATTGATTAATAATATTTTACAACAAACACAAGAATCTCTAAAGTAATATAAAAAGTAACAAATGTCTAATATAAAATAACAATACGCAATGACCGACTAAAATATTCAAATACAACACAATAAACAAAGACCAATTAAAATCTTACTCCTTTGACACATCAACTTCCTCTATCTTGAATTCCTGTAATAAAAAATAAATATCACGTGAGAAATAAAAATAAACAAAATATTTATGTAAACAAAATATCTACTTATATATAAAGTTATAAGCAACTCTAGATAAAACGGGTCAAAAAATTTCTCCGCTTAAAAATTTAAAGCATTGCTGTTTGATCAAAATGTTAAAAAACCAAAAAAATTACCTTGCTTTTTTTCTTTGTCATCTCTACTTATTTTGGTACTAGAAAGTAAAAAAATGCAGGATATTCTGACTCAATAAACTCGATAAGATAAAGTGCAGATCCAACTTCCAGAATATAGGTTCCACCACCCAGCAATTGGATGATGATAAATAAAATGATGCAAATATATTGAAGTCAAGAACACGATCGAGACATTCCACTGAGTTCATATATCAAGTAGAGATGACAGATTGACAGTATCAACACAATCGTGACTTGCTGAGTTGAATTACTACAAAAGAACCATTTGAGCCGCACAAAACAGCCGATCATATCCCCATCGAACAATTTTCAATCGATGTAACTCATACAAACCAACAAATAACGCCATTTAAACTAATCAAAACAACGACGAATCTCTCTTCTGGAGACCAAACTGAGACGATCCAGATCAGCAATTGCCTAATCAATGAGTTTCTCTTTTCACACCTTTTATGCCCATAAATGAACCATAATCCCATAATTAAATGTAATAAGACTGTTGAACAAAATTACTCAGAAATACAAACAAATGCCTTGTAAGCAGACACGATGTCTACAAAACAAAACAAAATCAGTCCCAGAGCCAGATTTAGTATTCACACATAAATTCACCTAGCTTCAAAAATTGACAAATCATGAAATCGTATGAAGAGAAGAAGAAAAAGGAAAGAGAGCACAAGATCTTGCAAATAAAAATGAAGTGAAATGAATAAGAAAAATGAATTTCTAACAAAAACCAAATCTTCCGAATCAAAAATTCAAGGGGCTTACTCGGAGTTCATGGCGAGCTACTCGGAGCGACGCCGTCATGGAGAACCCCGCTCCTGGCCAGGACGGAGTCGATGTCGCTCTGTGTCCTGTACGGGTCTGACACTTCTCGCACAGAGAGACGGCATCGCTCAAGGTTTGGGAAATGGATTGGAGGAGGTCGAGCGAGAGAGGGATGGATGAGGACGAGTTCGAGAACTCGGTGAGCTGAGATTGGAGTTCGATGAGCTTGGCTCGCGATCAGAGACCATTTTCCTTTGAAGGTCTCCTCGTGCGGGATTCCGTCTAGAAGTGAGGAGCATCCAGGGTGAAAGGCGTGTTTGGGAAACGACGACGGAGCAGGACAGAGCAAGGAATAGTAGGCAGTGCAGGGGGAGACGCGACGAAGAGGTAGAGGGAGGGACTTTCATCAGAAAATAAAAGAGGAAGCGGGGGCGCGCGCGAGAAATGAATTTCAGCTTACCGCCATTTTGAAACTCATGTTTTACAAGTAAAATGAAACTCACCGTTTTGATTTATTTTCTTTTCCTTTATATTTTATTTATTTTATATTGATTTATATAATGTTCTTTTATTCATGTGAAGTAAAATTATAAAGTCACATAAGCACTTACATGTCAAATTAATGCCAGATAAAAAATAATTAAATAAAATTAGTGTCAATTTTCAAAATTTAAAAAGTACATATGCATTGCTTATGTAACAAGTGCATATGTATAACTTATATATATATATATATATATATATGCATAGACTAAATCATAGCCTCTATGACCAAATATTAAGTTATGTAATTTAATTGTATAAGCTAATCTCACAATATCTTCTTGTTTAAAATTAAATAAAATATCATAATTAAATAGTATCATATAACTAATTATTCAAGAGATATATGATCATTATAAGCATGATAATATATGTTTTTTAAATTACTTAGAGTTAGTCAATAAATATGCAATTACCATAGCAACAATAGGTATAATTTAAAATATATCATATAACAACTTCAATTTTCATAACACTCCTACTAATTCCATATTATATTAAGTATGTCCTTTAAAATAAATTTTTTTCAAATAGATCACAAAATAAAAAAGATATATTAAAAGGAATAAAATAACTATTAACATTAAAAACATATAATTAATAAAATAAATTGTTTTTTTTGCACTTATACCTATAGCAACGTTTGTGTATACAAACTTTGCTAAATGTGTACTATACAGCGGCGGTCATAATGATCGCCGCTAAAGGTCATACTTTTAGCTGCGTTTTGTAAAAAAACACTGCTAAAAGAGGGATCTATAGCGGCGGTCACCGACCGTAGCTAAAAAGACCGCTGCTAAAGGTAGTATCGTTAGTGGCGTTTTTCGAAAACCGCGGCTAAAGACCCCTTTAGCAGCGGGTTTTGCAAAATGCCTCAAAAAACACCATTTAACGACCGCCGCTATAGACCTATTTTTTTATAGTGTCTCTCTTTCTCATACTATCTAATGACGAAAGAGTACGAAACTCCTAATCTCTCACCCAAAAAAAACAATAAAGAAGAGCATAGCAAGATGAGGAGCGAGGACAACAGGAAAATTCAAACCAAACGGACCAGAAAATGACCTTTCAATTTCTGATGAATTGGTTAAAGAATTATTCTGAATTATTTTCTTATCTATGCTTCCGCTACTTTGTATTTTTAACCTTTATCTCTCCTCTTAGAGCATTCCTAGCAGGCTCTCTATTCTAACATTTTGGTTAGAATAGAGAGCCAATTTAACCAAAAAGCTAAAAAACACTCATTAACAGCCTCTCTAATTTAACAAATTTTAACAAAAAAGTTTAACATGTGAACAGTGGCTCTCTATTTTTAGAGAGCCACTATTCACTTCACCAACTTAAAATAATAATATTTTTCTTCTTTTTTAATTCTTCTTTTTTCTTTTCTATTTTTAAAAAATTATTGTTCACTTCACCATCTTAAAATTTAAAAAATTCCAATAATTAGTAAAATATAAAATTTTAAAATCGACATTTTTAGGATAAGACAAATATTCAAAAATATAACTGTTACGATAAAATGAATATTTAAAAATATAAATATTAGAAAAAGAATAAAGAAATCTTTGAAAAATAATGTTTAAATAAAATAGTAAAAGTAGATTATTAAAATAGAGAATCTGCTGAGAATGTTTTTAAAAATTTGATAATTAAAATAAAGAAGTCTACTTTTTTATTAAAATAAAGAGTCAAATTTGAAAATTCTAACTCTATAATTAAAAAGGTGAAATTTAAACCTTTCATGATTAAAAGAATTAACAATGAAAAGATGAAACCCATTGTACTACTAAAAAGCAAGGGTCATTTCGACGGCAGTCCCAAGCAGTGGGCCCCGCTTTGCCCAGTGGTGTCTGATTAGATAAATCCGTCTTTTAAGCCTTCTTTCAAACGGGTAGTGGACAACGCTTATAAGGCCTCTCTTCAAGTTGATTTTCAGACCAAGGTCAGCGCAACTCAACTCTAACTCTTTTTTAAGTTAGTCCCTAGCTCAAAATTTTAGGGCCATAGAGTTTTTTTTGTGAGATCGGTTATCGTCATTTGCGGGATCGGTTATCGTCATTTGCAAGAATGTCATGGTCATTTATGGGCAACGGTGAAGATTAACTCTCTATGATCCAAACGCTTTAGGTGTTGCCACCTTAATTAAAAATTTTAATCAGTTTCAGTTCAAATAACGACCCGTTTCAGGAACAAACCGACCCATTTCAGCTCAAAAACATTGACCCGCGGGTATCTCAAAATTTGAGATCTCTTCTTCTTCACGTCAATCTCTTCTCCGTCGTTGCCATCGTACCTTTCTGTTGTTCCAGTGGGTTCTATTTCGTCTTGTTGCAAGTGGTTCTGCAATTCCAGGGGGAGCACATACAACTCGCATTCATCGATCACTCATTTTTTTGTGTATGATGGTAACATGAGAATTCCCCCTAGCTGTTTTCTGGTTTTTTTTTTTTCCTTTCCGCTTTGCTTTGCTTTGTTTCGTTTTCTTTCTTTTTCTTTTTTTTTTTTCTTTTTCCTTTTGTTTATTGCAGAATGAAATTGAAAATCATATGGTGGAAAGAGGAGATGACAGCGTTGATGAGAAGTCACGAGTTCATCACCGTCTGGATGAGCAATTTGATTCAGTAAGTTTCGTTTTCTTTTTTTTTTCTCCTTGCCCAGATTTACCAAAATTGTAAGGGGCTTGAAGTCCATATCTTCTACGGGTCTTTGGTTTCTTTTGTTTCTATAATACATCAATAAATTCCGAAGCACAGAAAAAAAGGAAAAGGTATTCTACCTTTGCATTATTGTCCAAAAACTACTGCCTTTTGCGATTGATTTTTATTTATCAATACACGAAAACATGTCATTAGATGGTTGCTGTGAATTCCTCAGACTGACTTCCTATTTTTCTGTGTTTCTTGAATTTGATGGTTGCTGTGAATTCTCGGATATATTTGACTTGGAGCACTTCAAGAAAGTTCTTGCCAATGATGTCCGGGTAGTTTCGTCACTACCATCTACACATCTAAATATCTAATGACAAAGCCAGTAGAAGGCACTCCACCACTTAATGTTTCCCCTAGATGGATACGCGCGTGGACGCTACCTCAAACGGGTATTGATAAATTTGAGTATTTGTACTGTAGAGTAAGCGTACCAACTTCTCTTGTTTGCTTATGTCTTAGAAATGCTGGTTTGGTAAAGGAAAATGAATTTAAGGAAGAGAAAATAAAAAGTTGTAGCAGCTGTTAGTTTGTTATTCCTCGGTAGAAAATGTTGGCCTTTGGAATTGACTGTATACGTAGTTCTAACAGTACCTTCTTATGATAATAGTTGGGGAAGCATCTTATTGCTTTGTTATGAGAAAGATGTCAACATTTGATTTTTAGTTGCTGCAACAATCCTTAGAAGTTTGAGTTGTGGCAACCATAATTTTGCTGGGACCATTCAACTTAAGAGCCATTAGACAACTGGCTACAATTCTGTTCTTTCACTAAATATTTTTTCATTGCTGGGTTGACCTTTATGATTAATACTAGTCTTCCTTATTGATGTGTTAAAGAAACCTGCTTTCGTTTTCTGCATTTTGTTCCATTTTATCACTCAAACGGGATTAAGAGATACTCATACCAATTATGGATTAATGTCATATTACAGGTAATGGTGAATGGGCTTCTCTTCCAATTATCTCTACCTCTGAATCTTCTTGGCAGTGTTTATGGAGAGACCATACAGAGTCTTGTTGATATGAAGGCCCTGTTTCATTTACGGGAGGTATTTCT
The DNA here is from genome assembly GCA_963930655.1 of Myrica gale. NCBI lineage: Eukaryota > Viridiplantae > Streptophyta > Magnoliopsida > Fagales > Myricaceae > Myrica > Myrica gale. The sequence goes on from OZ005599.1 coordinate 6,021,404, forward strand.
CCAGGAACTTCTTTAAATTATCTTTTAGTTTCATTTTCAATGGATGTTGGAGTTTGTTTTCTTAATGTAATTTGTCTGTGGCCAGACACATTGAAACTTATCAAAATATAATGCACGAGAATGGAGAAAATATCCTAAATATCCTCCTAAAGTAAGTAAATAAAGAGAGATAGTTTTCTTTTATGATTACTTACGTGGTGGACCAAATATATAATATTTAGTGGTTCTTTATTCGCATGACTGAATCTTTCATCTCTTCAAAACTTTTACATATATTTCTTTTACTTGGCATGGTTGAATAAAAGTCCTCATCTCATATATAATGTATGTATATGTATGTATGTATATAAAAGTTATGAATATATTGAATTAAGTGGATATAATTACAGTTTAAAATTTATTTAAATTAGGAGCTACAATATTAAGGTTGATTAATTAATATCTTTGGATGTAATGTATTGCAATTAGTGATAGCAGCCATGACCATGTTCCTGACAAAGCTATTTTTTTAATAAGCAATACTTCATTGAAAACTAAAAGAAACGTAACCATAAATTAGAAAAGGAAACAAAAATAAAAACCAAAACAAAGCTAACCCCTTTTTTTGGCTAAGCAATACTATTGAAAACGAAAAGAAACGTAACCACTAACCAGACATTACAAAAGAAAAAAAAAAACAAAACAAAGCTAACTTTTTTTTTATATAAGCAATACGTCATTGAAAACAAAAAGCAACCAACAAAACAAAACAGCAAAGCGTGTGGCAACTCTGCCCCCTCCAGCAAAGCGGAGAGGAAACAAAACAGCAAAACAAGACAAAACCAGACAGCTAGGGGGTCAGCTAAAAATGTCTCGGATTGCAGATTTCTTTCCATTCGGCGGCTGGGGAGTGAGGAAACCAACTAACAATAACCAAACGAAGCTCAAAGAATATCCTTGCCTATGTTGTTTCAGTTTTCTTTTTCTTCTTGTAGACTCCAACGGAAACAAACTTGCTGGAAGAGAAGGGTGCGCTGAATGGCTGAAGAAGAAGATAGCAAGTGAAGAGATGGGCGGACGGGATGGACAACGAAGAAGACATCCCAAATTTTGAGATACCCGCGGTAAATGTTTTTGAGCTGAAATGGGTCGGTTTGTTCCTAAAACTGGTCGGTTATTTGAACTGAAACAGGTTAAATTTTTTAATTGAGGTGGCAACACGTGGAGAGTTAATCTTCACCGTTGCCCATAACTGATCATGACATTCTTGCAAATGACAATAACCGAACCCGTGTATATACCTTGTATGTAAGCATATGAAGTTGGTATGCCACTGCTGCCCCACCCCCACTAATAGTATGTTCCATTTGGATGGTGGTGTCGAAGGCTGCTGAAGTGACAAGTGAAGTGAATTCGTGGGCTGAGAAGGAGACTAGTGGCCTTATCAAGGAGGTTCTTCCTCCTGGATCAGTCGACCACAAGACCAGGCTCATCTTTGCGAATGCCCTATACTTCAAAGGAGTTTGGAATGAGAAGTTTGATGCATCAGCAACAAAAGAATTGGACTTCCACCTTCTTAATGGAAGCTCAGTTAAAGTGCCCTTCATGACTGATATTCGCAAGAAGAAGCAGGTAGTTAAAGCCTTTAATGGTTTCAAAGTCTTGGGACTTCCTTATAAGCAAGGAGAGGATAAGCGCAGCTTTTCCATGTACTTCTTTCTTCCAGATGCGCAAGATGGGTTGGCAGCTTTGGTAGAGAAATTGGGTTCTGAGTCTAAGTTCTTGGATCGCCATCTTCCTAGTCGAGAAATAGAAGTGGGTGATTTCAGGATCCCAAGGTTTAAGATATCTTATGGGTTTGAAGTTTCAAAACTTTTGAAGGGATTAGGTGTGGTATTGCCTTTTTCTGGCGAGGCAGATTTCACAGAATTGGCCGACTCGGGTCAGAGCCTATTTATTTCATCTGGATTCCAAAAATCCTTGATTGAAGTTAATGAAGAAGGCACAGAAGCTGCAGCTACTTCGGCTTTCTTCTTCATGGACACATGCATGTGCAGCGCTGAGAAGATAGACTTTGTGGCTGACCATCCATTTCTATTCTTGATTAGAGAAGACATGACTGGTTCGTTGCTTTTTATTGGACATGTGCTCAATCCTAGCATGCCGAATGCGCAGGTCTGTTGACAATGCAGCACACACGAGAGCTCGTGATTGATAATTGTCATATCAGTCGACTGTACTTTATATTTAAGAAAATCCATCATGGCTTGAAGCCATTGATATATTGTTCCCTTCTAGTAAACATACACTGAGTTGATTTATGATAATTTTATTATGTGGTCAAGTCATATATATAGTAGGATTTTTGTATATGTGGATCTTTCGAACAGTAAGGTTAGGTCCTGATACAGTGCCTATGTTTCTATGTACGTCGAAGCACTCATGTTTTGGGTAATTATATGCTTCATATAATTGAATTGAGCATGATTACCATAAATAATGCTCGATCATCCATTTGGAAGATTTTTTTTCTTTACTTCTAAATAAAAATTCCCGAGAAAAAAAAAAAATATTTAATTCCCATAAACTATCACTTTATTTGCAATATTTCCCAAATTATCACTTTATTTGCAATATTTCCCAAATTATCATTTTCGACAATTAATTATGTCAATTGTTCATTTTTTGAAATCTGCCCCTAATTGGGCAGGATTATTTAGCAGGGGCCCTCCTTATCCAGTCTTCTATGTTACTACTCTCCAAGCCCCGTCCAAGACTTGTGGGCCTGTGGGCTTGCTTGCCAATTAAGATATATTATGCACTATGTACTTTATATTTCATTAGACTACAACCGAGAACTCTCAGAAAACTTACACGCCTCTTCCACTCTGGTTTTCTCTCTCGTTAGTTAACAGTAACAGCAATGGACCTCCGGGAATCGATCAGAAACCAGACCGACGTCGCTTTGGGGATCACGAAGGGGTTATTGCTCGGCGAAGGCAAGGACTCGAACCTGGTGTTCTCACCGTTGTCGATCCACGTGCTTCTGAGCCTTATTGCGGCGGGGTCCAAGGGCCCCACCCTCGAGCAGCTGCTCTCCTTCCTCAAGTCCAAGTCCAGTGACCAGCTCAACTCCTTGGCTTCCCAGCTCGTCGCTGTTGTCTTCTCCGATGGAAGTCCCTGCGGCGGGCCGTGCTTGTCCTTCGCCAATGGGGTTTGGCTCGATAAGTCCCTTTCTCTCAAGCCTTCTTTCAAACAAGTTGTGGACAATGCTTATAAGGCCCTTCTTGATCAAATTGATTTTCAGACCAAGGTCAGCGCAACTCAACTCAACTCAACTCTTTCTTAAGATATACCTAGGCAAAACTTTAGGGCCTTGAGTTGTTTGTGAGAAATGGCTCTTTGATTCTTTCTTTTTGTTTGTGTTGTTATTTGCTAAGCCACTCTGCCCAGTCATCAAGCGACTGAGTTTAGCTACAATGATATTGCTTTTCAAGAACGGGCTTATGAGGATCATCGTGTCTATTGATTTGTCTATAGTGATGCATGTGTATATTCTTCGTATATGAGCATATGAAGTTGGTATGCCTTCTTATATTCTCCTTGTTGTATGGACTCGGTTTGTTGCTTTTAATCTTTTATTGTGATTGGGGATCCTATCTCAGTGATTCTATCCATTATTGCCGGTACTGTATGGAGAAAAAAACGGCGTTAATTTTCTCTTTTGGACTGATCAGACACTTGAAATGGGGATGAATTGGAATATCAAATCTATACATGATTCAAGGTTGCAATTTTTTGTCTTTCGAGCAGAATGATTAGACACTGCACTGCGTTATGGCTGTTGTAGACAACTATGCTGAGCAAAGTGTTCATCCGTGGTTTATAAGAAGAGTAGGGGATATCAATACGTCTACATGGATGTTCAGTTTTCTTTCGCTAGATCTGAATCTTCCTAAATGATAATTGCTCTCTTAACTAGGAATAGGTGCTTTATCCGTAATTAAGCTTGAAAAAAATTACTTTGGATCCTTGGGCATATACGTTTGACTGAGCCTTGCAAGCATTGCAAGTTGCAATGCTTGATTTTTTCTGATATTCATCTTTTCTCTGGGCATTGAATATCTAAGGGAAACTTTTTAAGTTTTGCTATATAATCATTAAGAAATGTGGTGATAAATTCGCAATTCATGAGGAGTGCTCAAAGGGTGTTTTAGTTTGTTTTATTTGCTTACTTTTACGTTCCCCCAGAATTCTACACAGAAAAAATCCACTTATTTTTCACAGTAAGCTGTACCCTATTGGTTGATCCAATATCCAAGGTAAAGTTTCCTTAAGTTGGTGATGCTTCACCTGTTATTTAGCTGTCATGTTCACTGCATTTATTAGCTATTTCTTGGTACTGATGTACCGATGTACCACTAATAGTATGTTCCATTTGGATGGTGGTGTTGAAGGCTGCTGAAGCGACAAGTGAAGTGAATTCGTGGGCTGAGAAGGAGACTAGTGGCCTTATCAAGGAGGTTCTTCCTCCTGGATCAGTCGACAACACGACCAGGCTCATCTTTGCGAATGCCCTATACTTCAAAGGAGTTTGGAATGAGAAGTTTGATGTATCAGCAACAAAAGAATTGGACTTCCACCTTCTTAATGGGAGCTCAGTTAAAGTGCCCTTCATGACTAGCAAGAAGAAGCAGGTAGTTAGTGCCTTTGATGGTTTCAAAGTCTTGGGACTTCCTTATAAGCAAGGTGAGGATAAGCGCAGCTTTTCCATGTACTTCTTTCTTCCAGATGCAAAAGATGGGTTGGCAGCTTTGGTAGAGAAATTGGGTTCGGAGTCTAAGTTCTTGGATCGCCATCTTCCGAGTGAAAAAATAGAAGTGGGTGACTTCAGGGTTCCAAGGTTTAAGATATCTTTTGGGTTTGAAGCTTCCAATCTTATAAAGGGATTAGGACTGGTGTTACCTTTTTCCGGTGAAGGAGATTTGACAGAAATGGTCGACTCACCTGTAGGTCAGAACCTATATGTTTCAAGCATATTCCATAAATCCTTCATTGAAGTGAATGAAGAAGGCACAGAAGCTGCTGCAGCTTCTGCTGCCGTGATAGCATTAAGAGGTCTACGCATCCCTGAAAAGATAGACTTTGTGGCTGACCACCCATTTCTGTTCCTGCTCAGAGAAGACATGACTGGAACAGTGCTGTTTATTGGTCATGTGGTCAATCCTCTCACTGGCTGATTGAATATGTCATTTGGAGAAAATGTTCGTGGGGATGAAATCAAACAAACATGAGACTTACGTAATCAAATAATGTGATTGTAGATATGCTGCTGTATTTGCTATTCTCAAAAAAGCCCACTGTGGCGTAAACTGATTGCCTAACTTCTTGATCCTTAACCTCCTACATTGCTTCTTTTTTAATTTTCAACCCTTCAGTAATTTGTTTTGGATTTGTTAGTAACATGTAAACACTATGATTATGACAGTTTTGTGTTCTACGTTTTCTTTGAGTCATATGGTGAAGGTTCTTTGTTGTTCCCATAATATGATTAGTCGCTGCAACTTTGATTCTGGAGTCTGGACTACGCGTTGAGTTAACGCGGAGACCACTGGACCGTGTGGAGCCCTCTATTGGACTATTACAGTATTACGCAATTGAAATATAACCGTAATTTTATGAGGCACCTGTTTCTGATCTCAGATTCAGGCATACGATATCCTTTAAGCCTATATTTATCCATGTCAGAGATCTTGGACCACAAAATACTTTTACCAACTTCAAATAATTTGTTTTTTTATAGCAACTTTATAAAAGCAGCTATTTAGAAAAATCCAGATAACTTAAAAGTGCAAAATTAGTAAAGGGTTACGATAAAAATAAGAAAAATATTTAGGGAAATTAGTTTTTTAGTCCCTGAATTTTGAACACTTTTTTTATTTTAGTCCTTAAATTTCAAATTTTAAATTTTTAGTCCTTAAATTTTCTTTTTTTTAATAAAATTATCTTTCCGTCAGTCTGCAAACCTTGAAGCGATAAAAAAGTAACAAGGTCGGTGACTAGGTGCCACTTAAAAAAGTAAGCGAGTCTGAATTGTTCCAGATGGGTAACAAGGTCGGTGACTAGGTGCCAAATCCTTTTATTTATTTATTTAAATAATCTATAAATTTCAATTAACTTAAATAATAACCGGTTTTCTGAAGACATTTGATTAATTTAATGGAGTCAATCAGCTAAACCCTTTTTTTTAGTTAATTAGCGGAGGAGGAGCCTCGTCAGTTGTCGGCTTGTCGCCAAGCATCGCATGGCTCTGGCGATCGAGAGATTTTTAAAATGTTTCAAACGGCGCACATCCTACTTCGCTTGGCGCTGCCACAAATAGCATTCATTTTGCTCCAAAATTACAATTGACACTGCTGCTACGGGCAGCAGAAAAATGAAAAGAGCAGAGCCTGTTAACATTCTTCGGAAGAACGTCATAGTTTAAATTGCAAAACAGATTCCATAACCTAAATATCTTGTAGAATATTCTTATTAACTGTTTTACTGCCACAAGAGGAAGGCAAAATTAAACCGTTGCCTTTCAAATATTTTTCCTAAGCATCCCATGGATGACACTCCTCGGTCATTTTAGTCAGTCACAACTAGTTTTCGACCATATTTATGCACTAAACATACATTTTAAATATGTCCTAAACACACCTCCAACAAAAAGCTACCAAATGATCCCTTGCCCACTAAACTTCGATAGCCACAACCCACAGTACACGACAAAGCTAGCGCTAATGCGCTATCTCTAATGTTGGCCAAGTGAAGTGATAAGTAAGGGAGAAGGCAATTGAGTGAAGTGGGCCAAAAGGTCAATACTTTTCAGTGCGTTTACACGTGGTTACTTGGCCTTGGCAGTTTTAGCCGACACATTCTAAAGACTTGACTGCAAGAAGGTGAAGGGGATAAGATTTGAATGAATCGAGTTGATTGCTAAGGAAAAAAAAAAGAATGAATCGAGTTGATTAGACATCTAAACAACCGGCTAAGTGCCAGCAGCTAATAAGTTTAGGATTAGGAGTGTTGTGAGAATTTTTCGTGTTTTGAAAATTTTTAGATAATGTTAATTTTATTGATATGTTTGTTGTCGTTATTTTTATGTGAGGTTTAAAATGATGTTTAGTTGTAGAATTTTTATATTGTGAGAATTCAAAAAATTCTAAGTATTTTTTGTTAAACGAAAAACACCTTAGGCTCAGACAAAAGATCATACTAAACTGAAGTGTCCCGATTGGAACGCCAGCGAACTTGTAGGTCAATTGGCTTCTCTTCTCTGTTAGAGGTATGATGTGGGGTCAAATTTTTCAGTCCTTTTCTCAATTACCTAAAAAGAATATCTTGATTGGAACGGATATTTTGAGTATCAGGACGAGCTAGGTTTAACATTTGGATAAATTTAGAGATTGATGGATTCACTGATCAATTTCTCAGTTTGCCTATAATAATTTGAAGTCCTGTCTAATCTACAGTTTTAGAGTCCCAAACTGCAATTTGAATTATTATTTGGGGTGCGTTTGCGTCCTAAAATTTTACACACTCTAAAATTTTAACACAATAAAAAATTAAAATATAATCTCTCTCTCCCCCATAAAATCACTACTATTCACTACAAAAAATATAAAAAATTACCTCTCTCTTCACTTTTTCACTAAACACAATACCTAAAATTTTAACAACACTAAAATTTTAACAATTTTTTACTTTTTTATTCAACATAAATTTTCTTTCTATACTTTTTCACATAACTTTAATATTTTTTTATTAAACAATTACATCACATTGCTTCTCTCTTCATTTTACACAACCATCAATAAAATACTATTCTACAAATATTCACCACTTTTATAAAATGTTAGTATTTTTACTCAAATCGAAAATATCCTTCTCGGAAGGAAGCCCATGGCAAAATAGTTATTTTCAGAAACTTGATAGCTAATTTGTTAAGGTGAAGCTTGCAAGAAAGTATTGTATAAAACTTGCTGTTTTTCTATGAGCGAAAGTACATAACTTTAAACTTCCTTGAAGACTGAAACCCCAGGCGTCGTGCCCATACGCCATTTACGTTTATACACGACGACCATAACGTAATCCCAAACTCTCCCTGTCTCTCTCTCTCTCCACCCTGATGGAGCTTATACGTTAATAAATGACCTGAGTAGTAATTACCTTTCCTTTTCTTGAAGGAATCAACTGGACTTCCTTTGAAGTTTAAACATTTGTATTGCTTTGCCTTTTTCTGGTATTTTCCATAATATTTCTCTTGTCGGTGATTCATAGCTTGGAAGAGAAGAATAAAAGAAACCGAAGTGAGGAAATACAAGAGGAAGAGGAAGAGGAAGAGGAAGAGTTGAGAAAAGAAAGGAACCCAGAAGAAGAAGAAGAAGATGGTGGAAACAGCAAACGGCCACCAGCCACGGCCAACACAGGTGGTGCCACCGTCTTCCGGTTTTCCTCTTGGAGGCGCGAGGGGTCCCTCTTTTCCCCCTGCCGAGCAACTCCTGCACCTCCAGTTCTGCATCCACTCCAACCCTTCTTGGCGTCAGTATCACTCTCTTTTCCTGGTCTTCGGTTCTGGTTCAATTTAATGGTTCAGTATCTATGTAGTATTGGTTCTTTTTAGTTCTGCCAAAGGAAAAATTAAAAAGGGTAAAGTTAAAGATACTGTGATAAAGGTGGATGCTTTTGGTATTTCTTTTGTCTAGTCTAGCTCCATGTCCCCATCTATTTGGCAGGTTGAGAGAGGATCACAGAAAGTTATTTTATGCACCTTGGTTCTTCGTGGGTCCTTCTCTTCTTAATGTTGCGTATCACTTATTTTTCAGTTTAATCCTCGATTTTTATTTCTTTTCCTGTTCTTATGTTTGACAAATAGTTTATCGTAAATGTAAGCATATCTAATTGCACTACTTATTCTGCATTAGAAGCACTCTATAGTACTCGAATATCCCCATGGAGATTTCCCCCAGGGAACGCGTATGGTAGATTATTTCAATTTTATTCTGCAACTAACTACTTTTAATGTTCAATATTTCACAGCGGAAACTTTCTTACTAGCTTTTCAGCACTATATCGTAATGCTTGGTACTACGGTTTTGATTTCCAGTGTACTAGTGCCTCGTATGGGCGGAAACCATGTAAGCTTTTCGCATCTTATCATTTTTTCCAAAAATTAAAGTTTAAGTTGCTGGAGGTTTTATCAATTCTTCATTAAAACTCAATCCAGTGGACCGCACCATTGCTGTAATCTCTATTCAAGATTCACTTTCTTGTAAACAGAGTGACAAAGCCCGTGTCATTCAAACAATACTTTTTATGGCGGGACTGAATACACTGCTGCAAACACTTATTGGGACGAGGCTACCTACAGTGATGGGTGCATCATTTGCTTTCGTCTTACCAGTGTTGGCAACTATCAATGACTACTCTGATCAGAACTTCACAACCCCGCATGATGTATGTAAAGTACAAGCTACATTTGTCTTTAGCTATTCTCTTGCTAATATGAGCCATAACACTTTGCTAATTCATTGTTGGACGGCTCTTTGTGTCTGAATGAGCTTTTATGAGATGGACTATCAGGGCTATTTTACTATAATAAGATATAATCTGATATTCTTGTGGATGTATCAAACACTCTTGAATTATATATCTGATATTAATTCTTCTGAAAAGTTCTTCCTAGCATGTCTTCTGTTTTTCGACATGTATTTCTTTTTCTATTCCATTAAAATTCCCACTATTCCTCAAGCTTTGGTGTTTTTACCCTATTGCATTAGTCTCTCTCCAGCTGATAACTAAAAATATGGATAGTCCTGGTGCATTTTCGGTGGGTTTCCCATCGAACTGCCTTGCCTTTTTATTCTCTACATTAGTCTAGATATGTGATCTTGAAATTTGATACAAACAATAACTTGATGATTATAATGACGATGCTTGCAGAGATTTGTTCACACTATGAGAACAATTCAGGGATCCCTAATCGTATCTTCCCTACTCATCATCGTCATCGGATATAGTAAAGCATGGGGGAAGTTCACAAGGTAATGTAACCATCATGTGGAAAATCAACTCACACTAAACATCTGATTTGATGGTTACAACTCTTTTCCATCTTATGGGTTCTGGATTGAACCTAGTCCTGAAAAATGAGAGGTTTTTTTTTCGTCTGACTGTACTCACTTTGTTTTTCTTCTCCAGATTATTTACTCCCATTGCACTTGTACCAGTGGTCTGTGTAGTGGGTCTTGGTCTGTTCATGAGGGGCTTCCCACTGGTAACTTCTTTTAAAACACCTTCATGGCATTGAAATATAATAACGAATTACTATGTGACTCTTTTATGTTCTATACAGCTTGCCAACTGTGTGGAGATTGGCCTGCCCATGCTTATTCTACTGGTTGTTACTCAGGTTATAAATCTGTCTCAAATTACCATCTTGCTGTGAAGATTCTTCTCTGCAAGTTTGATTCACACTATGTTTTTTGGTGTAGTATTTGAAGCGCCTCCATCCTATGGGCCATGTGATACTTGAGAGGTTTGGTTTGCTTTTTTGCATTGGTATTGTCTGGGGTTTTGCTGCTATCCTCACGGCAGCTGGTGCTTACAACAATGTAAAAGAGCAAACAAAAATGAATTGCCGCATAGATCATTCGTTCCTAATACAGTCTGCTCCTTGGTATGTCCAGATAATGGATTCCCTATTTGCATATCGGTTCACTACTCCCTTTTTAGAACAATAATACATTTCTGATACATAATTTGTTTTATTTTCAAATCTAGGATTAGAATTCCATACCCATTTCAGTGGGGTACTCCAATATTCAAAGCAGGCCATGTCTTTGGGATGATCGGGGCAGCACTTGTTACATCTGTTGAGGTGGAATCACTATTCCTGAAAATCGCCACTTTAGAATCATTTAAAATATTTCAAGAATTATGTCAATATCTTTCCAGTGTAGACAGTTGAACTATTTGATCCTTTGTACAGGATTATCCAATCCCTGTATAGTGTATGAATATTGATTCGTTTCTCATTTATGAGGAATCTATTTGGCTCGCTGGTCCCATTTCGTTGATTAAATGTTTATTGAACTTTTGGCAGTCGACCGGAACATTTGTTGCAGCGGCACGTCTTGCAGGTGCTACTCCGCCTCCAACACATGTGCTTAGCAGAAGTATTGGCCTGCATGTACAGCCATAAACTCTCTTTCTTTTAATCTTGTGTCAAAGCAATTATAGATATACTGTCTCTGTCTATTGTGTGTGCTCTTATGTGTAGGGGAGTGAGTGAATACTGGTATTGCATTACCTTTCAGAATGTGAAATACGGTTATCTTCAAATGCAGGGTGTTGGCTTGCTGCTTGAGGGGATTTTTGGTTCTGCTGTTGGTACTACGGCATCTGTGTAAGACAACGATGCTTTAATAACTATATACTAGTCCATTTTGGGTATTTGTGTAGCTTGAGTCTCAAAATTTTCTGTAACTGGTCGTGAAAACAGTTCTTGGGTGTTCACAGCCAATTACAGTACTAGAGGCCACCTAGCCAAAAAAGAAGAAAAGAATGATGTTACAAACAATACAGGCATGCATTTGTCATTTGTTTACAATGTCGATACATTAGGTTGGTAGTAAAAATGCTGCATTATGAGAAACCTTGAGCCCTGGAGTCCTGGAGTAGTTTGACAATCCAAAGGACCCCTCTGGGGTCCTCCATGAAAAAAGGCTTCTAGCCTGAAGAGTTTGGCCATTCTATGGACCATTCTGGGGTCATGTTGGTTGTCAAAATCCATGCTTGTGAGTTGTGAGATGAGGTCGGCCACTTTTTAAAGTAGTGTCCATACGAGGTTCGTGCCTTTCTGTGATGCTATTCAAGAACACAATTGAGTTCAATTCGTTCTGTGCCAGTTGCAATTTTCAAATTATAGACTGATGGTTAGAATGAAATCAACCAGGTGCCATTCTCGCTGTGATCCAAAGATCACCGCTTATTGACCATATTAACAAATGGACATTTGCTTGACTTGTTGGCATGATTGCAGTGAAAATGTAGGCCTCCTTGGATTGACTCACATAGGAAGCAGAAGAGTGGTGGAGATTTCATCTGCTTTCATGATCTTCTTCTCTATATTTGGTTTGTTTTTATTTGTCCATGAGTTGCATTATCTATTTCGTATTAGCCCGGAGGTTATCTTTTCAAGCCTAAGTGTGTGTTATCTTGGCGTCATTCAGGGAAGTTCGGTGCCCTTTTTGCATCTATCCCGTTACCGATATTTGCTGCAATATACTGTGTTTTGTTTGGAACTGTTGGTGAGTGATGTTCTTATCCTTGGATTTAATCGGTCTTGATCTTCTCGATGTCTTATTAATGGAAATATTCCTTGCCTGTTTATTTATCTGCAGCTGCTGTTGGTATCTCGTTCATGCAGTTCGTAAACAATAATTCCTTGAGAAACCTCTACATTTTGGGCCTGTCCTTGTTTCTTGGGATATCAATACCTCAATACTTTGTCATGAACTCCGATCCGAATAATGGACATGGGCCAATTAAGACAGGTGGTGGATGGGTAAGTTATGTACAGAATATTGCTTTTTTATCCTTTTTTATTATTATTTTTCATTGTTTCCCCCTTTGAATTTCATTTTACAGTATTCAATTATTCCATGTTCATCCGTCACAACCGGAAAAGGTTTGAGATGAGGTGAAAATTAAAAGGTTAATAGAAAAATAAATGATTACTGATTCGGCACCTATCATGCACGAAGAGGAAATACAAATGTGTGCCAACCAGCCTTATGTTGTATGTGAATCCCACACTCTTTAGCCAGGAATAATACTTGAACTGAGCCTTTAGGTTTGAGCCTTGAGGCAATCTAGGAATAGTTCTTCCCTCTAAATCTAGCTAAATTCATTGATTCCTTCTCCAGATGGTTTCAATTAGCAAAACATTTTCTTTTTTTTTTGCTAGTTATTTTGGAAAGGCCATTACAATTATGTATGATTATATGCATTGAATACCCAAATGCATTCAGTTAAACGAGGGTCGGTCTTGGCAAAGATGAGACTTGTTTAGTATGGCTACATTGATTCTTCGCCTCATCAGAGATTCTTCAGTTATTGACATTCGAAGTCCTTAGTTTGAATGTTTCTTCAAAAACTTTGGAAGGACTAATGAGTTTTCCGTTGGGAGATAAGTGATAAACCCATGCCACCTAGTTATTGTTAGAAAATAGAAAAAAAAAATCTTTACTTCCTAGTACATGAACATTATAACTCGTATATTTTATATTTGTCTGATCTTTTGTCTTCTTTTTTGCAACTGTGGCAGTTTAACAACATTTTTAACACAATATTCTCATCATCACCGACTGTGGCAATGATTGTTGGGTTGGTGCTGGATCACACACTCGATGCCAAGCATACAGTTAGTGACAGGGGAGTTCCGTGGTGGGTTCCGTTCCAAAAGCGGAATGGAGATGTTAGAAATGACGAGTTTTACAATTATCCCCTGAGGTTAAACGAGTACATCCCAACCAGATTTATGTGAGTAAGTTTTACCCGCTTGTATATGAAGACTATGTACTCTACAAAATATGGGTTTTGTCTTGCGAAAGACGCATGATCCGAATGTAGATTAAAGTATCACCAAGGGATAGCCTTTTAGAGTATTTCATTTTATGTCATGTGCTGCTGGTTGATCCCTTATCCATGTAAGATCCCCTATCCATGTCTTACATGGCGATTTTCGTCCCAGTTATCTGTTGTGCTGAATTGGAAAAGCGAGCGAAGTCACTATAAACCTTTATGGCCCTTCATACTGTACACAGTGACTATTTTTTTTATGGTGGCGTTATGTTTGTTGGCTCAAAAATCATGGAGCTGTGGCTCTTTCTTGTTTGCATGCTCTGCTTCGGGGCTTCTTAGTTTATCTATATACTCAAGCTGGATTTGTGTCCATCCATCTTTCCCCTGCACCTCTTAAGAAATTCGTTGTTGGGTTGATTAAACAAGAGTAAATGTTTATAGATTTCTCCCTCTCTCCCAACTTTGTTGGTTGGAGCGCAATGAACTAGGCAGAACATTGCCATTCAGCTGCAGCCCTTGGTGGTGTAAGGGTGACTCTTCGAGTAAAGGGTTAGATTTTTCCTTCTCCCAAATGGCTGATAGACCAGAGGGTTAGCTTCCTTTTTTTTCAGGAGAGAGAAGACTCATTTTAGAGTCAATCACCGTATCAATAAGTTTTAGCTTGTGCCACACTTGGGAAGTATCAAGAAAGATGTGAAATCGCTCGCTTCAGTCCAACTTGCAGGATTAGAGTTATTTAGCGGAAGTAAATATGAAATACATGAGCAAGTGTATATGAAGATATGAAAGTAAAGGATGAGAGAACTACTTAAAAAGACTGAAATGGATTAATATTCAATGTTACAAATTGAATCAAAACGCTTAGCCGCTGAGTTTTAAGTAGTGGTGAGTTTCGGCTTGGCTTGGCTTCATGTGGTCTATCTTTTGAAGGTTTTTTTTTTTTTGTATTTAGTAAAAAAAATAAAAATAAATAATAAATAAAAACACTTAGGCGACGAAACATAACAGGAATCCAAAGTCTATAGGCGACTAATTTAATGAAGACAAAAAATAGAGATGACTAAATCTATGCCTCCCTAGTCTTGTCACGCATGCGGCATATTTGACTATTTATTGTGTGATTTAACCTAAAAAACCTGATGAGAAAGAGAAATGAAAGGTTTTAATTAATTTGTTAGTCATGTGGTTTTAATTTTTTCTTAATTTGATCTATTAATTTTAATTCTTCCCTTGAGAGTCCTTAGGAGTAATTACTTGTCCCGAGGACATCCTTTCATCTAAACAAAGTTCACAAACAAGGCACATAGGTATATTTCGCTAACGAAAAACGTGTCATTATTAAGCCATCTGGGTTAGAAACCTAAATGTCTACTAATAATTGGTAATAAAGTGTCATCGTTAGCTACACATGCATACTTCAATCAGTTGCAGAGTGTTGATATTTGACTGAAGAACTTTCTTGGGACAAACAAGTCCTGATCTATTAATACTCATTCGCTCTGTGGCCTCTGCACTCATTCGCTTTGTGGCCTCTGCACATTTTGCCTAAATCTCTATGCAATCGGCTTGACACTGATGATGCGTTTCTGGTGGGATTTTCGGGATGATGGGCAACGACATCTACACCTTAAGTCTTGGATGTCAATCTGCCTCCCTAAAGCTCAAGGTGGTTTGGGTGTTAAGATTATGTGGCACCAAAATTAAGCCCATTTGTCTAAATTGGCATGGCTGATTCAATCTACCCCGATAATTTTTG
Source organism: Myrica gale (assembly GCA_963930655.1). NCBI lineage: Eukaryota > Viridiplantae > Streptophyta > Magnoliopsida > Fagales > Myricaceae > Myrica > Myrica gale. The sequence goes on from OZ005599.1 coordinate 6,036,771, forward strand.
GGTTCAAGTCATTCACGCAAAATATCTAGTCTAAATTCATTTGGAATGAGAAGCCCAAAACAGGTTGATCTTAGTTTTGGAGAGGCATCTTGCATGTGGCTCCTATTATTAAAACAGGTGCAGGTATTTGCATTGGCTCGGGTTCCTCCACAAAGATTTGGGACGATCCATGGATTCTGCTACCGTCCCCTCATACGTCTACTCCCCGTTCAGGGGTTACAATTCAGGATCAGTAGGCATTGATCAATAGCCTCTTTATTCCTTCCTCGTTTATCTGGAATGCAAATCTGGTGTGAGATCTATTTAAGGATGAAGATGCATATTGGATTTTGCAAAATTGTACTCCATCCAGTAGAGCATTGAGGACAGACTAATCTGGACTCCTGATTCAAGAGGATCTTTCTCAGTTAAGTCAACATACCGGTTGTTGCATCCACATTCCATTTATTCTGCTTCTCTTGCAGCAATAGCTTCACCTCTTCCACCAGAGGATTGGAGAATACTTTGGAAGATGCCAATGCAAGACCGGTTAAGATTGCTTCTCTGGAAGCTCGCGTGGAATGCCCTACCATGGAGGACAAACACTTGCTGGTTTGAAAATCCATCTGAGGACCAATCGTCGTGTGCTATATGCTATAATGCTCCGGAGTCGCTTGAACATCTATTTTTTGGTTGTCCGCTGGCATGTATGGTATGGATGGAGTCTCCTTGGACTCTGAATATCCAAGAATTGGCTCATCGGGGTATAGGAGATTGGATACACTTGATTCTTAATGCAGGTCCAATTCTCTCGTTGTCATTGGTGGAATCTCAAAAATTCACTCTATACTCGGCCCTCCTTGTTGATTCAATCTGGTTTGCTCGTAACCAATATGTTCACAATGGTATTCAAGTGGAACCTTTCAAGGTGATAAGTAAAGTTCGACTGCTCTATCATGAACACTCCAACGCGTGGAATGAGTTGCTGCATCCTGCTCCTAAGCCGACCTGGAGTCCTCCTACTCATGGTTGGAAAATAAACTTTGACGTCGCTGTTAGAAGATCGTGTTTGGTAACTGCAGCTGTGTGCAAAAATTCGAATGGTCATGTGCTCTTTGCGTGGACAAGGAGCTTCCCTTTTAGTTGTCCACTCGTGGGCGAGGCTAGAGCGGCATTATATGCCGTTCAAGAGGTGTCATTCCTTTCCCATGATCTTATATTGTTTGAAGGTGACTTAAAAATTGTTATTTATGCTATTTCTCAAGAGGATTATCAGGCTGATTGGAGTATTCAGAGCATCATTGCAGATATTTTGTCTCTTATAGGTCGACATAGATCTTGATCTTTTGCTCATGTTTCGCGTGATGCTAACTCAACTGGCCATTACCTTGCTAAATGGGCGTTTGATGGAAATCTTATAGGGAATATCCCCACTGCTATGATTCCTAATTGTATTCTCAACTGTGACAACCCCAGGATCCCTCCTTGAGGCTCCTTGGGTTATGAATAAAGTTTACTAATCCCCTGATAGATCCCGATTTAATAACTATAATGAATTAAATACAATAATTAAAATATCTTTTTCACTCTTTAATATACTAGAGGATTTCACCAGGCAAAGAGTTCGATAACTGTACCTGCTTGACTAGATTCTGGTTAGCATGAAGAGGCATGGACTTTTGTCCGAAAGCAGAGTGGCAGAATAGAGACATTGCATCCTTCTCCATCAACAATTCTACATCATAAGTAGCCTTGACAACCGGATGAAATTTGAATCGTGAAACCACAAGGATTTTACACCGAGGAAATATAAGTCTTTCAAGCACTGAAAGACTCCACACATCATCTAATACCACCGGGGTTCGTGCTCCAATTCTACATTCGTATTGTAGGTTATACTAGGGAATCAGATAATTAGGACCCAAGTTTTCATTGCCCATGATGTATCCCCAAATCTTTGCTCTCAGCTGATCCACATTCGGAGACTGAGAGACCGTCAGGAACAAAATCCTATCTCTGAAGTAACCTGTATATAGAGCCAGAAATAAACTTCTTGGATCAATACGGGCAACACTGACTTGTATTTTCAACCATCTTGAAGCTATAAGTAATATATAAATAACTCATGGCTTAGAAAAACAAAACAAAACATGCATATGGTGATAGTTTGACATTAACTTCATGAGCTATTGATCCGCGGTACAACAAGATTCATCCGAAACCATGAACGCGAAAAAAGTTCAAATTTCAAAATCCACGAATAGGAGCATCATGATGACATGTTCTTGGCTGGGATAAAAATTGACTAAGACTATTCACTGCAAAACGTATATCAGGTCGGGTGATGGTAAGATATAGTAATCTTCCCACCAACCTTTGATAAGAAGAAGGATCAGTAAGTAAATCCCCATCGGAACTATATAGCCGAAGAGTACAATCCATTGAAGTTTTTGCAGGTTTAGCTGCTAATAAACCTGCATCAGTAAGCAGCTCAAGAATATACTTTCTTTGACAAAGGGAGATTCCAAAGGCAGACCTTGCTACTTCAAGACCAAGGAAATACTTAAGGGTGCCTAAATCTTTAAGTTTGAAACAAGAATCCAACCAAGATTTCAACTTGTTAACCGAAGCACATGAGTTACTAGCAATGATGATATCATCCACATACACTAATAGAACAATAAAATCAGAACCAGTGAGCTTAGTAAACAAGGAATAATCAGCCTTAGATTGCTGAAAACCAAATTGCAATAAAGTGGAGAACTTATGAAACCACTGTCGGCTTGCTTGTTTGAGACCATAGAGATTTTTGTAACTTGCACACACGAGTATCATTAGGGGAAGAAAACCCGGAAGGTAACTGCATGTAAACTTCCTCTTCTAATTCACCATGCAAAAATGCATTATTCACATCGAGCTGGTGTAATTTCCAACAATTAATAGCAGCTAAAGCTAGTAAACACCTTATTGTAGTAAGTTTAGCTACCGAGGAAAAAGTATAAAAGAAATCTACTCCTTCTTGCTGCGTATAGCCCTTGGCTACAAGTCTGGCCTTGTGTCTTTCAAGGCTCCCATCAGCTCTAAATTTGCATTTAAACACCCACTTACAACCAATAGCAGTTTTGTTGGGAGGAAGTTCAGTTAAAACTCATGTTTGATTAGATTCAAGAGCTGAAATCTCAGCTGTCATAACATCCCTCCACTCAGAAAATTTAACAGCCTCATGATATGATTAAGGTTCAACATGACTGAAAATAGCAAGAGAATAAGCACGATGTGAAGGATACAAATGAGAATATGAGATATATGAAGAGAGAATATAGAACAGAACCATTATCCATAGTAGGTGTGGTGTTGCAATTTTGTTTTGCTTTGCAGGTCTCTTCCAAGAAGCGCACGACGGTTTCCTCCCCCTTTCGAAGAGCACACGCCTGCTGGTTGGATTCAGCCCGCCAAACTCTTCGAAACCCATCTTTTCCGACGTCCAAACGGTGGCGGTTGTTGATCCACGCGCGGCTGTGCTTGGCTGCGCATGACTGTCCCTCAGTCATCCGAATCCAGATCTTCTCCACCGGAAGGGCCTCTGTGGCTCTTGCCCTCCATTTCCTGGTCTGGATCTCCTCCTTCGCCCTGCACACGCCGCCGCCGGTCCCGCCGGTGTTGTTCCGTCCAGATTCTCCCCAGTTCCCGATGCTTATGTTACGCTTTATGTTACTCTTAGCCCGTTTGGGCCAGCCCTTATGTTTAGGGCTTGTTTTATGTTCGGTGTTCGCCCGTTTGGGCTATCCTCTCTGTTTAAGGCTTGCTTATGTTTAATTATATGTTTTTTTTTTCTATTTGCAATTACATCTGGGATTGCATGTTTAGCTCTACTGGAGCCGGCTCGCCAACTCTGTTGGCGGTCCTTCAGCGATAGTTCTTTCACGGGTTTTTCGTGTTTCCTAGGGCCCTCAGGTCCTCTCGCTTCGGACTTCTTGTCCACCACCTCTGAGGACATTATGTCCTCTTTTATAGTCACTTTATTGTTGGCCCCTCCGTTGTCGCTTGTAACGCCCCTTTTGGGTTCTTTTCCGTGTTTTTCTAGCTTGTAATTTTTGTTTGTCTATTTTTTCAATATATAAAACTAGTTGTTTATCAAAAAAAAAAACCTTCAAACTTAGACAACAATTTTCTCCGTAATGTGTGTTTCAGAATGGTTTTGGAAAATAAGTCGGGGAATTTCCATTTGAAACAAATAAACTTGTTGTGTTTTTTTTTTGGAAATTTCACTTTTTGTCACTAGGTTTTCACTCGTTTTACGAATTGGTTACTAAATTTCATTTTTTTTCAATTTCAGTCACTAGGATATGCCACTTGTGACAAATTACTCCTTCCGTATGTTGACTGTTGGTTTGACTAACGGGACCGCTTGACACGTCAGCAAGATTCGCCAAGTCAGCAATTGTCTCCACGTCACTCACTGCCTAACCAAAACGACCTGCAATTCCTCTTTTCTATTTCACCCATTTCACTTAAGCAACTAAAGACACAGCAATGGTCTCCTCACGTCAAAAGAAATGGTGTTTTCTCCTAGTCGAAGCATTACAGTTTTGAAAGAGAGCTTACCAAACCGAGGCATTTTGATCCCATTTCGAGCCTCACAGTTCAAACCGTAGTGTTTTTGTCCTAGTTTTGAAACAAATCGTAGCATTTTGTCCCAATATCCTCAATTCCTCATCGTTTAATTTTCGATCGTCATTCATACGAACCTTCCCGAATGCCCTAACTTCATCAGAGGCCCAACCCATTGCTGCGTTTTTGGATTTTGTGAAGCATCTTGTGAAACTTACTAGCATTCTGTTGTATTAAGGTAATCAATCTAAATCTAATGTTCATCGTTTTTAAAGAATTCGGTTCTATTAAGGTAGTAAAGTAGTTTTGAAATGGACCCACTGTAGCCAGCAATGTCTGGAGGTAGGGACACTTTCGCTATGTGGAGAAAAAACTCACGTGGCATATTGGTGCTTTTTGTGGAATTTTTATGTATATTGAAGCATTGATTCATGTATCTACAACTTCATTGTGTTCTGTTTGATGTGTATTTGTAACTTCATTGGTGGCAGTGAGCTTTTAGGGCATCTAAATGCATACTTGTAGCATTTTGGTGGATTTGAGTGCATTTTGGTGTATATTGGTGTATCTTGTGCATTTTTTGGCATTTTGTGGCATATTGGTGCTTTTTGCGGAATTTTTTTGTATTTGAATGTATCTTGTGGAATTTGGTGCATTTTAGTGTATCTTGGTGCATATTGGTGCGTTTTGTGGAATTTGGTGCATCTGAATGTATCTTGTGGAATTTGGTGCATCTAAATGTATCTTGTGGAATTTGGTGTATATCGGTGCGTTTGAATGTATCTTGGTGCGTTTTGAATGTACTGCACTCTAATTTTTTATGTTATTTATGTGTTGTAGGTTACTAATGAGACGACCCCTTCTGGACAGTTACGTGTCAGAGGCAGGGGCAGAGGACGTGGGAGAAGAAGGGGAGCTACTGATGAGGAGGCCACAACAACAAACCCACCAGTGTCCCATGAATCTGGGGAAGGTAGCAGTGGCAGTGGAAGAGGTAGAGGAAGAATGGCAGTTGGGAAATCCGAGGCTGCAGCAGTGAGAGGGCCAGATGTAGTGCCAATAGATGGCAATGACAGTTGATCTAAATCCTAAAATATGGCCCTTTTTTTAGACATTGTGGATATGTAGTTTTTGGTACATTGTGGCTATTGATGTATTAATGTCTATTATGTGAGAATGTAATTCAAACAGGTTCTGTAAAGAGGTGGGAAAACAATGCCTCCTTTTGATGTTTTAAGCATAGGTTCTGTAAAGGGTTGGCAAAACAGTATCCACTTTGTGTGACAATGTTTAATGAAATGCAAACATTCTGCCATTTGCTTTCATTCTGCCTCTGCCATTGGGCCATTTACATTCTGCCATTGCATACATAACATGCTGGAATTTTGTTGACATTACATAGATATTCTGCTAATTCATTCAACACAAACACTCTGCCATCCTACCATTACATTCAACATAAAATATTCTGCCAATTCATTCAACATAAATATTCTGCCAATTCACTCAACATAAATATTCTACCATTCTGTCATTACATAACACAAACATCATCTTGCCATTAATTTTCATGTCATTATACATAGATATTCTGCCAATGCATTACAAAACACAAATAGTAGATGTTTTGAAACTTTTTCAAAACCAATCTGCCATTTGATGAGCCTAAAACATGGCAGATTGGTTGTCCTAAAAAAGTACAACACACTTAGATATCCTAACCTAAAAGATTTACATAACTTCAACATCTAAATCAAAGTGCTGCTCAGCAAGAAAACACCCATAACAGCAACGGCAACCAATGCAACCCCCAATGTACATTTCAGTCTTATCACAGAGCGCTTCAGCATATCCACCTCCTTCTGCAAGTCTTTCGCTTTTTTTTTTTCAATAACGCTCTCCTCCATCCCACAGGGGCAAGTACGAGGATCGAACCAACAAAAGTAACCACAGTGCCTAGTTTTCTGCAAATAGTTAGAAGCAAATGTCATATAGTCATCATATACTCATCAATGCACCCAAAAGAGACAGTCAAATCCTACAACTCCCTTGCATCTGTATGATTAAGTAGAAAGTAGACCACATAATCTCTACAGAAAGTAATACAACTCTCCCAAATACCTACCCAAGGTAAAAGAGAGAGAGCCAGAAGACTCTCAAAGAGTGAAAATCCAAGCTCCCATATTACACAGCAACACTATGTTTTCCCACAAGTATCTTCCAACACCATTTCTGAAGGAGAGTAATTTGTCATAAGGGACATATCTCAGTAACTAAAATTGAAAAAAATAAAATTTAGTGAACATTTCGTAAAACGGATAAAAACCTAATAATCAAAAGTGAAATTTCTTTTCTTTTTTTTTTAATTGCAGACGTCTGCAATTTGTATGCGGACCCATCATTAGAGCTACGACGGGTCAATGGTATTAGGGTCTATTAGGCGCCGGCGCCGGCCATGGCATAGACATTATACAAGCACAAGTTACTGAAGCAATTGACCGAAGAAAGCGAGCATTTCATAGAGCCCAAGGAGGAGGCCCCGTTGACGGTTAAAATGACTATTCTGCCCTTAAGGTAATAAAAAAAAAAACTGCATGTTTTGACTCTAATTTAAAATCATATATAATATAGTATCTCTCAAAACACTTAGGGTTTCTTAATTATTGAATTAGTTCGAATGTCTTTCTGATTAATACAAATATTTTGGTTTTAAATGCTAATTTATACATCATGTGATAAAAGCGCGTAAAATCACCGATCAAAATGGTTTTGAGAGATCACACATGAAAGTCATGAGATGGAGGGGGCTAATTTTTTTTATTAGAATATAAAAAATTGATCAAAGTTCCCTAGCTTTCCAATATGGTCTGTGGTCATTTTGATCGCATTGACTTACAGTACTGTGTTCATCAAGGTCACGCAGCTGGATCATGCATGCACTAGACCCATTAGTGGTGTAAAAACAACCAATCTGGGTGATGTTCGTGTTGAAGAGTTTTGTAGGATTTGAAGAGTTTTGTGAATTTTTAGGTGTTGTTAAAGTTGTATTGGTGTTTGTATAGAAATTGATGATGTGTAAACAAATAATTATGATTTTTAAATTTTTTTTATTTTTTTTTCGAATTTATTAATTTTTTTATTAAAATTTGAATATTTTAAAGATATTTAACAAAAAAAATCATAAAATCAGAAAACGACAAAAGTGAGATAAAGTCCCACAATTGCTTTTGTGAAGAGAGACATTTTGTTCGACTATTCAAAGCGACATGCATGAGACACGACGCACTGGCGCAGGGAACAAGCTGCACTGGCGCAGGGGACACAGCAGCTTTGCTACAATCCGGATGCAGGAGTAGGGTCATAATCTCATTTTGCCCTTAACGTTTTCTATTCTTTAGGTTTTGTTGGAGGGTCTTTTAGTTATTAAACATCAGCTTTTTCAGGGCATTTTCGAAATATTTTATGCCGAATCCTAAAATGCAACTCAAACTCACCGAACATGAACGAGTTCGGATGCAAATCCTCCGAAAATTTACAAAACGAACATGACCCTGGTTACAGCTTTTTGAATCCGTCAAAAGCAGATATTAGCCCTAGAATAAAATACATTTGACCTTAAAGCTGTCGGGAGACGACTAAAGTGTTGACTGGTTGTTGTGTACTGTTCCATTTGGAATTTAATTAAGAGTAGAGGATTTTTTTTTGTAATTGAAAAACAAAATCTAGTAGTACTACGTTTGTACACCAACAATAAGAACAATTCCTTCAGGGTTCTTGTAGATGTGTTTTATGCTCTGATTCTCCAATCTGAGCACGCCATTGGGTCTCTTTCGCTATTTGCTCTGATCCCTGGACCGTTCGGGGCTGAGACGTATATAGCCCAATTATACCCTACAAACAAGGCCTTGTCGCCCAAGTTCTGCCCCTGGACCCACTCTCTTCTCGTTCAATTCATAAACCTTGAAGCCTAATGTATAGCTATGACCGCCATTGTCAATCTCCATCTTCTTCCCATCCTGTGTACCTATAAACCTTCAGAAGACCTCTGCTAGTGCTAAATGAAGGCACACTTCATCTTTCGGCGCTGGAGCTATGGTCTCAAAACAAAGAAGCATCAACATGGCAATGATCCCATTCCCTGGCGTATAGCATTAAACTCTGGCTAATGGCCTTTTACATCATCTTCACAGTGATAATTGGCTTGTTAAATTAGTCCTCTTTTGTCACCGTGTCGGCAGAAAGCAAAAACCATGTAGTCTGTAAATATGGCTCTCCCAACAAAACCCACAACTTGTGCTCGGATGTTTGGATATAGTGGCCCTTCTCTATGTACGTACTTAATATTCTGTTCCCGACATATATAGGAAGGAGATCACTGAAAGTAGACAGTGACCAAGGTCGAATTTGAACCATTAATCAGGAGTTTAAGAGACTACTTGATTCTTCACCTGAATCAGCTGATGACAGTGCTCCTTGACTTTGTGATTCCAGGTCACCAGCTGATGTCAATTCTTCGTGACCTTGTGTTGCCAGGTCACCCAGCTGCTGCCACTAATACTTGAACTTGCCGCAGCAGCTGTGGAAGCTCCAACCTCATCTCCTTGCACTGCATCAACCATTGGAGCTCCATTCTTCAATATAAGGAAAAGCGAGAATATTATGTGCCCCAGAGAGAACATGCATGGCGAGAAGAAGTAAACGAACATGTAAGGGTCAATCTCGAACTCACTTTATTGAGAACAGCATGCTGGGACAATAAGAACGGAGATTGCCTCACCGACAATAAAACTATGCAATAAAAACTTCCCATGAACTTAAAAACCAGTAAAGAGCTTAAAATCAGAATGAAAAATCTCTTTCATGCGTCTGCTCGTGTGTATCTCGTAGTGATACTCCCATCTGCTATGATGCCGGTTGTCCTAATGAAAAGAAAGGGTCTTCACTCTGATTGGAACCCACGTCTAGATTGTCACCCTGATTTGGAGAAAACCACAAGACAGACGTGTGAAATTATACTGAAGGGAAAATGTCACTTTTAGCCTATAAACTTGCATCAAAATTTCAAAGAGTTCCAAACTATCAGAGTTCTCAATTCTCAAAACTATCAAAATGTATCACTTTGGTCTGTTGATACAATTTTTTGAAAATTTTGCGAACTTTGATAATTTGGACTTATTTTTTACATTTTGATGTTATGAGCTAAAAATGAAGATTCCCTTCTATTGAATGCTTGGCTTCTCACTTCCACTCATGGGTGTTATGAGAAGAGTATTACATGGTATGAGCGTCGCCACTCATTTTTGAGCCACTGAACACACGTTGGCTCTTACAGTACAATTGCAAATATTCCGGAATTTAAGAAGCAAAAGTTGCTCCGGCATTTTCAGAAAATGCGCATTCTATCCTTGGCTCATACCTATACTGATTCAAGACCGCCGATGAATAGTACAATCAATACACAGAGTCTTTCCACACATCTTCCAAGAGACAAAACAAGTGGCTAATCAACGATTCCGTTGCTAATGAAGTATTGGCAAGCTCTAACCTACCTGTTTCCCAGATCACCTGGATTTGTTGAATCTGTCTTGAGCAATGACTTGACAGGGTAAAGCTGTTGTTTCTTCCCTTTTAACATTTGGCTGGAAGATTTGACAGTTCGTTGATGCTTCAAGTAATATACAAGGCGAGAAAGCCTAAAGGCAGATGCAAGCCTTCAAGAATCTAAGAAAGTAAGGCTGATACCCCCCAATTAGGAATTCTCATTAAATCTAAGCAGAAAGTTTCAAAGAGAGTTTACTTATCCGAATTTAGTTTAAATAATGCCAAAAAGTTTGTAGATATGCACTCCCGTCTTGAAAACATTGCTCGTTCAGTATAATTGAGAAAGTCTAAACGCAGACATATTCATATGCATCATGTATCTAATACCTGTATTCCTGTACAAAGAACTGACTACAGTAAGCTTCAGAGCTTGATATGGTCAACCTTTGCGATTGTGATGAGCGCTTGGATATATACAGCATGATATTTTCACCCTCAAATTCCTGTCTAGTATCAGTATTGGTTTCCATTATTCATTTTTCTTCCAGTTGATATGGTCCAGTATCCTTGTGCTTGAAATCTGGGTGCCTTGGAGTTTTCGTACGTTTCCTGTGATCCCACCACTCATATGGGTTGCTGAAAAACACTTGCCGCAAGTGAAGGTGGTCTTTGTGCTTTTCCAAGGCAGTTCCACCTAGATAAGCATAGATAAGCCTTGAGACAAAGATTAAGGGCAAAACTGAATAGCTTTTAAGGTGAGCCATGGTAATGCAGTTGATTAATTGGTGAAGGGCTCATGGTCAACTAAAAAAGCTCAACCCCTCCTCAACTGAGCTATCAATTGTCAATAAACCAAAACTCCAAGTACATTGCGGTGCGCAATTGTTCGTGCTGCATTAAAGAACACAATAAAAAGATGGATAGCCCACAACCTAAAGAATTACAACTCGAATCCTTGGATAACAAAATGCCAAACTCTTTCAAGCAGCACTTGCATTGAGGTGATTATATGCATTTAAGCATAGAAGTAAAATTGTCTTTAATCACCAACATCTGTGAGCCTGATTCTAACTGTTTCTAGGTCAGCTACACCAATCCCCTGTCGACAACACTCCCCATATAAAATGGTTCAGTTACTTGCTTTGTAGTTTTCTTGCCTTTTCCAAGTAACTCCCCCAGAAACAAAAATCAATGAGCTCGAACTGTAGAAAGCCTCGAAAAAAATATGCATACAACATTTCAACAGAGGGAGCAATCGTACCTGCTCCTGATTGTAACTCCTCTCCTTCTTGGCTAGTTGGCCCTCGAATACCCTTGCTGACATAATTTCATTCTTCAACGGTGATCTAAACAGAGCAAACAATATTGTTATTAAGATAGAGGTTGTGCATATGTTTCTGGGAAAAAAACAGCTGTCCTCAATCCATCACATCTACAACATCAGAAGAGGGTAAAGGTCTAAGGTGCAGTCATTCATACAAGCATGTTCTCGTAATCTCTCAGCAAGCATAGTCTATAAGCTTCTACATGATACTGGTCCATCCCAATCAAATAGCCAATAAATCATTAAAAATAGCACCAGACATGATCAGCAAATAATAAAAATGCAACGAAAAATCACAAGGGAAGAGCTTGAGCTGCCATTAGACTAAGATGATAGTGGGATCCAAAAAGAAGACACTTCCTAAATGAGCAGTCAAACGAAGAGATAAACAATGGCAATCACCCCAATGCCACCAAAACACCATTTACTTAGTGATGTGTAAAAGAATCTCTTTCTTATAATTTAGTCCTGTAGTGGGGCATTGTATTTGATGCGAAACAGTACCAACTATGTGACCTGCAGAATTGCTTTAATTTCCATTTGAAGCCTGCCCCTCCCCCAACAAAAAGAAATTGTAATTCACTTCTGAACCTTGTAATATGTTCTGAGCTTCCCATCCTCCCGGGGCTTCGTAAAAGACCCCAAACGACCTGAAGCATACACAAAATCATCCCTTTTCAAATGTTCTTAACGACATTTCTGCCATCTCGTCCCACATCTTTGGTAGAATCCTGTTCACAAACTGCAGACTGTGAGTCTACATAAATAGCAGCAAACTAGAAAGCCTCACCAACTTCCGGATAACAGATTTAATCGAGTTTCGACCTAAATCTGCGGTTGGAGTCGGGAGGGTTTCACAGAGAGCAGAGTGTGAACGCCAAAGCGACCGCTGTTCCTCGCGTTAATGATCTCCATGGGATGATCCACATACCCAATAAAGCTAACGGAGTTCACCAACTGCATCCTCAACTTTATGGTCGCGGGCCACTGAAATTTCAGAGTGTGCCGGTACACTGCGCAGCCGCCTCCGTCATCGTCGGTGAAGTAGTTTGGTGGAGATATGGGGCTCGCGGCTCTGGAGGCCAGCCTATGCTGAGAGAACCGGTAGCCTTCCTAAGTAGGTCTCCGAACGGTGAGCATTCATTAGTCCAATAGGCGTAGAGAAATTTTGAATATTGCGGTGGGATTCAGAAGAGAAATTGGCGGGGATGGTAGTCGGGGTTCGGAAGAAGATTGACGACTAGGGCTGCACAAGCACACCGGAATTTTCCGGTGGAACCGGCACCGGCACCGGGTTCCCGGTACCCGGCTTCACCGGTGCCGGTTTGGGGTTTTTTACAAAACTCGCTGGTTTTCCCAGTTCCCGGGTTCCCGGGAACCGGGAACCGGATTTAAAAAAAAAACTAAACGACCCATTTTTTCCCCTAACATACAGAGATTTCTCGCTCGAGCGCCGCTCGACAGGCGCTCGAGCGCTTTCTTTAAATTTTTTTTAAAAAAAGCCAAGTCCACGCCTGTCGCAGTGTCGCCTCTTATTTTCTTTCTTTTCGCCCATGCTTGATGCTTATCTCTCCCTCCCCTCCCTCTCCTGCCGAGTGACAACCACCACGCCTGCCCCTCCCGTCGCCGGACGTCGTGCCTCTCTGCCCATCCCACCTCTGCCGCTCCTCAAGCGTCCCCCCCAGCCCCTCTGTGTTTTGCCCAGCCACTCTCTCTCCCTCTCCTGCCGACCACCACTCTTGCAACTGCCGCGCCTCTCGTCGCCGACCACAGGTCCCCTCGTTCTCGTTCTCAGTGGCAAATTGGCAGCGTGATTCGAATGGGTACCGAAGCAGGTAGATATGGAAATCCCTAATTTTCAAAATTGTGCTTTTAAGTTACTTGAATCCCCGAAGGCTTTGATCCTATTGCAACCTGTGTTCATTAATGCGTTAGTGTATTTTTTTTGTGATGTCCGACGAGTTCACTTCATTGGTACTTTGATTTTGATTTCTCTAGTCTTTTACTGCTCATGATCTTCAACGCTTGTTTGTAATACTATTCAGGCTTTTGATAATGATAATCATACTACTTAAATTTTGTGTTTCAGCTATGTAATTGTTGTGGAGCATGATCTTAGTGTCCTGGATTACTTGTCGGATTTCATTTGCTGTTTATATGGGAAACCGGGAGCATATGGGGTACCCATTTCCCTTTTTTTCCTGCTAGGATTGGAGAAGTAATGTGTACCAAAATTGAAGTACAAAGTAGTGTAGGATTGAGTTTTGTTTGGCAATATTTTTGGAGGCTTCCTGTTTTATGACTCCATCATTCAGGCTACTGTATCTAGATCTATGCTAGAGCGTTGAAGAAGTGCTGAGGAGCTGTGTGTGTTAAGTTTGTATAGAGAAAAGCCACATGGTTTCAACTCCTTGAACAACTCTGATATGGATATAATTGATAATTTTGTGCACATACTGATGGTGTAATTTTAAGGCTTAAAATGTCAGGCTCAGATCTTGCAACACATAATTGTTGCTGCCTGAGCAAAGTGTAAATCTGGTCTTGCATCTTTCAGCCTTCTGTTCTAATTAGGCAGCTGACAATCAACCTTACAGATCCAAATGGTACTTTGACACCAGGGTTTATGTGTTGCTTGTGGTGTTATAGGTTTCAGAGGGGACTAAAGAAGAAGCCAATGGCCCTGATTTATGTGTCGAATTAGTGGGTTTCTAATTGGATAATAGAGTGTAGACTTGGATGTTGGTTCTGCTGTATGTTGGGTTGTAATTCCCTAGTGGTTCTTTACTATGTTGTCTGTATACTTAGGTCTATACTTAGCCTCTCCATTTATGAATGGAATTTCTATATTACCTGCACCCAAAGAGAAATCAAGTGGAACTTGCTGATTCCGATTAATGCAACATTGTCTAGGTATCGGCTGCTAATAATTTTTGTCATTACTTCATTATCAGTGACTTGAAAATATGGTATTCTAGAAAGATTTTTTTCTGTATTAAGTTTTTAATTCCATAATAAGTCTTCACATTGTCTAGGTATATGGATTTCATTAGTTTAAAATTATTCACATGCTTAAGATTTAATCAATAGAATGACATAATGTGAAAAGTCTTTTCTTTTCTTGCATTGTTTTCCCTTGAATGTCAATTACATTACCGGAAACGCTAAAAAAATGGCTCAATATTAATGTAGGATAACCGGAAACCGCCACCTACACCGGCCGGTTTTTGCCCTTAACGGTGTAGGTGTAGGTGACAATTTTTTGGAAACCGGCCTACCCGGTGTAGGTGCCGGTTTTGGCCAAAACCGGCACCTACACCGGGGTTGTGCAGCCCTATTGACGACAGCGGGGAATATGTGCCGATTTTGGCCAAAACCGGCACCTACACCGGGGTTGTGCAGCCCTATTGACGACAGCGGGGGAATATTCTCTTGAATGGGCCCTTTTTGTGGGCTTGTGGTAGATATACTGGACTATATATATCCTTGAGGCTTAAAGAGAACATTCCAATACCGTTCAACATTTCATCAAACACCAACCTAGTTCAAAATTTCTATCCACTCTAAAGCGTATTTCATAACTCGATTACTTTTGCTTTATTACCCAAATCTTTTAACTCTTTGATGCTTGCTTTTCCTTTGCCTTCTCAACACCTGTTTCACAATCCTCTCCCTATCAGCACCTCCGGAAAGCACACCGCGATAGGCACGATTCACAGTCCTGCGGTTCCCTGACAATGAAGATCTCTTGTATTCAGCAGGTCTCAAGTGAGGGATCCCTTAAATTCTCTTCCCAGTGACAGGGCACTTGGGCCCGCTTGCCCAACTTACCACCAGGGGTCTTGACGACCCGGTACTGGTTGGACTTGGTGGTGTAGCTGTGGCGCTTGCGATACGTGAGCCGCTGCACCATTTTCAGGCGCTCAAATCGATCAATAGGAGTGTGGATTTTCTCTATGCGTGAGTCGCTACCGGTATGTCAAGTGTGTGTTCGCAAAGAAAGGCCGAAAGGATTGAATGTTGCCTTCAATTTTTTCATCCCAAAATGTCCAATGGGCCTTTAGAAAACGCTTTTTTTTTTTTTTTCCTCCACAAAAAATGCTTTTGGTTAAAACAATGGATTTCAATTTGTTTAGGCGTAAAACATCTTCCGGGAAAAAGTTTGTGGTAACTGTTGTGACATTCCACTTGTGTATTCTTTTTCTTCTGAAAGCCTAAGGTAACTCATCATTGATTCCTCTCTTACTATCCTAGGCAGCGGATTGAGCCACCTTCCATTTAGAACACTTAAATATGAATTCTCGCGTAAAAGTTCAAACTTCATTATAGGAAGAAAAAAAGAACCTCTTGGTAGCATTATCAGGAGGACATAACCCTTTTGAAATTTGAAATTTGAAATTGGAATTCGGCTTGGGATCGATAAACTTACCGCGCACAGTGTAAATATATGAGATTTATTCTTACAATCAAAATACTATATATCTCCCAGTTTGTTTGTCATTTCGGTTAATGAATCTGTTTGCTGAAAATTTTAGATGGAAGGTGTTCGTGTATTTTGATTGAATGGTTGGAAGTTTGGGGAAGATGCCACCATGTTATGCAAGCGAGGATTTGAAGAAATGTCTTGAGTGTTCGACACATCATCTACTTGGTAACTTCAGCACAAAACCTTTTTCCCGGTCAAATGCATATCTGCTTCCTCCTTCTCTTTTATGTTTTTGGTTTCCTTCCGCCGCGCCGGGGGGGGGGGGGGGGGGTTCTGACCAAAAAACAGTAGAAAGATACTGGGAAATATTGCATTTTGCTTGCTAGTAGACTTGAATCACCTTTTATTCCACAGATGGGGAAAAGACAGAGGGTTGTAAAAGTTTAATCACTCGGATCTATGAGGTCTTCTCTGACGGCATACATTTTGCAGCACCAGTTTCCTCCTTGAGGACTAATGAAGTTGATCTGGTAAGCCAATATCTTGGTATAATGGGTTCTAATGTTTCTGGAGTGCGTTATCAATTTATGCTTCTTCAGCTGCTTTTAACTTCAAGATGCTATCTTCCTCTTTTCGTTTTTCAGGTACAGGGTGTTTTACGAATGGTGCAAGGATTTTCTAGTTCCTTGTTCAATTGGGACCCGAGGGAAAAGAGTTACTTTGCGAAAACTGGGATATATGTGACTCACCTTACCCAGACAAGCCTTCTCAGAATTCTTAATCAATTTATGCACGCTGCGACATGTTTACAGCTGGTAGAAATGGTAATCAATGAAGCTGAGACTTCTATGAGATTACCTCCTCCTACTTTGAGGGCATTTACATGCTCTGTCTCTTCATGGCTTAAGGTATGTATTTAAGACGAGTTTCTGGATTAAATAGTAATATGGTCTCTTTACTATCATGAGATTAAGTTTAGTTGTTTTTAGAGCAGAAGTTGAGGGATATTGCCCTCAAGGAGGAAATAAAGACATGTGATGCTGAAATTGGAACCACTCCAACCATATTAGGTTTGGCCAGTTCTTTAACAAGGTTTGTACTTGTTCAACCTCATTGAGTTAAGACTGGAAGTTGTTCAGTTTGGGATATCTTGTGGTTCACTAATACTATGAGGGGTTTCTCAGCTTTGTCCGGAGATCTTCTTGTAGAAGTGATTTATGAAAGTTATGATTCTCTTGGTCTAGGAGCCTACCGAATAAGTGGAATAAATAAAGATGAACATAAGGTGAAAAGGACTTGATGTTTCAAATTTGCACCACCCTTTTTCTGTCGTTGTAGTCAACAGCCCTAAGAAATCATGCATTCCTATGTCATGCACGCATTCATGAACGTTTAACTCTTTCCTTAGGCCCAACATGTTTACCATATTCATTTTGTTTTGGGTTGCTCCATTAGAAGTGTTGCATTTTCAGTTGCTTGTAGCACAATACCAAAAGTCTCCTTGTGATATGCGTTAGTTTTATCACCTCTGTAAACCCATTCATTATGTAGCGCGATCTTTGTCTCAGTACTGATTATCCTTTATTTCTTCTTGTTTTGACAATATGAATGACCCTTTATTTGTATTAGTCTTTGCGCAGGCGCTGAGTACCTCCTTCAAATAGTCCAGGGAGCCATTCCCCGAGAGTACTTCGACTATGATTCTTCTCTTCCACCTGCTGAATTGGCGGTTCATGTGGTTGACTATCTCTACCAGAAGCTCGATGAAGTGTGTCTAGTACAAGGTGGTGAGGTTGTGACTACAGTAGCAGCTTGGTATCTAATTTCGTGTGTTTTCATGTAGTTTAAGAATTGATATTTAGAGCTCATGCTACTTTCAGGAAGAAGCTTATCATATGCTCCTCCATATATTCGTTGGGAGTTTGTTGCCTTATTTTGAGGGTCTTGATTCCTGGCTATTTGAAGGAACACTCGATGATCCTTTTGAGGAGGTAAATGTGACTAACTATTTGTTACATATTAAATAGCTTAGAACAGTTTTCTGTTGTGTTTAAGGACATCTCATTATAGCTCTACACTTTTGAAGATTGTTTTGCAGATGGTATTTGTTGCATTATGCAAGCGAATATATGGGAGCATCATGTTTGATGCCCCGTAAGATATCTTTTATGTTAGTGTTTATGCCATATGTTCCTGATACATGTATTTCATGAAATTTGAATATCATTCTGTGATTTACTTAAGTAGTCCTGACAGATGAATGCCCTATTTCTGTTGTTCCTTTTTTTCCTTATGCTCTCCAAATACTGCGTTGATCACTTTTGTACACGTTGCAGATGTTTTTTTACGCAAACAGAGCAATCTCAGTGGATGAGGCTGATTTCTGGGAGAAGAGCTATCTATTAAGACTAGTACAGTTTCAGAAGTTTGATGATGAGCTCTCTGCTAGGACTTCTGCCGGTGATCGTGCACCTTTAGCAAACTACAAGAAGGAATCAAGTGAAAGGGATTCAATCTCCCCTTTAAGTTCTATGAAAGGGAAAGAGCAGTTCAGTATAGATTGCCTAGCTTGTCCTCTGTTTATTAAGGACATGTCTAGATCAATTCTATCTGCTGGAAAATCATTGCAGCTGATCCGACATGTTCATAATACATTTTCAGGGACATCTGGCATAGGAAGTGATCGTCAGTTTGATGTTTTTGGAAGGTCAAGTGGTGGTGTTCATCGTGGACAAAATATAGCAGGCTTGACATTGTCAGAAGTTTTCTTTGTATCATTAGCAGGTCTTATAGGCCATGGTGATCATGTCTCTGGATACTTTTGGCAAGATGACCTGTGCAAATCTGAGATTTCCACTTCATTTGATGTATCGAAGATGAACACGCTAGAAGTGGATAATGGTGGAGGTGAAACCTTGCCACTTCTAGCATGCTCAGAGAAGATTTGGTGTAAGTTCTTGGTTGATACATTGCTGAAGAAAAGAGCGATCAATTTAAAGTCTGAACAAATGGATGTAAGTTATTTTCGTTGCGCAAATGAAGAGAATATGGTTGCAGGTGTTGGCAATAAGTTACCCCTATTGGAATCATTCTGCTCAGAAAATCCAGTTATTACTGTGTGTCACAAGATCCTTAGAGAAAATATGGATGCCTGGAAAACACTTAACTTGTCTAGAAATTTCTATTTACCTCCTCTGAATGATGAGGTCCTACGAAAGGCTGTATTTGGCAGAGTGAGCGGCTCTTCTCATGCTGCTCAAGGAACAAACTATACTTTTGGTTTTCAGTTTGGTGAATCTGAATATGTTCGTTCACAAAATGACACAGAGCTGTTAGAAGTGTTGTTTCCTTGTCCTACTCTTCTTCCTTCATTTCAGGTACAACCGGACTGGTAGATTTCTGAGTAGCTTTCTAGGTGTAACTTTTCTAACATTCCATAAGAGTATTCTGAAAAAACTGTATGTCATTGCAAATCAGGATGATCTCTGTATGTCGGAGCTGTTACCTTTCCAGAAAAATAGCACACTTGCATCAAGAGTTCTTAGCTGGATTCAAAATGTTGAACTGAGAACTACTCCGCTTCCTGCCGTTCTTATGCAGGAGTGCCTTACTATCTACATTGAGAAGCAAGTAAACAGCTAAAACTAATTTCTGGAAATTAATTTCTTATTGGAGTACGCATGTGGTGTATGTGTAAAATATTCTTCTTCATATGTCATAGGTAAATTTCATCGGCAAGCATGTCCTGTCAAAGTTGATGACCGAGTGGAGGTTGATGGATGAACTGGCAGTATTGCGTGCGATATACTTGTTAGGCTCAGGTAGTCTTTTAGCAAGTTGAACTTATTATTTCTGTTCTATGTTTGTTAGTAGATGTCGACATATTTCTTTGACATGTTTACTGATAGATTGTTACCTTCAGGTGATCTGCTGCAGCATTTTTTTACTGTGATTTTTAGTAAGCTGGACAAGGGAGAAATGTGGGATGACGATTTCGAGTTGAATACAATACTACAGGTGAAGTATTCTGCTTACTATCTGAAGAAGGGTTTAGGGATTCTTCTTTTCGGTTCTTCTCATAGGGCCACATGTTGTACCTGGCATAGTTATTATTGTTTGGTTTAGAAGGTTTTTATCACAGATTTTATGCCCCACTTTCTTAGTGCAACAAAAGTGCTTTACATCTTCGTATTTTCTTTATGTTGGAAACAGTCAGTACAAATGTTTCTAGTATTGAGATTCCTTCACCATGAAAGTAAAATCTTATAATTTTTAACGACTTTACCAGGTCATGATGATGTGGAGTTAGATTCATCTTAGACTTCTTTCATGTCTCAAACCGTCTAGTCAATGCTCTCTCTCTCTCTCTCTCGTTTTTGTGCACCCTTTCACAAACGGTCCCAAACTCTATATTCTTATCTTCAATATTTTCTTGAGGAACCTCTATTTTGCTGTAAGTTGATATCTTCACTTTTGCAATCTCCCTCGCTTCTCAATATGTTCATTTCTTGCTAAGTGAAAGTTATGCCGGTCGACTGTTAAATCAATGGCACAAAAAAAGCAACTTAGTAAAATATTGAGACCTGAATATAGTCACTTAGACATAGATAGAACTGTAATCTAGTAAACCAAATAGGTAAAGGAAGGGTTTGGTGGCCTGGAGATCTGTGCTATCTCATTTACTAAAACTGGTGGTCCTGGAGAAAAAGTTGGATTTTAAAGGGCAGTGCAATATATGGTGGAGATTATAATAGACTATCTCAGGGCCATGGTATCATGAATGCTTCACCCATCTTCTACTGCTTTCAGCTCGTTTTTGTGTTTTATTGATGCCATAAATTTTTGAAATACATTTGTGTTTTTCCTTTTGCATTCATTTTTCTTCGTCCTCTACTTTGTGAGGAGCTCCCTTTTTGTGTGCTACCTATTTGTGTAAACATGTCATTTATTGGTTCTATGCTCAATGTGTTTATGTTTCTCTTGCCTCTTTGTATCATACTAATGATCTGTGCTTATTGAGTGCAGGAATCAATTAGAAACTCTGCCGATGGAATGATATTAAGTGCTCCAGATGCATTGGTTGTGTCAATATCTAAAGATCAAGTTTTTGATGGGGATCAACAGCCTAATGTGGCTACTGTTGCCTCGACTCCTCGCAAAAATCGTGTACACAATCTTGGAATTGATGGCCTTGATCTACTGAAATTCACATACAAGGTTTATATTATATTTAGGTTCACGTCCTATCATCTCTGATCTCCATTTTATCAATCAACTTTCATTTCTGCATGTATTGGATATGACAGGTCTCTTGGCCGCTTGAACTTATTGCTAATACAGAGGCTGTCAGGAAGTATAACCATGTAATTTTTCCACTCTTGGTTGTATTCATGGTGTCCTCTTGTTGGTGTTTTGTAACCGTTCCATGTTCCATGTTCGATGTAGGTGATGTGCTTCTTGTTGAAGGTCAAGCGTGCAAAATTTGTTCTCGATAAAGCTCGGAGGTGGATGTGGAAGGTTATTTATTCTTGCATAATTTTTTTTTTCTCCCAATGTTATTTGACGGTATCACCAAGTTTTCCCTTTGAGCAGATCATATAATGTTGATGAAGACCCATTTATGTTATTTATGAATCAATTATGAAAAGACCAGTTTTGTAGGCCACATGTTTAACACTTCCTGATTATATGATGTTCCAGTTACCTTGATCTTTGTTATGCCTCTTGCAGAGTAGAGGCACTGCAACAAACAACCGCAAGCACCACTGGTTAGTGGAACAGAAACTCCTCCATTTTGTGGATGCTTTTAATCAATATGTGATGGACAGAGTAAGGCTTCTCCCACTATTTATGGATATTACTTCAGATCATGATTTTCAATCTTTGACCTGTGGACTTGGATAAGAACGTAGTGTTTTGGCTTGAGGATTTTGGGTACAACTCTAAAAGCTGAACAAAAAGCTACATATTTCTCATGTAACATTTTGTTGATTTGAGGGATTTTCTATGATAATGGTAATTTGTTACTCTGTGGACACTTCATAAGTTACATATTTTCTGGTTTTCTAATTTCAAAGATAGGAGTGGAGTCATCGTGGACTTGTTCTTGGTTTCCAACTCATGGACACATTAGCTTTTTGAGTTATAGTGATGGAATAAATCATTAAATATTTACCTCTATTGATTTGATAGACCTCTAATGAGATTGGCTAAGGATTTGAGTATTGTGCTGCTGGGGAAGGAATTTCTTGAATTATGATGGTGTAAATTATCTAAGTTACTTTGTGTTATAGATTGTATATATTCGCAGAGAAATTGATTCATTTTTTGATGCTTCAAATTGTCCTGTTTACCCAGGTGGATTTCAATTTGTGAGATGGATTAAGCTTCTGTTGTCTGTGCATCATTAGTATACAGAGATGTTCTAAAAACAATGACTTAGACAGAAAGAAGGGAGAAAATAATTAAGGATTCTATTTCTCATCAAATGTCAGTTACTCTTTTTACATGGTTTGATGTTATTTCCAATTAAAAATTATATTTTTGGAAAAACCTCATTTCACACCCCCGAGCTATGGGGCCAATATCACTTCGGAGGTCCAAACTACCAAGTTCATCACATTGAATCCTCATACTATCATGTTTCATCAATGTGCACCTTCCAATAAGATCTAACGGCTGAAACGTGCAATAGATGGGTCACATGGCATGATGTGAACATTCAGATCGTAATTATTGATTTGATTAAAGAGAACTAATACTATTTATTAGGTTAGCTAGCATTCTGGTAGAATCTAGTAATTTAGCCAGTTCAGAACAATCTCTTTAAAGCAAGGGGCAAAGCTTCTACAGCAGCTTCCCCCTCATGTAGTCGTCAAGCTATTGCTTTCTCCTCCAACTCGAAAAGCCTAAAGTGAAGGAGCCGACTTCCCAACGTGAGGGATGTGACCTATGTTAGGTCCTTAAGATACCACAGGTTGTGACCTATGTTAGGTCCATAAGATACCACCGCTGTTGGTGTTCTATGATTCACCTCTGAATAATGAGTAGGTAGTTGGAAAGCAGAGCAATAGGTTGAATCGATAAAAGCTAGACCAGTACGGTATCTCTCTGAATACAGAATGTGATGACTTTGAGAATTTGGAGCCCGATGTGGCATTGGCCGCATAGTTTACAGGTATAAAGGGATCTTTCCCTGTTATATTTTTCTGAATTCATAAGACTCCTAATAAGAGCTGATTTCTTCTTGGGGATCATGGAATTTGATATTAGTTCTTGTACATTTTTTTTTCTAGGCAGTTCTCTTACATTGGAAATGGATCTCTAATTCATTTTGGCTTCTTTATATGGAGTCACATACATGAAAATAACGCATTTAACTGACACTCAGCTCCTTTCCATGCAAAACTCATCTTAAAATATTTGGAAACATATTGGAAAGTTGCTCATTAATTTCTTTTCCCTATAATTGCTGGGCTGCTGTATGAATTACTAGCTTTGCTTGCACCGCACCCGTTGGTGTCTTGAGTTTGTGTTTGCAGAAGAATTGAATATCTCGGCTCTCTAATAAGAATTTAGTAAGCAGGTGTATCATAGTGCATGGCTTGAACTCTGTGACGGTATGGCTGCTGCTCGATCCTTAGATGAAGTCATAGAAGCACATGAGGCCTATTTATTGTCAATTCAGCGGCAGTGCTTTGTTGTTCCTGATAAACTGGTGGGTTATCACACCATTCCTTTGTGATGTACTTAAGTGCTTGGATCTTCTTTGAAGTGATCATCTTGAAGAAATTCTGAGTTCTTTTGATTCTCTTGTTGCATTCAGTGGGCTCTGATTGCAAGCCGAATCAACAGCATCCTTGGATTAGCTCTTGATTTCTATTCTATACAGCAAACACTAAGTAGTGGCGGTGCAGTTTCTGCAATCAAGGCAAGGTGTGAGATGGAAGTTGACCGCATTGAGAAACAGTTTGATGACTGCATTGCTTTCCTACTAAGGGTAAACTTGTATTCATTTTTCATATCCACTGTTTATGATGCGACTCTTAAAGCTTGCACTAGTTGATGTGCATCCTCGTGTTGAACACAAAAACACATGCATACTTCCACCCAAACACTGCGATAAAATGTGTGTATCATGGCGTATCGTTTTCTTTGCAGGTCCTATCTTTCAAGCTCAATGTGGGGCACTTCCCTCATTTGGCAGATTTGGTTACAAGGATCAACTATAACTATTTCTACATGTCTGATACTGGAAACCTTATGATTGCACCTAGCTCTGAAACTGTTGGCTTGAGACTGGGGAAGGCCTTCGCGAGTAGGACAGATTGATTAGGCTGTTTCAAGTTTGTCATTTTCTAACATCTCTAAATATATTTCATTGCAAGTAGGTCCTATTGTTCAAACAATCTGAAGAAGTCGATTCTCCCCATGTTTTGGGTTTGTTGATAGAAACAGATGGAGGTATGGAAGCGGCAGTTATTGGCGGCAGCCTTTTTCCTCACGTACAGATTGCAGACTTTGCTACCCTTTTTAACCTTTTCTTTCATTTTTTATGGGCAAGTAGCCTTTTCTTTCTTCATTGGCCGGAAGATTCGGAAATTCTCTGTTCCTCCTTTGGCTAAATGACTTGTGGATTGTTACTATCTCGCTTCCTTTACAATGTCATATCTTGTATTCTCGGGTGGGTTTGAAGGAATTTGGCCACATTTTCTACATTCGTATGTCTAATAAGAAAATATGCCAAGAGAAAAAGAAACATGTTCTGATCCTTTATATTAGATAGACGGACCTTTTTTTTTCTTTAATCATGAAGGGTGGTACTTCTGAATTTTCTTCAAAATCTTCTGCACCGACTAGACTCAGACTGCCAAATTGAATTTTTTACAACTCATTAATTTCTTTTTCTTTTTCTTTTGGGTAAGTACTCACATTAATTCACCACGCCATGTTTTTGCAGGACTTTTTTTATTATTTTTGGGGAGGGGGTCGCAAGTAGTTGTAGTTGTAGGAAATGATTAACATTATAATAAACAAACAGTTAAAATTAATCCATATTCCCCCGTGTGGACATATGCATTCGAGTGATCCAATACTGTTCATACTGCGGTCCAATAAAACTCAAGTTGAGCCCAATGTCTAGAATAAAGGCCTGGATCAATTTCTGATTAATAGTTGGGCCGCCTTAATAAGCAATCGGGCTGGATACGAATATTTTTTAATTGGCCGAGAGTGGTTTATCAAAAAATTTAAGCTGCTTAATCTTTGTGAAAGCGATAAATGTAGACACCCTAACAAAATGATGCTTTTTTTTTCTTGTTTTGAGATGATGTTTATCCGACATGTTCCTTGCAGCTATAACAGACAAAATGTGGGAAAAGGATTCCCTCGTAATAGGAAATTACCTAGGTCCTAATAGGCCAATGGATGAATGACAACACATTAATGAAGTCATCCAATAGTCTATAGCAAATCCAAAATTTTTCTTTTTCATTTTGCATTTTTTGAACATTTTAATATAGACCGTTGGATAGATTCATTAATGTGTTGTTATCCATCCAATGACCTGTTAGGACCCACTAGGTAACTCTCTTAGGAGGGAATCCAAGTCCCAAAACGTGTGCTTCTTGATCAGTGTTTGTCAGCATATTTAACTACCATCTCATGTTGTCTCAGATAAACATGAGTGATATGCAGTGGTCTTGCATTAAACATAACCCAAACAAGTCCTGGCCACTGCTTGGAACTTAAATTTCACTCTCTTTAAGACTCAAGCAGCACATATATTTCATGCTTGTTATTGGCTCATCATGTAAAGTTCTTTCATCTGTCACGATTGAGTGGGGACATTCTGAAGCCATGGAAAGGTTGGGAAGTTTTACAGAATCTTGCATCCTTTTCTTTTTGTGCCAATAACATGGTTTCTACAGTACATGAAATTGCAGTATGTCATAGATAGTGGGGGAAAACTCCTCGGAAATCCATTCCCATGACAATCTGTCATAGCCCAATACAAAATGAATGGTGTTGCCCATGATATAGAAACCTAAAAAAGCAAAGAGACTATTGCTTGCATGATAAACGGAGAAACTTCGTGATTTTGTCCATTGATGCCAAATAAACATATCCAGCAAGCAAGCAAAAAACTAGCCCCCATACTGTGTATATTTGTGTGTAAAATCAGGAGGAACATACAGTACCTCGGGTAGCCATTTATCATTTTCTGCATCTGCCATGACAATGTTGACCCAATCTGAGTTTCTACTCTCCACCTCCGAAACAAAATTAACTACAGAATTGAATAGCCTGCATTTCAGTGAGTAGAACTCGACCACTGTAATTTCTTTCCCAATTGCTAAAGCTGCAGCAAATGCTCTATGCTCGGCCTCACCTTGCTCTTCAGGAGTCAAGATATTATTTCCCAACTGTAAATTCTGACTTTTGTTGGTTCAGCGTCCGATTGGAAGGGCTTAAAGGTAATGATCAATGGGGACGACAATTTTGAAACAGAGAACGAAATTGAAAGCAACAGACCCAAGATTTTGCAAGGATTTCAATATCCAAGGACCCTCGAAGCTGCAGATGTTGATATTTCTAGGATATTGATGTGTGTCCCATGGCCACTTCAGGCAAAACAGAGGTTGTTTGGGAAAAGAATCCGTTTTCACAGATTCCCCATTCATTGCTGGATTGCAAGAACTCAACATCCTTCATTTCGTTGCCCATTGAGACAAATATCAAGATCAAAAGTACAGGTAAAGAAAGCAATGTCCCACCTGGAACAAGCAAAGACAAATGAATGCACTCAACCCTCCACCTTAATCTAAAAATAGGAGGGGTAGCGTTTAAGCTAGAGCTCAAATGCACAAATCAAATTTCTTTTCCAAACATAATAGCCAAAATATTTCTATCAACTGGGTAAAACATCATTGATTATATGAGCACGACAAGTATTGTACCTACTTGGGGAGTAACTTTGCATAATACAGAACTTTCACCTAGTTGTGTCAATAGTTGGACATAGGAGCTCCCACCATGCATACGTAGAAACCGAGTTAGTTGATGCTTCAAGTAATATACAAGGTGAGAAAGTCTAAAGGCAGATGCAAGCCTTCAAGAAAGCTAAAGAATCTAAGAAAGTGAGACCGATACCCCCAATTAGGAATTCTCATTAAATATAAGCAGAAAATTTCAAAGAGACAGTTTACTTATCCGAACTTAGTTTCAATAATGCCAAAAAGTTTGTAGATATGCACTCCGTCTTGAAAACATTGCTAGTTGTATAATTGGGAAAGTCTTAATGCAGACGTATTCATATGTGTCATGTATCTAATACCTGTATCCCTGTACAAAGAATTGACTACAGTAAGCTTCAGAGCTTGATATGGTCAACCGTTGCGATTGAGTGCCCTTGGATACATACAGCATGAGATTTTCATGCTCAAATTCCTGTCTAGTATCAGTATTGCTTCCCATTCTTCATTTTTCTTCCAGTTAGACACCAACAGCAAGATTGTAAAAGCCTGTATATAGCCAGCATCCCATAGCAGATTGTTCTTTGAAGGCCTGCAGACTCAACCCTAGTCATCATATATCCAAGTAGAGAAACGGGAACTGGAAACTACAGGGTCACGTTGGCCTTGTTGTGCCATTTTTGTATCAAGTATTTGGAGTTGTCTTTTAATCCATGGAGGATCATTTGGATTCAACCAGAGAGCTTCACCAGTATCCTTGTGCTTGAAATCTGGATGCTTTTCAGTTTTCTTACGTTTCCTGTAATCCCACCACTCGTATGGATTGCTGAAAAACACTTGCCACAAGTGAAGGTGGTCTTTGTACTTTTCCAAGGAAGTTCTACCTAGATAAGCATAGATAAGCCTTGAGACAAAGATTAAGGACAAAACTGAATAGACACCAACAGTGGTCAACAGGAAGTTCTACCTAGATAAGCATGGCTTTTAAGGTGAGCCATGGTAATGCAGTTGATTAATTGGTGAAGGGCTCATGGTCAACTAAAAAAGCTCAACCCCTCCTCAACTGAGCTATCAATTGTCACAAAACCAAAACTCCAAGTACATTGCGGTGCACAATTGTTTGTGCTGCATTAAAGAACACAATAAAAAGTTGGATAGCCCAAAACCTAAAGAATTACAACTCTAATCCTTGGAAAACAAAATGCCAAACTCTTTCAAGCAGCACTTGCATTGAGGTGATTATATGCATTTAAGCATAGGAGTAAAATTTTCTTTAATCACCAACATCTGTAAGCCTGATTCTAACTGTTTCTAGGTCAGCTACACCAATCCCCTGTCGACAACACTCCCCATATAAAATGGTTCCAGTTACTTGTTTTGTAGTTTTCTTGCCTTTTCCAAGTAACTCCCCCAGAAACAAAAAAACAATGAGCTCAAACAGTAGAAAGCCTCAAAAAAAAATATGCGTATAACATTTCAAGAGAGGGAGCAGTCGTACCTGCTCCTGATTGTAACTCCTCTCCTTGGCTAGTTGGCCCTCGACTACCTTTGCTGACATAATTTAATTCTTCAACGGTGACCTAAACAGAACAAACAATTAAGATAGAGGTTGTGCATATGTTTTGAAACTGGGAAAAAAACTGCTGCCCTCAATCCATCACATCTACAACATCAGAAGAGGGTAAAGGTCTAAGGTGCAGTCATTTGTCCTCGTAATCTCTCAGCAAGCATAGTCTATTAGCTTCTACATGATACAGGTCCATCCCAATCAAATAGCCAATAAATAATTAAAAATAAAACCAGACATGATCAGCAAATGATAAAAATGCAACAAAAAATCGTAAGGTGAAAGCTTGAGCTGCTATTAGACTAAGATGAAAGTGGGATCCAAAAAGAAAATTAATTCCCTACTAGACACCGATCACCACGAAACACAAGGTTAAACATGCGGAAGGCACTTCCTAAATGACCAGTAAAATGAAAAGATAAACAATGGGAATCACCCCAATGCCACCAAAACATCATTTACTTAATGATGTTAAAAATAATCTCTTTCTTGTAATTTAGTCTTGTAGTGGGGCATTGTATTTGATGCGAAACAGTACCAACTATGTGATCTGCAGAATTGCTTTAATTTCCATCTGAACACCCCCCCAAAAAAATAAACAATAAAAAAAAATCGTAATTCACTTCTGAACCTCGTAATATGTTCTGAGCTTCCCATCCTCCCGAGGCTTCGTAAAAGACCCCAAACGACCTGAAACATACACAAAATCATCGCTTTTCAAATGTTCTAACGACATTTCTGCCATCTCGTCCCACATATACATATCCAGTAGTATCCTGTTCACAAACTGCAGACTGTGAGTCTACATAAATAGCAGCAAACTAGAAAGCGTCACCAACTTCCAGATAACAGATTTAATTGAGTTTTGACCTAAATCTGCGGCTGGAGTCAGGGGAGGGTTTCACAGAGAGCCTAGTGTGAACGCCCAAGCGACCGCTGTTCCTCGGGTTAATGATCTTCAAGGGACGATCCACATACCCAATAAAGCTAACGGAGTTCACCAACTGCAACTCCAACTTTATGGTCCTGGGCCGCTGAAATTTCAGAGCGTGCCGGTACACTGCGCTGCCGCCTTCGTCACTGTCGGTGAAGTAGTTTGGTGGAGATAAGGGGCTCGCGGCTGTGGAGGCCAGCCTTTGCTGAGAGAACCGGGTCGCTTTCCTAATTAGGTCTCCGCTACGGTACGCATTCATTAGTCCAATAGGTATAGGGAAATTTCGAATACTGCGGTGGGATTCAGAAGAGAAATTGGAGGTAAGGGTGGGTACCGGAATGGCCCATTCCAGTTCCAGTACCAATTTGGATGCCAGTTCCATGCCGGAATCGGAAACTGGAAATTCCAGTTTCAAGATGTGGGCTTTTGTGCATAGTCTCAAACGTTTGTCGAAAAATCTTCTCATAACCACCTTCTGCAAAAACTTTTGTGCTTTTTGCAATTTTTCCGACAGCAGTATCAGCAAAACTAGGACCGGTTTTCACTGATCCAAGAAAAGATTGGGTATACGCATCACATACTACAGAAGAAACTTCAACGCGAAGAAATAAAGCTTGAAATTAAACAATCACTTCGAAGGTTATATCCAGGGCCGGCTCAATAAACAATGAGGCGTAAGGCTATATTAAAAATTAGACCTTTTAAATAAATTAAAAAATATTAAAAAATAATTTTTCTAGCTTTTTGAGTTGTAAAATTATATTAGTTAATATGTCGCTTTCAATTGATAGAATGATTAATCCATTTAATCTTTCTTGTGACATTGTCGATTTTAAATAGAATTTTATTAGTTTAAGTTTTGAAAAACTGCTTTCTCCAGAAGCAACTGTCACTGGTATTGTTAAGAGTATTCTATAGGTAATGCATGCATTTGGAAAACAATCTAATTTTTTTATATAATTTAATATTTCAATTGGAGTATTGATTTTAGGTTGCGAATTTTTTTTTAATACTTTTAATTCTGAAAATAAATTCAAATCATCTATGTCAGAATATTCACCATCTTTTAAAAAACTTTTAAGATTAAGACAATATTTTTTTAAATCATCATTATCTAAATATTTGAATTTGTAAATATTAAATAAGAAACCAAAAATATTTTCATATACTGTGAATTGTTCAAATCTACTTTGAATTGAAGAAATAGATTGATCGACTATGTATATGAAATAATCAATTATAAAAGTTTATTCAACTGATTTTATTGTTTCATCATTAACATTTTCTTCGAATTGCTTTTTTCTATGTATTATTCGTTTTTCACGAAATATAGGCTCGATTTCCATTTCAATAGCAATATCTTTTGATGAAATTAATGCAGATGAAAATCCAGTTTCCCGATAATTTTTTAAATAAGAAATAAGCCATTTTAATTGATCTATGACAACATCGATATGCATATCTTTAGATTGTAACATCTTACTCACTGTATTAACAGCAAACAAAATATCATACCAAATATTCATGCCTAATAAGAACTCAAAATTTTCAATCTCATATGTAGCTAAGCATGTGGCTTCACTCTTTGTCTTAGGATCTTCACTTGTTTTTGCTAATTGAATTAAAGCATCTTTTATTTTTGGAGCTTGATATTTTATTGCTTTTACACTTTCAATGCAACTTTCCCAACGTGTTTGTGACAATGGTTTCAATGTCAATGTAGATATATTACCTTGTAAAATTTTCTATCGTTTTGAAGAAGAAGAAAATAAAGAATAAATGCGTTGTACCACTCCAAAAAAAGATATAGCTTTGAGACATGAATTTGTCATATCACATAATACTAGATTCAAATTATGACAACCACAAGGTGTATAAAATGCTCTAGGATTTATATCTAATAATCTCTTTTTTACACCTTGATGTTTTCCTTTCATATTTGATTCATTATCATATCCTTGTCCTCTTATGTTATTAACATTCAATCCATGTTTTTTATGACATTTAGAAGTTCATTAAAAAGACCTTTACTATAGGTGTCATCTACTTCTAAAAATTCTATAAAAAAATCTTCTATTTTCACTTCACATGTTGAAGTATCTATACATCGTAATATTAGAGTCATTTGTTCTTGGTGGCTTATATCGGGAGTGCAATCAAGTATAATTGAAAAATATTTTACTTCTTTAATTTTGTTTATGATAGTATTTTTAATTTCAGATGATAATATTTGTATCAATTCATTTTGTATATTATGTCCTAAATAATGATTATGAATTTCACCATGTTGTATTCGTTGAACATGTTCCTGCATAATTGGATCAAATTCTGCTATCATTTCAATTAGGCTTAAAAAATACTCATTATTATCTTGGTAGATCTTTTCATTTTTTCCGCGAAATGTTAGGTTGTTTTTAGCAAGAGTTTTTACGACTGCAATAATTCTTAATCATACTTTTTTCCAATGATCTCTCTCTTTATTAATATGTTCTTGAATATTTTTATCAATTGTTTTATTTTTAACCAATCTCATTTCTAAGTTAATCCAATTATTCATATTGGTGATATGTTCATAGCTTGTTTCATGACTTTTAAGTTTAACACTAAGATTCTTCCAATCTCTAGTTCCTTCATTAACTAATTGGTTTGTTCTAGGTTTTGAGTTAAATAGATTGCAACAAAAGCAATAAACTTTATCAACATGTTCTGAATATACTAGCCATTTTCTGTCATGTTTTTCTCCATTTGATAGTTTTTGCGTATATAATGTAGTGGAGAAATGTCTATTATTCTCATCTTTAGGAAAATTTATATCATCAATTCTAATTGGACCTCTCTCTACTAATAGATCTCTAAGTTTTGTATCCATAGTTTTTCATTGACTTGGATCATAAATATCTGTAGATATTGTACTCAAAGCATTGATATCTACATTTTCATGTGGGATTGGTTCAATATTATCTTCTAATTGTATGAAATTACATTGTTGTTCAATTATTAATTCTTCAGTTGAGCTTGATATTGTATTGTTTTTCTCATTGACAATAAATTTATCAAGAGCTCATTTTTTAGATTGGATTAACTTTTCTATTTTTCTTAAGCTTTTCATAACCACATTCATATTTTCTATTAGACATAGTGTAAATATAAATAAAGAACACCAACAAATAAAACAAATGCTATTATAAAAAATAAATATTCCAATTAAAATACAAGAGTGTAAAGATTAGAATAATAGAACCTGACACTAAGATTATAAGTGGTTGAACTTGAACTTGGAACAATCTTTAGCTAAAAGTATATCTAATTGTGATTCGCTAAAAGATATTAGATTAGTTTTGCAAAGATAGACAGAATAAGAGAAGAAATAGAGGAAGAGAAAAAATTTGATAGAGGATTGAGGAGATAGAGTATGAAGTATAAATAGGAGAAGTGAGATTAATTTACCGTTACAGAGAGTATGAGATTAATATAGCCGTTTTAAACCGTTTGTCTTTTCCGTTCTGTTTTATACACAAATACAGGTTTACTTGAAATTGTGAACGTAAACATTTATGCAAAACTTCTAAAATCACTTTGTCACACTCAAAACTTTTCATAACCGCTGGCGTGTAAAACGTTGTCTGCAAAGTTAGTAATGTTCTGAACAACTTCGATTTGTGTATTCTTTTCCTATTTTATTTAAGTTTTAGTTAGGTTTATGACACCCGGCTCAAAGTGGGTTCGATTTAGTTCTACTTTATTTAAGTTTTAGTTCGATTTGCAAAGTAGTAATGTTCTAAACGTAAACATTTTTTTTATCACTTCGAAACTTCGGTCTTCTCTACAGTTAGGCCTTCTGTACTTTCTTTTCACGTCTGCGGCCTGTTGTCAGTTTTATTTCACGTCAGTGCGTCACTTTTATTTATTTATATTCAATTATCTTTTATAGGCCCTTCTCCAAACGTGTTAACCTTGTATTTTTAAGCCTTTTTATTTTTATTTTTATTTTTCTCTTAACGTATGAGGCGCGGCTCAAAGTGTGGCCTTACGCAACTAGGGCTTGAGCCGGCCCTGGTTATATCCTTACTGTCATCTAGTATTGGTGCAGCGAGTATTACAGCACAGAAATAATTTCAACAGAATTTGAGAACAAAGTGAGCTCTGAACGAAGAACACGAAGCATTGAGACCATAACATTTGGCTTGGAAGCCTGAACGTCGGTGAGAGAAAGAGAGAGGGGGGGGGGGGGGACTCGGGACGATGGGAGAAGGGAGGGGGGAGACTCGGGAGAATGCGAAAAGTGAGATACAGGTCTTAAGTATGCAAGGGCTTGTGGTAGTTGTATTATCTCTAAAAGTTATTGCAAGACAAAACGGCTGGTCGTTTTACAATACGAAACGATATCCGTCTGTCAACTACGAGTGATTTTCGGCAACGGAAGGACAATTTGTGACGGAATATTCTTGAAAAAGCAAAAACAAAAACAAACCATTTGGAACTGAAATAATCCATGCGATGTATCGTGCTATAAAGAGTAGCTACGCTTTTACATTGCCGTTTTGCTCAAAAGAACTGTGCACGTGTACATAAGGGATGCAGCTCTTCGCCGCGTCCATTAGGACATACATTTCCGGACTAAAAGCGTGCTGCATATATAAACTTGAGAGGATGCTACACTAGTTCTTTTTTCCAAGCGGGCTAGCCAATATTTTTCTGGGAGCGCTTCATTTTGAGAAGATGAGAGAGTCCTGCTATTACATGTAGCCGACTGCTTGGAACGCCTGTCTTTGCTAGTGCCCTCCCTTTTTGGTCCAGCAGCACAAAGCAAGGAACATATCGGATATCATAATGAAGAAGCTGCATTGACAATGAACACCGAGAAATCAGCTAGAGCTAAAATCCTAGTCAGATTATATCCAAGAGAGCATGCAGGAAGCCAAACATATAATCTAACCAAAGGAACCAACCAAATGAACAACAGAGGAGCTTAAAGAAGGGAGAGTTGCACTGCAAAATCCACGACCAATTGGGCAAAAGAATGCCCATGTATGTAGTACGTATCTAACATACTTAATAGTTGAGTCATAATCTTTTTTTTTTTACTTATCAAAAAAGATTATGACTCAACTATTAATAATGCATGAAATTGGAGCCTAATCTAACTTTTGATCGACACTAATCACCTTAATTGACACCTATACACCTTCACTTATAAGCAATAGAACAAATTTATTCCACCTATATAATAAGCTTTTATAGATCATACACTTTAACTCCACTTCACAGGAATGAAGGAAATGATACATCTGGAATTCAGATCAATATAGACAATTAAAAGTTTTACAGCTGCTTCTTGTAATCCAGAAAATAAACCTCTACCAGCCATCACCCTCAAATACAGCATGCCACCATCTTTGCTCATGCTTCACATGCAACCTGACTGTTCCAAATTCATAAACTAATATCACTTGCCATTTTCATGCTTAAAATTGAAACTAGTGATTCAGCCAGCTGAACAAGAGCCTGTACAATCGAGACATTTGGTTTCTATAGCATTCTCACTCTCTAGAGTGGAATCAGTGTCATAAGCGAACGAGCCCCTACCACACAAACAGTTGAGAGATTTACAACAAGTTCAACAATTCTGTGATGCAAGAACAATAATCGTGTTCCTTGCAGCTATAACATTCTCCCCAACAGACAAAATGTGTGCTTGTTCAGAGTTTGTCAGCATATTTAGCTACCATCTCATGTTTTCATAACTTTCCCAATCAGGAACACTGATAAACTGGGAGTGCCGTAGCGGACTTGTTATATCAGTTTCAAAGGGCCAGATCCTGACACGAATACTCTAAATGTGTGGCATATCTCTCAATCATGTGGGCTTATGATACTCTCCAATGTATACAGATAAACATGAGTAAAATGCAGTTGTCGTGCATTAAACATAACCCAAACAAGTCCTGGCCACCACTTAGGAATGCATTACCGAAATGATATCACTAATGATTACTTCCAACTTAAATTTCATTCTCTTTTGGACTCAAGCAGAACCTATATTTCATGCTTGTTATTGGCTCATCATGTGAAGTTCTTTCATCTGTCCAGATTGAGTGGGGACATTCTGAAGCAATTGAAAGGTTGGGAAGTGTTACAGAGTCTTGCATCCTTTTCTTTTTGTGCCAATAACATGGTTTCTACAATATATGAAATTGCAGTATGTCATAGACAGTGGAGAAAAACTCCTCGGTAATCCATTACCATGACAATCTGTCATAGCTCAATACAAAAAAAATGGTCTTGCCCATGATAGAAAACCTAAACAAGCAAAGAGACTATATTGCTTGCATGACAAACTGAGAAACTTCGTTGTTTTGTCCATTGATGCCAAATAAACATATCCAGCAAGCAAGCAAAAAACTAGCCCCCATACTGTGTATATTTCTGTGTAAAATCAGGAGGAAGATACAGTACCTCAGGTAGCCATTTCTCATTTTCCGCATCTGCCATGACAATGTTGACCCAATCTGAGTTTCTACTCTCCACCTCCGAAACAAAATTAACTAAAGAATTGCATAGCCTGCATTTCGGTGAGTAGAACTCGACCACTGTAGCTTCTTTCCCAATTGATAAAGCTGCAGCAAATGCTCTATGCTCTGCCTCACCTTGCTCTTCAGGAGTCAAGATCTTCTTTCTCGACTGCAAACTCTGATTTTGGCTGGTTGCAGCATCCAATTGGAAGGGCTTAAAGGTACTGATCAATGGGGACGACGATTTTGAAACAGAGGTGACGAAATTGAAAGCAGCAGACCCAAGATTTTGCAAGGATTTCAATATCCAAGGACCCTCAAAGCTGCAGATGTTGGTATTTCTAGGATATTGATGTGTGTCCCAAGGCCACTTCAGGCAAAACAGAGGTTGTTTGAGAAAAGAATTCATTTTCCCAGATTTTCCATTCATTGCTGGATTTCAAGAACTCAATATCCTTCATTTCGTTGCCCCATGGAGACCAATATCAAGACGAAAAGTACAGGTAAAGAAGGCAATGTGGGGGCCTGGAACAAGCAAAGATAAGTGCATGCACTTCAAAAAATAATGAAACAAACTACACCCTTTTGGAGAACATCAAATTTCATTGGTTATTTTCCTTTCCGCAAGTAACACAGCTGCCAGCAGGTGAATCAATGACTCAACCCTCCACCTTAATCTTAAAATAGGAGGGGTGACGTTTAAGATAGAGCTTAAAGGCACAAATCAAATTTATTTTCCGAACATAATAGTCAAAATATTTCTATCAACTGGGTAAAATATCATTGATTATATAAGCACGACAAGTATTGGACCTTCTTGGGGAGCAACTATGCACAATACAGAGCTTTTACCTAGTTGTGTCAATAGTGGGAAATAGGAGCTCCCACCAAGCATATCAAGTGTAAAAGGTTCCGTAGAAACCGAGTCTCGTCTTTATCATAAAAACTAACACAGCAGCTCCACAAGTTCAACTGCTATTTTGAAGAATCTTAACATCTCCTGCTACAATAAATCTAATTTATTAAATGAAGCCACTGACAGAAGAATCACATGCCCCTAGGCTTTGCCGTGTGAGGTCTCGACACCTATTATGTTCAAATCACACAATTGAACATACAAGGAGATATTCAAGTTTAAAAATCAAACAACTGGTCATCTAAATGGACTGCAACTAGCTGCTGTCAACAAAGCTTTCTCAAGACCATGAACTCATCTAATCATTGCCTGTGAGATTGATTACCTAAGAGTAATGTATCAACCTTGATGCTAAATCTATCATTCAAGGCCCTAATCAAGCTGCATAAATTGATGGTTTTATCAAGCAATTGGATAAGTGAGACCCTGTTTGGAACTTACAAACTTGATTGCAGAGGACGCTCTATGTCATTGACAAAATGAACAAACCCGGACATTCCACTTTCTTTTTTCCGGTCCTATTGACTCAGTAAGAAGGGGAAAAGGGGACATGATATGCAAGGATATTAAACAGAAATAACCAAAGCAGTGAATAATCAACAATAAATCAATACTCATAATAAACAAAATAATAGTTAATTGGAACGGGGTATTACATAATCTGAACTTGTATGCACTTCTAACACCTCAAGATCTAACCTTCTTCAATTAACACTTCACAAACCTAACATGCATAATCTGGCCGAATATTGCAGAGAAATGGAAAAGAGAGAATTTTTTTCAAAACCCAAACCTGCTATCACTCGGCAACAACCACCTTCTCCTTGCCCCTCTTCTTTCTCTTTTATTTTTTTCTCAGGCCTCTCTCTCCCTTCTCACTCTTTTCCGGCGCTGGTTCTTCTATCTATTTCACGCCCCTTCCCCTTCTTCGAATGGTTGCCTTTTCTTTTGAAAAATTGTTTGTTTTATAAAAAGGCTTCCGGCCACTTCCTTCACGCAAGTGTACCGCTTTGTTGGGAGAGTGGGACACGTCCCCTCTCCCAGCGTTAAGTATTTTTTTGCATTAAAATCTTCTAATTTAATACAAAATTTCAAAATTAGCCTTAAATTATTATTAAATAATAGTTAATTAGAACGGGGTATTACATCCTCAAGTCCAATTGAAATTTAAATACAATTAAATAAACATTCTAAAATAATTAAGCTCCAATAAAATCAAATACTTAAAATAATAAAAGTAAATTAGACAAATAAAATCAAATTAATATAAGAGAGAATTTATTAAAATCAAAGTTAAAAATACAATATTTAAAACAAATAAGGAAAATCCGGCATATACTAAAAATTAACCAAATTATTTTAAAATATTAAAAAAAATCAAATCAAATCAATTAGACAATTAAACGCATAGATTGGAATAAAAATAGTGATCTAAATTCAAAGATTAAAAATTAAAACAAAGAAATTTTATAAGTAATTAATTAAATCGTAAATATTAAACAAGACACAAATTTAAAAAATAAAATAAATACTAAAAAAAATAACACAAAATTATTAAAAGTATTAAAAGAAAACCTTAACCCA
Source organism: Myrica gale (assembly GCA_963930655.1). Taxonomy (NCBI): domain Eukaryota; kingdom Viridiplantae; phylum Streptophyta; class Magnoliopsida; order Fagales; family Myricaceae; genus Myrica; species Myrica gale. The sequence continues at coordinate 6,075,138 of OZ005599.1, forward strand.
AGAGTCTCGTAAGTATCTCAAAATGTGAGAGATAAAAATATTAGTCATAAAATCATAAATCAAATGCATCGTTTGGATCATTCAAGTTGGTGCCCAATTATTGCCGGTCTTCTAAGTGAGGTGCTTTCTGCATTTGACACCAACAAAAATTTAATAAACCCAAGGTCAATATAGTTTCTTTCGACACCAAATATCCAACTGCTTCCCAATTTTGTAATTGATCACTATCCTCCAGGTTTAATTTTATGCGGCACAAATACAGAAATTTGAGTTTTGTTCGGTTTGAGAAATTTTGTAGGATTTGGAGTGTTTAGTGAATTTTTAGGTGGTGTTAGAGTTGTATTGATGTTTGTGCAGAGATTGATGATGTGTAAAAAAATAATGATGATGTTTAAAGTTGTTTTTTTTTTAATTCGAATTTATTAATTTTTTTTAAAAAATTTAAATATTTAAAGATTTTAAAAAAAATTGTAAAACGACAAACTGCTGACATGCAGCTACAGTAGCATGACAGCAGTTTGAAACCGAACAGAGAAGGGGACAAGCCTGCTGGGAGGAGTCGGACGGCGGGGGCCACACATACTGGTAAGGATTTTACTTTTGCCGAACATGAGGATTGTCTGTATTCGAATCCACCGAAAAGTTTGAAACCGAACCCCCCCCGCGGAGAAACCCCAAAAGCCAAGTGATAAAGTACAACAAAGCTTCAAATAACTAATATAACATACCTTCTAATTTTTCAGTAACCCGGCTTTGGACGAACAGGACTGGGTAGTCTACGAGGGACGGAGACACAGGATTTTGGTCGACTAATTCTAAAGTTATCAATATCTCACTCTTCATCGTGCTTATATCGGCCTGCTTAACTGGGCTGTCTTGATGGGCTTTCGTGTATTTTCAAGCCCAAAGATGATTCGGCTCTAGCACAACCTGGAGGACTGGTCCACTTTCAGCCTGCTAGCAACTCTGGACAGCAGATGCCGTTGGTTGACCGCTGACCCTAGTGTTAACGTTTGAACGTTTCACATGAGCCCGCCAACCCACATTCAGTAGTAATGGATGACCTTAATGCCACACTGATCATTACCCAATACCATCAAATTATTTTCCTAAATGGAAACTTACCGAAATTGTGACGACTAAACGTGCTCCTCAACCCAATGAACTGACCATTTAGCCCATTCCTTTTTCACTAAATTGTCACACAAACAGTTCTCGACGTCTCGTAGTAGACTGAAAATCAGGTACATATTTGTAATTTTGGTTTCGGGCCTGTAAGAAATCAGCTAATGGGAAAAGAATTTTGGTAATGCATGTGGAAATACGGAGAACGAAAATGTTGAATTTTATTGGGATCTCTCTCCCTGCTTACTTTGAAATACGTTGCCAAAATTTCGCATATATAAAGCTGCATTAGCTTATACTCTCTTGGCACCACATATCGTTCCACCTTTGTTTTCCTTTAGGCCCATAGAAAGCTGCTAGCTAGCATTGAGAAGGAAGATGGCTATTAGCTACGGAGCACAAGGATTCGTCCTACTTCTGCTGGCTGCCTCTCTATTGGCAGTTGGTACTGAGGCCAAAACCATCGATGTTGGAGGGTCAGAAGGCTGGCGTTTCGGCTTCAACTACACTGATTGGGCTCTCCAAAACAGTCCTTTTTACATAAATGATAAACTAGGTGAGCTTCGAGGCTTCAACAAAAATTTAATTTGTACAAACTGTGTGCACTTGGGTTAACTAATGTACGTTGTTTTACGTTGTTCCCTCAATTTGCAGTGTTCAAATATGCTCCGCCAAGCGACAGCAGCTCCTATGCTTACTCTGTTTACGTACTGCCAAACCTGTGGAGCTATATCACATGCGACTTCAGAAGGGCAAAGCTGTTGGCAAACGAAAGACAGGGAAGCGGTGAAGGGTTTGGGGTTGTGTTGAATATGTGGAGGCCTTACTACTTTGCTTCTGGTGGCCAAAACGGAACTCTCTGCAGTGAGGGGTTGATGAAGTTCTTTGCTGTCCCGTGGCCACGCTGGCATTAGCTAATGATTACAGAAGAGAATATATATGCCAGTAAAGACGCAGTGCCGTTTGTTGTTTCAGTTAATATTACTTTCATAATGCATACACAAAAAATTCAATCCTTCGGAGGACCATTGCACTCATAAATTAGGGTTTGTTCCCTACTTTTTCGCTTTCAATTACGATACTGTATCATCTGTTTAGTGTGAGGTGTTTTGCTTCTTGATCTATATGCATATAATAAAACTGCGTTCGTTTTTAGCTTTATTACCAACTGCGTGATTAGATTTCCTTCGATGTTGAAGTTTTTTTTTGTGCTCCCTATATATATATATACATATATATATAGACGTTATAAAGATATAACTTCGGGTCATATCGCCTAATATGACATGATTTCTGTTATGGCAATATTGGCATGCTCACGTGACTCTCTCATTGAGGGGCTCTTTTGTCTTTTGTGATGTTTCTAGAAGAATAAAATGAAGAGCTGGACGTATGATGATCTAGAGTCTTCATTAAGGGCTTTCTTGTCATTTCCTCTTATTCTAGAAGAAGTTAGAAAGGAGCTGAATTGGTTTTGCCTCTCACGGGTGGATAAAAACAAATCTGAAAAATTCCAGTTGTGACTTTTACGTGAGATATTCATTCTTTCGTTCAAGATTTGGATTGCTTCAAGATTGAGTGGCTTCAAGAGAATAGTCATTTGCTTCGTCTCTTTCTTGATGGTTGTTTGCTGATTTTCGTGGAGAGCTTCCTTGATGAAGATTGAGTTTATGATGAGGATTTAGATTCGATCACCGCGTTCCCCATACGACTTTGTTGAAGTTGAAGATTCAGAAGTTCTGAATTGGAGTGGCTGAAGATTTCAGTCGTGGCCCTTGATTGCACAAGGTTTATGCATAGAGATCAAGTGACGTTCGAGATCGTGGTTTTCTTGTTGGGCTCAGAGGTTCTATATCCAGTTGAGATTCAGTTTACGGTAAATCGGGTTTGATTCAAGTATTGTTGATAGGCTAGGTTAGTCGCTTCAATAGATCACCTTGTAATCAATTGGAAACTAGTGGATTCGAACGGCCTACGGGCCCAGAGAGTTTTTCTCCTTAAGGATGTTCCTTAGGGAGCTTCTCTTCGTAACCATTTTCGGTGTTACGTTTCTTTTATAAGCTTTTGCTTTTATTAGTTATTCTTTTACTAACCAAGTTTGTTATTTGTGTTGTGAGTGTTCATTCTTGAGATTTGTCAATCATCACTCACTGATCTGGTTGGTAAGTGCCTTGGTGATATTATGGTTGTTGGTAAGATTGTTAAACTGATTGAGGTAATCTGAAGATTAAGTTTCTGTCTGTTGTAGTTTTTTCAGAGTCACTTGTAGTTTCTTCGGATTCCACTGTTTTACATATTCTAGTTTTAGTGTTTCTATGTTTCTATGTTCATATATTCATATAAGATTGTTAATTAGGCCTTTGAATATTGTTAACATTGTGGTTGGGTTCATATTATTGAGAACAAGTTTTAAGTTTTAAAAAAGGAGTTATTTGATAATTTTTTAAATATGTCTATTCACCCCCCCTCTAGGTATTTTTCGCATAGTTTGGTCTAAATTAGGTTATTCAATTGGTATCAGAGCCTAAAATCGTTCATTGACCCAATTTGATTTCAAAATGGATAGGTGTCAATCCCTTAATGTTCCCACATTCTTTGATTGTTCTAACTACGCATATTGGAAAGTTAAAATGAGGACATTTTTAAAATCTATAGATGAGAGAGTGTGGACAGTCTTGGATAAAGGTTGGAACATGCCAGAAGGTTCTATTGAAAGAGTTATTTCTATTAAAGATTCTAGTAAATGGACTCGTGAGGAAAGAGACTCCTCAAGCTGGAATAGTAAAGACATTAATGTTATATTCATGAGTGTGTCTCAGGATGAATTCATGAGAATATCTAAGTGTGAGTCCGCTAAGGAAACTTGAGATATTTTAGCCCTTACACATGAAGGTACTAAGGCCGTGAGGGATTCTAAATTACAATTGAACGTCTCTAAGTTCAAATAGATTCGAATGAGAGACAATGAGACTTTTGACGAATTTTATGGAAAACTTACAGCCATAGTTAATGGGAGTTTTAGTCTTGGAGAGAAAATTCCAGAATCTAAGGTAGTACGGAAAGTCTTAAGATCCCTCCCTGAAAGGTTTAGATCAAAAGTCACTGCCATAGAAGAAAGTAAAGTGTTAGATGAAATTAAGATTGATGAGCTAGTTGGATCATTACAAACCTATGAGCTGACTTTTCCTTCAACTAATAAGGGTAAGTCTATTGCGTTTAAAACGGTTAAAGAGGAAGAAAATTCTTCTTCTGATAGTGATTCTGTAGATGACGAAGACATGATTTTTTTGTTAAGAAGTTTCGTAAGGCTTTCCAATTCAAAAAGGATAATAATTGGAAAGAAAAGAAGGGAAACACAAAATCCTTCAACAAAACAAATTGGAAGAAGTCTGATAAGAAAGACATAGGAGAGCAAAAGAAGAAAGATGAGGTAGTATCCAATGTCATGGTTGTAGAGGTTTCAGACATATGAAAGCATAATGTCCTACATATTTAAAGGCACAAAGAAAACCGGCTATGAATGCATCTCTTTCTGATTCAGATTCAGATATTCCTTCTTCCAGTAAAGGAACTCTTCACATGAAAAAGCTAATTATCTTGCATTTTCTTCTTCTATTGTTAGTACTAATGAATTTGATCTTGAAGGTGACGATCTTTTGGATTCAGATTCAGACGATATAAATTCTCTTCGTATGGCTTACGATGAGTTGTATGAAGAGAGTTTAAAGTTGAAGAAAAAAGATGTATTAATTTCTAAAGAGCTCAATGTTATTAAATTAGAAAATAATCAACTAACATCTGAACTTGCCTTGTTAAGTGTGAAAAATGCAGATTTGTAATCTAACATTAAAGAGCTGAAGCATGAGTTGGAATAAGCTAAGTTGAAGCTGGACAAGTTCTCTAGAGAAAATAAAAAGCTGGATAAAATGTTGAATATCGGACTATCAACTGGAGACATGGGTTTTTCATCTGCAAATGATGCTAAAAATGTCAATAAGACTATTTTTTGTTCCAGCTGTGATTAAAGAGAAACCACTTCAAGTTTCAGCACTTCAAAAGAAATCATATTCGGTGGTAACTTCTAACCCTATTATGTCTTTGAATTCTAAGAGATCTAAATTCATTCCAACATGCCATCATTGTGGTAAAATAGGACATATTAAGCGTAGATGTTATAATTTGTCAAATAAGAATTTTAGGAAAACTAGATCTTCTTTGAGTACAATATCTAGATATGATTTTAATGTGCTTACTATCCAAGTTAGTAACCTTGCTAAATAAGTTGAAATTGTGTCTAAGAATTTGAAATCATCTTCTAAAGTTTTTACAAGACAAGTTTGGATAAGAAAAAAATATATCTTCTTGTAATGCATCTCACAATATTGCTTGTTAAGCAATAAAATATTTTTTTTAAAAAAATATATTCGATTATGAGATTAATTGTGTAAATGCATAAATGAATGTGCTTAATGTAGTAAGTTTGTGTTTTTGTCATGATTAATTAGAATAAAATAAGTTAGTTGTGATGATTCGCAAAACTGATTTTATTGTATCATCTAATTGATCATATTTTTCTGGTTCAAAACTGTTCACAGTATGTTGCCGTGTATGATATTTCTATTCTGTGGAGTTCAGCTTGCTTAAGAATCTTAGTCAGTTGCAGGTGCGGGTATGAGATTATTAGTGAAGAGGTTATAAAAGTCATATGAAATGTTTCTTTAGTTTTTTACGTGTTAAGCTTGTTGAAATGAACTGTGCTAGTGCTCTAAGGAATGACTGAACATTGTGCTATGTGTTGGCACCTGTGAAGTGTGAAGAGGCATGTCTTTTACTTCTCTATCTCCTCTCATCCGAGTATCTCTTGCCGTCGAACCTAAAGGGTTGCTGTTACTCTTTGTTGCTTTTCTTACTCTTGGATTTTTTATGCAATATGGGTTACATGATAAATTATAGATTTGTCTTGATTATTTTTTATGGATCATTGAAATACAGCTTGCCTCTAAAAACTTTGTTGAAAGTGCAAAATCTGTTGAGCTTTGAATAATATGTAGTTCGGGTAGTTATCACAACATGGTTTTGTTTAGTTTAAGATTACTATACCTGATTGTAATACTGTCGTTTTCAATACCTTTATTGGTCTTTGTCTTGCCGAATTGGGCTGCACAACCCCACCGGAAAATTCCGGTGGCACCGGCACCGGGTTGTCGACACCCGGATTCACTGGTGTCGGTGCCCGTTTGAGGTTTTCTACAAAATCCGGTGTCATTTCCTATTCCCAGGTTGCTCGACGTCGAGTTCCCTGTACCGGGAACCTGGTTTTGTTTTTTGTTTTTTTACAAAACGACGTCGTTTAGTTTAAAGTTTATATCCCCCTCCCAGTCCCGGAGCCCATACCATTTGCGAATTTTGCACCCCTCGGCCCCTTCGAGTCTGCGACCCCCCAGCCCCCTACAGCCCGCCCCCTAGCCGGCCAGCCCCTTGCGGCCTGCGCAATGCGGCCTTAGTCCCTGCGACCCGCCCCTTCTCTCTCTCTCTCCCTCCCCTCCCTCTCCTGCCGACCAGTGACCACCACGCCTGCAGCTCCCTTTTTGCTCCCGTTTAGATATGATTGCTGAATTTTTTCTTGCTTGTTGTTTTTAGGGTTTGTTCTATTTAATAATTCGTTTAGGTATGTTAATGTTTTTTGGGAATGTGTTTTGGACATGTATGATTGTTAAATGTTTTCTTATTTGTTGTTTTTAGGGTTTGTTCTATTTAATAATTCGTTTAGGTATGTTAATATTTTTTGGGAATGTGTTTTGGACATATGTTAAACGAATTATTAATGTTTATTCAACTGTAGTCTAAAGTCAAACGACTCCTGTGGTTTATTGGAGTCCGTGGGAGGCTGACAATGCCCTTATACATTGGGAAAAATTACTCATGTGCTGTTCATGATAACAAAGGCATCATGAAACTTCACTTGCCTAAAATTACATCCTATATGAGTTTGAGCTTCTTTCAATAACGAGTGTGTTAGTTGCGTAGAACATTACATAACCTAAGTGAAGTCCAAATGGCTTTTAAGTAGAAGAGAGCATCATGATTTCCTTGAGATCCTTTATATGCATGTGCTTGTTTACTCACAGGTTCATGGGGGAAGTTACCAATCCTGAGGTTGATTTATTTGATCGTGAGAAGGTCTTCATTGAAACTGTTTTACAACCTTTAGTATAGAGGCTTCCACAGTTGAGAGTAGTGATGGAACATATCACAGCCGTGGATGCTGTTAAGTTTGTTGAGTTCTGCAAAGAAGTACCTCGTTCACCATCATGATAATGTTTTTGCCATTCACCTTTCTTTTATCTCTATTTAGTTTTCTTTTAGTCAAATTCACATTGTCAGATGTATGCATTCTATCTTGATTTGTTGTAACCGCAACTGTTACTCCATAGCATCTTCTTCTCAATAGAAATTACTCCACAACATTTTATTGGTTAAGACTTTAAATTCTCATCTTGTTGTGATGTTCTCTAAGTTTATTGATTTTTAATTTTATTACTTTGGAATTTAAATTCTCATCTTATCTTTTAAGATAATCTTTAATTTTATTGATTTTGGAATTTAGATTTCATTAGTTTAGATTTTATTGATATGTGAATAATGGATCAAAAGAAAAAAGAGAAAAATACATTGGGTCAAGTGCGTAAAATACTAAAAAAATGGCCTAATATAAATGTAGGATAACCGGAAACCGCACCGCTAAGGGCCGGTTTTTTCCCTTAAAAGTGTAGGTTTAGGTGGCAATTATTTCAAAATCGGCCTACCCAGTGTAGGTGCCGGTTTTGGCCAAAACCGACACCTACACCAGAGTTGAGCAGCCCTATTGTCGAATGTCATATTAAATTCCTTTGTTGATATTGGCTGAATTTAATAATATTGGCATTTCATTTTTATAAGGATGAAGTAGTGTTGTTGTTGGTGGAATTTCTTTACAGTAAGTATTCTCTTTTAAAACAATATATGTTCCTCATGCAGGTATCTACCACATGTTGTTTTTGATCCACTTTAGCCTTTAAGTATTAGTGCTATATGGATTTTCATTAAAAACATGGACTATGATATAAATGAATGAGACGTACTAATCTTTTAATGGTCACTCTGTCATTTTTGTTCTTATTTGACTATATTGTCATGTTGAGTTTGATAACATCTTTTGCTATTTTATCCATATTACTAAATTTTCAGTTTGGTACCCTCCTTGACAAAAAGGGGGGAAGGCAAATGTTAGGGGAGTTGATTTTTTTTGTGTTTTTGGATATCTGATTGTTAGGGGGAGTTGATGTTTTTGGATATCTGATTTTGATTATCTCTATTGAAAGAGGGAGAAAACTAGTGGATGAGTTCTGATTATGGAGATGGATTCTAATTCTGATTTAAAACTGGTGGATGGGGTTCTGATTGTGGAGATGGATTTTTGGTGTTTGTTTACTGATGGAAGCTTATTGGAGTTGTTGTTGATTTGTTTTTATGTTGCTGTCTTTTATTATACATTTTATTATGTTCTATTTTAATCACTTGGAACTTTACTTAATTAGTATGTGATGTATGTGTTCGGTATGTTTCTTTGTGGTTATTGTTTTTACATACTTATAGTATGTTGTTTTATTTTGATTGAGACTTATTTGCTTAAATTGGCTAAATGTCGGGGAGTTTCCTCCTATTTTAGTTGCTTATTGTTATGTGACTCAGGTAGGGGTGTAAGTCCGGTCCGGCCTCCGGCGGATCTCCGGTTCCGGTTCCGACACTGATTCTGGGAAGAAGAGGTCCGGCCCTTCCAGGAACCGGAACCGGTAGTGAATTTTGAGTTTTCCCGGAAGCGGAAGTTTCCGCCGGTTTAGCGGAAAATCCGGTCCGGTTTTTTATTTATTTTTTATTAACTGAATTGTAAAACGACGTCGTTCTATTTTAAATAGAACGACGTCGTATAGTTGTTTTAAAAAAAATCGCTTTGATCGGCGATAAAAAAACCCTAACTCCCTGACTCTTCTTCCCCCCTCACCCTCTCCTAGTCTCCTTCGCGACCCCCCTCGCCCCTCGGCCCTAAGTGACTAAGTCCTCTCCAGCTCTCCTCCTCACAGTGACTCCCTCAGCTCTCTCTCTCTATTCTCCGGCGGGTGGCTAGTGCGTTTGTCTTGGGGGCCTGGGGTGAGGAGGTTGCATTTCAGTGTGTCTATGGGGGTACTGGGGTGAGCAAGAGTTTGATCTGAGCGGTGTCAACCTTTCGTTGCTCATCAATTTCTGGTTTCACCTATTCCTTCGTGCGGTTTCCCAGATATTGGATTATTGCCTTCAGCCTGGTAAGTTTTTTGCCTCTCAACAATTTTAGGTTTCACCTATTCCTTCGTGCGGCTTTTGGTTTGATCACTGCAATGATAAAATTAGAATATGTGTTTGAAAGAATGATGGGAACTAGGAAAAGAAAAAAAGTATGATGGCTGCAACAAGCTGTATCAGGCTGAAATTGAGGCGATAGGGCTTAGGAGATGGTATTCCTTTCTTGTTTAGTGCACAATCGAAATTTTAGTATTTAATTCGAGGCCTAAGAGCAAAGATGTCTGTCACATTTTTTGTGACAGACAATTAAATTACAATTATGCTACTCTGTAGTTTTAAGATAGGTTTTGTTTTGATTTTGGGCTTTAATACTCAGATTTATGGTGGATTTGTTAAGGAATATATATGATATAAACATATAGCAAACTTTCTTCAGAAGTTGTTCACCACTGATTGTTTAGTATGTGGGATTGCTGGTCTCTTTGTTCATTATTTTCGTTATTTGTTCAAACAACCTATGTTTCTTCAGAAGTTGTTCCCCTTCTAGCTCTTAGCATTTAGAATTGCTTATGGCATATTGGTTTGTGTATTAGAGTTGAGTTTTGAATTCTTCTATCTTTGAATATGTGCAGCTGACCAGGCTCGAACAGTACAAGAATTATGAGAATGTCCCTTTATCTGGGGAATATGTGGACAAGGTTTGTTGCTTGTTCTATGTTCTTTCTTTCTCCTTTGTTTTCAAAGGTGGGGTTTTATGTATGAAGGTCTTACAAAATATTTCCATAATTGTATCCCTTCTTAGGAGTGCAAGCCAATGGAGAAGGGCGGTAGCTACTACGAATTTTTCCACAACACAAGATTAGTTAAGCCTACAATCCTTCATTTTCAGGTTTGTGAGCTTTCTATATCAACACAAGCTACCATGCCGATGCCTACTTGCTTGTGTAACTTACTGTTTTGCATTTTTAAGCTTGTAGCAGAAGTCCTCAAACTCAAACTTACTGTTTTGAATTTTTAAACTTGCTTGTGTAATTTACTGTTTCTTTTTGCCTTTGCTTTCATTTGCTGGTTGCTGGGATTTGCATTGTGTATATATATGTATAATTGATGTGTATGTTAGATTGAGGTGTATGTTATTAGTTTCAAGTTTGATTTAAGATTTATTTAATATGGATTTTGTGAATTGCATGTTTTTAGATTTATTTTTACATTTTTTTGTCAATTACATGTTTTAGGATTTTATTTTGTGAATTACATCTTAGCGGACTTAGCAGAATTCCGCTATCCGCTTCCGCTAAGTCCGCTTCCGCTTCTGCTAAGTCCGCTAAGAGTCGGAGACATATCTCATCATATGTGAGATAATACCTGTTATTGTTAAAATGTATATCTTTAACTAACATTATGTCTAATGAGGTGTTTAGATTGGTGTTTGTGATAAGTTTTTCTTGCAGGTACATTTATCTCAAGTTATAGATCTATAAGCTTTAGAGCTTTTATAGGGTCTGTGTCCCATTGTAAAATGTTTCATGAAGTGGTGATCAACAAGATTCATTGTCTTTTTACTTATAGACTAGAGTTGTTTTGTGACGTAGGATGCCAAAGGGGGAGATTTTTACGACAATATTGGCATGCTCATGTGACTCTCTCATTGATGGGCTCTTTTGTCTTTTGATCTGTTTCTGCAAGAAGAAAATGAAAAGTTGGATGTATGATGATCTAGAGTCTTCATTAAGGGCTTTATTGTCATTTCCTCTTATTCTAGAAGAAGTTAGAAAGGAGCTGAATTGGTTTTGCCTCTCACGGGTGGATAAAAACATATCTGAAAAATTTCAGTTGTGACTTTTACGTGAGATATTCATTCCTTCGTTCAAGATTTGGATTGCTTCAAGATTGAGTGGCTTCAAGATAATAGTCATCTTCTTCGTCTCTTTCTTGATGGTTGTTTGCTGATTTTCGTGGAGAGCTTCCTTGATGAAGATTGAGTTTATGATGGAGATTTAGATTCGATCACTGCGTTCCCCATTCAACTTCGTTGAAGTTGAAGATTCAGAGGTTCTGAATTGGAGTGGCTTAAGATTTCAGTCGTGACCCTTAATTGCACAAGGTTTGTGCATAGAGATCAAGTGTCGTTCAAGATCGTGGTTTCCTTGTTGGGCTTAGAGGTTCTATGTCCAGTTAAGATTCGGTTTACGGTAAATCGGGTTTGATTCAAGTGTTGTTGATAGGCTAGGTTAGTCGCTTCAATAGATCACATTGTAATCAATTGGAAACTAGTGGATTCGAACGGCCTATGGGTCTGGAGAGTTTTTCTCCTTAAGACGTTCCTTAGGGAGTTTCTCTCCGTAACCATTTTCGATGTTACATTTCTTTTATAAGCTCTTGCTTTTATTAGTTATTCTTTTACTAACCAAGTTTGTTATTTGTATTGTGAGTGTTCATTCTTAAGATTTGTCATTCATCACTCACTGATCTGGTTGGTAAGTGCCTTGGTGATATTATGGTTGTTGGTAAGATTGTTAAATTGATTGAGTTAATCTGAAGATTAAGTTTCTGTCTGTTTTAGTTTCATCGGAGTCACTTGCAGTTTCTTCAGATTCACCTGTTTTACATATTCGAGTTTGAATGTTTCTATGTTCATATATTCATATCTGATTGTTAATTAGGTCTTTGAATATTATTAATATTGTGGTTGGGTTCATATTATTGAGAATAGGTTTTAAGTTTTTTTTTAAAAAAATTATTTGATAATTTTTTAAATATACCTATTCACCCACCCTCTAAGTATTTTTTGCATAATTGGGTCTAAATTAATTTGTTCAATTTCGAATGGTGAAGAAACTGCTCCCAAAATTATATATCCATCGCCAATATTGGGATCCCCCAACTTTAAGATCAATTTCTTCAACCTTAAAATATAGCTTAAAATGTAAATTATACATATATATAACATACACTCACATATGCATGTATATATATTCATTATATAATCCACTTTTGCCAATTTTTCTTCATTATGTTTACTATGTGTTTTTCTCTGTTTATAATCCCCCGATTTTGGATAAAATAGTATGTAAAAATAAAAGGCTGCCATTAATTCGGGAGTACTTAATTGTGTATTTAATTGTCGATTGCAAGCAAGGCAACATGCACACAATGGCAAGCCATGTATGCCAATCATGAGCGCACATGCATGCACAAGGTGCAGGTGCATTGCCTTGTGATGGCCCTTCAGCCCCTGCTAGTCAGGCTTGGTTCTTATCAGTCCCCTCTAAAGGCATTGTTGGCCTTTCTCTTGGCCCGCTTGCTCTTGGCCCGATATGTCTTTTTCGACTTTGGTGGTGCCGCTATATATAGCTCCTCGCAGGTCTCCATCACCCCGTAGCTCCGTGTCTACCCTCTAGTTGCATCAGTTATACTTCTTGTTACGTATATGCTCTTTCTTTCTCTCTTTTTTTTATCAGAAAACTACTATATTATTATAATATAATAGCGTAAATACAAATTAGAGACCACTCATGGAGGGTCAAAACCTTTGTAGACCCAGAAAAATATAGAACGACGCCCATAGAACTCGGGAAAACTTAATTCCTTCCCTTGAGAAAGAAGTAGCTAGCCCATTGGGTAAGGGTTGTCCACCAAACCGGTCAGACCGGTTTTGGACAAACCGAATCGAGACCGGTATAATCCGGTCTGGTTCCGGGTTACCCATGTGGAAATCGGAACCGGACCGGAGTATATTTCTCCAAACTGGCCTAAAATGGCATGACCCAACCCTAAAATCGGCCCAAAATGACATGACCCAAACTGACCCAGACCAGACCAGTGAAACCGGAGACCGGACTGGACCGGTCCGAAAGAATGACCGGTCCGGTCCAAAAGAATGAACGGTCCGGTCCGGTTCGGTATACATGCTCCACAAAATGTCCAATTTGGCCGGCTGGACCGGCCAATGGACAGTCCTAGGTAAGACTATGTGCAGCAATATTTGCACAACTAGAAACAAAAGAAAAAGAAAAGAACCGATGTTCCTTCAGCCTAGTTTGAATCCGAGATACAATCGGCTCTAACTGCCAGGGGCAATCAGAGATCGAGGTTCTAATTAACTGTTATGTATATGCTCTTTCAGAACGACATCTCTGCCTTTCGAACCAGCAAAAATGGGAAGACCAAGGGATGTTGGTTTTGTAAAAAATTGTAAGATTTTTAGGATGTTGATAGAATTGTAAATATTTATATAAATAGGAGTTTTATAGGTTTTTGTGTAAAATTTGGTGAATAGTTTTAAAGATATTTCATTTTTGTTGGAATTTGTAAAAAATTGTAAACGGAGATGATTTGATATAATTGTTTAATAAAAAAGTATTGGATTTAATTGAAAAAAATATCGAGATATAATATTAATTTGTTATCATTTTTTTAAAAAAAATATTGGAGTTTGTGTGAAAAGTTGTTGAAAATTGTGTAAAAGGTATTGATTTAATTTGTATACGAATTTTTGAGATTTTAGATGTTCGTTTTGTAAATTTTATTGAATCCTATTGTATTCTAGAAATTACCACTGCTATGGTGGGCAAAAATTCCAGCAACCACTTCCAGTTCCGATTCTAGCATATACCGAAACTGGAATTGAAAGTCATTTTCGATAATTTCCGGAATCGGAACTAGAAATTCCTTTTTTATATCATTTTTGGCAATTTCGGCTATTCTAGTTCTTTTAAAAATAAAAAAGAAATGTGGCTCAAAATAAAGTATAAAATATGGAATTTTCTTGAATGTCTATTTTAGAATCTAAATTTTGGATAAATGTTTTATATTCATTGTTAATTTATGAAGAATAACTAAAAAATCTTTCAAAATTAGTCCAAAAAAATCCACATGTTGAACTGGAATTTTCAGTTTCAATTCCGAAATTAAAAAAAGAATGTATTCCAGTAAGTACATGAACAAAACCGGAATTAGTCATTCCAGATCCATCCGTTCCGGTACCCATCCCTAAACTCCCCAATTCCAAGTGAGGAGTTGAAAAACAAACCTAGCTATAACATGTGTGAATCAAGATTTAATACATATAAAATCGAATTCCAAACTCCAAAGAGATTACACAATTTGAACAAAAACATTAGTAATTCCATCAAATCACCTTAACAATTAAGCTCAAATCCACGCTCACAATCACAACGCCCTACTGTCAAACATTAAAGAAGCAGCAAAAGAGTCACCGACACAGTTTGATCAAAAGGCAGAAGTGCATGCACGTATGTGACTAGTTCTTGATCTCTAGCGGCCGAAGTGACTTCCAAATTTGCTATATTAGGCCGATGTGTTTCTGTAAGTGGCCATGATCATGATCAGGCGCAGCCCCCCCCCCCCCCCCCTCATTAGTTTTAGCCCCAACAAATTTTTAAACTCCGCTTTTGTCCCCATATATATAGTTTATTTTTTAAAAACTATATATAGTTTTTACAAAAATTAATACTTAGGTCCCTTAAATATTTGAAATTACATTTTATTAAATTTCAAGATATAGTTTGAATCTTGAAATTTTGTAAACAAAAATTTTGACAATTTTTTTTCTTGTGATAATATATTTTACAATAAAACTTATAATGTGTGGTTTAATTTTATTTTTCTTGAGCTCTTCAAACACTTACTTATTTTTCTCCATGTTCTTTCTATTTTCTCTACCCATGTAACTTGCCAAAAACATAGATTATTTATAATTCATGATCTTTGTTAATAACTACCGTGCAAGTTTATCTCTAAGTCATTAATTTATTAATAACATTATTATGTCTTAAATTAAAATATAACAGTATGATACATGTTTTTATAATATATACTTCTATTAAATTTAATAAATAAAAATTAAAAAATATATTGTCATTATACAAAATCGGCCCCCGATATTAATTTCTGGCTCCGCGACCGAAATCAGGGTTATGTTCGTTTTTTGGAAAAAATTAGGATTCGATTCCTAAGTTACTCATGTTCGGCAAACGTGAGATTAATTTGAGGATCCCAAAGACTTTTCGTTGGGCATGACAGCAGAGCAGTGTCAATGCTTGTCCTCTGCATTTGAGGATTCCAAAGACTTTTAAAGACTTTTCGTTGCATTGTTCCATGCTTGTCCCCTGCTTTTGGCGACTTTCCGTTGCATTGTTTGTCTTTTTTTTTTGAAACTTTTTTTTGTTTTAATATCTGTTAAATATTTAAATTTAAATAAAATAATAATAAATTCGAAATTAAAAAAATTAAACATCATCATTACTTTTTTACACATCATCAATACAACTTTAACAACACTTAAAAATTTACAAAATTTTTCAAATCCTCCGAAGCTCTTCGAAACGAAGATAACCTATGCCTGTGATGACAGACGAAACTAAAGTCACCCTGAGCATCTAAACCACTCGTGTAAGTTTATTCCTAACACCACTGACCACTTTAATTGTGTCTCCAGACCATATGCATCTGTAAAACGTGTGTACTGACTCAGTGGGGTTATAAAATTTCAGAAATCTCATTATTACGTGGGAGTCTGGGACACGTCTTTTGAGCAAATCTGTCTCCATAATCAAAGGTCCAAGTTGTGGCCTGTGGGGATTTCACAAAACCAGTTCAATGATGAAAGATTCTGCACTTAAATGCCGTCGGCGATATCTAAAATTATACTTTTTGCTTCTTCCCTTTTCTACTTGAGCCGTTTGAACATTAAGAGCATGCTTTTACGTACATTTCCTTAACTCAAACCGTTTAAGCACTAAATTAAACATAAATCATCTATAATTAAGCGTTTACATTTAAAAAGGAAAAAAAAAAGAAGAAGAAGAGAAAGTATTATCTTTCATTTGGTCTTCGTAATCCCCTATCAGCCTATGCACCTGGTCTTTTGATCACCTACCGTCATTTATGACCATCCTCAGCAATCTTTTAAAAATTTAGATTTTTTTTTAAGAAACATCATAATACTCACATCATCTATGGGTGAAAAACAAAATTGGACCTCATAATTTTTAGGGAAATTTATTTTTTAGTCCTTAAGTTTTATTCCCTTTTCATTTTTAGTCGTGAATTTTAGTGGATCAAAAATTTAGTCCTTCAATTTTATCCCCTTTTCATTTTTAGTCATGAATTTTAGTGGGTCAAAAATTTAGTCGGTGATCTTTTCATGTTTGTAAAATTTAGTTCTTCCGTTACTCTGCTGTCAGTCCCATTAACGAAATGATCTTCCACGTCAGCATATACTTCTCACCTCAACTTCAAGGAATGTGTCGTTCTCCCCTAAATGAGGTGAAATGAGGTTTTACAAATACATATGCGTTGAGGTGAGGCTGTCGAAGGTACACATCGTTTCATTTAGTGTGGGAAATAACTGTCGTTTCGGGGAGAACGACAACTTCTAGAAAAGCCGAGGTGGAGCGCAATAAATAACCCGTATGATCTTGCTGACTTGGAAGATTATTTTATTAATGGGACTGATGACAGAGTAACGAAAAGACTAAATTTTACAAAGATGAAAAAATCATGGATTAAATTTTTGACCCACTAAAATTCATGACTAAAAATGAAAAGGGGATAAAACTTAAGGACTACATTTTTGACTCACTAAAATTCATGACTAAAAATGAAAAGGGGGTAAAACTTAAGGACTAAAAAGCAAATTTCCCTAATTTTTAATGACTTATTACATCTCATAAGTTTTAAAAAGAATCAATCTTCACCCTCCCTTCAATTTGGGTGTTAAATCAAACCAAAACTAATATGGATTTACCGAAATGCCCTTCTAAGAAAAATTATAAAAATAAAATAAATTTATATATTTTTGTTTAGAAAATATTACTTTTTACTTATATTTTTTATTTTATTTTTTATTTTTTAAAAATTTTAAAAAATTTCAATAATTTTATTTAGATGGGCATTTTGGTCAATTTTTCTAGTAGTTTAACCGTCAAATTGAAAGAAAGGTGGCAATTCATATTTTTTTAAAAAAACTTATGGCACACAATTAGACAAATTATAAGTTATAGGGTCCAATATAATTTTTGCACATAAATACAGGGCATACTATGATGTTAACTTTTTTTTTTTTTTTTTTTATCTTTTTGGCGTTAATTAGTATCTTGAATGAGGTTGATGAATGAGGCTCCTTGAGTATAATTTTAAACTCATCAATTTGAAAAATTACTATAGGTAATCCTAACTCTAGTTTGCATTGTTCAAATAAAAAATAAAAAAGTGCATCAAATCCATCGATGCCTTTAGAATTAATCTAGATTTTAAACCATACTCAATGTGATATCTATTTGTTCTAATCAACTATACATTACCCTTTATGTTAATCACTTTCTATATAAGCTGCATATGGGAGCACATTCTCATGTAATTAGTTTCAATTAGTGATTTTTGCATGGAATTAAGTACTAGATCAATAAAACAACTGGACAACCAGTGTGATCTAGAAACTCAAAAGACCACATCTATCAATAGAATTGCATGCATCATATTTATCGTGTTAAAATTAAAAGAAAGAGAGAATAATTTAGACTAAGAGAGAGAGATGAGGGTGAAAAGAGAGGTACAAGATTTTAGTGGTTTGATCTATAGACCTATATCCACTGTGAGAAGACTCAGCGGGGCAAAATTGTGTACTTATTGATGTAAGGATGATATTATAAAAGAGGCTTTATTTCTAAGCCTCTTATTACATAGCCCACATGCTTTAGCAATATGAGACTCTTAATACTCTCCCGAAAACTCAAGGTGGACACACGTTGAGTTTGGATTTACAAAAAAAATTAT
This sequence comes from Myrica gale, assembly GCA_963930655.1. Taxonomy (NCBI): domain Eukaryota; kingdom Viridiplantae; phylum Streptophyta; class Magnoliopsida; order Fagales; family Myricaceae; genus Myrica; species Myrica gale. The sequence goes on from OZ005599.1 coordinate 6,093,378, forward strand.
CATAAGCAAAAAAATTGGCATTGAAAGATAGCTGGAGGCGGAGAAGAGCGAACAGTCACCTGAAGATGGTTGGAGAGGGTCGTTGGAATTTGGCCAGAGAAGGGTGGACCCGAAGATGGTCGGAATGGGTAGATTTTCAGAAAATGATGTTGGAAGTTCACAAGAGGGATGTCGAACAAAGCACCAAAAAAGCCTAATAGAAGATGCCGAAACTTCATCGGATTGATGTCAGATGGGGCACCGAAAAGCCAGTGAGAAGATGTCGGAATGCCGGATGGGGCGCCGCAAAGCCCCACAGGCCGATCGAGACTGAGCCTGGACTTACTAAACAAGGCCAGACTGGACATGGTTGGGCATGCGCTGGGTCCAAATTAAGTCCAGTTAGGCCAACTAGAGTGTTGGCGGCTAGCATGAGCCAAAGGATCGAAATAACTTTTGATACCATGTTAAAATTAAAAGAAAGATAATAATTTAGACTAAGAAAAGTGGATATAAATAAAATAGACACAAAAATTAAGTAATTCGATCTATAGACCTACATCTACTGTGGAAAGGCTCAATCGAGCAACTTGTGTACTCACTGATGTAAAGATGAAATTACAAGAGAGACTTTATTTATAAGCCTCTTATTACAATAGATCGAGTGATACTAATTAATATATATAAATATTATACAAATTAATATATATAAATATTATACAAATTAATATATATAAATATTATACAAAATAAAGAGAGGAAAGATTGTACATAAAAAGGTCAAGGGCAAGTTCTTAATTGACGGTCAGTACTACAAGACATTTGGGATCTAGCCACTAGAATTTTATTGACCACATAAAAATGGTAGTTTTTACTTTACCAAACGCGACAAGTGGAAGAAAGTGGTAGGAAAAAATATGGTTTGGAACCACCATGTATTTCTCATCTCCACCCTAATTGCAGATGTGATTCTTTTAGGGTGTGGTACATCCACAGGCGGAAACGACAGAAAAAATCCACTAATCCAAAAATTAAAACTACAAGCAAACAACGAAGAGAATCACTCCAAATAACTCAAGTTTCAATACACCAAAATCTCACCATCACACAAGAGATCTATTTATCTTATAATTCTCTGGTTGAGCCACAAAATAGACAACAAAAATTTATGCAATGTTGATGTAACAACCCAGGCCCAAGCTCCAAACGGGAACTTCGGAGAAAGTTTCGTATAAAATAATATTTTTTCACCTGAAAATAATATTTTTTTTATCACCTGCTTACATAATTTATTTAGGCCCTAATATTTCAAAATATTTATTCTAACAACACCAAAATATTCATATACAATAAAATGCCCAAAATCATCCGTCCTTTAAAACCTTGGTCAAACTTCATTAGCATATCCAATATTTTCCAACATGGAAGAGCTTCTCCCAAAAGAATTACAATAAGGACTTCCCAAAAATTAATCTCAAGAGTACTCTCACAAACCAGCCTATCTTCAAACTTCTCTAAGATTTCTGCCAGCTCTAAAAAATATGAGAGTAAGTAGTGAGCTACTACTAACTCAAGTAGCAAGTCAATAGGTTGGAGAAATGACAATTTTATCACAACATCTGAAATCAAGAAAAATATTATAAATCATACTAAATTAAAAAATACAAGATGTAACAAAATATTCATAACCTTTAAATTCAAAAATACATTCAAGTCTGTATCCTTTAGCTTTTAAAATAAAAAAAATAAGATGAGACCTTTATCTCTTCTTTAAACTCGAAATACTCATTTATCATATTTTTGGATTGAAGTTTTATAGTCGATTCTCTCCAATTTTTTAGAGACCTCTATGCAATTCTCTTCTCTCTGCTAAATTAGAACACTTTTTCTCTTTTATATTCGGCATTCGATCCAAATTAGAAAAGAAGTACTCTTCGTATCACAACATGTTAAGAATTGCATCCTCCAAACACATAGTTCAAAATTTAGATAAAACAAGAAATCTGACGTACGTTTGCTACTCCATGTGCAACATTCCGATGTCCAAATCCATGGCAAACTCAACACTAATCGTACGGAAATGGGCATGTTGACCCGTTTTAGCATGTTTGCCTGGTCATTCTTTGCATACTGACATGTCACGCTATAATTGGCCCGGAACAGGCTGGGAGGTTGCCAGAGACGAAAGATGTTAACAAGATCATACGTTAACTTCCCCAGTTCCCCTTGTTTTGTTTGTCTCCCCTTTGATCAAATACCGAAACAGTTTCCTTCAGTTCATTGGTGACACCCACAGAAACTTTGTTAAATGCGTAGAATGGAGCTTAGGCAATGGAAATCATACCTTTTGCTTTTGAGCATTAAAGTTATAACTTTTTTTATGAACAATTTAATAGCAAATTAACCGATACACGATCGAATACATTAATGAGAGCCCGAAGTTTCGGGCATGGTCGAGGTCACATAATCTCTCACTTCCCTCGCAATCACATCCCTCATGAAATCCCAAAACCCCGCTGGCATACTCTCCGTCCTACGGTCCGTCACCGGAACATTACTACTACCACCAGCAATCCCCGGCGGCGCAAGGGTCAACGCAGTCAACGGGTCATCTTCTTCCATTCCCACGCACTGAAGAGATCCCGAGGTACACCCTAATTCGTGACTACTAAAACTACCGCCAACGCCGTCCATTTGTTGCTCCCTGACCCTCCTCTTGAGTGTGGAGTTCCAGTGGTTCTTCACCGCATTATCTGTACGACCCGGGAGCAAGCGGGCAATGGTGGCCCACCTATTCCCGTATCGTGCATGTGCGGCCAGGATGGTCTCGTCCTCGGCTTGAGAGAACGGCAGGTGCTGTACGCTGGGGCTCAGCTGGTTACACCACCTGAGCCTGCAAGACTTGCCAGACCGTCCGTTTATGTGACGGCTTATCAGGGACCAATTTCTGGGGCCATATCGTTCGACAAGACGGGTTAAAATTCGGTCTTCCTCGGTGCTCCATGGACCTTTGATTCTTTCGGGCTTATTAAAACCTCTTGGTGTCTTACTGGATAAAGAAGAGTCAGAAGAGGAAGAGTCAGACGAAGTGGTAGTAGAAGAGCACCTGTTAATTCCTTCCATTTAGTGAAACAGAGTGACCACAAACAGAAAAGGCCGAGAGATATTGAAGGTAGAATATTTTGGTTTTAAGTCAGTTCCAGAAGGAAAGGGGCGATGGCTAGCTGAAAAGGGGCGTGGTCAGAATGAGGGAAGGAAGCGTTCAGGATTTATATTGCATAAGGAGAGGGCGAGAGAGGTGCAATGGTGCATGCACTTGTTGGGCGCCAATCGGGCTCGTCTTTAGATCTAGCATAGATGGATACTTCCAGGAAACTGGCTTTTGTAAAGTGGGTAGGGGGTTCTATCTGCGGTCCCCGATTATTATTTCTGATTTCCTTTCGGCGAGAAAATTTTGTCGCAGCCTGTTTCTGCTTTTGTCTGCTCTTTTTTCATTTGACAATTTTAGCCTGCCACAACTAACTATTAATACACTGACATAATCATTGTCTATTTGGCTTTCGTAGCAACAGGGGCAAAAATGAGATTATGATGAAACCAACTTGATAAAAAACCAATGAATAAAAGCATTCTCGTACTCGCGGATTTGGGGAGTGCTTATCCGGGGCGTTTAAAACATGACAGGAAAGGAAGAGCTGTTTAACACACAACAAACGTTAGAAAACGGCACGTGGGACCGTAACCTTTTTGACTACTTTGCCCAACTCACAGCTGTCAGTCCCAATCCAGAGCCTCAGTCGCTCCAATCGACCGTTCGAAAGGAGCCCCGTTAAAAGGAAGCCCTTAAAATAAGCGGTTTGAAGTTGGACTTCAACGGCTTCCACGTAGGAAGGCCCCACTAACAGGCTGTAAGAATCTCACGTGCTTCGAGTTTGAATCCCTTTGACTTTCTTTCCCGTGATCGAAGAAACCACTGACCACACACATCCTCAAATCTCAATATACAAATAGCAATCATGACAAATCTGTTTCCTCCGGGTGGGGACGGGTCGGATTATGTTCCGAATTTTTTTCAGGAATTATTATTGGATCCCCTAGTATTTTTGTATTCTTTTTAATTTTTATAATCGCGGACAGTTTTCTCTTGAAAATTGAATTTGCTACCACAACCCTAATTTTTGGAATAATCTGTAAATTTCTTTAATAAAATCATTCAATTAAGAATATTTTTGTGTCGAAGATTGCCGACCACGCGCTTTATATGAGTTGGCAGATTAGTTTCACATAGTCTGAGCGGGGAGTGGTATCATGATTGCATCCTAGCCGACCACGTGTTATTAATTGGATTTGGATTCTTATGGTGGCCCCGTGATGTTCCTTTCGGCTTTCGCAAGAAGCAGTTGGGTAGTTGATATCAGAGCTGGCAGCAGATTGTAACTCACCGACTTGTTTCGGAGTTTCAAAGAGCAAGTGGGTGGGTGGGGGGGGGGGATTCTGGGTGCCAGGCGGTTCACGGGTGACCGAACATGCATGGCTATGTTTTTCTGGGTCAGGTTGAAATGTTCAGTTTTTCTGGGTCAGGTTGAAATGTTCTATTTGGTTTTTGAGGTGAGATAATTTCACTAAATAAATAATTAGATATTTATCTTCTTCTTCTTCTTCTTTATCTGAAGTCTGCCTGGAACTCGGACGGAGATAATTCTCTACAGGCGGGTGCACTCTTTGACCTGAATTGTCTTTTTTTCTCAGAGATCTGACAGTGACTAAAGAATTCCAAACCACCGGATTAATGGCAATCAGTGGGAACCATGATGTCCCCTTCCAACCCGTTTACCGGTCCGTCTGGTCCTACTGAAGCCCTGCGCAATACCGCGTGGGAACTGGTACTTTGTCCTTATCGTTCCGGTCAAACTATTGGTTAATGGTAGTTGATTTTACTTCTGTTTTCTTTCGCCTGGTTTGAGTATCTTCCTTTGCCCCTTGCTTGTTTTTTCGGGTAAGGTACTCCAGTTGGATAAGCACTCGCAAAGATTAATCTAATCTGCGGGCGGTGGATACTAGAGGCTGGCTGGATCGGGATAATTTTAGCAGATTTTGGCTGTCTTTATATATATATAACAAGTTCATTAAAAAAAAAGGAAAATTTGCTTTTTAGTCACTGAGTTTTAACCCCATTTTATTTTTAGTCACTAAATTTAACCTGTCAAATTTTTAGTCCCTCACCTTTTTATACTTGTGAAAAATGGTCCGACCGTTAGCTTCCGTTAGTCTTAGTAACGGAATTTTTTTCCACGTCAGCCTCGTTTCCACGTCAACAACCCATTCACACGAAACCTACGAATTTTTCAAAAAAAAAAAAGAAAGATCCGACGGCAGAGATCCAGGAAAGCCTCATTTTTCGTGAATGTCTTTCTTCTATTGCATGCATTTGGGCCATCAGGAAATGATCTTGGTAGGCGACTGAGGCAACCTGAGAAGACCTTTCACCATGGATCAGATCAAAGTGCTGGTACCATTCACCATACCTCTCCTGATGCTGGGTTGGATTCCTCTACTCAAGACGATGACATTAACAGTGAGAACGATTTTGGTAATGATGATGGGGGTGCGTCACTGGTTAGCCGCCTCAACCGACATGGCAGAGTATTTTTGGGACGGTCGCGTAGGAGACGCAGACGTAGAGAAGCCGTTACGGGTCAGAGATAGATCAAATCGGTACTGGGAAAAGGGGGAAGGATTAAGAAAAAGTACCGCGGGTATATAGTTTCAGTAGGGCAAAAATTATAGGAAATAAGTTAAAAGGATTTGACTTCTCACATTTGCTGGGATTACTTCTCATTTATATGGTTGCATGGCTTGTGCGGTAGATTAGCCAGGATGATGATGGTGGAAAGATGATTGTTTTTCTTACCCTGTTGTGTAATTTTTTAGATGTAATCTCCTACTACCGTCAATCCTCTTGTTTTCAGTTACCCGTTCCCTCTCTCCAGAATTTACCTGGATCTCTGCCGTCAAATCTTTCTTTTTTTTTGAAAAATCCGTGGGTTTTGTGGGAATTGATTGCTGACGTGGAAACGAGGCTGACGTGGAAAAAAATTTCGTTACTAAGACTAACGGAAGCTAACGGCGGACCATTTTTCACAAGTATAGAAAGGTGAGAGACTAAAAATTTGACAGGTTAAATTTAGTGACTAAAAATAAAATGGGGTTAAAACTCAGAGACTAAAAAGCAAATTTCCCTAAAAAAATCCAATGAACATACGTGTCAATTTTAAATACTCCATGGACTCGAACTCGTTACAACTCGGCCTCATATCTTATGTGACACGTTGCAATTCAGTTTTTGACCAAAATTTAGCGTTAAAGTGAACGTTTTCTGTCACACGTACAAGGCACGTGACACCCAGACCACCCGAAAAGACTAGATTGTCGTTCCCGTGCCCTAACTGTTCACTAAACATCAAAGATATGATATGAAGAGTAAAGGATGGAGATTATCAAATGGGCGAGAACGTAGGAAGAACGATGATAAGCGTTGTATGCAGTTTCTCTCATGAAAATGTATCGCTCTTGGAGGTACACGGGAATGGCTTCCGCACAAGTGTAGAAAGTGGTGGACATGGCAAAGGTGAAGAACCCTAAGCATTCTTCACCGCCTCTGGGTGAATAATCGAGCCCCCAGAACATAGTGGCCAAGATAATCCCAGTAACAAACACCGCCTCCAACCGGATTCCAAAAAGCTCCGGCCTTCTTCTAGAGTTTGTCAGCGACCGTTTGGCTACAACCAGCATTTCAATCCAGAGTGGGTTGGCAAATGTTGGAAAAGAAGATGTGAGTGTCGTGTTGTTGGGGCGCCCGAGACTAATTTTCCTCATGAAATGCTTGCACTTACGGCGTCTTTGAGGGATAGCTGCTTTTGTCCGTTATGGAAATTTTTGTTGCTTCGTTGCTTCTTAATCTTGGCTTGCCATGACTTGTTGAATTCCACTAAGCTCTTGGTTCCGTCATGATCTTCCTCGAGCTCACGAATCAGATCGAGAGTGAACTCCGTTCTATTCTCGTTTTCAGGGATCAGACGCCCAAACTCTGCGAAGAAGGGTAGGCTCGTGGGAGAGTCGTTGTACACTGTTTTATCCGTGGGAGAGGAAGATTAGGCGGTCTAGTTAGCTAAGAATTCTGTAACTGGGCTGCTGTATGGACATGACCACAATGCTTTCCACTCTGAGAAGCAACACTATGGGATCGTGGATTTACCGGACCCACTAGCGCCAAGAACCGCCATGAGTTCGCCTTCCCTTGCCTCGCCCAAGATGTCATTCAGTAAAATCTTGCTGTCAAAACGCACCGCATCGAACAAAGGTTTTGATGTTTAGTCTTAGGGCACGGGAGGGGAAATATGATCTTTTCGCGTGGTTTGGGTGTCACGTGCCCTGCACGTGTGATGAAAAACGTTCACTTTAATGTCAAATCTGGGTCAAAAGCTGAATTACAACGTGTAGCGTAATACATGGGGCCGGATTGTAACGAGTTCGAATCCAGAGGTATTTGTGATTGACATTTAAGTTCATGAGATTTTTTTTGTAATTACTCCATAAATAAAAGAAATTTGTTATAATTTAATCTTTACTCAAGACGTTTGGAAACAAAATCTTGTTAAATTTTAAGGATAAAATTTTAGGAGCCGGTGAAAAGGTGAGGAGAAGTGAAAACAAACTACATGTAAATTTAGGTGAAAGTGTAGGAACAAAACCCAAGTAGTTGAATCAACCGGGTCTGATTTTTTTTTAAAGAGGGTTTAAAATGAGTTTGACATATAATATATAGTTGTTTATAGTAAATTTGGAGCGAGTCTTGCGGGGTCGAAACTAATTAACCTGATTATACAAATTACTAAGATATTCTTAATACTAATGGTTTATCAAAAGTCCTACAATTTCAATAGTCCCTACCCGTGCATCTCGTTTGTTTTTTCCTTTTCTATTGACGCCCACTGACCCAACATCTTTTTTCTCACGTATCCTCTAGCATGATAACAATCCATAAAATAAAAATTATATTAAAAATTAGCTGGTGTTTCTCGTACATCAATTTCTATATTATTAAATTGCGATGGTCTTTTTTATTTAGGCAAAAAAGGTGGAAGAGGGAGATCAGCGTACCCAACCTCCCATAGGTGTGACCATAGGAATTGTGATGGTCTTTGTTTCAAGGATGTTGGAGAAAGTCGTGGTCGTGGTGAGAGCATTAAAATTGAAGTAATAGCAAAACTGTTAAGAATTGGAGAAGAGAAATAAATGTCAACGTCCAAAAGGGTATTTTATACAATCCACAGGTTGTATGAGGCCGACAACTGGGTGAACAATGGTGCATATTGCATAATGTTTGGTTTTCTGGTCATTCGGAACAACGACGCAGTTCAACCCACTCTCCGGTGCAGTTCAGGCATTATGGACTTGGGTTCTTGGGGTAGCTTTGGAATTTCATGGACTTTACTGTGGTACAAACTGAGCTGGACCCAATAATAAGTGTGGGTTGTACGTGCTGAAATCAGACGATCGACAGATTTTTTTTATGTGTTTTGTGTTGATCTCACGTTGCGCATATAAAAAAATTTTCATGTGTTTCGTAACTTAGAGGCGGACGAATTACGTGTCAGATGGTTTTCAGGTAGATTCCAGACATGTTCAGTTAAAGAAATGGTCCAGCAGCACAATGCCCAATAACTTGTCCACTCTTTCCCTCTGCCTCAAAGCCATCAAGTGATCAACATGAAAGCACCACGTTTATCAAAAGAGAGGATTTTTTTTTCTTTTTTCTTTATTAATTTAGGCAAATGAGTGGAGAGAAGATGGAGAAGGGTCGAAGAGGATTAGGACTGCAATTGCCAGGATTAAGACTGTAATTGCCAAGATATGTTGTAATATAAAGTAATGGAAGCGACGCATTTGATGATATCGTATGTGACGACAGTGTCACTAACTTGGTTAATTTTATTAGACTAATCTATAGGTATCCTTCCAAACATGAAATATATTGCTTTAACAAAATGAGCAACATGCGAGGGATTCGAACCTTATTCCTTTGTTTCTGAGCGATCCAACCCTTATTCGTCTTATTCCTCCCTCTTGAGTCTTGGGTGTGAATGTATCATCTGGCCCAAGGATTATATGGTTCTGATCCAAGCACATTTGTTTAATGATAGAGAAATGGAACACCAAACGCCATGAAGTTACTTGTATCCAAAAGAAAGAGGAGCACAAAAAACAAAAACATTGAAGAGTACAACGCTGTTCTTCCTTGACTTTTAGATGGACAAATTGCGCGCGTTTCACGTCAATCCTAGACATGCTCTGTTGCAGAAAGGTCCGTCACTATCATGTGCCAAAGCCCAAGTCTACACGTGAGAGGCAGGCATAGAAGTTTTGTTGGGCCTGTTTAGATATGCGGCTTACCAGTCACGGAAGTGAAAAGAATAACATTCTTAGGCAATCTGAGATGCCGTCTATTATTTTTTGATTGCAATGAATCACACCGAATTATTCACACACTCAACCTCGTTCACCCCTCCCGCGAGGAGGGAGTTGTTAGTGGAGTCAAAGATTATAAACTGACCAGGGCTATAAAGAGGTGAGGTTTTGCTTCACATCCTAGTCAACCTCGTTCACCCCGCCCGCAAGGATGTAGTTGTTAGTGGAGCCAAAGATTAAAAACTGATTAGGGCCCTGAAGAAGTGATGCTTTGCTTCACATCGTGCTCAGGGTTGGATAGACGACAATTTGTTTTCTTCTGTGAATACTATAATATCTCATCCTGAAAAAGGTGAGTGAGTAATTCGAATTTTAAACGAAGAGATAGAGCTTAATCCTTTTTCGGGACGAGATATTACAGATACTTTTGAACTCTAATACCTATGTTTAGGTGATCTTGGATCTTCTCAACTCTAAAAACTGGTTCAAGAGGTGAAATTTTTTCTCACACTTAAAAATTAACCACTAACCCCTTCAGAATTGATGTGGGATTAACTCCCACAACCAATAATTTGTGGTGAAAAAAAAAATTTTTGAGCTTAAAAAGAAGAAAAAAGAGGAACCCCAATCCAAAAACAAAAATAAATTGGTCTTTGGATCTTCTACTACAACAATTTTTGCAAGCAGGTACGAAATAGTTACTTGCATTATGATACTCTCAAATAACCAAAACTTTTCAATGTACACTCATTTATCATTTGATCATGAAAATTGTATCATATTACATGTTTTTATGCACGGGAGGTAGGCAAATCATGTAACGATCCAAATTTTTCTTGGCAAGACATTGTCTGCTTCAGTGCTTTGAGCCAAAGTCTGCACGATTTTGTTTCTCTAAGCTTAAAGCCAAAAAAAGGCTTGTAAAGTAAGTTCAAGGTCCCATCTTATGAACACTAGAAACTTCTCTTTCATAGGCAATGTGAGATTCTCACTCACCACCCTCCCAAACAGGCGAGACGTCCTCATTGAGCGCCTATAGTTTATGAGTTGGCACGGCCCAAGACTTGGTATGACTCATGTCCCACATTTCTACCTAGAGATGAGCTAGGTGGTGTAGATTCTTTGGGGCTCAAAAATTAGAATTTATATAAAAAAAAGTATTGAGATAAGTGAAAAAAGGATTGCAAACAAAAATTTGTGTCATTCAAAGATAACCTGAAATTTTTACTTTTAAGGATGGTTTACCAGCTCCCCAAAAAATCGTACGTGCGGGTCACCCCGCACGCGGCTCATGCCATTGGAGGTGGCCCAGCCCAGCGTTCTTCATTCGCAAATCCAGTAGCGAAGTTGAGACCACTCGACCTCGGAAGCTAATTCGCAGGTAGACAACGCCGTTTGTTAAGAAATCAGCACCTAAGCTGGAACTATATTTAATTCTGGTACGGTGATATGATTCGACTTCATAATTCTAACTGTCGCCTTTAAAACACTTCTGATGAAACTGCTGATAAGTGATAAGAGCCGTTTACCATCTATTAAATAAAGATTACCCTTCCTCATTACAGGACAGGGAGCAGATTGGTAATGATTTGGTGCAGTATTTTCAGAAAATCTACCAATCGGAGAGCTCATTGATGGATAGGGAAATTGCAAAGCTTGTTCAACCTTGCATTACAGAGGAGGAGAATGTGATGTTGTGTTCTATTTCGGGGCCAGAAGAGATCAAACTTGCAGTGGATCAGTTGGGTGCATTAAAAGCGCTGAGACCGGATGGGATGGGTGCGATCTTCTTCCAATATTACAGGTCCTCCGTTGGTAAGGAGGTGGTGGCTATGGTACAACAATTCTTTAGGTCCGGATATCTGCTAAAACAACTGAATCACAACTTCATTGTCCTCATTCCTAAAGTTGATCATCCATCCAAGGTTGAACAGTTTCGTCCAATAAGCCTATGTAACGTGGCTTATTAGATCATAGCGAAGCTGCTGTCCAACAGGTTGAAAGGTGTACTCCACAAGCTGATATCCCCATTCCAGGCAATGTTTGTGGCTGGACGAGTTATCCAGGAAAATGTTCTTCTTGGCCAGGAGCTTATTCACACTATGAAATCGAAGTGTGGAAGGAGGGGGCTGGCGGCTTTGAAGCTTGATATGGAGAAAGCTTATGATCGGATGAAGTGGGGCTTCCTCCTATACGTGATGTAATGCTTCGGTTTTTCCGCACGTTGGATTGGGTGGATCCATAAATGTTTATCAACGGTATCCTTTTCGGTAATCCTAAATGGCTTTCCGCATGGCTTTTTCCAGCCTTCCTGTGGGTTACGATAAGGGGATCCCTTATCCCCATTTCTAGGGCTGCACAACCCCGGTGTAGCCAAAACCGGCACCTACACCGGGTAGGCCGATTTTGAAAAAATTGTCACCTACACCTACACCGTTAAGGGCAAAAATCGGCCCTTAATAGTGGCGATTTCCGGTTATCCTACATTAATATTGAGTCATTTTCTTAACATTTTACGCACTTGGTCCAATGTATTTTTTCTTTTTTCTTTTGGTCCATTAATCACATATCAATAAAATCTAAACTAATGAAATCCAAATTCCAAAATCAATAAAATTAAAGATCATATTAAAAGATAAGATGTGAATTTAAAGTCCAAAGTAATAGAGACGTCACTGTAAGTAGAAAATATTATCTTTTGAAAAATCCAGTTTAGACCCTAACAACACTTAGAGGGGAGAATATGTGTTTTTCCTCTAATTAAAAAATCAATAACAATTTTAAAACATGTTAAAAACCTAGTAGGGTTTCCCTTGGTTTCACAAGGAAAATCAAAAAATTCATCAATTTTTTAAGGTGCTGGAGCGCGGGTCAAACGCTCGTCGAACGCTTATGTTTCTGTCTGAAATTTGCACTGAGCGCTTGTCTAACGCTAGTCAAACGTGATGACTCTGTCTGAATTTTTTCAAAGGGCGCTCGAGCGCTTGTCAAACATGATGACTCTATCTGAATTTTTGAACTAAAATGTATTAGAAATTTGAACTAGAATGTAATTGAGTGACTGATTTTGCAAGCATGGTATAAATTTAATAGTGATTTGTCAATTTTAGAAATTTAGACAATTTGTTAACATTTCATAAAAACTCTTAAACTAATACATTGATTTAAAATTTTTTGTGGTAGAATCTCGACCACTTGACTTATATTATGCGATGTACTTACCAAAGTTTGACATTAAACTCTTTAATTATGATTCCAATGCCTTCATATATACCCTTCTAAATACAATAACCAAAATTCTAAATAACTAGTTCATTCACCTAGCAAGTTTCTTGGTAACTTGAAAGTAAGCATTTAATTAGACAAAACCAACAACAAATCTCAACTATTCAGGTGAAACTAAACTATTGAGTAAACCTTGTCATGTTTCTAGAATACTACGTCTTGAGGTGAAACTAAAGTTTGAACTATTGAGCAGAAACTAAACTAAAAAAACTAAAAAAAATCCGGTTTAACCTACACCGGGAAACACGGTGCCGGTTAAACCGGGAACCGTCGGTTTTTAAAAAAAACCAAACCTACACCGGCACCCGTTAGACCAAAAATTGGAAACCCGATGTCGGTGCCACCGGAATTTCTCGGTGGCATTGTGCAGCCCTACCCATTTCTATTCATACTGGGATCCGAGGTTTTGTCGCGTCTTCTTCTTAAAGCCGAATCTGAAGGTGGGAAACACGGGATACAAGTGGCCCATGAAGCGCCATCCATTTCACACCTTTTATATTGCCAACGATTTAATGATATTTTGTCGCGCTAATCTTCGAGAGGCGTCGTCTATTAATGTGGTCCTCAATAAATACGCGTCTTGGTCTGGCCAAAGGATAAATAGAGGTAAGTCTGGTTTGTTTTGCAGCCCCAATACACATCCAGGGGCGGTTGAGGCCCCCTGCTCCTCTCTTCAAGTTGGTCGTTTGTCACTACAGAGCAAGTTTTTGGGCCTACCTCTTTTCATTGGCAGATAAAAAAAACGGGCTTTTGAAGATGTCAAAGCTAAGGTGATGAACAAGGTGGCTGGTTGGAAGCTACGATCTCTATCCCAGGCCGGACGGACTACTCTTATCAAATCAGTGGCCTCGGCGATGCCTCTCTATTGAATGTCCACTGTTTTATTTCCGAAGGATTGGTGTGAGGATATTGACAGGATGTTGAAGGATTTTTTGTGGGGATTCACACCACTGAAAATGAAAAATTTCACCCCAAAAGCATGGGACCAGATCTGTTTGCCAAAGGACGTAGGTGGCTTGGGTCTGTGCAGGATGTACGAGACCAACAGGGCGCTTATAGCAAAGTTGGCTTGGAACTTTTTTGCTAATCCAGGTAGTCTCTCTGTTACTACAGTGAAAGCCAAGTATAAAAATCATACGCTGTTGGAGCCTCCTAGGCATGCAGGAAACTTTTCTAGCTGTTGGAGAGGAATTCTGAAAGTTGCTCCACTTCTCCACTCAGGGTTGTGCTTGTTCCCATGGAAAGGTGAGGATGTCTGTATTAGAAATGATCGGTGGCTACCGGGGAGCCCTTCTTGCTGGCCGGTGTGGAGGGTCAATGCCGACGATTATCCTCATATTCAAAAGGTGACGGATCTAGTTTCCGAGGGCGGACACTGGGATTCATCACTTATTAGTGAGTTGTTTTCAGAGGAAAGCGCGGTAAAGAATCTACAACTCCCTTTGCCCAGCGCTCAGTTGGAGGATCAATGAATTTGGATGAAGGAAGTCTCAGGTCGTTTCTCAGTGAAGTCGGTGGTGATGGACGAACAGTTGCAGCGTGCTCCTCATTCTATGGGGCAGAATTTCTTCCCTTGGAGCAAACTATGGAAGCTGAAGATACAGGATAGGTTGAAGCAACTATTATGGAAGGTGGCGGTAGGTGCTTTTCGAACTAAAGGAGGTTTGGGTCGAATTCTTCACCGTGAAATGGAGGAAGGCTTTCTCTGCCCTTTTTGTAACTTGACTCCGGAAGACACTTTACACGTGTTAGTGAGGTGTAGTGTAGCTTGTATTACGTGGAGGGAATCGGTGCTGCCTATTCCAGTGGATTTGTTGCCTATTAATTCCCCTGCACAACTCATTATCTTGATCTTGAATGTTGACACTGTTCTTAATCTCCCTGTCACGCTTATGCAGAAATTCTCTATTAATGCAGCGGTGGTCATGGATGAGTTATGGTATGCTAGGAACCAAGTGATTCATCACGGGAAAAAGGTGGAGCCCAAGGAAATTTCCTTGGCGGTTAAGAGGCGGGTGTCTCAACATGTTTCGGCTTGGTGTGATAAAGCAAGTGAGGCGGCGGTCAAGTGGGTACCTCTTCCGGTGGGTTGGTTGAAGTTGAATTCTGATGTGGCGATTCGTGCTAATGGATCATACATAACTATTTTTGTTAGAGACTCTCACAGTTCCCTCTGTACGGCGTACATGGAACGTTTTGCTACTATTGATCCTCTTGTTGGTGAGGCCCTTGCTTTGGCAGAGGCATTTTCGTTGAATCGGCGAAATAATTGGAATCGGGTGTTGTTCGAGTGTGATTCCTTGTTGCTTGTGTCTAATGTGCTTTCCTCATCCCTACCCTCTTGTTGGGCCATCTCTGGTTTGGTCCTTACTATTAGGGGAGATCTTGATGTGTTTCGAGAGTGGAAGGTAGCTTGGGTACCACGTTCATGTAATGGCCTAACCCATAGATTGGCTCAGTGGGCGGCTAATTTTGGCAAGGAAGGACATTTCCTCTCATCTGATCCCCCCGAGCATATCCAGGCTTGTGATATGCATATCGTTCTCTAGTTCGTTCTTTCTAATAGATGTTTATTCAGCAAACAAAAAAAAAGTAGCCAGTCGCCTTTGGCTCAAAAAGAAAAGAGGGAAAAATATTGGACTAGCTGCCAAAGTACTTGAGTTTTCAATCATCTCAATCTTTCTGCTCGGAAGTGAACTGTATACTACTCCACACAGATGAGTGCAGGGGAGCTCTCCACACTTGCATGCTCCGGTTCCTCTCGAACGCCCCACTTCTGAGCAACTTCAGAGTCAATCACGACACATGAAGCTTCTACTTCCTTCAGGAAACAAATTCAATGCACAGATTTTGGATTGCAATGAGGGAACCTGAAGATTTGGCGGTGCGTGAATGTAAATTCTGCAGGAAGCTTAGTGATGTGCTGATTGAAATCCAATCCTCCGAAAGGAAGCAGGTGATTAATTTTCCAAGTATTGGCAGTGAAAATGATGACCTTGTGAAACCATGTACGGGACTAAAAAAAGCCTTGGTGAGACTTTCCCTTTAGTCATTGATCAGGCAAAAGGGTTAGAGGAAACAATATTATGTTTCTTTTATAAACCCCAATTTATGGTATAAATAGAGACAGGAACGTAAATTCTAATGAGCCCTCACAAAGAAAATACTCAGCTCTGGCCCGGCTGCACCATCTGGGTTTATCATGTACAAAGCCTCAGAATCCTTTGATCCAACGACCCTGTCGAATCTCGCTCTCATGTACGTCAATTCTCCATCAGCTGTTTCTTTCTCTGACGGGCATGGAAGAACCCCAGCACCCATTGAGACCCCTCGCAAATGCTGCATGACATAGAGTTCGTCCTCAGACATTTGCTTCCTCCTAATAGAGTACCCTGTCTTTCTCCCGTTGCAATAAACTGCCCAGACGAACTCCTCCAATAGTTTCTTCTTTTGGGTTTTTGTTTCACTCTCTAGCGCAATTCGTACTATATCCGATGCCATCTCCTTGTGAAGAGCACTAGTGTGCATTGGTAGCTCTATAACAAAGATTGGCATGCAGTGAGGGTCCTCTTGTATGGCTAGACTAACTCTCCCTTTGCGAAAACCGAAAATCGTCCCCGTCGTGGCATTGTCCTTGAGTAAAGGTTTCCGCGGTCGACCCAGTAGTGCCACCATCTTGCACCCTGAAGTCAACATAGGGAAGAGCCTGAACATTTTTAAGAGCCCGCCAGTAGACTTTGTGCGTTTGTCCCTTGGAGTATTCCGGAAGAAAGATAGTATTGCCGAGTTCTCCATTTGGTAGAACGGGCTAGAGTGCACAGGAGGCATGATCGGGTTTTCGTTTAAGACCGGTGGTGGCCGTTCAAGGAAACTATAAGGCTTTGGAGGAGATGGCAGTCAGGAAGTTGGAGTAGATCGATACAGAGAAGGGTCTGTCAAGTATAAAAGAGCTAGGAAGTTGGTCGGTCACTACTAGGTTGGGTTGTACTTGGAATCTTTGCTGTGGGAATGGGAAGAAGACACACACCACACCAAGTTGGTTTAAGAGAGAAAAATGGGGATGGGGGAATAAAGTTTGATGTGACCAAGTTTAGTGACGCAAAGAAGGGAGTTGAACATGATGAAGATAAGAGAGGTCGGACCACAAAAAGTTGGGAAGGGATGAAGAAAAACTCAAAAAAGATGGTAAAAGGACTCTAGCAATGTTGGTTTGGCATGTGCCTCTCTGATCATTACATAGCGCATCAACGTCAATTGCTTTATGCTTTTCCAAACCCCTCACTAATTATTGAGGTGCAGCTCATCTTTCCCCAAACACATCTAGGCTTATCCATGCAATTTTCTTTTCCTTGTGACTTTCTAGTCTCTGGCTCTTTTAGCTACCCTTGTCAGAGCACAAAGTCTCAATCTTTTTCGTCTTAGCAGGCCATAGTCCTCTTCTGTTGCAGAGGCGTGCTAGCTAGGCAACAAAGAAGTTGAGAGAAGGAGGTCAATTATGTTG
This sequence comes from Myrica gale, assembly GCA_963930655.1. Classification (NCBI taxonomy): domain Eukaryota; kingdom Viridiplantae; phylum Streptophyta; class Magnoliopsida; order Fagales; family Myricaceae; genus Myrica; species Myrica gale. Next base: position 6,110,611 of record OZ005599.1, read on the forward strand.
AACTGGGAAATTCTTTTTCAGTTTTTCCAATGAACTCCAGCTTGTTTAGCCTCCAAATTAAGAGCCCAAATTATATCTGGTTTAACCACAACTACAGCTTTCTGGGTGCAAAGAACTGGCGATTATATTAGAAACTAACCCTATTTTCTCAGCACGATGAAATTCCTGAGGAAAGCTTTGGTCAAGGGATATTAATGCATCTTTAACAAGAATGTCCAAAACCATTCCCTAAGGGAGAGAGAGGTCTTGGGTGGGGAGCATATGAAGGAGCGGTACTACTTTCTTGCCTCCTACAATTATTGAACGAGGAAAGAAGAACCACAAACCAGAAGGGTCCTTGTTATCTCACTCTGACATGACTAACAAAAAAAGTAGCAATGTGGGCATCACCATGGTACCATGAAAAATTGGAAGATTGAACTCTATTCATTAATTCCGTTGGGCAGTATCTTTTTGTGCACGCGCAAAACCAGACTTTGGGGCTCTTGGATTAGTAGCTTAAACCAGCCTGTTACATCTCTAATTGCATAATGGTTGCTCCAATTATACGTCTTCTGTTTGAACTTTAAATGGCCGTTCACACAGATGGCAAAGAAAATGACAGAACTACGTTTTTTGTGGTAATGCTTGGTTTCCACATCTGTCATACAAACAAGGTAAATTAGGTGCAGAACTTAAGTAAATGGATTTATTTTGATAAGGTTGTCCTTTCAACACAGGGATGGCCCCAGCACAAAAGGCCCCAAATAATCAAGCACATGCAGTGGTTGGAGAAAAAAGCAATTCCTAAAACCTTAAGACAAACACTTGGCGTGCAGTGCCTGTTCAACCCAGAAAGAAAAGTTCAGCAGTTCCGCTTACTTTTTGATGTCAGATATAGCTCCAAAGCTAAGAGCACAAATGATTTGGTGAGTTATATACTAATGAGAAATATCACATTCACGCATTTGCTTAGGAAAAAAGAAAGAAAGAAGAGAAATATCACATGCGATGAAGTTCTTGAATCCCCTGTTTAATTAGAAATGTCACGTTCCACCGACCTGACTAAGAAGCAATACAAATTGGTTGGTTTCCAATTACAGTCAAGTTGGTGTCAGGGAAGAAAGCTATAACATTGACAGGTTCAATTCAGGGGTTGGTGGTAGTATCGAAAGCTCACTGATCGATGCCAACTCGTATCAAGAATTTCAAGTTTTAGTATTAGGGATCTGCACTCAACAACCATTAATCTGAAAAAATTAATATGTATGTGAAAAATATCAAAATATCCGTCTAATTAAACCTAAACCTTATTGGTGCTTAATTTACGTACCTGTTTGAAAATTTTGGGTTTTGTCTATCAAAATTTTGGAGTACGAGAGTTTGTGAAAAATTAGAGAGAAGATTTGAATGAATTTTTTATATTTATTATAGTGGAAACATGTGATTTGATAAGAAGAGAGAGATTAAATTGTAATTATTTTATTTATGTAAAAATTTTGGCACCCAAGCACAAGGAAATAGTTGGCTATATTTGGCTAATGATTTTAAAAACGTTTTTTTTGTTTTAAAAATATTTTTCAATCCAAACATGATTTTTTTAAAATATATATATATATATATATATATATATATATATATATATATATTTCAATCTTCAGTAAAATTTTTTATCTAATCATTGGCATGAATAACAACACAAAAATTAATAAAAAAATACACTCACAAAAACTTTCTATCCAAACATACTTTATTACTCTCATATTCTTCGATAGAATAAATTTTAAAACTTTCTTTCCAACCATCATTTTCGCGAGCTCTACCATTCTCACATACACCTAAAAAATCATATCTCAAAATTTTTTCTTAATCATTACAAGAAAAACATTTTCAAAACCAAACCAAACATGACAGTTAATTCCACTAAAAGCATGATCCAATCTACTAACTCTTGATCCAATATAAAAGTTGATGAAACTATTTAATGATGAAACTATTTAAAGAGAGTGGTTCATGAGTCAGAATTCTCGCCTTCGAATTATCATCCAAATGTCGTTTTTTTTATCTGGATAACGAGTTAGTTCCTAAACTTTCAAAATGTATCAATGTTTGCATTCTAGTAAAATATTACAATTGAAATGTGTAGAAAATATGCTACGTGACACAATATTCGCGGTTGGATCCTATAAGAAGACGAATATTGATGTATTTAGTAATTTGAGCGTTTAATGTAACGAAATTAATAATTTGATAGTTGAAAATGTAATTCGAATGTCCAATATAACTAAATTAGTAATTTGATGGCCGAAAACAAACATTTGGGGTTTGTTAGGTTTATCTGTATTCTTAGGATTTTTTGAATCCTGAGAATACACAAACCGAACATATTTTTTAACATAACTTAAAAATAACTACTGCACGCATGCCAATAAAGTTAACATCATCTATAAATTTTCAAAACACAAAAAATCCTCAAAATTTATAACCGAACCGACTCTTACTTTGTATTTTCTTAACCTAACAGAAGGGCCTAGAATTCTACCATTTCACTGTTCATGTCAGTCGCACTCCGATCGGACGTGTGTAGTTGGATATACAGGAGGAGTCGTTCTTGTCATCGAAGAGGATGAAGTGAACACTCACAATATGGCCATCTTTCCTTTCATTGTCAACATGCTTTTGGAATCACTGTTTGGGTTTGAAATAAATATAATTAAGCCTGACAACAAAAAAAAGTGATGGAAAATGATTCTCCAACACAAGCCGCATTTGTCGTGGCGCATGAATTATTGTGCCTGTAATGGGGATTGTCAAATTTTTCACCTTTTCCCAGTTTTACATGTGATACACCAAACGCTTATTGGTTTATGTGGAGTGAAAGGGATAGCACAGTTTCAAGAAGGAAAACTTAATTGCCTTTTATAGTGATTGCCCTTGTCCGCCATGAATGATAAGGACCTTCGAGTACACACTTTAACAAAGCCACAGTCTTGTCACGCAAATGGTTAAGACTACTGAGTTTCAGTCAGTTTTAATAAGCTTTTGCATGAGTTCTAAGAAACTCTTGATCACGAGTTGCGTTTTCTTTCAAATGCCTGAGTGATAGAGACGTTCCACTTTGTAAGATTGTTGCATGATATCAAAGTTGACACGCTCACGAGTTGTCTCACACGTTGCCCTAATTCAGTCTGCAATCTTTTCAAATGTTCGTACAATTTGTGCTGTGACATTTTGTATAAAAAGTAAGTTCCTAAATAATTCTCTCAGCTTGAAAGGAATTTTTGAAAGAAAAAAAAAACACAAACAAAGTGGGTAAATATCTTAAGGGAATTCTTTATTTTTAAACCCCAAACTTTTAACTATAATATCAAAATACATCAATATTAGCTCGCTAGTTAGATGGTATGGTTATAAAAGAAAAAAAAAAATCATTTTTCACTTCCCGACTATTAGGGTTCTGACACTTTACACTATAAACTATCAATTTTGTTACATTTTGTCCCCTAACTACCAACCATTTACACTTAACACCCTCGACCCTTAAATTTGAACAAAAATTGTTATTTTGGTTCAGTGAAATGACGAATTTACCTCTATACACAATATAATTATAACAACATTATGAGGGTAAAATCATCGCTTCATTGAATCAAGATATCAAAATGTGACTTTTTATAGTTTAGACCTGTAACTGTCAAAATTGAAAATGTAACTGACATAGTTTGAAAGTTGAAAGATTAAAAGTAAAACATTCACTACATCCTAAACTTTCTTAAAGAGAGACTTCTCCCGACATCTTCTCTCGCCTTTTTTCTCTCTTCCCTCTCTGTTACCTCCTCACTCTTTTCTCCTGTTCTCAGGGGAAGGAAGATCGAGCTTCAGCTCCTTCTCCCTTTCTTCTTCTCTTCTTCTTCTTCTCCATTCTCTCTTTCTGTTTTTTTTTTCGTTTCTCTGTGTTGGTTGTTTCTTTTGTGGGTTTTTGTTTTGTGAGTAGAAACCTAGATCTGCCGCTTCTGGTGACCGCCCAGTGTGCACGTGTCGCCCCTTCCTCCTCCTATTTCTCTGATTTCCCTTCTCCTTTTTGTTCGATGGCTGGACCTCAAGCGCGTGCTCCTCACACGTCGTCTCGGGTGGTGCGTGGATCTCACGTGTCTCCCCTCTTTCGGCTCCTTTTGGGTTTTCTTCTGGTTTTTGCTCTGAGCCCTTGTGTGCTCCTGCTCTTCAATCAATGGTTGTCGGTGTGGTGCCTTGCTCAACTGTCTCCAAATCTGTTATTGCTCGCCTTCCTGCCGCGCTCTAGCCTCTGGTCTGTGACTGTTGCAGATGACTCCAATGATGCTTTGAGTGCTCCCCGTTTACCGCCTTTAGAGCGGCCATGTCTTGGCACTCGTCTCTTAGTATGACCAAGTTTTTGTTTATCTGTTTATCTTTCCTTTTCGGTTCTATTTATGTAGTGGTTATTTGAAAATTGTTTGTAGGATTGCCCACCCTACATTGTACTGCTTTTTAGTTTTATGCTATGTATACTTGCTTAGGAAAAAAAACTCTTTTAAAGAGGGTCGATCCTTTTTTCCATAGACAGGGCAAATGAGTTATGTTACTAGCCTGCTATCCAGGTCAAGTTTATTTGAATCGAGCTCTCTTTCTTTCCTTCGGGAACTATTTTTTATTAAAGGATTTTAGAATTTGGGTGGAGTAACATTTGGCTATGCTTCCTAATATAAATATATCAAAAGGGAACCTTATCTGGCTTCCTAATATAAATTTTCTCTCTTCACGACAGAAAATTTGTTCTAAAAATAAAAGGAAATAATAATAATAGCGATCCTATCTCCCTTCCATCTTTCTCATCTCTCCATTAGTTTTGTCTTATTTGAAACATTTGCTTCCCTCCTCTAGGATGTATGGACCAAAAAAAAAATTATGGGTCCATCCAGGTCCAAATCCAGCCTAGTAAAACCTTAGACGGGCTTCGTGCTGAAACAGGATGAGCGGATGAGGCCAGCCCAGTTACATACAGAGCCCGTAACTAGTTATGCTAGATAAACATACGCCCCCACTCGATTAGCAGAAATTGCCACTTCAATTATTACTCACTTTCTCCACTGTAGTGGGGCAGCATGCCAACACCACTGTAGGTACCGGTAGCCAATATTACTCAATTTGTGTATGCGAATCAGTACAAGACGGAAATAGCTGATTTCTCTCAAAGAGATTCACTAGAACTTTATTGAGAATCCACATGCTTCAATTTTTTACCACTAACAAAAATCATGACACCTTCGACATGAAAAGAGTGAGAAATATTCATACATTTAGGGAAGATAATACGTTAGGTTGATTTATTACTCAAAGAGGAGACCTCAGCGAGATGTGTGGATTTTGGAGAATATTGCAAAGAGTATAGGTGTGTGGATTTAGTTGTGTTACCTCTATGAGAGGTAGTTTAGGTCTTGACAAACTAAGTATGATAGATTCTCTTGGGATTGATAAAAAGTTTGTTAAAAGTTGTTGGAGTTTGTAAAAAGTTGTTAGAAAGTGTAAAAAATTATTGGAATTGGTAAAAATGTATTGAAATTGATGAAAAAGTATGGTAGATTCTCTTGGGATTGATGAAAAGTTTGTTAAAAATTGTAGGAGTTTGTAAAATGTTGTTAGAAAGTGTAAAAGTTATTAGAATTGGTAAAAATGTATTGAAATTGATGAAAAAGTAGTTTTAAAAATTTTTTGAAAATTTTTTGGAGAACAAAACAAATATAGAATTAGTACTTCTAAATGCTTTTAATTTATACGGTAGGTCGTTTACACAAAAGCTGACCGCTGACGTCTCGTAGCCTGGTACACAGATAGTTTGGATATGTCGTTTTAACGGACTTTATCCAAGTCGAAATCATCGCTTACCGTGCTCCCTTAATACGACATTTATACAAGCTGTCTCGGTCAATGGCTCTCGGTTCAATAGTCAGTGTCACTCGCTTCTGTTTCTCTATTGGTTCCTCTTCTTCCTCTTACTCAACTTTCCACCTGAACCACTTCAGTCGAAGGCTCATCGCTGTTGTCTCGACTAGAAACCACCGCTGGAGCTGTATAAGAATGGCGGCTTCTTCAGCATCTTCTTCACTCCCCAAGCAAGATAAGATCACTGCTCCTTATGGCTCCTGGAAGTCCCCGATCACCGCCGACGTGGTTTCTGGCGCTTCCAAGCGACTTGGCGGCACTGCCGTTGACGCCCACGGCCGCCTTATCTGGCTCGAATCACGCCCCACTGAATCAGGGTATGTACACATCAATATAATCCGATATCTATATGTTTATATGCTTACTACAGCTTTCAATTCATTTGTAAGCGCTCCAACTCCCTTTTTTAAAACAAATGGAAAAATTGATAATAATCCGTGTTAGTTTTTGTTTTTTGTATTGTGTTTGTATCTCTAGAATTTAGTTATTGGAGATTGTTTTAATTTATTCAGACGAGCGGTTCTAGTGAAAGAGCCCGAGAAACCAGGGCATGAACCCGTTGATATCACGCCGAAGGCGTTTGGGGTACGAACAGTTGCTCAAGAATATGGAGGTGGAGCTTTTAGCGTGTCTGGAGATACGGTCATATTTTCGAATTACAAGGACCAAAGACTGTACAAGCAGTCATTGGATTCTGATGGTAAATATGGTCGCTTGCTTATACTCTGAAGAAAGCTTATTTTTCCATTCTATGTTCTTTCACTTTTTTTTTTCTAAGCAAAATGGGTGGAAAATAACGCGACTTCCACCCGTAGCAAAATATTTGGATTGAGTCATAGTTACCGACCTGAGTTTAGACCATCACACAGCCCCACGAAAATGCAATTGGACTTGAGGCGGGGGTGCGATGCGGAGGCCTCCAGTCTGGTACCCGTTCTTGGGACTAACACCAACACCTGAGCCACTACTTTTGTGGCGCTTATGTTCTTTCACTTGTTTGCTATCTCAGAACACTTTCCATGGCGGATAAATTCATTGTGTGCGTTGGTATGCGATTGGAATTGCAATCTCATCTTACTAGACCTTCGAAAATTAATGTGTTCTAGTTTAAGTTTTCTTGAAAATTAAACGAAGGATTCTACTGTAGTTTGGAAGTGAAGTCGATTTTAATGGTCAGTTGAGCCTACACAGACTAATTTTGCTTCTTATTTCTGAGGGTTCGAAAACCTTCAGTGTTCTGAGAGATGCATACTAAGCAACCTGTGAATTTAAATGTTCACGTGCAAGTGCCTGATACAAATAATTGGTGCCTAGCAGATTCTACTCCTCTACCACTCACGCCAGATTATGGCGGACCGCAAGTCAGTTATGCAGATGGAGTCTTTGACTCACGCTTCAACCGATATGTCACTGTACAGGAAGGTAAAAATTCGAGGAAGTGTTGGTCTAGTATAACATCATTTTTAATATACAACACTCACTATGTCGTCTATAAGCTCATAATTACTTGGCAGATCATCGTGAGAGTATTCTGAATCCCACCACGACAATTGTAGCAATAGAGATTGGCAACAAGGATATTCAGGGTAAGATGCAAACTCAGCAGCAGCAACACAACTAGTGGTTAATTCTTATTTAAGTGTGCCTCTCTATTGAAAAGAGTTAAAAATGCTGCAGATGCTAACTGGTCTGTAAGGGGTTTGGAGTATATTTTCTCTTTTTCATTTGGCCTTTTTTTATCTATTGTTGACAATATTTGATGTTCACCCCCTGCGTGGATTATATTGTACACAGAGCCAGAAGTATTAGTAGGTGGGAACGACTTCTATGCTTTTCCACGTTTGGATTCCAGGGGTGAAAAAATAGCATGGATTGAATGGCGTCACCCTAATATGCCATGGGATAAATCAGAACTCTGGGTGGGCTATATTTCTGAAACTGGGTGAGGATACTTCTTGTAAAACTCTATTGTTCATTTTTTGTAATCAATCTCTTTCAAATAATTGTCTTCGTGCTGGGTATCAAATTTCCCTTGTCTATCAGATAAAGGGTGTTAGCAGGACGCCATTTGTTAGCAGGACACCATTGTTGTAGGACTTCTGATTTCCATTTTTTCTTTTTTGGCATCTAGAAGTCTCCAAACCTGTAGAGGCAAAAACAAATGGCATCCAGAGCCATGAAGTGGTTTCAATGACTCGTTCTTGATTATGAATATGCATTTTAATCACTAAGTTTATAGAAGAGAATCATACTCCATTGTTAGAGACAAATCTTCGCACACCTGATGCAATCATAGCATTTAGACGTAGACAAGAACCTTTTTCTCTGGCTATGTGGATAGGCACTCTAGTTCTTGTCTTTGTACAGATTAGTCCTTTTTGCTGTCACTCCCACCCACCCCACTTGCTCTGCCATACTCTTTTGCTACTTGGTTTTACTGGTGCCACAATGCATTAGATGTAGGGCACTTCTATGTGCAGATGCTAATCAATTAACATGAATGTTATATAATTGTGTCAATACCGTAAACTTAACTTTCCATGTGCTGAAATGTAGAGACATATACAAACGCATCTGTGTTGCTGGCTCTGATTCTATGCTGGTGGAGTCTCCAACTGAACCCAAGTGGTCTCCAAGTGGTACTCTCCCAATTTTCTTCGTTGATGAACATACTTATGTAAAGGTGTCATGCCATCATTATCTATATAGTGAAATAATTAGACATGCAACAAACACATTTCTAGAATTCACTAGTATTGGGGGGAGTTTGCATCCTTTTCTTTGTCCCTAAAGAGAAAATTCCATAGGAAAACGGTTGTTGGATCAGCAGTCCCGTGATGGTACCCCTACCATCTGTTTGATGACTTTATGGTTTTGGATCATTCATGACGTGGAAGTGTTTGATCCCTATGGGACCTAATATACTTCTCAAACTGCATGGATGGGATGTATTTGCACTTTCGTATTGGGATAGCTCATAATTAGCTCACACAACCTTCTAATAGGTACCATGATGTCTCTTAATTCCCTATTAGATATCTTCTTCTTTTTTTGATGAATAATTCCCTATTAGATATCTATTTAATCAGCCAGTACTTAATTCATTTTTTCTTATGGAGTCTTGTGTTGGCTTTATATACCATAGAGGTTCATGTACATGCTGAGTGGTTGCTATAGACTGTTCTTAATTTAGCTAAGTTATATAGGCAGAAGTATGAAACTTTGAGTGGCCTTGAGGGCTGGAAATAATTTGTTATGTTTGAACTTGTGCAGGGGAACTATTTTTTATTACCGACAGAAAAAGTGGGTTTTGGAATATCTACAAATGGGTAAATTACTTACTCTGATTAGTAATATAACGGGGTTACCAAAATTGCGGCGTATGCACTAAACATTTTTATGTCACATCTTCATGCACAAAAAATGCCCATATTCCTGTTAGTTATGGTAAATTTGGCATTACTGTACAGTGTTTTGCTGTTTGGGTTCCTCTATTGGTGCCAGTAATCTCTGATTCACGGAACATATCCATGAGAGGATTTTGGAAATATCAATCTTCCGTTGCCTCAAATCTTTGGTATCCTTATGTTTAGGCTAAGCCATCAATAGATCCCTATAGTCACTCAAATTGAACGATGAACTGAAAGTGAAACTTTGTGCAATATAATTAGATGCATGAAGACTACTGAGACACAATATAATTAGATGCGGGAAGACTACTGAGATACAATATACTTAGATGCATGGAGTCCACCGAGATAATGTCTGCTTTCCCTATGTTTGATCTGTGAAATGCACCAATTGATAATGTCAGCTTTTCAGAACTAGATCAACCTTTTTGATGAAAGTTGAAGAATCTTTTTGGGTCAAATCTGGGATCAAAATTAAGATCAAAGAAAGCCGCTTAATGAAGTGAGTAGATAATTTGTATCAGAACTGAATGCATTTCAATAATAGCCTAAGCCCCCTCTGATACCATGACAGAACGAATTGTATATGCCGAATTCGAATAATGTGATACTATTCTTTGGCTGAATTCCAATAATGTGATTCCAACCCAAAGACTACTTTCATAGGGTGTATACAGTACAACAGTACAAAGGACAGACGCACAAAAAGTATTAGTTTACAACTGTACAGGAGAGAAGACAGCTAAAATAGAAAGAGCAGCTCCGTAATTTTGAATTTTGATTTTCCTCATGGTTAGGACTTGTATTTGCGTACAAAATCTCTTGAACATTGTTTATTTTCATGCAGCATTTGCATTTCTTTAATACTTTTTTTCCGCTCAGATGGCACCATGTGATACTGATTGATTTCTTTGTTTTTTGTTTTTTTCCCTTTTGAACAGATTGAGTCTGAGAATAAGGTAGTAGCAGTTTATTCCTTGGACGCTGAGTTTGCCAGACCGTTATGGGTATTCGGCATGAATTCTTATGAATTCATTCACAGCAATGACCAGAAAAGCTTAATTGCTTGTAGCTATAGGTAACCCTGACAAAGCTACTGGTCCACATGTTTTATTTTATGCATTTATCTTGCTTTTGCGTGTATTTCTGATATTTGGTTTCTTTTTCTGGATTTTAAACAAAATATTGTGGATGTAGGCAGAATGGGACGTCATATCTTGCAATTCTGGACGATGTTCAGCGCTCGTTGTCTGTGCTTGATGTTCCTTTCACTGATATAGATAATATTGTACTTTCCAATCCCTAAACCTCACTTTGTTGCTAAGCCAACAAATTTGTTGAGAAAGTGATTCGATGATGATTTGTAAGATGTGCCTTTTTGTGTTGGCAGACTTCAGGGAATCATTGCCTGTATGTGGAGGGAGCATCTGCAGTTCATCCGTCATCAGTGGCCAAGGAATTACCTCTCCTTTTGATCCCATATCCCTTTTGTTGGGCTTCTGCCATTTAATAGCTAGACATACTTGCAATGTCTATTGTTAAGGGTTTTGAATAATTTATTTGTGTCATGTCTAAAATTTTCTTTTTTTTGTCTTTCAGGTGACTTTAGATGAACATAAATCAAAAGCAGTTGAATTTGAGATTATTTGGTGTTCTTCACCTGATAGTATAAAGTACAAGTCCTACTTTAGCTTGCCAGAGTTAATTGAATTTCCAACGGAAGTGCCTGGTCAAAATGCCTATGCCTACTTTTATCCACCATCTAATCCTGTGTACCGATGTAGTCAGGAAGAAAAGCCTCCGTTGTTAGTGAAAAGCCATGGTATGTTATGTTCAATCTTTTCATACTAGGATTCTCATAATTCTTGAATTTTCCATTCAATCTATGGATACAAAATAAAAATTAAAATGGGGGTGTTTATTCTGTTAACAAAATCTTGCACTCACATAAACACAAAAATATGTATAAGGTTGGTTTCAAGTATACATGGTGTACCTCTTTGTCATGTTATGCCATTCAATAGCTTTTGCTTGAATTAATATTTGGCCAGCTCAGCAGTAGCTTAAATTTTACGGACTATTAAATCTGAAAGTCATGTTTATTAGTTCTTTAAAGATATAATAAGACTGTAAGTTGAACCCTTTTTATTCTAGATGAGATAATTCAGTATTCTGAATCGTCATGATATCTCAGGTGAAAATGATGTACATGTAAGCGTAGTTCAACCTTCTTGATATATGTGTATGTATGACATGGATCCTGAGTGCCTGGCTCTAAACATGGGTAGTATCTTTCAATGTTATGTCACTCTAAGCTTATTTAGATGGTGGATAAACTAACCAAGAGAGTGTGAAGTAGGCCTTTTATGAACATTATTTTGAGACGTGCATGTTTTGAAGCTTTGTATTTGGGTTCTTATCATGATACTACTCTGGTACTCTGGTGTAGTAATCAGTCATTAGGAAGTTTCAATATCTCAATAATGTCTTTATTATTTGCAACTGAAACTTATAAGTGTAATCTGTTAGTTATTTTCATAGCAATAAGGTAGTAAGAAATTCATGAGAGAGCTGGACTCTACATATTTTTTTAAGTAGCTGAATGTCAAAGGTAATATTGCAGGAGGTCCCACAGCTGAAACGCGCGGAATGTTAAATCTGAGTATTCAGTTCTGGACTAGTCGAGGTTGGGCATTTGTTGATGTCAACTATGGTGGAAGCACTGGTTTGTCCTTAACTTAATCTGTGGTAGTTGAATATTTAAGTCTTTATTTAGAGGATTTTGTTAGTGGACATGGATGAGAGTTATGATAAATTTATAGCTCTTTGGTTTTAACTCTGTTGTAATTGGTCATGCTCAATCTTAAACTTTGGGTTGCTTCACAAATATCCACATCCTTTCTTGCAGCTAGTTTTACCTGTTGAAAAGAAATGCATTTTTAAATTATGTTTGTTTAGCTTATTGCTAACATGCATGGATGTTATTTGAAGGCTATGGCAGAGAGTATAGAGATCGGCTTTTGGGGCGCTGGGGGATTGTTGATGTTAATGACTGTTGCAGTTGTGCTAGATTTTTGGTGATTATGTTCTATACATGAAGTTCCTTACCAGATTGTGGCTCATGTAAACCCTGTCTACTGACGGTAATATCCATTTGTGTTTAGGTGGACTCTGGAAAGGTAGATGGGCAAAGGCTGTGTATAACTGGGGGCTCTGCTGGTGGGTATACAACCTTAGCTGCTCTTGCTTTTAGAGAAACTTTTAAGGCGGGAGCTTCCTTATATGGTGTAAGTGTGACATTAGAAACCTGTTGATATAACTTCTTTAGTAGTTTCTGATAGCAGCCATTAGGAAGATCGGGCCATTTTGGTAATATAGCTCTTGAATCCAGTTCTTTGGTGTAATATGCAGTGCACTGCTATTAGTTTTTATTGTTTGTCCAAGATGTGGTTACGAGGGTATCACATTGGTAAACAAATGGTGATTCTGGGGAAGGAAATGACTTTGTTGCCTGTTGGGGGTGTAGTTCTGTTTCCTTTCAATGCAATCCATAGTAGAGGAAGATTGTTCACATACACTCTGCTATCATTTTCTGGTTAAGGATCTGGGTTGGTTTTCGCTGGGTGATTCCTATCCTTTCTTCTGAGAAGGAATTTAGATGATAATCTATCTCAAGTAGCCCTTCTGAGGAGTATGGGGAATCCTCCTGAATTGAAGTCATTTCAAGAACCTTGATCTAAGTATCAAGTGAATCTGATGTCCAACATGGCTATTATTTTCAACTAATCTATTGGTCTTGTCCGTACCATCCAAAACAATATCGTGAACTTTAGAAGTGGTTTGATCAAGCAAGAAAGTTGCCAAAAAAATTTGTTGATGTTATGTTTATTAAATATTGTTTGATTGTGCTAACGGTCTGTGGAAATGTATCTCGTTCCCATTAAGCAAGATGTGAGGGGTGATTTCACAGTCTAATCTTGTATGAGTGCATGAGATGTATGTGCCTATAGAGATAAACCGGAAAAGAGAACAAACAAACAAACTTGACTCCAACTAGTCGAAAGAAGAACTGGGTTTATTTCTGCTGAAAAAAAATAGGTAATTTAAACCAACTACCTTTCGAGACGTCAATGAATTGTTGGATTTGAATAAGCTATTGTTTTATTTAGATAAAAAATTATTTGTGTTATTGGTGGTTAGATGTATACTCTTAATCAGAGTATGAAACACTTTCTTGATGGTTGCCATGTGATGTTGAATCAAATAAAATGTTGGGTTCAGTTTGCATGACACTTCCTCCCACCAGCTGGTACATAGCCAGTCTCGTGTTGAAGCACACAGTAAGCGAATTGTGCCTGGTGGATATGTTAGTAGCTGTAATGTGTCCATAAAGTTAAAATATAACTGTCATGTAGTGCTTTAAGATTTGCAAGTTCCTTTGGTTCTTCTTCACTGAATATACAAATATTCTTCTGTATTTTCCAATGAACTTTATATGCTACTTTAGCCACTGAGTTCTGGCTGAAAAGGCACTTTCTCCTACAGAAAGAATGAGTATAGGCTGAGGTCGTGGGTTCAACACCTACTTGATATACGTGAAACTTTACTTCAAAAATAAAACAATTGGTTTCTGAAGTCGCAGGTAATAATAAAAGTATGAGGTGCTCTGCATGAGATAGTAAACTGACAGGGTTTCATTTCCATCCTGCAATATGAACAGGTAGCTGACTTAAGCATGTTGAGAGCAGAAACGCACAAATTTGAATCCCGTTACATTGACAATCTTGTTGGTAATTTAAGAGATGACCCTTGACACCTATAGATTTGTTTACAACAAGTGTATTAAGGCCCGTCTAAACTGATTGCAGGGAGTGAAAAGGATTACTTTGAGAGGTCCCCAATCAATTTTGTTGATAAATTTTCTTGCCCAATAATTTTATTCCAAGGCTTGGAGGACAAGGTAAATCGATATTTCTCTTTTCTTTTCTTCTTCGTAATGTTTTTTGTAAGAATGACGAAATGTGGATTAGTTGTGTACTATGGATCCAAAGTCCTCTTGATCAATTATTTTATCGATCCTTAAGGTTGAAGATTTTGAAAATATCTTCTCATTTGGCAGGTTGTAGCTCCCGATCAAGCTCGTAAAATTTATCAGGCATTGAAGCAAAAAGGTCTTCCAGTTGCTCTTGTAGAGTATGAAGGAGAACAACATGGCTTTCGCAAGGTTTAGAAATAAATAATTATTTGTTATCTAACAAAAAGCTACTACTGTGGGGAACGGTAAGACTGATGTATTCTTGTACACAGGCTGAGAACATTATGTTCACACTGGAACAACAAATGGTTTTCTTTGCACGGTTGATTGGACACTTTGATGTTGCAGACGTGATTACTCCAATCAAAATTGACAATTTTGACTGAGCTCTTAGTGAAAAAGGTACCTCATTCCGGAATATCTAGCATTTGCTTTAATATTCATAAGCTTACTGGCTGTGTGTAATATTTGGCAGTCTGAAAAGAGCGACCGAGTTTGCTGGTTCTATATCCTTGTAATCTGCTTGAAGCTTTGACTACATCAACTGATTGAAGCTTTGGGCATTCACAAAGTTGCTACACGAATGTGCAATACCTTTATCTGAATATCCAGTAATTCAAGGAATCTGAAACAAGAATATGTGATTTACGACCTTCGAAAGGATGTTTTCTTTTAGAATTGCTGGAATTTCCTGAAACATGAATGCATGATTTACGACCTTAGATATGATGTTATCTTTTAGAATTGCCAGATTTTCAATTCTGCAGAACCTCATTAGTGCTAGCAGATCCAGCAAGGTTTCTTTCCTAGGATATTTTAGGCCATATGGAATTGAATTCAAATATTGATTGCTGTTAACATCTAAAGCAAGCATAAGAAAGAACCCTTGCAAATGAATGTACCCATCCTGGTAATGAATATACCAGATCTCGCTGAATCTAGAGTTGCTACTACCAGGGCATGCAGTTTGACATGTTTTCTCTAGATGAAACCTAACAGCATATCAAATTGATGCCTAGTTTGGCTGTTAGCAAATTGTAAAGTCTCTACTGTAGCCTTAATTTCTTGGCTTAATTACACTTGGAGTCCGTGGTATTGGGTTGTGATAAAATAGTCCCCGACGTATCACTTTCTACATATCAGTCCCTGTGGTCCATAGGACGTCAAGCCACTAACGGAGGATGCTGACGTGTAAAAAAAAGCCACATCAGCAACTAATGAGAGGATGAAACATGTTACTTGATTTAAACCCATAAACTATTCTGTCACGCGTGCAGCCACCTAAGCAATTAAAAATACATAAAAAATTCAAAAAATATAAAACAAACAAACATAAAATAGCACAGATATGGCTACTGAAGAACAACATTGTCACTCTTATCCTTTCCCCCTCCCCCTTTTTTCCCCGATCTCCTCAGTTTAATAACCCTAAGCGGACATATGGCCACCCATATGCACAACAGATTTCTCGAAACAAGGATGGAGTAGAGCTGAAGCAACATATCAGCAGGTAGCTGAAGCAAATCCTCAAAGTCCAGCTGCTTTATCATACCACGATTCATCACAGAAGTGATGGAATTGAAACTCATGAAATCCCAATAGCTCTGTGTTTCCCTTGCATCCAGGAGGAGACATTTTTTGGATTTCAAATCTCAACTGCTAGTATTTATATGCAATGTTTGATAGTTGAAATTGTTCTCTTCACGGTAAAGGATTCCTCTGGACGGGAAAGGTTGACATTGTACTCTTTATTACAGCTATCAGTGTCTGGCCAAATTCAATATGCTCTGAAGCAGGTTTGCAGGGAAGCACATATTCCTTCTAAGATTATGTTTTTCAGTAACCAAGGCCCCGATATGGATCTTAAAAGGTTAGATGTAAACAACTTCCAAAATGGAAATTCACAAGAATTTCTTTGGAATGTAGTTTTGCCATGAAAAATCACACATGACTTCTCCGGCGTCCCATCACCACGGAGGAGGCTAGGACTGGACGATTTGGGGCAAAACTGAGGAGATCGGTGAGAAAAGGGGAGAAGGGATAAGAGTGATGACGTCGTTCTTCAGTGGTCATATCTGTGCTATTTTACATTTGTTTGTTTTATGTTTTTTGAATTTGTTTGTTTTTAATTGCTTAGGTTGCTGCACGCGTGGCAGGATAGTTTATGAATTTAAATCAAGTAACACGTGTCCTCCTTTCATTCGCTGCTGACGTGACTTTTTTTGATACGTCAGCATCCTCTGTTAGTGGCTTGACGTCCTATAGACTATGAACCTATTTTTAACAAAAAAAAAGGTGACCACATAGATTGATTTGTAGAAAGTGATATCCCAAGAATTATTTTGTCACAACCCAATATCACATAAACCCTGATGTAATTAAGCCTAATTTCTTAACTAAGGGCCGTGTCAAAGATTGGTTGTTTTTGTTTTTTGGTGAACCAACTTGGTAGTATTTGGTTTTATTATAATCTTGGGGGCTTATTGGTGGGGCATGCCATTTGTCATCCAGCTTCGTTTTGCAGATGTTGCCTCCCACTTCTAGAAGTTGACAATTCTTGTCTTGGACTGATTGCTTTTGTTCTAACAAGAAATCTTTTAATAAACATTCAAATGATTTAAATACAAGTCCAGAAGGAAAAAAAAAAACAAAAATCGGTTAGATTGAAGCTTTTAGATCTAGTGCTTCATCTTATCTCTTATCTAAGCAACTGGTAGTTTCCTCAAGAAACATTAGTTGTAACCATTAATTATCTCCAAAGATTGAACTCATGTCATGTTATGACTTTCTAGATGATTGCAATAGAAGGTTGAAAAAAGATGTACTTTCTAGATGGTTGAAGTAGCCCAAGCACCTGAAAGATAACCACATAATCTTATTCCATGTACTCCTATTTATCAAATAATCTCTGGAAGCACCTTTTATTTTAATTTTCTTGGCAGTTTCTTTTCTGGCTTCCTAGGCAAGCCACGTTGTATTTGGTCAGATGTATTTTTTTTTTGGGAAATTTTTTTTTGGTCACTAGGTTTTGGGTACTTTTTCATTTTAGTCATTCACTTTCAAATTTTAAATTTTTAGTCCTTGAGTTTTCTTTGTTTGACAAAATAGCCCTTCCGTCAGTCTGTCGTTCATATGCTTAACGGAGCTCTCTGACACGTCAGCAAATTTGTATTGGTCGACCACTCACGTTCAAAACATATATCTGGTCGACCGCTTCAAATTTGTTTTTTGTCCGTTAAGCATATAGACGAGAGACTGACGGAAGGACCATTTCGTCAAAAAAGAAAAAGAAAACTCAAGGACTAAAAAATTGAAGTTTGAAAGTGAATGACTAAAATGAAAAAGTGTCCAAAACCTAAGGAGTAAAAAGCCCTTAATGATTAGAAAGAAAACATTATTGGGAATTGAGCATAATTCAAGAGTTGAGAAAACAAAACAAAACAAAAGAGAAGAATTTAAGAGGAAACCATTATATTTGGATGAGAAATTAGTTTTGAAACCAAAAAATGTTTTTAAACACACTAACTAAATATAAGCTTTCTATAATTAATAATTATCATACATTTTGCAATTTGCATACCAAACCATCAATTTAGACACATTGTGCTCTAATTTACTAAGAATTTACACAGTACACATACCCAAATTACCATAATGGGAAGTTAGTGGTAGTATGAGGTGTAGCATGTGTAGCTTGTTAGTTTGGGATGCAACTTAAGTGGTAGTTGGGGGTTTAAAATATAATTTCGTCAAAACTTTAAGAAGCCTAAGGCCTTGGGGGCTAGTCCTGTATTACCTTCGGTGTAAGGGATTCAAAAGTAAATATTATGTAGAAGTTGCTAAGAAAAAAAAATTATGTGGAAGTGTTCTAACATTTAATACTCAGATCATGTTTGTGAAAAGTAAGATCAGATCGGAAGCTTGAAATCGAGAACAAAGTATGCTAATTCCTGTTTTTTTTCTCAGCATACTTGCATTTATGAAGAAAATTTTGATTCTTTGTCTGAGATTCTACACATTAAAAAAATTAATATCTTTACAACAAAAAATAGAGAATTATTCTCCACCATCTATCTAGATTCTCGATTCATGAGCGTGCAAGCGACCCAAAGCCATTGGCGAGTGCATGGACGGCCGGATTGAATGCTAGTCGGCCTAGAATCCCCTGTTTGTATGGCAGGAAAGTTTTCTTCTTTAAGTCTTCAGACACCGCTTTGTTCACTGTGTAATGCATCTCGTGCGCCGAAACTGGTCTCCTTCTCGATCTCGTCACTGGACCAGAACTGTCGGTGGACCGGAAGCTCGACTTCTTAAGTTCTTCGGGCTTCTTGTACAAAGCTGAGTACTTCCGGAAAGGATCTTTGTCTGTTGCTCGCCCTTCCGATGCACTCCGAAATAAAAGAAAGTCCTTCAGGCTCCATTTCTTACAACTCTTTGACGAAGAAGAAGGAGAAGGCGAAGATAAAGCAGATGAAACTGAAGGCTTTGAATTAAGTGTCGGTTGTTGTTTGGTGCTTTGCTGCGTCTCTTCTTCTTCCTCCCATGGAAATTCGGAAACCCTGAATGGAGAGAGTGACCTTGTCGCTCTGCGGCCAGAGTTTGCAGATGATATGACTGGACTTTGTTCTCTTCCTCTTTCATTCTCTGTTATCTTGGGAGCGTTCTCTTTCTTTCGTCTAGGAGAAAAGGCACCCAGAATTGACTTCTTAGCATGAGATATTGGTGATCTGGGGGACTTGGGAGACAAAAGTGGGCTGTTCTGGGTTGTGTAGGATTCGCCCACCCTTCTGCCAAGTTGCAACCGAGGTGGAGGCTTGAAAGGGCGGAGTTTGCCACCATCAAAGAGCTCGTCTGCTGAGACAGAGGTCCTCTTCAATTGTTCAGAAACATCAAACGCGAAATCATCATCCCCCTCCCGGGTGTCACTTTTCTTGGATGATTTAGAAGAAGGCGCACTCCCTCTGCTTTCACGGCGATCATTCATCATCGAAAAGTCGTTGTAGTCTCTGTAAAACTCGGAGGTGCGGGTTGGACTGGTGGGAGCACTGAAGAAACAGTCACTAAAACGTTTAGGAGTAGAAGGAGTGCTCTTGCAGGGGGAAGAAGGTCGCGAATGGTTGAAATCGAAGTCCATGTTAGACGCCGGTATCACCAACTCCATCTCTGTAACGTTGCCAAGAGCCAAAGTTTTCCTCTTTCGTTAGTTGGGAGTTTGGTGGAGAAGCAGGGACAGGCTTTAAAGGAGTCTCGGATAAACACCTGTATATAAAGGCAGATAGGAAAGAGAGGAGAAGGGGCTGAGGCTGAGGCTGAGGCTGCTGACCGTTTTGAGTCATAGCTTAGCAGCCGCCTTTTAATACTTTTTTTCCAGATAATTGTCTCTTTCGGATCTCTCTATGTATATAGAGAGAGACAGAGAGTAAAAGAGATGGAACAGTTTAGCCTAAGGGGTCCCGCCAAGGACCGATTTTCCATGAAAGAGATGCAAGTTTACAAGCCATGCGAATAATCCCCCTTAATGTATCGTAAGGGATGTCATCACCTTTTCCGTGGCCACCAAACTACGAGATTTTGCTTGAGATGGTTGTGCCTCCAACCTCAATCAACGGAGTCATCCGAGAAATACTTAAATGTTCAATTGATATGTAGCCATAAAAAAATTATTTATTATTTTGATATTTGCTCATACTGCAATTTTTATTAAAAATTAACGAAATATTTAAATATGTAATGCAAATTAAATTATGACCATTAGTTTGGAGCATAATTAAAGCCCCGCAACCGCAAGCAAATAGACGTGAATAAAAGACAAACGTGGGGAGCATTTCTACTTTTCTAGGATGTGAGGGGGGGGGGGGGGGCAACAAGCAAGACGTGGAAAACGTGAATAAGATAGGTGGGTAGCTATTAGCCTATTCATTGGAAGGTAACTATGTTTGCTAACTATGTTTGCTCACCCATGATGCATGCACTCATGGGTAAAGTCATGTGCTTAGATTCAAGATTGACTTATTCCTCCACTTCTAGACTGTAAAGACTTTCGTTTACGCATGGGTGCCGTTAAAATAATCAAATATTTTAGGCACGGTTGGTAGGGTGCAGCCTAATGAAGCTATAATCAAAACTCTGGCTCACGAAGAACAGCGGCCTGCGTCTCTTTGTTTTTTAATTTTTGTGAAAACGACTGGATTCCCCAGCTTCTAGACTGTCGTTTATCTACGTCACCACTCTCGTCGAGCGTCCTTGTGCATCAAACAATTAGATCTCCGTATTTTTTTTGCCGAATTTTTAGACAAAACCCTTTTTTTTCAATGCTTCTGTCCACATTGGATTGGAGGATAAATGTGTTTAGTGTTGAACAAAGACATTCGGCTCGACTCACAAAACAGCTGGCCTGGGCTTAGGTTGCAATGGCCGGCCCAGAAGTACTTGCATACCTAAGAATAAACATCGCGGATTTACTAGGGTTGGGCATACGGCTGAGTAAATATTTCGGTAAGAATCTGAATTTTTTTGTTCTACTTTCGATTTTGGAAGCCATTTTTAATAATTTTTGGAATCGGAATAGGAATAGGATGATAACATAGTGCTCAAAATAAAATAATAATTTTTAAATTTCCAATTCCAATTTTTTCAAAAAAATAAAAATAGTGCTCAAAATAAAATATAACATATGTAATTTGATTGAATGTTTATTTTGGAATCTGGATTTTGGATGATAATTTTACATTTTATTGTTAATTTATGATGAATAACTAAAAAATACCGAAATTTTTCGATTTTGATTTTTTTTTAATTATGGCTCAAAATAAAGTATAACATATGATGAGTACCGAATTTGTTTGAATGTTTATTTTAGAATCTTGATTTTGGTTGAATGTTTACATTTTATTGTTAATTATGATTAATAATAGAAAAATATTTCAAAAATTTAGCCCAAAAAAATATATCCAAAAAAGCCCACATGCCAAACCAGAATTTCCGGTTCCGATTCTAAAAATTTCGGTAAAATATCGAAATGGAATCCGAACAAAAAATATTGCATTCCGGTAAATAACGAACGGAACCGGAATTGGCCGTTCCAATTCCATTCATTCTGGTACTCACCTTTAATTGGGCAAAGTCGGATTTGAGGTCAGATTCCCATACCACAACCCCGATTTTAGCAGAACCCTCTAGGTTCGGGTTTGAATTGGTTAGTCTCTTCTAGTCAGGTCAAGTTACAAGAGAAAAACATTAAAAAGAGTACAATAGTGTCGTTTCACTAGAGGTATAAGAGAGAAAAAAAGGAATGTTAGAGATCCGATCCCATATTGTGGAGTAAAAAAGCGCCGGTATAGATTGCTTTGTAGCGGCATTTTTTATCCAAACACCGCAACGCTGTTACAAATTGTTTTTTAGCGGCGGTCGTAGACAAACACCGGCATTTTTAGCCGCTGCCACTAGGACCGCTGTTGCATGTCTATTTTTTTTGGCAGTGCATTTATAAAACGTGAATTGTGGAAGTAACAAAATTGTCTCGCCGAAAGAGCTTGTCCGGCCACCATGATTATTATATATCTTGCTTGCTAGTTAAATAAATATACAGAATCCTGCATGAATAATAAATTTCTCAGATTGGTTGCTGTCATCCCTACCCTCCCCCGAGGGTCTAGCTAGTACGTTAGAGGCGACATAAGATCATCTAGAACTCCCCACGACGTGCTCACCGGAAATTAAGATCATCTAGAAACAAGAGATCACACCTGCTAGTATTTTTTTTCTTCTAATTCACACCTGCTAGTAGAAGTACTTGAATTCTGCATTAATTAAGCAGCCACTGCTTAATGGGAAAACAACCTGCAACTTCCTAATTAAATCAACCTGTGGTTAGTTTACAGGTTAACTGTTCTAGAACTGGAACACCCCTACAATCTGATGTTTAATTGTAAAAAAATTTGGATTACTAGAGAGCGAGTGAAAAAATGAAGATATTTTATGAGAGTTGGTGAAAAAAATGAAGTGAAAAGATTTAAATGAATATTATAATAAAAATAGAAAGAACAAATATTTTGTCATTTTTTTAATCAGGTCTAAATTTTAAGCATTAGTTTGTTTTTTTTTTTTCGGTTCTGGGTTAACAAAAACCGCCCTATAGGAGTGAGTGGAGTATCCAAGTTACAGTTTTCGTCGGAGTCGTTGTAGTTCAAAAGTAGGTGCTTTTTAGAATGGGCCACGCATAGCCTGGGCCCATCATTTGTCACCCTTCTAAGTGGCCGTGTAGGATGGGCCGAAGTAATTGGAGAGGATTCCGAATCCATCAACTCACGCAGGCAAAGAAAAAGAAGGGTAGCCTTGAACGAGTAGGATGGGGAATGTAAAAAGTTGAAAGAAATAAGATCATATGAACAGTTCTGGCCTTATTGGTGAGAGTAACGAAGTGTGAAGCAAAAACAAAGGATTTTTGCGTGGAAAAAGTGTGAGAAGGGAAACGTCACGGGCGGGTATGGTGAGAGCACAAAATTTACGGTGAATTTGTGCGGCTTAGATTAGTATTTCCATTGCAGGATTAGATTTCTCGCAGCACAGAAATTGTAGCCTCCTATCTATCATGGTGGTTTTGTTCTTGGTTTTTTCATTGTATTTTTCTGTTCAGGATAAATAAATATCTGCATAAAAGAACAAAAAGGACTTTACACATGCACAAAGACCTGCCACAGACAGAGCAACACCAGATATAAGTGCTAAGGTAGGCCAGAGACTTAGGTCCCCTCATCAACTTGGGCCAGGAAACCTCCTCTAGGGTGCTTTTCATAACGTCAGAACCCCAAACTTTCTTGAACCAAGTTGAGGCCAAAGGAAGTTCGATGGATTGTCTTAATTTACAGATGATTTAGGTTGTAGCTCAAGAACGTGGTATCAGATAAAAGCTTGATTTGGTTTCTGTATCGTTGTGTCATATTTCCAGTGTGAACATCAAAATGACAGGTCTAAAATCATTTCATTTGGAAGTTTTTTCCTCTTTTATGGAGATTTGCATCACCCTATTAAAGGCATGGCTTTCCCAGAAATGGAATGGCCCTGTATCTTTGGACCACAGGCCAGTAAGTCAGAATATACACCATGACCGAGGGAATTTCTGCATTAGCTGGCTTTCTTTGAACGGTGGAGTTGATAACTTCATATGGAAAACTTATCCTTTTTCCTTCTTCTTAGTAGTGTGGAATGCGCAAATGTCCACCATCATGCCAGAGGGAGGAGTAATGGTCTGTCACTGTGCACAGCTAATAGTCTTTAATGAAACTTCAATCACTGGCTTTGTTTCAATTGTAGATATAGCTGGTCATCTTTCAATTGCGTAGAAAGTAATCAGGAGCCATACTATCTAAAGGAGTTCCAAGATTCATCTCACCTAACTTGGACATAATACAAAACTTTTAGGGCCTAGTTCAACAGGGCAAGTAGCCAGACTTCACACCGACATGAAGTGCCAAAATATTAGGTTTAAGAAATTACTCTTTATCTGATATATTAATTCTTTTACGTGCAGAACCTCCAGTCAGGAAATAATTATGCTAACATTCAACCCCAAAAATACTTACAAGGATGCCATATACAGCCTAGATTTCACATGAATTCTATAGCTTTTTACAAGAAAATTCTAACCAATTAAGGCCTCAAAGCCCCCCGTAATGAAATCCCAATTGAAGCAAAATTTTTATTGCGAGTATAAAAGGTACCTAAAACTGAAGTCATATGGCATAACTTGGACAAACTGTGAAAGAGGTTCCTTTTTGCCTTTCTCCAGGCACTTGATTGCTTCTTTTGCAAGTTCACCTGGTAACTGGAGGCAGATCCAATCAAGCAGTGATTCCAAGTCCTTTGCAAAGTCAAGTAAGTACCAATTCAACAGTTTCGGGATAGCAAACTTCGTGGTTGAAATTCCAATGGCAGCCTGTAAGTAGTCTCTTTTAGCCACTTCCAGTTCGTTCTCAACCTGAGATGCTGTGTATACTCTCACCTTCATATGGAAGAGTTCATAAAATCAGTAATGGCAGCACTGCATGGAATCCCCAAGACACACTAGTAAAGAAATTAATGAGTGCTAGGAACAACCTATATTGTTCATATTAGTTACCAAGACAGAGACCAGGAGCAATTATTTATATAATTAACTATCATCAACTCATTAAAACGCGTAGTAAGAAAAATTTGCAGTACATTAAGCTGTGTCACTAGATATAACCTAGAGTACTTGGAATATTTTATTAACCGTAGAGCTTAACTTAATGTTCTCTTAATGGATGTGGGACTAAGGGCAGTAATTGAACCAAAGTTAACTACTCTATGTATGAACTTACAGCAGGGGAGGACCAGCTTCCACAGGACAGTGCAAATGTCACTAGCGGTTCAGAAAACTCCAATCCAAATGTGCTTCTCGCTGTCTTCTCATCGCCTTTTCCACCCTTTGCAAATGTCTTAGAGATAAAAAAAATTTGAACAAAGAAATTTTTATTTTTCAGCTGGAGAAGTCTTGTGACTGGCATGAGATGGACACTACTTACATATTTTGAGTGGTAGGGCAATCTCAGGATGAAATGTTCTATAGTTATTGCATTTAGCAAGTGTCTCCCCACATTGATTGATGCCTGAGTAACAAGAAATGAAAATGCATAAATAAATGCCGATGTGGATCCAGAGTTAATATCTAATATCTATAAGTTGGTTTGCGTCCAAGTCAAATTTTAAATAGATTCCTTCAAACATTTGATAGTAATACTCTGTACCTTTTGCATCAAAGCAACAACCATCTCAGGAGACTCTGGTATGCCGTGTTCCAGGAATGCCTGAAGCAATGTATTACAGTGAATGGCTCTTTCTTTGCACTTAGCAAGGGGACAGAAAAAGGAAGTATAGAACACAAACCATTGCTTTTAGCAAAAACAAAATCGACAACCGACATCCATTTGGATCTTGATATATACTCTCAACAGAACAGCTCAAATATTGGAACTTATGTCTGTGGAGAGGTAACATACATTCATCATGCAGGAATTGTAAACGTTGATCCAGAATGCTAGCTTCTCCTGATGGATGAGGCTTTGCAAGTTGACAGAGGCAAGTTTCCGAAGGAAGATTCTGAAAATTCACAAAATAGATTTAGTGCGACTCCTAGTTTATTTACAGATGTCATGCATAAGAAAGTATCTAATGATGTCAAAAACAGACAACTTACTTTAATCTACGAAGTAAAAACAAAGAATTTGCTGTTCGGTTTGGATTAATTGAGCCAGCGTCAATGTGACATAGTTTCTCATAAGGACCAATATCTCTCTTTCCAAATTCTAAACAGATATCATACGGGTTCCGGTAATTTGTCTCTTCACTGCTTTCTCGAGTTGCTAAGGTCGATAAGGAGGGTAGATTCTCTGCACTACCTCTACTCTTTGTCGAACTCATTCTTAGGAGAATGCTTGATAAGCACTTCAGAATATTTTCAGAAAGTTTGTTCGGGTCATCATCTCCTGATGGTCTTTCGTCAGCGTTTCTTGCTTCTAGACTTGCTTGGTCTTTTAGTCCACACTCTAGCTGGAAATTGGAAGACCCATATTCATTGCACAGGCTATAAAGGAGTACACAACCCCCTCCTCCCCGTAGAATAATAAAAGAAAGAAAGGGAAAAACAAGACTAATTGGTACCTGCAAAGTCTGATGACCTCTATGCTTCTCTGCTGAACTAAGGCTTAGGAGAGGTCTCTGAACTGGGGTTTCTGTTGTGTGAGATTTATAGATGGAGAATACCTTTTGGTTCTTTGTCGTACTAGTACATGATTGGTCCTCTTTTCCCCGCCCATCATCTGGGAATGAAGAAGAGGACAAATGTCTCAGAGCAGAATTGCAGAAAGCATGCAAGTTCCTAATGCCACTGCGTTTCTAGAGTGAGTTTAGCAGAAAGCCTACCAGAAATAGATGGTTTAAGCCTCCTTGTGGATGCTGCAGAATCACCCACATGTTGAGCTGAAAACTTGAGTCGCTCTGGCTTGTGATTCTTTGCCGGGTATGGGGGATATGAATCAGCTGAACTCTCTATGCTCGTCTTCGAGGATGATATGTAGACAGCTTCCTGATACAGGCCCTGTCTAAAATGTACTACTTCTTGTTCAAGCCGAACCACTTCCTCTTCCAACACAGCCACCTCGGCAAGAAGCTCCAGAATCTATAAAATTCAAAATCTGATCAATGCCGAAATAGGAAAATGCTTAGACAAACCATTGAGTACAATGTAAAGACTGTTGATTTCTCCGTCCTCTACCTTCAAAACTACCAGTTCAGTTCGTTAATCGTTCTCACTACTCACTTGAACTATAATGTTGCCACTAAGAGCTTTGCTTCTCGCTATAGTGAACTAATTCACTTGAATTGACTAATATGTTAAGCAAATCCATCAAAATAAAATAAATATAAAGTAAATAGTCGAAGAGGTTGTGAATTTACTGACATAAGGAGGGAGATAAGGGGGGAGACGTGGTAGAGCTCCCAAAGGTCTGGTGAAAGCTCTCTCCAAAGCTCTGTGAACGTTCTCTTCGTGTCTAAGTTTTTTCTTGAGCTTATCAACCTGAAAGTCGAAATTCCAAACTGAATTATCCAAACGACAGAAAAAGAATGACACCCCAAAACGAAAAATGCCAGAAACGATCTGTGAGAAACCGTATTCATACATCTTGCTGCAAAGCAATTTTTCTTTCTTTGCCGGAGGTTCGTTGGGTCGTGTTTGCTTTTGCAGGATCATGTACCTTGCTCCCCTGCATATCCTGCTTCTTCTTTTAAAAAGAAATAATATAAACAACAATCAACTTCCACAAGAAAGGAATGCAACAGGCAGAGAGAATAGTAATAAAGAAACCAAAAGAAGATAGGGAAGTAAAGGGAAAGGAAAGAACACGACACACAGAAATCTAGGACCCTGATCAAAGACGCCCATTTTTACGGCCTGTGGTCCTGTGGTGGATGAATACGAGTCTCACGAAACAAAGAATACAAAAAGGCTATTTCTTTTGGAAAATGGTACGAGGGAAAGAGATTCAATAGCCCAGTTATATAATTTCAATAACAAGCTATAATTACTTGAATAAAAACACCCTTCTCGGATTCCCATATAAGATTTATACTTTTTGCGAGATTTCTGGGAGCTTTTTGTTTCAGGAGCCTCTTGAACTGGAAGCTATATTTTCAGGTGAAAACAGTTACCCCATATCTGTGAATGATTACGCACTTCAAGGCTTAGAACTTTAAACAGTAGAAATTGGACACCGTTTTTCACCGAAGGTACCAATTCACAGTTTTCACTTTTCACTATGAACACAAGGATGTTAGCCTGATTACTTTTTCATGCTTCAGTGGTGCTTTCATAGACTGAAGCGCAGTCCTGACTCTGGTATTCATCTTTGAAATCTGTAAAATCTGTAAAACCATCAACAAACCCAATTCAGCACCTTACCAATAACCGCATCAACAATAGCAACAATGAGAAAGAAACAAATTCAGAGCACGACATTCCAACCCGTATTGAATTACTTTAAATGGAGATCAGAACTTTATCAAAAGAGTTCACTCCCATCACAAAACCCAGAAACTTCAACGAGTTTAATGTCATACTAAGCAGAGCAGTACATGACACTAATCGGCGATCAATATAATGGCTGCATTCCTCGTTTACAGAGAAGCAAACCAAAGAATACCCGGACAACAAATGGCCAAGGTTTCAAACTACACGACCTTGGAATCTGCGAAGCGAAAGTAATTGTACGTGTGCACAAATACATATGGAGGCTAACCGGGTCTATTCTATGGCTGTATCTTCCACCGCTTTGTTATTTGAAGATAAAAAAAAAAAAAAAAAGCAGAGAGAGGGAGAGAGTTAAAGAGAGAGCGTGTCCAGTGGCTGGGGAATGAAAGGTGAATTGCTTTGGCTTTGCCAAAAGGCTAAAGTGTGGATGGAGCTATATATGCCGCTAGCTAAGCGCATTGTGGCGCCGTACTGCAACTAAACGCTCACCCACTATGATCAACACCCTCTTTGCCGCGTCATCAAGAACCAACGTGCACCTCCACTTCTTTGATCTGTATTAATTAATTCAGTAGTTTTTTTTCCTGACTAATTTGGAGAAGAGAAAAGAGAATCCACGGCAACAAAAACAGTAACGTAATTATTATGGTAATATAATGATCATTTGATTTTATATGATGGGGTTGGCTCCAGGAGAGTTAACACAAAGTCCAAATCTGAAAGGAATTCGTTATGCCTCGTTGGTTTTTGGTGTTTGGAAGCTGTACGAGGTGGATTTGTTAATCAAGATTATAGGTAAAAGCTGCTTGAGTCACATGTTTGCCACCTAAACGCTTTTTGTTTGTGGAAATAAAATAAAGTTCAATGCAGTCAGCACCAGTTTCAGCCAATTTTCGGATTATAAAAGACACCACCAATTAATGATTTTGGTCATTTAAGATTAATATGGTAGGTAGTTCTTGGATTCCTCCTAAAGTATGCATATTTCTATGTAGGATTATAATTAAACAGTTTACCCCTCTAATTACAAAATTTGACACAAATTCTTTTTACTGTGTTATGTGTATTTTTGAATCGAGACTTGTACTTAGAGGGGTAATGAGTAAAATGTTTCAAATATCCATATCGGCATATCCCTCCAAAATAACAAAAAAAAAAAAGAAATGTGTAAAATGTTTCAAATATGTAGTTAATGAGTGAAATGTGACAAAAATGATATTTTGAAAAGTAAAATATCATAATACATACAATTGGAAGGTGTAAATTGTATTTATTCATTTTAAATATTTACTTATAATTCCCGACCAATCAGATTTTCCTGTTAGCTCCCTCTGTTTATGTTTTCTTTCGAAAACATAAGGAATGTAGTATAAACTGACATGTACCATACAAGCTCAAGAATTTAGAACCTTGATGTTATAAATATCCTAAAAACGAATTAAGTACTTCTCTGAAAAGGTAATTAATGCATTCAGTCCATGCAAGTAGAAGAAGCATTTTTGAAAGGCCAAAGTTGGAGATCACCTAAGTATCGAATCTGAATAATTAAACCCACATCGCGTGCTGTCTGGGTTCCTCTTTACGCTTTCCTTTGTTACCCATATCGGCATATCCCTCCATGAGGGGGCCGGGAACAAGAAAAATAGCATATATAGTACATTCTGCATTATATTTTATTTGAAAAGTAGATCGGGAAACACATGCAGCCGCAGGAATGGATGTTGAAAGGGCAAGCTATCGTGATAATGAAGTTCTGGCAACTATTATATATTTGAGTATTAAAGGAATGGACACGCCACCCGCAACCACGTGACGGTGATCGCATGACGGTAACTCCTCCAGCTAGCACATGAGATTATCTGTAATTCATACAACTTCAGGCTAAGTGTCAAATGACACTGATCTCCTTGAGGTCTGGATAGTGCCAATTATGGGGAAAGTACTTTCGTCATTTGATTAAACGTGGAGATCAGTACCAAAATCGGCAAATTATGCTTTGCTTTAATTTACAATATTTAGTACTATATACCATTATTGCGTCGTTCCAACCGAGCGAAAACAAGGAAAGGAGATCTAGGAAAAGATTATGATATGACAAATGACTTGTTTCTTTGTCATGTAATTAAATATATGACGTTAAGTTAGGTAGATAAAACAATTATATATCATGACGAGTTGATCCTCCATGCTCAGGTTATGCAGATGGGATTGAAACATCATGATATTGTCCCCGAGTTTCGTAAGGATGAGCCAAGTAGTTTCACACATTACACGGTTTACATCTTTCTTTCATTATTTTTATTTATTTTAAATGGGAATAAATATCTCTTTTTATGAGTCAATTATAGAGAGTTTTACATGTCGCAACTTCAAATTATATCAAAATGACAATAATATCTCTAACGTCTCACCTATATGATGAACATAATGTTGAAAGAGTTATCAGGAGTATAATCGTCGTTTCAGGTGTAAAAAAAATTAATTTCTATCCAATTCAAAGGAGCGTGAAAGGATCTAGGTACTATCGGTAATTTGAGAGTGCAAGATGTCATACTCCTAATAATTGATGGGTGAAAAATATATTCATCACTTTTCAATATGGGTGTAGTAAATGAATTATTGAAATGGACAATGGTGTCCTTTTGTTTTATATATGCATTATTGTTGATGTATGCAGTTCAGGATGATGACTCAATTTTCTCGTCAGTTCCTCAAATATGGCAGCGAAGTAGTCAAGTTTTGTAAAAAGTACTATTCTCTCTTTTAGTGCCATATATACAAACATTATATTATTGGCGTCGCCTATGTATATATCTCTTTCGAGTCCGAGTTCCTAACTGAAACACGGACACAGCTGATCAGAGTCACAGCTGACTAGCTAGCTGAGCGGTCACCTTCGTTTTGCGCTGATATATATTCACTGCGCATGTGCTTATCTCCAATATTCCACATTCCTCATGCGTCCGATCACCAAATCAATCAGGTGTCCGTCCGGCCCTATACAACTCCACGTACGTACCTCTCGATATATCTTAAAACCTATTAGGTCGATCCCGATCGAACATATCTTTGGATATTTCTAGATAGTTAGCTTCGCTTGCCAAATCGTGAGGAGTTACTGTAGCTGCAGATTATAATTTGCCAAATAAGACAACTAGTTTAATTTATTAGGACCGCTAATTACTTGGACTAGTACTTCGGTTGCACATGCAATTAGTCAAGAAAATGGGAGCAGCTTCTGCGGTCCACAAATATATATTTACTTGAGAGTTTTATATGCAATATTTTATTTCCAATTTGGGACTTCAAATAGCAAGCAGTATAGTTCTGGCAATATATATATATAATATTCTTTGCATACACCAATTCCGTCAATGGATCTGTATAAACGCAAAAGAGGCCGGCTTCAAATTATTAGGTACTGCATGCGAACATCCGTTAATCGCTGTAGGGTATGGAATAGTTGACTTGGACTGGTACTTGAATGGGATGCATTAATTGTACGTCCATATGATGTGTCCAAATTATTACGATCGATTGGCTTGTTTTTCACTAGCTAGATATATATAATTAATATTTCTATAGATCCTGTAGTTGAATTGTGTAGCATAGACATGAGACTGTTCCCTGTTTATAAAATCGGTTAATTTGACCAATCAATATGATGATCATGAGGACGGTGAGAGTAGAAAAACAACAACTGGGGGAGGCATTAGAGAAAGAGATCATCAGTACTCACTTATAAATACATCAATTTATCATCAAATTAATTAAGGCGCTGCAAGCACATCCTTCTGCTGGCAGATGACATGATATGTCGATCTCGATAATTACAATTAATTAATTCCTACGTACCTAATTATATATATATATATATATATATATATATATATATATATATTCCAATATTAATAATAGTGAAAACCTTACAACTGCAGGCCAATTAATTGAAACTAATTAAGCCACTGTATAATTAAAGAAGTATATACTTATAAAATTATATATTAAGTACTTCCTCTCTAGGGTATGCATGCCTCAATTAGCTGCTTGCTGCAGGCATATAATTAAACTCGATCTCCAGACAAAATTTATGGTCAGACTTCGATAGTAAACTCTAACATGCAATAATTAATAAGAAGCTGTAAGCTGCATGCATGCATGCCTTTTAACTTCTTTTTCAGGACACAGTCAGAAATCATGTTTAGTTGCTAATTAGTAAGAAATATCAGATGAGTGTGCTATATATATATATATATTGTAAATTTCTGATACTATGAACAGAGGATGAAGAACAGAGATGGACGAGAGAATTGGGAATGAATAAGATTCAATCTATTCAAGTAAAAAATAATGATGTGTACATCACTGAGTTATATACACGCGGAGTTGCTATGTCACTAACACGCTAACAGACTTAGTGCTAACAAACTGTACAGTAAGCAACCAACTAAGTTGAATAGTTACAATAGAATAATTACAATAGGTGTTACAACTTTAGCTCCTAGAAAACCAGTAGCAGCAAGAATATCCAGGGCAAACTTGCGCTGAGATTAAGTGATAACAGCAGCAGAGCGGGCTATTTCTGGCGCCAAAAAATATTTGAGTTTTCCAAGATCCTTAATCTTGAATTTGTTGTCAATTACTTCTTTAAAATCAACTATCATAGACAAATCGTTCCCTGCAAGTATTATGTCATCTACATATACTAGTAAGTCTAAAAATGAAGATCCAATTTGTCGGGTGAAGAGTGTATAGTCAACTTTGGATTGAACAAACTGATCCAGTAGCAGTTGAGATGCTTGCTTCAACTCGTAGAGAGACTTGTTCAATCGACAAACAATGGACTCGCCCTTCTTGAAATAACCCGAAGACAACTTCATGTAAATTTCTTCATGAAGATCTCCATGAAGAAAAACATTATTTACATCATGTTGATGTAAATGCCAATTTTTGGAAGCTGCAACAACAAGTAGAACTCTAACAGAGGTTAACTTAGCCAGGTTTCAAAGAAGTCAAACCCCTTTTTCTGTGTGAAACTCTTAGCAACTAATCTTGCTTTATGACTCTCAATAGTACCATTTGCATTGAACTTGAGCTTGTATACCCATTTGCAATCAATGAGAATTTTTCCAGGAGGAAGAGGACAAACAGTCCAGGTATGGTTCAACTCAAGAGCAGCTATCTCCTTCGACATGGCATCTGGCCAAGCAGGAGATTTACAACCTCTTTAAAAGAAGAAGGCTCAGTGGCAGTGCTAACACTAAGCACAAAAATTCTGTAAGCAGGAGAGAGTTTGGTATAGGAAATAGACGGAGAAATGTCACAAGGTGTGCCAGCACGTGAAGAACTTGCATAATTGGATGTTGATATAGTGTCAGAAGAAACGTGAGCTAGCCAACAATGATAGTCATTAAGGTAAGCTGAAGACTTACGGATTCTAGTAGAATGTCCAACAACTGGAAAATGAGATGTTGGCTGAGTAGAAAAATTAATGGGAGGTTGTGAAGGAACATTAGGAATGGAACTGGAAGTAGACTTAGGTGCAGACTCAGAATGTGTTGGAATAGAAGTAACATATGGAACAACAGATGGAGAGAAAATATATGGAATAGACAATGGCAGACTAGTGATATTAGAAGATGAAGGTGAAAAGACTTTGAATGGAAAGATAGACTCATGAAAAACAACATGCCGAGTAATAGAAGTATGTTGAGAAGACAGATGGTAAACCTTATAACCTTTCATGGCATAAGGATAGCCAATGAAAATACAAGGATCAGCTAAAGCATCGAATTTAGTTCTATGTCTAGCTAATGTGGAAGCATAACAAAGACATCCAAATGCCTTACGATGAAGATAGGAAGGTTGTTTACCAAACAAAAGTTCATAAGGAGATTTGTTGTCTAAAAGAGGAAAAGGTAATCTGTTTATGAGGTATGTAGCTGCAAGAATGCAATCACTCCAAAAACTAAGTAGTAAACCAGTCTGAAACCTAAGTGTCCATGCAACATTGAGTAATTGTTGGTGTTTATGTTAAACTCGACCGTTTTTTTTTTTTTGGGAGTGGCTACATAAGAATGTTGATCCACATCTAGAAATTGTGATATACTGAATTCTGAACCAAAATCTGTGTGAATAGCTTTAATCATAGTCTGAAATTGAGTTTCAACTTAATGGAAGAAGTTCTGAATATGTATAGATGTCTGAGACTTAGAGTGAAGAAGATAGACCCAAGTGCAAGGGCTAAAGTCATCAACAACAGTGAGGAAAAATTTAGAATCGAGATTGTCTCGAATAGCAAATGGCCCCTACAAATCAAAAATAGTAGGAGCTTTATTGTGAGAAATTGGAAAAGGAAGTTTAAGTTGCTTTGCGAAAGGACAGATTGTACAATGAAATGGCTTAGATAAATCAATGTCAGATATACAATCTTTAAGTGAAAGCATACGAGAAAAGCAAGGATGACCAAGCCTACAATGCCAAAGATTGACATTAGAATTATTGGAAGAAACAGAAATGTAAGAAGAGGACTGAATGTCATGTGCAGGTTGAATCAAGTGATAGAGACCAACACGTTCTTGAGCCATACCAATCACCATCCAGTTCCGCAGGTCCTGTATAAACAGAAAAGAATGAAGAAAAATCCAACAGCGAGGTACTTGTTTGACAAGAGAACTAACATAGACAAGATTAAACGAAAAAGATGGAACAACAAGCACATGTTGTAAAAGGATGTGAGAAGAAAGCTGAACAGAGCCTATATGTGAGACCTCGAGCATGAGAACCGTCTGGTAGTTTGACAGAAGAACAAACTGAAGAAGTAATAGAGGTAAGCATTGAAGTAGATGATACCATATGATTCGTGGCACCGGTGTCCACAATCCAATCGAAACCAGAAGAAGACAGAGTACCTGCCATATTCACCATACCTGTGGCATGATAATTTAGATCCTTTTGAAAAACAGCAGATTGCTGTGATGAATCCATTGAAGGAATGAAAGCTAATAGCTTCTGACACTGTTACTTCATGAAATGAGAATTTGGTTGAGATTCAGACTCTACATGATTAGCAGAACTTGAAGGAGCATAGATTTTACTCCTTGGCTTGTAACCACGAGGATGACCTTGGAGTTTGTAGCATTTGTCGACAGTATGTCCTACAAATCCATTGTGACTACAAGTAGATCGATTGAAAGTCTGATTACGAACAAGAAATGCACTGGTTTCCACTGGATGTGGATCAAATGACGAATAAATGTCACGCTGATTTTCCTCTTGAATAACCAACGAAAACACTTTGTTGATTGTAGGCAAAGACTCAATAAGTAAAATTTGACCACGAATATGTGAATACGAGTCGTTCAATCCCATACAAAACTGCATAATACGTTCTTGATTATAGGATTCATTTAACTCTTTGACAGCACCACAAGAACACACTGGATTGTGTTTACAATTAGACAATTCCTCTCAAAGTGACTTCAATTTGGTAAAATAAGAGCTCACAATAGACTGACCTTAAGCTAAAGAGGAAATGGACTTTTGAATCTGAAAGATTCTCGGTCCATTACCTTGAGAATACCGATCATGCAGATCCTTCCAAATACCAGTTGTTGTGTCTATATAGAGAACACTATCAGCTAGATCTTTGGAGATCGAATTAAGAAGCCATGATGACACCATATCATTACATCAAGTCCAGACTGAATAATCAGCAGCAGAGGAACTCGGTTTGGGAAGAGATCCATCAACAAACTTTAGTTTATTCTTCGCGCTAAGTGCCATCGCCATGGATTAGCACCAGGTAGGGTAAGTTTCTTCATTAAGAACTTGAGAGACTAAGAGTACACCAAGATTATCTCTGTGTGCAAGAAATAGGGACTAGCATTATCAGAGTTGGGGGTAGAGGTAACAGAAGGTGTTTCGAAAGCCATTTAAGGCTCTAATACCGTGTAAATTTTTGATACTGTGAACAGAGGATGGAGAACAGAGATAAGAGATGGACGAGAGAATTGGAAATGAATAAGATTCAATCTATGCAAGTAAAAAATAATGATGCGTACATCACTGAGTTATATACACACGGAGCTGCTATGTAACTAACCCGCTAACAGACTTAGCTTGTGCTAACAAACTGTACAGTCAGCAACCAACGTCTAAGCTGAATAGTTACAATAGAATAATTACAATATCTAATATATATTGAGACTTTTGGAAAGTTTTAAGGACTAATTAAATTGTGATAGCTAAAGGAGGAAATTATTAAGATTTGAAACATACTCTAATGGATCAAAATCATAATTTACATATGGTTATGTGCTTGATTCAAACGTACTCATAATAATTCCCAAAAAAAGTTACGGACTGATCAAGGAGTACGAATCATGATGATCAGTACTGATGGGCTACTGCAGAAGAACAGATAATTAACAGAGCTTCATTTGATCACCCTAGCTAGCTAGATGCATGGGACACAAGGGGGGACGGCAATCAATGGTCATTAATTATCCAATCTTAATGCAACTTACCCAAAAATAGACAATTCAGGCCCTTAGATAGAAAGAGACAAGTCTTTGGCACACGCATTAATGATTACCGATCTTAATGCAACTCATTCCAGGAAGAGACAAATTCTTAGTGACACAAGGATGTATATAGAAGTGAAGTATATATTAATTCAAGATGTACGCCCTCTGTATGAAACGTTATCTTCTTTCCGATGGGTCTGCCAAGTGCCACCATGCAGCACCTCTTTCAATAGAGCAAGCCGTACTCATCCCTACCGACATACAGTCCTTATTGATTTTGTACGTGTACCGTCTTTAATTTGTTTGCTAGTCTAATTAGTTGACAAGTCGGATAAATGGGTGTTTAACTGGCCATAAAGAAAATGTACCTACGAGGGGAAAAATTAGAAAGTTAGAAAAGGAGAGTGAGATCAGTTAAAGGGCTGCAGGATTCTTTTGGTGGGGTTAGGGGAAACTTATGAGCTGTGAAACAAGTGTAGGTAGGTCCATATTCACCCTAAAAGCTAAGAAAATTTTAAGAAAGCATGCAGTAGTACTACTATATATGTCTCGTGGGAAACCAATCTATCGAATCGTCAGGCGTGATTAGAATACTCGACTGGCCCCTCACTACAAACCCATCACTTAGCTAGGATGCATTATTTATGGAACCAGTAGGACTTCCATTATTTGCCAAAGGCAATGCTGATGGCTAATGGTTCACCGGTTTCAGTGACGACTAGTATATGTGAAACAAGTTATAAGGCTGTAAATAAAATACAAAGTTTAAACGTTCAATTGTCGACTAAGTTCGGTTCGATATTATTATAGTAGTACTGCTGTACAGTATTTTCCCTTTTAAAGGCTAAAATTAAAGGACCATATAATTATTGATAACTTAATGCTACTTTTCAGTGCGGGGATCACTTCGATCAGATGGCATGAATTAATTGATGTCATGCATGCCACTAGAATCATTTCACTTCTTTCGCTGAAGGGTACGTACTAAAGCTTGTCGTCGGTAATTGTCATCTTTATTTCTTCTTTTCTGATCCCTCCAGCTTTTTCTTGCTTTTCGATTTCCATCTTCCGTACAGATATTGAGATAGGAGGCTTATAGGCTCTTGTTGTAGCCAATTACACTAAGAAAAAGCAGATCAAGAAACCTTCTATGTTCTTGGTTTCTCGGCTAAGGTTAATAGATAGGGTGTTATATATTATCCTTCTTAAGCTCTAGTTAGACTCTAAGGCTCTAACACTGTTAAGTTGGGAAATGTTCCTAGAAGCCAAATAATTTTTTTGTGGTAGAAGTTCCTGAATGAATATGAATTGGAATTGCAGGAACATGCTATAACGTCATATTGGCAGATGATGGTCGAAGAAATTATCTAGAAAAGTCCTGTAATACAAATAATCATGCAATCTACGACAAAAGATGGCAAAGGCGTTAAATGGTCCTACTCTCAAGTCTCTTTGGAAAGCTGGCGTGGGTTTCTGGAGCCAAACTTTTTGTAGGGATAAGGCCAAAACAGATATAATGGAAGCACTGGGACTTTGGTGCGGTCCTGATAAAAGGGCAAAAGCAGCCTTGCATGCAGAGGTGGAAACCAGAAGCCACATGTCTTGAGAATCCAAGTTGGTGAAGTTAATTATTGTTGCCTGTCTATGATTGGGTGCACTGCAGCCAGCAGGGTCATTTGTAAAAGAACAAAAAAAAAATCTAGTGAAAGGTTTAGAACTGTGAATCGGCCACTCGTTATAAAAGTTTAAGTTTAGAAAAAGATGAATATTTTATTATTTAAATTTTATTTTCTAATATTCTTCTTCCCACCTGAGTCGAGACTTTAACTCTGACTATCATTCATTTCAAAAATTTAAACTAATAGAACGAAAAATAATAATATTTTATTATTTAAATTATATTCTCTAATAAAAATAAAATATCATAATCTAATTTTTTTTTATAAACGGTTTAAATTTGCTAGCTTTTTCGAATTTAGAGGATATGAATACTCTGTCAGCTCTTTTAATTAAATGAGATGACATGTTTCTATCCGATTTATTTTTTCAAATCCAAAAAATATAGACTCATTTAGCTTTCTCTGGTTAAATAAGGTGACGTGTTTGTCTTAACTTTCCATTAGTGCATGTTTGAGACCCCAAATATTTGGGGTCTCAACAAATCGGACAAACTAAACAAACTTTAAAATTTTTAACTTTTACACCTACACATTTCACTTTTCACAAACCCCAATAAATCTCAATAAAGTAAAGATTCTCAAAATTTTGGAAATATTTCCTAATATTTTAGCAAACAAACATCTCCTAGATATA
The DNA here is from genome assembly GCA_963930655.1 of Myrica gale. Classification (NCBI taxonomy): domain Eukaryota; kingdom Viridiplantae; phylum Streptophyta; class Magnoliopsida; order Fagales; family Myricaceae; genus Myrica; species Myrica gale. Next base: position 6,149,380 of record OZ005599.1, read on the forward strand.
AAAACTTTGTTACTCTTTGATCTTAATCTTTTTTCTAATCATGATATTCGCTTTGATGTAAAAGTAAATCAGTTGTCGGTTAAAAAATCTTAATTACCTTTTGGCACAATCTTTGTCTGCCACACGTTTTTGCCCATTGGAAAAAGAAAGAAAAAGAACATTAAGAAACGCTAAAAGAACAAAAGTTTAAAAGTTGACCAGCATGTTTTTAGATCATTGAATCTACGTATATTCGAAAACAATGAAAGTTGGATCACCTACCTGCTCTGACACATCCACTACCATAGAGGGACTTCCTTCTCAAAGAAATACAGATCTTGACTTCCTTCTCAAAGAAATACAGATCTTCCCAAGATATATATCTCGCTTCTCAAAGTCCCAGAACAGTGGTTACCGGGAGAGAGTCCAAAATCCCCCTCTAGTAAATACATGTAATAAGACATAGCCACAGAAACAAACAGTTTGACAAAAGCTAGATAAGTTGCAAACAGACTATCCATTGTCGGCTTTCTATATTGGTTCTGCCAGCTTTCGCCAGGAAAATGGTCCCCGTGTGTTGTTCAACGCATTTCTCCCAACATTTCCCCTCGGTAATAGCTTTCTTTTCCAAAAATAGGTATATTAGACTCTGCTTAAATTAGGATTGAAAATCGACCAGATCGATTCTACAAAATTCTCAATCGATGTCCGAACCACCGGTTGAGAGAACCGGTCGGGCCAACTAGGTTTGGAGGTCGACCTAGTTCGGTCGGTTTTCATATTTCAAACGAGTAGATCTGCAAAGAACGGAGAGTAAATATCAAAGGAAAAATTGTAAACAACGAGAGAGAGGAAATTTACTTGTGGTCGTGTGAGATATTGAGAGAGACTAAGAGAGGGGGAGTGAGAGAGAGACACCGACAAGGGTGTGGGGCAGTGGGAGCATCTAGTTTCAATTTTGAGAAGAAATGAGTGAAATGAGTGGGGGGCCGTCAGGGGAAAAAAAACGTAAAGGGGATTTGGGAGTTGGGGGAAGACGACGTTGTCTCTCCCTCACTTAATATTTTAAAAAATATATAAAAAAACCACATGAATTCACTAAATTATCCTCGGTTTGGTTCGACTCACTGTTTTGGGTACTCAGAATCGTGGGCCGAACCGACCCAGTCGTTTCTACAATTTTTTGGGCTGAATGTCGAACCGGGCCTGCCCAAAACCGGTCGGCCTAGTCAGTTTCAGGCCAGTTTGGGTCGGCCCGGTCGATTTTGGCTCAATAGTGTTCAGCTCTAGTTTAAATAGATGTAAAATTTACCTTTAAAAAATTATTGAAATATTTTTAATTTTTTTTCAATGTTTATTTATTGTTTCAAAAATATTTTGTGATGTTTGACACGTTTAATGATTTAGGTAGTTGCATAAAATTTTAAATAGATACTATGTATTAAATAATTAGAATTTACAAAAAAAAAATTTCACCCAATAAACTTAAGTTGTAGACAATATAAAACAATTTTGTGAAATTTACAAATAAAATCTACTATTTGATCCCATTTTGTGCTTCCCATTAATACCCACATTATTCACATTACAGTTGTTCCTTTAGCATGCAGCCTTCTTTGCACCCAATACCACAACTATAGTAGTCCAGCGAAACACTTCCGTGAGAGAAAACACCAAACAAGAGAGAAAAGAAAGGGAGAAAAGGAAAACATGTATGCGGTGAGCGTGGATCGAACACGCGACCTTCAGATCTTCAGTCTGACGCTCTCCCAACTGAGCTATCCCCGCTATGATGTACATTGAACTTGCAGAAGATATTTATATAATAAACAATGTACTTTTGATAAACAAAGGGCCTTGCAATGTATAGTTCTAAGAGATTTCGTTGAAAGGAAAAATCCAAACAAGTTGTTTTATTAGTGTTCAAAAATGAATCTGGGCGGGAAGGTTCCGTTGATATCGCACGGCCTCAGTTGAACTTGGGAAACGCTACTGAATCAACATGTCAAAGCATCAATCGAGTTCTCAAGGATTTTTTGTGGGGATTCTCTCCTTTGAAGTCTCATAATTTTACGCCTAACGGCCTAAGGCGTGGGATGCTATCTGTCTGCCGAAGGGGCGGGAGGTCTTGGAATAAGGAAGATGTATGAAGTTAATTATGCTCTCATTGCCAAATTAGGGTGGAAGGTGTTTTCCTCACTGGAGTCTTTTGGTTTCATATTGCGCGTTATAAATATAGATGTCGTAATCCTATCTCCATTCTTCCAACGAATGGTGGGGAATATTGGGTTTGGAAAGACATTTCGAAGCCTTTTTACTTTCTGGTTTGTGTCTTATACGTAGGTGCTGTCAGGAGGGATCCGTGTCTACCTTCCACCATGATCATCACCCTGTTTGGAGGGCTGGCAAGGCAGTTTCGAGGTTTGGGGGCATGGTGGCCGATTTGGTGAATGTTGATTCTAACCAATGGGATTTGGCACTTTTGAGGAGACTTCACAGATGTTTCGGTGCAAGAAATATTGAGGCTGCCTGTGCCAAGGCCGAATCTTTCTAACTTGTGGATTTGGACGGATAAAGCATCGGGAGCTTTTTCGGTTAAATCCTTCCTTTTGAAAATGCAAAATGTGAGAGTCCCTACTATTCAGCAGATTGGGTCCAAAGTTTGGGAGTGCCTTTGGAAATTAAGTATTCAAGATCGTTTGAAATTGATGCTTTGGAAGATTGCTTCAGGGGCTTTGAAGACAAGAGGGGCTCTGGTAAGAGTGCTTCATGCTGAACAAGAGGAGCAGTTTGCATGTCCTCTTTGCCGTCAATGCCCTGAAGACACCCTATACCTCTTGGTTTTTTGCAGATTTTCTTATTCGATGTGGCGTGAATCTTTCTGGGCTGTTTCTATGTCACGACTTCCTTTGAGCAGTCCTTCTGAGCTTATTAGTACTATTCTCAATGCGGATAGAGTGTTGGGGTTGGATAGGAAATTTCTGCGTGCTTTCGCTCTTAATGCAGTGTTGGTGTTCGATATTATTTTGCACACTAGGAATTTGGCGATTCATGTAGGGGTTCGGCCTGATGTTGGAGTGATGATTGAAGGTTTGCGTAGGCGCTTCTCTGAACACTCTAGCGCGTGGATGAAGGCTAACAGATCTCGGTTAGCGGTTTGGCAGCCCCCTCCTTTTAGAGTGGTTGAATGTTAACACGGACGTGGCCATCTAGTCTTCTGGGTCTTACGTAGCTATCTCTGTTAGAGATTCTCTTAGTTCTCTCTGTATGACATACACGGAACGCTTAGTTGCTATAAATTCCCTTTTTGGTGAGGCTTTCGCTTTGCCGGTCTCTCGGGGCTGGACCGTGTTATTTTTTAGTGTAATTCTTTGGTGCTTTTGTAGGGATGTTTAGGTAGTTCGGAGGACTGGAGGATTGCTTGGGTTCCTTGTCGTTGTAATAGGTTGGCTCATTTACTTGCTAAATGGGCAGCCTTTTCAGGTTTTGAGGGTTTTTGTTCGCTTTCTTCTTTACCCGAGTATATCTGGGCTTGTGATATGGTTCATTCCTTTTGATTAATGCATCTTTCCATTGGCCCTATGGTTCTATAAAAAACATTCAAGACTCAGTCACATTAGAATTGACGACCTGACACGCCAAGGGCTGATATATAGTCAAATGACAAGAAGTGCCTTAAAAATAAATTATAATTATAATTATAACAATAATTAAATTAACAAATTCATTAAAATTAAATTATATAAAAAAAATATTATAATTTTTAAGGCTTAAATACACCCACAGTCTCGTCTATGTAATATAAGAAAATTTCAAATTAGTCTATGAGGTAAAGAAATTTACAAATTAATCCATGTGATAAGATTTCCGTTAAAAACACGTCCTTTCGACCATCCTCGTCTCTTTCACTAATGACATATGCTAGTCAACACTAACTATAGTGTGATACGTCTCCAAGTAGATCCCGTAATTTCTAACATATGTTGTTAGTAAAAGAGACGAAGATAGACGAAAGAACATGTTTTTACCGAAATCCTTCCTACATAGAATAATTTACAACTTTCTTTACTTCGAGGACTAATTTATAACTTTCTCATATCACAGGGACTAGGATGCATTTAGGCCTTTTTTTTTTTATTACAATTTAAGACATACTGAATGCCACATGACATTGTCCATATATTGACATTTGACGCGCCACATCATTAATTCCGTTAGAAATTTGAACATAAAAATAAAAAATTTGCAAGCAAAGTCTAAAGAATTTTAGAAACCCACACATTTTTAAAATTCTATAAAAACCCAGATAATAATTTTAAAATTTCCTTGAAAAAAATGAAAGGACTGTCGTTTCCGGAAGGCATGGAAAGTAAAACTAAAGCAACTCATAGCACGAAGCATAATAGTGAATGCGTAAAAAGCTTCTTTCTTATAAATTAATGGCGAAAGGTATTTACAGAATAGATGGACGAGAACAATTGAGCAGAACTGCTAGCAGTCGGAATTTCTCATAGCACGACATATGGTTCCTCGTCAGGATATCCTATTGACAACTGGATCTGATCTCCTCAGGATGTCAAAGATCTTACACCTTCCGGTTATGCCGCTTGCAAAAAGTTCTACCTTTTTGCGGCTCTTTTGCGCATAAGCTACCCAATCTGGCATTTATGGGGCGCTGCCATTATCCTGAGCTTGTGCCTCCTTGTCAAGCCTGCCAAGACCTCGGTTAACTAAGAGACGAACAAATTAATTATGGGGAAAATACATTTTTCACCCACAAACTACCATAGGTTTTGCACTTTGTACCCTAAACTACCAATTTTAATACATTACTTCTTCTAACTACCAATTTTTGAGACTTTGCACCCTTTTTCAAATTTTGAGACTAAAATGACGATAATGTCATTGACCCATTTTGTATATAGTAAAGATATTGTTGTCAATTTATTAATTTCTCAAGAGTATTATTGTCAAATGGATGGTGCAAAGTGTTTAATATTAGTAGTTGGAGGGTGTAATGTGTCAAAATTGGTAGTTTAGGGTGCAAAGTGTCTAACATTGGTAGTTTGAGGGTGAAATGTCTAAAAGATGGTAGTTTGGGGTGCAATGTGTCACTACCCGGTAATTTGTTGGTGGAAAGTGCATTTTCCCCATTAATTATTTTTCTCAAAACAGAGGAAAGGAGAAAAAAGCTACCCTGATAGAATCACCCCTTCTGCACTAGAAATGATCATGTTCTCCCAAGGCTTGAAGGATGCTACAAACCCACCTGCAAACAATTTTTGGAGCAACATCTGCAGGTCAGCTACTAGACTAATCCCCAAACGCATATAATGTAACTCAGGCCTATAAAATAATCATTTGGAAAAAAAAAATTGTGACCATCATGACAGAAGATAATCACCCTAGAACATAAACAACACCTAGATAAATCCACCACCAGATCATATAGAGAACTCCATCCAGATAGGACATTGATGCAAGAATCTGTTTATCTGTTTATATATGACATGGTACTTGCTACGTTTGATCTCACTTGCCAAAGTCTGGAAGCCAGAGCTGTGACATAGCAAGGACTATCATAATGGGAGGTGGTGGTCATAGAAGCTACATGATTTCTTTGGAAATTTCTTACTACCAACAACCAGGTTGGTTTCTGGACCAATTCAGCAAAAAATTAAGGCATTTCAATCGTTGAAGCAGAAATAACCCTGCCTCTTCCAAACCTTGTGTTTTCCACAAATACATAACTCAAAAGAACACCATTGCAGTCTTATTGAAGCTCTCAAAGCTGCAACAAGATTATTTAACTCAAAAATCAAGCTGATACTATTCTTTTTAGTGACAGAATTTTCAGCTTCATTTTGTTTAGGAGAAAGATCACTTTCCGCACCTAAACCACCAATGTCATTTTAGAGTCCGAACTACCAACTTCGTCGTATTGAGCTCTTTTGACTACCAAAATACATCAATGTGGGCCCTCTTATAAGATCCGACCATTAATATTGTGCTCGTTCTTCACACATCTCAGCCATAGGATCGTACATGAGGGCGCACATTGATGAATTTTGCTAGTTCGAGGTTTCAATCCGAGAATTTGATTGTTTAAACCTCATAAAGGCATTTGCCCCATAATTCGGGGGCAAAAAGTAATATTTTCCCTTTGTTTATTTCTATTTCTTTGTAGAAAACTCAAGTGGAAAATTATTATATTGATTTGCTACTGATATAAAAGTAATAATTATATATGGAGTTAGTGTGCATGCCAAATAGCAGAAAATGTTCTGCAAGTGTTGACCAAAAAACAGAAAATCAGTTCTTTCCCAAAAATGTTCTCAGCTGAAAACATTTAGGTACGAAGATATTTAAGTCGAAATATCAGTGTTACATGAAAAAGTTTTAACCAAAACCAGCAGTTTACCTTTGTGATACAAATTTGCTGTCTAAATAGTTCAAATTAAGCATGTTATAAACACTACAGAAGTGCAGTAACATATGCTGAACTGACCCTCTCCAAGTTCAGATATTGGAATCATGATTCAAGCAAGTTTAGCAACACTCATAGCGTAAAGGGTTTTTAAGCAGGAACTGATATCAGAAAAGACATTGGCATAAGGTATACATCCCAGAAATTAGGTGAACAAAGTGAACATTACCCTTCAAGGCCTGGTTGTGCTGGGTAGTACACATTTTGCAGGCCTAATCTTTCTGCATCCAAAGCAGTTGTCTCGCCAATACAGGCAACTGAATTGTTCCACCAGTTAGAGTCCGATATAAGTTTGACCCAGGCACTGTTGCAATGAAAATTTATAAATGAAAATTTATAAACTACATACATGATGCAAAACTTCCTAATCAAAACTCCCCCGTCGATCTAGATAGCCCAAAGAAGGAAAAGAAACATAAGGTGCTCCGTTGACCCTCAATATTAGTGTTCTAACCACATAGTTGGTTTAAACTGAGTTTATGAATATAAACGATCAAAATGGTCTGGATGATGCAGAGGCAACTGCAATTCTAAATGTCCTTATTGAAGGACCAAAAAGCCAAAGAAGAGTGATAAAAGTCAAATAAATGTCAAACCACTCCATTTAACTTGACGGAAATTTAGTCCTAATCTCATGAAAATTGGAAGGCAACCAATTACACACCGGAGCGCAGAAGGTGAAGCAACCGCAACAACAGGTGTAGAAAGTGCCTGCTTTAAAAGCATTGCGTCAACATGCTGTACTGGTACCTGGAAGAAATCCTTTCCAATCAGGGCGCAACTGACATAATTAGCAGAAGGGCTCTCGTAAATTATCCACTTGAATTAGTCCTCATGTACCAAAAATTGCAACCAATAACAGCCAATTACAGGCAAATATATAAGAAGTTACCCTACCCATATGACAAGACAAACAGACTGATTTGGAAGGCAGGGGCAACATTCAATTATTTGACCATAATAATAGAGAACCAGCAATTCAATATTACAGCAATGAGGCTCTCCTAGGTAATTAGGTTGGGAACAAGCTAAGTCTTAGAAGAAGAAACTCACCGAGCATTGTGCACAACAGTGCAGCTGGTGAAAATGATGATGGAATCTAATAAATATATAAGGGGCCGGAGCCAGCGTTTCAGGCAAATTGGACAATTAAGGCATGGATTACTTATAAAAAATTAATCCACAGTAACTATGACATTTCTACACTAGAAGAAAAGCAACCAAAAAAATTGTTTACCTAATCTGCCTTTAGACAGATACAGAATTCACAAATACAGGCTAGTAAACGGAGTTCCTACAACCATCTGAACCTCTGAAACTGTGAGGAGTGAACTCAAGACATGATTAACCAAAACGGTTGAATAAAAAAGAACATCAGAACAATGATCATCCGTCAAACTGCACCTCCACATAGGTGGATAAGCAAATAATAATAGAAGCAAAGTTAAACTCTCATTAGCAAAGGTTAACATATGACAAGTGGACTCAGTGGGTGAAAGAAAATAGGCAAATATTGAGACTTGATTTTAGAAAAGCTTAAGAAGCAGAGTTGGTCAATTAGAATCTACTGGTAAGCACATATTATCAGAGTCACCTGACATTTAAACATTGATGAGAAGAAGTTTTAATAGAAAAGTACAGCAACATGCTGAAGATGAAACACAAGGCCGTATCATTTCTTATGTGAATAAAATGACTTTTTTTTTCCTTTATCTCCTGAGAAATATGTCAATACAAAGTTTAACTCATTCTCAGAGCAAATAGAAGGCAACAGCTTCACCACCGATGGTAAATACTTTACCGTTGTATATGTATTTAGCCTTGTCACCTCAAATCCCCTGTTAGATAAGCCTTTCTCTGCAGCAAATACAACATAATAGGGCGTTAAGATTATTTCTCACACCCTGGGTTAAATATAAAAATAAAAATGATAAACTTCAAATATGCAGTATGGCCACTAAACCATGATCCATGAAGACTTCAAACTATTTAGCTTGGGCTAGTACACCTTCCTTCTAGATATCAGACAAGAAGGAGATTCCCGTACATGAGAAAGTTACCAATTACAAAAACTGTTTATGCAAGAAATATTTCCTAAATCAGCAGAGCATGAATGCTAATTAGTCATTCAAATACAGGAACTCCCCAAGAAGCTTCCTGGAGGATGAAATCTCTAAGAGTAATAGGCAAACATCACGGGGAGAAAAGGATGCTATCATTATCACACTCCAACTATTCTTAGCTCAAATACAGATGAGGCTGGGCGAGACTGGTAGAAAAAAATAAAGCAACATATACAGTATGTTGTGGATAAATAAAGTAATGCGTTATGAACAAGGCCACAACGAAATGTTGCTTTCTGAAAATGAAATTGAAGGAATTCAAAGAAACACCCAATAGAGTCAGCATGTACACTTTTCTGCAGTGAAGGAATTCTATATACTGGCAGCCTCAACCAAAGGCTTTATTAAGCTATTAAATTTTAATCCACTTCCTGGTTATATATTTCTATCCTTTTCTCATCAAACTTCACACGGCACCTTTTGACACTTATTCTTGGTCTCTTGATATGTATCTTCTTCAGGATTTAACCTGAAACAGCTTTTGCAGAGTGCTCTAGCATACCAAACAAGTCCTATTTTGAATTTCTTGGAACTTTTTGTGCCTGACTAGCAGTATTTTGTAGGTTCTGAGATAGCCGGTTGATGCTTAGTTTGGTTTACCGCTTCAATATAACAGTTTATTACTATCCACCGCTAGCGTCTCCAATGTAAGTGTTACTGGCCTCATTACGCTTCTTATCATCTAACCTACCATTTATTACAAGTACTACAGTGCAAACTAAGCAAATTGATTATGCAAAGCAATCTCATGAAATATTGAGTACATAATGCATCACCTAGGGATGTAATAGCACATCTCAGCTGCACTCCCAAAATAACTAGTCAAAATTACATTTACGTAAAAAGATTCAGGTAGGAAACATCTAACATGAAACTTAGCATATCCATGATTTCACAATCTACCACTGAAGTGGAAGTTAATTTCCCATTTGGGACCTCAACAGAAATTATATTTGAGAAATTCCCAGTGTTAAGATGGCCCCAATGTAAAGGTATCTATATAAAAGGAAAATTTCACATACCAATCTCATTGCTAGCTCTTGCAGAAGCAGGATATAATACTCTGCATTTGTTCCCATTCTTTGGAAGCTCAGAAGCAAGAACCTTACCCGTAGCTACAACATACAATAAAATACTCACGTTTATGCTCATCCAATAATCAATGTAGCGAACATGAATTATCCAATAATCTAAATACCATTGACAAGAAAACCTGTTAGCAATATGATTCCTAAAACAAAACATTATATGCATATGTATCTCTGTGTGCTTGTGATGTGGTGTGTGTGCGTGTTGACGGAGTTAAACCCTAAATGTAAAAGAAAAACCCACTAAAATGAAAGGAATTAGTTGTCTCCTCAATGCAACAATTTAAATCTACAGAATCATAGACTCCGCATTATGTAACTCTCTAACATCTTCAGCAATCTGAAATGTAGAAAATTTACTTTACATTGATCCTCCACGTTCTTATTTTTTTGATAAAAGCCATCTACTGCTCACCGTAGAGGATTCCAATGTCATCCCGTTCTTCTAATTACACTTGGCTCTACTGACCAAAAGAAGCATAAAAGGCAATAAAATGCATGTCCAAATACAACTGCAAGTCTGAAAATATGTAAATGAACAAGTACCTTTCGAGGGTGCAAAGGCAACATTGAGTGACTGCTTGGAGAACTGCATTACATCCTCAAAAACACTCGCCGTACCAGCTCCCACAACACCCACGTTGACATTTGGGGTCCCAGCAGCCCTAAGGTTTAAAATAAAGATCAAGTTTATCATTCTCGCCAAGCATTCAAGAAAATAGTGGGTTAAAAGTATCTTATTGAACCACTTTCTGGGACACCATCTTTATATTCTGGATAAGTGAGACATCCTATTTTATGAAAAGCTAAATTGCGTCTAGCATACTAGGGAATGTATCCATAATGCACAATCTACATGCATTAGGTACAGTTTCCAAGATTCTATGTGTGTGCCTGTATATGCGTGAAACAATAATCTAACAAAGAGTTTTGACACCTCAGGAATAACAAACCAAGAAAACCCGATAAACACAAGCGTAAATATAGCAAAAACAATTTAATCAGAAACGTACAACATCCTGGGATTAAGGATGAGAAGCAGATGAGAAAACAGAAGGGGCACACTTGGAACACAATCTTTCTGAAAATTTTGCAGGAACAAAAGTCATCAAAAATGCGTCAGAGGGTAGTTAACAAGTTCTAACCCATACCTCCATGCCTCCAGAAAGACTGACCCTGCCGCAGGGGAGGTTATGACAATCCAATCAAATGACATGTCTGCTGCCAGAACCAGACAGAGGAAACAAAGTGAAAAGTAAATCCTACAATTACACCAACGACTATGCCAGGTGAGCACTAACCACTGATTCCCATGACAATATCTATTCGTAAAAAAGCCACTCTGTTGTCTGAGTATACAAAATTAAAGTAAATAAAAAAAAAGCACTTGATATTGAAAACGCGAGGTAGTTGAACCCTGGACCTACACCAGATGCTGTCTGCACCATGTCTCCTTTCATATTCATGAGACCCAATTGTTCAAGGCTTACAACATATAGGTTAGCTTGTGATAGGCACAAATCCAGCGTCGCATTTGATAAAAAGCATGCTGTATCATTTTACTTTAGCTACTCGTATGTGCAGCCATGCAAAAGAGAGGAATGAAACAATCATTGTGTGAGCAAAAGCCAGTCCAAAGAATGTACTAACTATAATCCCTGGTAGAATGGATTCACTCGGATTTAACACCAAATAGATCATCCCAAAGCACGGACAGGCTAAAGCATAAAGATCAGGATTGTACCACTTAACACAGAAGAAAGCCTATCCGTATCAGGCCCTTGTGTATGCTGAATGAGCGGAAGCTCCAGGCAGTTGATCCCTTGCCTGGCCTGTACTCGAAATTGCAAATTCCATCTTAATTCCTTCTACTTTTGACAACATATGCAATAAGAGATCCCACTATAACAAGTTTTCTTGTGGGTGGACAGACCAAGAAATCTGTCCACTGGAGACAGACGAGAAAGCGCGATACACAAGAAGTTGGATGCAATCTTTTGTCAAGAGTATGGGAAACACAACCTAAGCAAACTCAACAATAGGCATCATCATGCTGGGTTATACAAAATTCGAGTACTGGAAAATAGTTAAATATTATAAAACAAAAAATATCCTTATAGTTCTAATAACTATGACTCCTATGGAGGAAAAAATGATAGTTTAGTGGACGGACAACCGGGACAAGACATGCATGAAGCAAAGAAAATTATCAGCGAATAAGTTTTGCACATATCGAGGTAAAAAATGAAAGTACTTCAGTAATACCATGCTGACGTCATTCTTTATCCAAATAAAAAAGAAAAGGGATAATTTTCCGTTCCAGGAATAGGTTATTAACTGAAAATGGAAAGAAAGCATAAGGAAAATCACATAATCAGCATAAGGAAAAAATACACCCACAATTTTCTTATATCCTGTAAATTGTCTTTCGACTTTCTTGCCATAGAAAATAGTTCAAATATAAAATTATGCTCGCCTTTTTCTTACCTCTTTTCCATTTTTTCCCGTATAAACTGAACCGAATACAGCGTAAAAATGCTTTTCTAAAATTGATGAAAAAAAAAAATGAAACACCAGCCACAATGGTACATGCAGCAAATGCAAGAGGTTCAAGCCAAGTTTTTTTTATTTCTTTCAGGCATCAAAATATACTTAGTTCAATCACCAAGAATGTCGCCTTCTTAATCGAAAATTTCCCTGAGAAAGTAAAAAAATGAGTTAAATGGATAAACAAGTAGAACGCTGACAATGCCACGTTCTTTTCCACATTAAATCAAACACCTAATGTGACAAATTAAATCTCAAGCCGTGATGCTGCAGAAATATTCTAACGTGGATATCTCAAAGATAAACACGAAGAACAAGACTAGCAGATTCATTCATAGGATCGAAAAGAAAAAGCAAGAGAGGCCCAAAAAAAAGCCATTCTGAAACGCTATAAATCTAGCAGAACACAAAATCAAGAAACCTGACGAAAATCTCAGATAATGTCAGAGCAGCAGATAAGACGAATACCAGAGCTTTGATAAGCTTGTCGTTCTTGCCACGTTCTCTGGTGACCACGACTTTCGGACAGCGATTCGAAGCAGCAGTCGAAGTAGAAGCCGAAGAAGGAGAAGAAGAAGCTTGGATTCTGAATGAGGAAAGAAAGATTCGCCGTTGAAGTTGCAGACAAGAAGAAGCAGGAGTGGACGGAGGGGGCAGAGAGGAGGAGAGAGGGACTTGCGAAGCCATCGAAAACGTGTTGCGCAGAGGAGGTTGCCCCGAGTTCCGGGCTCCAGCTGTTGGCATATTAAATATATTATTTAATAAAAATAGTCAATAGTTAACTACTGAATAAATAATTGGAAAATCATCGATGGTGCTAGAAGACACGTGACATTTGCTGGTAGGTCTGTGTAACATCCGCCGCGGTTTTCCATATGCTTTATTTAGTTAGCTAGAGAGCAATATGATTGTGGTCCCACGTGGCTTTTGGTCTGATAATCGACGGTGGAGACTTTTGGTCTGATAATCGACGGTGGAGACCTGAGGAGAATTGACAGCTTTTGCGTCCCCATTGCCCTACCCAACCCTCGGTTGCTGTGCGCCCCCATTGCCAAACACTCGCCAGCTCAGACAAATCTCAATTCCTGATTTGTTTCTATATCAGGAGTTTGTAATTTTTTTTGGGCTTAATATATACGTTAACGTTTTCTCATAAATATTTTCTAAAGTAATTTTTATTGTCCCGCTACTCCTGAGGTATAGTTATTTTCCCTATTATACCCCTCTTGCAATATTTCGTCTATTTTTGAACGAAAATTGATGACATGGACCAATTGACTACATCACATCCAATTAAACTGCAACTTGTGTCCTTCACTAATGACTGGACAAAATTATTTTTTCACCTATATATCCACGTCACTTTCCTCTCCGACGATTCCTACCTCAATCTGCACCTTCTCCATGTTCATCTTCAACACCAACTCGTCCCCAAACTTATCCTTTCCAACCTTCCCCATGAACGCGGCTTCCTCGCCTAGCCTCACGTGTGATATCGCCACATTGGAAGGAGGCCCTCTTGGAGCTCTCACGAACTCTGGCGGGTCCCACGCGTGCATTTTTCCATTTTCCATTCGCCCCCAGCACTACCTTCTTCCCCACTTCCATGACCAGTGCCACGCTCTCCACCATATCCAGCACCAGCACCTGCACCGCTTCCTAGACCACCTCTACCACCATGTTCCCCACCAGCACCACTTCCTTCCCTACCGCCACTTTCATATCCAGCACCACCACCGCTTCCTCCACCACCTCTACCACCATGTTCCCCACCAACACCATGTCCAACACCACTTCCTTCCCCACAGCCACTTCCATATCCAGCACCATCACCGCTTCCTCCACCACCTCTACTACCATGTTCCCCACCAGCACCATAACTAGCACCACTTCCTTCCCCACCGCCACTTCCATATCCAGCACCTCCTGCTCCAGTACATCCACCGCCAGCTCCACCTCCACTACCGTATCCACCTGCCGCTCCATATCCTGCACCACTGCCTTCTCCTTTGCCAGCACCTCCTCCATAGCCAGCAACACCTTCTCCTATAGCTCCATGGTGGACAGCTTCATAACCAATGTGCACGTTTCCCCCTTCAAGAGTGAGGAGGGCTCTAGTTTCACAACAAACACCTAAACCGACTAACACAAAGAAAACAACACTTACGACATTGTGAGTAGCCATGGCAAAATCTTGGAATCCCAAGGCGTGTTGGCTCTGAACTTCTTGGAAGGTGGCTATATATAGGAACGGGATAGGTTCCAAAGCTTTCTGTCCAGGTGCATTTGGTTGTCGGACACACGGACTGTGGGCACAAACTCTTTCTGTGCGGACCGAAGCAGCAGATCAGGAGTGGGTTATCATACGGAAAATCCATCCCATCATTATCGCTTTGTTTTCTTTGGGCTAGAAGTGACTGACGAAGAAGAAGAGGACGAAGTGGTTCCCTTCTTTCTGCCTCTCCGAGTAGGTTTCGGCGGCTCGAGAGCTCCATTGGTGTCCCCGTTAATGGAAGCTCTAGCTACTCTCAGCTTCGTTTTAGAGAGAGTGAGAGAGAGAGAGAGATTGAAATCAGAGTTTGGCGCTGGAAGTTTCAAGAGAGAGAAAGAGGGCATTTTGGTAAACTGATATGGAGAGGGTGACGTGGATATGAAGGTGTTAAATGAATTTCGTCCGGTCTGCAGTTTTCTCACACGTGTCATCTTTTAATTGGATGTGATGTGGTCATTTGGTCCACATCACCAATTTCCGTAAAAAATAGACGGAATGTTAGCGGAGGGATAAAACGGCGAAAATGGCTATACCTCAGCGGTAGCGGGACAACAAAAATTACCCTTGGGGTATTTCTGAGAAAACGTTAAACCCCAAGGGCACGGGTGTATATTAAGCCTTTTTTTTTCAAAAAATAGAAGGGCCGGTGGAAGGCATTGCTCAATGCCGTTAAATCCCATAATAAAAATAATCTCAATTTTATTGGTTTTTTTTTATGATATATATTTAAATCATCTCTCTTTTTATTTCTTTCACCAACTCTCATAACTACTTTATCACAAACAAACAAAAAACCAATAAAATTCTAATCCACCTCAACTTACATAACATTACCAAAATTCTCAAAAAATCTTGTTATCGAGTAAGTTCTTCCATTAAATTTACATCAACAAAGTTAATGGTTAATACTTCAATATCAATCATAAGTTAACACATGTCACCCAAAACTAAGTAAACTGATTGCCACAATTAAACAGTCCAAATCACAGCTGAAAAAAAAAACATATAAAATTATTTTAATTATTTTAAAAAATACAAAACAGTATAAAATTTGTAAAAAAAAATTAAGTCATATAATTTTAATTTTGTATGACATTTGTAAACTTATAATAGGAGCTTACATGTGAAACTCTTAACTTTGTAATTGAAAGTGTACAAAAGGATTTGTTTGACAAAAACCGCAAAGCCAACTACTTCTGCAATCAATTTCAAAACACTTCCAAAATTCTCAGAAAAACTTACTTTCAAACAAGTTCTTCCATTAAATTTACCTCTACAAAATTAACTTTTCATTTGTTACCTTCAATTATAAGTTGACACATGTAATTTAAAATTAAATACAATGATTGTCGTAATTAAAAATTCCAAGTCACATAAACAATATATGTCACATTAGCTGAAAAGTATAAACATTAGAAGAAAAAAACTAAAAAGAAACTAAATTCATATAATTTTAGTTTTTGGTGATGTGTCAACTTATGATTGGACCTAACATGCGAATTGTTAACTTTGTATCGGAAACTTTAACAAAAGTACTTATTTGACAAAAATTACAAATTCAGGTCCTCTATGATCAATTCAAAACCAAAAACTAAATGGGTACTTAAACCTATTTTATTCTTTTAGAAAATTTATACTTTATAACTTCTACATGTGACACTATTTGTAAGTAGCACTCAAAAAGTCATTGTTAGCCCCGTATCTAGGGCTGTTCAAACTCGGTAGCATTGCCGATTATGAAAATAACCACTATCGCCACCGGATAGACCAATTTTCAAATATTAACCACTATCGTTAAGTGCGGTAACCGGCATTTGACGGTGACGGTTTTAGCTGTAACAATTCCCAGTATTTATATTGGGCTATTTTTTTAACCTTTTACACTCTTGGCCCAATTGTTTTTTCTCCTTTTTTTTTGGTCGATTGAGCCCATATCAATAAAATATAAACTAATTACATCCAAAATCAATAAAATTAGATAAATATTAAAATATAACATGAGAAATCTAAAGCAATAAAATCCATAATCAATGCAATTAGTGAACATCTTAAAAGATCAACATTTTTTTGCTATCGACATTAATATTTATTTGAATATTAATAGAGTCAACTAGTATATGAAACTACCCAATGCTAAATCTCTAGTCATTAAAAAGTACCTGCAGAGTTGATATTTAATTAATTTTTAGACTTTATCAAAGTAGTTTTTATCCTTCTAAATAGGTCTTTTTATGGTTGTAGAGTGTTCTTTAAGCATTAAAACTTCTTTGAATAAGATTTGATAAAATGAAAGGTTATGAATTTATATTTACTTAGCTTATGTGTTAAAGAAATAAAATTCATGGCTATTATTTATGTTAGGGCTCTTCAAACCCGATAGTCGTACCGGTTATGACAATAACTATCACCACTATTGGATGAGACGATTTTCAAATATTGATCACCGCTACCACTACCGTTAAGTACGGGAACTGAGTTTCCAGTACTGATGGCGGGAGAATCGGAAAATTTCAGTTCTCCTGAACAACCCTCCATATCTATAGGCTAAAATCAATTTCGTACCCGCAATTATCAAAATGCCGATTTGAATCCTATATATTTTGAAAATCATCAATGTACTCCATCTCTCCAAATTAGTCATTAAGTTAGACGAAAAAACATACAAAATGACCGAAATGTCCATCCAAAACAAAATTACTAAAAAATTTAAAAATTCATTATATATAAAAATCATCAATTGTCCTGAGTTCGAACCTCGTCTCTACTATTTCTATCATTTACAATATATATTTTTATTTTCTAATAATGAGTTTCTAGACACTTGAATATATAAATTTGTTAGTTCTGGACACTTATTAAAAGTAGAGTAATTATTAGTAATGAGTACAGAATGTCAACTAATCAATTAAAGTTGGATGGGGATCACGTGTAATTCAGTGACCGAATTGCAGGAGCAATTAGGAGAGAGAGTGAGAGAGACCTCTCCTAATTGCTATTCGTGCAATACCCTAGGTATTGGAGAGGCCTGATCCATTAAAGTTAATGATTAAAAAACAATGGATAAGCTTCGTGCTTGAATTTCTTTTTTCTTTTTCTAAATTCGTGCTTTTTTTTTCTAGATTCGTGCTTGAATCATAAGAAAAGAAAAACAAAAGTTTATAAGTG
Organism: Myrica gale; assembly: GCA_963930655.1. Lineage (NCBI taxonomy): Eukaryota > Viridiplantae > Streptophyta > Magnoliopsida > Fagales > Myricaceae > Myrica > Myrica gale. The sequence goes on from OZ005599.1 coordinate 6,167,041, forward strand.
TTGGAGCTGAGTCGGCTGCTGGGGACCATGTCTCTGGTGCACACTACTTTACGTCCAGGTGCAACGTACGAGATGAGTTGGGTTGTAGGGGACCGTGGATTTGGTGCACAGACTACGTTAACTTTTTTTCTTTTTCTTTTTTTTTTGTCGCAGCGTGGAGAACATAATTGAGCAAAAGAGTATATAAAGTTATAAATTAGTCTTTTAATTAAATTTTTTATTAACAACGAATTGTTCCTTTTATCTCCTTTATTTCCGTATCTTTACACTAACGGCAAAGGTTAGTAAACGCCGACCATAGCGCGTTAAGTTAGTATTAAATAGACCATGTAATTAACAAGTATATATGATTAGTAAAAGAGATGAAAATAAACAGAGGGACATATTTTTAACGAAAAACTTTACTAAATAGATTAATTTAGTAACTTTCTTATACCACAATGACTGTGGATACATATACGTCTAAAATTATCAAATTTATATGAAATAGCTACTGTCATCATACTTAACCAATTTTTTTTTGTAATACAAAAGTTGAGGGAAAAAGTCACCTTGAGCCTTCTAGTTACCAATACAATTTCAAATATGAGTCTAAACTTTCAATATTGACAAATTAATCAAATTGTGCCATAAAATAAAATATTACTGTCAAAATCATACCACAATGCTCATTTATAACACACGTGTAGCGAGTTTAATAGTCGGATCTTTTTTAGGGGCACAAATGAATGAAATTTGGTAGTTCTTACACTCAATGTGTCAAAATTGGTACTTGACTCCTCTTTGAGCTTGTTTTACTAATTTAAGTGTAACACCCAATATTTCTATTTTAAAAACATTTGAAATTTGAAATCTCTTCTTTAAATTTAAAATTTGAGTTTAACTCATTTAAAATATTTGAATCTTTCTCTTTGACCTAGTCAAACCTTTTTAGAATTATAAAGATATTACTGCAGTGACTATTTAAAATTAAAAGTTTTAGAGTTTTAAAGGGAGTTTATTTCTAGTGTGAGTATGTATATATTTACATATTGATTTTAATTTTCACACACCTCACTTTTACGCTAACAAGAGGAAAAATAAGGGTTTTCTTGCTTTCAACAATCTAGACGAATTTTCTTAAAGGAAATTCAGGTATTTAAAATTTCTTAATATTTTATTTGTATTTTTTTCATGAGAGACCAAACCATAGGGTGCACAGATCAAGCTCTAATTATTTATTGATTTTCAAAATAGTTTTAAAGGGTTTCTTGCAGTAATTAAAATTTAGTTTAAGATTTGTTCAGAAAAATTCAGGTTCTTGATCTGAATAGTCAATCGAATTATATTTTTATAGCCGATCTTAGACATCTAAAAATTCTAATTTTTATATATGTCGTACTAGATATCTACAGGAGGATTGAGTTAAAGTTTAGTACTTTTTGGAGACATATTTGTATGGTTTTGAAAATCCGGAAGTTAGGCTTAAAGAAATCAAAATTGCTGAGAAAGATCCTTTGATACATATTGGAGTTTTGTACCGAATGACATAGCTAGGCTTCTAATTTAGGTATGAAATTTTATGGGTATCTGTAGAACACATATATGAATCTTTGGTATAAATTTCGGGATTTAAGAATCTTGGAAGAGATCTTTATGAATTTTGAAAGTAATGAGTACCGAATTATTCAGGGTATAGTTTGACCCCGTGAACATATTTTAATTTGGGGATTTTAAGGAAACTCGAGATAGGTTAGTCATATTTTAGAATTTGCCAGTGAATTTCGGATTTAATCATGTTTGACAGATTTAGAGTATTATTTGTGTTTCCGTTTGAGCGTATTATAATACGTTAAATTTTGTATTTATAAATGCTAAGTCAGAGGTTTATTTGCTTAAAGATCCAGGTAAGCGAGGTTATTATGCTAAATTTTTCTAAAAGACTGAGGTGATATTTGAAAAATTGCATGTTTTATTGAAAACTCTAGGAGTTTTATGTGCATTAGTTTATGATAAAATTGTCAAAGATTATAGCATGAAATGTGTAAACTGAGCCTATTTTTATGTTCAATGATTTTACATGAAATTTTCCATGTTGAGATTAAATTTTTTTATGTTAATTATTATTTATGATTTGTGCATTATATTTCATGAAAAAAAGAGAAAGATATGAAGTTCAAAATGATGTTTATAGTATAATATGTTATGTATTTTCAATCCCTGAGGCTCAGAGTTACAAAGACAACGCATTGGTACCAATTGCAACCCATTGAGTGCACTCATTCTGGAAACGGAGTGGTTTATTTTGTAGGTTCTTACCGAGTGCACACTTGGACATGACCAAACCTTAATAAGAAAGAATTTTACCCATAATATTGGCTTAGTTTGACTGATCCCCAAACTAGGTAGCAACTGCACAAACCTGTCACAGGGGTAAACGTGACCCACAGTTATTGCCAATGAAATTTTTTTATAGTATTATAGATAAAACAGTTTTATTGATAAATATGTTTTATTGAAATTGTCAATAACAACTTTTAACAGTTTAGAAAGATTTTTTTTAAATATTCTGTCTCATGGGATACACACTAGCATAATGATTTTGCTTACTCAGTTGTCGAACTCACCCGCTATTGTTTTATTTATTTTCAGATGTTGATCAGGAGCGTGTCGATAGTCACGATTAGATGGCACGTGGGCGGGTAGCTAAGAGATTATTAGAATAAATGTTTGACTCTAGTGTGAGTATAATCTTGTTTGGATTTTTCTTTGTGTTTTGAAAGAGTTTTTAAGTTTTATTAAGAGGGATTTATAGAAATTTTTAAATAAAATTTATTCCATATTTTTTTAGATAAATTTTTAATACAAAAGTCCATTTGTTTATTGTTAATAAGCCACCTTTTAGCCTTTAAATTTTGGGGCGTGACATATTTAAAATTACTTTCCCCAAAACTTGATGAGAAGCTTATCTAATTAGTTAGCTACTAACTTATCACGATTAATAATTACAAAAACTATCGTCCCCACGTCCCCACCCTCCTCAAACAATCGTGAACAAGCGAAACTAAGCCATAGATAATTAATAGAAGCAATGAAAGTATCTATACGTGGCAGAACTCCAAATTTATTTTATTGTTGTAGTTAATACACATTATGAGAATAGGATTTTAATTTATTTGTCAGAAAATCACTTTCAGATTAAATTAACAACAATATAGACTAACGGTGGGTGCATAGTACACTTGACTTCATAATTAATGATGGGTAATATCTCACGGAATTGATAGTTTAAAATGTAGGACCCACATAGGTAATAAGTGAAAGATATATTAAATCAAATAATATATTTGTATTGATATTTAAAAATTCTATATTTTTAAAGAAAGAACCCTTATTTACTTTAATTGAAAATATATTTTTATGAGTTATCGTATCCTTTAACAAATCAGGAACTTAAAATATCTTCCTCAACCACAGTGTGGTTCAAAGAACTGTCGTTCTAATCCCAAGGCTCGTGGTCAAAAAATTTGTAGAGAATACCTTGTGGTTAAAAATTTTACCTACCACAACACATAATAGTCGCTAAAACAATCTTCTGACGTTGATGAAAAAAATTAAATGTGGCTAGCGGAAACAAGTATTAACTAATTGTCAATAATTATGTGTTTTCTTTGATTTTAAATCACCCAGCGTACTATGTATGGTTTGTCCCTATTAATTTTAATTCCACCTCAAATTTTGTACCACATAATGGACCAACTCGTTTTTAAAATAGCCACAAAAAAGGAAAAAGATTATCCCTACGAACCATTCTTTAAAAACTGAGTTGGTATAACCTATCTAAGCTAAAGTTATAAATTTTGTCTCATCGATAGTATCAATAATATCATGGCTCTCGGTTTTCTATGCTTAAATGTGGAAACTCAAGCTCGTGGAAGAAAACAGCTATGCATTTGTATGCTTCAGAATTAATGCTCGAGTATTTTGTGTATGAATTCTTATTGGGGTTTGTTGCATACTTATATCTACTCTGTGATAAATGCCGATAACCCGTTTTCATTGTAATCGTTCCCGTTTTCCGACACCATTACTCTAGTTGCCGGAGTGATTCTTTCTTTCGTCGTGATTTGATGGTGTTTTATTTGTACTTTGGTGATCGAGGCAAAAATCTTTCAGTTTTCATTTAGTTCGTTTGGCTTAGTTACGTTAACTGAACAGAATATGAAGTCGCAGAGTTCAATTCATTTTGGTAGATATGGAGTGGTTTAGTTGGCGAAACTGTTGGGTAAACTTGTGGAGTTCAATGAATCTAGAGATTTTTCGAAGAGATTTAATGAATTCACGCGTGTATTTTTAGCCCATAAACGCTCGAACAAGAGCCACAGATACATGGTTCTTGCAGAATTCGGGGAGAGACCCCGACATGGGGTTGTGATGATTCTGAAGGGGTGGTTGAGTGAAGGGTAGCAGGTGTTTGTTATGACCTATAAAGAGCTTATTTCGATCATTGGCGAGCTTAAATGTAAGAAAAGGGGCCTGTAGATTATACGGTCAGGAAATGAATTTCCTTTGCCGAAATGGTAAGGACTGGACCGCCGTAGAAGAAAACGGCGGGGAAGAGAGTGCTTCGCAAATCTCTGGATGATGTGGCAGCATGCAAAAGCAAGAGTTCGTTGGTGTTCCCATGGTGCCGCATGCAAATAACGTTGAGGGGTTGGTGATTTTTTAGAGTAATCATTTTGCCGGGAAATCTGAGTTAGCGGTTGGGTCTGACGGTGTTTTGTGGGAGCTTTAATGAAACTAAAGGCTGAGTTAGATGGCTTAATTGGGCTGGTTAAAAGTATGAAGGTGAATTCGGTGCCATTGGTTGAGCCCAAGTTGGATTCAAGCTGCAGGGTATGTGGTTTTAAACTAGTGGCCCCGCAACTTGTGGATATGGCCTAGAAAAATTTTTCTTCTTCAAATGGGTTGATTGGGTTACGGATCACTAGTCTCCCTTGGTGAGACTGGAAAATCTCTCTAGATCATTGAGAATGTTGTCGTGAAAGATGTCACGAAACCTTCTTCGCCTAGGTTGGGATGTGTCGGGCAACTTCTTGTTGAGGAGGATCTGAGTGATCCAGAGGTGGGTTTGTCGTCGTTGGCGTCTTTGTTGGCCGATTGTAGTCCTGGCGCCGATGGGTCGTCGCTAGTCAGGGGGAATTCAACCATGTGTGATTACGTTGCTCTTTCGATGGTGCGCCAGCCTTGCTTCTCTTTGGAGGTGTTTCTGCTTCTGGTGATCTGCGCCAGAGTGAGGTGGCGTCAGATCAAGATGGGCTGGTGTTGACGCTTGGTTACGAGAGGGTCGTAGGGCTCTTCTTCTAATATGGGGGTTGGGTCACCTGCATATGTGTTGTTGCAGGCTCCAACAATGGATTCGACTCTCATTCATGTAGTGGTGTCTCCACATTTGCCGTGTTCCTCAGTGGATAGGAGCTCAACATTTGGATTGTCGACTGGTGGGGAGTTGGTGGATTTCGAGGGTGGGGTTAATGAGGTGTGTGCTGAGCCGTTGAGGATTTTGTATCCGATGGCAGATAAGAGCACTCACCGTTGATTGAGCTAATGAACTTCGATATGAATCTAGCACCCGACCACCAATACTAAATGCAGACTCAGAAGCGACTGTAATGATGGGGATGGCCAATACGTCTTGTGCTACTCGGGCCAAAATAAGATATTTGGTAGAATTGACTTTCCACCAAGTCAAGAGATCGAACCCGTCACTCGGAGTCTCCACATCCTCCAAATAATACCTCTCTAATTCACTTCAATTTTCCGTCAGATTATGAGAACCACAAAATCGACGGTACTTATTCAATGCAAATTTGTTTTGACTCAGCCCTAATGAGGTAGAACAAGGTTAGCTCTCAGTTTCACTCCCACTTGTGTAACCCGTACATGAGCTAGAAGAATCACCACCAATATGGGTCTTCCTGGCATATTGCCTAAACAAGTGTTCAATGTCTTTCTTCAGCATTTCAACAAACATTTCTCCTTTCTCATCCCCCATTTTGTCCTTGAACCAAAAGTCTAGGGTATCTAATTTGTAGCGTGGGTCAAGGACTGCAGCTATAAACAACACTTTATTGATCTTCTCTATGTCTCCCCAATATTTCTGATACTTAATCATCATCTTTCTAGCCATAGTACTCAGCACAAGATTATCACTATTAGTATATTTTGTCAAATGACCAAGCATGTTAGATAACTCTTCAAAATACAAACTTGATGTGGCATACTTGGTACCAGACATTCTCACAGTCACTTCATAAATCAGTTTTAAAAACTTGATGAAAGATCGAATTGTGTCTCAATCATCATCAGTGGGAGGTCTCAAACCCTTCTTTCCCAACTCATCCTTCATTACTGAGCGATACAGAGGCCCATCATCCTCTTGCAGAAGCTCAAAAGCTCGCTGAAATTTCTGTGCAGATTCAAGCATAAGGTATGTGGAGTTCCATCTAGTTGGAACATCAAGTTTTAACAAAGTTTTGCATGGAATTTTTTTCTTCTCAGTATAAAGCCTAAATCTCTGAAGCCTTGCAGGAGAAGACCTCACATATCTTACAATATTCCGAACCCTAACAATTGAATCATCCACATCCTTCAAACTCTCACTCACAATAAGATTCAATATATGAGCACAGCACCTCACGCGAATGTATGCATGTCCACTAATGGTTCCCTCACTAGATAGTGTTAGTTTCTTCAACTAAGCAACAACAGTATCATTAGATGTGACATTGTCAGCTGTAATGGTAAGATACCTCTTTAATCCCCACTCCTCTCTGAGAAACAAATCTCTCAACTTCTCCCTCTCCTCTTCATACACGCGTATACAATCCCTCATCACGGTATAGCGAGAAGGCATAGGAAACCTAGGCTCAATAACCCTCACAAAGTCTCTAAACCCAACACCATCTACTATACGAAAAGGTAATTCATTAATAATAATCATCCTACCAAGAGCTTCCCGGATCTTCTTCTCATTATACTTGGTTAATCTCATAGTCTTTTCAATGCCACTGCAATCTGATGACTTTGAAGCCTCAAAACTCAGGAAGGTCCGACCCTTCTCACACTTAGTTTTCACCCGGTTGTATTTCGGACATCTCTTTAAGTGATTCAACAAGGAGAATGTGCCTTGGTTTTTCGAGTGGTTGAGAGACGCACCACAATAATCACATGTACACAAAGGTTCATTGGGATCAGGGTTGAGGTCCTTTGTGAAGTGATCCCACGCTTTGGATTTATTACTTTGGGACCTAGGCAGTGGTGGTCGTCCACCAGTAACCCTAACCTCAGTAGACTGACCCCCAGAAGGTTCAGTAATAGTAGGCTATACATTTGGCGCAAGGCCCTCAAATTGAATGGGAGGGCTAGGAGGCAATGTCGAGGGAGAAGCAAAATTAGATCCAGCTCCCGATGTATGCATACTCGTGACGAGCATAATCTTATCAATATCCAAGTCGAGATCATTCATTTGATATTGAGAGAATAAAACTCATTTAAAAATTACAGACATAATAACTAACCAAAAAGAGAAATTGAGCTGAACCTCCAACTCAGCAAGAATCAGGAAGCTATGCAAGTACATTGAAGACAATTGCATTGCAAATCGGACCCAACTTGAAATAAACAATTCCACTTAACAATAGAACCCACCTAAGCATATTAACTCAAATAATGCAGAAAAACAAGCTGGACAAAATCACAGTCAACAATAAGAAACAGATCTAGAGAACAGATCAGACCATAAAGTCACATATTAATCAACTATATAGTGACATATTTGAAATAAGAAGGAACACGATACATAGATCTATTTGATAACATTACCGTATGTTAAGGACCACATTTTCAAAACTTAAAATGCAAGTTTTAATTCAGCAACTTGAGGCAGTCTTGTGGATATTAACTACAAAATAGAAAATGTCAGTTTCAATGGAACATGATTCGAGCTAAGACATTCAAACATCAAACACAACCAAATTTTCTAATCTATACTCTAACATTTTAATTTAACTATGAACTACAATAAATAATTAACATAAATTAAGTGAATGGATTTGTACCTGAATCAATGCACTGAGCCACTAACCAATCACACACAATCATGTAACCTGCACTAAAAAATGTAATAAGTTAGGGCAAGTAATATGTTTGAAAATATTTCAAATCCTCATAGTGTCATATAAAGAGTAATTAACGCACTTCAAGCTGCTATAATAACCTAGGATTTAAAAGTAACTGTCCACACTATCCACATATATGTACTATGTCAACAACCACTTGTAGATGTGCTGGTCTCTGTGTGTTCAGGTGAAGCAGCTAGCAAAAGAAATTGTGACTTTTGTTCAATACAATTAAGACATCACATTCCACCTGACTCGATATTAGAGTAAGTTATTTCCGCATTTCTACATCAATTATGCAAGTGTAACCAGCTACATATACTGGGAATTGATCTATGACGAAACTATGCCAACAAGCCAAAGAGTATATTTGGTCAGAACAATGACATGAAAAGAAAACAAATATAATTAATCAAAAACTGTCTAAGAATTCGATTTCAATCAAACACAGTTGGTCGGAAATATAGCATTGAGACCAGATCTACACTTACCGATTCAAGGAAGCACGACCACAAAAAGGATGAGAGTGCTCGAAGAAGATGAGCAGAAGGCTGTTACCGATGGGAAGGGTGCACGATGAGAAGGAGGCTTCTCTTTTAAGCTTGTTGTCTCCAAAACCAGAATGACCCATGAACAAACAAAATCCACGACTTCATAAGAGAGATTAACTAAAATGAAAAGGGACTGTAGATTAGATGTTACTGTAAAAAAAAGTAGGCAATATATATACCTACACGTGCATCAGCTCACTTGTCGGAGAGAGGCCAGAGACACGGCGGCAAGGGGGGAGCACGGTGGCCGGAGGGAGATAGCCGGTTCGGGGTGTGAAGAGGCGGCTGGCCGCTGGGGGGAATTTTGGACGAGAGGCTCAGAGGCGGGGTGGGGGGGTCGAAATCGCGAATGACCTAACCTAAGGGGAGAAAATACCCTTAGCGAAACGATGTGTTTCGCTGAGGGTATTAAACGTTTTTTATTTTTCATTTTCATGTCGGGTCGGGTCGCATTTCGGGTATAGTAATATATCCGAACTCGAAAATTCGATTTTTCTCAAATTTAAGCACGAAACTGGCTAAACCCGCCCCGATCGGGTTGGAAACGGGTCAGGCCGGGTCGGACATTCGGGTCCCGGGTTTTTTATCTCACTCCTACTTTAGGCATTTGGTGGGGGTGTCATGTGTTGGGTATGAATCTGATTTACTGAAACTTTTTGTTGCTTTGGAGATGGAGAGGGAGATTGGCAGTTAGTCTGCAGGCAGGTCAGGAATTAAGCTCCTTAGAGAGTTAAAATCTTCAGAGTGTTCTGTGATTTATGATGGTTGTGCATCAGGCTTTAGAAGGAGAAGGAAGGTGGGGAGGGCTTTAGCTATTTCTCCATGAAGCCTAGGATTATTTGTTAGAAGGTGAGGGGGTTAAATGATAGAGTCAAATGTAATAGTGTGAGTAATTGTTAAAAGGGTGGAAGTGGGATTTAGTTTGTCTGCAGGAGACTAAGGTTGCTGAGGTTTCTCGTGCCATGGTGAGAAGGTTGTGGGGTGGGCCTCATGTGAAATGGTTTTGTTTAGAGGCTGAGGGTGCGTCGGGTGACATTTTGTGTCTTTGGGATTCTTGTATTTTTTAGGTGATCGAGTCTTGTGTTGGTTCGTTTCTTTATCGTTGATTTTCAGGAATGTTGAGTATGTTGTGCAGTTGATCCTTTCGGAAGTCTATGGTCCTAATGATGATTATAGTATAAGGCTTTTTGTGGGACGAGTTGATGAGGATCCGTAGTTGGTGGAATTTACCTTGGTGTATTGAAGGAGATTTTAATGTGACTCGTTTTCCTAGCGAGCGGTTTGGTGGTGGGGGTGTGAGGAGTGCCATGTTGGAGTTCTCAAAGTTTGTGTCTGATCTTGGGTTATTGGACCTTGAGTTGGCTGGATGTTTGTATACTTGGGCCAATGGTAGATCTTCTCAGTCGTGGTCTAGGATTGACCTTTTTGTTGTTAGTTCTGATTGAGAGTTGTTGTACTCGGAGCTTATCTAGAAATGATTGTCTCGTTTGTTTTCGGACCACTTTCCAATTTTGTTGGAAAGTGATAGGTTTGAGGATATTAAGTAGCATTTCCGCTTTGAAAATATGTGACTTAAAGTGGATGAGTTCGTGGATTTGGTTAAGGAGTGGTGGCAAGGCTTTAATTGTAGGGGTCACCGAGTTATGTCCTTTATGCAAAGTTAAAGGGCTGAAACAGTAACTTAGGTTGTGGAATCTGGATGTTTTTGGAGACTTAGGTGTACAGAAGGCTGCCCTATTGAATGAGTTAGCATCTCTTGATGCCTTGCATGAGGGGGTAATCTTGATGATGATAGTAAGGTTAGGAGGTTGGAGGTCTCTAGGGAGTTGAATAACATGATCATTTTGGAGGAGGTTAGCTGGAAGCAGAAGTCCAGGGCTCTTTGGCATACGAAAGGTGATCGATGCACTGAGTTATTTCACAAGGTATCCAATTCTAATAGGAGGGCGAATTTGATTTCTAGTTTGGAGGTGGAGGGGGAGGTGCTGGAGGATCCTGAGGGGATAGATGAGGAGATTGTTGAATACTATTTTTCCTTTTATGTGGAGCCTTTTGATTGTTGACCCTCTCTGAATGATTTGGAATTTGATAGTATTACGGGGGATGATGCTGAGTGGATCGAGAGGCCTTTTGATGCAGAGGAAGTGACTGGAGTGGTGCATAGTCTCAATGGTGACAAGACTTCAGGTCTGGATGGCTTCTCATTGGCCTTTTTTCAGGCTTGTTTGGACATTGTTAAGATTGATGTTATGTTGATGTTCAATGAGTTTGCTAGGGATGAGAAGTTTGATCGGAGCTTGAACTATTCTTTCATTGTCCTTATTCCCAAGAAGCTGGAGGCTATGGATCTTAAGGATTTTCGCCCCATTAGTCTTGTGGGGGATGTTTACAAGATCTTAGTCAATGTGTTGTCCAACAGGTTGAAGTCTTTGATGGACAAGATTATTTCTCCCTCTCAAAATGTCTTTGTTAAGGGAGACAGATTATGGACTTGTGCTTATTGCCAATGAATGCATTGATTCCAGGTTGATGTCAAGGGTGTCGGGTATGCTTTGTAAGCTTGATGTTCAAAAGGCTTATGATCATGTGAATTAGAAGTTTCTTTTCTACTTTCTTCGAAGGTGCGGTTTCGGAGAAAAATGATGTTGTTGGATCTCGTTTTGCATTTCGACGGTGAAGTTTTCAGTGATTGTTAATGGCTGTCCAAAAGGATTTTTCAGCAGCTCCCGTGGTCTGAGGCAAGGGGATCCCCTCTCTCCCCTCCTATTTTTGATAGTCATTAAGGCCTTTAGTCGTTTGTTGGGGAGAGTGGTTGAACATGACGGTTTAGAGGTTTTTTTATGGGAGGTGGTACCGGGGGGAGTGTGAGCATTTCTTACTTAATGTTTGTGGATGACACCTTGGTGTTGTGTGGGGCGGAGGAGAGCCAATTCTGGAGTCTTAGATGTCTTCTCTTGTGCTTTGAGGCGATCTCGGGTCTTAGAATAAATTTTTCTAAGTCCGAGGTTATTTTCATTGACAGTATTGATAATGTTCAGGTTTTGGCGGGTATGTTGGATTGTGGTGTCTTCCTTGACTATGAGATATCTTGGTTTCCATTTAGGAGCTAGTTTTAAAAGTGTTCATATTTGGGATGAGATTCTTGAGATGATGGAGAGAAGGTTAGCGGGTTAGAAGCACGTGTATCTTTCTAAGGGTGGTAGAATCACTCTTATCAAATCTACCCTTTCGTACCTCCCAACATATTTTCTTTAACTATTTCCTATCCTGGTAGCGGTGGCTAATAGGTAGGAGAACATTCAGAGGGACTTCCTTTTGGGTACTGATGAGAATATGCATAAGTTTCATCTTGTGAAGTGGAATTTGGTGTGTTCTCCATTTCTGAATGGGAAGCTGGGGCTCCGCAGTATTACTTTGTTTAATAAGTTCTTTTGAGTAAGTGGTTGTGGCGTTTTGCTCTATGGAGGATTGTCATTGCTGCAAAATACTGGGCGAACTACACCATGTAGGGGGTCTTACAGTGTTAGCCTTTAGAGATTCATTAGCAAGGGTTAGGATGTTTTTAGCAAGCATATCAGATTTTTGGTGGGCAGTGGTTTGTTTATGTGAGTGATAGGACTAAGGCAACCCAAGAGAGGGGTGAATTTGTTTTCTAAATTTTTTGCTTTAAACCCTCAAAGACGTGTTTGCAAAGTAATTACTAATTTAACACAAGTATATAATATGCAACAAGTGCAAATACGTGCTAAAAGTAAAGAGAAGGGTAAGAGAAACAAACACTTGATTTTTAGGTGGTTCGGCAAACCCGCTTACATCCACCCCTCAAGCTCCTTCACTGAGCCTTAAGGTTTTCCACTATTCTTTCAATAGTGTACACTTTAACTTCCGGGTGCTAGAGAACCGTACAAGTGTTTTTTCCGGGCTCAACACTTAAATCCTTACAAGTGATTATTGGGTTCACCACTCACAACCCCACCAAGCTTGAGATATACCCCCTCTACCTCTTTAATCTTCTTCTTTAGTGAACAACCTTACTTAAAGAATCACCTTTCTTGATATGAAGATTGAAGAACAAACTCTCTCAAAGAGTAGATATAAAATTGGAAAGCTCTATCTCTTGATTCACACAAAGACATTGATATGAAGGTGTGTTTTGTGTGAATGATATGAGAAATATAGAATATGAAGGTTTGAAATATTTCTAAAATAGTAGAAATGATATGTGGTCGTTGTGTATTCATTTTAGACGTTATAGATGTATATTTATTGGTCACATATGAAAACTAGTCGTTTATAGCCGTTGTGAGTCGTCTGTTATAACGATCAAATTGTCAGAAGCTAAACGACTCTATTTTAAAATCAACCGGTTGACCACTATATCAAGCGGTTGAAGACCGGTCGACCTCCTCAACTTAAGCACATGATCCGGTTATTTTAAAACCATGTTTTTGACCACTTTTAAACACATAATTTTAAAGTCATACTTCCCATAAGTATATGAAAGGTTTGAGGTGTTTCAAAACTTTTAAAAACATTTTAATCTTTCAAACAAAAGGTAAAACAGTTTATGCACGTTTTGAATGATATGCAAATGTGATTCATAATTCTTGTCAAAAGTGAAATAAAGAGTTACAAGTTTATACCCTAAGGTCTTGAATCTTCATTTTTGAGCTCATTGCATCTTTTTTTATCTTCTTTCTTCAAGTCTTTGGCTCTTTGATGAAACATGACTTTGTTTTTGAAGATGTCCATTTTATAAACTTAATCCATTTATTGAAATCGTCAAAATCTTGATTGTACACAAAAGCCAACAGTTTAAGGATTAGCTTTTGGCATGACTGGTGGTGTGGCGATAAACCTTTGTCTTTGGCCTTCCCGGTTGTTTATTCTTTGTCTCGTTGTATGGAGGCTTCGGTGGCGAACTGTTTTGTGGGAAATGTTGGTCATGCAGTGTGGAATGTCCCCTTTGTTAGATCAACAAATGATTGGGAAGTGGATGATTTTTTGTGTTCTTCTCCCTCTTGTATGGTTCGGTACTTAGGAAAGGGGAGGAGGATAAGTTGTCTTGGACAGGTTCTAGGAATGGCTCTTTTTCGGTTAAGTCTATGTATACTCTTATTGCATGTAGGAACAACTTGTCTTTTCCTTGGAAAGGAGTGTGGAGGTCGAAATGCCCTATAAGGGTATAATCTTTCTTTGTGTGGGAGGCTATGCATGTGAGAATTCTTACTGCCGATAATCTTTGAAGAATTGGATTTTACATTGCTGATTGGTGTTATCTTTGCCGGGACGGTGAATCGGTTGACCATGTGCTTCTTCATTGTTCGTTGGCACGAGGACTTTGGAATCATGTTTTAGTATTGTGAATTTTCATTGGGTGATGCCTGAGAAGGTGGTGGATATGTTGTGGAGTTGGAATATGAGGCTTTCTAATCCAATCGCTAAGGTTATTTGTAAAATGATTCCTGGTATATTTGGTGGTGTATTTGGAATGAGCTTAATTATAGATATTTCGAAGATGTATCTTTGTCTTTGGTGAAGTTGCAAGGATCTATGTTACTTTTTTTGTTGTTGGGCTAATGCAGTGTTAGGGTGCCCTTTTGCCGATTTCATGATTTCCTTAGTTTTATTGTTTGGACTAAGCCCTTTTGCTAATTTCATGATTTCCTTAGTTTTATTTTTTGTTTGGACTAAGCAACTTTGATATAGTCCCTTATGACGTTTTCGCTTGAGATTAGCTTACATATATAAATAAATAAAAAACATAAAAACATAACCTATCTAAGAGAAAATACTCTAGGACTAGTTTGGGATTGGACAATACCCCAAAACTAGTAGACTAATTAAGCCTATTTTGTTTTATTTTTTAAAGAAGGCATAGCTCACTCTATTACAGAAAAACTCGTTCAATCCACTAGATAGGGGCCTATAAAGCTACCCAAACAGGCCTACCAGACAACAAGAACACAGACAAAAACTGTGTGAACCACTCTGATACACAAAGACATCTATAATTCTAATTCCCCAACAAGAGCACTGCTGCTAGATTTCGTGCAGCAAGACACACATACCACCCTGTAGTCCAGCTGAAAGAACATGAACTCCAAATAACTCGGAACCAACTTGAGCAAATAGATTGACAAAAATCCCTTCTTCGGGACAGTAACCTCTGATAGTCATTTCATCAGCCATGATGCTTTGAGTACAATGGCAGGCAAATTCGACTGATGCACATGGCCAATCAACACTGCCTGATCTCAGTTCAACGGGTGCAAACATTTTGCATCAAATATCGACATCCTAAAGAAGAAAAAACAGATCCCCTCCCCCCCACCCAACCGAACTACCCCTACCCCAAAGAATAAATACATGTCAAGAAAATCTATTCCAACACATAAGTTTCTCATTAAGTACCATAATTCTAAATAAAGAATTAATAAAATCCCTACGGAAATAGTTTAAACTGTCAAAATTCAGTTCCGCTCCACAATTGGAGAGGTCATTAATAATTCCACAGAACCCAGCAAATTACAGAGAGATGGAGCAAATTTTGCCCTGTCTAGCTCGATATTTCCTGCTTGTGCAGTTCCTTCAGCTTACTTGTTGTTGATGGTTGCCATAAATAGGGTAAGCTCCATATGCAGCGGCTGCTGCAGCATACATGCTTGGGTCATGAGGTGGTGGCAGAGCATATCCATAACCATCATAAATCTGTCCTCCATAGTATGCCCCACTCCATTGGTTGCCAAAATCTGCTCTAAACTGCCAAAACCCAGAAACAAAAAAAAAACAGCAACAAATCACAAATTATGAGAAGAAAACATGAGAAAGATGAGTTGCTTTTGTAGCTCAATGCAAATAACTTATAAAGCTCCTATAAAGAGAGGATTACCTGCTTATTTGCTGGATTGCGACCCCATGAAAGACGCACTGTTTGTTTGCCAATTACTGTGCCATTCAATTTCTGCAATGCCTCTTCTGCATTATTTCTGTCAAGAGAGATTAAAAGAATCCTATAGGTAAACGGACATGCTAAATTTTTTTAATACAAAGTGTCTTTCTTTCTTTTCTTGTTCCTTCATATTGGTAAGTTGGACATATATCCAAGAGGTCTTAGAGCCCACTACCACATCCTCCATCCTATTCTAATAGGTGGAAGAGGTGACAATTAAAAAAAGAAATAGTTTTGGCCAGATATACTACCTGTTAGCAAATTGTACAAACCCGCACCCTTTTCCAACAGGTATTTTAACAGAGATAATCTCACCATACTGTGAGAAAGGCTGCTTGAGATCTTCATCTGCAACACTAGGATCAAGCCCTCCAACAAATATCTAAAATACAATTAGGGTCAGCAAACTAAAGAAGGTGGAGCTCCCAATGGTTATAATTGAAAACCAGATGGAGATGCACACTCACTGTTGTGTTTGTGGAATCCCCCTCGGACTGGTGAGTACCATTTGATGCGTATCCTCCTAACCAAGCCAAAGGAGTAAAATATATACAAATGAGCAAAGGCAAAGTATAAGCCATGGATACAAAACCATAACTCACTTGACATTACAAACCATGCTTTGAACCAACTACAACCAACCTTTTTTTGACAAGTGAATAGGCATTGGAAAGGAGAAAACAAAGAAACATAAACCCTAATACACAGGAGGTAGACAAGAGAGTAGACCCAAAGCCAACAGAATACAAATAGAACAAACAAAGTTATCTTCTTGAGTTTAGAATTTCAGAAAACAAATCAAACTTAGAAACAAATATAGGAGCTATCCAATCATAATTTAAGAGGAAAAAAAAGGAAGAAACTTTTCTATGGGAGAACAAATGGATTGGAAAGGAATTACAAAGTGAAAATCGCAGAGAAAAGAGATCTTCAGACAGAAAACTCCGTCCAATTGGGGTTGGGCATAGATGTCCCTTGCATACAGTCAATCCAAACACAAACTGCCAATCATGCAAAAAGGCATCCTGCCCTAGAATAGAGTCTGTTTACAGGAGGAACTTTGTTCTTCACTGAGCAAAACACCAGCATCTTGCATATTTTGTAGTCAAGATTCAGAAACTGAAACAGCAAGGCCCTCATAATTTATACAGCTGAGAATGTGTTTCACATAGCTATCCAATCAGGGAAGGTTTTTGGTGACAACACATGGAGATATCAGAAGTGAGAATGCTGACATGAGTAACGAGAAATCCAGTGAAAAACACGATCGCCTGCTAGTGGAAGGCTTTCTGCATTCAGTCAACTTACGCAGAGTGAATCCGTACCTAAGGAACCCCCGAAAGGGTTGCTGTAAAATGGATACACGAAATGAAAACCCAAACCCAATAGAATATCCTAAAGCATCTCTAGGCCTAATGAGAAAATAAACACCAATACTCGGTGTCTTTCCAATCAACTGGTCCTTTGGGCAAACAGCACATTTAACTGCGGTGTCAATGACGTGGAACAAAGACTGATGACATCAGTACTTTTGGGTCAACCAAAAAGGAATTAAGCTTTATGTATGAAGTTCAGACATTTCTGGACCAACAGCTGAAAACAAGCTATGTGAATGGCGAAGAATTGGTGGGAGCAAAAAGCTCCCAGAAAAGCAAGCTTAAATACCAAAGTTGTTTAGAATCAATACATAAATTCATTATAAGGCACACTTAATGCCTTCCTTAAGCTACTTCTGTGGCTAATGAGTCTTAGTTTAGGGCTTGTTTATATTAGGAAGACGCTAATATTACAAGTGTTCTCTCTAGTTTTAGTCGTCAGGGTACTTCTACTATTTTTGGATTTATGGATATGAATTGGACTTTCAATCCAATGATGTTATTTCAGTTTCATTAAGGTATTTGGTCTTTATTTGCTCTTTTTACAAGATAATTAGCAAGGCTTATTAGTAAAAACCAAAAAAACTCCAAAGTCCTGTTAGTCTGTTACACTCAGGAGTACATAAAATGAACGATAATAAAAGGCAAGGCTCCTTACACTCTTCCAGTCACTCCCATAGGGAACAGAAACTAAAATCAGAACCTTTTTAGTATTCCAATGTCAACAATCATTCCTCACTTGTTGGGAAGTTCTACCTTTCCATTCAGACAATGGTATATGAAGATATTTCTGTATGTGCAGGAAAAAAAAAACAAATTTTCTAAGTGTTTCGTTTAGAGTAAGCAGGTAAAACATGGAACAGAGTACCACAAAACGCAGAGAAAATGTCAGTTGACACTAAATGGTCCACAGATACAAAAAAGCAGAAAAGTACCACAAAAGCCCAAAGCTACTCAGTTTTGGAAGTCCATATTCTACAAAATCAGTAGACCACATTCTAGTGCTGGCAGAACAGTCAAACACCCCTCAGGCAGTAAATTGAAAACCCATCAGCTGCAAAGTTTGTAAAGAAAAGAAGCAAAATCAAAAAGATTGAGCGGCCATAACAAGGACATAGCACAAAACGCCAACAAGGCATTTGAAAAGAATGGAAAGTTTCAGAGACAGATCTGATTTCACTACTACACATAGTTCAAGCTAGAATAGCAGCTGTATCTATGAGATCCTTCACTGTTATTGAAACATACAAAGAAGTCCTAAAAATATATCTTAAGGAATAAAGTATTACAACAACTTAACTTCTCATTGCGATCAAAGAAGACAAACACAGTATTGGAGACCAATACATACATCCATCTAACCGTAGGGAAACAACAAGCCAATATAACAAGTACAACTTCTTACGGTGGAAGGTAGAAAAATTAAATACCTTGTGATTGTTGATATCCAGATGACTTCCTAGGAGTTGCAGCACCAACACGCATAGGCCTGCTCGAACAATAAACACCATTCATTTCAGTCATGGCCTGTGATCTCTCGTTATCGTCTCCAAACCTCACAAAACCATAACCCTTTGAACGGCCAGTATTTGCATCAAAAACAACTTTTGCAGCTTTAACAGATGGATATTTACTGGCAAATGTTTCATGCAATAAGCTATCTGTTACGTCTGCAGCTAAATCTCCAACAAAAATAGAAAGATCAGGAGTACTATCCGCACGCTTGTCACCCGTACTTAATGTTGCCCAGTTCAGACGGAGGGGCTGCTCTGTGTTAGGCATCAAAAAGCCAGCATAATTTTGGAGAACTTTCTCAGCTGTTGCATGTGAAAAAAATTCAACAAATCCGTAGCCCTCTGATAAACCGGTCTGTTTATTGCGAATGACCTTAATGGAGGCAATCTACATGACATAAGACAGCAGGTTAGAGGAAATACCGAAAAACAAACAGTATAGAAGCATTATGAGTCAGTTGCTCTGAGGGTTTATCACTTGAAATGGCAAATCTTACAACGTTTATTTTTCATCTGTCTCCAAAGATTATTGGGAAGCCATGATAAGTCTGAAGCAGTAGTGCATCATTCTGATAGTATGACTTTAGCTTTCAAAAAGCTTTTCAAGAAAAAATTTCAGGAACCATTTACTATCAGAATTAACCAAGCCTTAAAAAATCCCCAATTGTCATTATCATGAAGTGAAATGACATAAAGTTGAGCAATCATTTGCTTTCAAAATAAAATAAAAGAAGAAAGGAAATGGAAAATCAGATCACCAGAAACACTTTGCATCTGTTCCTCCCATCCTACTTTAATGAAAAGATTAAACCACAATATATATAAAGAGGCATACCATAACGTTTAATGCAATTAACTGCCTTAAATATGGTATGCTATTTACCTCTTATTTTCAGCATGCATTTCCTTACCTCTGTTATACATCAATCAACCCAATCTGACTACCTCAACAATGCCACAAAAAAAATTCTAAAGTTAAAAAGAGTAATACATTAGATGACATACTGATTCTTTTCTGAAAATCTATCTTGAACTCAGAAAGAAAGTTGCACCTTCGCATTAAGCTCTTCCTAACATCATCCTACATCTGGTGCTGCCAATAGTCATGTAGCATCCAATACATACAAGTATATATTTTACTTGTATCCTTAAGGGAAGCGAGGCCAAAACTTGTAGAAGACAAGAAAGAGCTTTTGTTTTTTTCCTACTGCAACTTCAATAACTGATTGGACTTCAATCAAATCCACCGATCCAAAATCATATCAGAAGAGGATTGTTTCCCATGGCTTCCCTGGTATCAGTGTATTCCCTTTTTATGGTGTCTAAAAGCAAAACTTGCGGGAGGGCTTGGTGCAATTCAGCCTAGAGGCTAACACGACTTATCTCTCTGAGATAAAAGCTATGTACGAGGTTTTATCCCTCTCGGTCAACGGAGACATTGCTACTAGGAAGCGCAAAATATATCCAACATTATCTGTAAAATAAAGTTTTACCACATGTATCTAATTAATGAAACACATCTTCCGTAAGATTCTTCTTTTAGGTGGCTTTTGCAAGCCAAAATTTTCTTGAGAGATTATTTTATACCTAATTAAATCCAAGTGTTGCTTTTAAGTGGCGTGTGCAATCACCACCTCATTCACGTATAACCCAAGTCACTCTAACGTCTGCATCCCCAGTATAAAAAAGCTACTACGTTTTAGCTTCGGTTCTTTCTTCTTCTTCTTTTTCTAGGCCTCCCCATATTATTTAAACGTACACATAAAAAACCCAATCACCAGCACATTTTTTTTTTGATAACCCAGGAGCTCCCAAGGTCGGGCCACTTCGTGTACCCGGCCCTAAAGCCAACCTGGAGGCATGTGTTAGGACCCCACCTAATACACCCCAGATAAGTCAGGGGCAATAATGGCGGAGTTGGAGCTCGAACTTAGGACATGTGAGAACCCAAGCCGTTGTCGTACCACTAGACCAAAACCCTAGGGGTCCCAATCACCAGCACATACAACTAAGCTAACAACAGCAATAGGAAAAGCCTAGCTATCAATCAAAATCGAGACCATAAACAACAAAAATGACATCGTTCTCCAAGCTTTACTACCTATGGTGTTTGGTTAGGAAAACTTTTCTAACATTTTAAGGAAAATTTTCAAAAAGTCAATTTTGACAACCAAATCTCAAAATTTTCAAACAAATTCCAACACATTTACAGACACTTCAATAATTTTTCATAAAAAAAAAACATACATGAAATCTTCTCTCCTTGCTTTTTAACAAACTTCAATAAAAATCATTTTACAATCAAACATTTTAAACTTTTTCACCATCATTTTACAAATCTCATAAACAGTCAAACTCAAAATTTTCTATACAAACTTAAAATTCTTAAAATGTTTGCATCCAAAACATCACCTAAATGAAAGAGTTTATTTTTTTTAGTTAGGATAGTGATGTTTGTTTATGAAAAATTTTCCACAAATTTGGACATTTTTTCACACCAACTTCGATACTTTTTCATTAAAAAAATCAAATTTTATCTGTCCTTACGTTTTAACAAACTCCAATAAAAATAATTCTGCTTGTCACTGACTTTTTACAACATCCATAAAAAGTGAAACTCTCAAAATTTTCTCCTACAACCTCAAAATTCTTAAAATTTTTACTTTGCCAAACCTCAGTTTCCAAGTATATATCAAAATCCAAGTATCAATTTCTACAAACAGTTCAAGAATAATCTATTCGAAAGCCAATAATTTCACGTGACTAATCAAAACAAAAATATTAGCAAATACACTCACATGTATACACTCATATATCTACGTATGCATGTAACAATACACGTGTATTCTTGGCATGTCATACAATAGCAATAAGAATAAAGAAGAAAAACAAAATAAGGGCTTAAAAAAAGAAACCGAAAATATGGACCTCGCCGGTTGAAGCGAAGCAGTTGTGGAGGTAATTCTCGTCCATCCAATGGTGCAAATCACCGACCCAGATCGTCTTGTTCTGGCCGCTAGATCCCTGCTGCTGCGGTATTTGGTGCTGCGGGTGTTGTACCTGCACGTGCTGCTGGTACGGGTGGTATGGCAAGTACTGATGGGGTTGGGGCGGCAGCGGGGTAGGAGGCCCGTAATGCTGAGGTGGCATCATCTGGTGCTGCATTACCATCGCCGCCGCCGGATACTGCATCGCCATCCACTGCGGCGGCGCCCCCTGAGGCAGTTGCGGCCGTTGATTCTGCTTCTCCTGCTGCTGCGGCGGCGGCGGCTTCGAATCAGAGCTGGATTGCATCTTAGCTCTCTCTCTCCCTCCCTCTCTCGCTCTCGCATTCACTTTATAAATGCGAATCAAAGATTGAAATTCAACACCAGAACAAAAGAGAATAGTCTTCTAGTTTGAAAGACAGCGAGCGAGAGAGAGAGATTAGGGTCTAATGTAGGATTTATTTTGAGGACGACGGATTCATGGGTTGGCTTTGTAGACGCGGTTGTTAGTGTGACCGTTAGATTAAGCGGTAGAGGATGATTGTAACCGTTGGATTCATAAACTTGGGATATACATTACTAGCTAGTACTTTGGGTTCTCCTTTCTGTTTTTGTTCTCTCCTCTGGATCCGCCGCCAGGTTGCTTGGCTTTTTGGATATTTTTCGGATTTTGTGTTTAGATTTTCTTTTACCGCTGTTGAGTTCCAAGTGTTTCCGGATGAGAGCAGGCAGGCCGCTTTAACTCACCTGTCACGTCATCCTTTCCATTTCCAGTTACCCTTTCTGGCAGTGAAACCCTCGGGAGCCTTGGAGCCAAAATGGAAAAAATATACTAAAGAATCTATCAAGATGAAGCCAGCTGACACCCTCTGGTTTTCCTTTCTATAATAATACGGTAAAAAAAATAACTGCTAAAATTTTGAGATAAAAAATTGAAAGAAATAATTTGAATAAATTTTTTTATATTTAGCTGACACCCGAATATGTTCGTTTTCACACTTTTTCAGGATTCTAAGTATATTCACAAATCTACTACCGAACATATTCAGAATTCAAACACAAAAATCAATACATTTTACACAATCTCCAACAATTTTTTAATTTTTTATTCAACTTCAATTTTCTCTCTATACTTTTTCACATAACTCCAATATTTTTTTATTAAACAATTACATCAAATCATTTCTCTCTCAACTTTACATAAACACCAATAAAACACTATTCAACATAAAAATTCACAACTTCTCTAAAATCCTACATTTTTTTTCAAAACGAACATAACCCAGGTTTTCCTTTCTATAATAATACGGTAAAAAAAATAACTGCTAAAATTTTGAGATAAAAAATTGAAAGAAATAATTCGAATAAATTTTTTTATATTTATTTTAATAAAAATAATAATTTAATAAGAGAGATTATTTTATTAAATCAAATATTTGACAGCTAAACAGATGGCTATAAAGATTATAGAAGACATATTAGGAGTGGCGTGAATTGATAAATTTGGACAAACAAAACCATATTTTAATTTTTACATTACAAACAACTATTCATAAAAGCGAAAGGGATGAGGTTTTTATGAAATTTGATTGTGGGTTGAGCTATCATGATTTAACCCGTGGTTGACAATAATTAGAGTCTTGATGAAGTAACCAATGAAGGAGGCCAACCATTTAGTTTTGTTAATAAATATCAAATTTAACACGTGATGAGGACGATAATTAGTATTACTTTGGGTTATTGGCATTGTGACGTGGTAAATGGAATGTAATAGACTCATATAGACTTCGAGATTCACCTCTTGAAAAACTGACTTGACCAATGGAGGTAGGGCTGAAAAACCGGAATGCGGTCCGATTTTTCGGACCGCAATGCGGTCCAGACCGCATTCTGGTTCTAGTATATTAAGAGACCGGACCGGTTTTACTAAATGCGGTCCGGTCCGGACCACTTAAGTTGTCCGAACCAGTTTTATTTTTTTTAATTTTTTAATTTTTTTTTAAAAAAATTCTAATTTTTTTAGATTAATTTCAAAGGGGGAAGTGCATATAAAAATGTTAAGTTTTAGTTTAAATTAAAATTAAACGTTTTAAGTTTATAATTTGTATTAAAAATTATAAAAAAAATATTTTTTATTTTTTTAATAAATGCAGTCCGGTCCGGTCCGGATCGCATTTATTAAAAAAGAGGACCGGACCGGATCACAAATTCGGTCCGGTTTTCCGGTCCGGTTGTGTTCACCCCTAAATGGAGGTGCCTCCAAACTTATATAAAACTATCTAGATAATTTCTTAATCATTGTGGGATTATTATATGAACTTCATCTGTTCATATTGATTCTTTTTAACTTTTTTTTTTTTAAAAAAAAAAGAAAATAATAACTTTATTATAATTAAAAAAATTGGAAGAAATTATTGGAATCCCATTAGAAATAAAAGAAAATCAACTATCAGCAGAACTAGTGGAAAAAAAAACTGTAGTTACTGTACGGGTTCATAGACAGACCAGAGAAAAAGAAGCCGTGTGTGCTTGCTGCTACTCGGAAGTTACGCAAAATAGCCTTTCATGGACTGGAAAAAATAGTAGTACATGTGAATACAGAAGCCCAAAAATCGTGTGTAATCTTGATAGACAGAAAAATAAAAAGAAGCCGTGTGCTTGCTGCTACACGGAAGCCAGCCAAAATAGTCTAAAATCTCTGTTCTTTCAATCTAGCTTAGAGATAATACCACCTAATTTAGTTGTTTTCCTTCACTTTTTAGAGGAACAAAAATGTTAGTGGCATTTTTATGTTGGTCATATAATTTATATATGGATAATCTTTTTACCTTAGTCCTTCCAATTATAGAATGAGTTACAAATTTCATCATATTTAACACTCAAACTACTAAAATGTATCAATGTTCACCTTTTAATAAGACCCCACGGTTGAAATGTATAACAAATAAGTTACATGGCACAATATCGATAATTGGATCCTATAAAAAGATAAATATTGATAAATTTTGGTAGTTCGATGATTCAAAATGAAATTTGATCCATAATTCAGAAAAATGATATCTTATCTTTATATATAGAGAGAGAGAGAGAGAGAGAAAAAATAGCTTAGGCAATAGAGGTGTGTTCACAGACTCGATCGGGTCGGGTCGGGTCGGGTCAGATTCAGAATCAATTTTGGAGTCCTTTTGCACGGTGCTAAATAACCTACTGGCCTAGGTAATACCCCTAGAGTGACTTATTTTTTAACCTGGTTGGGTGAACTTACTTTGAATAAGAATATTGTTACAAGGTGAAATTGGCTCTCACTCTCCCAAACGCCATTTTTTACACATTAAACAAAACAAAATTCGGCAGAAAGATATATTTTCATTTCTATATTCTAAAATAGGTCTTTCACAAGCTAAATATTGGACTATATCACATTTCAGCCTTGGAGTGATACTTTTCATTCAATGCGTAGGAAATTAAGTAGGGATAAAATCCGAAACTGTGGTTTAATAGTTTTGAAAAGTTTTTGGATTTCAAAATTTCTTTTTAATCTAAATATTTTTTTTTCAGATCGAAAAGTATTTTTATTTTAAATAAAATTTTCAACAGAAAAAAATTAAAAAAATTCCTCTCTTACCATCATCCAAAAAAAATATCTCAATTTTTTTAATAATTACAAAAAAATATATTTTTAAAAAGACAAACAAAACCATATATATATATATTTCGTTTAGTTTTTGGGTAAACTTTGTTGTCTTACACATGTGTTTTGGTGGGAATTCGTTTGACAAAACTCTCATACCATTAATGGGACAGAAATCGGGCATGTTAGTTTGTAAAAATATTATATAATACAATATATTCAACAAAATTTACAAAATGAATCTCTAAAATCTCAAAATTTTCTTTACAAACATTAATACCTTTTACACGATCTTCAATCATTTTTACACAAACTTCAATAGTTGTTTTAAAAATATATATATAAGAAATATTCTCTCTTCATACTTTTTCACCTAACTTCAATATTTTTTTATTAAACAATTACATAAAATCATTTCTTTTTATATCTTTTTTATAAAATCGAATAAAAATTAAATATCTTTAAAAAAATTTATACAAAAATCTATAAAACTCCCCTCTACCACCATAATGGACTTCCTATCAGAATGGTGCTGTTCCGGAACCCAAGGCGCAAAAGGAAAAAGGCAAAAAGCCCAAGGTTAAAGAGAGTGAACGCTTCTTGATTGTTTTCGTGAAAAAAGTCTTTGATAAGCTAAAAGCTGCTGATTCAAGAGGCCTCAACGAACAGAGCCCAATATGAATCGAAGCCCAGTGCTGATTTGATAAGATTGTGGTGGTGGCGTACATATATAGGAGAGATGACCGAGTCGTTCTCAACGCGAACATATAAGATTTGCTTGTGATAATCATAATATTTATTATCTTATTTAAGTGTAACAAATTTGTTAGAAATTAAGCTCCTAAAGATTGCCGAACCGCGAACATATAAGATTTGCTGGTACTTTTTGAAGTTAGAGGGCCAAAAATGTAATTTTGAAAAAAATTCAGTTTTCTGGGTGGGTGCTGTGGTTTTTTGAAATTTAGTGGGGCAAATATGTAATTTGTAAGAAAAAATTTATGTTTTATCAATTTGTAATTGAGCTAATTTTTGGTGGACAAAATTAATGACTATATGTCTAAAAAATAAATTAAATCACAAATTTTTAGACTTCAAAGACAGCCCATTTAAAGTTATAACCCATAAACTGATTTGTTAAAACTGAATATTACAGATATTGTATCAGTAATTAAGCTTAATTATAAGAGCTCTGGAGTACTGGACACAAATTTGAATGTGTTTTCGGTTCCATCCACGTACCCCAAGTTCCTGTGTCATGCGGAGCGTTTAATAGGTGCCGACTTTCCCTACTAGCGAATCTTAATTCGGTCTCACTACTGTCATCAAGGCTCTGCGCCATTAGATTTGTCTCTAATTTAAGTGGGGGTGGGAAATGGATACCACCACCGTCCCTTTATTTATTAGGAAAAAAAAAAAGGAACTAGGTGTGACTGTCGGTCATATTTGGCCGCATGTAAGGGTGAAACCGGAACCGGATGGAACCGGAATGGGTCATTCCGGTTCTGGTTCCGGTACTCACCGGAATGGGATTTTCCATTCCGGTTCCATTCCGGAATTTACCGGAACGGAACCGGAATTGGAACCGGAATTTCCGGAACCGGAACCGGAAATTCCGGTTCCTTATATGGGCCTAAAAAAATATATTTAGTTTAGGCCCAACTTTTTTTAAAAGCCCAAAGCCAAAATTTGGCTGTTTTTTTTCTGAACAAATGTCTCTTTAATTATTTTTTCCAAAATATATAAATACAATCATGTATAAACGAAGCTAGAGTTAATTGAAATAGGATACCAGCCACTAAAATACTAAATAGATCATTGTGCTTGTCCAACTGATATCCTCAAGTTCTCCATCTCTACAAAAGAAAAACAAAACAATTATAAGATAAATACTAAGAGAACCAAATAATCAATTAACAAAGCAAAAAATTTAACAAAATAAAAAGTATACCCATATCTAGTTTGTAACTCAATGGATCATCTCCACCATCAATGTCGGCATCATCTTCATCAAGTATAGGAGTAGCATGCAACCAATTTTGTGCACATATGAGGCCTTCCACGGTACCAGGCGCCAAAGAAGAGCGAAAAGCATCCAACACTCTGCCGGAAGTGCTAAAAGCGGACTCAGATGGCACGGTAGTAATTGGGATAGCTAACACATCCTTTGCAATGCGAGAAAGAACTTGAAACTTCTGAGAATTCACCTTCCACCACAACAAAATATCAAAATGCGCCATCCTTGGTTCCACATCTTCAATCAAGTATCTCTCCACCTCAGACTTACTATCTAGCAAGTTTTGTTGCTGTCGATAAGTAGGAAGACCTCCCCATAAATGCTGATCAATATTCATCAATTCATCCATATTTGCAGAACTGTGACTTCCACTTGGCTGCTCTGATTGGGCTATGAAACCTCCACTATACTCCTCAAACATATTTTCTAGAGTACCTCGCACCATAGCAGTGAAATCCATGCCCTTATCCTTCCCAAAATTGTTGATAGCCCAATACTCTAAAGTGATGAGTTTAAAGCGAGGATCTAATACCGCAGCTACAAATAAAAGTCTATTCACCTTCCTCAAATCCCCCCAATACTTATCATACTTACTTTGCATCTTTTTAGCCATGTCACGAAGTGAGATATCAGAACAATTAACAAAGGTCTCCAAATGAAACTTAATTCTTGCTAACTCCTCAAAAAATGCATTTGAAGTTACATATGAAGATCCTGATATGCGTAGGGTGACCTCATAGAACACTTTCAAAAACTTCACAAACAGTTTAATGTGCTCCCAATCCTCAAATACCGGTGACCCCAATCCCTTCCTCCCATGACTATCTTCATTCAAATACATCACTAAGTTCCCATCTCCATCCAACATATCCTCAAAAACCTCCCGAAATTTTTCAGCCCTTTCTAACATTATATAAGTGGAGTTCCATCGAGTTGGTACGTCCATTTGCAAGAAATTGCTATCAGACAACAATCTATTTGCAGCGGCCTTCTTGAACCCAGCAAGCCTTTGAGGACTAGATTTCACAAATTTCACAATATTCCGTATCTTTGCAACGGAATCATCCAACTCCTTCAAACCCTCCTGAACTATAAGATTCAAAATATGCGCAGCACATCGCATATGAATGAAATCATGCTTACACACAACATTTGACCCACCTCCTAATTGTTTTCTTTTCACTTGCTCAATTGCAACATCATTGTTGGTTGCATTATCAACCGTGATTGTGAGAATTTTGTCAATCCCCCAAATATTCATACATCCCTCTATCTCTTTCCCAATACTAGCCCCCTTATGATCAATTATACGACGAAAGTAAATAATCCTCTTATGTAAACACCACCTCCTATCAATAAAGTGGGCTGTCACGCACATATAGTTCACATTTTGAACTGAAGTCCACGTATCAGTGGTAAAACAAACTCTAGGACTTTCTATGACAATCGCCTCTTTCAGCTTAGTCCTTTCTTCTATATACAACTCCATACAATCCTTCATGATCGTTAATCTACTGGGCATCTTAAAGTGGGGCTCAAGTCTCTCCACCAATTTTCTAAACCCTAACCTCTGCACAGTCCTAAAAGGCATCTCATCCATTATCAAATATTCAGCAATCCACCTCCTCACCTCCTTTTCACTATAAGTATCCAACTTCAAAACACCCTTATCACTCCCTGTTGCTTTCGAAGCATCCATTGTCAACCTAGATTGAGTCTTGTCTAATTGACCTTGTTGCTTCTTATATGGCAAACAACGTCTCAAATGAGCTCTCATACCCGAAGTCCCATGGCGTTCAGGGTGGCACCCAACCTTGGCCTTACAATGATGACATTTGGCTTCAGGGTGTTCAGGTTTGACAACTGGCAAAATTTTAGTAAAGTGATCTCACACAAAACTCTTGCGAGTATTCTTTCTCTTTTTACTTGGTTGTTCTTCTGACTGATTGGTAATATCCTCATCACCACCAGATTGAGGACTACTAACTGACTCATCAGGTATTGGACCACCACTAGGGCAAGACCCTACATTTGTAGTATGTGTAATACTAATCTCATCCATCTGACATTAAAAATATTTGATTTTCAATTCATTTGAATAACAAAAAATAAATGTAAAATGACTCAATCTATCTAAATGTAAAAATAAATGTAAAATTTTCAGTCTAAGTGTCGATAGTGTCGACACATAATACCATGGTGTCGACACATTGGTCACACACCAGAAGACATGTCCCAGGCCAATATGATGGTGTCGACACATTGTACAAAGGTGTCGACACATTGCACTATCAACAGAAAGCAGGTTTCCAGGCCAATATGATGGTGTCGACACATTGGACAAAGGTGTCGACACCATCAGCTTGGCCTGGAAACCTGCTTTCTGTTGATAGTGCAATGTGTCGACACCTTTGTACAATGTGTCGACACCATCATATTGGCCTGGGACATGTCTTCTGGTGTATGACCAATGTGTCGACACCATGGTATTATGTGTCGACACTTAGACTGAAAATTTTACATTTATGTCTTCTGGTGTGTGGCCAAACTTCACAAATTATTCTCATGAGCAATCAAACAATCAGCAAACAATCAACAATCTATATAAAGTAACTCATATTATAGTTGTGAAATTAACAAACCCTAAAATCAAATTAAGTAATTAACAAAAACAAACCCTAACTATGTGATTTAAATAATCACAAATCACAAATTCACATAATTCACATAATCACAAATCACAAATTCACATAATCACAAATCACAAATTCACATAATCACAATCAATCAATAATTAGCGGAGACGGAGTTGAGAGAGGGATACGTACTGGGAGTGAGCCGGAGAGTGAGAGAGAGAGAGATGAGATATCTGTGAGAGTGAGAGAGAGAGAGAGATGAAGATTTCGGCAGGGAAGGCTGGGAGAGACGGAGGCTGGACTCACAAGTGTGGGGTGGGGGGGCTGTTGCTGGCGGCACCGCGGCTGAGAGATCTCTGGGGTGAGCGAGAGAGAGGGAGTGTCGAGCGAGAGGGGGGGGAGATTTCGGCTGAGACTTGAGAGATGACGAAAGTCGAAAATTGGATGGAGTCGGCTGAGACTCCAGTTTTTTGTTTTAAACAAGGGCTCAAACGGCACCGTTTGAGCCCTTCATTTTTAAAAAAAAAAAAAAACCGGAACCGGAAAATTCCGGCATTTCCGCCGGAATTTCCGGTTCCGGTTCCGATTCCGTAAATTCCTAAAAAATAGTTCCGGTTCCGGTTCCGGAATATGCCGGAACCGGTACCGGAACCACGATACCGGAACCGGAACCGGAAATTCCGGTTTCCGGCGGATGATTTCATCACCCTTAGCCGCATGTGAGGGCCCCGGTTCTCCATTGGCGAGCGATGTCCTGAACTGAACGCCGATGTAATTGATTAGGAGTACTGGCTGCGCCTAAGAGGCATAGATACCAGATTTGGCGTAGAACGGTGAAGTTTTAGAAGGGCATAATCGCAAAAGAAAAAGGCTTCAGCAGTAAAATAACCAAAAAGGAATTGGAAGTGCAGAATCTAAAGGTTCTAGAAATTTTAAAAAAACTGATCAGTCAGTGTCACTACAAACCACCATAACGCATGCAGCCTGCAGGGGTGGATCACATTATATACTCTCCTTTTTCCTCTGTTTTTTAAGATATTGCACATGATGGACAAAGTTCAAGAGAAAAGGCATTCAGGAAGAAATCTCCCTCTGTGGTGAAAAAGTCCTTTTTTGTTTTTCTAATTCATTCTCAGTGAATGTCAACCTCTGTGATTCTCCTGGTTACGTATGGTGTAATATCAGAAGTTCAACGAAGAGATATATATATATACAATTTGATTGCCGTTCGTGATTCCAGGCGTAGTTAATTAATATATATAGTACACCGACAGCTTTATACTGTGTACTTAGAAAAAAAAAACTAGTGAAGCTCGAATCAAAAGTTACGAGGGAACTATATATATGTCTAATTATATTCCAACGCCAAGACGTATACGTACCAACGTCTATTCTTCTTAACTATAGATATAGAATAGTATTAATTAACTTTTAATCATTATTCTGGGACATTTAATCAATGCCCAGTTCATGAATACAGTCTTTGAAAAGAATATCAATGCAAACACTGGACTTTGGGAAGGAAATAGGATCATTATTAGGTTTAGTTTGTTGATGTGCGCCCTGTTCACTACATTGAGCTCATGTTTATAAGTGAGGAAATATGTATATATATATATAGACGACGCATTAATCATATCGTCCTCATGGAACTAATACAACCATGAATAGCAGAAAACTGAAGAAAATAATCAAAATTTCGAACTATAGGAAGCCATCTCAAACACTGCAAATACACACTAAGAACATGCAATTCAAATTGATTGAGAACAGGGAATGATATACAGTACATCAGGAAGGAAACACATAAGCATCAAGATAAACTGCATCAACGATCCAGATATATAAATACTGCACAACACAAGGTAATTCGCTTATTTTGAACAACGGATCACAGTAACCATGCACGTACGTGGAGAAAATAAATATATCTAGGGGAATATTGGATCTATGATTCGAGGGGGTTTAGCATGGCCAGCACCGGGACTGTGGCCTGGTACAGTTGGTCGGAAATCATCAGTACCGTTTGCTGGTATGGGTTGGTGGCTCGGTTCGACATTGGCATCGGCAGGGCTTTGACCACCTGTGGGATCGGCGGGTTCAGAAACTGCTTCATGCTTGAAAATGCCACGGCGCCAGTTGAGATTATTGCCGCTGTTCCTCCCATTTTCTGTGGCTTTCTTGTCGCACACAGTTCCATAATTCTCACATTTCTTGTTCATTTGTGGCCTTAACCGCCTTCCATCTGCGCGAATAAGCTCATGAGAATAAACTAGTGCAAGAAGAAAAACACTCGTGAAAATGAGCTTGAACGTGGCCATGAGAGATCGAGGGGAATGGGTCTTTTTTTTTTTTCTTTCTGAAATGAATTCGAGTACCCTAAGAAGATAAAAGCTTCGGATGTTGTGTGAGTATGTGTTTGTGAGAGAGAAATAGAAGGAAGGCTTGGCAGGCAGCTATTGTATGCGCGGGTATATATAGAACTCGAGTCCGCTAATATATAGTGCAGACACATCAATTCTTCTAAATACAATAATGGACAATTAAAAGGGCATATTGTAAACGATTCCTATGATGATGTTTGCCAAGTTTCTACTTGGAAGATACTGGACACAAGTGTATTCCTCTGTTGCGTGAGGAGATCCATAACTCTATTTTGCATGTGCCATGCAACTATTCTCCTCTCTTCTGCATATCTTTTACTTTGAAAATCGTCAATGCCAGAACTAAAGTAGAACCCGTAATTACCATAGTGCGAGACATCTTGTAAACGCCCACTAGCCAAGGTATGACGAGACGTTTCTGGTACGAATCCAACATTAACTGACCTCAGTGTTTTGCTCTTAAATCTGTGTTCGAAAGGCTTTAGCTAGCGACTGTTACTTCGTCATATTTCACGTGCTATTATGATAATTCACACCTATCTTCTTTTACCCGAAAGTACTTCTCTACGACACTGAAGGAGATCAATGGAGGCAAAACCTTAGAAGAGCAAAAAGGAAATTCACTACATTCCTTCACCTCTAATTGATTGATCATAAATTAGTGTATCTAGCTAGCAACAGGACTAGTACCAATCGAGTTATGATTTTTGTACATTCCACCAAGGATCCAAACCTCATAACAGTGAAACTTTGCTCCAGATTTTTTATATGTATCTCTCTGTTTCCCCTTTTCCTTCTCTTTCTAACGATCGATATTGAATATTAAAACCAGCTTAATCCCGCTCATGATAATATTGTTTAGTTTCTTACGATGTGTATAATATTGTGCGTAGTCAGAAAGATACGGTGATAATTGTATTATACTAGGGAACCACGTGTATTCATACTTTGATTTTGTTTGCTACTGAAAGCAATTTGCACAAGATGTTATAAAGAGACATGGGTAACAATAGTACTATACTTCTGCACTACCCTGTATTAATATTATTTCGATTTTGTTTGCTAGTGCAGGCCATTTGCGAGAGATTCTTCGGTTGGCAATGATGAAGGAATCAAGGTACGATTTTGTGGGGCTCTTTTGACTGAAAACTCTTGTTTTTTCAGGAACCCTTCAAAATGCCATAGCAGTATCTTTGTTGAGCACTTAAGAGGGCTCAAATCCGCCTAGCAAACGGAGGGAGGACAAGAAATTGAGAATAAGAGCTATTTATAACTCCTAGCTATTCCCTATCCTCCCCCCTCTTTCTCTCTCTAGATTTCTGTCTGCTGTGCATGTGTGGATGTGGAGGACTTTATTAGCTCAAGGCCTGATCCTTCGGTGGCACTTCACTATTTTAATCTTGTAGGGTTGGATTAAGGACCTCATGTTAGCGGAGGAGCCAGCTTCAAAGTGGTAACCCACTAGACATTATTGACATCTTTGCGGGCACGGTTGTTTCCCTTCTACTGAAATATCAGATGTGAATGTTTAAGAATGTCAAGTTGGATTTGGGACCTGAAATCAAAGGCGTCCTTAATGCGTTACTAAAAGTGCAAGGGATCCTGGCCGAGTGCGCGCCAACTTTTCAAGACTTTTTCCAGTAAAAGAAAGGTCTACAGCCTCTCAAGCCCCACTGAGATCCCTCGGGAAGAACTTCATCTATGCATTCCAGAGACTAACAGAGGTGTTTTTTTCCTGATAGGTGACTGATCAGAGATGTTAACTAGCAGTCAAGTAAGACTACTGTTTTCATTGTTCTCTGATGTTCAATGCAGATCACCTTCCTCCTTTTCTCTCTATAACCTAAAAGATAAGAAGGTTTTGAAATGATGGAGTTGGCTCCTGAAGTTGGGGAAGTTCACCTCACCAGTCGCAGTTGGACCCTAGAATCTGACCTATTTGACGAGACTGATAGTGTCGATGGGGATGTTAGCGATTACGACTGCTGCCGACAGAGGAAAAGCCTTCCAATAGCCGTCAAGTACTCCTAGCCGTTGAAATTAATTCCGATATTCAGGTATTCACTATTGAAGAATTTTTGAAGGCACCACATGGGAATGAAATGATTCCGTCCTTTAACCAATCGTGATCGTGAGCTTCTTAATCTCATTTCGTTTCGGAAGAAAACTCCCGCTCGCCGGCCCCGGCTGCCCTCACCAGTCATCCGCTGAAGTGGCATGTGTCCAAATGCTTTTGATGGCATGAGAAGCGCATATTTCATAATTAGCAATATATGCAAAGAGAATAAAGAACTTTAAGTTATCCCTCCTGGATGTTCTTACTTGTGGCTGGCTGTACAAACTGCCTTAGAGATGTAGGTCGTGTACTGAACTCTGCTCTTGGCTTAGAAAAAAAATAAAAAAATAAAGCACTTTTAAGTTACTTTTTGAAAAGAAAAAAAACCAAAGAGAAAACAAAATTTTACTTGAACCCTTTTTTCTTGGAGGAATATGTGGTCTAATTCAGAGAGAGATAGACACGAGTACGTATGAGTCTATCATTGAATGTTGTGAAACCATGATATATTGTGTTTATTTCTCTTAAAATTAGATTTGTGAGACTCAAATGTTATGTCTATCTCTATCTTAATTAGACCGTTCAATTTTGATAACAAATTAAAGAGAATTTTTATAATAAATTATACTTGTTCTTCCTATTAATTTAATCATAAAACTATTATCACTTACTATTTATTCCTGAAATTACAACTTCGCATCTTGTATTAAGATTGTATCATCTTTTGTTTGCTTTTACATTTAAATCCGAACCAAGGCTTAATATTGCAAAAGAGATTAATTGATTTGAGGCTACATTGCAAATAGAATGTAAATCAAGTGTAATTTTCTATATATATAACATATTTTAGTATCTCTCAATTCTTATGAAAATACGAAAGGGTCACTATTAGTTAGTCCCTTAAGAATATCAAGAGTAGACATATGTCACTATATATATATTTTAACGACGACAGCACCTGGGCTTAATTTGGTATCGGAGCCATTAATTCATATCTCTTCACAACACTTCATTCATCATTTGTTAACTGTTTCACCCTTACTTTTACTATTTTAATTCCCTTTGAAAATACTTTTCTACCGTGATTCCGTTATAATCTATTGCAAACGTTGGAATTCACCTGAATAGTCGTTGGATTAACCGTGAAAAAGGTCGGACCCGGTTGGTGCGACCCGTTTGAAATAGCTTATTGTGAAAACGTACTGTGGTTTAAACAGGATGTTTAGACGATCGAACAGTAGAAGTAGTGTTGCAAGTGGAAGTTCTAATAGTAATAGTAAGGAAAATAGTATTGCAATTGACAATACCTTATCATTTGCATCCAATATCAACACTGATGAATATCACATTTCATTAGGTATCAATAAACCATTAAATAATTGGGTAATACCTAAAGTAAAAGACTCTCAATTATATAAAAAATCAACTTTTGCTTTTAATACAGATTATGCTATTAAAACAATAGAACAATTAATACCAATCGGTAAAGAATATGAAACAATTCATTTAATAAAAACAGACATGATACGTAAACATATTAATCAAGGTTTTAAATACATGCACATGGGTTTGGTTCAAGTTGCTGCTACTCCTTTAATTCGTCAAGGTTTAAATACTTCTGTATTATTATGTTTAAGAGATGGTAGACATAATCAATTTTCTAATTCTTTGCTTGGAATTGTTGAATCCTCTTTACATCAAGGTCCTATATATTTTAATTGTTATCCCTGTTTTCCCTTATCTTTGTCTGATCCTACTATTTTACATTCTTTAATATTAAATATTAAAGTCATGGGTCATGATATGATGCAAGGTGCTCAATATCTTGCTATCGTATATCGACTTCATTATAAGTTAATGAAGACAACTTTGGATCCTAGATCTAAGGTTAGTCCTCATTCTGGCGAAACATTGCTTTTAACCACTAGTAATGAACATTCGAATATTACTATACCTAAAATGATTAAATGGGATAATGTTGTTCTACCCGATAATTGGAAATTACCTTTAATTGTTCCTCCTCCTAAAAAAAAAATAAAGAAATTGAATATTTTACCCAACATGATGATGGGTCTGTTACTTTATCTTTTCAAAATAGATCTAATATGTATATGTCTTTGCCTCTCGATCGGCTTACACAATATCATATATGACAGTCTGCTTGACAGATTCGAACTAAAGCTAATTTTCTCGAAGTAAGGAAGAATGCCATTTTGGATCTCTCTTGCAGATTATTTTTTTAGATGATGAGGGGTCCAACACTTTTTTTTTATGACGAGGAAATTCCCTAAAGCCGGACCCTTTTAGCCCAACTCTGAAGTACAAATCCCGGCTCCCTGGACCGACCCCACAACCCGGGGAGCAGGTAAGTCAAGGGCGATAATGGGGGTGTTGAGACTTGAACTTGGGACATGTTAGAACCCAAGCCGAAGCTTTAACACCACACCAAACCCTTGAGGTCCAGCACTTTATTCTGACTAATCTCTATACTTGTGCAGTACCTCTATCCTACACAAACAGAATTGTTATTGAGCCACAGGCCCTGAGATGATCCAAAATGATTGGTACAGTAGTTGAGAAGTTTTTAACTTGAAGTTTCAGAAATTTATTGCACCTAGGGCCGGTTTTCTCTACCGTAATGATTGAAAAACTGCTATATATTAATACCTGTGAACAGTGCCAATCAATGCTGCCAGCTTCCGAAGATCGGGTTTAGACCTTGAATTATGTATTACTAAAGAGTGCAGTGAATGTACTGTTCACGAGGGAGATCCGCCAAACAGGTGCAAGTGAAAAACGACACGGGTACTCTCTCATAATTAATAGATATATAAGTTATGAATGGTATAATGCTTTAATTTCAACGGTCGTCGCTGAGCCAACATTTATCAGCCCCTTGTTTTTGACTTTCCTATGCTGGTGAAAAACGACACGGGTACTCTCTCATAATATCTGCCGTATCATTAATTAACGGTATTATTTTTCAAGTATCTGTCTTTTTATTTTTTCCCTAAGCATTTTCAAATATCTGTCATTTTTTTTATACGAAATTCCTCAAGATCTTCTAAAGATTTGCAAACGGATCACCTGTATTTTAAAGAGGTGGAACCTTAATAAATTTTGATAATTTAAGAGTTTAAATTAGTGACGAAATTAATAATGTATAAATAAAATTCATGTTTTTTTTTCAAATATTAAAAAACAAAAGAGAAGAAAAATAAAAATAAAATAACTGCATGTCTAAAGAGAGCCACAGGCGGGTGTGGAAAAATTCAGGTTTCCCATCCAGTTAACGTCATAATCGAAACCGGATTAGAACCCTAAGTACTCTTCCCCAATATTCGTTAATTAAGTAGAATTACGCTTTTGAGTTTTTGTTTTACACTGGTATATTTTATAATTTATAATTTTTTTTAATGTGACATATTTTAACACGTGTCAGGTAGTTATTGGATATGATGTGGTTGTCGTCAGTAAAATATGTAAATTTTGTTGGCCTATCTAATAGCAGAATTAATCTGAAAAACGTTAAAAATTACAAGAGTACTTATAGGACACAAATTACCTTAGAGACTAATATGAAAATACGTTACATTTCAGAGACGGTCGGAGTAATTTAGCTTATAGAATATGAGACCATAATGACTATTTTGTTTTTTAATTTATTCCCAACTAGTTGCTTTAATCCCACCATAATGACCATAAACATGTGGTTGTTTTTTTTTGTTGGTCTAAGCAAGGTAGAGTTACTCAAAGTGTTTTTTTTTTCCGTAAAAGTTTTGTTCAGGGTTATCTTCGTTTTGAGTAAAAATGTAGGATTTTAGAGAAGTTGTGAATATTTATGTTGAATAGTATTTTATTGGTGTTTGTGTAAAGTGGAGAGAGAAATGATTTGCTGTAATTATTTAATAAAAAAACATTGGAGTTATGTGAAAAAGTATAGAGAGAGAAAATTTATGTTGAATAAAAAATTGTTGGAGATTATGTAAAATGTATTGATATTTGTATTTGAATTCTGAATATGTTCAGTGATAATTTTGTAAATATACTTAGAATCTTAAAAAAAATGTGAAAATGAACATATCCCAGATGTTTTACTATGTGGTTGCGCTAATTCGCAAGAAGAAACTTGAGACGCGGTCCAACAGTCGATGGGTTTGATTCTCCAGAAGCCCATTGCGAAATGGGCCAATTTTACAACTTAAAAGCTTCACACTCTAATATATCTCTTTTTCTTAGCTAATATGTCTCTTATCTTATCGCGAGAGTTTCCCCGAGTTAAGATCTCACTATTAAAGTAAAATAAAGAAAGGACACGTGACACAATTTTAGCAGCACGTGATGTAAGTTAGAAAATTGTTGGTATTTGATTATAAGTTTAATGTATCAATTTTGATACTTTAGAGTATAAATTACAAAATAAATAATAGTTAATGGGTGCAAAACTTAATTTGGCCTTCAATTAAATGACCAACCATATACATTAATAGAGTCAAATGCCAAACTTAGCAGGATGATTTGGTTTGATAAGCGGGGTGTTTGTTTGTGGAAATATTGGGGTTTTGAAAATTTTGGGTATTAGGATTTGTGAAAAAGTATAGTATTTTATGGAAAAGTGAGGAGAGAGAAGATTTAATTGAATAATATAATATTATTTTATAATTTAATGAGGAGAGAGGGATTATTTTATGATTGTTTAGAAATTTTGAGGGTTTAAAAGATTGGGAAACAAACGCCCCCAAGAAGTGTTTACTTGACGTACACGCATCAGTCCGTACGTGGGGAATCATTATCCCCCACACAAGTTCATATAAAAATATATCAATAAAACGGAAGAAAAAAGAATAAAATATCTTCATGGTCCGCCCAATTTGAAAGTGGGTATACATTAATCTACGATATTTAATTGTGGTTTGAATTTCCCAGCTACTTAGTACTTAGGGTGACAAAATGTTTAAAATAATGGTGTAAATAAAAAGGAAAAATAATAAGAAAAATTAAAATGGATAAACTGATAGAATATGTTGCACTGCATGGGTGCACAATGCTCTTTAATGTTGGGAAAAGTCTTGGGGAAAAGAAAAAAAAAAAGTTAGTTGGGAAAAAGTGATGCCTGTGATTATGGATATAATTCTGCTGATAGGCTTCTTTTTATTGGAAAAGAAAATAAAAGGAAGCCTCGATTGGCGGCTACTGGCTAGTATCCTCATGCTATTGTTTGAGTTTGAGTTTGAGTTTGAGTTTGAGTCTGAGATTTGAATTCTTATACTGACTTTATTAATGAATGTGTTTGTTTGGCTAAAATTTTGGAAGCTTACATTTTTAACAAAATAAATATATTTTAAATTTTTTAACTTTTACACGTATATTTTAAATTTTTTACAAATTTAAATATTTAATTTTTAAAAAAATATTTTAAAAATATTCTCCAAAATTTAGTATACAAAAATATATTTAGGTGTGAACAGGAACGAAGACAAGGGAGCCACGGCGCCCCTACCCTCCCGAAATCAGCTGAAGGTTTTTTTTTTCTTGAGCAAAAATAATAATTTTTAATAATTTTCTTCATGTCTTTTCTTCTTCTTCTACCTTTTTTATTTTCGGCCTCCTAAAATTATTTTTTATAACTAGCCCTCCCAATGTCTAACTTTTAACTTTTGACCACTTAGAGATGATGCCACGTGCCTGAGAAAATCGAAAAACCTAAAAAAAAAGGCACTGATGCAAAGGGATCCCCACACGCAAGGAAATATCAGATTATCTAAATGTAGAACTGTACACGTCATAAACCTTACGTGAAAAATCGTAAAAAAAAAATTTAGATGGATGGTCAAAGCCGAGACTTTAATCATTAAAATTAGAATTAGAAGAAAAGTAGACAAGTAGCATAATAAATAGAGAATTTAGCAATTTAGTATTTAGATTTTTAGTCATTGGGTTTAATTTTTTTTAAAAAAATTTAATCATTGGGTTTACAGTTTTTTATGAAAATGTCATTTTGTCATGGATTCGTCAGTTTCCCTAACAGAAGGGCCACATCAGCAGCTGGTGTGGATGGATTTCAAAACGCACCGTTCTGAAAAAAACTTCACAAAGAAAAATGTCACCGTTTACAAATCCTCGCACCTATTTAATTTGCCTGAATTTTGAAACGACATGTCGTTGTGAAATGGAGAGTAACTAGCGTCTGACCCCTTGATGTTTGCTCTGATTTTTATTTCCCCATTTCGTTTAGAACCCTAAGTCCCCAATAGAACCATATCGCTGCAGATCTCGACGTTGCCTTCTCTGGTTCCATTGTCACTGAGCAAAGGTTTACTGACAGCTTGGTTGCAGATCTCGACGTCCCCTGCCGTTTTCCACCGATCCTCTCAATGTTACGCAACCCAAAAATAGAAATGAGAGCATGTAAATTTCTAATTCGTCTACAACTCATAACTTTTCTCGTCCAATTGGTAGGAGTGGGGCTTATGGTTGAGGATAGTTACATCTAAATGTGTTACTGTTACTATTAATGGAAAACTGTGCGAATGCTCTCTACAAGTATTGACAAAAGAAAATTTTGGAGAATGTCATTTTTTGCTTAACTCATTGATCGAGATGTAAAATCTAGCAACATACTACTTGATCCTCAATGACATTCGAAGGTGTTTGATTTTAGGCTTGCTAAGCTCCTTTGTTTTAATAGGAGTTATGTGACAACTCGTGTGATGGGAACATTTGGGTTAATGCATTTCCCTGTTTCAATAAAAAGATGGTGATGATTCAATTCTAATCTAGAGTTATGAACTAGAACAATGAGTTGTTATGATTTTGTACCACAAAAAAGTGATAATTTACAATGTGCAGGACCTTACATCAGCGAGTAGTAGTAGAGGGCGGGTCAGCTGGAGGTGAAATGGAAGAGGAAGGGGCAAAGGCACTGGAAGGGAAAGTGGTAGGACAAGCAATCAGATAGAAGGAAGGGTCAATGAGTTGGTAAGAATCAAATACAACAATTCCATTGAACTGCTGTAATACAATTATATGATGTGACAAATCTAACAATCCACTTGTTTCTTGTATTTGCAAGGAACACAAGAGTCAGTTCCATCAGATCCAGCAAAAGTGGGTTCTGGAGTGTCTCAACAACTTTGAATGTTATTTTGGTATTTTTTGGAGGTTATGAATGCGTATGTAATGAACTGCTATAATTTTGGAGGTTATGGATTCCTAGAATTGGAGGTCAAAGTTCTGTAATCTTAAAGGTTATGGATACTTGAACTGCTGTAATTTTGAAGGTCAAAGTTCATTCAAGTGTACGAATGGTTAATGGCTTTTGAATACTGTTCGGTTTGGATTGGATGTATAAGTTGACACTGTGAAATTGTGCAAAACAGGGTGCTGTAAAACAGTAAGGGAGTTGGTGCTGTCAAAACAACAGTAGATTTTGGTGCTGTTTTACAGCACCAGATTTACTATTTGCAAAACAACACCAAAATTTTGTGTGTTTACAGCACCTGATTTTAGTGCTGTAAAACAAAAGGTCATCTTTCCAAAAATGTGAGGAATATAACTCATTGTTCCAATTCATAACTCTAGGATCAGAACAAAGGAGCTTGGCAAGACTAAAAATCAGACACCTTCAGATGTCATTGATGATCAAGTAGTAAGTTGCTAGATTTTACATCTCGATCAACGAGTTAAGCAAAAAATGGCATTCTCCAAAAATTTCTTTTATCAATACTCGTAGAGAGCATTCACACATTTTTTCCATTAATAGTAACAGTAACACATTTAGACGTAACCATTCTCAACCACAAGCCCTACCCCCACCAATTGGAAGAGAAAAGTTATGAGTTGAAGACGAATTGGAAATTTACCTACTCTCATTTTTATTTATGGGTTGCGTGCCATTGAGAGGATCGGAGTTGCAGACGACAACAAACTGTAGGGTACGTCGAGATCTACAACCAAGCTGTTGATAAACCTTTGCTCAGCGACGGTGGAACCAGAGAAGGCGACGTCGAGATTTGCAGCGATATGAGTTCTATTGGGGGCTTAGGGTTCTAAACGAAATTGGAGAATAAAACTCAGAGCAAACAGTAGGGGGTCAGACGCTGGTTACTCTCCATTTCACAACGACATGTCGTTTCAAAATTCAAGCAAATTAAACAGCTGCGAGGATGTGTAAACGGTGGCATTTTTCTTTGTGAAGTTTTTGTTTTCAGAACGATGCATTTTGAAATCCAGCCACATCAGCTGCTGATGTGGCCATTCCGTTAGAAAAACTGACGGATCCCTGACGGAATGACCTTTTCGTCAAAAACTGTAAATTCAAGGACTAAATTTTGAAAAAAGTAAATCCTAAGAGTAAAAAAGTAAAAGAGGGTAAAACCTAATGACTAAACTGCTAAATTCCCTAATAAATAACCCATTTTTTTAAACGCGAAATCAA
The DNA here is from genome assembly GCA_963930655.1 of Myrica gale. Lineage (NCBI taxonomy): Eukaryota > Viridiplantae > Streptophyta > Magnoliopsida > Fagales > Myricaceae > Myrica > Myrica gale. The sequence continues at coordinate 6,209,738 of OZ005599.1, forward strand.
AAAATTGGAAAAACCCATGTCCCAATTTTTTAAAAGACAGAAGCAGAAGACCGTATTTTGATATAATTTTATTTTGGGTAAATGTATTTTGATAATTTTCCCAAAAGGAATTTGGAAATTTGGCTGAAACAAAACTCATGGCCAGTACAAGAGTCAAGATGAAGAAGGTTTAGGTTCTTTATAGGGCCGGGCTGGCCTGAAGGGTCGCAGTACCGAACAGGCCCAATCCTGGATCTAACGGTCAAAAACCGGCGTGAGTACATGGGTCTCAAAATCTTTTCGTAATAAACAAAAGGAAGTGGGAAATTGGAATTCAAGAAACCTTCTCCGGTTCCGTGTTGGTGTTGGCTGCGTAAAGCACCAAAATCTGACACATATAATCAGATGGATAATCTCTCTCTTTGGCAGTCCGTTTTGTTAAGGGAAGTTAACTATAAGGCTGGTGGAGGCTCAAAAAAGAATATCCATTGTTATGTTCCTCCCAGACATTCCCAGATACCAAACGGGTCTCCGAATATATATATATATATATATCCCCTCCTCTTTTCTTTCGTTCTTTTAAAACATTCGTATTTATATATTTTTGTGCATGCATTCTCTCTTCCTTCGCCCATTCTCTCCTCGCCAACTGGTTCAGGTACCTAGCCTTTCTCTCTACCTTTTACTGTTTCCTTTTTTTTTTCCCTGTTCTTGGAAATTCTGCAAAGGCTTTTCTAAGCAAATATTTTTTTTGGTGCAATTAAAACTGGAAATTTGGAAAGTTGTAGGTGATAACTGTCGGATTATATACGTATTGTTGTAATTTTTAAGTGTTCCTGAGAGTGAACTTTTGTTGGTGGCGGTTATGTTGTCGTCGGAACGCGTCGGTTTTTATTCTTTTGTTGAGGAACCTAGAGCAAGAGCTCCATTCGGTGAATTAGGGTTTTGATTCCTCACTGATGTGAATTTTCCATGGAACTAGCTAAATGGAGTTGAGTTAAGATTTCGTCTCGATTCTGGAGAACAGAGAACAATGGAAGTTTTGACATTAGTTACCGAGTGTAGTATCTTTTGCTATGGTGGCTCAACGACTGTAGAACGGGTGAATTTACAAAAATATAATAGTCTACGAATAATACTATAGTACTAAGATGCGTGTTTATCGAGTATGTAACGATTTGCGGTATATTTGTTCGTTTGAAAAACTTTTTGTGATTTTGGGTTGAACTATTGCTAACATAATGCATTTTTTTGTATTAATATCGGTTTCCATAAGTTTAGCATTGTATAATAGGATTAGCTGTTTGAGGTGTAACTCAAAGTAGTTATGGGTTTAGATTTGTAGTCACTGTTTTCCAGAGTTATATTTGGTGTTGACGGTGGTATGATTAATTCAGAGGACCAATTGTTTATAATGTTACTTGAAAACTTATATTGCGTTCAGTAAGAGTGTGAAAGGGGAAAACAATAAGCATACGAGGAAGTCTTACTGTAACTGATGATATATTTTCTTCTTTTGCACATGGCTTCTTTTGTCAATCACTGAACTTGGTTCTTGCCCTGTGATGTAATTTTAGTTGATTCATCCTGTATTCTTGACAACAAGTTCAATCATTCTATGTTAAAAATTTGTATAATCCAATGTTTTGTTCAGGATTCGAAGTGGTTTTTATCTGGAAGGCTTTGAATTGAGTGAAGTAATCAGCACAAGTATAAGGCCGCTTATTGGGTTCTGATAAGCAGTCTGTTGGTTTACTGGAAACTCTCAAAATGGAGAGGGTTAGGACAATTCTAACTCCTACATATCCATACCCACATGAGCATTCCCGGCATGCTATAATCGCTGTTGCTGTGGGTTGTCTATTTTTTATCTCTTCTGACAACATCAATACTCTTATAGAGAAGTTGGACAACAATATTAAATGGTGGTCTATCTATGCCTGTTTATTTGGTTTCTTCTATTTCTTTTCGTCCCCATTTATTGGAAAGACTATTAAACCAAGCTATTCAAATTTCAGTCGGTGGTAAGTGATTTCTCTTACTCCTGTTCTTTGTTGATAAGTTTGCTCTCGTTCCTAGATATCCACAATGTTTGGCATTTATGTATTTCTGTTATATCAGTACTGACAACCATAAGAAACCAGCGTTGATTAGTAAGTTTCCACATTTACTTCTGCAGGTATATAGCCTGGATTTTAGTAGCAGCTGTGTATCACCTTCCTAGTTTTCAGTCAATGGGAGTGGATCTGAGGATGAACCTTTCTTTGTTTTTAACAATATATGTGTCCTCTATTTTGTTTCTTCTAGTATTCCACATTATCTTTTATGGTCTTTGGTACATTGGCCTTGTCTCACGTGTGGCTGGAAAGAAACCAGAGATCTTGACCATTCTTCAAAATTGTGCAGTAAGTTTAGTAAATGCTTTTGTTGTTCACATTCATATCACAGGATTTTGCAATTGCATATGAACCTGAATATGTTGTTGATGCCCTTGTTGGGTGCAGGTTCTTAGTATAGCCTGCTGTGTATTTTATAGTCACTGTGGCAACCGTGCTATTTTGAGAGAGAGACCGTCTGAACGAAAAATTTCTACGTGGTTTTCTTTTTGGAAGAAAGAAGAGCGAAACCCTTGGCTTTCCAAATTCCTTCGTATGAATGAGTTGAAAGACCAGGTCTGCTCATCTTGGTTTGCTCCAGTCGGTTCTGCAAGTGACTATCCACTTCTGTCCAAGTGGGTTATTTATGGCGAGGTACAGCTTGTATCAACTATATTTTAGTACATGTAGTTTTTTCTTTTCTTTTTTTTTTTGGATTTATAATTTCTTTTTTAATTTCTCAGTTAGCTTGCAATGGCTCTTGTCCGGGTTCATCAGATGAAATCTCTCCTATATACTCATTGTGGGCTACATTTATAGGCCTTTACATTGCCAATTATGTAGTGGAAAGGTCAACCGGGTGAGTGCATATCTCTGGTTTGTTTTCCGAGTTGCAAAATATTGTTGATCGAATCTCTTGACATCGTTTAAAGTCTATGTTATGATTTCAAGGCATGTACAACAATATAAGTCTCCATTTCCGTACTTAACTTTGACGAACAGGAATGACTGGACTGAGCACTTTCTTTCGCTTTTTTTGTTTGTTGTCTTCCTATTTATTTCTTATTTTCTTGGATGATAGAATTAAGGGTGTATATAGGTTAATTTATGTAAAGGTGGTTATGGCCATGTGGTCTTAACTGGGAAGGCTATGTGAGTGACCACTCTGTGAAGTCCATGTTCTTGTATTATTAACCTTTTCCGTCCAGAGAATCGAGATAGAATTTTGGGTTTTTTTAGTATCCTAGCCGGGTTCTGATTGGTGGCTTCAACTGTCTGATAGGTAATTTTTTTTTCTTCTTGAATATCTGGTGGAGAATAAAGGGAAACCATTGAAGAAAACTCCATTGAGGATGAAGCTAAAGAGAGATCCTTTGATATTTATACTGATATAAGAGATGAAGTGTCTTAAGATGGTTTCACCATGGTAGACTACACTCGTTGTCTGTAGTAGGATCATTTAAGTTGCTTTGTGCTTGCTATTACTTCTGTCACTTGTTCTTCCCCTTCAGTCCACTTCATTGATGTCTGATGACGAGCAGGTGGGCTCTTACTCATCCTGTGTCAGTTAAAGAACATGAAAAGTTGAAGAAGAAGCAAATGAAGCCTGATTTTTTGGATATGGTTCCTTGGTATTCAGGGTATTTGATCTCTATGTTTTCCCTTCTGTTTTACTGTTTTCAGCACCATATAGCTGATTTTCAGTTTGTCTGTTTAACTATGCTAGTGACTATATGTTGCAGGACATCCGCTGATTTATTCAAGACTGTTTTTGACCTCCTTGTATCAGTAACTGTCTTTCTTGGTCGCTTTGACATGCGTATGATGCAGGTATAATTCCATCTTAAATAGTAATAACATCAAAATAATAGCTTCAGCTACTTATCTTTTTAGGAGGAGAATTCCTATTTGTTAAGAATGTTCTTAAATGAAGATGCATAAGTGGTATTATCCTCGTTACAATTGTTTTTGAAAATTGTTCTGATTTCCGAAATTACCTTTTTTGTATATGACAAGATGGGGGACAAAATTGAATACCATGTTGGAAGCTTTTCATGTTTGTTTTCAATTCTAATACAGAGCTTTTTCTGGGTATTCTCTGAACTTCATGGTTGTTGCTCTCATCTTATTTCGTGCAATGATCTCCTCTGTTTACATTATAGTTCTGCCTGGATCTTGGTTTTATGCAATTGCATATGTTATCTTCCCTTTTTCTTACATTATTAGGCAGCAATGAACAAGGTTCAAGATGGTGCAGAACAAAGTGATCTTTTATACAATCAATTTAGTGGAAGGGATGACCTATGGTTTGACTTCATGGCTGATACTGGTGACGGTGGGAATTCATCTTATGCTGTGGCACGGCTACTTGCTCAACCTTCTATACATCTCACTGGAGGTGATTCGGTGCTTACCCTACCACGTGGCAACTTGCTACTTATTGGAGGAGATCTAGCGTGAGTTGACATTTCTTACTCATGTTTTACAATGTGACATCATTGTGTTTATTCGATGCAGTTAAGCCTACTTCAAACTTATAACTTGACACCATCAAAAACTAAATGAATACTGGAAAGATAAAAGCTCTGAGTCGTTATTGGTAAACAAAATTTGACGTTGAGCATCTTGAAATGATATTGAAATGATATTGATATCAGTGTTAAAATACAGAATTTTCTTGTACCAGAATTAGATAGCACAGTGGCTATTGTTTAGACTGAATTGCCTTAAATTGACGCTCCATATATTTTTTTCCCTGAGCAATTGATATTCTCAAATTAAAAACAAATATACCTCATGGAAACATCAGTATCAGTTTTATAGGTGGCTACAAGCTTCCGTTTTAGACTTTTAACTTTTTCACCACCACCACCTTCTAGACATATCCCCAATCACCTTAGTACTAGCGCTGTCATAGCTGTTGTTGTCTGTCTTTTGCCCAATGGAATCTACGCTGCACAACACCTTCCTACTGCTACATCGGCTCCCTTCAGCCACCAGTGCCTCTGCCTACCCTCTATTGACAATTAATTGGGTATTGATTAACTTCTTAGGCACGTCCTGGATTTTAGGTATGTACTCTTAGGAGAGCTAGTGTGATACCCCGAATCCCACATGGAGTGGGAGAAGAGAATAAATGAGAGATAATTTCTATAAGGGCCAAGTCTCACATTAGGACCTAGTAAGGTTGAAATGGGCTTTATAATGATCCAAGGAGCTTCAAGAGCAATCTTGACTTAGTCCTTTTGAAGTCAAAGCACAAATGTGACTCGTGCTCGTCCTTGGGTCGTTACAGCTAGTCCCTACTAGTTGTTCCTTCTAAGATTTATTGGTTGGAAATTGGTTTAGCTTGTTGCGGACTGCCCCAATGCTAACTAAGATTGGGTGTTGTAGCCTCACTCTCAAAATCTCTCTCTCTCTCTCTCTCTCTCTCTCTCTCTCTCTCTCTATTTGGGTTGTTTTTTAAGAATTTGAAGAGAAGAATTTGACCTATATTGACGTGTGAGTTACATTAACTTTTAAAATTTTGGCTCAATTTTCTATTTTTAATTCTATTGTAGGTACCCCAATCCGTCGGCTTTCACATATGAAAAACGCTTCTTCCGTCCTTTTGAGTATGCACTACAGCCCCCTCTGTGGTATAAGCCAGAACAGGTGGCTGTAAAGAAGCCTGAGCTACCTTGTGGGGTGTCTGAACTGGAGCAATATGATGGGCCTCAGAGTTTTATTATACCTGGAAACCATGGTTTGTCTTTGTTCTCCTCTGAGCCTTTCATGATTCACTCGTCTCTCATAAATGAGAAGTTCTTTCTGCTAGTGTGATATTATCGATTCATTGGTCCATGTCTCTGGTAACTTGGACTAGTATCGGTTGCTTTCTTTTTAGAACATGATTTTTCTCATTGAAAAACCTCTAAATTTTTTCAGTGTAAAATGTGTTTGTGGTGTAAGAATATTCTCTTTTTGCAATGCAGATTGGTTTGATGGTCTACATACCTTTATGAGGTATATCTGTCATAAGAGCTGGTTGGGCGGGTGGTTTATGCCACAAAAGAAGAGTTATTTCGCTTTACAACTCCCTAAAAGATGGTGGGTATTTGGTCTTGATCTAGCACTCCATGGTGATATTGATGTGTACCAATTCAACTTCTTTTCTGAATTAGTGAAGCAGAAGGTATGGCTTCTTTCAGTTTTTTTTTTCTGATCTAATAGGTTCCCTGAAGATATTACTTCAGTGGATGACATAGTTGTACCATTTGGAATGCTCATGCATGAGAGTTGTTTCTACTATCTCAAACTTGTTGGAGATAACTCTTGATGCTTATTCTCCCAATTCTAAATTTGGATTTGAGATTCATTGTGATTAATAAACGCTTGCATCCATGTCCATAGATCATATGCTATGCTAATTAGTTTTGTACTTCCTCCTTTTTGCTTGACTCATCTCGCCTTGTTGGGACAAGGTTGGAGATGAAGATTCTGTGATCATTATTACGCACGAACCAAGCTGGCTTCTTGATTGGTATTGGAATGACGTCTCCGGAAAGAATGTCTCGCACCTGATTTCCGATTATTTGAAAGGAAGGTGTAAGCTGCGAATGGCTGGGGACCTGCATCACTATATGCGCCATTCCTCTGTTAAATCAGATGGGCCAGGTCATGTGCAACATCTAATTGTAAATGGTTGTGGTGGGGCATTCTTACATCCTACCCACGTGTTTACTAAATTTAAAAGATTTATGGGAGTTTCCTTTGAGTGCAAAGCAGCATATCCTTCTTATGAAGATTCAAGCAGGGTAACTTTCGGATGTTATTCTCTCCCTTCCATTTCCCTGGCAATACCAAGTTCACTTTTATTTTATACCTTTTAAATGTTGGAGCCGTAATGAGTTTCTCATTTTGATGCAGATTGCATTGGGAAACATTTTGAAGTTTCGAAAGAAGAACTGGCAATTTGACTTTATTGGTGGCATAATATACTTCGTATTGGCCTTTTCTATGTTCCCGCAGGTGGGTTTCTGTTGTGTTCTTTATGTGTTTTAAATATGTGGTGGATGCCTTGAATTCAGCCGTCTTTGCATCTTGGCAAGGGGAACATCTCACTCTCTCTTCCTCCGACGTGATGTTCTTTTTTAGCTTATGATCATAGTCCTTATGCTTTTCCATCCTTAGAGTTAGCATCTGTTAATATATGGCCCGTACCTAGCAAGGTAAATATATGTGTTACCAAGAGGTGACTTTTTGCTTCTCCTGCTTTTTCAGTGCAAGCTCGATCACATCTTGCAAGAGGATTCTTTTTCAGGTCACTTGAGGAGCTTCATTGGCACAGTATGGAGTAGTGCTATATATATGCTTGAAAGCTCTTATATATCATTAACAGGTGCTATGCTACTGCTAATTGTAGCAGTTGCATTTGTACCCTCCAAAGTTTCTCGGAAGAAAAGAGCAATTATTGGAGTTCTTCACGTCTCTGCACACCTTAGTGCTGCATTAATTCTTATGTTGCTATTGGAACTGGGTGTTGAGACGTGCATCCGGCATAAACTACTAGCAACCTCAGGTGGGTTCTTTCTTCAATTATGTGGTTACTTTTCTTGGATATTTGTTGCAGATTCAAGGATTACCAGCTTACATGGCCTGATGAAAAAAGTTATTGATATAATGCCTCGGTATTATTTTGTTCATTGATAATTACACTCTTTAGGAATAGGGTCTTGAATCCATGACCTCACCTTCTCTCCCATCCTGATTGACGGAGGTGTCGCTATGAGACTCTGGGCTTATTGGTCGGTCAATCTTCCTAGAAGATGTATCCCTAATAAATAACAACATTGGAGACTAAAGATATTGACAAGCTTGGTAGACTCGTATGATCACTGGAGTCATAGCTGCCTCAATCTTGATTTCATATTGTGTCACTTCAAAGGATTTTGTTCTTGCAAAAACAGTAGGATAAGATTGAAAAGTGATGGTAACTAATATGGTCAATATGACTGATGCTTCGTTGTCCAGTGGTATTTTTTCTAGGAGGTTTGGTGTTCAATGGGTATGGGATTTGTGGCATAGAGTTTTATCTTATCTTTTTCAAAGAAAAAACAATGTGGATAATGGTAAAATTTTCATTCCAGGCTATCACACTTTGTATCAGTGGTACCGACAAGTGGAAAGTGAGCACTTTCCAGATCCAACTGGCCTTCGAGCTCGTATTGAACAATGGACCCATGGCCTTTATCCAGCATGTATCAAGTATCTTATGTCCGCATTTGATGTTCCTGAGGTAGGAAAATACTCTGTTCCAGACATCTGCTGCTTTGTTTTCTTCCTTAGATAAGACTATTCATTGGAGAAGAATTATCAGGTCATGGCTGTAACGCGGAGCAACATATGCAAGAATGGAATGGAGTCTCTCTCTCGTGGGGGTGCTGTCATATATTATGCTTCAGTCTTCCTTTACTTTTGGGTCTTTTCGACTCCGGTGGTTTCCTTGGTGTTTGGAAGCTACTTGTACATCTGCATTAACTGGCTTCACATCCACTTTGATGAAGCCTTCTCTTCTCTAAGAATAGCTAACTACAAGGCATTCACACGCTTTCATATCAAATCTGATGGTGATCTGGAAGTTTACACTGTTGCTGTTGATAAGGTTAGTGACTTGGTGGAAATTACTTAGTTTAGTGTAATGATTTTTTTGCCATCCTCAGTAATATCCTTAATGTTAGATTTCTCCTGTCTCTCCATAAACATAGAATTGGAGTACCTTATATTCCAAATTGTTGCTGTACGAAGTTATTTTCTGCTTGTTGTGCTTGATGAACTCTGCCTAAGGTTCAGCCCCATGGTTGATGTAGGAGGGTCTAAACCTAGTAATTTGGTGAAAACAGTTGGTGCCTTTCCAGGTTGTTTACACGGGTTAGGGACCTTATAGAACCCACTGCTGCTTCTTTTACTGATTTCTTATAGTATATTCTGTTTTCTAATTAATGAAGCAACATGTCTCCCAAATTGCCAAGAAATATGGTTATTTCTTGTAAAAAACAACTATGGCAATTTGTAATAAAGTCGTCTGGGTTTCACTTTTCTTTTCCAATGTGATCTCGTATTCATGTTTTGACGTGAATGGTAATCATTCTTAGTCCTACTATCTCGACCCAAGCAGCTAAAAACTCATCCTCAGCAACAATGCTGTTTTGAGAGGCCGATCCCACCGATATATAAAGGTTATCCAAGTTTCAATGTAGATGGGTTCAACGGAGGCTTAAACCCCAGGATTTCCTGGTTTAAATCCTGCTAAGGCGGAGAAATTTGTGATCTTGGGGAAGAGAATCTGATGAATAGAGGATGTCCACAGATCAACAGTTTGCTAAATCTGATAAATATATTACCTACTTGCATGTCGACTTTTTGAGAGAATAGTATCTGTACATAGTATGCTTTGAATAGCAGTGCGTATGGGTGTGTTTCTGTTGCTGGCTTTTTCAGTGAAAAGAAGCGATGAACCTTATTAGACTGGTTGGTTCAACTGTCCTGTTAGATCTTGATTGTAGGAAATCGTTTTCTCTAAATTACAGTGCCATCCTAATTTAACATTGTTTACTACTTACCCCAGAAAGTGGAGCAACTGGGTTGACTTCATTTATGATTTATGGAGATGGTTCAATTATTAGAAGTTTGAAAACTGATAAGGTAGTTTTAATCTGTAATTTTTCATCCTTTTTTGCTTTGTAAGATCTAAACGTTTGGAGCTGCACCAAGAAGTTAGAATGCACCTAATTGTATTATTCCCATCTTGTGGTTGAATGCAACAGCTTGACATTCTTGTGACACTCGTAGTTATGTAACCCCATGTAACTTACACATTGACGTGCAGGTCCCAAAGGAATGGAAGCTGGATCCTGAGTGGGAGGCGGAGCTCAAACAACCTCCGCAGTTGAACCACCTTAGAAAGTTCCCCAGTAAATGGAAGGCAGCTGCTGCTCAGCAGGACCCACTTCATACTGTTAGGATCGTTGACCAATTCGTTATACGAAGAACCGATAAATCAGATATTGGAACAGCTAATGGGTCAGTAATTCCCTGATCTACTACACTGGTCAGATAGAAAGTAGTGTCATTCTCACCATTGAGAAAACAAGGGAAAAAAGAAGAGAAAATTGTGTTATTAGATCAGTCTCACTTGGGCCCAATGTAGTCTTGCCACTGGATTGGGTGATCTAATTGGCTCCATAGGTTGCTCTGTAAGTCGTTGTATATCCAAATTAGGTGACAGTCAGATGGTCATTCAGTGAAAATTACAAGGTGGTACATTTTTTTTTTCTCTCGGGGCATGTCCATTTCCTGGCGCCAAGGGTCGTGCCTGGAATTGGTTGCTCTCATAGGAAACGGATATCGGGTATTTATTTATGTGGCGAATTTTGGTAATACTAAAAAGTATTAGGCGAAAGTATTCTTTGCACCTCCGAGTAGAAAGTCTTTGTTGGCTAATTGAAGGCAGGAACTTCTTTTTCTTTGTTTTCTGTGACCAATTTAAGGAGAGGGTACAAATCGACGAAATTGGGAAGTTGATTGGCTTAATGTCACGAAAATAAAAGATGAGGTTTAAATTTCACTATCCCAAAACTTGCGGGTGCCAAGTGTACTTATCCCAAAGTATTACTAAGTTTGATTCCATTATAGCCTTTGTAAATGTCTCTTCTTGTTTCAGACCCCGGGAATCAGTAATGTAGCAACGGTTCTTGATTTGTAATTTGCTAGCAGCTGAGTTTGCAATCCTTGTAACCTATGAGATTGCTACTGAAAACTACCATACAAACACACAAAAACGCCCCCACACGCAGAGAAAGGCCTCCGGTGAGAAATGCACATCACGAGTCTTGTGGGTTCGGTGGACTAGCTTGGCATCATTGTTTGAGGGAGTTTGCAATCGCCCAGATATCATTCCACGGAGCAATTTCTTTCTAAAGAGCAACATTGCTGAAACTTTTGCTTCTTCAAGAACTGCAAAGTTCTTTGTAACATTCCAACAAAAACCTGCCAAGCATCGCATTTTAGTAATCTAATATAAGAGAAAGTAATATTGTGATTTGATCCGTCAACTCGCTTATGGGTTTGTCAAGTAAACTTCATGGCCGTAATCAATCAAGGGAGACATTAAATTAAAACAAAAAAGACAAAAAAGTCGTCCACGGCACCTCATCAATCTTCTACCCGTATGTCCAGTCTCAGACTCAATATCCGCCTCACTCTTGGTCCTTCTTATCCCTGAGTAATTCGGGTCCTCGCGCTGGGTTTGATTGGAATATGCCGTCATGTATACGAACCTTCCTCGTAGCATGTTGGTTAATGGCAGTGCTGCTTCCACCAAAGCCCAAGTCAAAGGGTGTGAAGGATAGGGGAGAGAGAGAAGAAGGCCTGTCAGTAGATTGCCATCGATGTTATCCCTCGTTGACATATTCTAACCTTGCTAACCTCTTTATATATGTAGTTCCTTGGGCTACTGCTCTTCATTTTCTTTCCTCGCCTCGCTACGGTGCTATCAGGTGCCTCTCCTTCTCTCTATCTCATGAATTTCTTTCGGAATTTGTCCGGAGTTTTGGTTCTCAGGTTTCCAATTAACTGCTTTTGGATCTGAGCATTACTGATCTGTACTGCTTCGCGCACGAATTTCTGGTCCTGTTCTTCCATGTGATTCCATTAATATTTGAGCATCTCTATATGTAGAATATGTATGCATTTTCCTTTCTCTCTCACTTAACTGAGGATTCCAATTGGTCTGGTACGTAGTGGGTTAGATAACTTAGATTAGAATACGCCATTGTTCTTTTCCTCGTTTACGTACACGTGCTTTGCATTACCAAGTTCTGTATATGTATGTAGCTTACTGTTGCTCTTCACCTTATTTCCTCGCCTTACACCAGGTACGCCTGTCTTCTTCTTCTTACTCTCTCACAGATATATTCTTGAATTTTTGGTGTTTGATATTATAGTCTTACCGTCTTTGATTGTTGCCTCTCGATTTGAGCAATGCTTCTGTGCTATTACACGTATATATATATATATATCTCATGAATCTCTGAATATGGGCCTTTTTATATGTAGAACATGCATGTTTGCATGTTACTTTCACTGTTCCGTGGACACGTTTAATATCTGTTTTTTCAAATAAACAAATATAAAATAATGAACATCTTTTTCGAAAAAAGATTGGTCCGAAGAGAAACTATTCAAAGATGTTAAAAGAAATGACTGAGATTTGTTTTGCCAAATCCTAAGGATACAGACATGCCACGTAATTTAAAAGAATGAGAGTAACTTCCAATCGGTTTGGCCCCCTTAAATCAGCCGGCTCAATTTTTTTTTTCTCTGGTTTTTTTTCTTAGCTATGTTTGTATTATATCTAAAAAAAAATTTTAAAAACTTCTCACTCACTTTTTCATCAATTTCAATACATTTTCACTAATCCCAATAATTTTTTCATCAATTCCAATATCTTTTCAACAATCCCAATAACTTTTTACAAATTCCAACAACTTTTAACACATTTTTCACCAATCCCAAAAAAATCTACACTACTTCTAAAAAACAAAAAAACAAAAACTATTTTAAGAATTCAACCAAACATAGAATGTCTCTTCTTCCTAAATCCTTTTTTTTTTTTTTTTTTTTTTCCTTCTGCTCTTTTCCTGGCGGAACCGAGCTCCTCTCCCACAAAACGTGAGGTGGATTTATGGAAGAAACGATGCTTTTTTTTATCTGAGCTTCCAATGGGTTCCTCTTTCGAATCTTCATCCTCTTCCGCCCAAGACCAGAAGTCTGAAGAATCTTCAGACAAGAAGCTGCAATCATCCGAAAAAGAAGAACCGCTGTTTTTTTTTGCCTTTCAAAAGGACAATGGGATGAAAGAGTTGTACTACACGGAAGTGCTGAAAAGGGGTCTAAGTTGACGCGCTTTTAGATCTTGCCATTTCATTCTTTCTTGCAAAGAGAAAAAATTGAAGAACAGAGAACAAGAAAAGGGATTGTATTGGGGAAGAAGAAGAAGCATTTAAGAAACAAAAAAACTGAAGGAAAAAAAAATTGAGCCGCCTGAGGGAGCCGATTCGGTCCCGACAGTACGGGTCCGGATACGTCCGGACCCACGGACGGGATCGAATCCCGCGAGAATGGACGGCTCACGTCCATTCTTCGATATGGAGCTACTTTTTTTTTTGCTGAATAATACCGAGAGCAGAGACGAATCTACGGGGGGCCCAAGGGGGCCGTGGCCCCCCCAAAGATTTTGAAAAAAAAAATTTAGTATTACTATTTATTATTTAAAGTGTCAGTTCATTCAAAAAATAAAAAAGAAGCATGAATGGCCCCCCCTTTCAACATTTTTTACGTTCCTATGTGGTTCTGTTATTTCTGTAAGTATTCCGGCATCCCTGAAAAGAATTCCTGACTTCGTCCCTGACCGAGAGGCTTTCTATTGCATTGAATCAAGAGTACAAGATACATAAGATATCAAGAACAAAAGATCCAAGCACAATTAGGTTGCAAAAAGAGACTAACGGGATCCCTAAAGGATCGGTAAACCACAAATGCTCCATGCTGAGCAGAGAGAGCGAGTGGCCGGAAACGGCAGACGACACTATCTAAACCATAACAGATACTCTCATTCATTAAATAACGTGGCATGTCTATATCTTTTAGATCTGACAAAATAAATCTCAGCCACTCCTATTAACATCTTTGAATCGTTTCGACCGAATCTTATCCCCATCTTCTTCTATGGTCTTGTTTAATAACTTTTCGACCACTTAATTTTGTCCTCCGAATATTCGTTTTCTGTTTCAGCTTTCATTTGGTTGTTCTTTTGTTCAAGCTTAATTACTTTTTCCTAACTCAAAATTATCCCGCACATGTGAAACTTAGAGTTTATTAAATTTTTAACGTCCATCAGTAGTGGAGAGTACTTTTTGTTTCTATAAAGAGGTACTTAATTAATTGAACTCGATCCTTTCACAGAATTCTGAAGCTTCTGATCTGTCCGCTGAAGCAAGTAACGTAACGCGTACGAGAACTACCAGATGAAAGATTACTAGCATTTAATGGAAGCCCAGAAGATGATGAAGAGGGATAGGACTGGTTTTCTAAAAGCGTTTAGACCAGACAGGATGGAGAGGATTCGGACAATCTTGATGAGGCTGGGGATGCTGAGAGACACATACCCTTGCCAACCTGAGTTTTCACGTCATGCCATAGTTGTTGCATTTCTGAGTTGCGGCTTTTTTATCTCGTTCGACATTATGCGTACCCTTCACGATGATAACAGTAATATTGTATGGCGGGCTATGCATGTCAGTTTGTTTGGATTCTTCTATTTTTTTTACAGTCACTGATAGGGAAACCGAGCTACTCAAATTTAAATAAGTGGTAAAGATCCTTGTGATAACAAATATTCCCTTCCCTATATTTGCTTTTTACTTGTAATAGAGAGTTAGATAAAACCAATTTCGAGTATCATTTGTTTCTGGAAATGTGTCACTTTTGCAGGTACGTATCCTGGCTTTTAGTAGCAGCGGTGTACCATCTTCCCAGCTCTCAGTCAATGGGAGTGTATATGAGAATGAATCTGTCTCTCTTTTTGACAACATCTGCCTCTTCTATTCTCTGTCTTCTTGTCTTCCACATTATTTTTGATGGCCTTCGCTACATTTTTTCATTCAAGGCTCGAAAGTGGCCCGATATATGGACCATTCTCCAACTTTCTTGTGTAAGTCCTGAAGACGCTTTTATATTTCTCTCCATATATGCTCATGGTATACACTAATCTGAACTTGTAAAATTGTTCATGCTTTGAAGTTTTTTAGCATAGCCTGCTGCGTTTTTCCGAGTCACTGTGGAGAGAGACCGCTCGAAAAAGAAATTTCAAGGACCAAGTCTGCTCATTGTGGCTTGCTCCGGTTGTGTCTGCAAGTTATTTTTATTTTCCCCTATTGTACATGTGGGACAATTACGGAAGAATGTACATCATTTATGGGGTACGGCACCCGTAAACCCATTATTGTTTCCGAAAGTGGCCACATAGTATGTTTTAGTTGTTTTTATAATCCTTACTCTTCTCACATTTTGCTTCTCTCTCTCTGTCGCTCAGGTAGCTGCACTGGGTCACCTGAGGGTTCATCGGAGGAAATCTATCGCGTCTACTCGTTATGGGCCACATTTATAGGACTCTACATTGCCAATTACGTAGCGGAAAAGTCTTCAGCGTAAGTATATTTTCCTTTCTTCATTTCGTTGATCAGTTCGATGTGCCTTTCACTACAAAAAAAAGGGTCTATAGCGGCGGTCGTCTATAGCAGCGGTCACCGACCGCCGCTATAGACCCTCTTTAGCCGCGTTTTTTTGCAAACCGCCGCTAAAGGTGGGTCTTTCGCGGCGGTCGGTTTAGCAGCGGTCACCGACCACCGCTATAGACCCTCATTTGGCCGCGGTTTGAAAAAAACGCAACTAAAGAGATACCTGTGGCGACGGTCTCTATTGCGGCGGTCGTTAGAGGGAAAATCTTCGGTATCTATAGCGGCGGTCTTGCTAACCGCCGCTATAGAAATCGGGTCTGCAGCGGCGGTTACAGTGACCGCCGCTGCATCTCTTACCTTTAGAAAACGGTTTTAAATAAAACTGCTGCGAAAGGTATACCTATAGCGGCGGTCGTTGTAGTGACCGCCGCTATAGGTATAATTGTAAAAAAATGAAAAATAGAGAAAAATAAAATTTTATGTGTTATTTAAGGTTAATAATTATTTTATTGACTATTTATTCCTTTTTATACATAATTTTATTTTGTTTTGTCACATGTTTTAAAAAATTTTTAAGAGACCTACTTAATAAATTATGAAATTAGAGAGAGTGTTATAAATATTGAAGTTGTTATATAGAATTATGTTTTTTAATGAATATCAAATATTTTTTTATTAGTTTTTATTTTTAATATTTATATTAATATATAATTTAAACCATGAGTTTCATTTTGAATTTTGACATCAATTTTATTTAAATTATTTTTTTATCTGACACTAATTTAACACGTCAAGCTGTTGATGCAGGGGGAGCCGAGTCAGACGACGATGCTGAGCTGTCAGATTACTTATTGATGGCGTTGAATTACCTTTAGCGGGTACATCAGCGCAAGGATGTCAAGAAAATCGGAATCTAACCTAATTGGGGCAGTTTTCGCGCACATGTCGGTTTTTTGGTCATAACTTTGGCTACGTGTACCCGATTCGCGCCCATGACCCCAATTCGGAAAGCTCTTTTCGGCGCGCACATTGCGGTCACCCAAATACGCTTCGGTGCGCCTCGTTTCGAGCCCTAAATCCGCTGTTTTCCCTCTCAAAAACTTATTTTTAGTTATGATTTTCTTTCCTTTACCGTTTAGGAATTATTTTTGCACCCGATTTGGGTCATATTTTGAAAGTCTATTTAATTATTAATAAATCCTATTAGGGATGAGATTTTAGCTATTTTAACCCGGCTTGTGGTTTTTTTTGGGACATACACGATTTAGAAACGTGGGAGAGAAAAAAAAAAGTAAAAATGACACTCTATAAAAGAGGGAGAGAAAAATTTTAGAAGAAAAGTTAAAGAATATAGAAAAGTAAAGAATGCATTATTTTTTTTTAAATTAAAAGGATCCACTACTTTGGATCACTGGCACACAAAAAATAAAAATAAAAATGGACGCTATTTGGGTCACTCAGTTTTATGTTTGCAATTTTCTTTAAGGCACCCGTGAACTCCACCCCCTTTCCTTTCCCCTCCCAAATTCTCCCTCCAAATCCCCCCTTTCCCGCCCAACCCCAAATCCCCCCATTCCCGTCTCTCTCTAAGTCTCCCTATCTCTACGTCCCCCTTTGAAAAATCTCGTGAACTCCATCTCTCACCCTCTCTCGCCTTCTCTCGCCGCCTCAGTCTTTCTCGACGCACCAAAGAGCCCAAACAGACCGCAGACCGAGTCCTCCATTCAGTTGGGGTTTAGGGTTTTCAAGCTCTGTCTCTCTCTGTCTCTCAGATTCTACGTGAGTCCTCCATTCTCACTCTCGCTTTCTCTGCATCATATTGTCATTCCTAGGGTTTTGTTCACTTCTTCTGTCCTTGGTTGTTGGTTTCGATCTGATTTCAGCAAGCTATTTAGGTTTTTGAAATTCGTGATTTGGGTTTTTGAAATTCGTGATTTGTGGTTTATCGTTGCTCATTGCTAACTATTATAACTCATATCCATCATGAGTATCTTTCAGTTTTTGGTACAATATCTTGCTGTCCTATTTTTTTCTCCCCAAATTGATTTGTGCTTGTCCTATTGTGTTGTGGGAGTCATGCATCAGGACTTGGACTCAAATTATTGGATTCCATTACAGCTAAGATTAATATATGAAGTTAGTTTGCGAATGTCCTCCAATCAGCCAATAACCACATTTTGACACAAGAATCACATGCTGATCCCTGATCATTGTCTGTTTGATTGCCTCTATGGGCCCCCTGGATGAGTTATTGCCTCTTGGATAACTCATGTCTGCAGTATGAAAGCTGATGTAATGTTTTCAAAATATTTAACATAGTTCCTCTTGTTCTTATGTGTCGCAGCTATAATCTTAGTTTCCACAATCTACTATTTTTCTCAACCTTTGGGTATGAAAACATGGATCAGGGCGTTGCTGTATCCTTCTTGCTTGCCTTAAACTATTGGATTTATCTGGAATTTGCATTTTGCGAGAGTGAAGAAATGTCCTACCTCTTCCTTAATATGATGGTTTTTCAGATATTGCGCTGTAGCACCAACTATCCTAGCAGGTCAAATTGATCCCGTTCTCTTTGAAGCCCTATATGTGAGTAGCACCGTTTACTTTCTAGTCCGCACCGACCCATTTGTTGTTGGAGTTTAGAATTGTTATCTTCTTGTCTTTGCAATTTGTGTCATTTTCAATTTATGGATACCCTTTTGCATGCACGGGTGTTTCAAATGGCAAGTCTTACTAGACTTTATTTCCCCTATTTTCTGAATTCTAGGGCTCTGTATGTATTTAGTTTTCCTAATTTAGAAATTGTCTGTTACAGGCATCTCAACATGCAATTTTTCTCTTTGCCAAGATCCCACAAATATGGAAGAACTTCTCTGTGAGTTGAATGTGAAGATCCTTTGTTCTGTTTGATTGGTGTTATTAGTGGTTGAGCTCTTTATAAATTCATTAATTCAATTTCTCACTTTGCTGGCAAAAGATTCCATAAATTCCCTTCTTATGATTACTAATACGATGCACTCCCACTCTCTCCTCAAGGAAGTACCTTTAAGTCTTGATGAGTATACCAATATGTCTTGCATTTAAGGTGTACATTAGCATGTGCCTGATACTGGAGATTTCGTATAGGTAAGTTGAGAAGTGAGAAGTGATATTAGTTCTTGTAATAGCTCTTGTAATCTTTTTGTTGGAGTAATTGGTACTACTAAGTTTCTTACATATCTCCTCTCCCAATCGGATACAGTCCAAGTGCGGGGTACTCACCGAGTCAACCTGGGTACTCACCATCATCTACAAGCCAATATACTCCTCAAACGAGCAATAAAGATGACAGGAGCACTCGTTGAGCCATATCATTGATAGCTTGAATGGAAGGAAATGGTATATTCTTTTTCAAGCTCTATTCACATTACTGCATTTGTAGAAATGAAGCTCTGATATTTTTGTTTCCATTTGACTCTCTTGTAGGAATTTGGATCAGTATTTTCTATTCTCTTCTGTTTTGTCTGAAATTAGACAGGAAGTTGTGCATGAATGCCTGCTTCAGATCTGGTTCCATGCCATTTCAGCATATGCAAACATCCATGTATCTATTACATCACTGAAAGATCTGGCTTTGCAGGCTTATGATCAGCATTTGCTTCTATGTATTTCTCTCTATATCTCTTCTAGAACATCCTTGTTCATTCATTTTCCTTTTTCTTTTTTGATGGCTGATGTTTAATGACCAGATGTGGATGGCAATGTGTTCTTATATTGCGACCTTTGTTTTTCAATTTAAGAGTGAATATATTTGGTCTGCATTGATGGGAGGCTGTTTAGAGTGAAATCAAAATGGTCTCTGTTCTCTTTTGACTAAAATGAGGTTGACCTGGTGCTTGAAGTTTCTTTGGGAAGGACTTGGACTCGGAGGAGGGGCTGCTGTAGGAAACTGGAGCAGGTACATTCCAAAACTGGAATAATTGCTGAAGCTATTTCTCAATCAAGTACCATCTGAAAGCCTGATTTTTTTTTTCCCACTCTTGAACCAAAAGTCAGTTATTCTATAAAGTAGACTAGTTTATGTTTAATACCAATATACCTGTCTTTTGTTTTTGCCCCAGTTTTATGGCTGCCATATGTTATTACATATGAATTAAAGTATATGCATCCAGCATTTTATGTTCCCTTTTGACTCTTTGAAGTAATTGGTGAATTTACTCGTTTTGTTTTGGCTCTGTAGGATGTGCTTCCACCATTTGTCTTGAAGGATTTTCTCAAAAGCTAAATGGATGGAGTATTTGAAGGATTGCTGACCATGGGTGATCTGTATTCGTCTCGAGCCTTTGTGGCTGCATATAAATTTGGTGTAAGGTTTGGTCGTGGGTTAGAAAGGAAGAAAGGAACATAATTTTAGATTACTTGTAGAGATTATTGTATTTGTTGTAAAACGATATTAATCAATAATGAAGTATATTTTGTTTTATTATCCTTGGTCTTTAAGTTTTTACATCCAATAAATTATAATTATTAAAATAAATTTGTATTACCGATTAAAAAAAGCTTGTATATGAAAATATAGGAAAAAAATTAGTAATGTATTAAAATGCAAAAAAAAAATGTCAAAAAAAAAAACGCTGGCACAGACCTATAGCGGCGGTCGCGACCGCCGCTAAAAGTCTATTCCAGCGTTTTCAAGAAATGCGGTGGGAAAGACAAAATTGCGTTCGGGTCTATATCAGCGGTCGTGACCGCCGCTATAGACCCGAGGTCTTCACCAGCGGTTCCAAAAACCGCCGCGATATATCTATCCCGACGGAGATATAGCGGCGGTCGCGACCACCGCTACAAAACCGCTGCTATAGGCCAAAATGACCTATAGCAGCGGTTTTTCGACCCGACCGCTGCTATAGACCCCTTTTTTGTAGTGTTTATTTTTTTGTTAATCCTTGAGCTCAATTATTAGGATTAAACACCTCTTATCTCGCTTAATTATGAGCTGAACTTTTGGTGTGCTCTTTTCCTCTTTTGGCCAGGTCACTTGAGGAATACAAGAAGAAGATTAAGCAAAAGCCCGATTTTTTAGATATGGTGAGAATATTTTGTGAACCATCGCAGTTTACTATGGTGGAGAAGTTTTCCATTTATAATATTGTTATACAACCAGCGTACAACTGGATACAGAGAGTATCGACAGTAAAAGAGGAAAACAATTACAACAAATCAAAAACAATCAACGGCATCTCCTACAATCAAGGAGGATATGATTGTGGAGGATTCCGTAAATCAATAGATGATTTTCTGGAATTCTCTACACCCCTCCGCAAGCTAAGAGTGGGATGAACACAAACTCGAAGCTTGGAACGGAAAAAAACATAAAGAGACTGTGAGGTACTCTTGGTGAAGATGTCAGCTACTTGCAAGTTGGATGGAACATGCTGAATACGAAGAGTGCCAGCAACAACAAGTTCACGCAAAAAATGGTAGTCAAGATCAATGTGTTTGGCACGCTTGTGGGACACTGGATTTGAGCTTAAGTAGATGGCGTTGTTGTGGTCACAAAGTAGGAGAGGCAGAGTTGGTAGGGTGACCCAAAGATCACGTAGGAGATGAGTGAGCCATAGAACTTCAGCAGCAGTGAGGGCGAGAGCACGATACTCAGACTCGCAACTTGAGCGAGAAATAGTTGGCTGTTTCTTGGCACTCCACGAGACAAGATTGTGCCGAGGTAAATAGAATAACCGGAAGTGGAGCGGCGAGTGTCAGGGCACCCTGCCCAATCAGCATCGGAATAGGCAACTAGAGCCGTAGAGAAAGATGAAGTGAACGGCAAACCAAAATGAAGGGTGCCTTTGACGTAGCGAAGAATCTGCTTGATCGCCTGAAAATGGGCATATGTTGGAGCATGAAGAAATTGACTAACGGAATTGATAGAGTGAGCAAGATCAGGCCGTGTAATAGTCAAGTACTTCAAGGCTCCAACCAAAGAGCGATAAAGAGTAGCATTTGCAAAGGGGGAACCTTCGGAAGAAAGCCGCTGAGAGACAACCATAGGCGTAGCAACTGGTTTGCTATCAAGTAATTGGGCGCGAGCTAAGATGTCGGTAGCATATTTGATTTGGCTGAGGAAAAGGCCGCCATGGATGGGAGAAACCTCGAGGCCAAGAAAGTAACTCAAGGAGCCTAAATCCTTGATGGCAAACTCGGAGTGCAATTGCTGAATAAATCGGTTGAGAAGAGATGGATTGTTCCCTGTGAGGATGATGTCGTCAACATAGAGGAGGAGGTAGAGGAGATCATCCTTCCGATTAAAAACGAAAAGAGATGGGTCCGCCCGACTGCAAGAATAACCAAGTTTTAAGAGAAAGGAACTAAAACGTTGAAACCAAGCGCGTGGGGCTTGTTTCAAGCCATAAAGTGCTTTCTTTAATTTGCAAACATGGAGATGATATCGGGGGTCAACATAGGCTGGAGGTTGCTCCATATAAACATCTTTATGAAGAATGTCATTAAGAAAGGCATTTTTGACATCAAGTTGTCGTAAGGGCCACTTGTCAGACACAGCAAGGGAGAGAACAACTCGAACAGTGGAGGCTTTGACAACAGGGTTGAAAGTGTCGGTGTAGTCAAGACCGGGAAGTTGAGTGTAGCCCTTGGCAACGAGGCGTGCTTTGAAACGATCAATAGAGCCATCAGAGAGGAATTTGGTTCGGAAAACCCATTTGGAGCCAACAATGTTAGTGTTGGAGGGCCGCGGAACAAGATCCCAAGTGTGGTTGGTGTGAAGAGCCTGCATTTCATCATCCATGACAGCAAGCCAAGCGGGATTTTTGGCAGCGGATTTGAATCCTTTAGGCTCAGAGGTGGCGAGCAGAGCATGAAGAAACGGTGAAGGATGCACAAGACTGAGATGTGCTGGATGCCGCGACTTGAAAATGCCTGAATGAGACCTAAAACAGAGTGAGATTTATTAGCATTCGGAGAAAAAGGCAATCGATGACTTTTAGAGAGTTGACAAGAAGAACAAAGAGACGGTGTTGGCAATAAAGAAGTAAGAAATAACTGTCCTTTTTTATTCAAAAAATAAATAACAGAATGATTGACATGGCCAAGGCGTGCATGCCACAAGTCAAAAGAAGCATGTAAAGCTTTATTGCGAAGGACAGAAACAAAAGCTGAGTTGCCACGTTCCAGCACATAAAGGCCACCATCTCGTTTACCGGTTGCCACCGCCTTTCCTGTTACTCGGTTCTGTACAACAAAACGATCATTAGAGAAAGTAACAGAGACAGGAAAATCAGAGGTAATTTGCTGATTGACAATAAATTTTTGGTGAGACGAGGGACAACTAGAACATCTAAAAGTTTTAGATGATGAGGGATAGAAAGAGTGCCGGTGTGGGTAATAGGAAGAGAAGCACCATTGCCCACTATTACACAATCCGTACCATGGTAGGGTTCAACCTTGTCTAAATGAGAGGGATCGGGTGTCATGTGGGCAGAAGCACCAGTGTCAGTGAACCAATCAGATTCAGAGCCATTAGAGAGAGAGCATGCACTGGTGAAAGCTTCGGCAAGCTAAGCAGTAGGTTCAGCAAGATCGTCGCGACTTCGACAACGATCAGCAGTGTGACCTTCAGTTTTACAGATTTGACAGCGAGGAGTGTAGGTGCCCCGTTTGCCACGCCCATTTTCGTGTCCTCCATAGGTATCACCGCGAGAACGACGATTCTTGGAGTTGCTGCCTCCCCGAGAGTGAGAGAAGGAACCTTTGGTGGCGGTGAAAGCAGCTGAAGGCACAGAAGATGACTCCAGCGATTTCTGGAAGATTTCAAAGCTTTCAGCTTTCGGAACCAAGTCTGTGAAAGTCGGCAATGGAGTGAGGGACATTTGGGCAGTAGAGAAATTAGCAAACTCAGTGCCCAAACCCCTGAGATACCAGTGGACTTTGTCTGTATCATCAACTGGGCGGCCCATGGCAGTGAGTTGATCACATAAAGCCTTGAAGGAGCGAGAATATTCAGTGACACTGCGGGTGCCACGTTTAATCAGTTGCAAGTCGTCCTTGATACGAAGTTTGCGAGTTTTGGAAATATGGCTAAAGGAATTTTCCAAAGCAAGCCAGACATCGCGAGAGGTGGTGAGACCAAGGACTTCGGCCATAGCTTCTTCAGTCAAGGAAGAAAAAAGAAGGCTGAGAAGACGTTGATCTTGAAGCTTCCATTCTGTATACTTAGGATTTGGTTGGGAGGTGGAATCAGAGATGACAGTGGGAGAAGGCATGGCTATGGATCCATCGACAAATCCTAAGAGGTTTTGACATTGAAGATGAAAGGACACTAACAACCCAAGATAGGGGGTGAATTGGGTTCTATAAAAACTTTTGTCTTCTTTTAAGAATAAAACCGAATATCCAAAGATCCCCTTTCTAAAGAGCAAAAGATTGAACAAAATATATAAACAATCACACAAAAGAAATCAATAGTAAAAGGAGATAGGGTTAGAGAGATGACACCTTGACTTTTAGGTGGTTCGGCTAACACTTGCCTACGTCCACCCCCAAGGCTATTGACTTCCTTGGGCTTCCTTCACTATTCACCAAATAGTAAATACACCTTAGCTTCCGGGGTGCTAAGGAACCGTTACAAAGTGTTTTCCGAGCTTACACTTAACTCACTCTCACAAATCCTCACAACCTAGAGGATTTCTTCTACCCAACAAGTAGGACAAGTGTTTTTCACAAACACTCACGTGTTTTTCAAGGATGGACACAAAAGGGAATCTAACGAAATAACTCTTTAAGCTGAATAAACAAGTGTGAAGTACTGAGATGTGAAAAGAGACAAGATATATAAGAAAGACAACAGTTAATTGCAGGTGAGGACAAACTTTCTTGGATGATGTAGCTTCTTTCTTCTTTAAAGCGTTTCTCTCTCTAGAATGTTAGGTCAGAGTAAATTAAGGGTGAGAATTTTTTCCGGAAAAAATCGGAAATTCCGAATCCGGTTCCAATACCGGTATTCCGGTATCGATTCCGGTCTATTCCGGTACCGGAATCGGATCTCTTTTTCACAAAATCCCGGAACCGAAATCGGAACCGGAAATTCCGGCGGAAATGCCGGAATTTTCTGGTTCCACAAGTTTCTTTAAGTGCTTCAAGGGCTTTTTTTCTTTTAGCCTCGTCTGTCGGCCTGCTGTTGATAAGTTGGATTTTGCTTTTTTTATTCATCATTATTCTTATAGTTACTTTTGACCAAAGTGGACTCACGCAAAGACTAAAAGTCTCTGACTCTATCTTCGACTCTTTACAAGAATCTAGAGTCTTCTTCTTTTTTATCAAAGTCTCTCCGCTCGCCAGCGTCCCCCCTCCCCCCAGTCCAATTTCAACCCAAATGCCCTTTGACGACCCATGTGTTTTCAGACGGATTCTCGAACCAAAACAAAATTGGTTTTCCACAAACGGGCACATTGCCTCCAGCTCGCCAGCGTCCAGCCCCCCAGTCTAGTTTCTACCCAGATGGTTGCTCCCCCTCCACGACCCACGTGTTTTCAGACCAACCGGCCACACTTGGGCTGAACCAGCTAACATCATCTCAGATCCAGCTCCAGAACCAGCAATTTTACCATAAAAAACACCCACATCATCATCCCCGAATCTCTCACCAGCTCTCTCTTGAGGTAGGGTTTGTTAATTTTAATTTTGTAAAATGTTGTATGCTGTAAATGTTGTATTCTGTAAATCTCATTGTTATCTTGCTCTCGGTGATTCTCTCTGTAAATGTCATTATATTTTGTAAATGTCATTATATTCTCTCTGTAAGTCTTATCTATCTCTTACTATTGGCAATGGTGTGGCCGTGTGGATGGTGTCTGTTATGCAAAATTTCTACGCGGTTGATATTTTGTTTCCTGAATTCTTCCGCTCTTAATTGAACCGGAATTTCCGGATTCCATTTCCGGAAATTCCAGTTCCATTCCGGAATGGAACCAGAATGAAATTTTAGATTCCGGTGAGTACCGGAACCGGAATGACCCATTCCGGTTCCATCCGTTCCGGTACTCACCCTTAGAGTAAATGTCGCACAACCACACAGATTTCTCTCTCCATCTTCTTCAATTTAAAGCGTCTAGGGCACCAAGGGTCTTCTGGTAAAGCTTTGGAGCCGTTGGAGGTCATTTGAGACATTTTGAGGAGGTTTTGAAGTGATGACGACGTTTTCAGAAATTCTGCAAAATAACACAATGTGTCGACACATAGGTTGTATGTTCTGACACATTAAACTAGATCTGAAAAAAGAGTCTCGGGTGTTAGTTCAATGTGTCGACATCATGGTTCAATGTGTCGACACCTTCAACACTTAGTAAAAAATCAACTTGAAAGGTTTGAAATGTAAAGTCTCGGGTGTTAGTGCAATGTGTCGACACCATGGATCAATGTGTCGACACCTTCAACACTTAGTCAAAAATCAACTTGAAAGGTTTGAAATGTAAAGTCTCAGGTGTTAGTTCAATGTGTCGACACTAATGTCCAATGTGTCGACACCTTCAACACTTAATCAAAAAGCAACTTGAATGGATTGAAATGCAAAGTCTCGGGTGTTAGTGCAATGTGTCGACACCATGGTCCTATGTATCGACACCTCCAACACTTAGCGAAAAAATCAAGTTGAATGGATTGAAATGCAAAGTCTCGGGTGTTAGTGCAATGTGTCGACACCTTCAACACTTAGACATAAAAATTGTTCTTTAACAACATCTATTCCAATTCAAAGATTCTCAAAACCATTTGCAATATAAAATTTGATCCTTTAATGAGAATAAAGAGGATCAATAAGATTGGAGAGTTTTTGTATAGAGAGAACCTTGATACTAGAAGAAATTCATTTTAAGAGAAGGATTTAAAGTGTAAAATCTAAAGTCCTTCAAAACATAGAAACTTTGTTATCATCAAAATCATTTATAGATTGTTTTCAAAACAACCTTAGGCTAACAGAAGAAGGGGAAGAAGTTGGTTCCGCCAGAGTAGATAGTTGGTGGAAGAAAGTTTAATGGTGACCATGTGAATCATGGTATTGAAAGAAAAGGAAGAAGAGTCGGCCATGAATGGATCAATTGAGGTTAGTCCAAAAGGGCTCTGATACCATGAGAATATTGTGAACCACCGCAGTTTACTATGGTGGAGAAGTTTTCCATTTATAATTGTTATACAACCAACGTACAACTGTATACAGAGAGTATCAACAATAAAGGAGGAAAACAATTACAACAAATCAAAAACAAATCAAACGGCATCTCCCACAATCAAGGAGGATACGATTGTGGAGGATTTCGTAAATCAATAGATGATTTTCTGGAATCCTCTACATATGGTTCCGTGGTATTCGGGGTATGTACAGCTATTGTACTTCTGTTTCCCTCCCTCTTCTCTCTTTTGGGAAGTTCCCTGGCCTGTTGTAGTTTCTCATGCTCTAGTGATGGATATGTGTGTTGCAGAACATCAGCTGACCTTTACAAAACAGTTTTTGACCTCGTGGTGTCTGTAAATGTCTTTCTAGGTCGTTTTGACATGCGAATATTGCAGGTATACTCCAGAATTATACAAAATTCGGATAACTTTTTTATATCTCATATCAATCCTCAATACACTCGTATCGATCCTGTAGTGGCAATCAGGCTATCAGCTCTCTTCTTCTGTATGTTTTTTGTAGGAAAATTATTAATTCCGAGTACATGATGATCCGCTGATATATATAAAAATATGTCTTTGTTCTTCCCCTTGTTCTCCTCCTCAGGCAGCAATGAATCTTGTTCAAGGTCAGCCAAAAAAAAAAAGGAAAGTTCAAGATGGAGTTCAACAAGGGGATTTCTTGTATGAAGTTTTTAGTGAAAAGAAAGAACTATGGTTTGATTTCATGGCTGATACTGGCGACGGTGGGAACTCAACTTATACTGTGGCACGTCTACTTGCACAGCCTGACTTCTGATTCACCGACTGTAACCTTACATTAAAACGAGGAGATAGAGCTGCTACTTATTGGAGGGGACATTGCGTACGTTGGCATGCAATTCTTATTTATGATTAACAGTATATGATCGATCGTACCTCTTGCTTGTTCTAATTTGGAGACTTTTCTTTTATTGTTGTTGTTGTTCTTCTTCCTTTTTTGTTGTTGTTAAACTTATTTTAATTGTTTAGTGTGATATATTTTGTGGTTGAATTGCAGGTATCCTAATCCCTCACAATTCACATATAATAGGCGGCTCTTTCTTCCTTTCGAGTATGCTCTTCAGCAGCCACTATTGTCTGAACAAGATCATATTGTTAGAATTATGTGCCCTCAATAACCAAATTGATTAATTCGGTCCTAATATCTCATATGGAATATAGTATGGTGGAAGGAATTAATTGTATGTAAAAGGGGCATATTTGCAATAATCTTAAATTCCAGGGGTCAATTACAATATGTTGATGGACTTGATTGTAATTAGTAGAAGCCCTAATTGTATTAGAAGAAGAGTTCTTCAGTGTTATCCTACGGCTGGAATTTGAGATCCCTAAGGATCCTATGTCTCATGCTCTTTCTAGGGTTTTCCAAGGCCTATAAATATAATTGTTATATTCAAGGGGTTGGCCATCAGAACCTATTAGGAAAATCCCAATAACGAAAGAGTGACATAAATCCCTTAGGAGGCAACACATCTGAGTTGCTGTTCTGAATTGCTGGAGCTTTGGATTGGATCGTAAAACGGCTTAAGGTTTGTAGATTCCTAAATTCCCGTGTCAGGTATGAAATCGAATCCGAAATTGTAATCATAAATCCTGGATGATATTTTGTTGAAAACATGTTGTTTGTTTATAGTTTAATTCCGCATATATAAACTATCAGTGGTATCAGAGGCAGGTTCACATGATTGCAATGGTTGGATTATATGAACTTTGCTGTATTTTGATTGAGAATCAAAAACCCAAGTTTTTTTTCGGTTTACTATCTACGTGAAAGAGAAAAATTTATTTTTCTGTATATGCGTATGTGATATGCAGAATTTTTTCCGTATTGATTTAATTCAACAGTGAATGCATAACATGTTATTTGTTGTATTGTCGAAAAAAAAAATCTTCGAAAGGGTGGCCGGCGGCCATAATGATGGCAGCTGCCGCCCCACTGGCCGGAGATGCGTCCGGTAGGACCGGAGTCGCTTCTGACCGGAGACGGAAGAGATCCGGCGGCCATGGAGCCGCGGACAGATCCTCACACAACCGTGTGAGACACGGGTGTGAGGATCGGTGGCCACCGACGGCCTGGGCGTCCAACGTCCGGCCAGATCCATGGCCGGACGTGGGGTGCCGGACGGGGCAGCGGCCAACTGGCCGCTGCCTGCTGCCTTCTCTCCCGAAGGCCACGAGCGGCGCCCAGGGATGAGATCCCCGGGTCGCCCGCTTGGGCCAAACGGGTAGGGCATTGTTTGCCCTACCCGGTTCAGTAGCCCAGCCCAAAAGTTGGGCTGGGTCGAATTTATATATAAAAAAAAAGGTAAAAGTGGGCTGCACCGCACGGGCTGGGCCTTCATGGGCCAGCCCATGCGGGGCTAGGGCCACGGGTTGGACCCGGGCCCGTAGCCCAGCCCAGGTCCGGGTATGACCCGAACCGTTACCCATTACCGGCCGGGTTAGACCCGGACCGGTGGTCAATGGGTCAAATCGGTTTGACCCGTTGACCGGGTTGACCCGGTTTGACCGAATTAAAAAAAAAAAAAAAATTGGAAATTTGTTTTCCAATTTTTGGTGCTAAATAGGATTAATTATAGTAATTTTTCCTATGGTCTCTATTATCAATAAATAGGAGTTTTACTTGATTAAAATTGGTTGAAGCCAAAATGGATAAAACCGATTTTAATTTTGTAAAATTTTCTTGTTTATCTCTTGGGAAGATAAGTGTCTACATCTTAGTGGGAGTGTCTTCTAAAATAGTGACATAACTCACAAGTATTTGGAACACACTTAGATAATGGAATGCACAAACCAAATAAACGCTAGTGCTAAAATAGTACAAGACGTGTTTATTTAGGTAGACCAAAAGTAAATCGAGAATCACAAATATTTTTAAAATATTTTGCATATGATGTAAATTTTGATGAATAGTAGCTATTCGCCTTTACAAGATGTGTACAATGAGTACCAAAATGGATTTGTTGTTGCATGTAAGGTAGAGGTTCTCGATACCCGTTTAGAATATTATAAATATAAATGTTATATTTTCATTATTGTGATATATGTGATATATCTGTTTATTGTTCGGATGGGTGGTACCATTAGTTATTCAAAAACCTGAATCTAATGGAATTATATATGTGAATGATTTTGCAGATTCAAAATGACTTTTAATCCTTTGGCTAGGATTCTGGATGACAATCGGTTGACAGGACCGAATTATGTTGATTGGAAGAGAAATCTTATGATTGTTCTCTCAGCCGATAAGATCGGTTTTGTTCTAACCTCTGAGACACCTGAGCTTGCCCTGGACAATGCCACTGAGGAAGAAAAGAAAGTCTTTAACAAGTGGCATGATGATGATAATATGGCAAAGTGTTATATTATGGCTTCAATCTCAAATGTTTTGCAGAATGATTGTGAGGGCATAGCTACTGCTGCAGGCACTATGTTGCATCTCCAAGAAATGTTCGGAGAGCAGAGCAGATCTGCTAGGCAGACTGCTATGAAGAATCTGATGTCCACCAAAATGGTGGAAGGGAGCCCAGTTCGGGATCATGTCTTGAAGATGATTTCTTTCATCAACGAACTGGATTTTTTGGGAGCTGAGATGGATAGTGACACAAAAGTTGATGCCATACTTTCATCTCTACCAGATTCTTTCAATCAGTTTGTCCTTAATTACAATATGAACAAGATGAGTGTGACATTGTCAGAGTTGCTCAAAATGTTGCAGTCAGCTCAAGATCTCATCAAGAAGGACAAACTTACTGTGATGGTCACAGAGAAATCTAATGCCTCTGTGAATCTGAAACCCAAGTTTAAGAAATTCAAGAAAAATAATAAGTGGTTTCAGGCAGCAAAGAATGTTCAAGGTGGACAAGGAAACAAATGAGGTGACAAGAACAAAGGCAAAGGAAATTGTTTCCATTGCGGCAAGCCCGGTCACTGGAAGAGAAATTGCCGAGTTTACTTAGCTTCTCTTAAAAAGGGCAAACCTTCTGAAGGTGTGTCTAATATGCTTGTAATTGAATTGAATTTAATGGATGGTCCATTTAATTCATGGTGTGTGGATTCTGGTTCTACATCTCACATCTGCAATATGTTGCAGGGGTTCAAGGAGACCAGAAAGCTCCATGAAGGGGAGCTGATCCTTAAGATGGGGACGGGTGCAACTGTTGCAGCGACTGCCATCGGAGTGTTTAGTTTAGAATTATCGAATAATAGAATTTTGATTCTAGAAGATTGTCTTTATGTTCCAGAAGTACGTAGAAATTTGATTTCTGTTTCGAAACTTGTTTTATCTGGATATTCGTTTCTTTTCAATTCAAAACTTATTATAAAGTTTCAAAATAAATTTGTTGCTTCTGGAATTATTTGTGATGGTCTTTATCTTTTAAATGTTGATAATTCTTTGAATAATGTTGAGAATGATGATTCCAGTGTGTTATCCCTTAAAAGGAAGAGGGATGTTAATCCAACCTACTTGTGGCATCTAAGACTTGGTCATGCCAATATTGATAGGATCAATAGATTGGTAAGGGATGGGCCATTGCAATTTCTAAAAATTGAGCCCTATCCAATCTGTGAGCCCTGCTTGCAAGGAAAGATGACCAAAAGTCCTTTTACAGGAAAAGGAATAAGAGCCACAGAAGTATTAGGATTGATACATACTGATGTTTGTGGTCCCTTCAACCACATGGCAAGAGGAGGTTTCTCTTATTTCATTACTTTCATTGATGATTATTCCAGGTATGGTTATCTATACCTGATGAAGCATAAATCGGAATTTTTTGAAAAGTTCAAGGAATTCCACAATGAAGTTGAGAAACAGATTGGAAAGTCCATTAAAATGATTCGCTCCGATCGGGGAGGCGAATACCTCTTGGATGATTTTAAAGTTTATCTTAAAGATAATGAAATTATATCTCAACTCACACCACCAGGCACACCACAACATAATGGTGTTGCAGAGAGAAGGAATAGAACCCTATTGGATATGGTTCGTTCCATGATGAGCATATCTGAGTTGCCCATATCATTTTGGGGACATGCTTTGGAGACCGCTGTTTACTTGTTAAACAGGATCCCTACAAAATCAGTTCCTAATACCCCATATGAGTTATGGACTGGCAAGAAGCCAAGTCTTAGTCATTTTAAGATATGAGGTTGTCCAGCTCATGTTAAAAGGTTTAATGTGGATAAACTGGGATCAAGGACTGATAGATGCCTATTTGTAGGCTATCCCAAAATGACTACTGGTTTCTACTTTTATAATCCTAATGAAAACAAAGTGTTTGTTAGCAGAAATGCTACTTTTCTTGAAGAGGATTATAGTTTGAATGAAACCGAGAGTAGAGTTGCTCTTGATGAGCAAAGAGATAGTACAGTGACTGTGCAGAACGAGAACAATGAGGATCAAATGGTTGCTCCCATTGATCAAAGTGAACCTGTTGAGACACAGGAGCCTCGTCGTAGTAAAAGGATTATAAGACCTCCAGTAAAATTCAATTTGTTAAATGAGATTTACCAAATGGAATCTGAGGGACTGGAGATTGATCCTTGTGGTTATACAGAGGCTGTTAATGACAAAGATGCTAAGCATTGGCATGTGGCCATGGAATCAGAGATGGACTCCATGTTTTCCAACAAGGTATGGACCTTGGTAGACAAACCAGAAGGCATTAAGCCTATAGGTTGCAATTGGGTCTACAAAAGGAAACTTGGACCAACAGGAAAGGTAGAGACCTTTAAAGCTAGGCTGGTGGCAAAAGGGTATACTCAAAAGGCTGGTATTGATTATGAGGAAACCTTTTCACCTGTAGCCATGCTAAAGTCCATAAGGATTCTATTAGCGATTGCGGCATACTATGATTATGAGATATGACAGATGGATGTGAAAACCGCATTTTTGAATGGGTATATCCATGAAGAAATTTATATGGACCAGCCAGAAGGTTTCATATCTCGGGAAAATGAATCGAAAGTATGCAAATTGGAGAAATCCATTTATGGCCTAAAACAAGCATCACGTTGTTGGAACATCCGTTTTGACGAGTCAATCAAAATGTTTGGTTTCTCACAAAACATGGATGAACCTTGTGTCTACAAGAAGGTTAGTGGGAGTGCTATTACCTTTTTGGTTCTTTATGTAGATGACATACTACTCATTGGGAATGATGTAGGGGCTTTGTCATCTGTGAAAATGTGGTTGTCTAACCAATTTTCAATGAAGGACCTTGGGGAAGCATCCTACATACTCGGGATCAAAGTGTTTAGAGACCGAAAGAAAAGATTATTGGGTCTTTCACAGGTCAATTATATTGACAGGATATTGGCTAGATTTAGCATGGTAAATTCCAAGAAAGGGTTTCTACCCTTTAGACATGGAATTCATCTCTCTAAGCAAATGTGTCCAAAAACACCTGAAGAAAGAGAGAAGATGAGTAACTGTCATTATGCTTCGGCTGTAGGGAGTCTCATGTATGCTATGCTTTGCACTAGGCCTGATATCAGTCACGCAGTTAGCGTTGTGAGTAGATATCAATCCAATCCAGGTCCAGAATATTGGTCTGCAGTGAAACATATCCTCAGGTATTTGAGAAATACAAAACACTATTTCGTAGTGTATGACAGTGAGGATTTGTCTGTCCAGATATATACAGATTCAGATTTCAATCAGACATTGATGATAGAAGATCTACATCCGAATTTGTGTTTACAAAGCCTTTATCTCAGGAAGTTTTTGAGAAACATATTAAGAATATGTGTTTGAGATATATGTATGATTGAGCTTGACGTTTTCTTTATTATATGATAATAAAAGTTTATTTGTTTCTCACATATATTTATTGTTGTTATGGTTTTATACGTAACATGAGATGTTATGTATGTAAATTTGTTCAGGTAACATCGTAGAAAAATCATGCTAGAGATTAATGAATCAAAGGCAGGGAATAATGATTTTTCAGTTCCTTGTAAGCCTGAAAGTGTTCTAGACTTTTGTAACATAAAGTCTACACTTGTTGTGCGGAGAATGATTGATTCCATCATTGAGGTATGACCTTAA
Organism: Myrica gale; assembly: GCA_963930655.1. Taxonomy (NCBI): domain Eukaryota; kingdom Viridiplantae; phylum Streptophyta; class Magnoliopsida; order Fagales; family Myricaceae; genus Myrica; species Myrica gale. The sequence continues at coordinate 6,243,343 of OZ005599.1, forward strand.
GCAAACGAGTGAGTGTCATGTAACAAGTACATACACTGAACAGGATCCGATTAAGAACACCTTTTGGAAATGATCACTGTCAGGTTAAAGGTTGTTCTATCACAATTCGGTATTGTCCTTAGACCTGAGAGGTTTGTATTTATTCATGAATTGTGTACACAGCTTTGATATTGTCAACCGGTGATGTTCATTCAGGACTATATCTGGACATGTTGGGTTGTGTGCGTGATGATTGAGTGGTATGAATGCTCAACAAGGAATCCACCAGTCTTTTGGAAAGACAGTATATTCAGTTAGTGTTCATGAAAGAGTTGGACCAAAAGAATCCGGCCGGAGTGTTTTACAAAACTATTTTATGAATACATAAAAGTATATGATATATATTTCAAAATTGTTTTGTGGTCCAACTGAATTATGAACTAAGAAATCAAGTTTACATGAGATAGGGACATGACAGTGATATTTGGTTCTGAGGGCAAGTGGGAGATTGTTAGAATTATGTGCCCTCGATAACCAAATTGATTAATTCGGTCCTAATATCTCATATGGAATATAGTATGGTGGAAGGAATTAATTGTATGTAAAAGGGGCATATTTGCAATAATCTTAAATTCCAGGGGTCAATTACAATATGTTGATGGACTTGATTGTAATTAGTAGAAGCCCTAATTGTATTAGAAGAAGAGTTCTTCAGTGTTATCCTACGGCTGGAATTTGAGATCCCTAAGGATCCTATGTCTCATGCTCTTTCTAGGGTTTTCCAAGGCCTATAAATATAATTGTTATATTCAAGGGGTTGGCCATCAGAACCTATTAGGAAAATCCCAATAACGAAAGAGTGACATAAATCCCTTAGGAGGCAACACATTTGAGTTGCTGTTCGTAATTGCTGGAGCTTTGGATTGGATCGTAAAGCGGCTTAAGGTTTGTAGATTCCTAAATTCCCGTGTCAGGTATGAAATCGAATCCGAAATTGTAATCATAAATCCTGGATGATGTTTTGTTGAAAACATGTTGTTTGTTTATAGTTTAATTCCGCATATATAAACTATCACATATGGCTGTCAAGAAGCCTGAGGTGCCTCCTGGAGTGTCTGAACCGAAGCAAGATAAAAGAAGGAAGGAGTCCAAAAAACAAGTGAAGCCATATGAAGGGCCTCGATGCTTTATAATTCCGGGAAACCACGGTTGGTTTGGTCTTCACTTCTAGCTAGCTTGAGCCTCTTCTAATAAGATTATGATCTACTTGCCCACAAAAATAGACGTTTTCGCATTCTCTTAATATTCTGATCACTTGAGAGGTTCAAGGTTGGCTGTCCTTAAGAATTTCATTGCTGTGACATAACATTAATTACCTACTGATTTCTCGACAGATTGGTTTGATGGACTTCATACCTTTTTGAAAAATATATGCCATAAAAGCTGGTTGGGCGGGTGGTTTATGCCTCAGAGGAAGAGTTATTTCGCTTTGAAACTCCCCAAAGGATGGTGGGTTTTGGTCTTGATCTTGCCCTCCAAGGTGATATCGATGTGTACCAATTTGAATTCTTCTCGAAACTAGCCAGGAAAAGGGTATCTTTCTAACTTCTATTTTCCATCCATTAGAATGGATGAAGATCTTTTGCAATCTCCTGCCCGAATTCCACGGTGCAATTCGGAGACCACCATGCAATCCGGACAGAAAATTGCAGAAGATCTTAATCTCCATTAGATTGGTATGCCTGAAGATATTGCTCACATGCATTTCTTTTTAACTTTGGCCCATGTATATAACGCGACAGTTCTGCATCAGAGTCCGCCTACTGCCTCCTAGTTTTCTGGTATTCAATATCTTTCTGCTTCTAGGTATCTTGTCGATTCATTTGAACTTCTTTATCTGTGTAATTAAGGTTGGGAAGAAAGACTCTGTGATCATCATAACACACCAACCAGAGTGGCTTCTGGAGTGGTACGAGAATAACGAGTCTGAGAATAATGTCTCTGACCTGATAAATAATATCCTCAAAGAAAGATGCAAGCTTCGAATTGCCGGAGACATACATCACTATATGCATCACTTAGCCGTCGCTGCTAAACCTAATGAATCAGATGAGCAGCCGCCATTGGCTTACCCTCAACATCTGCTTGTATTCGGTTGTGGTGGAGCATATGTGCATCCCACCCATGTGTTCAGCGATTTCAAGAAGTCTCATGGAGTTTCCTATAAGTTGGAGAAAGCTTATCCTAGTTTTAGGAGGTCGAGAAAGGTATTTTCAGGATTTCATTTTCTGGTCTTCATTTTACTCCAAGTTTTGCTGCTGAGAGCATATTCAGTTCAAGGAAAGATTGTATAAAGGATTCAAAGCAAGAGAGGATTTGATTTGACCGCCTCATTTAATGAAGCACGTGAGACAAAAAGACTAATAGGCTGGTCAAATCCAGACCCTTGAATGTTTATTTTAAAATCACAGCCCTAATTTTGAATCTCTTTGTACAATTTTACTTTGGACCGAAATTTCAAATCCTTTGCACACACTTTCTTTGGACCGAATCCATTCTATGAATTCATTTCCTATGGCTTCTTGCTTATAACATCTTATTGGTTTTGTGCAGCTTGAATCAGAAATATTTGGAATTTTCGGAAGCAGAACTGGCAATTTGATTTCATTGGTGGCATTATATACTTCGTATTGGTCTTTTCCATGCTCCCACAGGTTAATTCCGGCTAGTAATTTTCTTATTCCATATTCAGATTTAGGGTAGTTTTTCTTTCCCCTCTCGATCGGATTGAATTAACTTGGGATGTTGTTTCTCTGACTTATCAATATATATGATTTTTGTTCTTTTTGCGTTTGGCCAGTGTGAGCTTGATCACATCTTTCAAGCGGATCGATTCAGTTTCCGGCTTCTGGTGGAGTTGTTTTGGTACGGTGGGGAACGCTTTCATATACATGCTGGATCGCTCTTATGTGTCTCTAGGAGGTGCTTCGCTGCTGGCAATCGTAGCGATTGCATTTGCACCCTACAAAGGGTCGTGGAAGTCGAGGGTCACGATTGGAATTTTTCATGTTTCTGCGCATTTCACAGCAGCTCTCTTTCTAATGTTGGTGTTGGAACTGGGTGTTGAGACGCTTGTCCGCCATGAGTTATTAGCCACTTCAGGTACGTTTTACTTCAAGGAGAACATCTTTTCAATTGTCCAAGTAGCTCGTCAATTACTGTGTCACTGAGCTCAGTGTGCACCACCTAAAAGGAAGCTACTCTGCGAGTCAACTGGCAAGGCCTCGGCCAGAAGGGTCAATCCTTGGTGGTTGAGCCTTTTTTTTTTTTTTAATTCAATACAAAACACCAATAGTCAGATTTTCGAATGGAGATGAGCTTTTTTTTTTTTCCAAGTAACTCGGATAAAGGGGCTCGACCCCTAGATCAAACCCTCCCTTTTTGGAGGAGGCGCCAACTGAGCTACAAGCTCACTGGCAGATGAGCACGTCTCCTACTCGAGTAGTTTTGAGAAAGAAAAAGGCTAAATGCTATATGATACTTTTCCTTCTCTCAATCAGGCTATCACTCTTTATATCGGTGGTACCAATCCGCAGAAAGTAGACACTTTCCACTTCCATTTGCTCGAGCTCGGATAGAACGATGGACATTTGGCCTTTACCCTGCATGTATCAAGTATCTCATGGCTGCATTTGATGTGCCAGAGGTAACCAAAAGCTCCTCTCATTCCAAACATTGATTAGACTTTTCTTTTGTTCTTCTGCACTGATACACGTTCTCTTGGTATATGCTCTCAAGCTGATGGCTGTCACCCGGGTCAATATTTGCAAGAACGGCATGGAATCTATCTCTCGAGTGGGTGCCATCATGTATTACGCTTCCGTCTTCCTTTATTTCTGGGTCCTGTCGACCCCTGCGGTTTCGTTCGTGTTTGGAAGCTACTTGTACATCTGCATTAACTGGTTTAACTTACACTACGACGAAGCCTTCTCCTCTCTTAGGATTGCTGATTACAAGGCTTTCACAAGATTTCACATCAAACCTAATGGTGATCTCGAAGTTTTTACCCTTGCAGTTGATAAGGTAAGAAACCCACTTTGGCTTACTTTGTTATGGCAATTTTTGTGACAGTTGATAGTAAACCAGGTCAATTTCCTTCACTTTTATATGAAAAGGTAAGAAATATACCATATTATTCAAAGAATGACACTACAGAAAAATCCATCCTACCAATTATGCATTCACTATGAATCTTGACAAGAGATTTCTTTTCGAAATTCAAGTCAAATATAATGTGACATTGGAAAATAGTTACTAACCAGACTAGATCCTCGTCTTTGTAATTGCTAACCCATATTGGCATGTAGGTCCCAGAGGAATGGCAAGTGGATCCTGAGTGGCAGCGGGAATCACTAGACCCAAAGCAGCTGAGCCACGACAGAAAGTTCCCCAGCAAATGGAGGGCAGCTGCTCCATATCAGGACCCATTTGACACTGAGGATTATTGACCAATTCGTTATTTGACGAAAAGATAAGCCTAGTAGCAGCGAATCAGAAGAGTATGCCTAATCTGTTGATCAGTTACTCGCTGACAACGGCTGTGACCATAGTGCCACAATTTTTAAAAGAAAAACAACAAAATGGATTTTGGAGCAAGTCACCTTGTACAGCATTCATACACCTCATCAATTCTTTTTTATTTTTAGGCTCGTATACATAACAATTGTGCTATACATCATTCATTAACTTCCCTAATTACAGTTCTGTATGGGCAACCTAATTAAAAGGACAAAATTAACAAATTGAATAGGCTCAAGTACCATTTAGTTCTCCTATCCGTACTAATGAAAATTGAATAGGCTCATATTACCTACCAATTATTTCCTTCATCCGCTAGATAAAATCTTGCGAAAAAATTGAGGCTCTAGTGTAACCGAGAACCTACTGACACTCAAGAGTAAGGCTGAATACCAAAAAAGTTCTCTCTTTGTAGCCTATTTGGCACTGGTACACAAACGCAAGCAACTACAAGAAATGCAGAGCATACCATGCGCCCTTCAGATGAGGCCTCCATGAACTTACAAATCAAACATCCAAGCCCACTGGTTTTTTTAAGGGGATAACTTAGTAAGGATATCAAGCTAATTGGAAAGGGATGAACATAATAGAGCATGGTGGAAGTCGATAAAATGGTATCCGGGATATCTTTCAAATTTATTATAAACAAAAAAAAGAAAAGGGAAGAATTGCAGCATTACCTTCCAACAAACAATCGAAATTGACAATCTGAGATGACTTCATAAGATGATCAAGCGGACAATCTGCCCCAAGAACCGGAATGACTTTGTTGCTTCTTTTAGGCATCTGTTTTTCTCATCACGAGTCCAATGCTGCGTCGAAGCATTTCAAACATCAACTATAAGTATCAAGAATTCTCCCATTTTAAAGCTAATGACAGGCACATGTATTAACCTCTCCAAGCATATTGAGCTTCTCACGGATGCCTTTCATCAACTCCGGCACATCCCCCTCCCATCTGTAAAATTCCAGCTCCCGTCCTTCGAGGAGCTTATCAGAGACCTAAATACACCAAATCAACTGAAAAAAAATTCGATACACTCTTGGGAAAGTAGACATTTCAAGAGCTTTATCTCTACACTATTGGTTCAAATAGGAAAAAAGTTTAATAGGAGTCAACACAGGAATGGCTTAAAATTATATGAAAATACCAGCACAAAATCACACACATACACACAAGTAAATATATATCTCTGGGCCCATGTCTCCATAGATATCAACTCCATTAGAACTCTAAACTTATATCAACTAAATCCAAAGCATAAACCAGTTTTCATACTTTATTTTAATTATTTCATTTATTTCTCCTATCCTTACTAACTGCTTCCACGTCAAAATGTATCCTCTTTTGCTCCTATTGATTGTTCAATGGTCTCCAGGAAGCATTCTAAGTTCTGAATTTAGAAAAAATATGAAGCACACTAGTTAAAAAATATACAGGTCCAAGGTAAAGATTTAACAGACTCATTCATTAGGATGCTTCTGTTCAATCTCACCATAGGTAGTATTTTACAATACATGTTGTTTCATTTGACTTAGTTTGGACAATTGTTTTCCCTTAACCAGAGAAAGGATGTAACTTTTAACAAATTCCAATCTTCAATAACCCAAATTAAAAGACGGAACACATTTGAAATAGGATTTCACTTTCTTTTTTTTGATAAGTAAGTCAATTTTATTATTAAAAAAAGCACACGGAGCCAACAGTACAAGAGAAAATACTGAAGAACCCTAACACAAACACCCACCCACCCTAACACAAACACCCGCCCACCCTAGCACAAAACCCCCACCCGCAGCCCACAAAACACCCAGAGACCCTTAACAGTAAAGCCCATAGCTCTTAGACTTTCGAGAGACCGAAGAGGACCCTTCATAGGTGACCAAAGACTGCAATCCCTTCAGCTCCCTTAGCAACCTCCCACCAGATTTCCTAGACTTTTTCGAATTAAGCGGCATATGATCACGTTCCAACACAGCAAAAAGATCCCTCAGCTTATCCTCTTGACCGCCACACGACAGCCCAACCATCTGACCCACAGAGGAAACCATATCCAAAACCCACGCTGGAGAATCCGTCTTCCCCTTCCCCTTCAAAGAATCCATCGGAGATTTGTAAGGAACAACCGCAAACCCATCAAGACTGCTGTCTACACAAACGAGAGGATCAGCCTCCGTTTCCACATCTGCCCTGGACGACGACAGCCCAACCCCCTCCTCTGCCACAGAACAAGGACTGAGAGACTTGGGGCCCCCGACTTCCTCAGGACAGCCAGCTCCCACACCCAAGGACTCAGGACAGCCAGCTCCCACACCCAAAGACTCACAGCCAGCCCCCACGTCACAACGCCTGCCCCCAGACACCCCACCTAGCTCCCCACAAAGGCCCTCTGCCACTCCCGTTCCTTGAGCATCACCAGAAGCCGCTAAGGAAGAGCCGGCGACCAGATCTGTGCCGTCACCACCTCGATCCGGCGACGAAAACCCCCCCCTGGGACGAGACAAGCTTATCGGGAGACACGGGAGCAGAGATCGGCGTCATCTCCGTCGCCGGAAAAGCCTCCGGGAAACTACCCTCCCCCCCCGCAGTCGTCGTCGACCCTCCGTCCTTCGCCGGAGGTCGGTCATCATCGTCGGTGGTTCGTCGGTCCTCCCCCGCACCCGTAGGCTCACGGGCAACCTCTTCTAGATCCGGGTCTGGCTGGGTACCCGACCCTAACCCAAAGGAGCCCGGCCCAAGAAGACCCACCGAAGGGACCTCCTGGGCTAGAGCCAGCACGCCTGGGCCTGGTAGCAGAGGCTCCGGCCCAACCCCCTGCACCAGCCCTTGCACCAGCCCTTGCTCTCCTGGCCCAGCCCCCTGCACCAGCCCTTGCACCAGCCTTTGCTCTCCAGGCCCAGCCCCCTGCCCCAGCCCTTGCACCAGCCCTTGCACTCCGACAGAGCCTCTGCCCTTCCACTCCCACCCGAATGGACCCAGCCCACCTGCTGCCAAAGAGATTCCAGAACCCGGTCCACCCTCACACCCTAACAAATCTACAAGAAAATCAATCTCTGCACGAAGCCCCAGCAACTTCTTTCTCCAAAAAGACTCGACAGCCACCCTGCCACCAGCCGACTGAACAGACTCCTTGGTCAGTGAGTCGATGCTCACCGAGGACTCATGCGCAGAAGCATGCAGCACAGCCTTCTGCTCCACGCCACCTTCAGACCCCTCTACGCCTGACACAGCCACCACCCTACTCCCCATGCTCTTCTCCTTCAATCCGCCTGTAACAGCATCAGCGAAAGAGAACTCTCTGCGAACAGGAGAGCCAACAAGGCCCCCACCTCCATTCTTAAAATGACCAAGGAAAGAACTCACCCCTTGCAACACAGAGGCAAGTTCCAACCACCCAGACGCCCCCGGACCTTCCGGTACCATTACCACCCCTCTACGACGCCCTCCAACAAACTCAGCTACGCAAAGAAATCTGCCTGCCTTATTGCAGCACCTCTGTGCCACAAAGGCCCTAGAAGCTTCATAAAAATTCACAACAAACTCCCTCTTCGAATCCTCCAGCAAACGAGTCACCATGTTAAGCATCCAAGAGGCTCCATCCTTCCCGAAGAAGATAGAACTCATAGCCTTCCGACTCCACTCCGAGAGTTTCACATCTCCATTGCCTAATACTAACACCTGAAAGACCTTAGCTTCAACACCAAACCTACGGGAGAAGGACATCGAGCCCTCCGAGCAAACGACCATAACAGTAGAACGTTTAACCGAAATAATCTAACCGGGAAACTAACAGCCGACGCAAAATAGGGAAGAGAGGGAAGAGAGAGAACGGAGAGAACATCCAGTAGCATTCTTTTAACCTGAAAATGGATTTCACTTTCAACACAGTACAAAATTTTTAATGGAATTTCCTGAATGTAACATTCTGATAAGGTCACGAGCGACTCAGAGCAAAATATGTTTTTGTCAAATAAGGAACACAGAATACAGACAAAGCACCAACAAAGTTCCAGTCTTGCATATAGTTATGACACAAGGTCAGATATGGAAGCCTTGCAGCAGTCAGTCAACAGATATATTCTCTATAGGAACACCTCCAAATATTAACAAGCTAATTAGAAAAGGATACATCTTCGCAAGATTAAACAGCATGAACCAACGTTTAAGCATGGGAAATAGCATCAATTTCACATCTACCTGCCTTGCTATCACTTGACCTCCTGCTATATGTGAAAAGTATATGTTGTAGAAATGGCAAAGGAATAAAGGGGCCCTCTTCTCTGCCAGTTCCTCCAAGTACTTGGTATAAGAAACTCCCGGATTGCTAGGTTCCGGAATCACATACCCCTGCTGGCTGAGCCACTCTAGATCCTTTGCAAGACTTTCAGATCGTTCCAATCCAGTTTTTCTGAAATAGGCGTCTGCAATAAAACCAGATAGATTCTACGGGATTTAAGAATCAGCGATGCTTATTTGCCTATAGACCCATTGTGGAAATTCAGAGCATAAATAAATCAAAATTATCCCATTATATGTCGTTCCCAACCTTTCACAAAATCCCTTATTATGTCTATATAGCCAGATGTGGAAATAACGTCCGTAATACAACTACTCACAACCCAAAACGGCAGAACCGCTACTGGATAAGAAGTAAACCATACGAAAGATAATTGGCTAAAACACAAACAGGCAATGTTAAAAAAGAACTCACAGGCAACGTCACTGGATTCGTCAACAATGCGCTCCACAGCGTCGAAGACGAACTTGCTATCGACTAAATACTTCAGGAACCCATCCATGCTGGGCTTCCACTCTACTTCAACACCACCATCATCATCCACATCACCTGATTCTAAATTACCGTCCCCTTCTTCATCTTCTTCACTGGGTGAATCTTGGTCACCGTCACTGCTACTCTTATGAACTCTTCGGAGTCTCATGGCGACAAACCTCATCTCTTCGGTAATGCCTTCGCTCTCTCCAGGATACAGCTTCCTGTACCTCTTCCTCCTCTTTATAACCGGCGGAGCCCTAGTTGTTGGAATTGCCGGAGGCATTGAAGAACATGGCGACGCGGGCAACGTAGAGGAATCACAGCAATGCAGCGTCAGAGCACTTCTACTCCTTATCTTCTTCTTGTTGAGCTGGTCCACGGTGTTCGCTGGAAATCTGGATGGGTTCAACGACGGTGGAGACCGAAGTGGAATTGGAAGTCGACGCAGAAGAGGCCGTCGAGCGGTTGTTATCTCCGTTAACGGCATCGTTTCAGCGGAGGGAGTAGTCTGAAATCTGAATTTCTTGCAGTGCCCAGCTCTCCCTGCCAGACGCGGGCGTCTACTTGGGCATATGGAGCCCAAGTAGACGCACCATATCAACGAACTCCAATATGGGGCTTTTAATGGGCTAAGATGATTCATATGGGCCTTAGAGACCGAACCTATGACCCTCCTAGTCAGCTCGAAAAACCAAATGGACTGCGGCCCTGTTCTTTTAGGTTGAGTTCACAATCAAAATCACATCAACAATAAATTTTATTATAAGTACTCCGGCCCGCATCATTTTCCTTAATTCATATTGTATTATTTCAAGTACATAAAACAACTTTGTCCGCATAGCCAAAGGTAGGTTTGTGTGTAAAATACAAGGAAAATCAATAAGGAATGAGGGACAGAGTCACAGAGGTGGGCCGTACAAATGCAGAAGACAGAGATACAGATGATGTACAAACAATTGAAAATAGAAAACGGGTATATTGGACATGATGAAGTCCAGAGGCGGATCTGGCGAGGGCGCCCTGAAAAAAATATTTTTGGTTTTGTTTTTTATATGGGGCCGCCCCCCTTCACATCTAGGCGCCCATTCGTTTCTGGTGGAGACCGGAGTCCCACTACTTTTGATGCTCTTGTTGGCTGTGACGCAGAATCTAGGGTTATGTTCGTTTTGAGTAAAAATGTAGGATTTTAGAGAAGTTGTGAATATTTATGTTGAATTGTGTTTTATTGGTGTTTGTGTAAAGTGGAGAGATAAATAATTTGATATAATTGTTTAATAAAAAAAATATTGGAGTTATGTGAAAAAATATATAGAGAGAAAATTTATGTTGAATAAAAAATAAAAAATTGTTGGAGATTGTGTAAAACGTATTGGTGTTTGTGTTTGAATTATGAATATATTCGGTTGTAGTTTTGTGAATATACTTAAAATCTTGAAAAAAGTGTGAAAACGAACCTATCCTATAAATTGGTGTCATGCAACTAAACAAATTGGTATAAAGTTGCTTAGAAAAGAAAAATTGGGATAAAGAAAGCTGCAGAGTCCCAATACCAAAGCTCCACGTATACAAATCTCCTTTGCCCTATGAAGAATTTTATCAAACACTTCTCTTTCCAACAACTTGTTATATAAGATGCACTTGGATCCCTTCTGCTCCTAGAAACAAATATATGACCTCTCAGATTTCGCCACGTCAATCATAAAGAACTCAATTCCATATTTATTGGTTTTCCGTTAATTTCTTCTTGTTCTTCGACAGCATGGCCATCACAAGTTCACATTTCTATTCATAATTTCAAATCAGGTTTGGTGGCTGTCAATTCTTTCATGGAAACATGCATATGCATAGGCGCCCATTCGTTTCTGGTGGAGACCGGAGTCCCACTACTTTTGATGCTCTTGTTGGCTGTGACGCAGAATCTAGGGTTATGTTCGTTTTGAGTAAAAATGTAGGATTTTAGAGAAGTTGTGAATATTTATGTTGAATTGTGTTTTATTGGTGTTTCACTACAACAAATATGCAGTTAGACCACAACTAAATTCATAGTTAGAAATGAGTGTTTTCGTGGAAGATGTCTTTAATGTAACGACAGGTACTCGTTGAAGGTTCGTCACCAATAACAGTGTGACATGAAGTTTTTAACCACGTAGAATTAATTCGTGGTCTTTGCTATCTATGCCAACGACATTCTTCGTCATTTTAACACCAGAATCTTTGGTCGGTAAAGGCGTTAGAAAAAGCTACATCACGTCATTAGTTCTTTGTCTTGTCGCAGGTGGCCTTCGTCTTCAAAGGACTTCCTGTGACCAAAGACTAAAATCGTTGCCCAAATCTATCTTCAAAATGGTTGTCACTAGACTCTAAAATTGTCGATTCGTGAAAGGAAATGATTTAATGACAAACACTCTTTGTCTTGGTAGTACACTACAACAATTTTCACCTTCAGTGGCGAAAATTTTCGTCGCTGAAGATAAGCATTTCGTCGCTAAAGGTTTTCAGTGGTGAAAAATTTTTGTCGCTAATTCGTCGCTGAAAGTCATCAGCGACGAAATTCAATGGCCTTGCTCGTCGCTAAAGTCTTGTTCGAGATTTTCCGTTCGAACCAATTTTTGCGACATCTTGTTCGAACGAGATTTTGCGACATCTTGTTCGAACCAGATTGTTTGTTCGAACGAAATTTTGTAACACCTTGTTCGATCGACATTGTCAATTTGAACCAGATGTTGTGGGAAAAATTTTAATCGCTATTACCCAATTTCTATAGTGAATTAATTGTCACAAATATATCATTTTTTTCGTGATATAGAATGCTTTGGGAAGAAAGTAAAGTTATATAGAATGTTTCGAAAATAACTTGTAACCAATAATAAAGGCTGTTCAATACCTTTTTTTTTCCCTTGATTCATATGTACAAAAAATCCAAATTATAGCACAATTTACATCTCATAAGAATATTGCAATACCAATACATTTTAGCTCTTTAAATATGAGAACATTCTCAAATACATAAATGCAATGCAGAATAGCAAGTTTTAACCAATCCAAAAGCTAGAAAAAAGTATCAATATTCTACACAAGTCCAATATCACTAACAAAATTAAAACAAATAACAAACCCTCTGTTCTCTTGTTCCTTCCCACTGCTCCTCATGCTCTCGCTTTCTTTTCCACATTTCTTTTGTTTCTTCTTCATCCTTCTTCAATCTACCTTCCTCTTTCGATATCTACACAGCAGCAAGGGACAAACAGCATCAGAGTATGAAGCCTAAAATGGGAACATGAACATAAACACGAGGATAGTAGCACAGCTTTCAACATACCCTCATTTGCATTTTAAATGCTCCACTAGAGACACATAAATCCAATCACGGTTAATACATACCTTCGGAAAGTTCACCTTGAAAGCAGCCATTATAGCAATTGTGGAAGAGCAAACAATCGCAGTGGAGCTTGATAGTTCAGATCCTAAATTGAAGGAAAAAGATATGTGAACCAGAATTGACTAGAAGATGCAAGTAACGACTCTGTTATTCATAGCATAAACAATAGCCAATACCAATCTACATGAATGAGGGGAAACACACCTGTAGGAACTGTACCATTTACAAGGACATCAAGTCCAATTGGTGAACCAACATCCACTCCAATTGGTGAACCAACATCCACTCCTTTTAATTTAGCATATTCATAATAACCTTTGTACCTGGAGAATACAGAGGCGATAACAAAATTTCAAACCACATGACGTTTAGGATTCTTCTGCTGGGCTCATGGACCTCTATTGGTTCCCGAAACAAAATTTAGAAACAAATAGCGAGAAATGTGCAAGAATCGATAAAGAAGTTCCAGAAATGTGCCATGTTCTTTTGTTAATTGTTACACATCGTGGCCTTGCTCTAATGGTTATTACCTATAGTTGGGTGGGGGGGGAGATAGAGAGAGAGGCATCGCTACCCGAAACAATCCGGCCGAAAAATCCCCAAATGCTTATGAGCGAAACGAAGATCGACAAACCAATTAATCTCTCTATCTCTCATATAAAATATTTTTTCAACGAAAGAGAGACGATCTTACCCGAACCAAGCTTGATGAAGACGCCGATACGAGAGAGAGACCACAGACGGTGAGAGCTGAAAGGAGAGAGAGAGAGATAGGTGTTTTTGTCGGCAGGGGAGAAGAGGAGGAGCTTAGGGTTTTTTGCGCGCGGGGGGAGGGGGGGGGAATTTACGCCAGTTTCACCCCCTAGTTTTTTTTTTCTTAATACAGCCTGCCGTTTCACCCTCTAGCCATTTAAAAAAAAAATATATGGGCCGGCCTTGAGCCTTGGCCCGATTATCATGGCCGGCCCATATAAAAAATTATTTCACTAACCAAATTTTTTTCAAAAAATTTCAATATTTTCTAAATATGTGTTTTTAAATACACATATTTAAAAGTATATGTATTTTCTTTATAAGATCGTATGATTTGTTATGTGTTTTTATAATACATGATATGTCCTAATTAATTAGCCTCTACAGACCTGAAATCTTCTAATGGTGTTTGCAACGCAAACGCCGCTATAGAATATTTAATAGGTTGGAAATAATAACATAAAATATTTAATAGTCTCTAAAACTATATATTAATGACTATAAGACTAAATATTATTGGAACTATAGTCCTATATCATATATCATATATGATGTCATAATATGTCATAGTATAATATATATGATATATCATGCTTGAGTAACATACTATACTATACCTTCAATATGGTTTTCTGGGAGGCGGCAGGGAGGGGGGAAAGGGAAACTAGGGTTTTCTGGGAATAAAAGAAAATAAAAGAGGGGTGAAGGCGTCGGGGGAGTCTGGGAGAGAAGGGTTGGGGGGCTACAAAAATTATTACTACACAAAATAATATATTACAAAAAATATTATAATTAGTAACATTATATAGCTTAGGATAAGCATATTGATATAATTAATTTATAATAAAATATACAGCGACAAACTTATTTCGATGAAGGTTTATTCAATGGTGATTTGGTAATCTTCGTCACTAAAGCACGTTCAGCCACGAAATACAATCGTCACATTAGATACTTTAGCGATGAAATTGATTTTTGTTGCTAAAAACACATTATTTTCACTCTTTAGTGTCGAATATGTATTTCTGTCGCTAAAAGTTTTTTAAAGACGAAACAAAATCGTCAGAGGAGATACTTTTAGAGACGACATTGGTTTTCGTCACTAAAAAGATATTATTTTTATTTTTTAGCGACGAACCTATATTTTTGTCGCTAAAAGTACTTTTAGCGACGAAACAGAATCTTTGCAAAAGATACGTTAGCAACGAAATCGATTTCCATTGCTAAAAAAAACAGGATTTTCACTTTTAGCAAGAAACCTATATTTTTTGTCGCTAAAGGTACTTTTAGCTACAAAAATTAGTTTGCCACTAAAAAATTCGTTGCTAAAAGATAATTTTTTAGTAACGAAATTGGTATCCGTCGCTAAATGTTATATGTAGCAACGGACCGATAATTTCGTCACTAAAGACGTATTTTTAGTGACGAAATATATTTTGTCACTGAAAAATTCGTGGCTTAAAGTCATATTTGTTGTAGTGTTTGTGTAAAGTGGAGAGATAAATAATTTGATATAATTGTTTAATAAAAAAAATATTGGAGTTATGTGAAAAAATATATAGAGAGAAAATTTATGTTGAATAAAAAATTAAAAATTGTTGGAGATTGTGTAAAACGTATTGGTGTTTGTGTTTGAATTCTGAATATATTCGGTTGTAGTTTTGTGAATATACTTAAAATCTTGAAAAAAGTGTGAAAACGAACCTATCCTAAAAATTGGTGTCATGCAACTAAACAAATTGGGATAAAGTTGCTTAGAAAAGAAAAATTGGGATAAAGAAAGCTGCAGAGTCCCAATACCAAAGCTCCACGTATACAAATCTCCTTTGCCCTATGAAGAATTTTATCAAACACTTCTCTTTCCAACAACTTGTTATATAAGATGCACTTGGATCCCTTCTGCTCCTAGAAACAAATATATGACCTCTCAGATTTCGCCACGTCAATCATAAAGAACTCAATTCCATATTTATTGGTTTTCCGTTAATTTCTTCTTGTTCTTCGACAGCATGGCCATCACAAGTTCACATTTCTATTCATAATTTCAAATCAGGTTTGGTGGCCGTCAATTCTTTCATGGAAACATGCATATGCTTATTGACACCGTGTTTTCTGTCTCCATGTATATTTGTGGTCTCGGAGTTTTGAAACAAATGCGGGACCATAATGTTCCATTGACTTGGGTCGGTTGGTAGGGCTAATTAAACAAATTGGTATTTTTCAGACATTCCACCGTTAACAAGCCCAAATTAGTCCCTGTAATCATGTGATGAAATTTGATTAGGGTTATTGAATTTATTGTGAACCGGATAGAGAATTTATGAATTTGTGATGAAATTTTGATTGAATTCATGTGATGAGATTCATGTGATTGAATTAATGTGATGAAATTTTGATGAATTAAGTACTGATAGAGAATTCATGAATTTGCATTCTTTCTAAGCAGAATATATTTGTTATAAAAACCTAGATACAATCACTCACATACACAAACTCGAATCAAATTTCTGAATTCTGATTCATGTAAGCAAAAAGGGGAACTAGATTTGATCTTTTAGGGCTTATAGAAGGCAAGAGAAGAATTGGTCTATCTTACTCATGAAGATTAGAAGGAGGGCATCGTTTTTGCTCTTCTTATTTCCTATAAAAATTTGATGTGCGTTTTTGAATATTTAATCTATGTTTCATTTTCCTAGTAGAACTGTCTTGATAAGCTTATAATATACTTAGTTCCTTTTAATTTGCTATTAGGTCTTAGTATCTTTGAATTGTCATGTAGGCCTTAAATTCAAAAATGTTTCGTGTTTAGTTCCTTTCAATTGGTAATTTTTCCTTAGCTTTTATTCATTATTCTACTATGTAGTGCAGTATGAAGTTTATGGAAATTTTGTTAATTTTAATTTTAATTTTAGTTTCTTCTTGTTTGAAAAATAAATCTGTTGCAAGATCATATTGTTTTTATTCACAAAATGGTAAATATTTTAGTCCTCATGTTGTTCTTTCCAATATTCATTTTTTTAAAACTTTTAAGACATATTTTTGCATTACGTAGTGAAAAATTTGTTCGGTCATTTTTCCTTAAGAGTTTGCCCCCCTTAGATTGCATTCCTGGTTCCGCCACTGATTAAGTCCATGTCCATGTCCATGAGGCATCATCTCAACAGCTGAGGATTCCGATTTACACTTTACAGGCTGCCAGACTTACAAGATGAATAGCGCTTTGAACTTGTTAAAATCTATCTTCTGCAGCTTGTGTTCACAACCGCCATGGTCAAATTTGGCGTCACCCATTATCAGGACGAAGTCAGGGATTGAATCTCAGAGGTCAATTACATATAAATAAATTAAAAATGCTAAAATTAAAAAAAAAAACTAAAAATCGTTAATCTCAACAGCCAAGAATTCATAGCAAAAGCATCTCTTCATGCATAACGGACTCTCATCTTCTGCAAAAATTCCAATGTTTCTGCATATGAAAGATCCGCGCGGTTGATTGGCTTGCATGGTTGCATGAATTAATATGATCCGTTGACACTAAAACCTAATTCAAAAATATATAAGAGAATGAACGAGGGACAGGAAAAATTGATAAACGTACACATCAGGACTATTACAAAGGCCTTGTGTTCGTAAACCTTTCCTTGCGATATTCGCGACGACCCACCTTGCATTTCTTGCACACAGATGAGATAGACAAAACAAATAAACAAAACCAGGTAATGAGACAGAAAACCCAAGTACGCAAAGGGGTTTGAGGAGAAAAACAATACCCGATCGAGTACATGAGTGAGGAGTAGGAGTATGAGAACATTACTGACATATCGGGTGTTGAGGAATCAAGAAGTTGTAGACTTGCAGATATCGCATATGGAGCTTTCGTGAGGGTTGATGTCAGATGGGTGTGCCCTTGGATCGATTCTATGTTAGAGTACGTGACAGATCTTCTCATATATATATTAAGCACAAGAGCTTGCACGGGAAAAAGCAAACATATGCCTATACATCGATCCATTGACAGAGCCAAGTAGCGCGTTCAGTGCTTTCGAGGAAAGCCAGTGGGTGCACTAGGGGTGGGCAAAAAACCCGAGACCCGACAACCCGAACCGGCCCGACCCGTTTCCGACCCGATCGGGTCGGGTTTAGGCGGGTTCGGGTTCGGGTTTACATGTATATAAAAACCGATTTTCGGGTTCGGGTATATGAACAAACCCGAAATTAAACCAGAACCCGAAAATATATCACCATCACCCCGTGACCCGTCTTTTCCGAACCGGACCGACCCGTTTCGACCCGATATTTTCGGGGTTTTTTCGGGTTCGGGTTTCCTCACAAAAAACCGAAAATATTCGGGTCGGGTTCGGGTTGAAATTTTCGAACCCGAACCCGGTTTGCCCACCCCTAGGATGCACCATTTTCAGAAGGATGAGTTTTAAAGTCCGGTCACGTCAGCAGCTGTTCCGCTAGAAAAATTGTCGGATGCTGATAGAAGGATTATTTTATATAAAAAATACTAAATTTAAACACTAAAATGTGGAAAAATAAAATTCAAATACAAAAAGTAAAAGATAATAAAATTTACACGCTAAATTCTCTGCTTTTATATATGTAGAGATTGTTTCTCCCATTTTTTTTTTATTTCATTTTCAACCAACTCAAATATTATATAATTTTAATTCTTTTTCGTGACGTGAACTTCTAACAGAAAGTTGACAATTATTAGAACATGAGACGGGACCGTGCATGTCGGTCGCTGCTCTAGGGGCTGTTCGGTCAAACAAAATTCTCAGGATTTTTTTGAATTCTCAGAATACAAAATATTCTACAACCAAACATCATTTTTAACATTACATAAAAATAACTACAACACGCATACCAATAAAGTTAACATCACATAAAAATTCTTAAAACACACCAAAATCTACAACCTAGTTTAGTACCTTACATCTTTTTGTTTCTTTCAATCTCCTTGCGTTGACGGAGATTTGTGGTTTCTGTAGCGGGAAGACGGCCAATATCATCGTCAGCCATATGACGTGAATTACCAAGAAAAAAAAGAATTTTCTAATGGAACACTATGGATGAATGAGACAAAAAAATAATAATTAAAGAAGTCTATCCGCCGCTCCAAGTTGTAAACTTCGACTTCGAGCCACCTTCTAGTCCGTGGGCCCACGGCAAACTGCAGGCCGGGAAATAAAAAATAAAATAAATAAGCCAAAATAAGTCGTTCACGGCACCTCATCTCTAAGTCCCGAAGTCCATTTTGATTTTGAGACTCGATCCTCCATCTCTCTCTCTCTCGGCCCCCCTTCTTTTCTTCACGAATCTGCGTTCCCACCGCTGGGTTTGATTAACATATATATACGTAGCTCCTCGTATGCTTATCTTCATTTTCAATCCCCTCTCGACGGCGTTACCAGGTACGTACGTACCTCTAGTCTCTTTCCTCTTTCCTCTTTCCTCTTATCTCAAATTTCTTTTTGGATTTTCGGGACCGATCGAGTGATGTAGGTTTCCCATTAATTGCTTTTGGATCTGGCCATTACTTCTGTACTGTCTGCTGCACCAATATCAGATGGTCCAGTTCTTCCATGTGTTTCACTATTAATAATGTGATCAGCATCTCTACGCATTTTCCTTTCTCTCCCTTTTGCCCAAGGAGTGCTTGGTCTGGACGTTGTAGGTTAGATTTGTTCTTTTCCTCGTTTACACGTGCTTGCATTATTACCAGATTCTGTATATTTACTATTCCTTTTCACCTTATTTCCTCGCCTTACACCAGATGGTAGTACCCCTCTTCTGAATTTATTCTTGACTTTTTGGTGATTCGTTATACGTCTCTCATTATTGCCTCTCGATTTGAGCAATGCTTTTTGTCAAATCCTTTTCTGGTTTTCTTCTTCCATTGTTTTTTTTTGGGTTTTGTTCTTCCATTTGATTGCATTATTAAGGGCCTTTTTCTATATATAGGAACATGTACATGCATGTTACTTTCCATGTTCCGCGGAGTATATTTAAATCTGTTTTGACATAAACAAATATAAAATTATTTCTTCTACTATGTTCTTGTAGTTTAATAACTTTTCAACAACGTTTGGTTCTCAGAATATTCCCTTTTTTGGTTTTAGCTTTCAATAATAATTATTCATTCTTTTGTCCGAAGTTGCTGTTTCTGGTCTAACTTAGAAATTAACCGGCACATGTGAAACTTGAGTCTCGTCATACGCCTCCGTCCTTTGAAGCCATGTCGCTTCTTCTCTTTGGGTGTCCACATGAATATTCTGGTGGTTCCCTCTTTACTTCCGAGTTCTCTGTGGAAACTCGGGTGGTCAGTCGTATTGCTATGACCAACCTTTTTCCTGTCACTCATCTTTCATCTATTTCTCTTTCTCACGTTCGGTTTTTGTATGCTGTGATGATTGGTGACTCGATTGATATATGCTCTGTTATCTGCTCGCATATGATCGAGGTTTATCAATCCATTGCACGAACTGTAGGACTCTCCTATGCTTGTCTGATTCAACGCTTATATCGTGCTCATGACAGTAGTTTTCCTCCTGATGGTCCCTTTCCTGCAACGCATTCTGCAGTCGTTCCCATCAGAGACAACCTCCGGTGATTGCTTCAGACTCTGCAGTTCCTACCTTTGGTTTTCCCCTTCCACCTTCGTCGTCTATTCCTTCTCCTTTCGTTCCGTCTTCTTCTGCTAGTCCCTCTCGTTACTCGATTCCGACTCCGTTGGATCTTTCCTTCTCTGCGTTTTTCTTTGTGGTGCTGGACCGGCTTTACTCCCTTTCCACACACACTGAGAATCTCATTAAGATTGTTTTGCGTCATCAACGTCAGCTCAAGCGCCATACTCTTACTCTTGCGCATCATGCTAGGGCGACTGAGCGTCATACTCGGGCGATTTCCCGCCTTCATCGTGTGATTCGTCCTCTTGTTTCTGATGCAGATCTGCCCTCGAATTTTTCCTCTCCCTCTGAGACTTCTGCGTCTTCGGGCGATTCTGCTCCTTCGTCTGAGGTGCCTGCTGCTGATCCTCTGCCCGGTGTCGCTCCACTGCCGTCTTCATCGGTTCCTGGTGCTGTGAGCTCTGCTCCTGCGTCGCCGACTGGTACGGTGTTGCTGTCTTATTCTTCTTCTCATGGCACGTTGGTGTTGTCTAGCCCCTCTTCTTCTGGTGAGGGCGAGTCGGCTGCTCCGGGTGCTTCGACCCCGCCTTTGGATGACTGACACTTGTCCATTCGTGAAAAAAAAGGGTGTAGTGTGCTGCTAGATGTTTTTTTTTTAGGGGGAGATTTCTTTTTGTCTAGGCTGGTTTGTAATTCATTTCACATCATGTACAACCTTCTCAGTTACTTGTAGTACTTTTATTTTCCATATTATTGCTTTTGTGGACATTTTTATTGATATATGGAAAATGTGATTTCTCTCATATCTGGTTGTTTATGACTTGATAATTTATCTGTGCTATCTCACTCGGTTGTTTAGATTGTGATATCAGGTCTTCAGTTTTTGACTCTTGAACACGTGACTAGGTCATAGGTGGGTTCAAATTGTAAACAGATTTTTGTCTTGGTGATTGACAAATTTCTCTATCTTGTTTTCGGATATATTGTTGATTTTGTCATGGAATTGCCAAAGGGGGAGTTTGTTAGGGTATTTTCGTGTTGGCATTATTCCGTGTCAAAATATGTCGTGTTTGAGTTGTAAGTATGGTTACATGTTCAAGAGTTAGAAGTGGTCTGTGTTATATGTCATCCCGTGCAACCAGCGTTCGACACACGCTCGAACGTCCGTGGAATATGCAGACAGACTTGTCACGCGCGACCAGCGCTCGACTAGCGCTCGAGCGTCCTTGGAGAACATTATACAGAGACGCCACGCTCGACAGCAGCTCGAGCGACACTATGAAAAATTCAGACAGAAGCTTTGCGTTCGACGAGACCTCGACCGAGGCTCGAGCGGTCTCCGGCGAATTTCAGAAAATGCTGAATTTTTGGAGTTTCCTTTTGGGAAGACACGTGAAACCCTAATAGGTTCGAGGATGGCCGTCCTAAATGATGTTAAGGAGTTTTTGAATGTGTTGGCTGCCTCTTTTCTTGTAGAGAAGGGTTGTTAGTTTTTGTGCTTCAAGGTAGAGAATTTCTTCCTCAATCTTCAATCATATTGTGTTGATTCCTTAATGGTGGTGAAGGAGTGTTGATGAACAAGGTTGTTCGTGGAGATCTTTAAGAAGAACTTCAAGGCGTTGAGGTGAATGCCGCTTGGAGCGGGTCTGAGCGAGGTAGCTTAGATTATTACTTCAGGGGTGTCAGAGTCAAGCAACTGGGGTTGTCCGTGTCTGAATCACTGTTGTAAGTTATTCTTCTTAGTGGATTTCGGGTGGCTGCTAGCCCGGAGTGGTTTTTCCTTTGAATGGTATTTCAAAGGTTTTCCACTTCGTCATCAAATCGCTTGTCTCCTTATACTTGATTGATCTCTCTTTACAAGTTGATTTTCGGTTTTGATGATTGTGTTGAATTAATTGTTCGATCTAGGCTTTTCAGTTTTAAAACTTGTTTTAATATTGGGATTGTTTAAATAATTTTTATATTTCACCTATTCACCCCCCTCTAGGTGAAGTTAGGGTCTAAACTTGGTTTTTCAGGTCGGTTGTTCCCGTGTATTTGTCCATCGTTGGCATGCAGAATTTGGATGGTAACCGGACTGTCAGAACATTTGAGGTGAATGGAGATTCTACTTGATGCATCATGCTCTCCAAGGAGGACAGCGACGACTTGTCCACTTTCTGTCTCATCCTTCCCAGCTCGGCCAAAACTTCTTCCAGCCTTGCGTGTAGTCCATCAGCGTCTTCGTTCTTTCCAGGTGGAGAGTGTGAACCTCTGTTGTATGGTGGGACATGGGCCTCCTCATTGTGCCTTTCAGACATCGAGACTTGCGGTATGTGAGTTTCCCTGGCACGCCTTCCATGGATGGACGTTTCTCCAGGTTGTCCGTGGTTTTGGTTCGGCTCTCTTCCTGGGTTGTAGGATTCGTTGATGGCCTCCTTCAACCGTTCGACTTCTTGTTCAGGATGTTCTGAGTTACCTCCGACTTTCGCTTTTCCTTTACTCTTGGTGGTCACCATAAACCTTTTATCAAAAAAACTGTAAACGTTCCCACAAACGGCGCCAACTGACGAATCAGTTGGTTTATGGTCAACACGTCCGAGTAGAGGCGCTTCGATCTTTGCGTATCCTTCCTGCAAAGCCACAAGAATATCCTCGAATACCGAGGTTACTAACCTCCGATGCTTAAGTCAGTCTCCTTTGTGGATGTGTTATACGGGTTTTGTTGCTCGGAAAATTGTTGTTATACCTCTTATATCGTTCTCTCTATCTTTTATAGTCTTTCTCCAACATTCTCTCTTTTCCTTTTTCTGCACGTCTTCATAGGGATCGTTCCTTTCCAACTTCTTAATTGAGGAATCATGGAGTGGGCGTTTGTGACGAGTTGTTTGAACAACTATTTAGGGCACGTCTGACGATCTGCATGCAAGATGAGCTTGATTGTAGCTTTTGAGTTTCAAAGATATGTAATTACTCTTGACGGCCCAAATTGATTAGGACCGAGTATGATTCACTATTGATATCATTAGCACGCATACATATGAGGATGTTTGAGAGTAGAAATTTTGGGTATTGGAGTTTGGAAAATATTATAAAGTAAATATATGTTATGAGAGTTTGTGAAAAAGTGAAGAGAAATTTTTTTTAATAAATATAATAATAATAATAAATATATAATAAATTTTTTATTATTAAACTTAAAATTTTAGGCAAAAATGATTGACTCAGACCTTATATCCTATTGAAGCATCGGTAGCAGTCGCAGTCCAAGTTGACTAGTAGGAATCTGCAGGCTTTTCAAAGTCAAGTCGTCTGGCCAGCCTACCATTCTCAAGGTACGGCGCTTAACTACTTCGAGACCACTTCAGCCTCATGCAGCTTTCGTCTTCCTTTTCATCAGGAATTGGACTGATCACCATGCCAGTTAATGATAATTTATTCTTTCTGACAGCTACAATGGGTAATATCTTCTACTATAGTTTACAATAAAATACTTTAAAATTCGCATTAAGTGGAACTTTTCTGAGAGCCCAAATTAATTTATAGTTGTTGGTGAGGAGCGAAGAGATGATTGAGCTAGAAGGTTCAAATATTGCTTCCTCTCATCCCTTGAAAGTGTAAAATTCCAAAGAAGACTAGGTAAAAAAGTGTAATTGTCAGAGTATTAATCAAGATAAATGTCTTGATTTGTCTAGAAATTACAGTACATGCAATTCCCTACATTGATTTTATTTCTTGGACTTTGAAGTTTGGGTTTCGTGAGGTAATTGAAATCTCAAAAGTAATTCTTTGGTAACCCTCTCGTACGTACAATTCCAATCTTTCAATTTCCGACCCCATTTGACTGTGTGGAGAAAACGCCATCATGATCGTATTCAACATTAACTTTATAGCGTACGTCCTGATCTAGCTCGTAGCATTATTGATGGACCCCTCATTGTTTGTTAATGGCTAGCTATTGAGTTCGCATTCTGAACCGTCCTTAAATTCCTCCGCTTGGTACACCCTCCATATCCATACAAAAATGATTATGTAGCCTACCCATCTATGAGATATCCATGACGTGGTATAAGGGTAGGCAGCCATTGATCTTTTGCAAAAAGCTTTTCACATGTGATAGCATTACTATTCTTACCAAACATACCCCAATAGCTTAATTTTTTAGGCATTAATTATCTCATGTGAAATATCCAAAAACAATTAAAACCCTTTATTTCTAAATAAAATAGTTAATAATTAATTTTTTGCCTCGCTATATATTGTTAATTCTGATTATTTTAATATTTATTATCTCAGAAGGTTCTACTGATATATTTCTTAAGTACATATATAGTACTATATTAATTCTAGGTATATATATAGAATACTCGAGCAATTTCAAGAACCTAATTAATTTTCAAAACTAACGAGATGACCACTTTATTGTTGGCCCCTCAACTTGCCGCTTGTAAAGTCCCTTTGGATTCTTTTTTTTTGTTTTTCTAACTTGTAATTTTTATTTGTGTGTTTGTTAATATATAAACATAGCTGTTTCAACAAAAAAAACAAGATGTGAGTGGTATATATATATTGATGAAAACTCAAACATCTCTAGAATTCTTCTTGATATATTCTTTTGGGCAACCAAAATAAGAGGGAAGATGCATGACATGCAAGTGATCACAGCTAGCGCCAGTAATACTGACAGTGAAACGAAGGAAATTGGTTAACACTAGTGCTTTATTTTCTTGGTTTTGCGACTAGGCCCTAGGGATATTATACCTACGCCAGATTTTTCCACCATTGAAAACTTCCTCGTTTTCTTGTTCATAATTAAGGGCGCGTCCGAATACAATTCCATGCGCAAGAACAAGACAAAAAGGAGGCTAACGTGTTCGAAGAATTTGAGCAAAATATCTCAATACGACAGAGAAGATATTATTATAATTTGGAAGCTTTGAGTTGCTTGCATTTATCAACTACAATAAAAAAAAAAGACAAAAGAAAGACAGCTAATTAATCCGTGTAGTAGGTGTTATCAGAAGGTGGGATTTTCTACGCAAAACTTCACTTTGCTACACTATAATCACTCACAAAAATCAGTTATGGCTTGATTGGCTTCCATGAGCATGTCCAGCGGGGGACCTAGTATGGCGAAGCTGCCTCTCTTGGGAAAGAAGTTTTGCAAACCTGCAAGGACATATGCTCTCAATTATGTTCTTGTGATCACTAATTAAAAAGCAAACTTTGATGAAAATAAATTTAAGCTTGCATATGTAGTTTTATATTTAATTTGATATATACCTGACAAGAGCCTCAGCATTAGTTTCACTGTTTGAAGATTCATATTTTCCTGTGTGCAGATTCACCCTAGCGACTGGTTTTTTAAGCAATTCTTCCCCAACTTTCACAAGATCATCCAAGTTCTTCGTTGTGGCTACGTCCACAGAAGATACTGTTCCGGTCAATGTATCGTCCTGCATTATTTGATCCAAACATGTGGTGAACAAGAGACGACATAGAAGAGTTTATTATTTGTTTCGCTAGTCGCGTCAGAGAAATTAATTAATATGGCATCGAATAAATGTACCTGAATCCGCAGATAGCTTTTCTCAGAATGAAGGGCTTGAAAAACCACGGAGAGGTGGACATCGACCATATCTGCACTTGCCTGAGAAAATACATCAATTATCGGGGTGGAACCACCTTTGGTTAACCAATCCAATAAGCCCCACTTGGCTGCGTCATGCGCCTGGTATTTCTCTTCGTCTTTGTGTGTTCCAGTACCTAATGATATGACTAGGAATCGTCCGTAGTCCATTGGTTTTATAGGAAAAAAGTCGGGACTCCCTTTGATGATCTCCTTTGTCACTTCACCAATGGCAACTAAGGCCTGATAAGGCGCAAATATATTAGTAAGTTAATATGCTGAAAAGAAGATATTCATCATCACTATTAGGTGTGATCTGAAGCTGGAAAGATATATACCGGATTATTAGCAGCAACCCCACCATCTGTAAGGTGAAATTCTCTAACTTTCCCTTCGGCTTTGGTTTCAAAGTAATAAGCTGGGAGATAAGTTGGCGCAGCCGAGGTTGCGATGCATACATCTGAGAGTAAGGCATTTAAGCTTGGGTTGTTCTTTACCTGGTGCATAAAAGAAAATCAAAGCGAATCTTAGTATCATTCAACTTCATCGTTGCAATTGCTAATTAACCGAAGGTTCGTCGCTAAACAGAGATTTAAAGGGAAAAAAATATTAAGTGGGTAATGGATTTTGAAACGAAATATATTTGCAGAGAAGATAATCAACCTCATAGCTGGAAAAGATGGTTGGCTGTAGTCGCTTGACATCAAATGTTGGGATAACAACATTGGTCAAAGTCTGGTGCATTCTTGTACTTCCTAGTTTTTCCCTCACAAGGTTATGCAGATACTTCCCATCATACTTCGGTCCGGAAAGGGCTTTGATAATCTTTGTAGTATAAGGAAATATTGGACACCTGCAATTTTATTTTAAATAGGATCGTGTGTTAATGACAAATAAAATGGCATCAGGTTAACAATCAAAGAGGAAAGCTTCATTACGCTACGTGAAAATTTGGATCCCAAGAAATTTAAATTTACTTGTTTTGTGGAAAGATACTAGGGCAGTGGTTTAGGTAAAAGTCCTTGATATCTTTGGCAGCAAAGACTGGTCGGTTCTTTTCATTTGGGGCAGCTAGCATGGCAGTTACAAGGCCGCCTGTGCTTGTTCCGGCAATCACATCAAAATAATCTGCGATTCTTGCATCTTCACCATCCAGCTTCTGCATCAATCACAAACAATCTTAGTAAGCACTAGAAGACTACATGCTAAACACTATAATTATGCATGTGGCAGTACAGATCAGCTTCCCTAATAACTAATAGACTTGAATTTCTTCATACGAAATGTGCAGCAAAGTGAGTGATTACATATATGTATATCACATAAAAAATCAGACATATATATATCCGACCTGAAGCTCAGATTCTAAGAAACTAAGGATAGTTCCTGGGATGACCCCTCTTATTCCACCCCCATCAATGCTGAGAACGGTGATTACATTTCCATAAGTTGGAGGCTGTAGGGGTGCACTTTTTGCTTCCATTAGGGATAAATTGAGATGCAGGTAAAGTGAGCAAGAGACACAGAGAAACAGAGAGGTTTCAAGAGGCTAAAAGAGCAACTATGGACTTTCTAAGAAGCTTTAGTGAAACCAAAGATGTGATCTGATATTCTCTTTGATAGCAGTATATATAGCTATATATAGTCCTCATTCTTCTTACTTTCAATATTATCACCGCGACAGGGGTTTTGATCAGGGCCCCTAATGAAAGGCCAATAGATCAATATGTTTCAAATTTGACCCGACTTCTTCTACCTTGGATTTTGTTGAAGTTGGACTGCTTGAGGTCATAAATCAAAGGAATCATTGAAAAGTTTCTGAGTCCAACGAGCCTCTTGCTTTGGCACGGAAATGGTCCCAAAGGCTATGGCCAACGTAAGCAGAGAATTGTAGGTGAGACTTTAGAAGAATAGTAGGTAAGCAAGAGTGGCTATTGCCATAAAGGCCAACGTGGGTCTAGTTAGGCATCACGTTGGCCACTCTCAAATGAATCCATATCAAGTTGCTAATGTTTCATTTTATTTTAATCTCAACTTTTCCTTTCCGGCCACATACAATGGATGCCACATCCAAGAACAACAAGAGATTCAGGATATCGTTTAACACGTTAGGTTTGATTCGTAAAAGGCGGCACCTCAAGTAATGGAAAGATGGCTCAAGTAATTGAAAGATGGTGATGATATTGAAAAGTCAATTAGAGCAAGGATAACTTGCAAAGCGTTTCTTAATTCCTACAAAATAGTGTATGAGTTCTTGGTAGAGATTGAGAATTCAAAATTGGTGTGCCATTCAATTACTCCTCCACATACTTCAACATGTTAGACATTTAAATCTGCTGAAAGCATATGGAAATGTTCGGAGAGAACAATGACAGAACTGCAGCATCAACTGTAGTTAACGCTGACTGTTTTGAGTATTAGGTTCCTCTTGATAGGAGTATATTTGCAGAACCTTCTATATAAATACTATCTGTGATGGTGATCAACACCTTGCGTTTCCTGTAGGTTACATAGAAACATTGACATTTTTATTTTGGAGCCTAGTATGCATTGATCTTTGTGTCTCTGCGATATTTAATCACACCAATCCTTAGCAGTTTGGCAGCTATATATGTCACAGGGAAGAACCGAGAAAGTTATGTTATAATAAGGGAGATATATCAAGTATGAGGGCTATGTACTAATATATTGCCTGTTAGCATTTTAACTTTAGGAAATATATATGTCTGATAATATCAAGTATGAAATTGGCAATGACTGATGACGACGCACCAAACAAGACATAATCAAGTTCGTGGATGGTACTTAGAAAAAGAACACAAAATTTCATTGACGGTAATTAAATGATATAGCTAGGTTGATACTCAAGCTTGGGTTTTGCCTGATTTCAGTGAGGCAAATTAACAAATGTGGCAGCCCATAAACTAAACTGTGAAGGAAAAAGTAGTCCAATGCAAAAATATTAAGACTGCAGAAACTCACTAGTTGACTACCTTCTTAGGTTGATTGGAAATGCACCCAAACCGACTGTCAGGGACTCGGATTCCCTCCTAAGAGGAATTACCTAATGGGTCCTAACAGGTCATTGGATGGATGACAACACATTAATGAATTCATCCAACGGTCTATATTAAAATGTCCAAAAAATACAAAATGAAAAAAACTTTAGATGTGATATAGACCGTTGGATGAATTCATTATTGTGTTGTCATCCATCCAATGGCCTATTATGACCCATTAGCTAATTCCTTCTTATGAGGGAATCCTTTCCCGACTGACGGACTTTAATATGCATATAATCCAAAGCATAAAACAACAAATATGTACATCTCCATGGCTGCAATAGATCGCCCTGACCGAGAAACAACAATAAGGAAGGACAAGGATGATATAAGGCCTTAATAACAATAAACATAGTACAACTGAAAATTAAACTCTTAAGTACTTCTGTTTTGGCCGATGACAGACTCTTGCAGATCATTTACTTCCAATTGGCATCCTTTCGGCGCACTTGTTATATACGTTGATAAGCTGACCTCGTTAAATATTTATTTGGAACTCGAACACTTAAATTAATAGTGACTCTAGCCTGTAATATTTCACATTTCATTCCTGCAGTGATTTTGCTTCGCGTTGCAGAAATTAAAACCCATCACTGACTATGGTAGTGATTTCTTCTATTTTTGACAATAATAGAACGATGTGAGAGCCTCCTCGTTAGCCTCAAGTTTTGAGGTCTCAAAATTTCCTGTGTCTAAGGTCACCCTTGAAACCGGTTACTTCAACAATATTTCTACATAAATTTCCAAAATATCCTTGGTTGATATAGCAACAGAAGACACGTTTCCTTTCAACGTTTGATCCTGCGATTTCTCATAGCAATGTCTGGAGAGATTACAGTGCACGTTTCAATTCATTATATCATCCTCTCAGTTGCGCTTCCTTGCAGGTGCTGCTGCTGGTTTGGTTGAGTATTGGGTGCTTTGCGTTCCTGATATTAATTATTGTCTCGCTGGATCTGTACGTTCATGATCTTTATTAACTTGGTTGTTGATATCACGCGGAAAGATTTCTGTACCTTCTGGGACCGTTCTTAGTTTTTTATATCCACTGCTTGTAGACATGCATCATGCTGCAAGCTTGGCTGAGGAATGTCTACTGTACATTTGTGGCACTCGGTTGGCTTTGGATCTTATTGCGACATGCTTTGATGCTGCGCATGATGCTTTGGCATTTCTTTATCCTGTGAGGGGGTATTCCCCTGCGGTTCCATTTCATATAGTGGTCTTGCCTAATTTAGACACAAAAAGGTGGCATCTTAGACTCTATTTTTGCAAGAATTGTAGTTGAACTTGAAGACTTGAAACTCCAGAAGAATTGCAGGTGAGCAGAATTAGGTGAAGTAGTCATAAATGGCGATGTGAATGCAGTTGTTGTGGCAGATGGAATTCACAAATATTAGGTGATCTTCAGGGTTAAGCCCTTATCCAATTAGAACTCATTATCCTGATCAGCAGCCCTATGTATAAGTGGATATGCACATAATTGAGACATGTAATTGTTTTGAGAAATGGAAAATGTTTCTCATCTTTATTTGAAAGCAATTTGCCATTGTTTTCCCTCTTCTTTTCCCCACAAACGGTGGCAACCCAAATGTCTAGATTCAGTAGAACGACGATAGTTCGATCTAGCTAAACCACACTGGTTTTGAATACTTATTTGCGAAAGCCTTTGATATGCTTCTTAATTCCTAGGGATCAAGTTTTATCTTCCCAATTTTTTTAAGGGCTTCTTTGATCCCAAATTTAATCGGACTGCATTTCTAGCTAATTTACGTTCCTGATCTTGAGCAATTGCCAAATAATTAGCAGTAAGACGATTGATTTAGTTCTAGAATGTCATTGGCACCAAAGGGTTGGTTGACTAAATTCAGTGGAAAATAAATTTTCCTTAAATATTATGAGGGGGTTAGTCATTTCGTCATGAAAACCTTATTGTTGCAAGTCTACTTTAAATTCAGGTAGGTGATCGCTGGGGGGCAGAGATATCAATGCTGCCTAGATATGACTCATGGCTTATCGTCAGCCTTGGCCGAACCCCAACTTCTTTTAGGCTTTTTAATTCGAGCCAAAACAGTTGCAGGTAGCCATTATAATTGTGCTTCATTGCTTGTATAGCCCACACATAGTTCACAACTTTTGCACCTTCCAAACTAATGAAGACAACTTTTTCTCATTTTAGCATGAAAGGATCTAGGAATAATGAATTATTTGTTGCCACTTCTACAGACAACTTAAAAATTGGAAAGAATAATCTTGGAGGGCACTACTAGTAGTCTGCACATAAGTTGGGGGCTGAAGTTGGAACGACATTGTTTTCTCCATGAGGGAAATGAAAATGGTGGGCAAGTGAGTATGTTAAACCCTAAGAGAATGCTGTGGCTTTTCTATATATGGAAGACGAACGCCTTAAGATTTTGTAATATTTCGGAGGATCAGAGAAAGCTCTGGTTTTTATTCTCATACATTCGGTCCATGGACAACGCCTTGGGTTGAGAATTACCACCATACGTCGCGCGCTAACTAAAGAGTTCAAGAAAATGAAAGTTCAGGGAACATGCAGTGGTAAGTGTGCATAGACGAACATGCAAGACACTTTCTCCTAGTCTCGGGTTGAAAGCTTCCATGCATTGACCACACAGAAACGACAAGAATTGTCTCGCCTGGGATGTCGAGAATGGTCAAATGTAAATGTACACATGTCAAGTCGCATGGTTTGGGGACTTATCCGAGTCTGAGACATATATGAGGACCCAAAGAGTTTAAAAAGAAAAGAAAAAGGAGACACACGTGTTTAACTCCCGGCCACCAAGGAAATATATCTTGTGAAGCAAAGTAATTTCTAATCCATCGTCCCTGGAAGTGCGGCAGAAGCACGCTTCAGCTTTATTAAACAAACATTGCAAACCCCATATCAAGACATGCACCTATTATCAAACAAACATTCATCACATGCATTTTAATGTTAAGACACCAAACCTTCCAAACCTCATATCAAGACACCAAACCTTCCAAACCTCATATCAAGACACCTACAAGACCCTTACATTTTAATTCTCATCTATCACATGCAACTAAACCTCACAATAAAACTCCAAAAGTCTAAAATCTTCCCAACCCGTGACTTCTGTTCTTCTATTATCAAACAAACATCCCAAACCCTGTATCAAGACACCGATAACACCCTTACATTTTAATTCTCATCTATCACATGCATGCCACTAAACCTCACAATAAAACTCCAAAAGTCTCAAATCTTCCCAACCCGTGACTTTTGTTTCTTCTATTATCAAACAAACATCCCAAACCCTATATCAAGACACCTACAACACCATAAGCGGAGCCAGGAAGCTGATTAATGGGGGGCAAATTTTTAAAGAAAAATGGTAAAAATATAATTAATTTGAAAAAAAATATATAAAAAAAAAATTTAGGTGTACAAATTTTTGTTTTAGGGAGCCAACCGGGGCAGTGGCCCCAGTTTGCCCCCTGCCTCCGCCGGTGTACAACACCCTTACCAAACCCCATATAATGACACCTACACACTCTGGAAAGTAAGGCTAGTTATTTCATAATTTTCGACAGAAATCCCAGGCATTCAAGCCTCAGTTATCCCGAGAATTAGTCGGGTAGCTCTTCTGTCAGGCCTGCTCCTAGGCATCCCGGGTATCCGGGGCTCAACACACTCGGGATCCAAGTCTCAACAAACTCGGGGTAGTGTCTCTTAATGATCGCTGGAGTTCATCACTCGGACACTCCAGTACTCAGTACTCAGATAACCCGGGCAATCACCATTCAGATACCCCGGGCAATCACCATTCAGTTACCCCGAGAACTCAGCACTCAGATGCCCCTGTCAATCACCACTCAACTAACTCGGGCAATCACTACTCAGTTACCTCGGGCAATCACCATTCAGTCAGCCCGAGAATTTCATCTCAGGTAGCCTGGTCGTACATCACCCAGTCATCCCGGGTCTCCCAAATCTCCAAACATCCCTTTCATTCAGTATCCTAGCGCCTGACATACCGGATTTTGCCCCGGTCACTCTAGCGTCTGTCTTACCAGACTCCCCAGTCATTACGGGTTTTGCCCCTAGTCATCCCAGGTACCCTTGTCAGGCCCGGTACCCTGACTAACCAGTTATCCACGTCTCCCCCGTTTTAAACTGCGCACGATCTGGTTGGGTACTGACTGGTCTAGGATAAAACTAGTCTATGTGTTCAATAAACTTACAAGGAAATCACACTCATTAGCAATTTATATTCAAAAGCAAGGGAGGATGATGAAAAAATATTCAAGATCATAAAATCTTACCTTATATTTGAGTATAAGCTGCAAAATATTTAAATATGTCGAATACTTTAATAATAAGTATGAAGCTTATAAAGAAATAATATGCAAACAAATGCAAACACTTACGTGAATAATAAGAGCGTTGATTTTTAAACTTAATAAAGTAGTGATTTAGACTGAAAAAATCCAAAGAAAATAATATGTAAATAAGTCAAACAACTGAAAATAAAGCGGGGTGTCACACATAAACTTAATAAACTCACAACAAAGCACTCGATACAGTTTTTTAAATACTTGGAGGTCCTACCAACCCAACCACTAGGCTAGCATAGGGGTGGGCAAAATTACCGTCGGTACCAAAATTCCAGTTTCGATACCGATTTTCGCATTCGAGCACTGCCTACCACCGGGAACAGAGTCGGAGGCGGTACGCAATATCGCCTAAATGGTAGAACCAGATGCGAAACCTTTAACTCCGCCGACAACTCCCGGAATTTCAATTCTGGATTTTTTGCGTCGCCTTTCTCTCAGTTGAACGCTGCCTTTCCAGCTAAACTGCAAAGCCCAAAAATTAGCATTATGAGATATAATTCAGGCATAAATCGAAAAGAAAAGAAAAACTCAAAATTTTGGGACTAAATCAGTCTAAATAGTCCAGAATTTTCTTGGAAGAATTACATCATCTGTTATTGGGATTGCCAGAATTCCGACAAAAGCCGGATCGGAATTGGATGCCAAATTAGGCATCTTATTCTTGCCGATACTGTAGCGAGAATTTCAAATTCCGGCTCCGGCAGTACTGTTACCCCAACCCTATGCTAGCTAATGCTCAAAAAACAGTAAAATTGATGTCTCACTACAAAAAAAGACCTTTACCTCTGCTAAAGGTTTAGCAACAGTTTTTTGGCGGCGGTCGCGACCGTTGCTATCGATCCGTCACAATAAGTCTATAGCGGCAGTTTTCGCGATCGCCGCTAAAGATCCTAATTCGAATGATTTTTTTTGCAACGTATAAAGGCCTTTATGTAAAACACCGCTATAGACAATTGAAAAATGATGTTGTAGTACAACAACGTTTTTTTAATATCTTCACCAGCGTTTCTGAAGATATGCTACGTTTGAAAAAGCATCGTTTTTCAAACTCTGGTAGATTTTATGAAATGCTGCATTAACTTTTTATATTTCTATTTTTTCATAGCTTTTTCACATCTTTTATTATGTGTCAATTATGATAATTTTTTATTTACATTTCTATTATGGTCAGTGGCAGAAGGAGATGGGTAGCGACCAGGACGGTCGATACCCATTCCTCCGCCCAAAAGAAAATTTTATGTGTAATTTTATTTTTATTTTTATTTTTCATTAGTTGGCTTGGCCCGATACTCATTGGTCGAAGAATCGAAGATAGTCTCTCGGTGAGTTTTCGTTCTTTCCTGTTTTCGGTTATTTTGTTTTAAGTAGTTTAGGATTTTAGGCAATGTGAAATAGATTTTCTGTAATTTTTATTGGGTTATTGGAATTTGGTTGAAGGGTTATTGGACCAGGAAGTTTTCTTTGTAAATTGGTTTTTTTTTGTTAATATTGCTTGTGAATTTCTTCTTGATCAATGCTGCCAAGTTCCTCCCAAGATAGTTAATTAAATTGATTACAGTGGTAAACAAGAAATTAACGAGCTATAAATTGATACTTAAAAATCAGCTTAATACCTATATTAGAGATGTTAGAAGAAATTATGTTTTTTCTGGGCTTCAAGATATTGGAGGTCTTCCTGTAAGACGGTTGAGACCAAAAAGAATACTTTGTTTTTATTAGTTTATCGACTTATTGATGTTGACTTTTGTGTAGAAAGATTTTGATGATTTCAATAAATGGATCAAGTTTATAAAATGGACATCTTCAAAGACAAAGTCATGTTTCATCAAAGAGTGAAAGACTTGAAGAAAGAAGATCAGGAACATGCAAGGAGCTCAAAAGTAAATATTCAAGACCTTAGGGTATATCCTTGTAAATCTTTGTATCACTTTAGACAAGGAATATGAATCACACTTGCATATTTTTCAAAACGTGCATAAACCGTTTTAAGTTTTATTTGAAAGATTAAAATGTTTTTAAAGGTTTCAAAACACCTCAATCAAACTCTCAAACCTTTCATTTACTTATAGGAAGTAAGGCTTTAAAATTGGTTGTTTAAAAGTGGTAAAAAAATGGTTTTAAAAGAACCGGACTGTGCTTAAGTTGAAGCGGTTCGACCGGGCTTCGACTACTTGGTATAGCGGTCGACCGATTGGTTTTAAAATAGAGTCGTTGAGCTTCTGACAATATGATCGTTGGGGTAATGGTAACTTGAAGCGGCCGACCGGCTCGTTTTAACAGACGATTCCCAACGGCTATAAACGGCTAGTTTTCATATGTGGCCTATAAATACACATCCATAACGTCTGAAATCAATACACAATGACTGCATATCATTTCTACTACTTGAGAAATATTCTAAACCTTTATATTCATATTTCTTATATCATTCACACAAAACACACTTTCATATCCTTGTCTTTGTGTGAATTAAGAGATAGAGCTTTCCACTTTCATATCCACTCTATCAAGATAGTTTGTTCATCAATCTTCCTATAAAAAAGAGGTGTTTCCTTTAGTGAGGTTGTTTACTAAAGAAGAAGCTTAGGGATGGTATATCTTAAGTTTGGTGGGGTTGTGAGTGGTGAGCCCAAAAATTACTTGTAAGGGTTTGAGTGTTGAGCCCCGGAAAAGCACTTGTAAGGTTCTCTAGCACCCGGAAGCTAAAGTGTATACTATTGGAAGAATAGTAGAAAATCTCAAGGCTCGATGAAGGAGCTTGAGGGGTGGATATAGGCGGGTTTGTCGAACCACCTAAAAATCAAGTGTTTGCTTCTCTTTTAACACTTATTTATACTTGTGCTAAATTTAGTATTTACTTTGCAAACACGTCTTTGGGGGATAAATCAAAAAGTTTTAGAAAACCAATTCACCCCCCTCTTGGGTTGCCTTAATCCTGAAAACTAGGACTCACAATTGGTATCAGAGATTGACGCTCGTTATACAAGATTTAATAATCTTGAGTTAAAATGGCAACTTCAAGTTTCAACACTCAAGTTGAAGGGCTTTCCACACTAAGACCACCTCTTTTTGATGAAAATGATTATGTATATTGGAAAGCTAGGACGAAAATTTTTATTCAATCCATTGATTATGATCTATAGTTATGCATATTAAATGGTCTACATATTCCTACAAATAAATTTGGAGAATTTGAAAAAAAAATGAATATAGTGACCTAGACAAAAAGGAAATTTCTTTAAATGCTAGAGCAATGAATATTCTATATTGTGCTTTAGATAAATGTGAGTTTAATAGAATATCTTCTTGCACAAATGCTAAGGAAATTTGGCATGCTCTAGAGATTACTCATGAAGGGACTAAAGATAGCGACTCATGCTCCTCCGAAGAAGCCGGAGAAATCACAAACATGTGTTTCATGGCTCTAGAAGACAATAAGGTATATTCTTCGGATGATGAACTTAAACTTTTTTACGTTGAACTTCAAAATGCATTTGATGAACTTTTATGTCAATTTGAAAAACTTGGTTCAATTATACATCCTTGAAAAAGAAACTCATTTTGATTTCAAAAGAAATTGATTTATTGAAAAATGGTAGAAATACTCTAAAACTTGAAAATGATTTACTCCAACAAAAAACTTTAGAATTTGAAAATGAGAAAATTGCTTTGAACAACAAAATAGTTTCTCAAAGCAAAATTATTGAGAAGTTCACTCAAGGAAGCAAAACATCGGAAACCATGCTTAGTAGTCAAAGATGTGTCTTTGACAAAAGTGGCTTAGGCTACAAGCCTTCTATTCACCAAAAATATTTTAAAAATTATTTTGTGAAGGGTAAGTCTTTTTGTGCACCCACTCAAACATGTAATTTTTGTAATAAAGATGGGCATCTAATTTTTTATTGTGCATTAAAGAAACTTGGGAGCAAGACTCTCAAGAAAGCATGGGTTCCAAAAGGAACCAAAACTAATTTTGAAGGACCCAAGAAGACTTGGGTACCAAAAATGGTTTCTTGATTCTCTTGTAGGATGGAGCAAAATATGGTACTTGGATGAAACTTGCCTATCAAAGAAGGCTTGACATTTGACGACAAATGCAAAGGGGAAAACGTTTGGTAACTTCTAAATTCTTAATTGAGAATAAGTTTAATTGTTGGTTGATGTTTTCTTATGTCTTAATGTTATAAATGCAAATGTATTTATCTTTGACATATTTCTTGCATTTATCAAAATGGAACATCTATAAGCTAACACTTTTACAAAAATCATGAACTTTGATAAATTTTTGTGAGCTTAAAATTTTTTTGGTTGAGAATTACCTTTAAATTGTCATTGGTAGCTAAGAGGTTGGTACAAACCTACTCGGTGGGCAACTATCGTAATAGAGATGGACTCTTGAGTCCCCTTTAGTTATCCTCTATACCATTTCAATGAGATTGTCGTTTAAAACCACAAGTTATTCTTTTGGATGATCTATTTTGAATTATATCCATGCATTCTCTTTTTGATTGACAAAGGGGGATAATTCTTAAATGTCTACATGCTTGTATTCCGGCCCTTTGATCATATGATGGTTTTTAGAATGCATATTTTGGGGAAGAATATGTCCTTTGACTTTTTGATGTGACAGAGGGGGAGAAATGTGCTAATAGTTTTGATGATTATATATTTTCTTTTTCAATTGGATTATGTTTTGATTGTATTACTCTTATGAATCCAAATGACAATACCAATGTTTTGTCTCAAGTTTTAAATGTTTGTCCAATTGCAAAAGATAGGGGGAGTCATCCCAAAACTATCAATTTATTGTCATCATCAAAAAGTGGGAGATTGTTGGCTTTTGTGCACAATCCAGATTTTGATGATTTCAATAAATGGATCAAGTTTATAAAATGGACATCTTCAAAGACAAATTCATGTTTCACAAAGAGTCAAATACTTGAAGAAAGAAGATCGGGAACATGCAAAGAGCTCAAAAGTGAAGATTCAAGACCTTAGGGTATATCCTTGTAAATCTTTATTTCACTTTAGACAAGGAATATGAATCACACTTGCATATCTTTCAAAACGTGCATAATTCGTTTTAAGTTTTGTTTGAAAGATTAAAATATTTTTAAAGGTTTCAAAACACCTCAATCAAACTCTTAAATCTTTCATATACTTATGGAAAGTAAGACTTTTCAATTGACTGTTTAAAAGTGGTAAAAACATGATTTTAAAATAACCAGACTGTGCTTGAGTTGAAGCGGTCGACCGGCTGGTGAACAAAGACGAGAAGGTAAACCAAAGTGGGCAAATAACAGAGACGAGAAGGTAAACCAAAGTGTAGTGCTAATCTGATTCTTCTATGGGCCACTAAATTTTGGATTGGATTGGCGCTCCAGGAGCCAAACTATGAGCATGGTTTATATCAAGATGTTGCTAATCACAGCATCATAAGTCTTTCATTGGATCCATGACAAGCATAAAATCTTAATCATAACAAAAAATTCTAAGTGTTCGTTTTGGCATGTTCGTTTTGGTGAAATTTTTAGGATTCTAAGTGTTTTGAGAATTTTTAGGTGATGTTTGAGTTGTATTGGTATTCATGTAAAAGGTGTTGACTTATATTAATCTTTGTAAAAAAGGTAATATTTAGTTGTATTGGTATTCGTGTAGAAGTAATGTTGAGACTGTAATGTTAGAAAGTTGGATGAGAATTCTTAAAATTTTCAAGAAACGAACATGCCCCAATGGGTAAAAGAGGATAACAAAAATGGAAATGAAAAAAGGACATGATACAAGTTGTACGAGTTCTAGATAAAGATTCAAAACCAAGGAGTTTCAGGATTTAGAAACAAAAATCATAATAGAACCAACTGATTTTTTCATATAGGGACTTGTTGTTTTTAGTGGTAAAAGCCATAGATAAACCAGATCAATATACGTGCCGTTATATAGGTCGAATTCGTAAGGCAAATCATAATCCAAAAGTTCTACCACCTTATAGAAAATCTGAATGCATAAACCATCATATCTGTTCTCATTCGGTTTCTCCCTATACTCCACTTTCACAAACTTGTCAAATGTTATTCTACCTGGGACTCGGATCTTCAGTGGCTTTGAGTCGGTAGGAATTTCTCAACCTTTTGGGATTCGATTCAAGTTCCCTTGTCAAATTACTGGACCAGCTAAAGTGGATCTGTTATAAAAAAATATTATCACTTCCATTGTTCTGCTCATCGTTCTCTATAAAAGGGTTCTCCACGAATCCACTGATCTCTGCCTTATGAAGAAAAAACAACGGCACCATGTGGCTCATCCTCCGTAGAAAGACCAGTGCCCACAACCCCCTTCTTCCCCATTTGGGATTGTGGCGTTTCAGCCACCAACTGGTTCAAATCTCCTCCAATATTCGAACCCATATGGTTGTCAACAAAGGTGTTTCCTTTGACGCTAAAAGAATTGGGAAAAATAAGGGGTTTGACCTAAAATATGGCAGGAGCGAAAAGGAAAATTTGGCTATAAACGTAATTTTCCCTCTCACTTGTTTTTTTATACTTCATTCATCTCATTTTGTTGTATATAAAATTTATTTTGTAATTATATCTTAATTACCACTTTGTTTGTAATTATAATACATTGTATATTCTAGTACTTAGTCAAAGTAACTTAATACCGAAAATAGCTTAGTAATAATAGTAATTTTTAATTTGTAACAGTATTTAAAAATATTAGTACTTAGTATTAAATACATAGCATATTATTTTACACTCCTTTTATAACTAGTTTAATAATCTTAATTAAAATAGGTTGGTAGTAATAATATATAATACTTATAATTTAAAAGTATAATGTTTTTCTATATAACATTGCATGATTTGTTATATGTGTTTCTCATATACATGATATGTGCTAATTAACCTAAATACTTTATATGTATGTACCTATATACCTAATGACTAAATCATAGCCTTTAAGACCATATATTAAGTTATGTATTTTAATTGCACAAGTTAATCTCACAATATATTTTTGTTTGAAATTAAATAATATGGCCTAATTAAATAGTATAATATTATTAATTATTCAAAATATATATGCTCATTATAATTAGTATGATATTATATGTTTTCTAAACTACTTAGATTTAGTCAATAAATATGCAATAACCATAACAACCATGTATTATAATTTAAAATATATCATATTACAACTTCAATTTTCACAACACTCCCTATAATTTCATATTTTATTAAGTAAGTCCTTTAAAATAAAAATTTTCAAATACATGACAAAATAAAAATTATATATTAAAAGGAATATAATAATATATAAAATAATTATTTACATTAAATAACTTAGAATTAATAAATAAAAAGTATTTTTATTACTTATACCTATAGCAGCGTTTAAAAAAAAACAGGGCTATAGGTAAAACTTTTAGCAGAAAAACGCTGCTAAAGGGGGGCTCTAAAGGGGCTACAACTACCGCCGCTATAGGTAAAATTTATAGCGGCATTTTTTGAAAAACGCTGCTAAAGTGAGTATTTAGTGGCGGTCATCAACCGTCACTAAAAAAAACCGCCGCTAGAAGTCGTTTGTAATGACGTTTTTTTTGCGACCGGCGCTAAATAGTGTTTTTTTGTAGTGTCTATGGTTATGTTTTGAAAATATATTTTTTTTAATTATGAAAAAAAAAATTGAGATGCATTTGTTTGTTAGTTTGTAGCCGATGGACATTATCAATGACTTTATTTAGTCAGCTTGCTTATAATTGTACGCTAAATTAACTTGGATCGGTTCAAAATATTTTGAACTTTTAATAAACCAACTTTTTCATTATTTTTTTGCCCCACTTTCTTTCATGCATTTCGTTGCCATCAGAGATTAATATATAGTTGAGTTTACGACAGCCCGATTTGGGCTACCTTTTTCCGATAACTGCAGTACTTGAGACAATTACTTGACATCAACTCTAAGAACGTACCAATTACCATGGTCCCATGTCCTCTTCCTTCTCGTTTTTCTTTTCCCTCTTTTTTCATTTTATTTATTAATTATACAAAAAGTCCAGAAATTCATTTGATGATTAACTAAAACAAACGTTATTACGGAATTCATCTAGAGTACTCTAGTATCCAAATATAGGATGTTTTACAGAATTTATTATTTACAATATTTTTTTTTTTCAATTAATAGTTGCATTATTCCAAATCACATGAATGTTTTTTTATGGTGGGGATTAATATTTTTTTTTTTACACAGGATGTTTTGAAAAAGTAAAAATTCAAAAAAAAAAACCGAATTTAGTGTTGCCAAACATCACGTAATCATGTGAAGGTTGCTGCAAGTACAGATTGCTGCATAATTGCATATGGAATCTTCAGATGGGGATTTAGTGTGTTCCATGAGAATAACCCTCAAAGATCCTTGCAACACAGTATTTTAATTTATGACTCTTGGACTAGCCCATTAAGAATAAGGGATGCTTAACAAGCCCATTGGATGTCGCACCACCAAACCTTCTTTGTACGCTGGAAAGCTTTTCAGCACTACTTGGTCGTCAAAGCCCATGGTAAAGAATGGTATGTTTTGGAGCCCATTATAAAACGTCTTTCTCAAGACAATTTAATATGAATTTGGTTATTGAGCTCAGCACAGTAAGATTAAACACATCATAAGATTCGATGGCGGTAGTTAAATACATCATGTACAATATTCAAAAGATTTTTAATTGAAGTGACGCAATTTCGGTCCTTGAATTTTGAAGAGGAGATTCTAACCGTCGTTCAGTATGTTTAGCATGATAACCAGACTCATTTTATATAGTAGGCACCTAGCTCAAAAAAAAAAAAGCAGGCATCTTTCAAGCAAAATCTAATAATTACAAATTAAAAAGAAATATTCAATTCTAAAATTCCAAACTATCACCCAAATATTATTTATAAATTTCATCACATTTAGCCTTCAAATTAAAAAATTGCATCTTGTCTTATCATAACATCTAATCTTTGATATTAAGTAACTTATTTTTTTTTTATAGAATACTACATAATATTTGAATAATAATTCTGGAATTAGAAGTACAAATTTCCTAAATAAAAAAAAAAGACAAATTACAAGAACTCCCACTAACTATCACCCTAATCTCAATTACCATCTAAACTCTAATTCATTCCAACTCACCTCTCGAACCCTATGATTGTTACGATTCCATCCCCAACCGATTTTAGATGTGTATTTTGAGCGAATTTTCTGTCCCAAGTGTGGAACACGTGATCCTCAACTGGTGAGAAAATATCACTACACTCCCAATAAATTGAGAATGAACTTTTAGGCGGGTAATTGAGATTGGACACATATTTTGAGGGGGCAATTGAGATTAATAGATAATTTGAAGGGTAATTGAGATTAAGGTGATAATATGTGAAGAGTTATTGTAACATACAATTTTTCCATGATAAATTACACATACTTGATGGAACTAACAAAAAAAAAACAGAAAAAGCTCAGATTATCTTTAGTCAATAAGGAAACAAACGAAATATTCAAATACTATCTTCAAATAGGCTCCTTAGTCCTTACCCTGTTTTTATTGTATACGAGCATAATTATTAAAAATAGCATAATATTTTTATTAGAACAAATAAAGATATAATACTTTTAAGATAAGTATTAGATATGCAAGATGGAATAACGTAAAAGAATATTGTCTACATTCAAGACAAAAACAAACCAGCTATGTAAATCTTATCTTCAAACATGTTGCTTGCCTGATTTTATTGTACGAGAGCATGATACCACCCTAGCCATGTACAGATTAACCATATAATTTATTTGTTTTCTTATCATTATGTAAATACAAACTATATTTTAATATTTCCATTCCGAGATTTTTTGGCAGTCTAAATTATTTTTTAAATTTCTATAAAAGATCTCCAAAAAAATATACAAACCTTTATTTGCAATACTTTAAAAAAAATCCTCTTTGCATAGACTGAATTGTATACTTCTATAGTAAAAGAAATCAAACTGAGCATATTTAGAGGGCGTCTGTTTGTCCAACTTTTTTGGGTCCAAAATTTTCACCACACCAAATACATTTCACAAACTCTAATAACTTCATAATTTTACACATACACTTCACACTTTTCACAAACTCCAATAGACTTCAATATTAAAAAGATTCTTAAAATTTT
Source organism: Myrica gale (assembly GCA_963930655.1). Lineage (NCBI taxonomy): Eukaryota > Viridiplantae > Streptophyta > Magnoliopsida > Fagales > Myricaceae > Myrica > Myrica gale. Next base: position 6,286,679 of record OZ005599.1, read on the forward strand.
GAGAATATTCTTCAAAATTTCGGTAAACACCTAAAACATGTGTACGATATTGATCATGAAAATATAGCACGCTTTTATTCCAGAGCGTAAAATATCACGCAAGAAAAATATAATACTATTAATTGTTAGTTTTTTTTATCTATTATACATTTTTTTTTCAAATTTCATGATAATTTATATAATTAAAAAATTGTAATACGAGTTGATTACTAATTATAATTTACGTATTTGCATAAGGTTTCCGTACACATTATATGAATATGTTATACCCAATAAATAATAGGTGGATATAATATGTTTTATATATTTTATTTTTCTAGTAAAAATATAAAGCTATTTACTTTTTTTGTTCGAAAATATAAAACTAGTTACTTCCATTTGAAGGTTCGCATCTTTCCGTGGGGGAATTCCCTGCCTTACCGTGCATCACCTTCTGTTCATCCCCCCTACGAATCGCAATTTTGCCTCCCGCCACACAGCTGCAACATCGCCCAAACATTACACAGTGGGTCGAAGAAACACCGAGAAATTCCTTTTTCTTTTCTTCTTTCCCTTGTTTTTGTAAAGTTTTATCCCGAGAAATTCAAGAGAAATATACAAGACGGGATTTTATTTCAAATAAGAGATAGGAATAATGCTTCGGCTACGCTTTAGAACCCGACGATCTCTCTGCTTCCCTCTTCCTCGCCGTTTTTCCACTTACCTTCCTCCATCCCAAAACTCCATTCAACCGCCGGACAATCTCAAAAATGCCCAGCAACTCCCACAGCCTCCGATTCTCCACCGCGCAAACCTTCTCTCTCCTTCCACCGGTTCCATTTCTCGCAATTCAGTCATTGCCATCTCCGCCACCCTCGTCTCAGCTCTCATCGCCTCCTACGCCGTCCTGTCGTCCTCCGACCGCCAAGAGCACCAATCCGATCACAAGTCCTCCAATCCCTTGTACACGGGTATCGAGCACACGGTTCAGAAATCTAGTGATTCCTTCAAGAGAATTTTCCATCACATTAAGCAAACCGGCATCGCTGCCTCGGTTCTCTGGCAGTCTCTCAGGTCGGTCATGTCCTCGGCCAACCATGAGGTCCGCTCGGGTTTCGAGCTTAAGGTTGCGGCGCTGCTCGCCGACATTGCCGCAGCTAATGCGAGCCGTAGGGCGGCACTCGTCGGGGCCGGTGGCGGGGCCGTCATCGATTGGTTGCTCGAGTCGGTAGCGGTGCCCAGGGATGGGTGCGGGACCCAGGCGGAGTCGGCGAGAGCACTTACTTACTTAATTGCCGATCCTAATGTTTCTTCGGCCGTGCTCGGGAGGCCTCATGCTATTCCGAATCTCCTGAAGTTCATTTTTTCGTGTCACCCTCAGCGCTCGAAGAAGGTGATTTTTCAACTCCTTAAGTTTTGCAAAGCTAAGTTGGCTCGAGTGATAAGTGGATATCCTTTTACCCAAGACTCAAATCCCGACGCGCAAGGTGGGACTTGTGGCTTGTGTTAGCACGGTACAAGGATACCTGACATTGGCTTAGATATAAAAATGAAACCTCGGGTTTCTCTACTTAATTCGACGAGAAATGCCTATTTTTTTAACTGGTAATGTAAGTTACATGTTGAACTTGTGGATGAATCTCAATTGGGGTTCAGCAGTGTTTTTAAGGAATGTTCCTCCAGTGGTGGGTTGTGTGGGGAGCTCATAGACGTAATGTGATTCTGCGCCTTTGTGCTGGACAAAAGTTGTATATAGCACATCAATGTTCACTATTACCTTTACATGACATCACTTAATCACCGCTCCAGTCATTTCTTCTTGTTTGATTTTGTGGTTGTTATTATTACTATCAGGGTTGTCCCTTGCTTTTATTCTTCTTTTCCCATTGATATGTTGCCTTTTTTGTGGGAGCAGCAATCAAGACGTAGTTCATTCGATGTTTCTGATTCTTTGAAAGGTAGGAGCATGCTTGTGGCTGCCATTATGGATATTGTCACTTCCAGTTGTGATAGTTTAGACAAGGTATCTTTTCAGCCGTCACTACCAGGGAATGCTACAACCAGAGATATTGCAGCAGCAATTCAAGTTGTTGAAGAAGGTGGAATGCATTTGGATGAGCCAAATGGAGGTGAAGATGATGAAGATGGTGGGACCGGACTGAAAGGAATTGGAATCAAAATTCTCGGAGGTACCACTGTTTTGGGGCTTTCAAGGACAAGTGATCTCATGAATTTGGGGACTTGTGATGCTGGTCATGTAGAACCAGATAGGCTCACTCCAAAAGCTCTTGTCTTCCAAAATAAGCGTAATAGTTTTCTAATGCAAACCAATTTGTCTTCTGCTGTTGTCCCTGGTCTTTGGGATGATTTGCATTGTGAACATGTCGCCGTACCTTTTGCGGCATGGGCATTAGCAAATTGGGCAATGGCATCAGAGGTGAATAGGTCTAATATTCGAGAACTGGATCAAGATGGACATGCTGTCATGACTGCTTTAGTGGCAGCCGAGAGATCTGTGAAATGGCATGGGAGTTTGGTGGCTCGGTTGCTATTAGAGGATCGTAATCTACCCTTGCACGATTCTGTTTCTGATTGGAGTTATAGTCTACTTTCTACTGTTTCACAGGCAAGTAAAAACGAGGACATTCCTCTAGCCCAGGTGGCTTTGTCTGCTTTCTTGGTTTCTGTGGAGAGGAGCCGTGATGCCAAAAAGATAGTGATGGAGAAGGGTCTTCATCTAATGAGGGACACTGCTAAACGCATGACAAAGCATAATCAAGTGCAAGACACGTTGGCAAAAACACTAGAATTGCTTTGTACCGGGGACATTCAGTTATCTCTTGAAGAGAGTCAAAAGTGGTCTGGTATATTGCTTCCTTGGGTCTTTGGAAAAAGTTCCTCTGACTCTGTACGATTGTCTGGCATAAAGATTCTTTCTTGCATTCTTGAAGATTATGGACCATATACTGTACCAATCTCGCAAGGGTGGTTGGCTATTATGCTTACCGAAATTCTGGCTTCTACCAAGACATCATCAGTGAAAGGAAGCACTCAGCTGAAAACTGACAAAGTCAAGGTTTGGAGATTTCTTTAGTGCTATTTAACATTAGATTGACGTTGTATTTTAAAAAATTCTGTGTTTGTACTGTGTTAATACTAACATGTTGTGGCTTTTGTTATAATGCTTTTTCACAAGTTGTGTTTTCTTATTACTTTCTCTCTTGCCATCGTGAAGTTTCTACTAACTTTTGCAGGCCCAAATTGATCGGTCCAATATTCATTCTGCTACACAAACTGCTAATCATTTAGCAGGTGCTGTTGTTAATCTAGCAGGAAACCAGCTGGCAACAGCTGCTGGTTCGGTAGATATATTGCCACTGGCAGATCTTCTTTCTCTGGAGCCTTTTATGGGCCCACTAACTAAACTGAAGAAAGATAAGCTGGCTAAGTTTGATGCAGCAGATTCTGCTTTGGCGACCCTTAAAGGGATCAAAGCTTTGACAGAAATTTGTGCTGGAAATTCTGAATGTCAGGACAAGATAATGGTTTTTGGGGTGCTGTGCTTGCTGAGACGTTTGTTATTAAGTGATGATTATGAGAAACTTGCTGCTATGGAAGCTTATGATGCATCTAGAACATTTGAGGCACAGGAGCGGGTTGCAATTGGTCCTGGGGAATCAGCTGTTTCTGACAGCAATGATTCATCTAGTGTTCGTGTTCCACCTACAGCTCACATTCGCAGGCATGCTGCTCGGCTGTTGACTATCCTTTCGCTTCTTCCAAAAGCCCAGAAACATATTGCAGAGGATAAAAATTGGTGCAAATGGCTCGAGGATTGTGCAAATGGAAAGATTTCAGGTTGCAATGACCTTAAGATACAAAGTTATGCCAGGGCAACACTTCTAAATATATTTTGCAATCAACAGATTAACCGAGACTTTGCAGACGGGAAACTTCCTAACGCTACTATTTCAGAGAAAAATAAGAATTGTCCCCGATATGATGACATGATATTTTTAATCAATCCTGAAAGGACTCACTGGAAGTGTCCTGAAAAGGTAGAGGAGGACATAGTTCGAACAGAGAAATCTTCATCAGCTGAGTCTAACACGGTTGCCTGTGGGGGTATGCATTTAACCCCAAATGATGGTGACTTCTCTGGTTCTGCTGATGTATCTTATATTGGCTCAAAATCAGAGCAGCCTCTGCTAGATGTTGTTTTCATACATGGCATCCAAGGTGGGGCATATAGGTCTTGGCGCATAGCTGAGGACAAATCCTCAACTAAGTCTGGCTTGGTAGAAACGATAGATCAAGAAGCAGGGAAGCTAGGAACCTTTTGGCCAGGCGAATGGCTTCCACCTGACTTTCCTCAAGCTCGCATATTTACTATCAAATACAAGGTGTGGGGATTGAGTCCGTATGTAATTTAAGTTGTTCATAGTTTGCTCTTTATGTCTTCCTCTTTAGCATCTAACCCAGAATTACATGCTTTTATGTAGACAAATCTTACACAATGGTCTGGAGCTAGCCTTCCTATTCAGGTTTGTCAAAATTGGTTGAAAATTGAGAAGCATCCTAATATCATTTGCATCGTTAAGGCACATGATGATGTGATACCCCGAATCCCACATGGAGTGGGAGAAGAGAATGAATGAGAGATGAGTTTTATAAGGCTAAAGTCCCACATTGGGACCTTACTAGATTGAACTGAGATTTATAATGATCCAAGGAGCTTTAAGAGCAACCTTGACTAGTCATTTTGAGATCAAAACACAGAGGTGGTTGTGCTTGTCCTTGGGTCGTTACAATGGGCTGTTACCAGGAATTCAAAATATTAGTAGACAGAAATTATTATTAATATGCGAAAAGTTTTCTTTTACACATATAAGGTAACATTTCAAGATTTTTTTTAGTTGTGGAGCTTGGGAGGAAACCTTTAACTCATCATATTTCTTTTCTGGCTCGACTTGAGAGTTCTTATTTTCCTACTTTATTATTAACTGGAATTCATGATCCAATGTTTTCAAAATTTAAACTTCTCTTTTGATGACTATCATCCTGGTTAATCTAGGCTAGTACATGGTGATAATGTTATACAGTGAAAATATTCTTATTACATGGATTATGTAATTTGTAAGTCCCACCGTTGCTTTGTTTCATGTTGGTTGGCTTTTTATGTCATTTCCTTTCTTTTCATTGTTGTTTTGATCTGCTTCCACTGGAAACATATGCAGGAAGTTAGCTCCATGCTGTTGGAGAAGCTTGTTGCTGCAGGCATTGGGAATCGGCCCATTGTGTTTGTGGCTCACAGGTGTTTATAGTTGTATGAGGAAGGAAAGCGTGTGGGTTCATGCCAGCATGTGTGCATGCATGTATTTGCTTCAGGCATTTGGAATTGGGCCGTTGCTTGGTCTTTTTTCCTATAATTTGTTGCATGATCATGGTTTTAGTTTTGGGTACTGATTAGCTTGCCTTTGAGTGATGCGAGGATGTCGATGACATCATGTGTCCGGCATAAAGCTTTTTGGTATCCCCTCCCCCTTCATCAATAGGGTGGAAAAGGGGAAGTGTAGTTCAGAACTGGTGTTGCTAACTTCCTAATAGGCTTCTTCGGAAGTGTTTCCCCCCTTTTTTTGATGCAGTAGATAATGTAACAGATTATTTGGAAGTTTCGTTTCTAAAATTGATGCTGTTGGCTACTTTCACATAACAGATTGCAGGAATCTTTGGCTCAACCTTCGGCCTTAAGTTTACTATAGGTTTATTTGCCGAACAAGCTTGTTTCATTCAATTAACCAATGGTTATTCAGGCTGTGATTTCATCTGTAATCGGTATAGGATTGGGAAGTGAACTAATCATTGAATTTTGAGAAGTTCTAAGACTTTCAGAGTGGACATGATTCTGATTTTTCTTCTGTTAGTTCATGGCACTTGGTGTTTTACTTGTGGATTGCATTATTTTTAATTTATTGACTTTGTCTCATCTGCAGCATGGGAGGGTTGGTTGTCAAGCAGATGCTGTATAAAGCCAAGGCAGAAAATATTGATAACTTAGTGAACAACACCATTGGAATTGTATGTTGTGATCAATAATTTTCTCCCATTGCAGGTCCTATTGCCCTACAATTATTATTTTTACATGATTTTTTTCCTGGTTTCAGGTGTTTTATAGCTGCCCACATTTTGGCAGCAAACTAGCAGATGTGCCTTGGAGAATGGGTCTCGTGTTTCGTCCTGCCCCTACTGTTAGTATTTGGTCTTCATAAATTAAGCCTTTTTCAGGTGTTTGACTTGGTATAATAGAAACTAATCCAGAATTGATGTTAAAAGCATTTAGTTTACTGTTTCTTAGATAGGGGAGCTAAGAAGTGGATCTCCACGACTAGTAGAACTCAATGACTTCGTTCGACAGCTTCATAAGAAAGGGGTGGTTGATGTTCTCAGTTTCTGTGAGGTAGTACACAGCTAGGTCCAAATTGTCTCTCTATTCCTCTGTCTCTCTTTGTGAGTCTAAGACTTAGCAAGTGACTGTTTTGCAGACTAAGGTAACTCCAATTGTTAAAGGTTATGGAGGATGGGCCTTCCGAATGGAAATAGTACCAATTGAATCAGCATATCCCGGATTTGGTGAACTTGTTGTAAGTACAAGTTTGATGAACATATCACTTGAAACTAGTAAGAAATAGAGGCATTTTGCCCAAATAATCATTGGTGTTTATTAAGATCAGGACACCGGGGAGAAGCTCCATTGCATTTGTGCGGTTTTTGCTTTTCATTATTACTGTATGCTTTGCGTATCTCACTTCAGTGTTTGTTAGATAAAGTCCTCCATAGTTCTCCATGGCATTTACATGGTTGTCCGTGTTAATATGGATTGTTTTCATTCTTGTCTGCATCTGGTACTGGAGATCCTTTCTGACTAGAGTAGCTATCCATTAGATTGACCCCTTACTGAAGAGAGGGAAAAAAAGGGCATTAGAAAAATGCGGAATTCTTTGCTCCGGTGTTGTGTTGTGTTCTGTCGATTATGAATTCCAGAGCTCTGATGTGATCAACTAGAGGAACGAGTTGGGCAGATGCGAAGGCCTTTTATACTCGTACTGGATTTCACGTGCATGTTTCATCTTTTTTAAGGAACTTGGCTTCAATTCCTTCTGTGTTTAAGTAATGATAAGCTTCAATGATGGTGTACTGCTGTACGTTTATCATTTTTCCTGTCCCTCATTCACTCTCTTATACATGCATATATTTTTTAATCAGGTTTTAGAGTCAACGGATCATATTAATTCATGCAAGCCAATCAACCGAGCGGATCCTTCATATGCAGAAACTTTGAAATTTTTGCTGAAGATGAAAGCCCGTAATACATGAAGAGATGCTTTTACTATGGATTATTTGCATCAAATTTCTGCAACTGAACATTGGCAATGCCTGACACCAGGTTTGACTATGGCGGTGGTGAGCACAAGCATACAAGCTGCAGAAGACGGATTTTAACAGGTTCAAGTGCCATTCATCTTGCAAGTCTGGCAGCCTGTAAATTGGAATCCTCACCTGTTGAGATGATGCCCCATGGACATGGACTTGGACATGATCATGTCCAATATACAAGTTTTCTGTTTCCAATTTTTTCATTTGTTTGTACATCATCAGTATCATTGTCTTCTGTTTCTGCATTTCTACGGCCCACCTTTGTGACTCTCTCCCTCTCTCCCTCATTCCTTATCGATTTTCTTTTATTTTACACACAAACCTACCTTTGGCTATACGGACGTAGGTGTTGTATGTACTTGAAATAATACAATATGAATAAAGAAAATGATGCGGAGTACTCTTATTGTTGCTGTGATTTTGATGGTGAACTTAACCTAAAAGAACAGGGCCGCGGAGGCCATTTGGTTTTTCGAGCTCACTCGTAGGGTCATAGGTTTGGGGATTAAGGCCCATATGAATCAACTTAGGCTGCGTTTGCACCAAATATTTCACAAAATATTTCACCAACTCCCAATAAAATACTACAATATAATCTCTCTCCCATAAAAAAATATAAAAAATATAAAAAATTACCCCTCTTCACTAAACTCAATACCAACACTAAACTCAATACCAAAAATTTTACAACACAAACATAACCTTAGCCCCGTATAAAGCCTCATATTGGAGTTCGTTGACATGGAGCGCAAGTAGATGTCTGCGTCTAGCAGGGAGCTGGGCACTACAAGAAAATCAGATTTCAGACTACCTCTGCTGAAACGATGCCGACGACCTCTTCTGCGTCAACTTCCAATTCCACTTCAGTCTCCACTGTCGTTGAATCCATCCAGATTTTCGTGCAGTTCCAGCGGACACGATAAACCAGCTCAACAAGAAGAAGATGAGTAGAAGTGCCCTGATGCAGCGTTGCTGTGGTTCCTCTACGCCACCCGCATCGCCATCTTCTTCACTGCCTCCGACAATTCCAACAACTAGTGCTCCGCACACACCGGTTCTAAATAGGAGGAAGAGGTACATGAAGCAGTATGCTGGAGAGGGCAAAGGTTTTACCAAAGAGATGATCCTAATGAGGTTTGTCGCCACGAGACTCCGAAGTCCGAACAGTTCATAAGAGTGGCATTGACGACAGTGACAGATCCAGGATCAAAATTCATGGGGGTCGAACTTTACATGCAAAATGACAAGATTTTTTTTTTCTTCGTAATGCAAACAATTTTCTTAAAGTTACAATATCGAAAATTAAAGACTAAAAACATTAAAAATAATAGAATACACGTACCGTACTATGTAGTACAACTGAGAGATGACAATTGCATCCTACGTTTTTGCATATTCTGAAAATGTTGCAAAATAGCTTCGTTCTCAATATTTTTAAAAACTTCTTGCTCAATGTACACTATCATGCAATCATTCATCCAGTCATCTTCCATCCTGTAACGCAAATCACTCTTGATGATATTCATTGCAGAAAATATTCTTTCAACGGTCGCAGTCGCAACTGGTAAGACCAATGTCAACTCAATAAGTCGATAAACTAATAGAAATAGAGAATTCTTTTTGGTCTCAACCATCTTCATAGCAAGACCTCCAATATCTTCAAGCCTAGAAAAAGCAACATTTCTTCTGACATCTCTAATATAGGTATTACGCTTATTTCTAAGTATCAAATAATCATCTATTGTGAAATCTTCTGGATAAAGCTCAGCAAGACGACGTAACTTAGCATGATCAAACACCGAGAATGAATTTTTTGGATCAAGACATGCTATGCAAAGAAGTAACTCCGTATTTGCTTCTGTGAACCGATCATTCATCTCCTGAATGATAAAATCAATAACTTGGCAAAACACTTTCACACGAAAATGATGAAAATAAGTAATAGTTTGCCCTCCATGCCTCGAATGACTACGAGTTAGTATAATGTCTTCCATATTCGGCACACTAATAGATTTATCCACACAAAAAGTTTTGACTTCTTCCAAGAATCCATCACATTCTATATTTCTCATTTCTTGCAACTGTTTCTTCACAACTCCAACCAAATCCATAACATTAATAATATCTTGATCTTTTCGTTGTAAGGCTTGTGATAATTCATTTGTAATTCCCAATATATTCCTCAACAGATGCATAGTGAATACAAAACCAAAAATTTCATCTTATCCATCAAACTAATAACCGTGGATCTTTGTTCTGGGAGAGTACCGTCATCTTTTATGTGTTCAAGCACTTCCAATACTGACGACCACATAGTGAAGAGACGGATTATTGTACGGTGGTATTAACCCCAACGAGTGTCATATACAATATTATAAGAATTATAAAACTATAAACAAATAAAAAAGTCTATTAATATAATAATCACCCGGTCGTGTGAGACTAGTTTCTTGATTTTTGCCCATTCCACTAGAAATCTCTCATTTGTCCAACCGCTCTACTATATTCTCATGAAAACTTCGCCGAAGAGCATCTTTCCTTTTACATGACGCTCCTACCATATTCACAATCGAGGAAGTATAATTAATAAAATCACCAACTTGCAAGTTATTCTTTGTAATACTCACAATAGCCAATTGAAGTTGGTGAGCCAACAGTGGATATAGAAAGCAGAAGGAATGTCCCTCAAAATGAGTGACTTCAACCCATTGAACTCTCCTCACATGTTTGATGTCCCATCATACCCTTGACCTCTCAATCTGGATATTGAAAACCCATGTCTTGCAAACAATTTGTCTATCTTTTTTCAAAGATTCAGAGCTAGTATCAGGAACATGTTCCACACCATGTAACCTTTCAATCACTTGTCCGCGTATGTTCACAAATCTCAAAACTACTGCCATTTGCTCCTTCACTGAATTGTCTCAACACTCATCAACCATAAGAGAATAAAATTCATCTCCAATTTCTTTAATGATGGCAAGCGTGGTCTGAGCAGTCATATGGTTGTTTCCAGGAGCATTAGTGTTAAGTGTCTTAGTAACCTTTTCATCACGTTTGCAAAACACGTTCAGCAGCTCAAGAAACTTGTCCTTGCTTATTGAACTCTCAGACTCGTCATGACCACGAAAAGCTAATCATTGCACCAAAAGATAATGCATGACATATAAAACCGCTATTAAACGAATGCGATAATGATTCTCTTGATTGTGCCCGTGTGCGGATAACATGTGCGACACACTTTGTCGCTGATTTTCAAGTGTTTCACATTGTCTTCTAGCTTCATTGTGAGCACTATCATGTGCACCAACATGTTCACCAAAAACTTCCACAGTCTTTTTCCAATTGCTAAATCCAATAGATGTAAACTTATCTCCCCTAAACTTCCCTCCTCTAGGTCGCTTAAACAGATAACAACACAAGCAATATGCTTCATCCTTTGATACACTATATTTCAACCAATTAAAATCTTTAAATCATACCTCCCTAAAACCTCTCATTTCTTGCCCGTATTGCTTCTTGGGAAAATCATGGCCACGAGGTTGAAAATGACCTTTGATCAAGTACTCCCTACGAACTTGATCTCTAATCCCAACATCATATTCTTCAATAGGTTTATGCAACCCTAGGTCAGCAATAATATCATCCGGACTAAACATAATGCGAGGTCTTTTTGAACTACTATTCGTTTCAGAATTAGTAGACATGTTGGGAGTATTAGATGACTCCACGCTGCGTGGCTTTCTTACCACATACTTATCCATTATCTAAACAAAATGAAAACAATCAATCAATTGGATCCCAACTCAAAAATCTAAATTTCAATCTAATCACATTGCATTTAATTGATATTACAGTCAAATTATTCAAAAATGAAAACAATTTCACAAACTAATTCAAATAAACAGTTTCACAAATCACATATATCTAAATTCCAAACCAATTCAATCTCATCTTCCAACAATTTCACAAACTATAAATATCAAAACCAATTTAATCTCATCCTCCAACAATTTCACAACTCACAAATATCCAAACCAATCCAATCCTATCCTCCAACAATTTCACAAATCATAAAATTCCAAACCAATTCAATCACATCCTCCAACAATTTCACAACTCATAAAATTTCAAACCCTAAAGCATTTTTAGAGAGAATCTTGGATAGAGAGACATACTAAGGGTCGGAGGTCCAACAATTTTCAAGTGCAAAATCTCGAGGATCCTGCAAAAATTGAAACCGTCGAAAATCTAATTCTAATTGTTCAATAAATTATAATAAATTGACTATGCATTATAATTCATATAATAGTATGTATGGAGAATTTGCTGTTAACTATACATTGTCCAAATTGTTCAATAAATTGCCCTAAATCTAATTGCTCTAAATATATTAACTATAAATTGCCATAAATCTAATTGTTCAATAAATTAACTATGTTAATGTTGTATGCATTAATCATTATAATTCAATCCTAACTAACTATTAACGAAAGAAATTAAACGGTTTGATGGTTTATAGATAGTCGATCACCGTCTGAAGAGTGGAGTGGAGACTGGACGGCTCGGACGCTGGCAGCTGGAGTCCTGGGCGGCGGACTGTGGTGGTGCGACGGTGGGCAACTCACAGCTGCAGCAGGCAGGCGGCAGCAGCTGGTGCCGGGTGCCCTAGAGTCGGCTGGACGTTGGTGCAGTGGTGCACTGGTGCAGCACTGCTGCGGACTGCGGTGGTGCGGCGGTGGGCAGTGGGCACGGTGGTGAGGTGCGGTGGTGGTTGGTTGGCGCGAGAGAGAGGGAAAATCGAAGAGAGAGAGAGAGAGAGAGGATAACGTGCAGCGGTGGGGTGGGCGAGAGAGAGAGAGGGGTTGAGAGAGAAAAACACGTTTTGAATTTTTTTAAGGAAAAGGGTGAAACAGCGTCGTTTCACCCTATGCCTATTAAAAATAAAGAGCTTGGGCTTAACGGCCCCAGGCCCTGAAAGGGAAACTTTGAATGGCCTGGGCCAGTAGGGTTCAGGCTACCAAAGGCCCGGGCGTTGCAAGCTTAACACCAGGGTTGCTGGGCCTATGGGGATCGGGCTCCCATAGGCCCAGACCAACTTATAAAAAAATTACACTTAACATTTTTTTTGGCCGGTCCAATGGGTGTCGGCCGCCCTTGTATCCGCCTCTGATTGACGATGACTAAGATGCACCCAGTGAAAAAGATAAAGAAGGAGAGGGTAATCTACCAACGGATGTGGATGATGTTGCTGATGGTGCAAGTGACGTGGAAGCCCAGCATGGATGGGTTACTGAAGTATTTATTAGGTAGTGACAGAGTTGAGAAAATAACAAACTGACAAAATCAAATGGACTCTTCTTTCTTCAAAAAAAAAAAAGAATTCTTCTTCATTGAGTATTGCTCATACAGACAAGTACATTTATAACATCAATGCATCGATAACAACCAGGGAATATTACCCTGGTTGTGCGGCAAGGAGTAGGGTTTTCCATTGGCCAAACCAGACATTTTGTGAAGTGAGCATACCGGACTGGACCGGACCGGTCATCTAATAGAACTGGTCCGGGTTGGCTGGTTTGGGCCATGTCATTTTGGGCTTTTTTCCGTTGGGCCTCTTAGAATTTTTTTTCTTTTTAGGCCTTTTTGGGGTTTTTTTTATTTTACCGGTCTGGACCGGTTTGGAGTGGTATACTCCAGTCCGGTTTTCCATATGGGTAACTCGAAACCGGACTGGAGTACACTGGTCTCGGTCTGGGTGGGCCGGTCCGGCCGATTTTTTGGACAGCCCTAGTAAGGAAGATGCGCGTAGATTTGTATAGTTGCAGAGAACTATTCTAGAATGTGTAGCTCAGCTGGTAACGTATCATGACACTTTGATAAGGATATATGTTGAGTAAGGTGCCGCTGGTGCATGTGACTGAGCTTCAACAGAGAGCAATCAAATTTTTGAGAGTTACTCTCTAGCTGATTCCTAGAAAGTTCAAGATTTTTTGAGCCTCTGTCGGGCTATCAAAAACATTTTAGTCACTTTTTCATCATCTCCAATACTTCTTTACAAACTCCAACAACTTTTAACAAATTTTTCACTCATTCTAAGATAATCTACACTACTTCCAACAAATCAGAAAACAAATTTTGTCCATCCAAACACATACTGGCTGAATATAGAATAGTTTTTATTGGAATAAGTTAAAAAGTAAGAGGAGATTTTATGGATTTTTTAATGAAAAAGTAGTAAATTTTGTTAAAAGATTTAATTTTTTTTTTTATAAAAAATATAGAAGTTAGTGTGAAATGGATTGTAATTTGTATGAATTTTTTTAATTTTTGTTATATATTTAGTTTATAAAAATTTTGACTTTTAAAATATATTTTGGTTAAAATTTTGGCAGTGGTTGTTTCGTTTTCAACCGCAGTGTGTTTGGTAAGGGCGAAAAATGGTAGTTAACTGAAAAAAAAAAACACGTTGGTCAAGGAAATTTTTTATCTCTATATGACTTCACCTAGGGAAAAGTTATTTTGCAACTGGTCTCTCCCCTTTCCCTACCTCTTTTGTGGATTAAGTATCTACTGCCTTCCCGTTTGGAATCTGCTCGTATTAAAAATACTACTGATAACTCATAAATTTTAAAGATATTAGTAGTTGTAAATGATGAAATATTATATTATTCGGAAAATTCGATAGAAAACTAACATAAAGAGTATTATATTAAATTTTTAATTTTTTCTGCAAATAACTTGTCCAATCACAATGTGATACGCGTCATTAAAATAATAAAATCTAAATATAAATTAAATAAAAACAATTTAATTTATTAATAAAGTTAAACTGTTAAATTTTAAAATCTGAAAAAAAAATCTGAAAGAGTACGGGGTGGGACTTATTGAGTTTGAAGAAGATAGAATCTTGTATATTGAAATACGTACCTTTACATTGAATACAGAGGAGAACTTATATACAAGTAAAATGAGTTCATAACTCTGTTATAACAAGTAAAGTAAGTAACTAACTGAACTAACCATCATAGCAGTATAACTAACTAATATAACAGTGTAACTAATAGCCCCCCTCAAGCTGGACTGTGAATGTTTACCAGACCGAGCTTGGTAACCAAACAATAAAACATGTCATAGGACAAAGGTTTTGTCAGTAAATCAGCTAATTGATGGTTAGATGTAACATGAAAGGTCTTGATCAACTTGTGTTGGACCATGTCACGAACCAGATGGCAGTCGATCTCTATGTGGTTGGTGCGTTCGTGAAACACGGGATTGGCTGCAATGTGTAATGCGGCTTTGCTGTCACAAAAAAGATGAGCCGGATGTTTATGAGAAATCTGGAAATCATGGAGAAGAGTCAGCAACCATTTAAGTTCACAGCAGGTCATTGCCATGGATCGGTATTCTGCCTCAGCAGAGGATCTACTGACAGTGGCTTGTTTCTTTGATTTCCATGAAATCAAGGAGTCTCCTAAGAAAATAGTAAAGTCAGTGACTGATCTGCGGGTGTCTGGACAAGCGCCCCAGTCAGCATCACAAAAAGCTTTCAACTGGACAGAGGAAGAGCTTGACAAAAAAATCCCTTGACCTGGTGAATTCTTGAGATACTTCAAAACTTTGAGAGCTGCAAGATGATGAGGTTGGCGTGGTTGAGAGAGAAACTGACTCAGTGTATTTACAGCAAAACAGATCTCAGGCCGGGTGATTGTTAAGTATAACAATCTGCCTATCAATCTTCTGTAAGAGCTGGGATCTTCAAGGAGATCACCATCTGATTTGTTAAGACGAAGGGTAGAATCCATTGGAGTTTTTGCTGGCTTAGCAGCCAAAAGCCCAGCATCCTCAATCACTTCCAAACAATACTTACGCTGGCACAAAGAAATTCCTGTGGTAGACCTTGCCACTTCAAGGCCAAGAAAAAATTTTAAAGGACCTAAATCCTTTAACTTAAAACAAGAATCCAACCAGGATTTTAAGGCAGCAACTGAAGTAGATGAATTGCTTGCAATTACAATGTCATCTACATAAACTAAAAGTGCCATAAAATTGGAAGCATCAGATTTTATAAAGAGAGAATAATCTGCAGTAGATTGTGTGAAGCCATAGGACAGTAGGGTATTTGAGAACTTCTGAAACTACTGTCGACTGACCTGTTTCAAACCATAGAGGGACTTAGTTAACCGACAGACTCGGTTATCATGAGGATGTGAAAAACCAGGTGGTAACTTCATGAAAACTTCCTCATCAAGGTCTCCATGAAGGAAAGCATTGTTGACATCCAACTGATGCAATTCCCAATGATGTATAGCTGCTAAGGCTAACAAGCAACACACGGTGGTCAGTTTTGCAACAGGGGAGAAGGTGTCAAAATAGTCAATACCTTCTTGTTGTGTATACCCTTTTGCAACCAGCCTTGCTTTATATCGTTCAAGAGTGTCATCAGCTCTAAACTTACATTTGTACACCCATTTACAACCAATTGCTGTTTTATTAGGAGGAAGATCAGTTAAAATCCAAGTTTTATTAAGTTCAAGAGCACTGATTTCATTTTGCATTGCCTCTCTCCATGCAGGAATTTTAACAGTTTCGTGGAAGAAACGTGGTTCAGGGTGACTAGATACAGCAAGAGTGAAAAGTTTATGAGAGGAAGATAAATGGGAGTAGGAAAGATATGAAGACAATGGATAAAGTGGAGTAGAAATTGAACCTGTAACCGAGGAAGAGATGGAGTTGCTTGCAGGATTTTGAAGCATTTGACAGTGATAATCCTGCAAATAAGTAGGCTGCTTTCTGATTCTAGAAGACCTTCGAGTAGGAAGAGAATGTGGATGAGGAGCATATGAAGAAATATCAGAGGAAAGAGGGATGAAAGGATCCTGGGATGTGGTTTGAAAGGACTGATCAGTGGAAATATTTTGTGGTGTACAAATATGATTATCAGTAGGTATAGTGGGTGAAGGATGAGCAGCAGAGATAACAGGTGGTGAATCATCGGAGGGTGTATATGTGTGATTATTGAGGAATGGATTAGCAGCAGTAGGAAGGACAAGATTCTGCAGAAAAGAAGGAGAAGTAGTGCTGGTAGGAGAAAAAGTTTTAGAAAAAGGAAAGATGGTTTCATAAAAAATCACATGTCGAGATATAAGAATTTGATGAGTAGCAGGGTCAAGAAGTTTATATCCTTTGGTACCACTGGGATAGCCTAAAAACACACATGGAACAGCTCTAGGTTCAAACTTATTTCGAGAATGAGAAGGAGTGGAGACAAAGGCTAAGCAACCAAAAGTCCTGAGGGTGTTATAATTTGGTAGGTGCTTGAAAAGAAGTTCAAAAGGGGAATGGTTTTTAAGAAGAGGTGTAGGGAGTCGATTGATTAAATGAACTGTTGTGAGTATGCAGTCACTCCAAAAAAAAAATGGGAAGGTGAGCCTGAAATCTGAGAGATCTAGCAACATTAAGTATGTGCTAATGCTTGCGTTCGACTATAGAATTCTGTTGTGGTGTATAGGGACAACTAGTCTGATGAATAATTCCTTTTTGATGAAAAAATTCAGTCATAGTGAATTCTACACCATTATCAGATCTTAAGGTCTTAACAGAGAGCTGAAATTGGGTCTCAACTAGTTGACAGAAGGCTGTGATATACTTTCGGGTATCAGATTTAGCTTTTAAAAGATAAACCCATGTGCATCGGGAGTAATCATCGACTATGGATAAAAAATATCGAAAACCATCATATGAAGGATGAGGAAATGAACCCCATATATCACAGTGAATAAGCTGAAAAAGAGAGGAAGCATGTGAATTACTGACAGGAAAAGGAAGGTGCTTTTGTTTACTGATATGACAAATGGAACAAGGTGAAGGTGTACACAATGAAGAACTAGAACTAGCAGGTAAAATGGACTTGATAAGCTGTAATCTTGAATAAGAAATATGACCTAAACGACAATGCCACAAAAAAGGAAGATTTTGTGAACTAAGATTACATGATGAAGAACTCCCAGAAGCAGAAACAGTTGCATAAGTTGGCAGTAAATGATATAAGCCCTTTGTACTTTTAGCAACTCCAATCGTCTTCCAATGAGTAAGGCCCTGTATGAAACAATGAGTTTGGAGAAAGATTATACAGTAAGAAAAATCAGAAGTGAGTTTACTTGCAGATATGAGATTAACTGAAAAATTTGGAATGTAAAGAACATCAGATAAGGTAAAACCAGATGTGAATGTAACTGTGCCAATATGAGTAGCAGTGACATAGGCACCATTAGGGAGATTAATTTTGAGTTGAATGGCTGATGTGATAACTGTAAAAAGGTCCAGGGAACAGATCATATGATCTGTTGCGCCTGTATCAAGAATCCAAGATGTTGAATGAATTGAAGATAAATGGGATGGGTTGGATATTTGAGACAAAAAATGATCATGTGAAGAACTAACAATACCTGATAAGTTTGAAGTAAGTGAAGAGGTATTGGGTTGAGGAAGTGAGACATGATTGACAGATGGTGATAATGAAGACATAAAAGACTGATTTTGGAGAGAAGAGATCAAAGATTGACACTGCTCTTGAAGCTTAGAAAACTCGGATGGTGACTGATCCTCTGGAGCCTGAGTTGCATTGTGAGCAGCAATAGGTCGACTCTTGGTGAACTTGAAACCAGGAGGAAAACCATGAAGTCTATAACACTTCTCTACTGTATGTCCAGATTTATGGCAATGGGTACAAATGGGTTTGACTGTTTTATGTCCTCCAAGGCTATGGACAGGTTCACGTTTGAGAGCCATGATAGCAGAGTCAATCATAATGGACTTGGTACCAAGCTGCTCTTCTTCTTGAACTATCAAGGAAAAAATCTTGTTAATAGGAGGAAGAGGGTCAGTCAACAAAATTTGGCCACGAACATGGGAGAATTTCTCATCCAAACCCATGAGAAATTGAAGTATAAACTCCCTTTCTTGAGCAGCAAGTACAAACTTTGTAGCCTTGCATTCAGATCCATATACACAGGGATCAATCGGACAGAAGGTTTGAAGTTCATCCCAAAATATTTTGAGTTTGGTGAAATATGTAGTAACAGAGGTGCTGTCTTGGACTAAAGTTGCGAAATTCTTTCGAGTATGAAAGATTCTTGGACCATTGGACTGAGTAAACCGTTCTCGCAAAGCATTCCAGATATGTTGTGCAGAATCAACATACATGACAGAAGAAGCAATGTCTTTGGATACGGAATTGAGAAGCCAAGAGGTGACCATCATATTACAGCGATCCCAAGCATAAAAAGAAAGACTATCTGGAGCAGGTTTAGGAATGGTACCATTGACAAATCCGAATTTGTTCTTGATGGTGAGAGCCATGCTCATCGATCGATGCCATGTGGAAAAATTCTGAGCACCAAGGAGGAGCTGGGAGACAAGGATGGCACCAGGATTTTCAGCATGGTGAAGAAAAAAAGGATTGGATGGATGATCATCCATAGAAGAAGTGAAAGAAGATTGATGTGGAGGAGAAGGAATTCGGTCAGGAGATTGAATTTGTGCAGGAGAAGGAACGGAAGAAAGAGGGTGATCTGAAACAGAGGCAGGCATGATGACGAAAGAGAGAATGGAAGTTAGAAGTGCGGAAGCAAAAAAAATCCCTCTGATACCATATTGAGTTTGAAGAAGATAGAATCTTGTATATTGAAATACGTACCTTTACATTGAATACAGAGGAGAACTTATATACAAGTAAAATGAGTTCATAACTCTGTTATAACAAGTAAAAGTAAGTAACTAACTGAACTAACCATCATAGCTGTATAACTAACTAATATAACAGTGTAACTAATAGGACTCTTGTCCTTCCTGTTCTTGCTGTTTTATGGTAATCCGCCTGTAGCGCTCTGGCGGCTGATAATTACAGAACCATTTCGTTGATTTCGAGGTTCTTTTGTGAGAGAAATGAGATAATACTGGGGAATTCTTTCTGAGCCTTGAGGTTCATAGATGGCTTTCTAAGATCTTCTATGATTTCGGTTACTTTTGGACTACGCGTGACTAAGGCTGTGTTTGCAACATAAAATTTTACACCCTCTAAAATTTTAACACAATAAAATATTACAATATAATCTCTCTCTTCCATCAAATCATAATTTTTCACTACAAAAAATATAAAAAATTACATCTCTATTCACTTTTTCACTAAACCCAATACCTAAAATTTTAACAACACTAAAATTTTACAAAACAAACTGTCGCTAAGTTGCTTGGTGCATAGGCTTTCGAGTTTTCGAATAGATCTTCACTTTCTGGTCGTGAATAGGCTTCTTAAATTTCTGTTAATAAACAAGATCCACCGTGAAGGGGTCGGGGTGGGAACTGGGGAATGCCACCCCGTACTCTTTCAGGTTTTTTTTTTAGATTTTAAAATTTAAAATTTTAACTTTAGTATTAAATTATACATTTGACTTATTTTAGATTTTAGTATTTAATTTTTTATGTTATTTTATTTACACGTGTCAGATAACGATTGAACGGGAAAATTTTCCATTAAATGCTTCTAACGACATTGGGTTTAGTGAGGTTTGATACTAAAATGACAAACTCAGTAATTTTTTTTTAAAATTCAGTGAGTTTTTTAAAAATGCACTATAACCTAGTGAGTGATTTGTCATTTTTCCTAATAAAAATTGAGGCATAAGGGAGACTTTTATTTTTTTAGAAAAAATGACATTTTAGTCCTTAGATTTTCACCACTTATATTTTTTAGTCATTATAATTTTTTTTTCATATCATGGTCCTTCAATTTTTTTTTTTTAACAAAAGAGCCATTCTTTCAGGGCTATGTTTCCCTAACAGAAGTGCCTGCCACATCATCTTTTTTCCATGTCATTCAATAAATTTGCAACTCAGCACTGCCACGTGCAATGTCAGTAAAATAATAAACGAAGAGAATTAAAAGATTAGCAAACGACGTCGGATAGACAAATGAATTTTTAAACAGAACACACGAAAGGTCGTCGGAGTTTTGAAAAGCCATGGATCCCAGCGGCCATCCTAGTTTCCACTTGCAGCTAAGTTTTGGGTTCGGCCGTTCCAGGATATATGGGACTCGTGCTCTCACAAGAAATTCGTGGCTACAGCCATTGGTTTTCTGGTTTGAACCTATCCTCCCCTGTTGAACGCATTTGGGAAGGTGAGGACGATGACGTTGTAATCTTCAGAAAACAGAAACTTTCGGGGCTATACAACCATAATACTGTCAGTAAAATTTTGAGTGAAAAAACATAAGCTAATTTCCTGAAGATTACAATGCCATCGTCCTCACCTATGGCGGAATAGGGATGCAAACAAAGGGGGGCAAACTCTTAAGAGAAAATGACAAAAAAAAAATACTACATAATGCAAAAAAATGTCTTAATAATTAAAATATAAAAAATTAAAGACTAAAAATATTGAAATACACATACCGTATTATTTGTTCATACTAAGAGGTGCCAATTTAATTCTACGAGAGTGTATTTCCGAAACATTACAAAATAACTTCGTTCTCAATAGTTCCAAATATTTTACTCTCAATATATACAATCATAATCGCAATATCACAATATCACAACTCAAGTAATGAATAGATTAGACATTGAGAGTGAAATTTTATAAGAGCATATACACTAAAATCATAAGCAAGTTATATATAGTTAAGAGATAAATATATTTTATACCCTCTAATCTATATAAGGATATAGACACTTAATTTACTATCAGAATTATTATTTTGTTCAAACTGCACATGCACATTAATTAATTTGTAAAGGTACAATTTTCATTTTAAAATTGTTATCCATAATTATTTTGACAGTATTTCTGTGAAGGTAAAGTTGTAATTTTAAAAGTTAAAAAATTAATTTTCGTTTAAGTTCGAATGTGTGATATGAAAAAATAAAAATAAAAATAAAATGTAACTTATCAAGATGAAATTTTATATTTATATTTATCTTTATAATTTATTAATATAATTTATATTTATAATTTCTCCATGTGCTAGCCATACGGTAAGGTCGAGAAAGGTACAAACTTTTGCACCCAGCTCCTAGCTCCCAGAGACACAGAACCCAACAACTGCAAAAGTAATCATATCAAGAACTCTGAGGAAAATAAATGGAGTGAGTTCTGGGTATGCAGTAGATCCAGCAACGACTAGCAATTCTTGACCATCGACTTATAGACTATGCTTTGCAGAAAAAAGAAAAAAGAAAATCTTAAACATTGATCATTTGATTTTGGTGGGTTCATCCAAACACTGCATACTGCTTTTTGCTTCCTTTATAAACAGTTTTGCGTGACTGCGTTATGACCCTTCAGTAAACATCTGCCTCAAATCACTCACACTCAGTACAAGAAATTCGTTCTCTGCCCACGATAGCAGTCGTGGCAGAAAGCCTTCAAAATCGTCGAGGAAGAGTTTTGGCCACGGATTTTCGTCGTCGAGGAGTCATCGTGTCTGCCACGTCCAGAGAGACCTAACCTGACAACTGTGGCTCATCGTCGTTGATGCGGGGCCTTTCTCGCCCACTGGTGTGTCGTCGAGGTTGCTTCCTTGTGGACAACTGGTCTGTCGTCGAGGTTGCTTCGTTGCCGACAACTGGCGTGTCGTCGATGTTAATTTCATGGTTTTTGCCGACAACATTAAGACGATGGCCATTCTCTGTTTTGCAGGACCCATAATTGATGACAACAGACAAAAATCGTGGGGAATGGACATTCTCGACTGAAATTAGGAAACTCGATGGGCTGACAGAAATGTTGTATTTGATTAAAAGACTCGAATGAATTGTTTCATTTTACATTTTATAGCAATTTTCCCCTGAGTTTTACATAGAGCGTTATACACGGATTACACAGAAGATTCAGGCACAATCTATTCTCTACTATTCCTCGGACGAAGAGGCTTTTCAAACACAAGCCCGAGGTATGATCTGGACTCTGCGGACTCAACTCGGGAGGAGAGAAATGCGAGCACTATTGAACACAGTGCAAGGATGGTTGACGTATCACATCAGAGATGGCGGGTCAATTTTTCCATTGGAAAAGTACGTCCCTTGCCCGGATGGCCACAACCCTCCTTTCATGGCGGACCCCCAGAGAAAAGGCCAGAAGAAATATCTCTGCAGAACGTGCTACGTCAATTGGGTGTTCAAACGCCTTCACGAACACATATCCAAACAATGACATAGTTTAAATGTTATGTACCCTTTCCAAATCAATCAAAACATCTTTTATCCTATAAAGGTTCTTTTTATTCTTTGTGATTGTGGCATGAACAACATACCAACCAGATCAATTGGTTACAACATGACTCTATAGGAGAAGAGCATGCCAACCAGATCAATTGGTTGCCACGTGACATTACCACAAAACAACATACTAACCAGATCAATTGGTTACAATATAACGTTGCCGAGGAAATGATCTTGCCAAAAATGAGCCAACATCAACATGGCATGCGTTGATCAGAAACGGGAGCCACACTCGGTTCAACTATTCAACTCGAAAGCTGAAATGACGTACACCTCCCCAATTCGTCGGATGACCCAAAGCTGTCATCATAAATGCGGACTGTTTCGGGACGTGATGAAATGATGCGCATCAGCCCGGATAAACCGTCAGAAGGTCATGCGTTGTACGAACAAACCAAAGCGGTAGGTATTAAAGCTGCAACACTCAAAGCGATGCATTGTCGAAGACATGGCGAAGTAATACGCCTGCTACACAACACCTGTAGGCGTACCAAAAGGGACCACATGTTGCTGAGAATTACAATCAGCCGCATTAAATGTAACGTGCCACCCAAGACACGCGAAGAGGGTTACCCATGATCGTGCACAAGGGGCTAAGCAGCCACGTGTCATAGCAAGCGAAAAAAGAGTGAAACATGGGTAGCCAAACATGCGAAATCCAAGGTACGTGCGATTTGAACGAGAAGGCAATGAAACGCTGAGAACCGGACGGTTTTCCCCAAATAACTTCCTTGAAAGATAACTGTCAGCCAGATACGAGCATAAAAGGATAGGTTGTCATAACCAAAAAGAGGAAAAAAAAGGCCACGCAACACAGAGAGAGAAAGATGTCGACGTCAAAGCGAAACCCTAAGACCCTACCTGAAGAAATATGGACCGAGGTGATAAGCAGGGTCATACGTGCCGACCCACGAGAGTGGCTAAGTCTCTGTTTGATATCCCGACAATTCCATCGAGCCGTTCATGGATCGACAGTATAACGGAACAATGGATAATCCTTCGCGACAAGTGCTACGCTAACAAGAAACCGCATGAACTTTTCATCCGAGGCACCAGAAAAATGTGCTAGACCTCCACGATCAATGAAGGATTGAGGGAAGTCCGCACCTCGGCCAATGAAGGAAATCCGAAGGCCAAATATCTACTCGCCTTAGCCTATCACCACCAAGGAAGGAATGCGACGCAAGACGTCGTGGATCTGATACGGAGCTTCAACAAGAGTTACGTACAGAACAAATGGAGGTCGTAACGCCATCGTAGACTGGGCACTAACCAGATACGGCTGGACCGATGGGCATCGGTATAGACTAGAAGACAGACTGCATTGCCCGAAAGAACATCCGTGCCATATCCCAACGGCAGCCGAAATTCCAGTATCATTCCCATAATGGTGGATTTCCTATCGCCAATATCTCTGCAACACTTGCTATGTAAACAAAGAATTTAAATATAGTGAAATATATTTAGGTTTCACAAGGAGTGTAATCGAATGGACGATTCCCCCTTGGACTGAGATGTAATCACTAATAAAAATTCAGTTTTTGCTCTACATTAGCTTCGCCGCCCTTGTACCTCGGCTTCCGAAGCACGACAAGCATTCTCAACTAGATTCCCACCGTAAATCCGCTCGAGAATGGGGGGACTCTAATGATACCAATACTGAATCATACCCGGCCCAAACCAATTTGGGCTGGTAAGAGTAATTACATCTATCTGAAACCCAAAAGCTACAATCAAGCTCATCTTGCATGCAGATCATCGAACGTGTCCAAAACAGTTGTTCAAACAACCCCGTTACAACAGTCCACCCCACGATTCCTCGATTCCGAAGGTGGAAAGGAACAACCCCCACGAAGACGTGCAGAATACCGTTAAACAGCACACGATCGCACGAGGAGGAATTCCCGCAAAAAAGGAAAAGAGAGAACGTGTGAGAAAGGCTATAAAAGGAAGAGAGGACGATAGAAGAGGTACGACAACAATTTTTTGAGCAACAAAGCCCGTATAACACATCCACAAAGGAGACTGACTTAAGCATTGAAGGTTAGTACGGTGTCTGAGGCTATTCTTGTGGCTTTGCAGGAAGGATACGCGAAGATCGAAGCGCCTCTACTCAGACGTGTTGACTATAAACCAACTGATTTGTCACATGCATTTTGTTGTTGTCTCTGTACGTTTTGCTCTTTCTAGCTTGCTCAAATTCAATTATCTGGGCGTACTAATATATCTGTTATATCAAGGGTTCTGCAGTGAGACAAACCATATGCCTCACTTGATTAATGTCCAATAAAACCCAAAAACAGTCTATGATCAAATTAGCATTAATGTACATTATTGGGCACTTTTTTGCGAAAATGGAACACAAAAAATTGGCTATATAGAGAAAGAAAGTAGACAATTACTTTATCTTTCATATGTGAAAAGTTATTGGAATCACTACAAAAAAAAAAACGCCTATAGCGGCGGTCAAAAACCGCCGCTATAAGCATCTAAACCGCTGCTATAGGATATAGCCGCGGTTTTTTAGCTGCGGTCACGACCGCCGCTATATACCCGTCAGCATAGGTATATAGCGGCGGTTTCGTTGACCGCTGGTGAAGACCGCCGCGCTATAGCAGCGGTCATATAGCGGCGGTCATTACCGCCGCTATAGACATTTTCCTGTAGCGGCGGTCAATGACCGCCGGTACAGGTAATTTTTTTTTTTATTTTGTTATTTGATTTACCTGTAGCGGCGGCCCTTGACCGCCGCTACAGGTAATTTTTTATTTTTATTTTTATTATTATTATTTTTTTAGTATTTTCCTGGTATACAAATTTTGTTATAATTAACTGATGCATTCAAAGAAAAGTATAATCGACCAAAATATATTTCATTATAATCCTATCGTACAAGTCTTACACCAAAAAAATATTACTGAAGGACAGTCTGTCAATAATCTAAAAAGTAATAAGTTTGGACATTTAAGAACAAATAACTATAAAAATTAATCCTCAGCACCTTCAGCACGTTCAGCACATCCTGCGCTTTGTGCTTCGTTTGCATTATCTGCTGTTACAATATTTGAAAATTAACAAACAGTAATGACATGAACCAATAAGCTTAGTGCACACTTAAAATTACATTAATGACAGTATTCATTTATGTTAGTATCTTACCAATAAACGTTTTCCGGCTTGCACGAGATGATCCATGAATTGCTGGTGAAACTTGAATGTTATTGTCAGCACTTTGGTTTTGTCGTTGATCCTACAACCGTAATACAAAATTAATTAAATACGAAGTATATATAAATAGAATCAATAATAACATGTGAGAATAAGTAAATAAAACTTTTACCCAAACTTCTGTTATCCTCTGTAGTGTAGATTTAAGCGATGCTAGTTCTGACTCCAACGATTGAACTCTATTTTCCAAGTGTTTCTCTCTCTCGTTAGTAGTGGATGCAGGCTGACTGTATATGCAGTTCGCGTTGTCAGGATGAGATTTCGGAGTTGGTCCTAATCCAACGCCGCGAACTCGACCATGTCTGTCTGGCCCAATCACTTGTGCATATCGGTCAGATGGTGACCAACCGATGCTGCCATCCACTCTAAATTGGCCTAAAGATTGGGAACTTCCTGAATCATTCAGTCCAATCTCCTCCATTCGCCTCTGAGAGAATACAACATAGAATTATATTTTGAATTAATATTCTCACATTCAAATCAAGGTTGTGACTTACTATTTTCTCTGCTGCGTCCGGATTTATTGGAGATCCATCAGAACGTATATCAACGGTTTTATATAACTCCGCTCGGTCGATTGGAATTTGTTTCTCTTTTTCCTGCATCGCAAACACCAATTCGTCAAGAGATTTGTAAATCAAAAATAATAATGTTAATGATAAATATCATATCATACCATTAAACAAACTAATGAAGTGCTACATACCAATTCGTGAGCATAACGTGCGAAGCTTTTTGATCCTGCAGTGTGGACCGACGTTTGAAGCGATCGATTTTGTTTTCCAGATTCACTTTGACGCTACATTAACATCAAGAGAATTAAAATTAATAATAAGCTACATTCTTGAAAACTATAATACAAAATAAATAATGTCGTACCCGTCCTGCATCAGAGTACCAAAAATCGACTAATTTGCAAAATTGCTCCAAATTAACGTCTGTTGGAGCATTATTTTTCACATACTGAGGCGTAAAGGCCTCATCAAAAAATTTCTGTTTTAAACTACACTTATAGTTCCTCCATTTCTCTCCTAAATCTTTGAGAAACCAGCTCTTGACAATATCCCCTAAGGGAGGCTCGGGGATTGTAAATCGTTTTTGCAAAATATATCGCAAGAGTTACGTGCGTCAATTATTAAATTTATATGAAAAATCAGCATTATTAAATTATACCGTCACGAGGCTCCAACAGTCCTCTTTTGTTGACATAGGGACTTTACGCCAATCCGCCGCATCTAATGGGATTTGATTCGCAACACGGGCAATACAACCCGTGAATTTGTTAAATATTCCCCCTTCATTACCCAATGGCTGCCCATTGCCATTGAATTGTACTGGAATCAATTCGTCTTCCTTCAGATTCCAGACGTCCGTCATCCGCGTGCCACCACGCACTTTCCGAAGTCCACTACCACCTGCATATTTAGTATGTGAAACATTATTCACTAAAATATAAGTAAGATTATCTCTATTGTGGTTATGAACATACCAATAATTTCATTATCATTCAAAGATTGATCATCTTCGAAGGACGGCTGTTCTGAAGGCAGCTCGGGTGGCTGTGACGGCGTTACTTCTTGAGATGGAGGCACAGATGACTGCGACGACGTTGCTTCTTGAGATGGGGGCACAGATGGCTGCGACGGCGTTGCTTCTTGAGATGGGGGCATAGATTGCTGTGATGAAGAAGATATAGTTCTAAACCTTTTCCTCGTCATTGTACCTATACAATATTTAAACATGCATAAAAGTGATTTCAATGTAAAATTCAACAACACAAAACATTTGCTTAAACAAAGCAACGCCAATATAACTAAAACACAGAGAATAATTGTAATGCGCAATACATACAAAAAACTCAATTAACAGAGAGAAACTTGACATACCATAGGAAAGTTCTGAGGTATATCTAGTGTTGTTCCTTCGACCTCATTTCTAAACCAGATCAAATCATCTTGTACATTCTCAAGGATTTGCTCAACGTTGAAATTGTAAGGTTCATTTTCACAGTAGTCATCTATGTCGTCCTCTAACATCGATGAGCCTGCATCAAATACATCTCTTGGTTTGGTCTTGACAACTACTTCCCAATTTGGATGTCTTTCATCTGCTACATAGTATACTTGAGATGCTTGTGGTGCCAAAATGAATGGATCATCGCTTAATCGATCTCCAGTATGCACCAAACGCGAAAAATTAACAAGTTCGAATCCAAACTCATCAACTTTATATCCCCTACCAATAGTTGTGTCAACCCAATCACATTTGAATAGTACAAAACATTCTTCATCAAAATAGTTTAACTCAATGATACTTCTAATTCGCCCGTAATATGTGGTGCCCCCTTCAACAGTCACACATACTCCACTATTTTGAGTTGTTTTGCCTATTTCATTGTCTTTTATACGAAACTTCATCCCATTACGTACATATCGACTTAATGATCTAGTTTCGGGGTTTGGACCTTTAGCAAGCCATCGAACTCTATTTGGAAGTTGACGCTTCATCGTCTCGTCCATATTTTGAACCTATTTTCCTCGGACAGCAACTCAAGATTAAAACTAGTTGTAAGATTTAAAGTAATCGACCAATGCAAAACATTTTAAACATAACACATACATAGTCTCGAAACCAGTCACAAAATTCATCTTTATGCATCTTATCGATGACATAATCTGTTGGTCGACTACCACGGTTTCTTGCCTTCAATCGATCTTTATGCATTCTACACATAGACAATAGAAGTAAAAAAATTAATACTATTAACTATAGTTCATGCTCAATGAAAGAGTCAGGAGTCTAACATCACTTACGTGCGGATTTGAATTAACTCATCGCAATTAAAAAGGATATATCGATGAGCCTGCATGCATGTTTTCATATCAAGACGAACGAAAGATATTCCACTCATAGTATCGTCTACATTTCTTGGTGATCTATTAAAGATCGTTGGGACTGATTCTAAATATCTTGAACAAAAAGTTAAGCATTCATCTGCTATATATCCTTCAGCAATAGAGCCTTCAGGTGCGGCCGTGTTGCGAACATAAGATTTGAAACGGTGCATGCACCTACACCAACAATATTACACTTTATTAAATAAGTCCTAGTGCAAAGACACAGTTGTAACATATCTCTATAATTAATATTACCTTTCAATAGGATACATCCACCGAAGTTGAACCGGTCCACCCATCTTACATTCTGCGACTAGATGTACGACCAAGTGCACCATAACAGTAAAGAACCCAGGCGGAAATATCCTTTCAAGTTGACACAATGTTATAGGAATTTGAGCCTCAAGTCGATCTAAGTCCTCCAATCGTAATGTTTTGGAACAAATTTCTCTAAAGAAACATGACAATGAGATCAAAGGAGAACAAACCACGCTTGGTAACGATCTCCGTATTGCAATAGGCATCAAATGTTGCATCAAGACGTGACAGTCATGACTCTTCAAACCTATGATATTACGTTGTTGAAGCTTGACACAGCGTGATATGTTCGAAGCAAAACCATCCGACACTTTGACATTCTTTATCACTTTTAGGAAGCCTTCTTTCTCTTCGCGAGTCATTGAGTAACAAGCACCAGGCAAATGCACCTTTCCTGCATCAGTGATCTTTGGATGGAGATCATGTCTTATTCCCATGCTTTGTAAGTCAAGACGTGCCTTATAGTTATCTTTTGTCTTCCCGTCCACATTTAGCAATGTACCAATGATATTGTCCACTACGCTTTTCTCAATATGCATAACATCTAGATTATGACGCAACATATTATCCTTCCAATAAGGCAATGAAAAGAAAATACTTTGCTTCTTCCATACACTTGACTCAAAATGTAAATTACCCTGTATTTCCCTCCAAATGTCATCACCGATCATAAAATTGGGTGGTGGAGCCATTTCATAAGTACCGTCAAATGATCTTTGATCTCTTCTCCACCTATGATTTAATGGTAAGAACCGTCTATGCCCCATGTAGCAGAATTTTCTACCATTATCCAACCATCGTGACCAAGTTTGATACATACAACATGGACATGCAAGACGTCCTTTTGTACTCCATCCAGAGAGGTCACCATATGCAGGAAAATCGTTAATTGTCCACATCAATGCCGCACGCATCTTAAACATATCTTTCGAAGCAATGTCATAAGTATCTAATCCAAGATCCCACAACTCTTTTAACTCCAATATCAATGGCTCTAGATATACATCTATCTTGAAGGAAGGAGATTTCGGTCCAGGAATTAGTAATGACAACATTAAAGATGAACGTTTCATGCACATCCAAGGAGGCAAGTTATATGGTACTAATATCACTGGCCATGTGCTATGACTAGTGCTCATGTTCCCAAAAGGATTAAACTCATCCGCTGCTAACCCAAGCCTAACATTACGAGGATCAGAAGCAAAATCAGCATACTGTGCATCAAAAGCTTTCCAAGCTTGACCATCGGCCGGATGCCTTAACAACCCATCATTTACACGTCCATTGTGATGCCATTTCATATGAGAAGCAGTTTTTGAGGACATGAATAATCTCTGCAAGCGTTACTTTAAAGGAAACCACCGCAAAACTTTCGCCGGTTTTTTTTTTGTATCTTTTGGATGATTCACCTTCATTCTGTGACAAAATATTTCCCTCCCCATTGCCCTTCCATTTTGATGCTCCACACTTTGAACAAACGTCATTCTTCTCATTCTCATTTCAAAACAATATACAACCGTTTGGACAAACAAGGATCTTTTCATATCCAAGTCCTAACTCTTTCATGTATTTTTTAGCTTCATAAGTATCCTTTGGCAATTTAGCACCCGCAGGGAGCATATCAACCAGTGTTTGGAGTAACCACGTAAAAGACGTATTACTCCAACCTCCCATACACTTCAAATGGTATAACTGTACAACAGCAGTTAACTTGCTAAATTTTGTGCACCCTTCATACAAAGGATCGTCTGCATCTTTAAGCATGTCATAAAACTTTGCAGTATTTTCAGTAGGATGCGGTTCTCTTTGTTCTCGTACATTATGGGATTGTGTTTCCGATACTAATGGAAATACCTCGTGTAATAGTTCATACAGTCCAGATGATGGTTCACACATTTGATTATCTCCAACAGGAATAGATGGATTACTAGATGTTTCCCTATCTCGCAATTCACCATGCGCAAACCAATAATCGTAACCCGGGGACATCCCATATTGGACCAAATGATCATGTACCGTACTGATGTTATACCTCTTGTAATTGACGCACTTTACACAAGGGCAACAAATTCTCCCATCACTACCTATACTCTTAGATGCAAAACCTAGAAACTCATTGACTCCCAACACATATTCTCTTGTCCCGCGTTTCTTTTTCATCCAACTCTTGTCCATGAGCGCTAGTAATAACTATATGAAATGCAACAAAAAATTATGCATTATTTTAATGTTCATCACATTTATCAATATTTTGTTATAAACTAACATAAATTAACAAACAAACCCATGCTTTAAATGAAAAGAAACAAACATTAAATATTGAATAACACAACTGAAGTCCTCCAATCTCCAACAAAAACACATAACCAACATCATATAACACTTACCCCTCCAATCTCCAATAAACTCCACAGAACCAACAACACAAAATAGTTAGCCATACCCTCCGCCTTCCAACAAAATCCACAAACACCACCATCTCCAATAAACTCCACAGAACCAACAAGCAATTAATAGTTAGCCAAACCCTCCGCCTTCTAAAATCCACAAACTCCAATCTCCAAAAAATAAGGACAAAAGAACAAGCAATAGTAATTGATGAAAAGATTCAAGATACCACTAACCTGTGAAAGAGTAATATGCTTATCGGCAAGTAAGAGAATCTGAATTATAAGTTCCTTTGATGTTGCCTTACAAGAAAACTAGAGATTTCAAATCCTTTATAAATGCCAGTGAAGAGCTTCCATTAGACACATCACTTAGTCTCCTACAGCAATGTCAAACATGAGATTGTTAGCTTCACAGATCTGCAAAATGCGAAAAAAGAAATGAAAAGAAAAGTATACGAGAGATGTACGCATGCACAACTCCATCAGAGAAGTCAAATTGGAAAATGTTGAGGGTATTGGACCTTTGAAAGAGTTACCTTGAAGCCTCCTACAAAAGCATTCGCAAAATAAAATTTAAGTGACTATGCATACCATTTTGCATTTATCCCTTAAGTTTATAAAAAATTATTAGAGTTTGTAAAAAAAGTATTGGCTTTAGAAAAAAAAAAAGTTAAAAGATAGTAGTGCAGACCACATAAGTTCGAAGACATAAAATTTGTCCAATTTATTTTCTCAATTATGTTCTTTTCAATTTGAAGGAGTTAAAAATTGAAGAGAGAGAGTACACATAAATGACTCCAGAAATATGCTGATTAATACACCAATGAGCTAAATTATGGGCAGCGAATTTTCATGTCCCTAGGAGTCCAAACAAAGCTCCAATCACGATGATCTAATAAATTTCTAAACAGTCTCCACTCTATTGCTTGTTTCTATTTGCATCTAATTGTGACTGAATCAATGCAACAAAAAGAGGGTAAGGAAAAGGATTTAAGCAGGCAGTCCGTTAACCCAAATACTCAAGCAGTCATTTAATGAGAAATCAAAGAGCAACAAAATCAATCAATTTTACCTCCAAAAAAATCAATCAATGGACAATTACAATTGAAACATACTGCAGAAATGTTCTGAGCTTAATACAAGATGTCATTTGGCCGACTCCTGACTTACAGATACTTGGCTGTCTCCTGACTTATAGATACTTAGCCAACCAAGGTAACTGACCTTGGAAAATATTCAAAATACCTAAAAAGAGTGTTCACCTATTATGACCCATATATAATTTGGCTAAAAAATATTCAATTATTAGAACAAAAAAATTATTTTTGATTTCGAAAATTTCGATTCCATCCGTTACAAATTCTAGTATATTCTTAAAGTAGTCGAAATTGGTCATTTCAATTCTATCCATTGTGGATTTTTCCACCGTTTCATGCCCTATAGCCTATATGGGCATTCTCAAGTTAACCATCCAATTAATCTCTTAAGGGATCAATTGTGGTACTTTTTTTTCTTCCTGATCATCAATCGTCGTACTTAATGAAGCATAATGTTCCTAATCTAGACAACACATCACCTCATTCCCTATAATGACTGAGTTTACTCAAAGTTAGATCAATTTCATGCTCGATTGTACAATATAAAAAGAGACAAACACAATAATCATCAAATATTGTTGAGCCTAAATTGTCCCAAATTTAATATTGAAAGTATTAAATAATGTAAATGCGAACAAATTATTTTTCATGCAGAACAACAGAAAAGCTCAACAAATATCTGTGAAATATGAAAGAAGTAACATATCAAAGACTTTTATAGTTGGAGTGCATTTATCTTCTTTAATAACATTTATTACTATGCCTAGACTTCGATTCTTGAATCAAATAGTGGGTGTGGATAAGAACAAATAATTCACGCCGAGATTAGACAGAAGCTAGCTGGAGGACACCATAGAGCACCCACTCAAGCAAATAGAGTGATAGGAAGGCACCAGAATGATGGGGTTTTTCTACCTTTACAGAACAACCAAAACTATAGCATTTGGCATAAAAGGCATCTACCATAACATCAAATTTTGTTTTTTGGGTTACTAAGCAGTATATTAACGGAGAAAGAGAACAGCTCGAGTATACAGTTAACCAGGAGAATATAAATTACCCAAACACACTACAACTCGAGTATACAAACTACTACAGAACAGCACCAACACAAAGGCCAGAATTAAAGCTCCGTAGAACAGCACCAACACAAACTACCAGCAACAGAACAGCACCAATACAAACTACCAGCAACAGAACAGCACCAACACAAAGGCCAGAACAACACCAATACAAACTACCAGCAACCAGGAAAATTGAGCTGCAATTTTTGCAACCTGTGTTTAGAGCCTGGTTCACATAAAATAATTCTGCATTCACCAAGCTTACAGCTGCGCACAAAATCAGATTTTAGAAAACTTCAGCCTTTCAGATGAACATGGGATAGAAAGTCATCAACTATGCTGAATAAGCTTCATGAGGTTTATATTATTTCAGAAATCATCTTGCAGATGGTGAAACAAAAGAATGCCAATACTTACGGCCTAAAAGCAGAATGACATGTTATGAAGCTGGAAGTCATTTTAATCCATGTGAACCCCAAAAAATCAAATATGTGTAAGTCAAGACTGCAAGACCGTGTCTCACACTAATCTCCATAAGAAAGAAAACCATAGTAA
Organism: Myrica gale; assembly: GCA_963930655.1. Taxonomy (NCBI): domain Eukaryota; kingdom Viridiplantae; phylum Streptophyta; class Magnoliopsida; order Fagales; family Myricaceae; genus Myrica; species Myrica gale. The sequence continues at coordinate 6,320,922 of OZ005599.1, forward strand.
AAGATGCCTTACCCTACTTTCAGGAGTGTGTCATATCCTGGAAATGCCTCTCCATTGCTTGTACAGAGACATGATACAGTGATGGCCAACTGCAATACACAAGACTTCAATAACGATATCTATTCACATGCATATTTACTCCAGTATTGGTGTGACAAGAAACGAGCTTCTGTAAAATTATAATATCTAACAGCAAAGATGCTGTAGCAGACAGAGAATAGGAACTGGTCTTTTGAATATAATCTTGCACCTTACAACGCTGTATAAAACTGGTCTTTTGGGTAATTGGGAAAACACATTGCAATCATACAAACAGGGGATAGAAACCCTAACCTGTTTGAAGCCGGGACGAAAACTTCTCGGAAACGAACCTTTTGAGACCGATCTCCAAGCTCAAGGTTTTAACTCGGATATGAATCCTGCGTTACGAAGAGATAAAGTGGAGAAGAGAGAGCAGAGCCAAGCCAGAGAAGAGAGAGAGAGAAACGCTTGCGCGGGGGGAGGGGGCCGGGGACAATTTACGCAGGGGTGATCGTTTCACCCCTGCGTTTTTTTTAATACGGCAGAGGGTGAAACGGCGCCGTTTCACCCTCTGCCATTTAAAAAAATATATATGGGCCGGCCCTGGGCCTTGGCCCGATTATCATGGCCGGCCCATATAAAAAACTATTTTACTAACCCAATTTTTTTCTAAAAAATTTCAATATTTTCTAAATATGTGTTCTTAATAAATTAAAAGCATTTTTAATTTATACTAATATTTTAAAAAATCTTTATATTTAGAATTCAAACTATAGCATATGTATTTAATTTTCTTTTTTATAACTAGTGTAACAATTTTAATTAAAACAACATGATAGTAATAATATATAATACTTAAAATTTAAAAGTATAATATTTTCTATACTATAAGTATTTTAATCATTTAATACTATAAATATTTTAGTTATTTAATACATTATATGTATTTTAATTGCATAAGTTAAATTTACAATATCTTTTTTTGAAATAAATAATATGTCATAATTAGTCTTATATTATAAATTATTCAAATATAATTGCTAATTATAAGTATGATACTATACTATAAGTTTTCATAACTATTTAGTTCTAATCAATAAATATGATATTACCATAACAAATATTGTTATACTTTCAAATATATTATGTCACAACTTTAATGTTCATAACACTCTCTAACTTCAATTTTCATAACACTTCTTTTAATTATGCATTTTATCAAGTAAGTCTCTTAAAATAAAATTTGTTAGACACATGACAACATAAAGTTATGCATTAAAAGACTTAAAATAATCCATAAAATAATTATTAACATATAAATAATATTTTTTTTCTTTTTTTTGCACATATACCTATAGCAACGGTTGTCTAAAAACCGCTGCTATAGGTGTATCTTTAACAGCGTTTAAATAAAAAAACGCTGCTAAAGGTACAACCTACAGCGGCGGTCAGTACGACCGCCGCTGTAGGCACCATACCTCTAACGGCGGTCAGTACGACCGCCGCTAGAGGTAGGACCTATAGCCGCGGTTAAAAATTAACCACGGCTATAGGCGGGTCCGTAGCCGCGGTACGTACCGCGGCTACAGAGACCGCGGCTATATGATATTTTTAGCCGCGGTCTCTGTAGCCGCGGTCGATGACCGCGACTATAGGCGGGTCTGTAGACGCGGTACGCACCGCGGCTACAGACCCATCATGGACCGCGGCTACAGAGACCGCGGCTAAAACTATCATATAGCCGCGGTTTTTCGTAAGCGCCGCTAAAACCACATTGTAGCGGCGGTTTTCGTGACCGCCGCTATAGGTGCTTTTTTTTGTAGTGAATTTATAAACAAAGTTTTTAAAATTGTTTTTTAAAAAGTGATTTTAAGAAAATTTAAATCTTTTTTTTTTCTGTCTTAAGTCGGTCAAGAGAGATTTTTCCATGGCCCCATGTCTCAAGGCTTCTTCCTTATAGTCGACTAGTCTAGCGCTCCTTTTTTTTTTTTTTATAATACTCTAGAATGTCGGCTACGATTTTCAATAAGTAATTAATTTCTTTTCCACTTTTCAGTATAATCTGGGATAGAATTTGGAATTGGGGTTTCACTCGGTTGATGGGCCTGGGCTGAAGATCATGGTGAACAGATGCAATCATTGAGGATGGGTTTTGAGTTGTTAGGTTAATTGCGGTCTCTAATTCATCGGGTTGAAATTCAACGAGATTTATAAGTATTCGATCTCCGAAACTATCGTACACACGAAAGACATATAACGTCCTATATACATAGATCACAGATATTGAAAGAATCACAATTTCAGCATATATATATATATATAACATATGGTGATAAGTTGCTGAATTGAATCGCACACCCCAACAGTAATCATAATTCACCTTATATTAGTGCTTCTTCATTTGTACCACTAGCTTAATTGTGTAAATACATTCGACAATGGACTATAGGAAGCGCTACTATATTTCATGTAAGAATACTGATTATGCAGAAAAAATCCGGCCCCATGGATGAACGATGGAGAACCTTCCAGTACTCATGGATCGAGAGCTTGCAAAATTAAGGAAAGGAGAAAAAAAATGCTTTCAGTAGCTAATGTTCCCCTAAGCTGCCCCATGGAGTCAACCTCCTAAACTCAAATCATACTCGCGTGAGATTATGAGAAAGGAGAAAAAAAATGCTTTCAGTAGCTAATGTTCCCCTTGGGGTCATGCGTACCAAGGAGTCATCTTATAGAAGAATGACTCTTCTTTTCCGCTATAGTATGAGCTGATTGGACGTCGATGGAGGCAGGTCTCCCTACATACTGACGCTCTTTTTGGCCAAATGAGACATGACCTTGCAGATAAGAAAAGATCTTTATAAATCTACCCAAAAATTCATTTTTGAGCTTTTCAACGTTGGGCTTCATCTAGGTTGGGTCTGCCAAGTGGGTTGAAAATTTCACCCTCATCAAATACAATTAATAATGTGGGCCTGCATTGACTGGTGACCTTATAATGATTTTGATCATTTATATATGATTCACTGGAGTTTGTGCTTCTAACCATCTATACTGGAATAATTTATGTATATGATATGGTATGAGTTGTCTCTGATTATTTGACCTGATTCATTGGGTTAATTAAGTCTTAAATAGGAGGATTGATTACTTAGAGAATACTACAATTGGGGCCTGTATGATTATTAGTTAAATTGAATCCATATTCACATGTTCTAGATGATATCTTAGAATATTTATATTTTAATCTGACAATTGTTATCGGAACCCAGGGCTAAAACTTCATCTTTTAAAAAAAATACAAAAACAAAAATCAGATTTTCGGACGGCCAGATTTTGGAACTCCTAGTCCGTATTATTCCGGCCACTTAGGGTTTTCTTCCTCTCATCGTAGTCTATGCTATTATAAAAAAAAAAATCATGTGGTGATTTGATCAGGTTTGCTTTAAGTTTTCTAACAATTTGACGTTCTTGAACCCAAAATTTGGGAAAACCTAAAAAAACTTCAAGTTCGTATTCAGAAGAAAATTGAAATATATAGATAATTTTATATTCCTTTTCAACTTGAGTACAAGAGATATTGAAGGGTCTTATATTTATGCTAAAAGACGCTGATAAGGAAACAACGCTTGATTCTAGCTAATTTGAAAGAAGAGATCATGATATGATATGGTAGGATTTGTAAAGATTTGAAAGATGAGATCAAGAAATGACATGGTAGGATTTGTAGAGATTTGAAAGATGAGATCAAGATATGATATCGTAATATTTCTAGGGATAGCTCATTCAAAAAAAATCAAACTTTGAGTGAGACTTGATAAGCTGTATCCTAGAATCATACTACTTGAATTTGAAAATTCAAACTTTGCCTTGAGACTTTGTCGTGAAACTTGTATCATGGAATCATGCGATATTTCTTCATCATTTTGATTTATTACCAGAACAAGTTGAACTTGAATCAGCTTTATCACCATCCATATCTTCTGAATATTTGAAGAGATTGTGATGAGGAGGATTATCCTTATTACTCTTTGAAATGTCACCTTATTGCTCCAGCTATCCTCCTCATTAGATATTGTGTCAAGCTGGTCTTCCATACCTTCCCGCAAGCTATGTGGGTTGGAGGCACAGTTTAGGGCAAAAGCTTGCAAGAGAGACTTTGCACAAAGGCTTGGTGAAAATATCCGCTAGCTAATTATGAGTGGATACATGACAAGGAGACCAAGAGCAACCTGTTCCCGTACAAAGTGATAATGCAACTCGATGTGTTTACTTCTCGAATGAAAAACAGGATTAATGGTTATGTGTAACACGCTAATGTTGTCGCAAAAGAAGACTGGCGAGCTTGTTAATGCAACATGAAGATCACGTAAGAGAAAAGAGAGCCATGTAAGCTTAGCTGCTGTTGAGCCATAGCGTGATACTCGACCTTAGTACTTGAGCGAGAGATTGTATTCTGTTTCTTGGCACACTAAGGATGAGGTTGCGTCCAAGGAAAGTGAAGTATCCAGTGGTGGATCGTCTGGTGGTAGGAAAGCTGGCCCAAACTGCATCAGAGAATGCAAAGAGATCAAGTGTAGTGTGGGAAGAAACATGAAGTCCATAATGAATAGTGCCTTTAATATATCGAAGTATGTGTCTCACCATTTTCTAATGAGAAAGAGTAGGGGAATACATAAATTGAGATACAAAATTGACACTAAAAGAAAGGTCAGGTCGAATTAGTGTCAGATATTATAACGCCCCAACAATTCTTCGAAAATAAGAAGGGTCGTCGAGGAGCGTGTCATTCTTTTGGCCGAATGTTTTGGTCTCCAGTGGGGTGCTCATTGGTTTACAATCAACCATTTTCATTTTTTTCTAAGATTGTAAGAGCATAATGAGACTGAGATAAATGTAACCCATTATAGAGAGGGAGAGACGTAACTTCGATCCTTAAGAAATTATGGATTGGGCCTAAATCCTTCATTGCAAATTCTGCACTTAACTTTGAGATGAATGTACTTAAGAGTTGGGGATTTGAACCTGTCAAAAGAATGTCATCAACATAAAGTAGAAGAATTAGTGCCCCGATAGGAAAATGCAGAACAAATAAAGATGGATCAGCAAGGCTACAAAAAAAATCATGTTGGAACAAAAAAGTACTAAAGCGATCAAACCATTCTCTAAGGGTTTGTTTGAGACCATATAAGGCTCGCTGAAGTTTGCAAGCATGTCATGGATAATTTGGATCTACCATTCCCGGAGGTTTTTCCAATTAGATGTCTTCAGAAATAAGGTCGTGGAGAAAAATATTCTTAACATCGAGTTGGCGAATTTTTCATTTACGAACCAATACTAAACTAATGACCAGTCGAATGGTGTCGAGTTTGATTACTTGAGAGGACGACATTGTGTAGTCAATACCATCAACTTGATGATATCTCTTGGCAACGAGATGTGCTTTAAGAAGATCCGCTACAAGAAAAGAGGGCTTCTTCCACACTTTATTTTTTACGCGTCAGTAAAGTGAGCGAATTGTCTACGACTAAAGCATTTTTGTCAACTCAAAAGATGAAAATATCAACCCCAAATTAACGACGTGTTTTCCCATTGGCGAATCTTTGAAATACTTTTTACTGTGGCTACCACCAAGTTTAGCGACACATATCCATAATTTGTCGATGCGAGTGGTGGTCATCAAACTGAATTTGGCCAGTCACCATTTCCTACTGTTTCATTTGTCAAGAGCACTCGTAAAGGTCTTCGCCTTTGTCTTTCTGACTAGAAATTAAGACCGACGAGTTCATCTCTGTTGGTGATGGTCTCTGCCAACGTAGCTGGGTTCTGGGTTCGTCAAGAAAGCTGCTAGCAGTGACCTCGTGGTCGTTGCCCATCAGGTGTGAGTCTCTGCTCTCTGTTGCTCATCTTTCCCCAAAATTGTTTGAATCGTTCTACTTTGGAAGTCCTTTTCGAAGGATTGATTCTTTACTAAAGTGAGTTCGACTATCACTTCTCTTCTAGGCATACAAGACCATACTTGGTTAATCTAGATTCCATATATTTCTGATTCTGATTGATTCCTCCTTTCTTTCTGAGCCCAACCACATTTCCATTTGGTTATATTATACACTAGTACTTGTTTCGAGGGCAGGCCATAGACTTGGTGTTCGTGATTTCCATTTGGTTAAGCTATACGTTAGTACTTGCGATTTCCACTTGGTTTTTGTGATTTTTCCACAAATAGGGAACACAAGAGAAAAGTTGGTATTACTTCTGTTTACATAGTGTTTATGATATTTACAAAAAGAGGGAACATGAGAGAGAGGTTGGATAACTTCTTGATTTTCTTTGTGCATATAATTTGCTTTTTTTAGGAGAGTTTGGCCTTACTATTCATGCTTTCTCAATCCCATGGGTGATAACTAAATGCAAAAAATTGAATGATTTGCTTGGGTAAATATCCCCACTTGATAAATATGGCTTTATATACATGTTTTTTTAGTTTAATAAAATGCTTCAGTTCAAGATTTTCTGTTTGTAATTGTTTAAGGTTCACCATACAACAAAAGGCCATGTTTAACAGTAATTCACATGGTCATAATACCTTGATATTTGTTTAAGTCTCCGGGAAAAGTCGAGCAACCTGCAAGATTGGAGGAGCAATTACTAGATATGCCTGAAATAAAAATCAGGTTCAAACCTAAATGAAAAAATACAACCAAAAAAAGAAATAGGATCTAACCTGTACATATAAGTTTGAACCTGTTTAAGACGTTCTAACCACCTTTCAAACAGGTTCTAACATGTATGGTTTCGGTTTTAACATCTGAAATAACCAGTTCTAACCTCTTACGAATAAACACAATCAGTTCTAACGAAAAAAAAAGTTCGAACCTAAATGAGAAAATCATAACACAAAAGACACCAGTTCTAACCTATTAATAAGAGTTCGAACCTGTTTCCAAACAGGTTCTAACCTATAGACAAACATGTTCTAACCTATTAGGAACGCACATAACCCGTTCTAACCTATATTATAAAGGTTCCAACTAGAAACAATGTGGTTCTAACCTAAAACAAAAAGGTACTAACGAACCGATAAATTTTAGGTTCGAACGTTTTACTTAAATAATCGGTTCTAACATGTTTTTTTATAGTTTGAACCAATTTATCAATTTCGGCCTTGTCACTTAATTATCTTCTGTGCTAATAACTTATTAGGTTCAAACCCGAATATTATAGGTTTGAACCTCTTACGCGTTGTGCGTCCCTAAAAGCTCGACATTTAGGGATGAACATCTAGAATCCGTCTCTAAAAGGTCCCTCTTAGGGACAAACTTTTTTTTTCCATCCCTAAAATGTGCTATGTCGATGGATTTAGGAACGAATTCTTTTGCCCATCCCTAAAGGCACCTTTGGGGACGGATTTTTGTCCGTCCCTAAAAGTAAATTTTCTAGTAGTGGAGGGACAGGAAAAATGATAAAAAAAAAAAACGTAAGCAGCAGGACACCAAAATCATTGAAGCCAGCTTGTCATTATTTAAAGATATGAGAAGGAATTGAAATGATATATGCCACATATTTTTAGATATGTAGAGAATTTTTCTCCCATTTTTTTATATTTCATTTTCGACCAACTCAATTATTAGATAATTTTAATTCTTTATTGCGTGTGACGTGAACTTCTAACAGCAAGTTGACAATTAGACCATCAGACGTGCGTTGGCCGCTGCTCTAATTTATAATTAGACAAGTTGATAAACATCTTTTTGTTTCTTTCAAATTTAAATCTATTGCGTTGACGCTTAGAAAAAAAAAAATCTATTGCGTTGACGGAGATTTGTCGTTTCTGTGGCGGAAAAACCAAAGTTGATATCGTCAGCCATATGACGTGAAATTTCCCAATTGAATTCTCTAATGCAACAGTACGTGCGGTGCGTGTCTATATGGATGAATGACAGCAAAAACAAAAGTGTTGACCGTGTAAAATGGAACCGCTCCAATTGTAAACTTCGAGCCACCTTCCACGGCAATCACTCAAGGCCGGGAAATAAAAATAAAATAAACAAGACAAAAGTAGTCGTTGACGGCATCTCATCAATTTTCTACCCGAAGTCCATTTTGAGACTCGATCCCCGTCTCTCTATCGGCCCTTTTTTTTTCCCTGACGAATCCGCGTCCTCCCGCTGGGTTTGATTAACATATGCCATGTGTACGAACCTTCCAGCTGGTAACACCTTCGAACCATTTCTTAAGTTCCAAATTTCCGCCAAAAAATTTGACAAAGATTTTATGTCCGCCACTTTATAGGTTTGAACTTGTCAATTTTACCGTTCGAACGGGGTTATGAAATTCTAACTGTTATTAACATGTTCTAACTTGTTATGGCCAAAATGAGTGGTAAAAGGTTCTAACCTCTAAGGTTCGAACCTACATATAAATGGTTCGGCCCCGTTAAGATCTTGAAAAACACAATTGGTGAGTTTTGGTTAGAACCTATTCATAACCCGTTCGAACGTTTATAATCAATTCTAACCTCATAGTATTAGGTTAGAACGTGTTCAGACCAGTTCCAACCTTTTAAGTCTAGATTCAAACTGGTAAATGTGACGTCGTTTAATGTCCAACCGGTTCGAACCTATTATGTTGCAGTTCGAACCGGTTAGGTAATATTTTTTAAGCATGGCTTTCTCCAGTGTATTTATTTTGATTCTTTTAAATTCTTTTACAAAAGTAAGAATAAATTATTTTACAAAAGCAAGAATAATAGGATTAGTTTACTAAGGAGGTTTTTCAGTTTCTATAAGTTTGTATAAATTTATTTTCTATTTTATTTATCTTTTTTGAAAATAAATATTCGAATTATTTTATAAAATAATATTTTGTCATTATTATGTAACAAATCATACAATATGAATTTATCACGATGTGTCGTGGGCTATTTGAAATTGTTGTAGACGTATAGCAGTGAGTATAAAAAAAACACATATAGTCACAAAATAGGTATATATACATCATGTCGCATATCATACAAAGTCTGTATCGGGTATACATAAACATGTAATGGACATGTACAAAAAGCTTGGAGGCAACCAGCAAATAAAGCAATAACAAAAAAAAAGTAAAACATGCGGAAGATTGGACGCACAGCTAGTCGTCTCCCTCAACCAGCTTCCCCAGCACACTGAGGGAAGCCTCCCGGTTGGAGTCGACCACCGTCAACATAGCAGTGAGTTGTCCGATCTGTGAGGTCTGAGTGGTGTGGATCGTGTCCAGCTGCACCTGCTAGGCCTTCTGCGTCGTCCGGATTGCATCTAACGGCTCCTGCTGTGAGTCTAACCACTCCTGCAAGCCAGTGAGAACCAGCAGCAACACCTCGAGTCGACCCTCGAGCTGTAGGAACGGGGTCGAGTCCCTATCGGATCCCAGCTCGACTTCGAGCAAGGGTGTTCGCATCGATCACCACCCCTCACCTGCAAGATTGGTGAAGCAATTACTAGATATACCTGAAATAAAAAACAGGTTCGAACCTAAATGAAAAAATAAAACCAAAAAAAGAAATAGGTTATAACCTGGAAATATAAGTTCAAACCTATTTAAGATGTTCTAACCACTTATCAAAAAGGTTCTAACATGTATGGTTTCGGTTCTAACATCTGAAATAACCAGTTCTAACCTCTTACGAATAAACACAACCGGTTCTAACATAAAAAGTTCTAACCTAAATGAGAAAATCAAAACACAAAAGACACCAGTTCTAACCTGTTATAACGGTTCTAACCTGTTTCCAAACAGGTTCTAACCTATAAACGAACATGTTCTAACCTATTCCGAACGTACATAACCCGTTCTAACCTATATTATAAAGGTTCTAACTGGAAACAATGTGGTTCTAACCTAAAACAATAAGGTTCTAACGAACTGGTTAATTGTAGGTTCGAACGTTTTCCTCAAATAATCGGTTCTAACCTTTTTTTTATAGTTCGAACCTATTTATCAATTTCGGCCTTGCCACTTAATTATCTTATGTGCTAATAACTTAATATGTTTGAACCTCTTACGTTTTTAGGGCTCTCACATCGTTCTATCATTGTCAAAATTAGAAGAAATCACTACCATAGTCAGTGATGGGTTTTAATTTCTGCAACGCGAAGCAAAATCACTGCAGGAATGAAATGTGAAATATTACAGGCTAGAGTCACTATTAATTTAAGTGTTCGAGTTCCAAATAAATATTTAACGAGGTCAGCTTCTCAACGTATATAACAAGTGCGCCGAAAGGATGCCAATTGGAAGTACTTGAGTTTAATTTTCAGTTGTACTATGTTTATTGTTATTAATGCCTTACATCATCCTTGTCGTTCCTTATTGTTGTTTCTCAGTCAGGGCGATCTATAGCAGCCATGGAGATGTACATATTTGTTGTTCTTGGATGTGGCATCCATTGTATGTGGCCGGAAAGGAAAAGTTGAGATTAAAATAAAATGAAACAATAGCAACTTGATATGGATTCATTTGAGAGTGGCCAAGCCTTCAGCAACAGGGGTTAGGCGTGATGCCTAACTAGACCCATGTTGGCCTTTATGGCAATAGCCACTCTTGCTTACCTACAATTCTTCTCAAGTCTCACCTACAATTTTCTGCTTACGTTGGCCATAGCCTTTGGGACAAACCAAGAGGCTCGTTGGACTCATAGAAACTTTTCAATGGTTCCTTTGATTTATGACCTCAAGCTCCAACTTTAACATAATCCAAGGAAGAAGAAGTAGGGTCAAATTTGAAACATATTGATCTATTGACCTTTCTTTAGGGGCCCTGATCAAATCCCCTGACGCCGTGATAATATTGAAAAGTAAGAAGAATGAGGACTATATATAGCTATATATACTGCTATCAAAGAGAATATCAGATCCCATCTTTGGTTTCACTAAAGCCTCTTAGAAAGTCCATAGTTGCTCTTTTAGCCTCTTGAAACCTCTCAGCTTCTCTGTCTCTTGCTCGCTTTACCTGCATCTCAATTTATCCCTAATGGAAGCAAAAAGTGCACCCCTGCAGCCTCCAACTTATGGAAATGTAATCACCGTTCTCAGCATTGATGGGGGTGGAATAAGAGGGGTCATCCCAGGAACTATCCTTAGTTTCTTAGAATCTGAGTTGCAGGTCGGATATGTATATGTCTGATTTTTTATGTGATATATAAAACTCCTGCACCCCATTGTACTCCTTGCATTTTTAATCAAATTGATACACGCGTCCTATACACGAGTGGAAGGACCATACTCACTTTGCTGCACATTTCGTATGAAGAAATTCAAGTCTATCAGTTATTAGGGAAGCTGATCTGAACTGCCACATGCATAATTATAGTGTTTAGCATGTAGTCTTCTAGTGCTTACTCAGATTGTTTGTGATTGATGCAGAAGCTGGATGGTGAAGATGCAAGAATCGCAGATTATTTTGATGTGATTGCCGGAACAAGCACAGGCGGCATTGTAACTGCCATGCTAGTTGCCCCAAATGAAAAGAACCGACCAGTCTTTGCTGCCAAAGATATCAAGGACTTTTACCTAAATCACTGCCCTCGTATCTTTCCACAAAACGAGTAAATTTAAATTTCTTGGGATCCAAATTTTCACTTAGCGTGATAAAGCTTTCCTGTTTGATTGTTAACCTGATGTATGCCATTTTATTTGTCATTAACACACGATCCTATTTAAAATCAAATTGCAGGTATCCAATATTTCCTTATACTACAAAGATTATCAAAGCCCTATCCGGACCGAAGTATGATGGGAAGTATCTGCATAACCTTGTGAGGGAAAAACTAGGAAGTACAAGAATGGACCAGACTTTGACCAATGTTGTTATCCCAACATTTGATGTCAAGCAACTACAGCCAACCATCTTTTCCAGCTATGAGGTTGATTATCTTCTCTGCAAATATATTTCGTTTCAAAATCCATTACCCACTTAATATTTTTTCCCTTTAAATCTATGTTTAGCGACGAACCTTCGGTTAATTAGCAATTGCAAAGATGAAGTTGAATGATGCTAAGATTCGCTTTGATTTTCTTTTATGCACCAGGCAAAGAAAAACCCAAGCTTAAATGCCTTACTCTCAGATGTATGCATTGCAACCTCGGCTGCGCCAACTTATCTCCCAGCTTATTACTTTGAAACCAAAGACGCCGAAGGGAAAGTTATTAGAGAATTTAACCTTACAGATGGTGGGGTTGCTGCTAATAATCCGGTATATATCTTTCCAGCTTCAGATCACACCCAATAGTGATGATGAATATCTTCTTTTCAGCATATTAACTTACTAATATATTTGCGCCTTGTCAGGCCTTAGTTGCCATTGGTGAAGTGACAAAGGAGATCATCAAAGGGAGTCCCGACTTTTTTCCTATAAAACCAATGGACTACGGACGATTCCTAGTCATATCATTAGGAACTGGAACACACAAAGACGAAGAGAAATACCAGGCGCATGACGCAGCCAAGTGGGGCTTATTGGATTGGTTAACTAAAGGTGGTTCCACCCCGATAATTGATGTATTTTCTCAGGCAAGTGCAGATATGGTCGATGTCCACCTCTCCGTGGTTTTTCAAGCCCTTCATTCTGAGAAAAGCTATCTGCGGATTCAGGTACATTTATTCGATGCCATATTAATTAATTTCTCTGACGCGACTAGCGAAACAAATAATAAACTCTTCTATGTCGTCTCTTGTTCACCACATGTTTGGATCAAATAATGCAGGACGATACATTGACTGGAACAGTATCTTCTGTGGACGTAGCCACAACGCAGAACTTGGATGATCTTGTGAAAGTTGGGGAAGAATTGCTTAAAAAACCAGTCGCTAGGGTGAATCTGAACACAGGAAAATATGAATCTTCAAACAGTGAAACTAATGCTGAGGCTCTTGTCAGGTATATATCAAATTAAATATTAAACTACATATGCAAGCTTAAATTTATTTTCATCAAAGTTTGCTTTTTAATTAGTGATCACAAGAACATAATTGAGAGCATATGTCCTTGCAGGTTTGCAAAACTTCTTTCCCAAGAGAGGCAGCTTCGCCATACTAGGTCCCCCGCTGGACGTGCTCATGGAAGCCAATCAAACAAAGTGAAGTTTTGCATAGAAAATCCCACCTTCTGATTCATTATTATTTATTTAAATCTGTACGAATAATTCCGTGATAGATAACACCTACTACACGGATTAATTAGCATGTCTTTCTTTTGTCTTTTTTATTTATTTCTTGTAGTTGATAAATGCAAGCAATTCAAAGCTTTCAAATTATAATAATATCTTCTCTGTCGTATTGTTTGTCCTTTTTTTATTGTAGGTTATAAATGCAAGCAATTCAAAGCTTCCAAATTATAATAATATCTTCTCTGTCCTATTGAGATATTTTGCTCAAATTCTTCTAACACGTTAGCATTCTTTTTCTCTCGTTCACTATTAGAAATTTAGGCTTTAGGGACAGACATCTAAAAACTCAAAATTTGTCTCTAAACCCTTTCAGGGACGGGCATATCCATTCCTGACGTCCGTCCCTATAGATGGTATATCTATATGTTTTTAGGGACGGATAAATGAGGTTCGTCCCTAAAGAAATAGATTCGAACCTAATCCTTTTGAGGTTTGAACCGCTTGTCAAATCTCATTAAGTTTGTCCCTGAAAAGGAGGTTAGAACATGTTCACATAAGAGGTTTGAACCTGTACAAGTTAGATAAATTGTTCGAACCTATTTTTGCTGGTTAGAACTGGTTGGCTTTAATACGTTCGAACCTAAATAAACAAGTTAGAACCTATTAGTTGGCAAATGGTTCTTTCGTAAATGAAGTGGCTAGTGAAAGTTCAAGAGCAACCCAAGAGGGGGGGTGAATTGGGTTCCAAAAATTTAAACGATTTCAAAGAGACTTTAAGCACATACAAAAGATAAGGCAAAAGACTAATGAACAACAATATAAGCAAAATTAAGGAGATAAAGAGATGGAGAGATAACACCGTGTTTTTAGGTGGTTCGGCCAATCCTTGCCTACGTCCACCCCCAAGGCTATAGACCTCCTTGGGCTTCCCTTACTATAATCGAATAACAAGTACACCTTAGCTTACAGGGTGCTAAGGAACCGTTACAAAGCGTTTTTAAAGCTCACGCTTGAACTTTCCCAAATCCTCACAACCTAGAGGATTTCTTCTACTCTCACAAGTAGGACCCAGTGTTTACCCAACACTCTCAAGCTTTAAATGAAGTGGATACAAAGGAAAACTCAGGTATTAGCTCTTAAAGCCGAATTTACAAGTGAGTGGCACACGAGTAGGAGAGAGAGAGTGGTTGTACAATGTAGAAGACTTGAAAGGTATGAAGATGGAAAATAGCAGGTCTTCTCAAGGAGTGCAGAACTTTTACTCTTCTCTTGCTATCTCTCTTTTCTCAAAAGTTAGGTTATGGAGTTATTGCTAATATCGTGCAAATCGGTGAGAGAGAGTTATTGTCTTCATCTACCAGTCTTGCATTTAAACCCCAAAACTTCTTCAACGGTCGACGGGTTAGGTGAGGAAGCCGTTGGAAAGTTGCCCGTGTATTAAGGAGGAAATAAATGCGTCTGATTGCTTTCCAGAAAATCCTCAATTTCGTGAGATGTGCTGACACATCAAATAGTAAGTGCTGACACATAGAAAAACAAGCAAAATGTGAGTAATCGGGAGTTAGTGCAATGTGTCGACACCATGTCACATATGTGTCGACACCATGTTTTCACTATTCGGGAGTTAGTGCAATGTGTCGACACCATGTATCATATGTGTCGACACCATGATTTCCAGTCTCGGGAGTAAGTGCAATGTGTCAACACATGTCCTGTATGTGTCAACACCAAAGAATCCTGGAAGCAAAAATCAGTTTCTATAAGCCTCAAATACGTTTCAAACTCCTTTTAAGGATTTATAAAGAGGAGAAATGATTGTTCCAACACTTGTAAGGATGCTTAAGTGAACTTCAAGGAGTTATAGTTAGAAAACATTAATCCATTTGAGATAAAACTTGGAAATGATGGATTTAACTAAGTAAAATCAAAAAGTCTTCAAACATAGAGAATTTTGTTATCATCAAAATCATTTAAGGATTGTTTGCAAAACAACCTTGGGCTAACAACTAGAAAGGAAAAGCATTCGAACCTCAATGTATAGGTTAGAATCGGTTCACTACGAAGAAGTACGAACATGTTCTTTTATGGTTCAAACCTAATATTTTAGGTTAGAACCTTGATTTTTCAGGTTCTAACCTTGTCGGCTCTGAACTGGTGTGAACTTGTTGTTTAGAGTTTGGATCGCTTTTAGGTTATAACCTATATTTTGTGGTTCGAACCTATTTCCTGTGAACCGGTTCGAACCTCTTAGATTATGGTTCTAACTTGTTTTAATGTTAGAACCTAACCTGTTTGACCTGATTTACAACAAATTTGAAAATTCTACTAATTTTCAACAATTCAATGGAAATTCATCCCAAATAAATATCATCTCACACAAAAAAAAATTTATAAATTAAAGTCTCGAATGTACCAAAATAAATGTATATATACAACGATTAAAAAGAAAATGTGCCAAGTGAAGCATGGAATGGAAATGTTGTTCTATATATTGTAACCAACAAATAATAATAAGGATCACATAAGAAAACTGCACACCGACGTCGTCAAAACACCTGACGCACACCTCCATCTTTTGTTGCAAATTGTGGATCTTGTGCATCTGTTCGTGGCTCTCCTTCTCACGGTCCGCTCTAATCTACTCCGACTCCAACTGGGTCTTCGTCAATCTCCATGCCATATCCGCCGATGATGATGAGAAAGAGGTACTAAATGGCCGCACCGAATCACCCAAACCTCTAACGTACGCTCGTTTCTCCCCGAGGACGTGGGTGAAAAGCTCCACATCAGTAAGCGTCCTCCCTTCCATGGTTGCTTGAGCCTCCACTTCCTTCATCTTTTCCTACAATGTGAAATACAAAGAAATGGAATAAGTGGAGAAAAAAATTCAGCAGCATAACGACATAAAATCTATCCGCCCTATTTTTTACAAATTATATATACATTATTTATATTAATACAACTTATTAAATAAAACCACCTCTGGCTAGCAAACTTTAATGGAACCAAGAACCTGCAAATACTTCCAAAATTATAACTTCAATGTACCAACAAAATGCAACCAACACTGCCAACCATCAACACCTCAAAAATTTAAACTTCAATTCACCAACAAAATTGAACCAATACCTCATCTACCAAATCAAATAAAAATATAGCAGTATATTTCAACCAACATCTAATTTTGCTTACAAAATTCAACCGACTCGAGCTACGCCCCCTACTAGTGAAAAATTCGGCAGCATCTCCCCTTAGTCCTCCAAGCATACCAGTTAATATTGAGATTGCACATCGGGCACTCGGACCGACAATGTACAATGCCAATATTAACTATATAAAACGGTTCTGACCCGCTTTCTTCTTTTGAATTTTCTTTTTTTTTGTTCGCGTTTCTGGTTCTGGCCAGCAACACAGGTTCGAATCGATTTAAAACGATTTGACCCTGTTCCAGTCAGGTTGGAACCTGTTTAAAAGGTTCGAACCTGTTACAACCGATTCTAACTTGATGTTCCGGTCAGAACCTTAAAAAAAGGCTCTAACTACGTACTAACCGGTTCTAACCAGAAATATAACAGGTTCCAACCTGTTAAGTGAACCGGTTCTAACCTCTAAACATTAGGTTCGAACTTGTTCACACAGAGAGCCCAGAATCTCGCCGTTCAAGCCATTGAAATCTAACCAAAACACAAAATCACAAACCAAACATGAAAATAGCAACACAATATGAAAGTCATACATACCAATTGATTTCCAAGTGTCCAAGGCAACAAATCCACAATTTCTCCCGTTAAAATCTAAACTTCCCCTCTCTACTTCTCCTCTTCCCCACAAAGAAAACACCAACTTCAATGTTACAAATCACACCCAAAAACCAAATGTTCACAAAAATTAATACAAAAATTAGAGAGAAACTCATCAAATTCCTTCCAATGCCGCTCCTTAGAGAAAACCGGCAGCCCCAAGTGGTTCACACAAAGTGAACACTCGAGGGCTGTCTGCTTCTTTTCCAGGTCTGGTGAACCGGTTCGAACCGATTAAAATCATGTTCGAACTTCTTCCATTAATGGGACAGCGTCGATGTGACCCTGATCAAAGTGGTTCGAACCTTTAGGTAACCGGTTCGAACTGGTTACGAGGTTCAAATTTTCGCCAAAAAAATTTGGCACATTCTTTCTGCCTGCCACTTTATACGTTCGAACTCTCCAATTGACATGTTCGAATTTGTTTACTAAGTTCTAACCCTTACTAACGGGTTCTAACCGGTTAGGTCCAAAATGCATGGTAATAGGTTCGAACCTCTAAGAAGAGGTTAGAACCTTTTATTAGGTTCGAACCTACATATAGATGGTTGGAACCTGTTAAGATCCTGAAAAACACTGCCACTTTATACGTTCGAACTCTCCAATTGTCATGTTCGAATTTGTTTACTAAGTTTTAACCTTTACTAACGGGTTCTAACCGGTTAGGTCCAAAATGCATGGTAATAGGTTCGAACCTACATATAGATGGTTGGAACCTGTTAAGATCCTGAAAAACACAATCGGTGAGTTCAGGTTAGAACCTATTCATAACAAGTTAGAACGTTTAGAATCAGTTCTAACCTCATAGTATTAGGTTAGAACGGGTTCAGACCAGTTCCAACAGTTTAATTATAGGGTCGAACTGGTAAATGTGACGTCGTTTAATGTCCAACCAATTCTAACCTATTAATGTTGAAGTTTCACTGGTTCGGTAATTATCGGATATATTTGTGTTTTGAATGCGTGTTTTGTAAGAGTACTTTTGCAGATTAATGTTGGAGAATTCAATATTGTATTATTTTGGGAGATTTTCATCGATATTGAAAATATCGGATATGCTAATGTAATTTTTAGGGCTCGGATTCATATTTTTGGGCTTTTTATGGTATGTGAATATTTTACTAAGGTTGTACAAAATTAGTTTTGAAATATTGGGGCATAGATAAATGATTATCCATGGTGAAAAAGCCTTATTTTATACGAAAATCTATCCGTTTGGAGTTTGGGCCCGGGGCGTTACAGTATTGGTCCACACATTTTTTTTATCCCTCAAACTATAGTGCAAGTGCTATATATTCATACTATGTGTTGTTGTGATTATCAATATTAATATGTTTTTCAATTTGGCTTCCTCCGTGACAAAAAGAGGGAGAAAAAGTATGAGAATATATTTTTATGAATAGATGTTGTGGAGCCGTTGAAAGGAGGAGTAATTACTGGAGGATTGGATACTGACATTGGAGACTTGGTTGAATTTGTATTATATTTTATTTTAATCACTTGGAACTTGACTTGATTAACATGTGATGTATGTGTTCGGTATGTTCCTTTGTGGTTGTTGTTAAGCTTCTGATAGTATGTTATTGTTCTGGTTATACTATCTAGTTTTGGTTGAGATATTGTGTTCAATAGGGCTATATGTTAGGGGGAGTTGTCTCCTATTGTAATTGATTATTGATATGTGTCTCAGGGGAGACATATCTCAACATATGTGAGATTCTACCTGTTGTTTTTTATTCTTATCTTTAACTAATACTATTTCTAACGAGTTGTTTAGATTGGTGTTGTGATAAAGTATTGTGCAGGTTCATTTGTCTCTATTCTAAGTCTATGAGCTTTAGAGTCATATAGAGTTTGAGTCTCTAAATGTAAAATGTTTTTTATGGTGGTGATCAACAGGTTTCATTATGTTTTTGTTTATAGGCTAGAATAAGTTTTGTCACAAAGAATGCCAAAGGGGGAGATTGTGAAAACAAGTTGGTATCTACGTATAAAATAAAAATGGGTTGTTTTGTAAATTGTGTAATTTCTAGAAGGAAAAAGAAAGAGTTGGGCGTATGGACTTCATTAAGGGCAGTTTGGTCTTTTTCCTAGTTTCTAAAATATCTGAGAAAAAGAGATGAATCCAGCTGTGTGCTTTACACGTAAATAAAGATTCGAAATTGAAAAGTGGTTTTTGCTTTTTACGGGGATGTTATATAACAGAAGCTATTTTCAAAAGAAATTAGAGACGCACCAACTCCTTCAAGATCTGCGTATTCAAGAGAGAGAAGCTCCAAGAAAGGGAATCACTTCTTTGTCTCTATTCTTGTTGTTTGTTTGATGATCTTTGTGAAGGCCACCATTGTTGAATATGAGAAGTTTTACGAGATTATCGAAATAATCACCAATTCCAAAAGTTTCACCTAAGAGGTTGAAGATTCAGAAGTTCTGAAATGTTGATGGTTGAAGGTTTCAGCCATGACCATTGATTGCACAAGGTTTGTGTGTGAAGATCAAGTGGCGTTTGAGATCGAGGTTTTCGTTTGGATGTAGAGGTTCTACTTTGGTAAGATTTAGAGTGGATTGATAAGCTAGGTTAGTCGTTTCAATAGATCACTTTGTAAATCGATTGGAAACTAGTGGATTCGAAAGGTCTACGGGCCCGAAGAGTTTTTTCTCCTTAAGGGAGTTTTCTCTTCGTAACCATTCTCTGTGTTTCGATTGTGTGATTATATTTGTTGTTTTTGATTAGTTTAACTTGTTATCTTTCTAACAAATCTTGTTCTTTGTGATTGAGAGTTTGAATCGTTTTGATCAAGGCTTTTGTACAAAGGACATTCAAGATTTGGTGTTTGGTAAGTTGCTGATAAGAACTTGGTATTTGGTGAGTTGATGAACTGATTATTAATTTATTTAATTATTGAATCTGTACTTTTCGTTTCTGTAGTTTCTTCGAAGTCACTTGAAGTTTCTTCAAATTCCCCTGTTTTACATATTTGTGTTTAATTTTTTTATGTTCATATCTGATTGTTAATTAGGTCTTTGAATATTGTTAACATTGTGATTGGGTTCATATTATTGAGAATAGGTTTTAAGTATTCAAAAATAGTTACTTGATAATTTTTTAATATACATATTCACCCCTCTAGGTATTTTCTGCATATTTAGGTTTAAATCAATTGTTCAAATTGGAATTGTATGAGAGGGTTACCAAAGAGTTACTTTTGAGATTTCAATTACTACACAAAACCCTAATTTCAAAGTCCAAGAAAGAAAATTCTTCAATGTATGGAATTGCATGCATGTACTGTAATTTCTAGACAAATCAAGACATTTATCTTGATTAGTACACTGAAAATTAGACTTTTCTAACTAATCTTCTTTGGAATTTTACACTTTCAAGGGATGAGAGGAAGTAATATTTGAACCTTCTAGCTCAATCATCTCCTCGCTCCTCATCAACTATTAATGTTGAAGTTTGAACCGGTTCGGTAATATTTTTAAGCATAGCTTTCTCCAGTGTATTTATTTTGGTTCTTTTAAATTCTTTTACAAAAGCAAGAATAGTAGGATTAAGTTTACTAAGGAGGTTTTTCAGTTTCTATAAGTTTACTAATGAGGTTTTTCAGGAACTCGGCAATCCGCTAAGCAGAAAAAGTGACAGTGACGTCCCAAACCATCACGTCGTAAAAGTCCTGCAAGAAAACCAGTAATCGTTAATTTACGTGTTACAAACAATAAATAAATAAAAATATTAAAAAACAATTAATTATCACGTATCACCCAGTGCTAATTTAAAAGTATAATGCCTTCAATATAATATTGCGTGATTGTTATATGTGTTTAACATATACATGATATGTGCTAATTAACTTAAGTACTTTAATTGCATAAGTTAATCTCACAATATATTATTGGTTGAAATTAAATAATATGTCCTAGTAAAATAGTATTATATTACTATATATGCTCATTATAAGTAAGATAATATATGTTTTATAAACTACTTAGATTTAGTCAATAAATATGCAGTTCAAATATATCATATAACAACGTCGATGTTCAAAACACTCTCTCTAATTCCATATTTTATTAATTAGGTTTCTTTAAAATAAAATTTTTCAAATACATGACAAAATAAAATTATACATTAAAAAGAATATAATAAGATATAAAATAACTATATACATTAATTAACTTATAATTAATGCAATATAAAAATTTTATTTTAATTAGACCTATAGCAGCGTTTGTTGAGTACACAAACGCTGCTAAAAGTGGGTGCTTTAGCGGCGATCACAAAATCTTGCTAACATTTAAAACACTAACAAACACAACCGGTTCTAACCAAAACAAAAGTTCAAACCTAAATGAGAAAATCATAACACAAAAGACACCAGTTCTAACTTATTAATAAGAGTTCGAACATGTTTCCAAATAGGTTATAACCTGTAAGATTCTGATTCTAACCTATAAACGAACGCACACAACCCGTTCTAACCTATATTATAAAGGTTCTGACTGGAAACAATGTGATTCTAACCTAAAACAATAAGGTTCTAACGAATCGGTTAATTTTAGGTTCGAACGTTTTCCGTAAATAATCTGCTCTAACCTATTTGTTATAGTTCGAACCTATTTATCAATTTCGGTTGCCACTTAATTATCTTCTGTGCTAATAACTTACTAGGTTCAAACCATAATATTATAGGTTCGAACCTCTTACATTTTTAGGTACAAACGTCGTCCGTCCCTAAAATCTTCCCGCCACCTTCCCGCCATGTAGTGGAAAAATTGTGGGGACTGACAATAATATTCGTCCTTAAAATGTGGAAATTTAGGGACGAACATCTAGAATCTGTCTCTAAAAGGTCCCTTTTACTGACGAATTTTTTTGTCCATCCCTAAAATAAACT
The DNA here is from genome assembly GCA_963930655.1 of Myrica gale. Lineage (NCBI taxonomy): Eukaryota > Viridiplantae > Streptophyta > Magnoliopsida > Fagales > Myricaceae > Myrica > Myrica gale. Next base: position 6,342,786 of record OZ005599.1, read on the forward strand.
ATGTCGATGGATTTAGGGACTGATTCTTGTGCCAGGCACCTTTAGGGACGGATTTTAATCGGTCACTAAAAATAAATTTTCTAGTAGTGGTTGTTGCTCATGGAATTGTATTCGGACGCGCCCTTAATTATGAACAAGAAAACGATGAAGTTTTCAATAGTAGAAAAATCTGGCCTATGTATAATATCCCTAGGGCCTAGTCGCAAAACCAAGAAAATAAAGCACGAGTGCCGAGCAATCTCCTTCGTTTCACTGTCAGTATTACTGGCGTCCACAGGCGGAGGCAATGGAGGGCAAACCGAGGCCACTGTCCCGGTTGGCTCCCCCAAAAATTTTTTTTACATGTAAAATTTTTTTATTTTTTTATTTTTAAAGCTTGCCCCCCTTAATACCTATTGAATTTCAGTCTGCCCCCTTTAAGCTCAAGCAACCAAAGCTAACTCCTTCGAATTTTCTTAGAATTTTGCCCCCCATTAATTATATCGCTGGCTCCGCCACTGTTGGCGTCTCTGGGATCAGTGATCACTTGCATGGCATGCATCTTCCCTCTTATTTGGTTGTCCAAAAGAATATATCAATAAGATTTTTAGAGATGTTTGAGTTTTCATATATATATATATATATATATATATACCACTGATGACATCTCGTTAGTTTTGAAAATCAATCAGGTTCTTGGAATTGCTCGAGTATTCTATATACCTAGAATTAATATAGTACTGTACTTCAGAAATAAATATATCAGTAGAACCTTCTGAGATGATAAATATTAAAATAATCAAAATTAACAATAGATAGCGAGGCAACAAATTAATTATTAACCTTTTTATTTAGAAATAAAGGGTTTTAATTATTTTTTGGATATTTCACATGAGATAATTAATGCCTAAAAAAATAAGATATTGGGGTATGTTTGGTAAGAATAGTAATGCTATCACATGTGAAAAGCTTTTCGCAAAAGATCAATGGCTGCCTACCCTTATACCACGTCATGAATATCACATAGATCATGGGTAGGCTACATAATCAATTTTGTATGAATATGGAGGGTGTACCAAGCAGAGGAATTTAAGGACGGTTCAGAATGCAAACACAATAGCTAGCCATTAACAAACAATGAGAGGTCCATCAATAATGCTACGAGCTAGATCAGGACGTACGCTATAAACTATAAAGTTAATGTTGAATACGATCATGATGGCGTTTTCTCCACACAGTCAAATGGGATCCGAAATTGAAAGATTGGAATTGTACTAGAGGGTTACCAAAGAATTACTTTTTTGATTTCAATTACCGCACGAAACCCTAACTTCAAAGTCCAAGAAAGAAAATTCTTCAATGTAGGGAATTGCACGCATGCATTATAATTTCTAGACAAATCAAGACATTTATCTTGATCAGTACTTTGAAAATTACACTTTTCTAACTAATCTTCTTTGGAATTTTACACTTTCAAGGGATGAGAGGAAGCAATATTTGAACCTTCTAGCTCAATCATCTCCTCGCTCCTCACCAACAACTATAAATTAAGGGGTAAACTCATAGTTAGCCCCATATCTTTAGGGCAAAATTAAGTTACTACCCTTATTTTCCAAACTAACAATTTGAGACCCCTATATTTTAAAATCACTCAATCATCGCCCTCTGTTTAAATTCACCGTCAAACGAGACGGTTTTCGCGAAATGACCAGAATGCCCTTGATAAGTGATTGGTGGATGACCAGACTGCCCTTGCTCTCTTTGTGCCCAGACAAAGACCAAGGTTTTTCTTCATTGGACAGCCGGTTGTTTTTGTCTTCATTTCCCGCCTCAACCGAAGCTCGTACGGATCCCGAGAAGAGTACAAGCGTAGATTGACCGTGAAATTTGTTGATGCAAGTGGGAATAGTGAAGCAACGCTGTTTGAATACACTATGTACGTTAACCTGGACAGTGGCATGCAACTCGAGTGCGCGATCATGCCCGTGAGCCTTCGCCTCGGCACCTGCGTTTCCCGGTTCCTGGAGGGAAGCGAGTGTTCTTTCCTTCACTGAATAAAGGGACAGGGTGATTACGCTTAAGAGCAGTGCAATGGAGATGAAAAAGTAGCTCTTGAGGTTTGCGCAGTAGATGCAGGTGCCATAACTGTCTTCTCTGAATGCAGAATAATCTGGTTTTGGGTCTACAAACCTGCAACACCAACCAAGAATTTTTATACATGACTCGATTACTAATAGAACAGTAGGATCTCTCTAGATGACTAGAAGAGGAAGAAGATGACTGTTCTTTATGATCCATCACTACCACTGAGGGAGATGAATTTACCAAATCGTGCAGTTCAACTCACTTTACAGCAAGACCTTCCTGATTTCCTCCATGTCCAACTGTTATGTACACAGGTGCTGATTTGTCTGGTATAGGGTAGCGGTCACCACTTGTTACATTGTAGTGTATATTTGAGATGCAATACTAAAAACACAAAAGAAACGTTGTTAAATAATGTATGTTATGTTTCTTTGTTCATCTTTAATTCAATGAACCTGCAGAAAGCAATAAAATAAATGACATCCAGGCACATAAATGGACAGTGTAGGCATGGACATAAAAATAGAGGCAAAGAACCATACAGATTTTTCCGTAGGCATGGACATGGCCAGCAAAGACATCTCAATACAGCTCGCATGCTTTCACCCTCCATGTAGTGTGCTTCATTGCTGTTATATATGGGACCGCAGAGCCAAATGAAGGCAGCCCAGGTGTGGGGAATGCCCAGTAGCTGGACGTATGGTGTCAGGAGCGAGAGCTGTAAGGCCCAACCGAACTGCACCCCAGCGGCGATCGATGCCACTAGAATGATCTTTCTCAGAGGGCTCGGCTGGACAATGTTTTTGTTGGCAGTTTCAGCCTCCATGGCTGTTAGACTAAGTAGTGACTGTCTCTAATCTCGCAAGCAAGTAAGAAAAAACTCTACCCTTTTTTCTTCTCACTTTGGACTCTAGTGTTACTGTGTGGAGGTTGGCGTTAAATCTCTACCCTTTTTCTTCTCACTTTTTGTTGTCGAACTTATCTATACGTTTGGTATAATGTTGTTACTCTGTTTTTTGGAACGTCAGTTTTATTTTTAACGATGATGCATGGCACCACCAAACACCCCTGCTTCACGATTGAAGGGCAAAAATGGTTGCGGGTTGTGGAAGGCAGAGTGGCCCTGATAACCGAGCTTTTTGGTCGATTAGGGCCTTCTGCATCTCCATTTGCTCCAGTTCTTATATTCTTGTGTCGTTCGGGTTGGCTATTGATTGAGAAATCAGTGTCTCCATTGACCTCGCCACCTAAAAGACATACGCGGGACAGTTGATGGAAGTTTAGGAGCTTTGAAGATGAAAAAGGATCTAATGGTCTTCGCGCTACAGGATTTGTTCCTGTTGGAGAACCAACTTCCAGTTTGAGTCTCAAGAGTCGAGACAATTATTGTAAGACGTTAAGTAACAGACAATTTACTGTTGCTACGTGTGCAACTTGTATGACTGTAATGAATGCTCTTTCCTTCTCAGTTATCTGCCTAATGCCCGCGTTCGTGTTACTCGTAGGAATCAACTCATAGAAAAAGGTGAGATGAGGAATGAAAGTGGGGAAGATATACGTCACACTTACTTGGGGCAAATTCGTCAATTTGGGTGGAGTAGACACACGTGCACGAAAAATATTAAGTGATTTTAAAACATATGAGTTTCAAATTTAAACGGGGGCGAGAATTAAGTGATTTTGAAACATATGAGTCTCAAATTGTTGGTTTGAAAAAATAAGGTAGTAACTTAATTTTGTCCCAAAAATATGAGGCTAATTATGAATTTTACCCTATAAATTAATTTGGACTCTCAGAAAAGGAATTTTTCACATACGAATTTTAAAGTATTTTATTGTAAAATATAGTAGAAGATATTATGTAGCTGTGAGAAAGAATAAATTATCATTAACTCGCATGGTGATCAGTCCAATTCCCGATGAAAAGGAATTTTAAAGTATTTTATTGTAAAATATAGTAGAAGATATTATTAGCTGTCAGAAAGAATAAATTATCATTAACTTTGCTCAAACTCAATTATCTGGGCGTACTAATATATATCAGTTATATCAAGGGTTCTGCAGTGAGACGAACCATATGCCTGATGCCTCACTTGATTAATGTCCAATAAAACCCAAAAAGAGTCTTTTATCAAATTAGCAATGTACATTATTGGGCACTTTTACGAAAATGGAACACAAAAAAGGGGCTATATAGAGAGAAAGAAAGTAGACAATTGCTTTTTCTTTCATATGTGAAAAAGTTATTGGAATTTATAAAAAAAGTTCTTAGATTTTTTTTTTTAAAGTACTGATTATAAAAAATTAAATTTTTTTTTTTCTGTCTCAAGTCATTCAAGATAGATTTTTCCATGGCCCCATGTCTCAAAGCTTCTTCCTTAGTCGACTAGACTTTAACACTCCTTTTTTTATTGATAATACTCTAGAATGTCGACTACGATTTTCAATAAGTAGTTTTTAATTGGGGAATTGGGGTTTCACAAGGTTGATGGGCCTGGGCTGAAGATCATGGGGAACAGATGCAATCATTGAGGATGGGTTTGAGTTTGGGTTTTCAGTTGTTAGGTTAATTGCGGTCTCTAATTTATGGGGTTGAAATGCAACAAGATTTATAAGTATTCTCCGAAACTATCGTACACACGAAAGACATATATAACGTCCTATATACATAGATCACAGATATTGAAAGAGTCACAATTTCAGCATATATATAGATATATAACATATGGTGATAAGTTGCTGAATTGAATCGCACACCCCAACATTAATCATAATTCACCTTATATTAGTGCATTTGTACCACTAGCTTAATTGTGTAAATACATTCGACAATGGATTATAGGAAGCGCTACTATATTTCATGTAAGAATACTGATCATGCTGAAAAAATCCGGCCCCATGGATGAACGATGGAGAACCTTCCAGTACTCATGGATCGAGAGCTTGCAAAATTAAGGAAAGACACTACAAGAGATTTGCCCTGTAGCGCCAAGATGAAACGCCGCTGCAAGCTCCAAAAAGCGTCGTTATAGCAAAGAGGCGACAACAAAAAATCGTCGGAACGTTCGCTTATACCGCGTCACTATAGATGTCCGGCGACAGTTTCTTTTTCACCGCTAAAGGGAAACATTTTGCGACTTGGATGTTGTCGCTCTAAGGCTTCCCCGATGGTCGCTGTAAGGGTCATCCAGCTTTCATGGCCGTCGCCAAAAATCTATTTCGGCTACGAAATTCAAGCGTCGAAACACCCATTCACCAACGACCTATGCCCGCCGCTGATTTGAGGCTTTTATTGCATTATCGGCATGTTTAGATTGTCGCTAGTCAATTTGCTTTTCGTTGGGGTGTTTTTTTTTACCGTGCTCTGTTTATCAAAATGACATTTATATGTAATCAGTGTCTTATGAATTTCAGCTTTATTAATGTCATATGCCTAAAAGTTCTAGTGTACTGGCCACTGCGTTGAGACTTGAGAGTATGCATCCTCCAGCCATCTCTAAAAAGAACTTCAGCAAGAGAAATGTATAAATCTATGCTCTGTTCTCATGCCGGAAAGCTTTAGACTTATAAAGCAAAATGAGATGAAGACAATGTATAAATCCATAAACTTTTAAACATAATTTTACATCCAGCAATCAAAAATTGTGCTCAGGCTACATGCCTCAGAATAACAGAAAAACAATGTTCTGCATACAAAAACTCGACGGTAACAATGTTCCTTTGTCACCTATCAGTCTCCTTGCGCCAGTAGGAACCTCCACAGCAATGCAACCACTCTTTTGAAGCTTCTCAAATATAGTTATTCTTGCCTTTTCCATGACCCTGTTTCTTAATAGACGTTGCTGCCCACATCACCAAAGAACTACAAAAATTGGAATCGGAACAAAAGGTCACTCTCAGAGAGAAGTAGCAAGACGCTGCACTGGTATTTCTCACGAACAGGGTGGTTGCAGCTTCTTCATTGAGTGCATCCTCGCACCACAATGCTGCAGACAAGCCCACAAAGAACACAACCCATGTCAATGACACAACAAATTCTGCACATCTCAAGCGTACAACAGACTTCCATGTCATTGATTCCTCAGAAATTACCCAGTAGGTGATAGGACCACAACTGTGCATAAAAAGACATATACAGACACATTTCTTCAATGAAAAACTGGATACAATTTCTTCGTCTACTTTTCTTGTAATCTCTCACCAAATACTAGACAACTGGACAGTGAACTCAGCAGTGTATCCAGGAGGACCACTTTACCAATAAGCAACCACCAAAGTTGTCAAACTTTGTTGATACGAAGGAAATGGTGAGGTGCCCGAGTTGCAGCATTATAAATATGCACACTGAAAGAGCCCAACTTAGCAAACTCATAAAACTCGAACAAGGACTTACTGAATAAGACATAATACAGGTTTTTGTTCTCCAAGTACTCATAAATGAGCATTGTTTCGTCCATCTCAATGCAGCAACCAAGCAATCCAACAAGATTTATGTGCTGAAGCCTTGCAATCAATCTAACCTCATTTGTGAATTCTTCAGTTCCTTGCCCTGAGTTCTTTGAGAGCCTCTTTACTGCTATTTCTTGACCTTCTACCAATCTACCATGTCAATGCCAAGCATACTACTGTCAACATTACATATTGAATACCTTTGTGATTTGAACCTATAGGCTATAGTGTAAGCATATATTAACGAAGAAGCTACCTTGTAAACACAACCAAACCACCTTGTACCAGATTATTTTCAAAAAAAAAAATCTGTTGTTGTTGCTATGGTATCAAAATCAAGCAATGGCAGTTCTAGATCATCCATATTACGCTCACACGGGTACTCTTTCTTACTTGAAATGACCACTTCATTTAAAAATAAATCCTGGCTTCTTTCACAAAGACTTTAGAGACAATAAGAACATTCAGACGAGGTAGTGACTTCATTTCAGACTCATTTTTGCAATGGGTGACATTTATGTACCTTTCTGCTCTGTTTTTCCTTTCCATGTCCTTTGCAATTCATTTCTCTTACACACAAAGCAAATAGTCAGTCCTAAAAGCAAAATACAAAGAGATTTGTACGAGCCCGACTGACTTTCTTCTCCTTGCGATTCCTCCGACCACCAAGCCTCCCTTGAGTAGCCACATCTTTAGTGGAGCCTTATTCTTCCACACTATTGTTCTGAACGCTGGTACTCCTGAAACCTCCGGTCACCAAAAAATATCAAAGGTAAATTAAATATTTTTATGCACGATTCCCTGCTTGATTAACGCAAAAGTGAAACACTATAGAGGAAAATTGAAAGGAAGAGAATACAAAGCAACCAATGGGAGCCAAATAAGTACTTCGGAGAATGCGTCGAGGGCGGACGGAAGGCCGGATGCAGGCGAGGGTTGTGGGAGGTCCACAAACGATCTGTAGCGGAGTGAGAGATAATGGACGGATGAGCTACTCCTTGTTTGAAAGCAAGACTGGCGAGGGAGGGAAAAGTTTTTGTTTATAAAACTATTCCTTATGGAGGGAAAATTTCGCCAAAGTATAGGAAACTATGTTCGCTGATCTCAGTAAAGCTCTTTTCGCCAAGTATAGGGACACATACTTTTGGTCGCTAAGAACATGCGTCTTTTATATTTAGCAACTAAAATAATATTTGCGTCGCAAAAGACAGTTTTAGCGACCAAATTCAATTTGTAGCCGTTCGACTTGTCGCTAAAACAATCTTCCAGCGATGAAAATTTGGGCTCTAACCTGTTTCCAAACAGGTTCTAACCTATAAACAAACATGTTCTAACCTATTCCGAATGCACATAACTCATAAAGGTTGTAACTGGAAACAATGTAGTTCTAACCTAAAACAATAAGGTTCTAACGAACCGGTTGACGCTGAACAGAATATAGATTATTCTGCAGGCTAGTACAATAGGTAATTTGCAAGGGAAAAAATGGAGATTTCGACCCAAAAATTCAGAGAACACTCTGAAATTTAGGGTTGCAGGACCGAAAATCAGGTCCGATTTTCGGACCGGAATGCGGTCGGACCGGATTTCCGGTCCTGTTATTAAAAAGAACCGGACCGAACCACTTATAAGTGGCCAGGTCCGGTCCGGTCCTCTGAAATACGGTCCGGTCTGGAGTGGTCCAAACAGATCTCATTTTTTTCATTTTTCAACACACATTTTTTAATTTTGAGATTAAAAAAAAAGTGAATTCCTACCATAATTTGCTCATTAATTTAAAATTTTGAATTTATTTAACGCATACTATAGTTTGCTCATTAATTTAAATATGTAAATTCATTTAAAGACTTAAAAATTGTGAATCATTTAATTTAACTTCTACCATAGTTTGCTTATTAATTTAAAGATGTGAATTCATTTAAAAACTTATAGATGTAAATTCATTTAAATACTTAAAAATATGAATTTATTTAACTACTACTATAGTTTGCTCATTAATTTAAATATGTGAATTGATTTAAAGACTTAAAAATGTGAATTCATTTAACTCCTACTATAGTTTGCTCATTAATTTAAATATGTTAATTCATTTAAAGATCTGAAATTGTGAAATTGCGAATTCATTTAAAGACTTAAAAATTTGAATTCATTTAACTCTGACCATAGTTTCCTCATTAATTTAGAGATGTGAATTTATTTAAAGACTTACAAATGTGAACTCATTTAACTCCCACCATAGTTTGCTCATTAATTTAAAGATGTGAATTCATTTAATGACTTAAAAATGTGAATTAATTTAAAGATTTAAATACTTAATTCATTTTTCTGGCAAATCTTAATAATTCTTTATTCCTTTATATAACTTGCACTAGATACTATATAAGTATATAATATCTATTTACTGGGGAAGATAAGATTGATGTTGTTAATCACAGATCGTTTTTCTTCTTCGATCCATCAATGATTCAATATAATGGTATGCAGTCCAAACAATATAATGTTAATCACTGATCGTTTAACTCTAATATAATTATTGAATTGTAGTTAACGTAAAAACTAAAAAGGAGATGATTTATTGATTTTGATTGAATATGAGTTATTGAGTATTAAGATAATATATTAGTTGTAAATATCTTACAAAATTATATAGAAATTAGAATTGGAACAAACAATTGAGTTATAATAAATACTACGTGATATCTTATAAAACATACAATTCCTATTTAAATTGAAAAATTGTTTGTATTATTTCTAATATGATTATTGAATTGTAGTTAACGTAAAAACTAAAAAGGGGATGATCCTTAAATAAAGTTCGCTTGCTAGAAGAAACATCAACCACTGGAGGAGGAGACAAAATACTAGTAGTTGAATGCACTTGCACTTGAGGTAATCCCAAGGCATATTCATCAAACAATGCACGAAGCAAATCGGTTATACTGGTAACCAACTTCTCTCCCTCTATTCCACCGTACATCAACCTCACCATCTGTCCCATTACTTGTAACTTAGACCTTGGATCAATCACATTTGCAATAAATATCAAGAGATTTAACCTGTCATTCCTCCACCAATATTTTTGGTATTTAACCATCATAATATCAGCCATGTCTTTCAATCTTTGGTCTGTACTTTGTGAATAACGACACAAATGAGAATGCACCCCATAGAGTCCATGGAAATAGGAATTCGAAGTAACATACAAGGAACCAGAAAATTGCACAGTAGCATCATAAAAGAGTTCAAGAAATTTGCAAAATACCCTTATTTTTTGCAAAATACCCTTAGCAACATAAATTGCTCAGTAAAATGAGGACGATAATCAACATCATCACTCTCCATTCTATCAAAAGCAAACTCATACTTCTCAGCAACATCCAACATCAAAAAAGTAGAGTTCCAACGAGTTGAGACATCAAGGCACAAACTCTTGGAATATTCAATTCTCTCCTTCTCAACACATTGCTTAATCTTGATAAGCCTTGCAGGAGAAGACCGCACATAACTAATTGTATTTAACAAAAAATAACTGTAAGAAATAACGAATTTTTAACAAACGAATTATGCATAGTACTAAGTAATGAAAAAAAAATACATACCTAATTGCATCACGAACCCTTGTAATTGCATCATCATTTATCTTCAACCCATCACCAACCACAAGATTCATAATATGCGCCGCACATCTCATGTGAATGTAAAGACCGTTCAACACATTACTTCGTAGATGCCTCTTCAAGTAACCAATAGCTGTGTCATTTGAAGACGCGTTATCAACTGTAATGGTCATAATCTTCTCAATTCCCCAATCATGTAAACACTCATTCACTTGCGCCCCAATTGTGTCTCCTTTGTGATTATCAATCAAACGAAAACTAATCACCCTTTTATGCAATTTCTACTCCTTGTCAATCCAATGGGCAGTGACAACCATATAGCTCAAATTCTGAATCGAAGTCCAAGCATCAGTGGTAAGACAAATTCTACTATCACAAGCCTTCATCATATACTTCAACAATGTTTTTTGCTCTACTACAACAATGTTTTTTGCTCCTTAAAACTGTCAATACAAGTCTTAGCAATGGTCCATCGAAATGGAACTTGAAATCTAGGCTCTAGCATACGTATAAACTTTCTAAATTGGGGAGACTCCACAATCCTGAAAGGGAGCTCATCAACAATTAGAAAGTTTGCCAAAGCTTGACGAAGAGCTATTGCATGGTTATGGTCAAACTTCTTTGCCAACACCAAATTACTAAGGTTCTCATCACCCTCAACTCCCTTCTCATATGCTAATGTTTTTTGCCTCTTGTTTTGTTTTGAAGATAGCTGATTGGGGTTTTTCTTACATTTAGTAAGATGGTCCAATAAATTTTTCGTCTCATTCTTATTTCCATCTGCAGTATAATCAACATCACAATAGTTGCAAAATGCCCTAGCCCGTGGTGGGTCACCAACAAACTTCTTTGTAAAGAAAGACCAAACCAAAGATTGATTCTTTCGTTTTGGTTTAGGTGGTTTACTACTTGGTGGGGGAATTTCTGAAACATCTTCCTCCTCAACCATCATATCCACATATTCTAAGCTCAATCTTATAGCATCAATAGTACGATCCGAACAATTACGAGAACGAGACATAGCTTTTGATCCCTATGTCATTGAACCAAAAACATCAAAGAGTATATTCAGAACATTTTCCATCATAGACAAGAATTTAAAAATAACACAACATGTAGCTTTTGCAATGACATCAACTATATGTCAACCAGTGGTTCTGCAAAGTTCCCAATGACAACTAGTGGAGGATTTGAAAACCTAAATAGTTTTGCAATAAATGGGAAAATTTAGTCAAAGGATTTCTTTGAGAAAGTGGTAGGATCAATTGATGAGCAATGGTACCAGAGTGCAGAACAGAGTTTCTTCCACATAGTAATGCAAGAGAACGTTCCAAACTAGTTGAAATTGTTTTTTCAATTATGCTCCCCTACTATATAACTAACTTTGCTTGGATACTATTTTTGTATCTATATGTAATGTTCTAGTCATCAACATAAACAGCTGTTCTATTATTTGGGCGAAGAAAACTTAGATAACTTAGATGTGTAGTGTCAAAACATCCATAGGTTTCAAATTTGAAGGCTAATCACTATGTAGCATGGCGACCCAAAGGTGCAATGATGTACTAATTATAACATGACTCTCAATTGAACCCATCCACTGAAATTGTAGAAACTAAATCCAATAAAGTAAAAAAAAATAAAGCAATGAATAAGTATTGAAAAACAACTCACAACCAGGGAAGTAGTGTCAGCTTCTATCTTGGACTTAGCTATCGAATCTGGCAGTCGGGCGAGCAGGAGGGAGGGGCTACTGGCGGGGAGCCGGGAGGAGGCTGGCAGTCGGGCAAGCTGGCGGGAGGCTGACACTTGGCCGTCGGGCAAGCTGGAGCCTGGGGGGAGGCTGGCAGTGGCAGTCGTGCGAACTTGGGACGAGGGGAGGCCGGAGAGGGGAGTCGGCCGAGTTTTTCTTCTCAGTTCTCACTCATGTGGTCCTGGCGTCCTGCAGCCCTAAGTTTTCTCACGCAATATGCTTAAGCTGAATCGGTCGACATGAAATGGCAAATGGGTGCCTGGGTGTTGAATCACTAAATGTCGAATGGTGGTGATGGGCGATTGGGCGTCGGATGATGGGTGATGGGCATGGGGCATGGGCCAGTGGACTGGGGAGTGACTAGTGAGTGGGGACTGACTGGGCCGTGGGCTTTTGGAGCCTGGAGGCTGGAATGGGTATGGGCTAAGCGCCTCAAGCGGCTAAAGGCGTAAGCTGGCTGCTGGGCTTTTCGTTTATACGGTTTTTTTTTCAAATGCGGTCCGTCCGGTTCGAACCACATAGTAAAAGTATGGACCGGACCAAACCGCATTAATCCGGTTTAGCAAATCCGTTCCAGACCAGACCGGATTTTTTAAAAATAATTGGAAAACCGGTTTTCTGGTCTGATGCGGTCTGCGGTCCGGTTCTGCTCAGCCCTACTGGAATTCAATAAAATTCTCAATACTCGGGAATGAACAAAAAGAACCCACAAGCCGGGTTAAAATAGCTGAAAATCGAACTTTAATAGGATTTTACCAAAATAACAAAACCCTAAAAGTCTTACCAAAACGAAACGAGATTCGAAAATCTGGCCCAAATCGATTTCAGAATTACTTCCTAATCGACAAATAGAAGATTACCATAAATAGGAAAAATAACAAAAAATGGAGATTCGAAAAGGAAAATAGCGGATTTAGGGCTCGAAACGAGGTGCATCGAGCATAGCTCGGTGTCCATGATGTGCGCGCCGAAATTAGCTTTCCAAATTGGGGTCACGGACGTGAATCAGACACTTGTAGCCAAAGTTATGGCAAAAAAACCGACACGTGCATGAAAACCGTCTCAATTAGGCTAGATCACGATTTCTTGCCATCCTTGCGCTGATTCACCCGCTCCAGGTAATTCATCGCCATCAATGAGCAATCTGACAATTCGGCATCATCTGACTCGGATCCCCTGCGTCACCAGTTAATTTTAGGTTCGAACGTTTTCCTTAAATAATCGGTTCTAACCTGTTTTTTATAGTTCGAACCTATTTATCAATTTCGGTCTTGCCACTTAATTATCTTCTGTGCTAATAACTTATTAGGTTCGAACCTCTTACGTTTTTAGGGCTCTCACATCGTTCTATCATTGTCAAAATTAGAAGAAACCACTACCATAGTCAGTGATGGGTTTTAATTTCTGCAACGCGAAGCAAAATCACTGCAGGAATGAAATGTGAAATATTTCAGGCTAGAGTCACTATTAATTTTAGTGTTCGCGTTCCAAATAAATATTTAACGAGGTCAGCTTCTCAAAGTATATAACAAGTGCGCCGAAAGGATGCCAATTGGAAGTAAATGATACTGCAAGAGCCTGTCATAGGCCAAAACAGAAGTACTTGAGTTTAATTTTCAGTTGTACTATGTTTATTGTTATTAATGCCTTATATCATCCTTGTCGTTCCTTATTGTTGTTTCTCAGTCAGGGCGATCTATAGCAGCCATGGAGATGTACATATTTGTTGTTTTATGCTTTGGATTATATGCATATTAAAGTCTGGCAGTCGGTTTGGGTGCATTTCTAATCAACCTAAGTAAGTAGTCAACTAGTCAGTTTACATTATCGTTCTCTTTGCTTTCTCCATCTTCCTATTTCTGTTCTATACAAGGACTCCCTTGGAGGAAGACGAGAGGAAAGGCCGTGTTTGAAAGTTCATTTCAAGCTCACTTTTTGTTTTAGATTCCAAAATATGTTCCAAGTTGATTTTTATTGGAGCTCGTAAAAGTAGATCTACAGGCTTGAAATTACTTTGGAAAGTGTTTTGGATTTCATATTAAACTGTTTTTGAGTAAATAATTATTATTAAAATTTATATACATTTGCTAAATATGTATCAGAATATCATTAAATAATATTTTCTTTAGATTAGTTCAAACTGTTAATTTAATTCTAATTACGTTAGAACACTTGCCCCCATTTTGATTCGAGAGGAGAAAGGAACAAACAAATCAACCTGACCAAACAATCCCAGCGACAGTGAACAGAAGACAAAGAAGTAATAGTAGTAGTAGTATAAGAAGAAGAAGAGAGCGGATGAGCCGGGAGATAAACACGTGTCTCCTTTTTCTTTTCTTTTTTAACTCTTTGGGTCCTCATATATGTCTCAGACTCGGATAAGTCCCCAAACCATGCGCTGGTAGTCAACTAGTCAGTTTCTGCAGTCGTAATATTTTTGCATTGGACTACTTTTTCCTTCACAGTTTAGTTTATGGGCTGCCACTTTTGTTAATTTGCCTAACTGGAATCAGTCAAAACCCAAGCTTGAGTATCAACCTATCTATATCATTTAATTACCGTCGATGAAATTTTTTGTCCTTTTTCTAAGTACCATCCACGAACTTGATTATATCTTGTTTGGTGCGTCTTAATCAGACATTGCCAATTTCATACTTGATATTATCAGACATATATATTTCCTAAAGTTAAAATGCTCTAACAGGCAAGATATTAGTAAATAGCCCTCATACTTGATATATCTCCCCTATTATAACACAACTTCTTCGGTTCTTCCCTGTGACATATATAGCTGCCAAACTGCTAAGGATTGGTGTGATTAAATATCGCAGAGAAACAGATCAGTGCATACTAGGATCCAAAATTAAAATGTCAATGTTTCTATGTGAAAGTGCTTATGTAAAATTGGCATAATTTCCATGGTCAAAATAATTCTTTGTATAAATGTATTTTTCCATTTTTAGAATTGTGAGAGCAACTTGATTAAGTCTGGAAGGTCGTGGAGCTAAGGAGAAAGTTTCTAGAAGGTGTTGGGTGCATCTAGAAGGCTTGGAAGACAATTGCTGAGCTGTTAGACGGTTTTACAGTTGGCCGGGTTAGCCTTGGGTCAGCCTAGCGGGAATTTTGCAGATTTCGTTTAAACCTTCCAGAACGTTGCCCAGTCATCATAACTTTTTCGTTTTGACTTATTTACCCTCACTAAAGTCATATACCACTTTCCCAAATGACTTGGACGTACTTCACTCATCGTTTATTCTCGAAAACTCCAGAATTCTCTCTGTATTCGATTTTCCCCAAATTTCTCTCTTGTGCAAGATTTGGTTCTAACCAAAATCTGATTGTGAGAGTGTGTAAGCTTCCCTCTGGTGGAAGATCAGTGAGCCTTATCGTCAATTGAAGGCTGGATGTTCTTACTGCTTTGCTGTTGAAGATTGGAATCACCAAGTGTTGAGGTTCTTGAGTGGGTTCTCAAGAACAGCTGCTGCTGAAAGTTTTCAGAGGAGCTTCAAGCCTACGAGTTCGTGGGATCTGCTGTAGAACGAGAACCAGAGTTGCTGGTCTTCGTGTGGGTGCTGGGCACCAACCCAATTCGGAGGATTGGGTGATTTTACATAGGAAAAGGGGTCTTGAGGCCAAAAGGTTTTTGGTTAGATCACCATTGTAAAATCCCGACGTTCTAGTGGAAAGACTTGGTGGAAACACCCGGAGTATTTTTTATTTCTCAGAAGACGTTCTTCTGGAGAAATTTTTCACTTCGTCAACAAAAAATTCCGGTGTTGTCTTTATTGTTGTTTTCTTTTAATCTTGATCTTGTCTTTATCTAACCAATCTTGTGCTTATTGTTTTGCAGATCTCATTAGCTGAAAACGTGTTCTGTTAGAGGGCTAATTAGTTGTTGCATTGGTTCTGTTTTTTGGTTTGATATTAACTGATCTTGATTGTGATATAGACATAGTATCTTGCTGGATTTTTAGTTGATGATTGCTGGAATTTGGTCTGTTATCTGCTCTTTGTATATTGCTGGAATTTTGGACATTATGTTGCTGATTGAATTACATTGGTCTTGATCTTTCAGTTGTTGTAAACGTTCACATAGTCCTACTTTTAATGTGCTGAAAATCTGCAGGTTTCTTGATAAGATAGTTGCTGTAAATCATACTTTGTTTTGATTGTGTAGCTGCTACATTTATCTCATTGTCTCTAGTTTAAAGTAGTCGAAATATTGAGAATATCTTGCTGCTGTAAATTCGCAATTGATTTGATTTATGGTTGCTGGAAAATCATAGAGTATTGGATTTTGTGTTGCTATAAAATCTGTTATGTGTGTTTAGTTTATAGTTCTTTAATTCATTGATTGACTGAAAAATTAGTTGAACTATTTTTCTGTGAATAGAAAGAAAGTGTTGATTATTTTTTAAATACCTATTCACCCCCCTCTAGGTATATTCTAGGGTCTAAACGCAGTTTCAATTGGTATCAGAGCCTTATAATAGATCATTGACCCTTTGTTACCTAGATGGAAAGGAGTCAATCACTGTCCGTTCCTCCTTACTTCGATGGCAATAATTATGCCTATTGGAAAGTAAGGATGAGGGCCTTCTTGAAGTCCCTTGATGAACGAGTATGGCACTCGGTAGTAATAGGTTGGTCGACACCCATGACTGCAGCAAAAGTTACTGAAACTGGTACAATCCCTGCTGAGCCTAAAGACATTAGTTTGTGGACTAGAGACGAAATGAATGAATGCACCTATAATAGTCGTGCCTTGCATGCTATTTTCATGGGCATTTTAGCTGATGAGTTTAAACGAATCTCCATGTGTGAAATGGCTAAAGACGCTTGGGAGATCTTAGAAACCACACACGAAGGCACTAAGATTGTCAAAAATTCTAAACTTCAAATGCTTGCGACTAGATTTGAAGAAATTAGAATGAAAGAAGATGAGACATTCGATGAGTTTTACGCTAAACTCAACGATATTGTTAACTCAACCTTTAACTTAGGAGAAAAAATTCCGGAATCGAGAGTTGTAAGAAAAGTCTTACGATCTCTCACTGAAAAATTCAGAGGTAAAATTACGGCCATAGAAGAAAGCAAAGACCTAGAAAAAATCAGAATTGAAGAGCTTGTAGGTTCATTACAGACCTATGAATGTACATTGCTTTTACTTCATCTATTAATGCTATTAGTGATGTTAGCCTAAGTGATGATGATTTATTAGATGCTGATATTGATGAATATGAATCTCTTCAAGTTGCCTATAAGAGTCTGTTCGAAGAAAGTCTTAAGGTGAAAAGAGAAAACTTTGTTTTCTCTAAGAAGCTTAAGAACTTAGATCTTGAAAAAGATGAATTATTGGCAAAGAATAGTGAACAATCTGTTTTAATTGACAATCTTAAAAACAGTAATATTTCTTTAGATCTTAAGGTGAAGAACTTGGAAATAGAACTAGAGAAGTCGAATTCACAACTTCAATATTTTTCTAGTAGTACTAAGAAACTTGACAAGATGTTAAGTATAGGAACTACCTCTAGTGACAAACATGGATTGGGTTTTAAACATTCTGATTCTAATGTTTTAGTTGCTAACAAAACTGTGTTTGTTCCTGCTATTACTAAAGAAAATTTTTCAGATGTCAACAGCCAACCGAAAGTGAGTTTACACACTGCTGCTCATGGTAAGAACATCTCACGGATCTCTTATGTAAATTCCAGATCAGTCCCTACTTGCTATTATTGCGGAAAAAAGGGTCATGTTAGATCAAAATGTTTTAAATTGCATGCTAGTAAAAACACTTTTTCAAAGTCATTTCAAATTTCAACCTTTGATGAATTAATCTCACATGTCTCTACTTTGTCTAAACAAGTTGAGTTTATATGTCAGAAAATTGAGTTGAGCAATTTAAATTTTACGAAAAAAGTTTGGGTAAGAAAAAAAGAATGACACTTGAACATATTATTGCAAAAAAAAAAAAAAACCAATTGGTTGATTTTTTTTAACAAACCCCTTGATGGAACAAAGTTTGAATTTTTCTTAAGAAAATCAATTGGTATTTGTTTAATGTTGAAAGAATTTTTTGCATTATGATTGATGTATTATATGTTGTTGTTTAAGCTTTAAGAGGTTGTTTAAGTTCTGAAAAATTTGAGTTTTCAAGAAATTTTGATTTGTTGAAAATTTGTAATTTTTCATGGTAATTCGAATTTTATGTAGTCTAAGGTTTGATGTCACTGACAATTGTCAGTGGTGAATCTGTCAGAGGTCAGCCGGATGTTCTTCAATCTTAGGTAGAGTGGTTATGTTGTCAGGAGAAGATAGTGCATGTGGTAGTACTTAGTGGTTTTTACCCTTAGTTATTTTAGTACATATGTTTTTGTCTTTTACCATTTGTCTCTAAAATGCCCACTACCTCTCACGTACCTTCTCTCTAGTCTATCTCTATTTTGATCATAACTTACTCAAATCTTGATCATTTTGCGTGATTTTCGTTGGGATTTGTTCAAGATTCAATCATCTACGATCTCTAAGGTATTATACTTGATTTTTGTGAGATTTAATGGATGATATATGCTAAATTCGAAGTTCTTGAAAACCCTTATGGGTTTTGTGAAAATTTATTGGATCTACCTTGTTTTCTTAGCTAAATGCTTAAGAAATCATATGGGCTTTGTTTGTGGAGTCATTTGGGAGAAGATTTCATCATTTATATCTCAGATCTACAAGTTTAGTGCTTCAAATTTCAATGTTTTTTGAGAATTTCGGGTTTGACATTTTTTTTGGAAATGAAAGATTTGTCTTGCTTAAATGAATGGGTATTGTTTCTTCATTCCTTATAGTGACTGAATATGTTATAAGAATGAGTAGTTTGCATTTGTTGAATATAAAATGAAGTCCACTTCTATTTGTGGAGTCATTGTTCATACAGGGGTTACACATTTTTGTGTTTAAATGCTCTCTTTTGGTTACGTGCTCGTTTATTCTTCATTTATATTGTTTGCAAAATAATGTTTGTGGAATAATTGATGAGGAGTGATGAATATTGCACATATTCAATATATTGAGAATACATTGAGCATATTGTATTGTCTATGTGAGCTGAAAATATATAGTGTTGAGCTGGAACTTTATTTTTAGATAACATGTTGAGCTGAACTTTATTTTTCAGTTTGTATGTTGAGCTAGAAATTCTATATTGATGAGCTGAAAATATATTTTGATGTGGATTTTTTATTGTCTTAAATGTAGATAATATGACTTTATATTGGATTATTGATATATTTCTATGAGCTGAAAGTTATATTCAATTTTGTAATGTTCTTGAAATTGATTAAGAACTTACATGTGTTGGCAATGTGCAAGTATATGTTGTTATGTTGGCTGAGCTTATTAATTTCATATATTGTGGTTTGTTTTGACTTCAACATATTTGGAAATTTATTTTGAGATGCTGTATTGAGCTAGACTTTGGTGTAAGTTTCAGTTGGTATATATAAATGGAATATGTACATGAAGAAATGTTTTACCATTTAAGTCTCATTCTCCTTCATCTATTAATGAGCATCTTACCTCTGATGAGTTAGATCATGGTATTATGAGTGATATGGAAGATTAACTCCTTTGTCTTTTCCATGACAAAAAGGGGGAGAAATTGGAGTAAGGGGGAGCTAAAGAGTAATGGTGTAAGGGGGAGCAGCTATGAGTTGTTATGTTATGAGCTGCTATGAAATTGAGGGGGAGCTATTTTAGTTGTTGTTTTTGCGTTCTGTTATGAAGATGCAAGATGAAACATTTGCTGATATTTGTGTTAGGGGGAGTTTGAAGATTTATGAGTTCATCTTGCTATCATTTGTCTTGTTGAGTGAACAATAGTTCTATATTGATCTATGTTGCCTATTATTATTGAACTATATGTGTGTTGTCTAACCTCTATGGTTTATTTGATGACATGAGCTTGTGCTATGTTATGGATATATTGATGCATCCATACACTTGCTGATTAGTGAGATTAGCTTGCTGAAAATATACGTTTTTAGCTAATTCTTTACTTGATTGATCAATCTATATTTTATAATGATTTGGGGGAGTCATTATAATAAATGCTTTTGATTGATATATGATATTGTTCTTCCTTCGGTATCTAGTGGTTGTATATTCTTGTTGGAAGTTGCAATATATTTTGTAAGTGATCTTATATGTTCATAATTGACTATATTGAGTATATTGATCACGGTTGAGTTTTAGTGTTTTCTTTTCAGGTACTCAAACCATTAATCGAGTTGCTTAGGGATGTTGTAAGAATTTATCTAGGCTGCATATTCTTGTAAACTAAGTTCTGTTTTGGTGATAACATATCTTGGATTAGAGTTATGTTTAGCTTAAGGTTTTGTCATGGAAATTGCCAAAGGGGGAGATTGAAAGTGCTTATGTAAAATTGGCATAATTTCCATGGTCAAAATAATTCTTTGTATAAATGTATTTTTCCATTTTTAGAATTGTGAGAGCAACTTGATTAAGTCTGGAAGGTCGTGGAGCTAAGGAGAAAGTTTCTAGAAGGTGTTGGGTGCATCTAGAAGGCTTGGAAGACAATTGCTGAGCTGTTAGACGGTTTTACAGTTGGCTGGGTTAGCCTTAGGTCAGCCTAGCGGGAATTTTGCAGATTTCGTTTAAACCTTCCAGAACGTTGCCCAGTCATCATAACTTTTTCGTTTTGACTTATTTACCCTCACTAAAGTCATATACCAATTTCCCAAATGACTTGGACGTACTTCACTCATCGTTTATTCTCGAAAACTCCATAATTCTCTCTGTATTCGGTTTTCCCCAAATTTCTCTCTTGTGCAAGATTTGGTTCTAACCAAAATCTGATTGTGAGAGTGTGTAAGCTTCCCTCTGGTGGAAGATCAGTGAGCCTTATCGTCAATTGAAGGCTGGATGTTCTTACTGCTTTGCTGTTGAAGATTGGAATCACCAAGTGTTGAGGTTCTTGAGTGGGTTCTCAAGAACAGCTGCTGCTGAAAGTTTTCAGAGGAGCTTCAAGCCTACGAGTTCGTGGGATCTGCTGTAGAACGAGAACCAGAGTTGCTGGTCTTCGTGTGGGTGCTGGGCACCAACCCAATTCGGAGGATTGGGTGATTTTACATAGGAAAAGGGGTCTTGAGGCCAAAAGGTTTTTGGTTAGATCACCATTGTAAAATCCCGACGTTCTAGTGGAAAGACTTGGTGGAAACACCCGGAGTGTTTTTTATTTCTCAGAAGACGTTCTTCTGGAGAAATTTTTCACTTCGTCAACAAAAAATTCCGGTGTTGTCTTTATTGTTGTTTTCTTTTAATCTTGATCTTGTCTTTATCTAACCAATCTTGTGCTTATTGTTTTGCAGATCTCATTAGCTGAAAACGTGTTCTGTTAAAGGGCTAATTAGTTGTTGCATTGGTTCTGTTTTTTGGTTTGATATTAACTGATCTTGATTGTGATATAGACATAGTATCTTGCTGGATTTTTAGTTGATGATTGCTGGAATTTGGTCTGTTATCTGCTCTTTGTATATTGCTGGAATTTTGGACATTATGTTGCTGATTGAATTACATTGGTCTTGATCTTTCAGTTGTTGTAAACGTTCACATAGTCCTAGTTTTAATGTGCTGAAAATCTGCAGGTTTCTTGATAAGATAGTTGCTGTAAATCATACTTTGTTTTGATTGTGTAGCTGCTACATTTATCTCATTGTCTCTAGTTTAAAGTAGTCGAAATATTGAGAATATCTTGCTGCTGTAAATTCGCAATTGATTTGATTTATGGTTGCTGGAAAATCATAGAGTATTGGATTTTGTGTTGCTATAAAATCTGTTATGTGTGTTTAGTTTACAGTTCTTTAATTCATTGATTGACTGAAAAATTAGTTGAACTATTTTTCTGTGAATAGAAAGAAAGTGTTGATTATTTTTTAAATACCTATTCACCCCCCCCTCTAGGTATATTCTAGGGTCTAAACGCAGTTTCAATTGGTATCAGAGCCTTATAATAGATCCTTGACCCTTTGTTACCTAGATGGAAAGGAGTCAATCGCTGTCCGTTCCTCCTTACTTCGATGGCAATAATTATGCCTATTGGAAAGTAAGGATGAGGGCCTTCTTGAAGTCCCTTGATGAACGAGTATGGCACTCGGTAGTAATAGGTTGGTCGACACCCATGACTGCAGCAAAAGTTACTGAAACTGGTACAATCCCTGCTGAGCCTAAAGACATTAGTTTGTGGACTAGAGACGAAATGAATGAATGCACCTATAATAGTCGTGCCTTGCATGCTATTTTCATGGGCATTTCAGCTGATGAGTTTAAACGAATCTCCATGTGTGAAATGGCTAAAGACGCTTGGGAGATCTTAGAAACCACACACGAAGGCACTAAGATTGTCAAAAATTCTAAACTTCAAATGCTTGCGACTAGATTTGAAGAAATTAGAATGAAAGAAGATGAGACATTCGATGAGTTTTACGCTAAACTCAACGATATTGTTAACTCAACCTTTAACTTAGGAGAAAAAATTCCTGAATCGAGAGTTGTAAGAAAAGTCTTACGATCTCTCACTGAAAAATTCAGAGGTAAAATTACGGCCATAGAAGAAAGCAAAGACCTAGAAAAAATCAGAATTGAAGAGCTTGTAGGTTCATTACAGACCTATGAATGTACATTGCTTTTACTTCATCTATTAATGCTATTAGTGAGTGAATATTAACTGATCTTGATTGTGATATAGACATAGTATCTTGCTGGATTTTTAGTTGATGATTGCTGGAATTTGGTCTGTTATCTGCTCTTTGTATATTGCTGGAATTTTGGACATTATGTTGCTAATTGAATTACATTGGTCTTGATCTTTCAGTTGTTGTAAACGTTCACATAGTCCTAGTTTTAATGTGCTGAAAATCTGCAGGTTTCTTGATAAGATAGTTGCTGTAAATCATACTTTGTTTTGATTGTGTAGCTGCTACATTTATCTCATTGTCTCTAGTTTAAAGTAGTCGAAATATTGAGAATATCTTGCTGCTGTAAATTCGCAATTGATTTGATTTATGGTTGCTGGAAAATCATAGAGTATTGGATTTTGTGTTGCTATAAAATCTGTTATGTGTGTTTAGTTTACAGTTCTTTAATTCATTGATTGACTGAAAAATTAGTTGAACTATTTTTCTGTGAATAGAAAGAAAGTGTTGATTATTTTTTAAATACCTATTCACCCCCCCTCTAGGTATATTCTAGGGTCTAAACGCAGTTTCACTATGTAACCTACAGGAAACGCAAGGTGTTGATCACCATCACAGATAGTCTTTATATAGAAGGTTCTGCAACTGCAGTTCTGTCATTGTCCTCTCCGAACATTTCCATATGCTTTCAGCAGATTGAAATGTCTAACATGTTGAAGTATGTGGAGGGGTAATTGAATGGCACACCAATGTTGAATTCTCAATCTCTATTTTTTCGGAATTAAGAAACGCTTTTGCAAGTTATCCTTGCCCTAATTGACTTTTCAATATCATCACCATCTTTCAATTACTTGAGCCATCTTTCCATTACTTGAGGTGCCGCGAATCAAACTTAACGTGTTAAACGATATCCTGAATCTCTTGTTGTTCTTGGATGTGGCATCCATTGTATGTGGCCGGAATGAAAAGTTGAGATTAAAATAAAATGAAACAATAGCAACTTGATATGGGTTCATGTGAGAGTGGCCAAGCCTTCAGCAACAGGGGTTAGGCGTGATGCCTAACTAGACCCATGTTGGCCTTTATGGCAATAGCCACTCTTGCTTACCTACAATTCTTCTCAAGTCTCACCTACAATTCTCTGCTTACGTTGGCCATAGCCTCTGGGACAAAGCAAGAGGCTCGTTGGACTCATAGAAACTTTTCAATGGTTCCTTTGATTTATGACCTCAAGCTCCAACTTTAACATAATCCAAGGAAGAAGAAGTAGGGTCAAATTTGAAACATATTGATCTATTGACCTTTCTTTAGGGGCCCTGATCAAATCCCCTGACGCGGTGATAATATTGAAAAGTAAGAAGAATGAGGACTATATATAGCTATATATACTGCTATCAAGAGAATATCAGATCCCATCTTTGGTTTCACTAAAGCCTCTTAGAAAGTCCATAGTTGCTCTTTTAGCCTCTTTAAGCCTCTCTGCTTCTCTGTCTCTTGCTCGCTTTACCTGCATCTCAATTTATCCCTAATGGAAGCAAAAAGTGCACCCCTGCAGCCTCCAACTTATGGAAATGTAATCACCGTTCTCAGCATTGATGGGGGTGGAATAAGAGGGGTCATCCCAGGAACTATCCTTAGTTTCTTAGAATCTGAGTTGCAGGTCGGATATATATATGTCTGATTTTTTATGTGATATATAAAACTCCTGCACCCCATTGTACTCCTTGCATTTTTAATCAAATTGATACACGCGTCCTATACACGAGTAGACGGACCATACTCACTTTGCTGCACATTTCGTATGAAGAAATTCAAGTCTATCAGTTATTAGGGAAGCTGATCTTTACTGCCACATGCATAATTAGCATGTAGTCTTCTAGTGCTTACTCAGATTGTTTGTGATTGATGCAGAAGCTGGATGGTGAAGATGCAAGAATCGCAGATTATTTTGATGTGATTGCCGGAACAAGCACAGGCGGCCTTGTAACTGCCATGCTAGCTGCCCCAAATGAAAAGAACCGACCAGTCTTTGCTGCCAAAGATATCAAGGACTTTTACCTAAACCACTGCCCTAGTATCTTTCCACAAAACAAGTAAATTTAAATTTCTTGGGATCCAAATTTTCACGTAGCGTGATGGAGCTTTCCTGTTTGATTGTTAACCTGATGGATGCCATTTTATTTGTCATTAACACACGATCCTATTTAAGATCAAATTGCAGGTGTCCAATATTTCCTTATACTACAAAGATTATCAAAGCCCTATCCGGACCGAAGTATGATGGGAAGTATCTGCATAACCTTGTGAGGGAAAAACTAGGAAGCACAAGAATGGACCAGACTTTGACCAATGTTGTTATCCCAACATTTGATGTCAAGCGACTACAGCCAACCATCTTTTCCAGCTATGAGGTTGATTATCTTCTCTGCAAATATATTTCGTTTAAAAATCGATTACCCACTTAATATTTTTTTCCCTCTAAATCTTTGTTTAGCGACGAACCTTCGGTTAATTAGCAATTGCAAAGATGAAGTTGAATGATGCTAAGATTCGCTTTGATTTTCTTTTATGCACCAGGTAAAGAAAAACCCAAGCTTAAATGCCTTACTCTCAGATGTATGCATCGCAACCTCGGCTGCGCCAACTTATCTCCCAGCTTATTACTTTGAAACCAAAGACGCCGAAGGGAAAGTTAGAGAATTTCACCTTACAGATGGTGGGGTTGCTGCTAATAATCCGGTATATATCTTTCCAGCTTCAGATCACACCTAATAATGATGATGAAATTCAGCATATTAACTTACTAATATATTTGCGCCTTGTCAGGCCTTAGTTGCCATTGGTGAAGTGACAAAGGAGATCACCAAAGGGAGTCCCGACTTTTTTCCTATAAAACCAATGGACTACGGACGATTCCTAGTCATATCATTAGGAACTGGAACACACAAAGACGAAGAGAAATACCAGGCGCATGACGTAGCCAAGTGGGGCTTATTGGATTGGGTAACTAAAGGTGGTTCCACCCCGATAATTGATGTATTTTCTCAGGCAAGTGCAGATATGGTCGATGTCCACCTCTCCGTGGTTTTTCAAGCCCTTCATTCTGAGCAAAGCTATCTGCGGATTCAGGTACATTTACTCTATGCCATATTAATTTCTTTGACGCAACTAGCGAAACAAATAAAACTCTTCTAAATCGTCTCTTGTTCACAACATGTTTGGATCAAATAATGCAGGACGATGCGTTGACCGGAACAATATCTTCTGTGGACGTAGCCACAACGAAAAACTTGGATGATCTTGTGAAAGTTGGGGAAGAATTACTTAAAAAATCAGTCGCTAGGGTGAATCTGGACACAGGCAAATATGAAGCTTCAAACAGTGAAACTAATGCTGAGGCTCTTGTCAGGTATATATCAAATTAAATATTAAACTACATGTGCAAGGTTAAATTTATTTTCACCAAAGTTTGCTTTTAATTAGTGATCACAATAACATAATTGAGAGCATAAGTCCTTGCAGGTTTGCAAAACTTCTTTCCCAAGAGAGGCAGCTTCGCCATACTACGTCCCCCGTTGGACATGCTCATGGAAGCCATAACTGATCATTATGTCAATCCTATTGATTTTTGTTAGTGATTATAGTATAGCAAAGTGAAGTTTTGCATTGAAAATCCCACCTTCTGATTCATTATTATTTATTTAAATCTGTACGAATAAATTCCGTGATAGATAACACGTCCTACTACACGGATTAATTTGATGTCTTTTTTTGTTTTGGCGTAGTTGATAATTGCAAGCAATTCAAAGCTTCCAAATTATAATAATATCTTCTCTGTCGTTTTGAGATATTTTGCTCAAATTCTTCGAACACGTTAGCCTCCTTTTTGTCTTGTTCTTGCACATGGAATTGTATTCGGACGCGCCCTTAATTATGAACGAGAAAAGGAGGAAGTTTTCAATGGTGGAAAAAGCTGGCGTAGGTATAATATCCCTAGGGCCTAGTCGCAAAACCAAGAAAATAAAGCACGATTACAGACCAATTTCCTTCGTTTCACTATCAGTATTATGGCGCTTGGCGCTAGCTGTGATCACTTGCATGGCATACATCTTCCCTCTTATTTGGTTGCCCAAAAGAATATATAAGGAAGACTTTTAGAGATGTTTGAGTTTTCAACATTATATATATATACAACTCACATCTCTTTAGTTTTGAAAATCAGTGAGGTTCTTGGAATTGCTCGAGTATTCTGTATACCCAGAATTAATATAGTACTATATATGTACTTCAGAAATATATCAGTAGAACCTTCTGAGATGATAAACATTAAAATAATCAAAATTAAGAATAGATAGCGAGGCAACAAATTAATTATTAACTATTTTATTTAGAAATAAAGGTTTTGATTAATTAGCTATAGGGGTATGTTTGGTAAGAATTGTAATGCTATCACATGTGAAATTAAAGCTCTTTGCAAAAGATCAAATTATATGGCTACCTACCCTTATCCCAAGTCATGAGTATCTCATATATATATATGGGTCTAGGCTACGAAATCAATTTTGTATGGATATGGAGGGTGTAGTACCCAGAGGGGTCCATCGATCAAAAATGCTACGAGCTAGATCGGGACATACTCTATAAATTTAATGTTGAATACAATCATGATGGCGTTTTCTCCACACAGAGTCAAATGGGAAATTGAAAGATTGGAATTGTACGAGAGGGTTACCTCAGAATTACTTTAGAGATTTCAATTATCACACCAAACCCTAACTTCAAAGTCCAAGAAAGAAAATTCTTCAATGTAGGGAATTGCATGTACTGTAATTTCTAGACAAATCAAGACATTAATGTGATTAGTACTCTTGACAATTATATAACACTTTTCTACCTAATCTTCTTTGGAATTTTACACTATCAAGGGATGAGAGGAAGCAATATTTGAACCGTCTAGCTCAATCATCTCCTCCCTCCTCAATGGTGATCAGTCGAATTCCCGATGAAAAGGAAGACGAAAGATGCATGAGGCTGAAGTGGTCTCGAAGTAGAAGTAATGAAGTGCCGTACCTTGAAGATAGTTGGCTGGCCGGAGGACTTGAGTACTTTGAAAAGCCAGATTCCTAGCTACTAGTCAACTTGGATTGCGACTGCTACCGATGATTCAATAGGATATAGTATGCATGCATTTTGCTTTTCTCTGTTTTGCTCTTTCTAAGCTTGCTCAAATTCAATTATCTAGGCGTACTTGCACTTTCTAGCTTGCTCAAATTCAATTATCTAGGCGTACTAATGTATAAGTTATATCAAGGCTTCGGCAGTACTGAGACGAACCATATGCCTCACTTGATTAATTAATGTCCAATGAAACCCAAAAACAGTCTTTTATCAAATTAGCAATGTACATTATTGGGGTACTTTTACGAAAATGGAAATATAGAGAGAAATAAATTTATGTGAAAAAATTGTTGGAATTTATAAAAAATCGTTAAGAATTTGTTTTTAAAAAAGTTATTATAAAAAAATTTCAATTTTTATTTTATTTGTCTTAAGTCGGTCAAGAGAGATATTTCCTGCCCCATGTGTCAAAGCTTCTTCCTTAGTCGACTAGACTTTAGCACTCCACTTTTTTTATATATATTGATAAAACTCTAGAATGTCGGTGATGATTTTTTCAGTAAGTAATTAATTTATTTTCCTCTTCCCATTATAATCAAGGTAGAATTTGGAATTGGGGTTTCACGATCGTTTGTTGGGCCTGGGATGAAGATAATGGTGAACAGATGCAACGATTGAGCATGGGTTTGTGTTTGGGTTTGCGTTTGGGTTTGGGTTTTCAGTTGTTACTTGTTAGGCTAAAGCGGTCTCTTATATAACGTCCTATATATATATAGATAGATCACAGATATAGAAAGAGTCACAATTTCAGCATATCTATATAAAACATATGGTGATAAGTTGCTGAATTGAATCGCACACCCCGACATTAATCATAATTCACCTTATATGAGTGCTTATTCATTTGTACCACTAGCTTAATTGTGTAAGTACATTTGACAAGGGAATATAGAAGCGCTACTATATTTCATGTAAGAATACTGATGATGTCGAAAAAATCCGGCTCCATGGATGTACGATGGAGAACCTTCCAATACTCATGGACTGAGAGCCTACAAAACTAAGGAAAAAGTGAGCTCGGCTGCCCCATGGGGTCAACATCTGAAGCTCAAATCAGACTTGTGTTAGATTATGAGAAAGAAGGAGAAAAAATGCTTTCAGTAGCTAATGTTCCCCTTGGGGTCATGCGTACAAGGGAGCCATCTTATAGAAGTATGGCTCTTCTTTTCCGCTGTTGTATGAGTTGATTGGAAGTCAATGGAGGCAGGTCTCCCTGTATATTAACGCTCTTTTTGGCCAATGAGACATGACCTTGCAGACCAGAAGATATTTAGAAATCTACCCAAAAATCCACTTTGGAGCTTTCCAGAGTTGGGCCTCATTTAAGTGTGAGCTGAAAATTTCACCCTCATGATATACAATTAATAATGTGGGCTTGCATTGACTAGTGACCTAATAATGTTTTGATCATGTATATATGATTTGCTGGAGTTTGTGCTTCTAATCATATATACTGGAATAATTTATGCATATGATATGGTATGAGTTGTCCGTGATGATTTGATCTGATTCATTGGGTTAAGTCTTAAATGGGAGGATTGATTTATTATATAAAAGCTAGCTAGGTCCCCTTATCTCCTCTCCATATATATACTTGAAAATCCTTTTATTATTTACTACTATTGGGGCCTGTCAGTGTCAACTATTGATATATATTCCGGCCACTTCCGACCACAAACCTTAGGGGTTTTTCTTCCTGATCACGTCGTACTCTAGGCTATTATAAAAAATCATGAGGTGATTTTGGTCGGGTTTGCTTTAAGTTTTCTAATTTGTTCTTGAACCCAAAATTTGGGAAAACTTAAAATAACGTCAAGTTCGTATTCTTGTTAAAATCTAATCCCGTAAACGTGTTTTCTGGGCACTAGAACATGAATATTACATATTTTAATTGCAGGTTATAATCTAATCCCGTAAAGGTGATTTTGATTTTTTGGAACAGGGGCTTTTCGGGAAAAAAAACAACGAAATTCAGCATATCTTTTGGTTTCCCATGATTTTTAAAGGGTTAAAGGAATATTTTCGACTCTACTCATTACTCAAAGTTTATATGTTGTATGAGTTTGTCAAAATCATCCTTTCGTCCCCTCTCTTTATCGAATTGTCAAGTCAATTAACGGACTCTACATGTCACGACTAATCAGAAGTGGACACGCGTTCATTTTTTAACCTTCAACATTTACTCACATTGTCATTTTTTCATTTTAGGCAACGTAGGGTTGTCGTTTTGACACCGTGGCATTATGTTTCTGAGTGGGTGCATTGAGTTGACGTGGAGACATAAATTAGAAAAAATAAACACGTGTTTGCTTATGATTGATTAATGTGACTTATAGGATTGTTAGTTGACTGAAAAATTCGCTAACGGGAGGTAACAAAAAAATCATTTTGACAAACTCATAAAACTCAGGGACTATGAGTGATTAAAGTGAAAACTTGTGGACCAACTTTAAAAAAAAAAAAAAAAAAGCAAAATCCGAAGACAAAAATATTCATTAATCCAATTTTTAAACCCGAAAATCAAAACACAGAATCCCTTACAGAAATTTGGTGGTTCAAGGGTCAAAATAAAAAAAACTCAGCTTGCGACCAGATCATATGATACCCGCAGGATCCGTTTTGGCCGAATGTCTTTTGAAAAATCAAGTAGCTTTTGTGCAGAATTTTGGGATACCCATTGAAAGTTAAGTAGTCCAAATGCTTGAATTGAAGTTTTCCAACAAATGAAAGCCTGTCAGTGTAACAAGTAGATTTTTATTGTATACTTTTTCTGATTGTTTATAAAGAGAAGGAACATAAATATAAAATTCAATAGCTCGTTCGATCGAGAGAGCAAATCTCCAAGGAAATTCAATTTGTATTCACTTTTTGCATATGCGTTTTCGGTGCTTCGCTATTTATACAAAAGAGGCTTTTTACAGCCTCAATGACTTAACCCAATAACTGGGCTTTATTACAACAATCTTAACGGTCCAACTAATTCGTTAACAAACTCACGTGCTCTTTTTCTTCCCAGATGCTTCTCGAACGTCTTTTAACAGCTGGCTTTATTACCATCAGACATCAACGGTCCCGCTTACCTTGTTTAAAAAAAAGGCCTTGACCAATGACCTCTCTTGTTTGTTAGAGAAAATTCTCCCCCGCATATATATTTTACGTTGAATATTTTGGGCCTTCTGACACAAAGAACAACGATATTGGGCCCAGCCACGCCCATTAGTAATCCTAATTTTAGTCAAATTGAGTAATATATTAATATAAACGCGACAAACCCGTGTTCAGATGATCTATTATTATTTTAAAAAATATACTTTTTAGTATTTACTCAATTATTAGGATTATGGCACTTTGCACT
This sequence comes from Myrica gale, assembly GCA_963930655.1. Lineage (NCBI taxonomy): Eukaryota > Viridiplantae > Streptophyta > Magnoliopsida > Fagales > Myricaceae > Myrica > Myrica gale. The sequence goes on from OZ005599.1 coordinate 6,373,902, forward strand.
TCAGGTATATCAATTTCTCTACGATAACCCCCAACAACATGCATATCCCACTGGCCGGACGTTTTGTATTTAGTCAACAATAGATGTCTTGCTATTATAATATTATTTTCGTAATACGTAAACATGTGAAAATGATCTGGCCGGGGATATCATAATTGTACCACAAGTGGACAAGAACTACATCAGTCGGAGTTGAATCCCGGCACGGAGATCGGAAACTAAGGCTGCGTTTGTCACTAAAATTTTACCCAAAATTTTATCTCTCTCCTAATAAAATACTCCAATATAATCTCTCTCTTCCATCAAAAAATATAACAAATTACAAAAACTATAAAATATTACCTCTCTCTTCACTTTTTCACTAAACCCAATACCAACACTAAACCCAATACCAAAAATTTTACCACACAAACCCACCCGAGATCTAAAAGAAAGATTTGAGACCAAGCTATCTTTGCACTGTAGCTTTACGTCTACTTATTTTATTTTATTTTCCCCCAAACATAAAACCAGCGGTACTGAAAGCAACACTTTCCAAACTTTTCAATTGGACTCTTACACATTTACTCGAGAAAGACATCATTGATTGATGAATGAAGCCAAGCGTTTGATCAAGAGCTTTGCCTTTTCGCAGGTGGGGTTAAAGATATGGAAGACATGATCTTCCCCTTCGATCTCCGTGACCTCCGCTGTTCCTTTCCATCCGCTCTGCACCAAGTTATCGTAATAAAGCCTCCCTCTGTCCCTCAAGATGTCCGTCTCAGAAAGGGTGACGAGTATTTTTTCGCAGGCCAACCCGTCGAGACTTGGGGATCCCTCAGCAAAAGGGTTGATGAGCAGATCGTCTCCGCCTTTGTTAGATGGACAGACGTAGAGCCACCAGTTGTCAACCATTGCTTTTCTTACTCTGTCGGTGACCTCCACTCCAATTGGCTTCTCTCCCCAGAAGTAAGGATTGATTAGAACGAGGCCGAGGAGCTTTAAATTTCCCGTTATTTCCGTTTTCCTAGACCGTAGGGCCAAGTGGTGTGCAATATTAGCACCCGCACTGTCTCCTGCCAAAAACACCTTCCCGAAATCAACGGAGTCCTTGAGCCATGGCTCGTGGCCGTCGTGATCTCCCGCAGCGTGGGAGCCCACCCACTGAATCGCAGCCCAGCAGTCCTCATAGGCCGCCGGAAGCGGATGCTCCGGGACTCTCCTGTAGTCCACTGAGACAACGATGATTTTAGCTTCAGCAACTAGCATGTTAACACTGTTGTGGTAGAGGGGATCAGCCACCGATGAAATGCAAAACGCCCCACCATGGAAGTAAAGAACCACGGGAAGCTTTTGATCATTCTTTTCCGGGAGATTTGGGCGGTAAAGTCTGGCCGAGACACCGGTTTCTGGTACGATCGCTACATCTTTAGATTCAACACCCGTTTGAGGATCGAGGCCGGCGGGGGCAACTTGGGTCCCAGCAATCCTTTCCACGGTTCCATCTTTGTACACTCTAAGATACGGAAAAACCTCAAGTGATACCTCTGGCTTACTTTGATCCATTTGTATTCTTGCGTGTGCACGCTTGCTTAAAGACAGAGGGAAAGAGACGGAGAGAAATCTAGAGAGAAAGGCAAAAGTAGGGAGAGGAAATGGTTGCCTAGGCAGGGTAGGATTTGGACACCTTTATAGCAAGAGTGCCAGGAGATGGTCCACCAGCAAAGGAGGACACATTTTTTTTTATCACCGACAATAGAACGCCTTTTGTTAATGGGAGTGGGAGAAAATGAAAGGAAAAGGCTTTTTTTGCCTAGGCGTGATCATATAGGTTATATGAATATACTGATCTTGACCCACAACTATCGGGGGTTTAATTAGCATGGGAAGTCCTTCAAGGCACTTGAGGTAGGTAACGGGAATTCCAGACACCCTAAAAAAAAGGGAATCTCAGCTGCCAAACTATAAAAATAATAGGGCGGAATTCCAGCCACCTAATATAAGATCGGTCTAATTCCAAATTGTAATATTATAGCTCTAGAAACGACACTCGACTCAACCGAAGCCAAGAAAAAAGAAAGCACTCAACAACCTAAGCAATAAGTACACACAATTTTGTAATAATTAGTGTTCCTTGTAAGCATCCAACAACCTTTTTAAGTGGATAAAAGAATTAAGCCGCAGAAATCGTGCCTAAAAGTGGCAATTAGGATGAATTTCCCTTTTTTTTGCTAATAATTGAGGCTAGGTTTTGACCAAGTATTGGAGTTTGACTCTTTTCTTTTTAAGGGTAACTTATGACAAATTATAGCAGGGACGCTAAGTATGGAAGTGGCATCCCCGGCCCCAAACAATTTTAAGATCAATTTTGACGCGACTGTTATGCAGAACAATTTGGTGTTTGCTGCGGTCTGCCGCAAATTGCATGGCTCACAATATCGCCATATGATGCCTGTGGGAGAACTTGTTCGGCCTTATTGAGTTATCTTCTATTCCTATGGATACTATATCTGACTGTTCTATGAAGTTTCCATTGCTAAAAAAATGTCTATAAGAGCGTTAGCTTAATGATTGAAAAAAAAGGCAACGTCCATTTCAAATAATTAATCTAACAAATCCCTTGAAAGAAAAACTATTTAATAATCCAAACAACCCAAGCTAATTAATTTTGGCAATATGCTAATACCTACGTCCCTTTCTCGTCAGCCTTTAACTATTTAATCATCCCGAAGAACCCATATATGCTAATTAAAAGTAATAGCTCAACTTGCCATTTCGCTCTGTGAAGTCACCTCTACCACCAAATTTCCACTAGAACAGGGACGAAGCCTAGAAATTAACTATTAGAGAGACTAATTACGTAAAAATTATTTTTGAGGGGACCAAAATAAATAAAACATAAAAAAAATCAAAAATCAAATAAAAAGAGTAAAGAATATGCTGTTTTTTAAGAACTTTTAGAGGGTTGGGGTCATGGCCCCACCAGCCCCCCTTGGCTTCGTCTATGCACTAGAGTATAGTAGCACAAAATGGACAGCCATGGCCTTCCCAGCTCCCAAAATTAGTGAAAAACTTTTTTTCTTTAAAAAAAAATTGTTATTTGTTTTTTTATATTTTGGCCTCAAAAATTATTTTTATTTAATTAACTCGCCAAATATCTAATATTAATATTGATTTCTTTTTAGATAACAAGGGAAATTCATGCAGCATTCACTCAACTGCATCGGGTTCGAACGAACACAACTTGTATTCGCACGAATTGGATGCAACGCCATGACAAACTCTGACGAGACTGATGACCAGCCCACTAAGTGGTGGTTTGAACCCCTAACTGTGCACCTAACACACTCTCTCAAAGCCTCTCATCCCACTTGAGCTACCTGGGTGAGTTAATACTAATTTTATTCCTAGACACTAGCTTCTTAAAACTTACCAGTACCGTGTATACCAACCAACCTTGAAACGTCACGTTCAAGCAAGAAATCCAAACACTTCTGTTCAATTGCAGAACCAGGACTTAAGTTGAGAGGGGACAACTCTTAAGACGAGATGACAAAAAAATTATGTAATGCAAAAAATGTCTTAGACTTAAAAAAAAAATCATAAGTTGGGAGTATTAGACGACTCCATGTTGGCTGAGTTTTTTTATCAATCAATTCACTAATCAAAATTAAGAACAATAACCTTCAACAAATCACAATTGACTATGTGTAAATAAATAATCTCAAAATCTAATTCAGCATAGACTTGATAAATTTGTAGCTTAAGTTCACAAAGTGTCTTCATGGCTTTGATATGAGAGTCAATTTATGAACATAGCATTTAGGATGAAATCTACTTAATATACACAACATCAACACCTATAAGTAAGTATGTTTATAAATAAAGAATCGACTCAATTTTCAGGAAAGTTAGAAGTCAGAGACTCAACTTCCTCATAAGTCATAACACATTTCTTTGTTAAGGACCTGATAATTGTGTTTGTAAAAAAGTATTCCCTTTTTACCGAAAAAGAAATCTGCTTAGCACCTTATTTCGAGTACAATTATTTGGTTGATATAAAAATTTCTCATCTTTTAGAATCAGAAACAAGAGAAACTCAAAACATCTCAATACCTTCCCCTCACTTTCTCGGTTAAAAACACAAAGATTGCATAGAAATTGCATTGAAAATTCTTGAAAGAGCACTGTCACTAATTTATCCTAATCCACAACGAAAACACATACATTAAACAAAAACATTCAAATATGACAAAATAATCAATTATATTTCATTCAAAATAAGGACAAAACACATGTATAAAATAATAATAATAATAAATTAACAGAACAGAGGCAGAGGCCAATTATAATTCATTCAAAATAAGGAAAAAAAACAATGGCAGAACGGAGGCCCCCCGGCGTCCGCCACTGCTTCTGTTTCAGTTAAATAATAATAATAGAAAATGCAGAAAACAACGGCATCAGAACAAAAAACTCATTCGCTTCTGAAAGTACAACATTGCAAGAAAATGGGTTAAATGCATGTCATGCCCCTGTGGTATGCGGTAATAGCAAATATGCCCCTGAGGTAATCAAAGTCTTTTTCATACCCCTGAGGTAAACATTCAGGGCAAATATACCCTTTCATACCCCTGAGGTAAACATAACGGAAGGGCATAATTGCTCATGAATGTTTACCTCAAGGGTATGAAAAAGATTTTGTTTACCTCAGAGGCATATTTGCTATTACCGCATACCACAGGGACATGACATGCATTTAACTCCAAGAAAATAGCGGTCAAAGCAGCGCCTCTATTGTTCCCTCCTTTCCACCGCCCTCCCCTAAATGCGGGTAGTTGTTGAAGAAGCCTTTCTTTCTCGGACAGGGGCTTTCTCTTCTGCTTCTTCTTTCTTACTTATACATTTAATTGTCGTCTATGTTCGCTCGATCACCGAACCGTCAGTCTAAATTCTTTTTCTTCACAACTATTAGTCTTGTCTATCGATATAATAATCAGCAGCATCATTTCTCTCCTAATAGATGATCATAATACTTCCAGAAAAGAACCAAAAGGCAGTATAGATTTCCTCATTTTACCAAAACCCACTACAAAAATATCAAAGTTTTTTATTTAACTTGAAAAACTCAGATGCAGAAAACCACTTTAGACTTGAAGGCTATGTTTTAATAGTTTATTATGTATTTTGAAAATATCTTTTTTTGTAATAATTACAAAATTGAGATGTTTTTGTTTTTGTAATTTTTAATTTTTAATTAAAAGTGGTGAGATATGTAGAAAAGGTATTTAAAAAGAGAAAATTTTAAAATATATAATCCTCGTGAAGCATATGAAAGTTATTGGAGCAGTGGCGGGTGTCGAACTTTAAAGGCGAAATGACAAAAAACAAATTCCCTTCGTAATGCAAAACATTGTCTTAGAATTACAATATCGAAAATTAAGGACTAAAAGTATTAAAAATATTGGAATATATGTATCGTACTATGTACTGCAACTGAGAGGTGACAATTGGATTCTACGAGTTTGCATCTTCTGAAAATGTTGCAAAATGACTTCGTTCTCAATAGTTTTAAAAACTTCTTACTCGATGTACATTAACATGCAATCATTCATCCAGTCATCTCTCATCATATTACGCAAATCACTCTTGATGATCTAATTCAAGTTAATTCCCTACTTAATTCTAAAACTTTATAACAAATTACAAATGATTCTGATGGTTGAGTTCTTGATGCCACTAGGGGTTGTCTTTCGTACATTTTTTTGTTACTACCACAATTTGGGCCTGTCTTTTTTTCTTTCCCTTTTTCTTTTGACAAAAGGTTAATGGGGATGCATTTGCAATTTACTTTCTCTAGGTTCTATGGATTTAGAATTGAAAGATATTCACATTCTCCAAAGCGACTTCCACACACAAAGCAACAATTGATGGCAAACCATGCTCTGAATAATAAAAATAAAATTTCTAGGATAAGCAATAATTAGTAAAAGAGTTCCCTAGATAAATATATCCAAAAATAGTCAGAACTTTGGTTTTACCTATACAATGATCCTAAACAAACACAATATTTTTCGAAGTCTCTAATAAAAATGAAGAAAAAAATCAACATAGGGAGAAAGAAATAAAGTGATCTTGATTGTGAAAAATTAGGAGCAGAGAGTAAATAATTTTTTACTAACAGAAATTTAGCAAGATCGTACATGTGCAGTTCTGTGACATTAATTGTTTCTTTTTTTGTTTTTGTTTTTTAAAAAAACAAGGTTATTGTTAAAAGGAAACTTTTATTAGGGATTAAAAGGATTTTAGAAAAAAAATGGATGAAAATTACTATGGGTGGGTTTGTGTGGTAAAATTTTTGGTATTGGGTTTAGTGTTGGTATTGGGTTTAGTGAAAAAGTGAAGAGATAGGTAATATTTTATAGTTTTTGTAATTTTTTATATTTTTTAATGGAAGAGAGAGAGATTATATTGGAGTATTTTATTAGGAGAGAGATAAAATTTTGGGTAAAATTTTAGTGACAAACGCAGCCTATGTTTAGTTTGGACCGTTTGGTTATGAAAACGTTGTGTAATGATTAAGTATTTTTTTAAAATATATATTTTTAAGTATTTGTGAAAATAGTGAGATCCACTTAAATGATGTTTAGAATGATAAATTTTTAAAAATTTATTTTCTTAAAGAATGTGAGAAAGTATTTCCGCAGTTTTATACTTTATTTCTTCGTTGTTTTTCCATTTGAAAAAATCAAGAAAAGTACGTACCACGTTTTTATTTTTCCAAATCATTATGAAAGTAATACAGATAATTTGGAGGTCAATATTTTTCCTAGGATTCAAGTAATAAAATGGCGCCAAATGGACTGCTCGATCGATAATATTTTTAATATTTTGGACTCTAACATAATGTCTTCTATTCTCCCTTCTGTACTTAAATGTAGACTGACAGTTTATTGCTCCGTGATGTACAGTTGACTTATGGTAATTAGTGACTTATAATAAGATAAAGTAGCTAGGTGGCGGTGATATAGGGAAGCTATAGGATGACAGCGATTGACCGGTGATAGAGGGAAGCTATAGGATGACAGTGATTGACCGGCATGAAAGAGGAAGATTGGTCAATCATAATTAATTTCCATAGAAAAACTACAAAAAAAAATGTGGTTATTATAGTCGTTACCAAAATAGTAATGATAACTACTTTTAAAGTAGATAATTAAATTGAATTTGAATGATCGGTGTCTCTAGAGGTATTCAAACATGCATGGAAACCATGCATGGTTTTGAATAACCAAGGTATCAAGAGTTTCAATACAACTAATCCTCATATTTGTGTAATTCGACCGCGAAACCTGGAGGTTGACCCAAAGAGTTAGTAGCCCGTGAGAGTTTCAAACTTCAAACTTTGAAGGAAGCAAACCGTCAAGTTCCAGACCTAGACCATGCCACGACTCGTGCTTGTATTAATATCTAAGCTCTTTTTAGTTGTAGGAATAGAATTACGGTCATGCTTTTAACTAACGCCCTAAGGATAATTTAAATTATTACTACTTATAAGAAAACGTCTATCAAGAACTCTCAAAATATCACAAGAGATTTAGGCGCGTATTATTAAAGAAAAATGCAGAAGAGATTTGAGATTCTAGAGTAAAGAGTATATACATTAAATGAAAAATACATTTTTCACTCACAAACTATCACGCGTTTTGCACTTTGCACTTTAAACTACCACGTTTGAGAGTTTTGATCCATAAACTACCATTTCCTAATACATTGCACCCACCGTCAATTTTTTCCTTCAAATTGAATGAAAATTGAGTCTTTTTTAAATACGAAAGATAGATTATGCTCTTAAAAAAGTCAAATAGCAGGTTACATTTAAGGGTATAATCTTCATTTTATTCAAAAGGTAAATTTTTAATTTGATAGAAAAAATAGACAGAGGATGCAATGTGTCAGAGATTGGTAGTTTATGGGTGCAATGTCTCAAACATGATATTTTATGATACAAAGTACAAAATCTGTGATAATTCATAAGTGAAAAATGTATTTTTTCATAAATTAATGACTATGCATAAGTGGATTTCCTTTCTATTTAGTATAAGCAATTACAAAATACACTTAAGTAAACATAAAAACAAACAATGATTTGGTAAGAAAATAGGAATAGTCGCACTAGTTAAAGTAGATGAAAGATAAATAATGCAACAGTTGGAGATATACGGCTCGGGTGGCGGCACAGCAAGAACTAGTGAGCCGTCAGTGATGAAGGAGACTACTCATTTGGTGTCCAGTGATAGTAGTGCCCAATCAGCACCTCATGCCTGATCGAGATCCACACTACGATCTGAACCATCAGGATATGGGTCCCATGATCAAACGTCTGTCAGATCTTGTTGTAACGCCCCCTATCTTTTTTACTTATTTGGCACATATCTTTATATATATTTGCTAACTAAAGTTTTCTTGTTTAAATTATGTATTTCTCGAGTTTACATTATTTTTTATATACTTGTTTTGCACATTTTTAATTTTTTTAATTTTAAAAATTTGGTAGTTACATTTGTTTTATATTATTTCTTATTGAGCTTATTGAGTTTGATACTTGTGAATATTTTGTCACTATTTACATGAGGGGATTTAATTTTATTAAAGAGTCTTTTAAAATGATATTTATCTTTCATTCTATCTCTTGCTTTGTATTCATAGTAAGTCACATGTTTCTGATAGTTTATATGCGAAATTAAACTATAAACAAACAACATGTTTTCAACAAAACATCATCCAGGATTTATGATTATAATTTCGGATTCGATTCCATACCTGACACGGGAATTTAGGAATCTACAAACCTTAAGTCGCTTTACGATCCAATCCAAAGCTCCAGCAATTCAGAACAGCAACTCAGATGTTTTGCCTCCTAAGGGATTTATGTCACTCTTTCGTTATTGGGATTTTCCTAATAGGTTCTGATGGCCAACCCCTTGAATATAACAATTATATTTATAGGCCTTGGAAAAACCCTAGAAAGAGCATGAGACATAGGATCCTTAAGGATCTCAAATTCCAGCCGTAGGATAACACTGAAGAACTCTTCTTCTAATACAATTAGGGCTTCTACTAATTACAATCAAGTCCATCAACATATTGTAATTGACCCCTGGAATTTAAGATTATTGCAAATATGCCCCTTTTACATACAATTAATTCCTTCCACCATACTATATTCCATATGAGATATTATGACCGAATTAATCAATTTGGTTATCGAGGGCACATAATTCTAACAGTTTCATGATCCTTGATTAACATTTTATTAATTCTTTTAAGGTTATAACGGGATTTTAATGTATATTATCCTCTTAATTTATTTGCTTTTAATCTTACACTAATTATATCTTTATCTTGCATTCAAGTAGTGCACACATGTCTTGGCCGAATTGCACATGAATTTTGCATTTAAAGTCATCTTATCTCTTGTTACTTTTACTCATCTCTCTCTCTTCTTTAACCGACTATATGGAGCTTGTTTATTAGCTTTTTTACTTATTTACATGCAAGAACACGTTGGCTATGAGGAACTTCGGTGGCTGCATGTGTGTGGGTAAAACTAGATTTGTAGAGAGATTCTAATGATTGCCTATCTAAATAGAGTGTAAGTATAGAAGAGGAAACGAGGAGCTCATCTTAGTTTGTTTTCCTTCTTGTGTTGTCGACTAAAAGAGAAGATGGAGACTTGTGAGTGAAACATTGCCCGAAAGTGAGAGGAGGAGAGAGATATAGGAGAAAAGAGAAGAACCAAAGGGTAAAGAGAATAGCTGAAGGAGAGAAGAGAGAGTGACAGCCGATGGAAAGAAGAGGAATAAGAAAGAAGAGAAAAGGCGGGAGAGGAAAAGAGGTTCAGCCAGCACCTTGTCCCCCCTTGCGTTTGAGTTTTTAGCTTTTGTTTTTGTTCCTTTCCTAACCTTTTGCAATGCTTTTAGGGTTTTGTCTATTTGGGAAATCTATATCCACCGAAATAAGAAGGTAAATGGATTAGTTGCATGTAGATTGTTTAGGGAGAAAATGTGATTTTGTTTTGGTTTATGTGAAAATAAGCTACTGCCCTATAGATGCAAAAGAAAAACGTTTATGCCTTTTGGTTTTTGATGAAATATTCATCCTCGTAGTTACATGTAGGAGATGATGAGATTTTTTTTCTATGCAAGTTAATGCCTAAATGCACCTATAATATGCATGAAAAGGAAGTAAAGAGGGCCACGGTTTGGCCATAGGGAGGGAAGAGAAAGACATTGTTCATCATGCATTTGCTTAAAATTTTGATATTTTTTTATGTTGTTATCTCAGATGATACTATGTTCGGTACTGATTTGTAAGGAAGTGGATACTGTTAAATCAGAGAGCATATATGTGTTAGATATCATGTGTTTGTGCTGTAGAAGAAAAGAAAAATAACATGCAAGCCATTTCTCATCATCCTTGTAGTGCCCGATTGAGTAGTGCACCCTTTTAATGGAAATATGTTGATTTAGGCCCTGATAAAATTAGTATAGGTCACTGAGACCTACTAGACTAAACCTTAAAAATTTCAAAAGGAAAAAAAATGTGTATAAAGGGTAGAATTGACCAAGGAGGCCACCAGGGGCAATTACGGCATTTCTATAAAAACAATTGGGAGTAAAAATGTCCAAACGTAAATTATGGGCCCATGGCAGTGTTAATCATTGTTTAGAGGTCCTAGGGTAAACATTTGAGCCCAATACCAATTAAATTCGAGGCTGAAATCATAAGGGCTCATTAATGGTCATAATTGGCTTATTAAGCAATTATTAATTAAAATAAAATAGAAATTGGGTTTTAAATAAGGAGTCTCAGATCTGTCAAGATTGAGGCACACCATCATGGGAGCCAATAGGCCCAGCCACCTTTGGTTAATAAGGTAAAATAAAAATAAAAATAGAACCTAAATTTTAAGGGTGTGAATTTTATCCAGATTCCGCCGAAAATTCCGGTTCTGGTTCCGTCCTCGGAATAGGACGGAACCGAATACTATTTTTCTGGTTGTTTGGAATCAAAAATTCTGTTAGAATTACTGGTTTTCAGATTCGGATTTTTATGTATGGCTCAAAATGCTGAGTTTTGTGCCCTCGTTTAAAAAAATGTATATTTTGACCTGGGTCAAAACGACCCTGGTCACTCGACGAACCCCCCCCCCCCCACCCAACCTTCTCCTTTCTCTTTTCCTCCTCCCTCCCTGCGACCATGTCTCCCTTGTTCTCTCTCATCTTCCAGCCTCCAATGCCGACCATGAGTGGTCCTCTCAACTCTCTCTCTGTCTCTTGGTTTGAATCTCTCTTTGGGCGTTGAATCTCTCTCTCTCATAAAGGTATAGTTATTTTTTTCTAAACCTAAGCATGATGGCTTTGTCTCTCTTTGAACTAGAGTTTTAGGGTTTGATACTTTGGGGATTTGATTGGCAGATTCAGGATTTAGGCTTTGTTTGCAAAATATAATGCTTTGTTTTTCATTCACTTGTTGTTGTTGTTCCAAAGGTTCAACAAAGTTCACTAGTTGGTGTTGTATTTTTTTAGTGTTTGCTAACTCATGAACGTTGTATTTTTTTTATATTTCTTTCTTTCTATCTGGCCGGAATTTCCGGATTCGGAAATTCCGGTTCCATTCCGAAAAATTCCGGAATGGAACCGCAATGAAAATAAGGGCTACGGTGAGTACCGGAACTGGAATGGGTCATTCATTCCGGTACTCACTCTTACTAAATTTAACTAATTAAACAATATACCTATTCAATAAAAGAATAATAAGGCTATTAAATAAACATCAACTACTAAGGAATTTAGTATGTGTTAAATTTTTAGAAATAATCAAAGGAAGGATAATAAAACAGTAGCATAAGTCTTAAGTTCTATTAATTAGAACATAAAGAGTACCTAATTAGTAATTAGTATGTAGTAATAATGTACCTATTTGAAAGTTCAAGTACGTTTGTGTCATATCTTTAATTTGTAAAATTAAAAAGTGCATATGTGCATTTTATATTCAGCATATGTAAGTTCTCATATGCTTATGATGTGTCATATCGCATAATCATCGCATGAGTATGGGAAACGCTGTAAGGACCGAAACGAAATTCATACCCAAACGTGGTCCTAAGATCGAGAGACGGTATCACTCACACTGGGATAGTGCAAGCCACCACTGAGAACATAGTGGTTGACATCCTTAGGCGATGGAACAAGGCATGTCTAACTGGGTCCTGGTGCTAGGGCACGAGACAATCCCAGAGGACATGAGGGACGCACAACCCATAATCATGGGGTTAAACAGAGCGCAATAGGAACAATTCACTGGACTGGAAAAAGAAAGAAAGAAAGTGAAATGACCGGGAAACAGATGCATTCATTCAGCATCGCATCGCTCATACCACATTAAATGGTTTATTATGAATATTGTTCTTTGGTTGATTGTTCTCTATTTCTGTTACTTCTGTTTTATATCGTTGCATGTCATATCCCCTTATCCCCCTTTACTGAGTCAGTAGGACTTACCCTTTTTCTTTGTTTAATATTTTGTATGTACTATTGTGAACATCGGACCTAACAGATGAAGATATTTCTGAGCGAGCAAATTTTGGAGATAGACTCTTATATCCTAGTTATTAAGATCTGGACCTACATTACAGATACCCTTGAGGTATACGTGGGGTCGAGCCCCAATGGTACCTCAGAGGTCTACCTATGTTCTCACTTCCCCGTGTGGAAGATTTTGGGCTAATTAATATAGATATGACCCTCCTACGCATTGTCCCTCTTCCACTAGCCCCGCTGGTAGAGGGTACCGAAGAGAGGGAGTTTATAGACCCGACCTCCGCTACCAAGTCGAAGGATGAGTAGTCCCTTTATTTTACGTTGGTGTAGTTAGTTGTCTAATCTTTTGGCAGTGTAGATCACAAGCATTGTAGTATGGAAAGCTTTAGACAGCTTCCGTTTTTGTACTTATTTTCTCTTTACTTTTGTAGTCCTCGTGAATGATTTTGTTTTGTAAAAGAGAAAACTTCGTGATCTTAGTGAAATCACGTATTTACATTTTCGAAAATTTTCTCCTACTCTATTTCTTTCCTTACGTCATATTTGATTTTATTTTCTTAACTTTCATTTCATTACTTTAACTTTCAAGATGTTTTCTAATTCCATTTCCTTAATTATCTCATTTTATTTTAGTTAGTCAAGTCAAAATTCTTACCTTCTAGAATTATTTCAATTCACATTTTCAAATAAATAAATCAATATTCCATAAAAATTATTTTTTGTCTGAATATATTTCTACGTTCAAAACTATTATTAATTAAACGTTTCCGCAAATCTTTTTCAAATTCAATCATCAGGACTTTATACGATCAATTCGTGTCGTAATCCCCGCTTGTGTGCATATCATCACTATAAGTGAGCCTAGGGGGTAAGCACTGGTACGGGGCGTGACAGTTGTACCCTCATCGTATGCTAAAGCATAATATATAACAATTCAATGAAAAATGAGAGAGACATAAGGACTCAGTAAGGTTATAAAAGAGGGTCATGGCATCAATGTCAAAAATAATAACATAGAGTAAATATGCAAAACACGTGATCACAAATATTGCAGTGTATAAATAGGACGAAATAATGAGATGCTAAATCACAGGTAATATGAATTCAAGTAATTTTTCACATTAATTACTTTCAAGAGATATCAATTTTTTTAGCCTCCACTACGCTCTGTTTTAACTTCAGAGTCAGGGTTATATGGTTTTGATGTATTATCTGGGGAACTGAACAAATTTTGGGTAAAATGAGATTGTCGTGATTCTGTGAAACTTAATTGAAATATTTATAACTTGTTTTGGTGAGCATACTATGAAAATTTTCCTTGAGCTGATGATATATCTTTGCGGTCTGTGTGGTCAATTTGATACCCCTCGTGGTATTTGGAGGTCTTTGTGGCCTGGAGGTCTGTGTGACCATTGGTGATTTCCCTATATTGCGCGGCCTTCAATATTTTTGTTACAAACTTGCATTTTAGATTCGGTATGGCTCACGGTATTTTATTTTGGATTTCGATTATTGTGATAAAATTGTCTTTTTCCCCAACCCCTATTGACTTACTACTTACTGAGCTAGTCGTAGTTCACCCCTTATTCTCATATTTTTCAGAGTTGGCAGAATTAGAGAAGTTCGAGGAGCTTCAGATAGATTTGTGTTTCGAAGACGTGTTTTGCAAGAGTACTTTTGGAGATTAATGTTAGAGAATTCGATATTGTATTATTTTGGAAGATATTCATCGATATTGGAAATATCGGATATTCTAATGTAAATTTTAGTGCTCGGATTTATATTTTTGGGTCGTTTTACGGTTTATGAATATTTTGATGAGGTTGTACAAAATTAGTTTTTAAATATTGGGGCCTAGATAAATAATTATCCACGATTAAAAATCCTTATGTTATACGAAAATCTATCCGTATGAAGTTTGGGCCCGGAGCGTTACAGTAACAGTCATTCATAATAACTCATAATATTCATAACATCATTGGCTTTTTTGGTTTTTTTGTTTGAGGATAAATTTGATTGAAACCGCAAGGATAATAATGCTATTACACAACAAAAGTGCGGCAATTATTACTGGAGGCATGCCCTTATTGAAGAAAGCAGCCAAACTTCCGATCAAGTCCTTGGCTTTTTCACACTCCAAATCATTCAAATGAAACGCATGGTCCTCACTTAGAAAAAAAGAAAAAGAAAAAAAGAAACGCATGTCCTCACTTTCCGTCTCTTTGATCTCCACCACACCCATCCTCCCGCTCCGCCCTAATGCCTCGTAGTAAAGCCACCCTCTGTCCTTCAACACGTCCTTTTCAGCCACACACACCGAGACCCTCCTGCACCCTAATCCCACCAAGCTCGGAGCCCCCTCCGCCACCGCGTTAACTCGAGGGTCATCGCTGTCCGGTGCGGATGGGCACACAAACGGCCACAACGAGTCCACAGATGCTTTCCTACCAGGATCAACAGACTCTGACCAGATAGGATTTGATTCACAGAAAAACGGGTGGACCAAAGCTAACCCAAGAAGGTTCACCTTCGTCCCAAACTCGGCCTTTCCAGCCACCATAGCCAAATTATGAGCAATATTAGCGCCAGCTCTCACTCCGGCCAAAAACAACCTCTCAAAATCGGCATGCTCGTTCAGCCAAGCCTCAGGCCCACCATTACTACAATGAGAGACAACCCACTATAGCGCAACCCAAGCGTCATCGCATGCATGGAAACTTCGGCCATCGCATCTGGAAAAAGGCCGACCTGGGCTTAGAAATAAAAGAGATGCATAAAAGGCTTTCTCAATATCTGGGCTTCTGCCCAGTCAGTGACAGTGTAGCCCATTCTTCATTCTTAATCCTTAAGCAATATCGAGCCCAATAAGTGGAAACAAATTTCTTTTTTGAAAAAAAAAAGGAAAAATAAACAAGTTCCGTCGATACTCTCACGTTTTCGGTTTTCCTTTCCGATTACTCGCGACGAAAAGCCCCTTCCCTCTTCACCGTACGCTTCACTCCTTTTCCTTCTTCTTCGTCTGCTTCTTCTTCTAATTGAGAGGAGATAGAGAGAGAGAGTTCAATGGATAAGACTTTGGTTCTACGATCGCTATACCGCTCGCTTTGCTCCAGATCTAATCATGTCGCTGCAGTCAGCCACAGTTTACTCCGCCACCACCACCACAACCACAACGCTTCTCGAAGCCTCTTCAATCTCTCCTCCCCTTCTCTCTCCGGCTCTTCTGATCGCCGCCTTTCTGGTACTTATACGTTTCCTCATTTGACTTCTTTTCCCCTTTTTTTTTGCACAGGGATCAAGTATGTTTAGCTGAAATCTGTTCTTTAAATTCCAATTTTCCCGTATGATCTCGCGGCATGTTAAATGAACCGTATCTAATTTTTTTGGGTTTCATTTCCCGTTGAGTCTACGCCACTTGTTTGTCTAATTTTCTTTGTTGAAGCTAGTCAGCGACCGTGACTCACCGAGGTAGTACTAACTAAAAGAAATGCGAAAGAGCTATATGAAGCTTTCTAATAAACGTTTGAACTGGGCAAACAAATATTTCTTTTCCCCCCCCTTTAATTTTAAGGAAAGAAATCACCGGGGGAGGGCAGTATTAACGGTGAAAACGATTTTATTTTCCCTGTTGAATTTTTGTGGCATAGGAGTCTTAGTATTAGCCTGTAAGTACAAGAGCTCCTTTGCATAGCTTCTATGTATAGTGGGTCCTGATTGCGTTATATATCTTTCATTTTGCCATCCTTCAATGCTACGTTTTTCATTTAATGTTGAAGTATATGTTCCATCCTTGAAAAAGTGGCCTGAATTTCAAGTTTCTCCCATGGAAATTTCGGGTGTCACGCTGGTCCGCATGCTCACCAAAACTTTATGTTTGAAACTTCTTTTAAGGCCATCACTCTATAACGATAAACGAATCTAGAATTGCCTAATCAGAGAACAAAGTCCAAAGGGCATTTTGGGAGATTAATAAGCCGCATTGCTGATCTTTTCTGGTGGATAATTAAGCTTTTTCAGTTTTTTGAAGCAGTGCCGTGTAAAAGCCTTTTTTGAAAAAGACCTATTTGACGAGCCAAATTTACAAAAAGACAAGTTTTTTAGGACGAAACATATAAATCTAACTTTCAGTTAATGCTTGATCATTGGGCTCTTGATTACCCTGACATTCTTGTATGTATATTCTCATCTATCTGTCTTTTTACGTGCGTGTCTTCGAGATGTTTGAACTTCATGGATAAATGAGGTCATGTTTGTCTAAAGAGTATACCATAAAAGTTTTTCTCTAGTGGATGTGTATATAGGAGCTTCATAGGCAAGGGCTGGACATGCCTTGTGAAAGTCCTATGTTGAATTAAATTGGCTGAAACTCGATAATACATTGCTGGACTGTGACGATAACTGCTCCGTGGGTGGTTTTAGATTGTATTATATTAGTGCGATTCAGGTAATGTTTAGTTTGGCATGGCAAGATGTGAGTAATAATGTCTCTGTGGTGCTTAATCAGCATGTGGTCATTTGAGCAGTATATGTCCACACAGTTTGCATGGTAGGTAAGCTTTTAGATGGTATCAGAAGGTATATTATTTATTCGTTCTAATTGCTTTTATGTTCTGAACTTGTTTCTCATTGTTGCAAATCCACAGATTGCTTGTCCTCTCTTTCAATGGGCATAGGAAGCAAGCGGTTGTATAGCGAAGATATAAGTCATATGCCAGACATAAAAGACCCTGAGCTTCACCGTGCCTTCAAGGATTTGCTCGCTGCCAGTTGGGATGAGCTTCCTAACCCTCTTGTTCACGATGTGAAGGCAGCATTGTCTAAAAGCACTGATGACACCACAGGCAAGGAGGTGGTGACAAATGTTTTTCGTGCAGCAGAAGCAGTTGAGGAATTTGGTGGTATTCTTGTATCTTTGAGGATGGAAATTGATGACAGCATTGGAGTGGGTGGTGAGGTAGTGTGATATTTATCAGCATCTGAGGACTTGTTATTATTTTGTGTCTCCAGTTCTATGGTTAAATGATGTCAAATTTTCTGCAGGATGTGAAGGCCATGTCGGAAGAGCAAACGAATGCGCTTCATACAGTTTACAATCGCTACATTACTTATTTGGATGCATTTGGGCCAGATGAGAGCTATTTGCGGAAGAAAGTGGAGACAGAGTTGGGAGCAAAGATGATACATTTAAAGATGAGATGCGGTGGCCTCGGTTCTGAGTGGGGAAAGGTAATAACAACTTTCAGTTTTCCCTCTTAGACTTCACTCAACTGTTTTTTATAGATGATGTCGAGCATAGATTTTATTGACTAACATATTCCATGGAGCTTAAAATTGTTTGGTATGCCATCAGAAGCTTCATGTTGGTGACATCCAGCCTAGTTTGTAATTGCTGAGATAGACAAAAAAGTGGTGGAAAAATCTAGTTAATCTGTGGAATATGGCATCTCCTCTTATACTTGTAGAAGTCTAGTTCTTTGCCGATCTGTGGAATATGACATTTTCTCCTTTCTCTTTGGACCACCTAGGAGAACTAGTTGTTTAAAAATAAATAACTATTAATAACTCTAAAAAGGACCCCCGTTCCCCGTCTCCTTGAAGACTTTTACAGGGCATATAAAGTATACATCAGCCTTGATGTCTCTCTCTGTATTTTCAATATTATACACTGATATACATTCCATAGTCTGAAAAGTGTAGGTGCTTGTTGCCCCCCGGGGTTTGGTCTGGTGGTAAGACAACGGCTTGGGTTCTCACATGTCCCAAGTTCGAGCCCCAACACCGCCATTATCGCCCCTGACTTATCTTGGTTGTGTTGGGTGGGGTCCTGACACATGCCCCCAGGTTGGCTTGTAGGGCCGGGTATACGAAGTGGCCCGACCTTGGGAGCTCCTAGGTTATAAAAAAAAAAAAAAAAGTGTAGGTGCTTGTTATGAAATGTTTAGCTCATTTTCTGTTGGCAAAAATCTAGTGTTTTCCATGGTCATGTAGCTCACTCCCTAATCTAATTTCCTCTTTTGATTGCAGATTACAGTTCTTGGAACCTCAGGACTTGCTGGGTCATATGTAGAGCAAAGAGCTTAGACCCATGCTTTTTGAGAAGTCCAATGTAATTGTGAACATTGTGGTTAGAATAATGGTTTTCATCATTTGCAGACACGGCTGGTTTATTCTCTCCTTAAAAGCCTTCACAGTCAAGATGCAAGGGCAATTAAATAAGATTTATGTTTGTTTATCTAAATGAAAGGAACAATGTGGCATCATATTTGGGTTGTTTTGCTTTGTTTCGAACCCATGATGCTGTCAGTTCTATTAACTCCAATAGAATCTCTGTTTGATCAGCTCCATTTTGCTTCTGCTGACAAGACGGTTGAACAGCTCGATGAGTTTTGTGCCTGATGATCAGGGGAGAAAATTAGTTCTGTGATTGTTTAGAATGTTTACATTTATCCTTCATCCCAGAGTGAGAAGTTGCAGGAGTGATGTCGTTTGGGAGCTGTGATTTTGACTATATTACTGAAACTGCACAAAACAACTGCTGCTTCAAGAAAAATGTTTTATATTTTCCACCTTACATGAAAGGTAATCCTAGACCAATGTAGTCAGTCTGCAATAAGATGTGATTGATACCTTTATTTTTGTCTGAAATCAGTGTTCCAGTACGATGTTTTTATCGCTCATTATGGACTTTTTTTTCTTTCTGAATTCCAAATATGGGTGTGCATTGTTATGGTCGCTGGCAACCAGAAATGACACGGTCCCTTTAAAACCTAGGAAAAAAATTTCTATGTAAGATTGGAAACAAAATCACAGCCTCTTTTTTTTCTTTTTTCATATTTTTTACCCAAACAAATGGGAATTACATAAATGTTGAGTACACACGCCTCGGAGGCTAGTTACAAGTAACAAAGCATACAACCCATTACAACAATTTTTAATCCTCAAGGGGATATATATCTACAGGCCATAAAGGCTTGAATCCAAATGGTCATAAAAGTCTCATACATATGTGCTACTAAGTCCATAGTTTTGAAACGGGTCCAAAAGCTAAAAGCTATCGCCGCCACAAGTGGTGGTTTCTATCGTCGAAGGAGAGGGTGGTTGAGCACCTCGCTCCTAACACAACTAAAAGAGGACATGCTAGTCCAAAGAAAAAAGCGGCGGAGGAACAAGGAGAACCACCTAGAGCTGTCGGCCAGCCACTCTGATGTAGATCCGAGACCACTGAAGATGGCCAAAATTTGCATGTCTACCGAAAGTCGTCTAAAAGGGGTGGTCACCGCTAGATCATCCCCACAAAATCCCACATAAATTTAATTATTAAAAAAGCAAAGCACTAGTCCCATCCAGAAAAGCATGGCTGTAGAAAACCACCACAATCAACCCAAATAGAGCAGAAAATGGTTGTGCAAGATGAGTGCAAGATAGCGTCTGAATCCGCTAAGCTCTTCCCTGCTATGCATGGCTACCAAAACGCCTAGATCTAACTTTTCATATTGCCAAAGGAGTACCAGAAGAGATCGTTAATGGAGGATAACTGCAGGATAACTTTTAATACAACCTGCCTTTTTTTAGCTTGAAATAGTTTTTGTCTTCAGTTACTATTGAACTAACCCGAGATGTGCCCACAACGCAACCATATCACTCTTCTCCTTCCAAGTCATCCTCCACCTCAGCAGCTTCTTTAAAACAATCTGGAATCACATAACTTTTGGAATATTGTTTACTGTGATTTTGTTGTAATTCTTGGGCTGCTTTTGTAACCGAATGTCAGTGGTCCCTGTATCCTAAGGGTACGCACGACAGGTGCTCAACGCATCACCTGTACAGATCTTAGTATCTTCTGTTAGTGTATATATTTACACCCCCTGTAATACCTATTCTTTCTATGAATGAAATATAGTTGATTCATCTTCATTTTATTATGGTATCAGAGCTACAGTAACTAACATCTTCATGGCTCAAGAAAATCCCAACTCAGGGGAGATTGGCAGTGACCTAGTCTCATCCTCTCCTTCTCTCCTTCCCCAGAATATCTCTCATATTCTCTCTGTCAAGCTCAATGTTGATAACTACCTTTTTATGGTGTGCCCAGATCTCCCCTTATCTGCGTGGTCAAGAACTCTTATCAATTTGTTGATCAGTTTCTTCTCCATCGCCTACCCTCCTCTCCTCCTCCCGAAATGACCCTGCTCCTAACCCACCCTACCAGAAATGGTACCGAATGGATCAACTTATCCTCTCTGCCCTATTTTCCTTTCTTACCAAACCTGTTCTTGCTCAGGTTCTTTCCTCCACCACCTCTCGGCAACTTTGGCTCTCCCTTGAGACTCTGTTTACTACTCAATCTCAGGCCAAAGTTTTCAGATTCGGATTAGCTCACTACCATTCGCAAGGGTTCTCTCTCCATTTCTAAATACTATCACAAAATTCGGCTACTCTCTGACACTCTCACTGCTGCTGGTGAACCTCTTCGAGACTCTGATTTTGTCTCTTATCTTCTCACTGGTTTGGGCTCTGACTACGAATCTTTGTTGTCACCTTTGTGACCACTCGTTCTCAACCCATTACCTCCCCTGAGCTGTTCAACCTCCTACTTACCTTTGAGAGTCGTCTCTCTCACACTACCACTTTACAAACTAACCTCTAACACGCTTCTGCTTACCTCATAACGAACTTTGTGTTATTGATTAATCACTTGTATATTATTTTGGGTACATGCAATGACATAATATGTCATATTGTTGAGCAACATTGTAGAAAAGTCAAGTCAATGATTAATGAATCGGAGGCGGAGAGTATGAATTTTCGGATCCTTGTTGACTTGTTTTGTTCTAGACCAAGATACATTGTAATGTACAAATAGGTCTACACCCGTTGTGCCTCTATAAGATAAAATGATGGACTCCATCATTGAGGTGGTGACTTTAAGTAGACGAGTGAGTGCAATGTAAGAGTACATACACTGAACCGGATCAAATATGAATACCTTCCGGAAACGATCACTGATGTAGAGAATAGTATTCAACATTATTAGCTTATGTTGTCCTTAGACCTGAGAGAATTATGTAGGTTTGCTTGTTGTGTGCTTGTGCTTTGACTGAGTCATTTGGTAATGATTTTTCGCATATCAAATATTTCAGATAAGGTTGGGCCTTGTGCATAGTAAGTGAATTTGTATAATTTCTCAATATGAAATCCACCAGTCCCTTGATGATGCAGTATATTCATTATGTCTGTATATTGTTGGACTCATATAAAAACGATGCGCAACGACATTTTATAGAAAGTGTATTCACAATTTTACTATATTCTATATTAAGTAAATATTTGCGAAAAATAATTTCGGAAAGTTTTGGAAGTCCAACTTGGTACAAACTGAGAATTAAGAATTATATGAGCTAGAGACTTAATCGGTGATATTATTCCGGTCCTATAAGCTCATGCGGAATATAGTATAGTGGAAGGATAAATAAGCATATAATTGTTAGCAAAAGAGATTTCACAAAAATAATCTCATTATCTCGGGGGGTCAATTGTGATATGTTAATATGCATGATCACAATTTGTAGAAGCCCATAAATTCGGAATACAAAATATAAAGGGGGTTTAATGAAAAAGAGTTTTTCATGATGATCCGACGACCGAGATTTGAGATCCTTAAAGATCTCACGCTATAGCACATTTGAGTTCTGAGCCTGCTACTGCTGCTTCTCTGAAGCCCACTTGTCAGGTCTGCAACAAGATTGGTCATGTAGCTCTACAGTGCTACAACCGTTTCAATCATGCTTTTCAGTATACTGCTCCTTCTTCCATGATTGCCCATTTTACTTCCTCCTCCCCATTCGATGCTTATTGTATCCAGATACTGCTGCTACAAATTATCTCACCAATGAGCTGGACAATCTTCACATTTCTTCGGAACCTTGTCATGGTGGTGAACAAATTAGGGTTGGTGATGGGTCTAGTTTGCCCATCACTCACACTAGTGAATCTTCTCTTCAAAGCGGTTCCACCTCTTTTCTTTTATGTCAGCTACTCTGTGTCCCCTCTATTACCAAAAATTTGGTTTATGTTCAGCAGTTATGTCTTGACAATAATGTCTTTTTTGAATTTCACTCGTCTTATTTTTGTGTGAAGGAAAAACAAACCAGCAAGCTTCTTCTCCAAGGCCCCACACATAATGGTCTCTATCATTTTCCTCCACCTGCATCTCCTTCCTCCTCTGCTTGCGTTAGTGAAAGGATGATTTTTGCTTGCTGGCACAAGCATATTGGTCATCCGTCTCTTCAGCTTGTTCAGCGTATTTTATATACCAAGTGCCTCCCGATTCTTCCATCTTAAGCTAACTTTTTTTGTCAAGACTGTCCTCTAGCTAAATTTCATCAACTACTTTTCCCCACTAGTGTTAATCGGTCTGTTCTCCTTTACAATTAATCTTTGTTGATGTTTGGGGTCCCTCACCTTATATAGCTAGAGACAGTTTTCGATATTATATCTCTTTTGTTGACGATTTTAGTCGTTTCACATGGTTTTATCCTCTTGACTCTAAGGGCCATCCTACTGCTACCTTTATCAATTTTCAAAATCATGTTGAGCGATTTTTTTATTCTAAAATTAAAATGGTTCAAAGTGATTGGGGTGGTGAATTTCGGCCTCTTAATCGTCTTCTAAAACAGTAAAGCATTTTTCATCTCCTCTCATGCCCCCACACACATCGACAAACTGGGACTGTTGAACGTAAACACCATCATATTGAAGAAACCGACCTTGCTCTCCTTGCCTCTGCCTCTCTCCCATACATGTTTTGGGCTGATAGTTTTCACATTGCCACTTATCTTATTAATCTCCTTCCTTCCCCTCTTTAAAACACAAGTCTCCCCATCAATTACTTTACAAAACAGCACCGGATTACAAATTCCTTAAAATTTTGGGTTCTCAATGCTGGCCCAATTTACGTCCATGCAATACTCATAAAATCCACTACCGATCTCTCCCTTGTCTTTTCTTAGGCTATAGCCCGGCCCACGAAGGATACAAATGTCTTCATATGCCCACCAACCGATTGTAAATTTCACATGATGTGGTCTTCAATGAATCTCTTTTCTCTTTTTCCACCACTACATGTCCCACTGTGCATTTCTCTCCCACTCACGTGTCTTTACCTCTTTTTCCCCCTTTAATCCTAGGGCCTACACCTGCCTCTACGCTGGACTCCTCTTCTCCTCCTTCCTCTTCTGTATCTCTCCTTTCTTCATCGAGTCTCTTGTTTTCCCCTCGTCCCCGTGTCCTCTCCTGCACCTCCTCCCCCTCCTGTCATTCCTCTTCGTTCTCCTATTCACACCCGATCTCACACCAATTCCAGTCGACCTCGTGTGCTCATTGATTGTCAAATTTTTTACCCATCTCTCCAACATTGTCTCAACACCACTACTGAGGTACCCGAAGACCCCAGCTCCTATATTGTTGATGTTTATCACCTTGAGTTGCGTAAGGCTATGACCCGTGAGTTTTAAGCTCTTCTTTAGAGTCACACATGGGTGTTGGTTCCCCCTCCTTCCTCTGCTAACATCGTTGGTTGCAGGTGGGTTTTTCGCACCAAGCGATGTGCTGATGGGTCTCTTAAGAGGAGGAAGGCCAGACTTGTGGCCAAAGGCTTCCATCAGCGTGAGAGGATTGACTAATCTGACCCCTTTTAGTCCAGTTGTCAAGCCTACTACTATTCGCATTGTTCTATCTCTTGCAGCAGCTCAAAACTGGCCCTTTTGCCAGATAGACATTCAGAATGCCTTCCTTCATGGAGAGTTAGCCGAATCTGTTTTTATGGCTCAGCCTCTTGGTTTTATTCTTCCGGACTACCCCAACCATGTTTGCAAACTTCAGAAGGCCATTTATGGCCTCAAACAAGTTTCTCTGGGCTTGGTTTGCTAAGTTGAGTGCTCGCTTAATGGAGTTTTTTGGATTTTCTGCTGCCAAATCATATCCTTTATTTGTCTATCGGCAGAATTCGGTTGTGATTTATGCATTGGTGTATGTTAACGATATCGTTCTCACTTCGAACACTACCTCCAATATCTCTGCTCTTATTGATTTTTTGAGTTCGGCTTTCCCTATTAATGATCTTGGTGCGCTAACCTATTTTCTTGGTGTTTAAGTCTCATATCTCTCATCTGGTCTTCTCCTATCTCAGCGCAAGTACATTTATGACCTGCTTCAGAGCACCAATATGCTCTCTGCGAAGGTAATTTCATCTCCCATGGCTTCCTCCACCCCTCTTTCTGTCACTAATTCCCCAAAAATTTCAGATGTCACTCTTTACAGGAGCATTGTGGTGCCAATCTAGTTTCATGAGATCTTGCAAGCAACGTACCGTGACATGCTCTATTACTAAGGAAAAATACAAATCCTTAGCCAATGTCACTGTAGATCTCTTATGGGTCCAGACTCTTCTTAGTGAGCTTGGTGTCTTTCTTCGTTCTCCTTCTACCTTGTGTGTGACAATCTTGGTGCCACATATTCATCTGTCAATCTCGTCTTGCATTCACACACCAAGCACATGGACATCGATTTCCACTTCGTCTGTGATCAAGTAGCTGCTAAGACTCTTCACATCTCATTCATCTCTGGTCATGATCAGATTGCTTATTTGCTCACTAAACCACTCTCTCCATCCCGTTTTGTTGCTCTTCGTCCGAGTCTAGATGTTGTTGACACACCGCTTGACTCAAGGGGCATATTGAACTAACCCGAGATGTGCCCACAACGTAGCCACATCACTCTTCTCCTTCCAAGTCATCCTCCACCTAAACAGCTTCTTTAGAACAAACTGGAATCACGTAACTTTTGGAATATTGTTTACTGTGATCCTGTTGTAATTTTCGAGCTGCTTTTGTAACCGAAAGTCAGTGGTCCTTGTATCCTATGGGTACGCACGTCAGGTGCTCAACACATCACCTGTACAGATCTTAGCATCTTCTGTTAGTGGGCGTGGGTTATAGTGTGAGTTTAGTGTTGTGTGAGTGGAGTGAGTACACGGTGTGGATTTTCTGAGTGGAGTTGGACGGATAGATTTGAACCAGCACATTAAATGAGTGCTGGCCGACCCGCCGACCCGCACAGTGACTCATTAACACACAACCCGAATAACTCGAGCTCTTCCCCCAATTTCTGCTTTTGGAATTCAAATTTGAACCACCTGCGTAGTCATTCCTAGCCTTTGACCTGCGTCCACGTTGAAACCAAATTAGTGCCCGCTGGGGAAGAAAGCATTGGAGCCGTAGCCTTCGTCTTGGAGCTCCCACTTCGTCTTGTGAACTGTGCGTTGGTATTCTGGTATTCCCATTTCTCATTTGTGCTATTAATTTGTATTGGTTAATGGAGTTAGATTCAGATGCTAAGCACCACACGTTCGTATAACAGCTAGACTTTATTCTAGCTCCCTGTCAGCTTCCACTTCTCTCTTTAAGGTTGCAGTAGGTTGTTTCCCCAAATCTTAAAGACCAAAGCATCTATGGTCCTTAGAAATAATTAAAGACCAAATCTTTAAGGTTGCAGTACGTTACTGTCTAAAGCCATTTGTGCAGTTAATTTTTATTGGTTAATTAGTAATTTGTCTTGATCCTTAGAAATAATTAGTGCAGTTAATTGTTATTAGTTAATTAGTAATTTGTCTTGATCCTTAGAAATAATTAACCAGATGATAATTTTTGTCTTTGCCGATTTTGGAAGAGTCCCCACCACAAAATTCAGTCCCCGATGGAGCTGGCCTGGAAGTCATGACCTCAAAAAAATATTTGTAATGGTGACCTCCTCCTACTGGAGTATTGAAAAAGTCATTAATATTCTCATCCAAACATCAAAATGGTCGTTATAGCACAAAGGAAGAACAATTTCTAAACTATATGGCATCAACGTATTATAAGACAGTAACGTTTTCTAAATTTGTGGTGTTTGTGGCTGTAGCTAATTATCTTAATGACAACCTCTTACTGTAAAACATTCGCTGGTACCATCAGTTTCAGTAGTGTAAGCTAGGCTTCGTGCTTGATCTGTCATTAGTAATGAAAAGCACACAATTATTTGCAGGGACTGTAATTTTTGGTGCTTACTGCAACTTGCATAAATTATGGCCCAAATGGAAGGAATCAATCCAAATATCAGTAGACGAGGGTCCAGTAGTTCCGAAGTCCCAGAGGGTGAGTTAGTTTAGTTATCCTTTAGTTGAGTAGCCTCTAACTGGTAACAAGGCTTTTTTTTAATTCTTTTCTTTTATTGGTATATACAGGTGACATGATACTGGTCGACAATGGGGAGAATGTAGATGTATGGAGCATAGAGTGGAGGGACATCGAACATGCGTACGATTGGTACAACCGGTACGCAACACTGAATGGCTTTAGCATTCGTAGACATAGCGGGAACAAAAATAAAGAACTTGGGTTTTGGACATATAAGGCCTTTGTTTGTAGTAAAGAAGGGACAAGGAAAGAAAAGGACCCGCTTGTGTCGGTTAAAAGGGAGCGACCAAATACAAGGTGTGGGTGCCTGGCAGGTATTACTGTACAACGGCAGCGTAGTGGGAAGTATTGCGTCTTCGATTGGAATTCGCAACATAAACATGAGTTGGCGACACCGAGGAAGGTTCACCTACTCCGTTCCCACAGAAGCATGAGTGAATCGCAACGTGCCGAGGCTTTGGATTCAGATAGGGTCGGTATTCGCCCTAAATTGGCAGTGAACTTGATGTCTGAACATGCTGGGGGTAGACAATTTTTAGGATTCACTCATCAAGACTATAAAAATTTCTTGAATGGTAGGAGAACCAAGACAATGGAAGTTGGCGCAGCCGGTGTACTCATTAACTGGTTTGGTGATCAGATAAAGAACGATTCAGAGTTTTTCTTCCGGGTCATGATGGATGAAGATGAACACATTACTAATGTCTTTTGGTCAGACCATGCCATGCAAATCGATTACTCCATCTTCGGGGACTTTATCTCGTTTGACACCACATACAGGACAAATAACGAGCATAGGCCATTGGGAGCATTCCTTGGGGTGAATCATCACAAAAAGTCGGTCATATTCGGAGCATGTTTATTGTTTGATGAGACGGCGCAGACATTTACTTGGCTTTTTGAAACGTTCGTTGAGTGTATGAATGGGAAGGCCCCTATATCCCTGTTCACCGATCAAGATTCTGGCATGCTAGCTGCAATTCCTCATGCCCTACCAGTGACACACCATTTTTTATGTGCCTGGCACATATCTCAAAATGCTATGAAAAATTTGGGGTCGTTACTTGCCAACAAGGACTTCAAACGAGCTTGGAACGATCTTCTGTTTGACCCCGAGTTAAACGACTTCGAACAGTGTTGGAGTAGAATGATTGACACGTATGAACTACAAGGCAATGTGTGGTTGCAAAGGATATATGAAAAGCGAGAGAAATGGGCAACAAAGTACGTACGCAATGTTTTTTGTGCTGAGAAGAAGACGACCCAGATTAGTGAGAATTTCAACTCCATATTGCGTGGGTTCTTACGTACGAATATGGATATGGATCGATTCCTACATCATTTCCATAGAGCAGTAAATGAGTTGAGATACAACGAGTTAGTTGCAGATTTTAAGATGCTTCAGGCAGTGCCCATTAAAGAATCTGGGGATCCGCTCTCTGATCATGCGGCAGAGGTCTACACCCCAACTGTGTTGAAAGCTTATATGGAGCAAGCACGGCTAGCTGGCTATGTTAAGTTGGACTGTCGGAGGGAAAGCATTGGGATCGAAGAGGTTGATGTTCACGTATGCAGCCGGGACCGGGCACATAATTGTTCAACAGCAAAGCGCTATGTGATTACATCGGAGAATGGGGTTCACCAATGTACCTGCAAACGGTTCAACTTTCTTGGTGTCGTATGCTGTCACATTATATGGTTGCTGAAACAAAAGGGTCTATTTACTATTCCTGATGCGTATATACTCCCCAGATGGAGAAGAGATGCTAGGAAGTTAGCTGTGTCGGCTAGCAGGTCACATACTACGACTGAGCCGACCCTCATAAGGGTGGTAAACCGCCGGAGATACGTAAACCAATTTGCATCAATGTGTCATCAATATGGGGCTAAAACTAAATCTTGGCCAATATTTGATCGTTACTATCAAGGACTACGACAGGAGCTTGCTCAGTTGTCAGATGATGAGGATCCTACTGTCCCTATTAGTGACCCTATTAGTGCTGGTTCTGGAGTGGGTACTGATGTAGATATTATTGCAAAAGGTTTCAAGTGTCGTCCGCCGAAGCATCAAGGAAATAAGCGACTAAAGAGCGCACTTGAACTAAGAATTAATCGTGCTCGTAATCGTGGACTTGCTCGTGGCCGTGCTTTGTCACAACCAATTGCTCGTCGTCTGCCACTACTTGACGAATTGGAGTTAGAGGTATGTGTGCATTCTTCTTCAGTTATGATTTTGAATTACATTTACTATAACAATGCAAATGGTTCAGTACATATTAATGTACTCCTCTTTTGTAGGACGAGGAAGAGGCCGAGGAAGAGGCCGAGGAGGAGGATGGGGGCGAGGAGGAGGATGAGGGCGAGGACGAATCAGTAACGGGACGATTTAGGAGCCTCGATGAGTTGTAGTACATTGAGTTTTCTGATGTCAAGGTCCGTGGAATTCGTTACGTTATGTATCCTATTTTGATCAAACTAAACCTCTGCCAATGACTGTCTCACATAAACTACTATGTGTGTTCTTACGTTCATATAGGGAGGCTGGGGGAATGATGAAACTGTCCAGGAGGCTGCAGTAAGGGAAGCTATTGAAAGAGATTTTTGAGGTAGTTATATGAAACTCAGTTCATGTTATCATCTGGTGATCTTTTTGAGGTCTTGAAATTGCTATGATTTTCTGCATGTTACCATCTTATTCTCTAGTTCAACAGTTTCATACTGTAAATTGTCAATCTCCTTCCCGAGGTTACTATAACAGCTTCATTGATGTGATTGCTAACGTTCTCACAAGTTTGAGCCACTTTATGTGTTTGTTGATCAATTCTAGTCAAAGATTTTACAAGATGGTCGTAAATGTCATTAGGAAACTTCTATTTAATTTATTGCTGATTATTGTACCTTTCTTTGTATTGATTTGAATGTTTTACATGACCGTTGTAGCTTAGGATATTATTCATGACAAATTCAAGAGAAAGTTTTTATTCTGATATCCCTGACTGTGTTTTTTTTTGGGTAACGTTCTCACAAGTTTTTGTGGCAGAGTAATAAGGTGGTTACAAGATAAGCCTTAAAGAGAAAAAACAGCAAACCTGACTGTGTACGTCAGGGATATGGGTTCCATGAAAACTTTGGTTATTTATCATATGCATAGTCAGCTGATTTTACCAAATGATTCACCAGTTTCTCTGTTTTTTGCCTGAAGTAGGCAGACCTGCAAATAGAACAAAATCATATTTTAAATCAGATATTTGAATTGTCGTCTTGCTTCTTCTACGTCTCTTTGCGGCCTGACAACAAGAAGTCCATTCTTAGACTAAAAAGTCTCCACCCCGCCAACATAAGTAGCAAGTAGGCTAAAGTTCACCTAAATCAAACAAGAAAGCATAATGGACTTAACTGTAACTGATTGCAAATCAAAGTTATAATACCTTGTTGCTAGTTTTGACATGTTGGTGGGACATCTATACAATAGTTTTGACATGTTGTAGATGAATTTTCAGGTTATGTTCTAGTGGTCAGAAATGTGTGCTACTATGGAGATGATACGGATAGATTTGCTGCTGGGTATGATGCTCTCTTTGCAATGTAGGTGGATGTGCTTCAGATCCACCGTTTTGTTTTTTGAACTAATGTAAAAGGATTATGTTGGGAAGACAGATGCTGGTTATAATACCTTTCACTTCTACTGATAGATTTTAAGGGCCTATTTCTCTGTAACGTATGATCTTTTTTTTATTCCCTGGTTATGATACTTGTGTCTTGAGTGTCCATCCTGAAGCAGCTTTTGATACTATCTCTCATGTAAAGTTGCGGTTACATAGATGAATGTTTTGGTGTGGCTTCGTCTCCGGCTGTTGAAAAGACGGAATCTTCATCTTAATTCCCTTGAAAAGATGTATATACTATCTCTCATAACAACTTCAGTGGAATTAAGATGTATATACTATCTCTCATAACAACTTCAGTGGCCTTGTTTTAAATGCTTTCTAACATTTATCCTATAAATAGATGAATGTCTCTTTCTCAGCTTTACAACTAATGTCATGCAAGTTGGTTGGCTAATCTTGGTGCTCTTAGAACCACCTCGTCCATTTTATTAGGCTTGGAAGTTGGAACTAATTTTAGTATATACAACACTTTCTCAAAATGAAGGCAGAAGGTCAGGTAAACACTAAAAAGTGGAAGCCTGGTTGAGATGGTTTTGTGCTGCTTTCGATTTATAAATGCCTTTCGGCTAATTTTTCTTAACTTTTAGTCAAGGCTGTCTAACTGTGGAATTAATCATGATTTTCAGGCGAGAACAACTACCAAATTATATTTAAGTAGTTGAGAGATCGAATTTGTTCCCTCAGTTTATGCTGAAATATAAGAATTTCTCCTGAAAATAGCTGCATTAAGAAATCTTCTCGGTACAACTAACTAAGGTCATGAATAGAAGTTTCAATAGAATTAAGTTCCCTCAGTTTACATCAATTGATAGAAAATGAAAATTCATTCAGAAGAGAATTCGAGAGAGCTCCAATTAATGCTGAAATAATCTGACCAATATTATGTGATACCATGTCTAAGGCAGACACGTTGTTCTGGTACTTTTCACAAGCTTGTTTAGTTGTTTTCCAATTTTTTTTCTAAGTTAGTTGTTTTCCAATTAAATGAAGTGAAACGACATAATTTAAAGTATCAAAAGATAAAATTTTCAAAAGAAGATGAAGAATTATAAACACTACACACAAAAGTCAGCAAATACACGGTTTTTAGCTCATCCTAAAAGTACACACATAGAAAGATCAATAGTTACCTCAACAATTACAACAATACGTACTAATTAATCTTGGGAGGAGTAATGATTTACTTCACACCAAGAGAAAATCCTACAACGAAAACAGAAATAAACAACACCCATGACGTTATCAGCTGCTGCCACAGGCGGTGACCATTTTCCTTCGATCTCTTAATTTCTCCATCCTTCACTTTCAAGTTGTCATTGGACGTTTGAAGCTTTTCCTCAAGCAATTTAACCCGTTCTTTGAAGCTCTCAATCTCAACATCCTTTGCTTGTGATTTGGCAATCTCAGCCTCTAACTTCTCTTCCAGACGCTGCATTTTGACAATCAATAAAACTAAAGCATCATCATTTGTTTCAAATCCAGCCGGGTAATCAAGCCAATCAAAAAAACCACATCCATGATTTTCACGTCCACTGTAGTTGGGGCAACCGAAAAATCGTCTACCAAAATTCTCTGGAGTGAAAGACCTCCTCACACTGGTGGAGATGCCACAGTTGCATCTCGGGGGTTCCGAAACCTCCCTAGGAGCCCATCTCTAACTACCACTACTCCGTGCAGTTGATATGGATGATGACGATGCCATTCACCTTAAAGTGTCAGCAACCTGAGTAATTACATGTGAACATATTTGCAGTCACTCTAAACATGTTTGCATATACGATCTCTGATTTCCATCAAAGACCTGCCTACAGTCATCGGCATCACAACAAGGAGAAGACCACTAAATTCTGAAATAGTAGAGATCAATTACCTAGGAGCCCATTTTCTGTGCTCTATGGCACTAGTTTTCTCATCACTTTTTTTTTTTGCTGAATAGTTTTGTCATCACTTCATATCAACTGAAACTAATGTGCATCCACATTTTCATTCAACCAAAGAGTTCAGGTGTTTTCCCCCTAGCTGAGTTACAATCTCATATTTACAGTACATCTCCCTCTTCTTCAAAGATGCAACAGAATTTAAGGATTTTAAAATGAGAGTCGAAACTGAAGCTAGAAGCAACAACTAGAGTTATTTCCATGGGGAAGACCGCAGCTATACCTGAATAAGCTACTCTATGACCAAAGACACAGATAAAGTATATTTGATGGAAACTGAAAACACCAATTCAGTAACTATATTCATAAGTTCTGCTACAAAAACTGAGATAAACACAAGGAAGAAAGCCTCACTTGAAAAAAACTTATCCCAAAGCATCTCAAAAGGTAATGAACCTGGAGTCAGAAACATGAAAGCAATTTTTGGTTTCCTTGATTCAACAGGAGGCGTGTTCAAAATTTCTTTAAATACAACTCGAGCTGGAAATTCCTCATCAGTTAATTCCGTTGAAGGATGTTGTTCCAACATACCGCACCAAGCAGAAAAATGCTAACCAAAGAAACCAATAGAACAATCCTTTTAGGCCTCTTTAAATGTGATCTCTGTCGTGACCAAGACATGATCATAATGTCTCTTAGGCCCAGGTGCCATGCACGGACTGTCTTCATTTTAGGATGAAAGCATTATACATACTAAATGCTACTTAATTTACCACCTAGCCATATTTGCACAAAATTAATATACAAAACAAAAAAGAAACAAACATCAGGCAGCACAAACAATTTCACAGCAAGGTTTTAGCTCCAACAAAAATTTCCTTGCAGTATTCACAAATATATACTTCCACAGACATCAGGCAGCACAAAGAATTTGATGACTACAGAAGACTACTCACTAGAGGTTTTACCCATAACTAACTGCCATGTTCTTCGCACCCCTGTGGCAATGCAAAAGAGAGATAACAAAGTCCGATATAAAGACACCCCAACCCAGAAATAAAAATTCATAAATGAGAATGCAAGCCACAATGAGCAAGACCTGCAGTACTCACGCAGTCCTCAAAAGCTTCTTTTACAAGAGAGACTAAGACCACCAGACTCAAAGGGACCACATTCTTTAAATGCTACAAAAGCAATTTTTGTCCGTCCATATGTTCTGTTACAGAGAAAGTTAATAATACTGTAAAAAAATAATTTCAAATGTAATAACTAAGTGGATTCAGCCAAAAAAAGGATCATCCAGCCAGTCCCTGGTCTATGACGTGCTATGTGAAGGTCTAGAGCTATAACTATCAAGGACTAAGATAACATACGATGGAAAATTAGTAGAATGCACATGAAATGAATAAACTTTTGTAATATACAACATTATGACCCAGATTAGTTAAATGCAGGTATCAAATCTGGAAAAAAACGAGTAAATATCAAGGATTCAAACGAGCAGAGCAGTATCTGTAAAATATCAAAAACGCAGTATCTGTAAAATATAAATCGAGCAACATCTGGAAAAACAAAGTAAATCGAGCAACATCTGGAAAAACAAAGCTGAACCAAAGCCTGCACCTTCCACAGGAGCTCGAATGCTGAAGACGCGAACTGAACAAGGCTGAAGGCTAGGGCTCGAATTTTGGTGGGGGGTGGGGGAAGGTCGAGATTTGGGGGAGATGCGGGAAGGAGTCGACTTTTCGAGCCGGGTCGCGGGTTTTCTCCGGGTCAACAATCGGGTCGCCTCATTAATTCGCTGGCGAGCTACAAGCCGTTCGATGAAGCCCACAAGATCCTCACCGTCGACTCACACCACTCACACCCTCCGGAACTCACACAGTAACTCGAGCCTCTGTTAGTGTATATATTTACACCCCCCATAACACCGATTCTTTCTATGAATGAAATATAGTTTATTCATCTTCATTTTATTAGTTATACTAATAGCTGTTTTGCTGCAAAAATAGGAAAAAAATAAATAAATAAAATTTCCATGGGTGTGGTAATCGTTGACAAGATTACTCTCGGAGAGAGTGGTTTACTCTCTATTCATCCAGTACGATATATATTTGCAGAAAGCAATAGATTGTACTGTAAGTCGTCTCCTTTATTCTACTGATCTTCTTAATCCAACGCCAAATGAACAAACATAGATGGGAGGTGAGAGAAAGAGAGATTAAATTTGAAATGAAGGCGTCTTAATCATTCTAGTGCCTTTACGCCAGGACCAAGATTCAGAGGGGGATTTGGGTAGGGGTGGAAGCAATATGGCCTTCCGGTAGAGACCAAATGGCCACCCCTCGCAGTGGCACAGCTCCTGAATTGTCGATCGCTTCCAAAATTCTTGAAGATCAACCCCATTGAAGCTCGAGCTACGTGAGAAGTTGGTCTTAACAGAGTAGAACGCTTCCCTACTGGCAGCGCTCGAACAGCAGGAGAAACAACTCCCAACGGATACAAATTCTTCCCTTTCATCATCTTCATTACCACAACCCTCTTTCCCTTCAGCTGCCTTGGGGGTCATGTACAGTTCCCCAGTCATCGGATAGTAAACCCACGAGAAGCTATCCGTCAAGAGGCTAGGCTTGCGTCTCAACTTTTCCATGGCTCGGCTCCTGATCGCCGAAACAACCACCTGAGAAAAGATCAAACACAATAACAGTAAACCATGTTTTAAGAAAAAAGGAAAATACAAAAGAGGTTGATGCAATCTATAAGGATGTTATGGTAAGTACTTCTTGTTCATCATCGAAGTCGCTTGTCAGATACTCCTCTTCCAGGCTTGGTGTTGAAATCCCTCCACCAAAAATATGGCAGTAGGAGAACACATCCTTCAAAGCTGCGATGAGGAACTTGCATCTCTTGGGAGAATTTGGCTGTGGCTCTTCATGATAAAAGACGCCCATTCTGGAGGATTAAAATTGGGTTGGATATGTGCATTTATTTCTCCAGATAAACAAATATATATATATATATACACAGACCTGAAAAACTGTAGTTTATTCACACATCCATGGATGCCCAAATTGACCTGTTTTTTTTCTGATAGTGGCCTTGCAGCTTACTGAAAGTACTTCTTTGCATCCGTAGGGGTAAAGGCAAAGGTAAAAAGGTGCATATGACATTCTAACAATAAACGCAAGGAACCCCCCCCCCCCTCCCCATCTGGGATTCCAAGTGCTGATTTGACTGCTATTATCTCTATCAAAGAGTATCGGAATTATTTATAGATACTTTTCTGAAGATAGTGTCTATCCTGTTGTTTCTTAAGTTTCACTTTAAGCTCAAGACATGGTGAGGTGGGACGCCTCACCTAAAACACGAAGGCTGTTGGGACAAAAATTCTCTAAGAATGACAGAACTCCCGTCTCAAGTTATTTATTTCCGGGGAGAAAACAACAAAGAAACTAACAACGGGTACTGGGAATTAGGACCCACTTCTGCGTCACTTTCCCACGAAAAATAGTTAGCCCATTTGAGAAGAAATCCTATTACGCAGAAAAAGCAAGGATCGAGAAGAACCTTTTTCTGCTTTTGTAAATAATTGGATAGTGGATTTACTAGCGCTGTTCCTCCATTTACAATGTTGAGTCTTGAGAAATCATTGGCGTTAAGGTAGAACAGATCTCTTTGAATTATGGCAGGTTCAATCATTAGCGTTACAGAAAAGAAAGTTTCTAATGGCCGATTCGTGAACCCTGTTTCTTTATCCATTTTAAACTTTGCACTGGAAGAAGCGGCTAGCTGTAGTGGAAACAAGACGCCCACACCGGATTGGAAATAGAAAGCTCAGATGATATCAGTCACTGGAACAAAAATTAGAGCAAGTGTTTTTGTAAAATTGCCTTTTATGTATAGGCGCGGTTCTACTGTCATAAACCTCAGATGATATCAGTCACTGGAACAATGATCCAAGTCTAGAGCAAATTGAATTCTCAAGTTTCTTTTCTTCTAATCTGCACCGAATCCATTGCCTAGAAACAAAAATCTGAACAGAATCCCTTACCGCCCAGAAACGTTTCTGTGCAGATGGGAGATGACTACCTTTGGACGGAGATCATCATTAATTCCATTTCTCTTCACTGTTTTAGCCTCTGAACAAAGCCTGAACTTCTTTAAGAAGACGGGGGTATTTACTTCTTCCAGTGTATGGTTTGCTTGCACCACACAATGGAACAAATTGGACTGCTCACCTAGAAACAGAGTTTGATGACTCATAAGTTCAGGTGTCCTCGTGTAGTCATCTGTCACTACAACTAATCATACAATCAACCAACTAATGGAACATCCTCTCAATCAATTAGTTTTATTCTACAGCTTGACGAACAACATTCTGCTGGAGACTGGGAACTATTAAAAGTACACAACAGAACAAAAGGATGCTGTAAAATTATTTATTTGAGAGACGAAGACTGTTTCAGTATAACAATGAATGGGGGAGGGGGAGGGGATTCACAAAGAACAGAACCATATTCCAAATTTGCACACCTTGGTCCAAATACATCCAGATATAAAAGAGTTCGTCGACCTGACAAGCTGTCTGATTCTATTTACCACGAGAGCAGAAACCAAGCTTCCAACTAGCCACTGATTGGCAAGACGTATCTACAAGCCATTAAATCTTGTTGCATTGTGTTGAGGGCCGTCTGTCACCTTTCACCCATTGATGACTAGACAAGTGATGTCTACTAAATTTGCACAAGTTATCAGCAAAAACATTGACAAACAACATCGCAATTTAAAACAAATTTATAAAGACCAAAAAAGAGAGGAAAAAGTAAAGATATTTACAAGCTGAAATAAATGGGTTAACGCATCAATTCATGTGACAGTGAAAACAATCAATAACTAAAAAATTATAGACAATGGTAATAGTATGTTCAAAGAGCTATCTCCAACAACATCAAGCAACTATCCGCTCAAACTAGCAGTGACAAATAAAAGGATCACACCACAATGTCATAAGTGTAAAGGTTCTGTCGTTGATTTCTGAAGTTCCTAAGATGTTAGAGAGGTCAGGAATTTATCTTACCAATGCCTGAAGTCCAAAACAATCAGTACAATTTTGCGGTCTAAAAAAAACATCTCTTAATGTTCTCTCCATCTTGGCAAGTAGATCCATCGACTCAGCTACTGGAATGTTCAAAGAATCATATTAAAACCTTGATCTCAACCTTTGGCTAGCTTAAATTCCCAAGTCATACCTCAATATCGTCCTTTATGGAAGCAAGTAATTCCAATAGGTTTCTTCAGGTAGGGTAAAAGAAGTAATTGGATGTAGAAAAGCAACTTGGTCCTGATTAGCTCCTGGAATGGGTAGATAAAAGGAAAAGGAGTTGCTGAATTGCTTGAGAAATTAGGTTATTTGCTTAACCATTCTTTGTACCTTTTTGTTTCTTCACTCCTTCAGAAATCCAAACAGAGTGCAAACCTCGCCATGAGGAATGGAGAGAAAACAAAACAACCAAGCAAAAATTCAAAACCTCTTTTCAGTATTCATTACCAGTTTAAAAGAGACATGTCATAGACATCAAAGAAATCTTCCAATTGAGTCCAAACAAAAATGGCCAACAATTTAAAAGTTCAGAAAGCCTACCAAGTAGTTCATATGGGAGACTTGTGTAGATGCTGAGACGTGAGAGAAATGAGAGACTGAAGCTTAGCAACGGCGCTAGTCTTATCGGGTGGACATCTAGACAGAGAAATGTTCAAAGACTGAAGAGCCTCATCGAGCTTGCCCGCAGCCAAGGCTGCACATCCTGCCCTATAAGCTTGGTCCGCCATTCGGGCATCATGCTGAGGCCTCGGACTCAAATACAAGCTCTTATTCTTTAGAATGGATGAAGACGAAGATCCAAGGCGGGCAGTAGCGCGAGCGTACTCAAGATTAGAAATGGCTGTATCAATCTCTGCCATGAGAGCCTCCGGTAATGCCGGAATTACCTTAACCCCATCGAAAACGCTCCACCTGGGATTTAGTTCTGAACCCATCTCTATTTCTGTTCTCTATGATCGCCAGAATATACAAAACAAATGAGAGTGCTCATAATAACTTCATAATTTGACTATCCATCTTAGTCCATGTTGCCATGTGATTAGGAAAATGAACTAGAGCCTGAGCAGGTTAGTCCTAGAACTTGTTAGCCCAAATATATTTGGCACAAGCCCCGATACAACCCCTGAGATAATCCCTAACATCAGTCAGAAAACTTCAATTTCAGTGAAGAGAAAACAAAGTGTTTCAGAATCGAAAGATTCGAAACCGCCCCTATCTTTTGGCTACCCTGAAATGATAATCTCTCTCATCCAAAGATGGTACCTTCCCGTTTGGTTCCTAATTTATTAAGGAGAAAAGGAAAAAAGAAGGATATATAGTCTGTGTAAGTTAGAAATTGAGGTAGAAGAAAAAGCGAGAGGCGTACCTCAGCAGCCCAAAATGGCGAACAAGGTTTGGAGAATTCGCCAGAGAAGCTTCCGCAACATCCAAGTTCTGCGCCTTCTATCGTGATTATCAGTTGGCTCTCTTCTGAACAAATGAAGAGTTTATTTATTAAAAAAGCTGGGTGATGATCAGAATTTTGAACCAGCAATGTTTCTCTTTTCTTTTCTTTTTTGTTTACTTATTTACAAAATTATTATTAAATGAATCTTATCCTTATTTAATTGTTGTTTTCATTTAAATTCAAAAGCTGTTGCACGCTTCAATAAGTTATAAGCTTTTTTATTAAATGAAGAAGCTGAGAGAATTGAAGTTTTATTCATTTGTGAGTGTGATTCCCATGAGATGTCAATTATTTGAAGGGCAACACGTGACTCCACTTCAGGACCGAGCCGTCTTGCATGACTAAGGATCCGTTTGCACACTAAAATTTTACACATCTTAAAATTTTAATACAATAAAAAATTATAATATAATCTCTCTCATCATCACATCATTACTTTTCACTATAATAAATATTAAAAATTATTCCTCTTCACTTTTTCACCAAATTCAATACTCCAAAATTTTAACCTCCCCAAAATTTTAACACACAAACACAACCTAAATAAAGGAAGGGTTGCTGGAGATGGTCGTGAAGCTGTTGGCCACGACTGCGTGAGACAGATGCTGAGGAACTGAGGTTATCCGAAGCGGGATGCTATCAAAGTAAGCTTGGACAAAGAGACATATCCAAGGCTCATGCCTCAAGGCATTGAGAATGCGACTAGGGGTTGTTTGTTTATTGGAGTTTGTGAAAAGTATGTGTAAAAGTTGAAAATTTTAAAGTATTAGACTGGATGGAGCGGCAGACTATAGACTGGATGGAATGGCAGACTATACGGTGGAAATGGTGAGAGGAGGGCACATTGTAGGTGTTAACAAGCGCAAAGCAAGACATTTGATTCGAACAACAAAAACCAAAAAAGGCTCCTCCCCCTACTTGGGGGCCAGCGGGCGCAAGGACTTGATGATGTTTTCGGGGACAGAAAGGGCTGCCTCGATGAGGACGTAGAGTGACTTCACAGAGGTGATAATTACTGCGAATACATGTATTAATATTCAGCCACAATATGCTAATAGTAGTGGTTCTATCCGTCATACAAAATCAGGAATGTTTTCAGAAAGATGTATGGGGAAAAAGGGAGAGATTTCCAATTGAAACCCATTTATCTAGTTATTTGCCATTTTATTTATTTAACACAACCCCTTAGAGGAAGGGATAAGCAAGGAGGACAGCATAAATCGACTGTACAATGTATCCAACAAATGATCTCGGAATCCTTGCTTAGAAGAAGAAGAATTAAGAGACACCAATTCCTAATACTTAGCATGCCTATCCGCTAAATACTAAATCACATGCCCAAACAATTGATGCGATGGATAACTCAGAACCACTTATTGGCAGCTTGACTTCCACATTTTCTCTGTATCAGACAAGTCTCACTGAACTCATCTCACACTGCTCACTGTTCACTGCTGTGACGGGCATAAGGCCCTGTAAACAAACCAAATTCAGCGTCAAATTGATATCATCAAACCAGCAGCACCACATGACATGGTTCAGCGATCCTAATGAGGGTATCATAAATTAATACAAATCTGAGGCAACCTGAAACTAACTATTGTCCCTAGACAGATCAACTATACTTTTACCGATGTTGTATGTCCTGTATCAAAAAAATACAAATCATCCATACTATAGCATCCAGCATCAACAACCAATTCAAGTTTCTGGAAAGAGCATACATAGCTCTATAGCGTCTTATCCAACTGCTCCAACTGATGCCTAGAAGACGTAGTTAAGACACAAGGTTCAAGTAATTGTAATCAAATTTAAAGTTTTCCATGACCACCAAGCAATCAAATTGAGCAGAAAAAACCAATGAAAACAATCATCAAAGATGATCGTCAATTGTAACTGTGACATCTGAATTTAACAAGAGACGAACTTTCAAAGAACAAGAACCACAAGGAAGAACCACAGATGCCGGCGAAGCATCTGGTGTCTGCAAAGAAATCTTATTCCCACCTCTCAACATCATATACCCCATTTTTCCCAACTCTACAGAATCAACAGAGAAGTAATCACCACATCGACACTGGTAAAAGAGCTCCAAGGCTTCTCCAACATCTTCAACCATCATATCCTCCAAGGCGACATCATCTGCAACTACAGCATCCTGTCTTAATGTGTGCAATTCACTATCATAAACTGCCCGTGAACTCAAATTGCTGAGGAATTCCCAAGCTCTCTGTACCTTCAAAAATCTTTCCCTTGACTCATGCTCTGGGTTGGATGTTTCAGATATCTTCTCTAACTTATCAGGATGGGAGTTTAGGATGGCAGATCGGTAGCTTGTACGAATTTCTTCATAGCTTGTGTCTTCCTTAACAGATAGAACATTGTAGTGGGTTTCTATAATGGATACCTCGCCAATAAGCATTATAGGAGGTTTCTTGTTATCGGATATCTTTCACTGCAAAGTCAATGAAAACAATTTTAGGATTGGATATTTACTTAATTTTGATATTAAGAAGCAAGAGCAACTGGTTCCCAGATCAAGCTCTAATTGGAGGAGATTAGGGCTGTAATCGAACTGAGTACTGACGGTTCAAACTTGGCTTGACTACAGAATACACGAACTCGAACTCGAGCTTGAGCCGAGTTCGATCTCGACTTCAAATCGGCTTAAATAACAGAGAAAACGACGAAGGGAAGACTCCATACTCACATTTGTTCAAAAATCAAGAAAACCCCACATTTCACCACCTTCCCTAGCAATCAAACACTCTTGCACGAAAACAAACGGAAATAGAATAGAGAACGACGTAGGATCAAAAACTATAGGAAATGTGCCCCCTTTCCGATCCAGATTATGCTCGAGTCTCCATCTACAAAGCTGTTTCCATAGTTTTTCAAGTCAAAATTGCATCATAGTTTTTCAAGTCAAAATCGTATCATCACGATGACAGAGAGAGATGAGAGAAGGGAGGAGGTGGCCAAAACGAACAGAGGTTTGTTTTGTGTTTAAGCGTTGTAGCATGAGTAGGCAAAATTAAAATTAGTGAAAGACCATCATATCCTCATTCTTTAGTACATAAGGGTTCAAAAATATACTTTTCGTCTCGAATATCAGAGTTATTACACTTTAAATCTTAATATTTCATCTCAAAGTTATTACACTTTAAATCTTACACTATTAATTTTATTATATTTGGCGTCTTAATTACTATATGTTTACACCTTACGCTCCTATCATTTATTTACACAGAAATTACATTTTTTTTTAGTTTAATGAAGAACTTTGCTCCATGAAAAATATAATTATAAAACATTACGAGAGTAAAATCGTAATTTCACTGAACAACGATAACAGTTTCCATCCAGACTAACAATTGGGGGCAAAGTGTAAACACTTAGTAGTTTAGAGATAAAAATTAACTAAATTGATAGTATTAAACGCAAAGTATCAAAACCTCAATAATCTGAAGATAAAAAGTGTGTTACTTAGGAAAAAAAAAAGTGGAGATAAAAAGTGTAATTAACCCAAAACATAAAAGCGGCACAGCACCCTTCAACTAAAAGAATGGAAAGCTTTGTGGATACTATGGGATGTTCAACCCCGGTGTAAGTTCTGATTATGGCCAAAACCGGCACCTACACTGGATAGGCCGGTTTTCAAATATTGGCCACCGCCATCACCAACGTTAAGAGCAATAATCGGACCTTAGCGGTGGCGATTTTAGCGGTGGCAGTTCCCAGTTAACCTACATTTGAACCATATTTTTTTAGCATTTTACGCACTTGGCCCAATGTATTATCATATATAAATAAAATCTAAACTAACAGTCAAAGCACTAAAATATCAACATATATTTGCTGAAAAGAGCTAGAATACTATGAGGGAATATTTTCTAGGTGAACTAGAATACTATTATTCGAAACTAGCTACTGTTGAGCATAAAAAATCAAGCCAATACAAATTACAAACAAGATTCAGTTCAAATGCCTATAGTTTGCACAACAAAACCAAAACTTTGAAGCATATCATTACATAAAAGAATCAGTCGGGGCAAGTTAAAATCTGCCTGTGGAGAAATTGAATCCGGTAGCTAAAGAAAGCAGGAAATGACACAATTAAAGCTAAAAAATAAGAAAACCAAAAAGGAAGCCTAAAGCTACAAGAGTTCAAAGCAAGGCTCTTTCTTACGTTGGGCCTCTTTATTTTTCAAGAAACAATAAATCAATGAATCAGGTTCTTAATTTCTTATTTCTAGCATCTAATTTCTCAGCAACCAACAATGAGACTTGAGAGAGAGATGTGGCAGAAGAGATGAGAATGTTTCCAATAGAACAAATTGAAATCGATTAATCAACAAGCCCATTGATTTTTTAACAACATACCTAAATGAATCAATGAGAATTGAGATAGACATAAGGTAGAGGAGATGAGAAGAGATTAAGGTGGCTGGGCAGCTAGGCGTGGCCTGGAGGGGACTGGGCGAAGGGAGGCGCAGCCGGCGTGGCCTGGAGGTGGCTGGGCAGCTGCTGTGTCACGTGTGCAGGGATTTTGGAGAGGGAGGAGAGGAGAGGCGGAAGGAAAATGCGAAGGGGGGCTGTTGGAAATTTGGAATCAATTCAATCGAATGAAAACTGAGAATTTGAGAGGGAGAGGAGAGTAAAAAGAAACTATTGTTTAGTTAAAACAAAAAACTAATGTAAAAAAGAGGGAGAAAAGCTCAACAGAGTGACTCTCTGTCACAGACTAGGGCTGATCAAATGTGGGCCGGAACCGACCGGACCGACCCAAACCGAACTGGGCCGACTGGGCCGGTCGGTTTTGGGCCACCACCGGTTCGGTTGTCGGCCCAAACATTTGAAGAACCGAGTGGGTCGGTTCGGCCCACGGTTATGGGTTCCCAGAACCGTGGGCCGAACCGAACCGAGGGGTATTTGTGACATTTTTTTTTTTTTTTAGTGGGGGTGGGGACGACGTCGTCTCCCACCCTCTGCCCTTATGTCATGCGTTTAATGATCAGCCCTACCTATCTCTCGTCGCTCTCGACTCCACTCTCTCTCAAAATTCCACTCCACTCTCTCGCCGCCGCCCCCACCACAGCTCGCCGCCGCCCCCACCACAGCTCGCCGCCTCACCCCCCTCAAAACTCTATCTCTCTCACACACACTCCCTCATCTCTCGGCTCTCAGCTCCTCCAGACCGAGTCGCCGATCTCCCTCTTTTTCTCTCTCTCAATCCCCGACTCCCCACTTCACTCTCTCTCTCAAAACCCTAGTCGCCACCCCCCACCGCAGCACACCCCCTCAAAACTCTCTCTTTCTCTCTCACACACTCTCTCTCACCTCTCAGCTCCTCCACG
This sequence comes from Myrica gale, assembly GCA_963930655.1. Lineage (NCBI taxonomy): Eukaryota > Viridiplantae > Streptophyta > Magnoliopsida > Fagales > Myricaceae > Myrica > Myrica gale. The sequence goes on from OZ005599.1 coordinate 6,418,170, forward strand.
CCGATCTCCCTCTCTTTCTCTCTCTCTCTCTGAAGTCTGAGCGCCTAGTGCCGCAGGTCCCACCGGCCACTGCTGAGGACCTTCGACTGCCGCTTCCTCCAGTGTTCTATGCTCGTCCAGCCTCCTGCCTCCACACTGTTGAAAGGTACATTTACACATGGAGTCTAAAAACTAAAAATATAGCACGGATATCACTTTTCTATGCAGTAAACATTATTGGATCTTACGGATAATGCACTGTTGATGCTATGTTTATAAATTAAAAGGACCCGCAACTTAATTGAATCATAAATATCATGTCTTTGCTATGTATTGATGTGATATGAGTAATTAGGACATTTTACAAAGGTTGAGGGTTTGCCTGCTGATTCACCTAAAGCTGCATGTAACTATTGTGGAAGACAATATTATTGTCATTCTAAGAGAAATGGAACTTCATCGATGATAACTCACTTGGAGAATCAGTGTAAAAAATACCCTTATCGGTTTGGGGTGGCTGATAAGAATCAGCCCACATTGAGCTTTGAAAAGAAACCTGAGGGGGAAGGGAATAGTTCTAGTTCTATGATCATGCATAGGTATAATGCTGAGGACCTTCGTCAAGCAATTGCTGAGTGTGTTATTGGTGACGAACACCCATTTAGAGTTGTTGAGGGTCGTTGGTTTAGGAGGCTTTTGAAGAAGTTTGAACCCAGATTTCAGATGCCATCTCGTATGACGGTTGCTAGGGATTGTTTCAAGATCTACAACGTAGAGAAAGCAAAGTTGAAAAAATCTTTGAAGTCACTTTCTAGTAGAGTTTGTCTCACTACAGACACTTGGACTTCTAATCAGAACTTGAATTACATGTGTCTCACTGCACACTTTATTGATGATCATTGGAAATTGCACAAGAGAATTATCAACTTCTGTTTAATTGCTAGTCATAAAGGAGATACACTTGGGATGAATATTGAGGCATGTCTTCTTGAGTGGGGTATTGCTAGTAAGGTTTTTACTGTTACGGTTGATAATGCGTCTTCAAATGATGTTGCACTTGAATTTTTGAAGAGGCGCTTGAAACCCAACATTGCCCTTGATGGACAATTTCTCCATATGAGGTGTTGTGCCCATATTTTGAACCTTGTAGTGAATGAGGGATTGAAAGAATATGATGAGTCTATCATAAGGGTGCGCAATGCAGTGAGGTATGTGAGATCTTCTCCAGCTAGGATGGATAGGTTTAAGAGATGCGCTGAAAAAGATAACATAGAATGTAAAACTATGTTGTGTCTTGATGTTTCCACAAGATGGAATTCTACTTATCTGATGTTGGAGAAAGCAGGGAAATATGAAAAGGTCTTTGACCGACTCCATGATGAGGATCCTCATTATAGGAGCTACTTCACTGAAGGTGCTAGTGATTCACTGCAATTGGGACCTCCTGAGATGTTGGATTGGGAAAAAGTTAGGATATTTGTTCAATTTTTGGAGTTGTTTTATGAGGCTACTATACAGTTTTCAGGATCTTCATATGTGACTGCAAATATCTACTTTCAAGGGATTTGTATTATCCAAGAGAATATTTCTAACTTGTGTGAAAGTGGTAATCATATTTTGAAAAATATGGCAACAAGTATGAAGAGAAAATATGATAAGTATTGGGGGATCTCTTCGAAAATGAATATGTTGTTGTTTGTTGCTGTGGTGCTTGATCCAAGGTATAAGCTGACTACTTTAGAGCTTTGGTTCAAACAAAACTATCCGACTGAAGAGGGGGATGTCATGTTCGCATTTGTGAAGAATGTGTTTGATCGGTTGTGTGCGGAGTATACTGATAAGTTTGGTACTGTTGAACCAACACCTCAAGCTTCTCGTCCAACGCATAAGGTTGGGGAGGGTAATCAAACTCGCCGATTGAAGTTGGCTCGCATCCTTGAAAGGCTTGAAGAGTTTACATCTACGGGTGATGGAAAATCAGAGGTGGAACAGTATTTGACTGATGGTCGTGAGGCAAGAACTGAAGAATTCAATATTTTACATTGGTGGAAGTCCAATGCATCTAAGTATCCTATTCTTGCTCGCATGGCACGGGATGTTATGGCTATCCCAATTTCCACAGTATCTTCTGAGTCCGCTTTTAGCACCGGAGGACGTGTTCTAGACTCTTATCGAAGTTCATTGGCTCCTCGAACAGTGGAGGCCCTCATATGTGCACAAAATTGGATAGGGGAAGACTCTATTGCTGAGTCTAATGTTGATTATGAGTTAGTGGAAAATGTAGAGAAATATGAAGAAGAAGCAGGTATTTTAATTTATGTAGTTAATTATAATTTAGTTTAATCATAATTTATATTTATGTATACTTAAATTGCTTTGATTTGCTATTTGTTTTCAACAGTGGAGATCCTTGGGCCGTCTGAGAAGCGTGCAGTTGATGATTAAATGTGGAAGTTGGAATATTTGAACCTTGTTCAAGACTTAATTTTTTTGGTTGTTGTAATTTTTTTTGGTTGTTAATTGTTAACTTGTAGCTTATTTTCTCTTTTTTTTTTTGTAGTTGATACTTGTAACTTGTAAGGGCTGGATGTTAAATAGCCCATTTTTTTCTTATTTTGTTTTGTAAGTATGTTGCTGTTAATTGTTATTTATTAGGACTCATGCATGCATAGTTACAAAAACCCAAAGAAGCATAAATTTTGCATTATAGGTCATAAATCATGTGAAACATTTGAAAAAATTGTACTTTTGGGCCACCGAATGGGCTGAACGAATGGTAAAGTTGGGCTTACATAGATTAAAATGAATTTGGGCTATTAAATTAGGCTTTTTAAAAAAGTGAAAATTTTGGGCCCAATATTGGGCCCAACCAACCGAACCGGGCCGACCCCCCGAACCTGGTCGGCCCGGTCGGTTCTCCCAACCGGCGGTTCGGCCGTCGGTTGGAAAATAATAAAAACCGACCCAGTCGGTTCGGCCCACGGTTTGAGGGCAAAACCGAACCGACTGGTCGGTTATCACCCCTATCACAGACGACTTAAAGAGAAACTGCACCGTCTACATTATTTTAAAAAAATAAATAAATAAATAAATCCGGTTTTACCCGTAAAACCTCCGGTTTCTTCAAAGAAGTCAGCACTGACATCAATTAAGCTGGATACCGAAAATTTGGTGTCGGTACCGATAGAACCGGATTTTTTCGGTTTGGCTGAACAGCCCTAGACTAGAGACTCCAGAATCGAGATGCATGAGAGGCTGATTCTTGATGTGGAGTGCAGCTTGCAAATCATTATCAAAATGGAAGAGAGAAAAAAAAAAAAAACTTCCGTGTGGAGAGACCTAAGTATACAGTAGAAAGCCCAAAGGGCTACATTTGTACATATATAAAATGGTCCTTAACTTATCGTTTGTGCAGCTGTAGCACGGAAACCCTTGAACATCTGTTTATATTTTGCGCCAGATCTCGCATAATCTGGCGGTCCTCTCCATGGCCAATGGACATGTCGCAACTTCCAATCTCTGACATTACGCAAAGGGTCAGCATCATCCTCAACCCCAAAAATCTACTCGAATGTAGATCCTCGCCATTGTTTTGCTGTGAACACTCTGGACCTTATAAGGTTAACCAGGAACCAAGTGGTTAATGTGGGTATACACAGGTGGTCATAAGTCACTTCTGAGTTATGACATATACTGGCATGGAAGTCCCATGAAAGCCGCCCCCCCCCCCCCCCATCTAAAAAAAAAAAAGCCGCCCCCCCATTAGGGAGTCCCTCCGGTGATTGTGATGCCTCCGGTAAAGACCTGAGAACAAAAACGAGAACACTACCTCATCTCTCTCCTACAGTAGGGAAGCTCAAGCGGCTCTTTTGGCTGTTTCTGAAGCTGCGCTCGGAGCCTCGGACAATTCAAGAAAAATTTGACCGATATGATCCAAGCGGATCATGCCTCAAATGACCCAGTACCCCCCGCATTGCCCAAGCTAAAGAACCACCTTTTTGAGCTGTAATTATATGCCTCATTTTTGTATGGCAGGCTATGTCTGCCCGTTTTGGAGTACTAGTATTTTGAATGAATGAATGTCTACTTGATTAGCAAAAAAAAAAACTCCAACCTTTCTCGGCCTGTGCTCTTTTCCATCTATATTCCTTTTGGTGATGATAGGCTGCCTTACAGTCCTCATTTCGACTTAAGAGCACTTAAAGAACCTTATCTGTTACGGCTTATGATATGAGAGAGAGAGAGAGAGAGAGAGAGAGAGAGAGAGAATCCGCAATAATCAGCCGTCTAAGTATTCGCATCACCATAAAAATTGAATCATTTTACATACACTAATTGGGATCCCAACTACAATGAATCATTTTTGCAGATCATTAAATCCACAAATAAAGCTTTTCACGCCTTCACCAGATTTCTCAACTTAAAATCATGGGCACCAAGACAACCTCACCCCGACACCCCGGACCTAAAAAAAATGAATGACAAGAAAAATTGTAAGTATACCATAGCCAACCTCAGCTTGCATCTTCTCCTTCCTTCCTCTTTCTTGACAACGGAGAATAAGAGCAGATCAGGAAGATTCCAGTGGTGCTAGTTTCATGTGCATTTCCACCGGTAGCACAAGCTGCAGCTCAAAATCCTATGCCATTCCGTGTTGGCAAATCCAATCATGCACTAACAACACCAGAAACCCAGGGTACCACAAAGGGCGCAGTTGGGTGTGAATTTCTATATGACTCAGGATACTTGTCCTTGAAATTCAGTTTGGGATTTTCTGCCTGCATTTTGATAGACAAGACCAACAATATTACAGTGGACTCAATCTCGAAGAAAACTAAATGTGAACAGGTGAATACCACGATTTTCTGGAATAAAAAAATGTATTCATGTTTGTTTTGAGGGGTGTTGAGAAGCTAACATCATGAAGAGGTAAGCTGATACTCACATATTTCAGCCAGCACTCCTGATGTTTGTGTTGATAAATATCTGGAGAATGGCACCCATGTTCAGACGGACAATAAACCCAAATATTACATTTCTTTTCACCTGGCTTGGCATGTGCAGTGTGATCCAAGCAAGCTTGACAGCAGTCAGCTGCACTTTCTTTATGGTGGGTAAGGCCCCATCTGACAGCTGGACCATCATAATCTGTATGAAGTTCAGCATGGCATTGAGGTGGCAGTGGCCTGCCAGCCAATATTTCATCCTCTGGAGAAGAGAAAATATAACTTAGCCTCCGCTCCATGAGAAACACACAATATATTCAGAAATCTAGCAGTGCCATGGGATTTTACCTTCCTAAAATGTAGAATTAAAAATGGAAACGGGAGGGTGGCAGAGTTTGGGAGGGAAGGAATTACCTAACTCTTCTTCACCTTCAGGTTTATCATCAAGTTCTTTATTAATAACTTCAGCAGGTATCCAAAGGCCAATTTCTTCTAACAGCACTGCCCAATCAGACTCCAAGGCTTTCACTAGCATCCCTACCAAGTGCAGTTTAGACTATTAGCCATCACCTGGACAGTAATTTCACTAGTCTCCCTTAAAGACTTCAGCAAGGTTGATCCAAAATGTTCTGTGCCCACAGATAGATTCAAATACAAAATAATACAGCCTCTAGATGAAAAGACATACCAGCTTCCTCCTGCAGAATAGTTGAATTCAAAGTCCCTCTCTCAAAGGTTAACTGCTTAGTTGCTTCTAGTTTTTCCCTGCACCAGCTTTCAACTGCTTCTGTTTATTTAAGAGAAGACAGGATAAGTAGAAAGAACAAGCCAATGATAGACAGACCCAAATTCAGAACAATAATTCTCAGAATCATGATTAGTTTAGCTTATTGCTTAATGAAAGTTGGTTATCCTCGTCACCAGCAGCTAATAAGCATTTCAAGACAAAGAGGGACAACCCTGTGGGGAACATAAAAGTCTGAAACATCCCTGTTGCTGTTTCATAAGCGATGTAAACTATGCACTTTCCAGTAATTATGGTAGAGAAGGGAGAAAGGTAGTTTTAATTAGGTAAAGTCGGCAATGAGATGATGACATCCACTAAGAGATATAACCACAGAATACAAAACAGACATTCATATTTTATACCGACCATTAAGCCATAGTTGTAGTACTGGTTCTTTAAGTCCAGTCGCATCATTGGCCCATAGAGAGAGCAGGGGAAAAAAGGTCCCCAGAATAGAGCATTTGAACAATGCATTGTTACTTTGAATCATTTGAACAATACATTTTTACTTTCCAGCCTTTTCCTAAGCAGCATAGCAAACCCCAAACAGACATTGAAAATTATAGTCTTTGCAAGCTTCTGTGACCTCCGTGAGGTGGTGGCATCCCCCAACAGAAATAATGACAGGAAATGTGGCACTTGCCACCAGAACAAAACTTTCTGTCGAACTAACTAAAGAGAGCACATTACCCAGCCTACAACATAACCCAGCAAAACAAGCTTGGTTCTACATGCACATATCTTTAACTATCGGACATTTATTCTACTTATCCATCTGACTGACACCCCCACCTATGCCTACACAGCAAAATAATTAAGAGAAAGGTGACACAGCGGCACTCTTCCCCATATTGTCATTCTGCAATAAAAGTTCCTTGTCGCAAAGAGCAGAATGTTTCTGCACTGGAGTCCAGTTACAAGTTCACTCAATACCAAAATTCACAGATTATGCACCAAATTCCACTAGAAAACATAACATTGTATCATCAATGCACAATTATAAGGCTGTTGTCTCCCACGAACATGCACAATTTTAAACTCAGATTACTTTTACTAAAGACAGGAGAAAGCACTCCTGAGATTGGCCATCTGTCAAAAAAAAAAAATTCCCTATCCAACTCCATGGAATTGGCATTGGGGGCCATGAAGTGGCAATGACATAAGTAGTTCCCAGGGAGGAGGCAATGATGTGACACTAACAGTGGCAACAATGTGACATGCAATTTGGTGATAGTGCAGTTTATACTGTTCATAGCATTGGATCGATAAAATATGGGTGGTGAAAGAAATGGCAGTCTCAAGGAGCTAGAAATAGTGCTCTTTGCGTTAGCAGCAATGGTAATTAGTCAAGGTGGAGACAGTTAAGCTTCAACACAAATGTGAAGCTTAACTCCCAACATCAGAACAGGTTTAGCTGTATTCAATATCAATCTGGCTGCACTTCTTGCTTATGCTTTAAGAATAAAAAGGAATTTGACTAGACCAGGCTTAGCAGAAGAGTTAAAGCGCAGAACAGACAAAAAAACCTGGAACAATACAAGCAGAATGCTATCACCAGTCCAAAGTGTAACCATTGGCAAACTCTTGTAGCATATTAAATGAGACAACATGAAACATTTTAGTCTTTCTAATTCTTGATGGGTGTGAAAGAGCATTTTTTTTCATTCTCCCTGCCTCTCAAGTGCCATCAACACAACCATATAGGCCTCATCACCGGTACCGGCGGTGTTCACCATGCACCAGCGGCCAGTGGCACCGGTGACGGTGAGCAAAATCCCCTCTTAGCGGGGATTTTGCCGGTGGCAGTGAAACCACTAGGCGGTTTCACCGCTTCACCATTTTTTTAATATATATATATATATACACACATCAAAACGCGCAGTTTGGTTTAGTGATGTTAAAAAAACCCTACCTACCTCTCTTACTCCTTCAGTTCTCTCAATCCCTTTCAGTGCTCTATGCTGCAGCACTCCTTCAGCCGCACCCCCCTCTGCGGGAAGCAACGGCTAGAAGCCATTTTTGGCTCTCTTCCCTTTTGCAGCAACTTCATCTCTCTCTCCCTCTCCCTCTCTCTCTCTCTCTTTCTCCCTCCCTCCCTCCAGTTTAGTTGCGATTTGCTGCTGGGTTTGTGGATTTCTTTGCGATTTTCTGCTGAGTTTTTGTGGATATTTTGCGATTTGCCCTGTTGTGCATTTTTTTTTTTGTGATTTTTTTGCGATTTAGTTGCGATTTGCTCTGTTTTGATTTTTTTTTTGTGATCTCCAGTATAGGTGGCGGTAACCGCTACCGTTAGGGGCTAGTTTCTTCCCTTAACGGTGGCGATAACCGCTACCGTTAGGGGCTAGTTTCTTCCCTTAACGGTGGCGGGGCGGTTGTCCAAAAAGCGGTGGAGGGCATAACCGCCACCACCAACGGTTATGCACAGCCCTGCAACTATATCACTTTTACAGTTATTAGTTAACTTCTTAACCAAAATGCTAAATGGTTTCCGCACCAAAAAAGCAATGATAAACCACCACCAAACCCTCTCACATTTTAAGTGCCTCGTACAATATAAAATCTGGAGGAAAAAAGTACAAATTAACGAAAGAAAAAGAGAGAGGATAAGAACCACAGAAGATAGTGCATGCTGCCAACCATATTCGAAGCCATCCGACCAAGACTAATTCTATCAAATGTTACACATGGCACTATCAACCACTGAGTAAGAAAGTACTGCAACGGAGTGATTAGATTACACCACAGAAAAGAAGAATAATTCACATGTATTGAAAACTGAACCTAGATGCCTATAAATTGTAGTAGTTGCAAAAGTGCCGATCTTTTTTAAGCCTGTGCATTTTAGAGCTGAATTTCCAGGAATTTTCAGCAAATCAAGACTCCTTTTTTGTTCAATATAACAAAAGACGAAAATGTTCAGCAAAAATCACAAATGTCTCCTTAATCCAGTTACTGTTTATCTCTAACTTCAATTTGCTTAAAGTTGCAAAAGACTGGAAAATTCTCTTAAGTTCCTCAAATTTGCATAGATGTTCTTTTCATTTCTTTTTCCCTTATCAGTAGGAAAAATATTTTATTAAAAAATGCGACATCTTGAGTATACAGGAAGAATAAAGAAGTTTCCCCGAATTATTACACAGAAATTAGAGAATCAATACTACTGTACAAAGATGCAGGAAATGTGCATCTCTAATGAGTTTTCAGCTCCTTCGGGTATCAAAAGCACAGAACAGGTTGAGAGAGAGTTTTCATGAGTTCTATTAGCATTCAAGATGGTGGTGTTTGTTTGTGAAATGTTGGGGTATTGGGGTTGGTGAAAAAATAAAGATATTTTGTGGGAGTTGGTGAAAAAGTGAGGAGGGAGAAGATTTGAGTGAATATTATAATAATAAATAATTGTTTGATGTAAAAAAATTATTAATTTATAATTTTTTATAATATGTCCGAAATGTTGGATGCATTTCGGGAAACAAACGCTACAATAGTCTTAGTTGTAGAACCGACTATAGGCTCTTGTTTTTGAAGCATAATAATACTCTATAATTATACTTTGGAACACCCTGTCTAATTCAGTTCTAAAACCTAGAACAAGGAATAGATGTGCACTGGAAACAGGAAGCACCGTTGATTACGACATCTCACTCAAATAGCCCAGAAAGGAACTCCACATATGTAAAGGAAGCTAGCAATCGGGAATGTACCAAGGGCCTGGAGATTGGAGTTTAGCTAATTGCCATTAATATATTGGACAACCCTTAACTAAGACTTAACACGATTAAAGTTTCAAAGAACATATGCTCATAACCTTCAACATCGCTAATGCCTTGGTTGCGAAATCATGTAATTGAAATTACTATCAGAAATTTCTTCGTTAACAGTGACCATCCGACATTACAAGAAAATTGACTTGTACCCACCTCGTTGCTCAGTAACGTTGGCACTACCATTCAAGCTTTTCAGCCTCTCCAATATCTCATCCGTGATCTTCTGTTTCAAAGGCCGCGGCAGTGCAACCATAACATCTCTAGAAAGCTCCACTTTAAGTTTCTTCACCTTTTGGCCATAACAACGAGTTTCAGAGAGACCACTGAGGAAGCAATATCTCAAACCACACTAACATCCAATATTCGAATCAAATAGATACATATCCCTCAATGGATCTTACCAATTTAACAAGCTCCACCGGTTGGAACGCTCTCCGAATCCGAATGGATTCCTCCATTTTGCTAATCTGATCAGGGGTATAGCTAACATCTGAAAAATTTTAAGAAACAAATTCAAACTTTGGAACTGAGCTATAAGAAAATCCGCAACACATCAAGTGGGCATGGCCAAAATGGCAAGAATTATTCGAACCTCAAGAGAATAGAAATGCAAAACAGAGCCTTACCGTTCCTTGAGACGTTACCGGAGTAGATGTAGAGAGAAGAATAAAGAGAGCGAAGAACGTAGAGGGCGATGACAATGTTGATTGAGCAAACAACCAGAGTAGTTTTCTTGTAGGAACATCCCCACCTCCCTCTCCCCTGCGCCATGTCCCTCTCTCTCCCCCTTCTTCTTCCTCTTCACCCTCATTCCACCATATCTCTCTCCTTCTCTCGCACCAACTAGCTCTCCACTAAGAAATTATATATTATCCTCTAACGGTTAAGATAGTAGATCGATCAACTAGAACACAAGAAATCAATCCAGAACTTACTTCCCTCGATCGATAACCCCCCTTTTGCTTCCGAAACGAGAAAAAGGAATGGAACCCAACCGGCAGTGGAAGTGCGAGGAGTTTTTCCCTTTGCTTTTTTATCTGTCGCTGCGACGTATCTCCGTCTGCTATAATTACACGCACTGTTTAGCTGGGGACGGTGGGAGTTTGTCGTATCGGGTTTGATTACAAGCGGGGCGATTCCGCGATTGTTGCTGGTCGTTTTCCGCGATAAACTTTAAATATCCGATTTAAAAATAGTAAGAAATTACTGATCCAGTAAAAGTTACCAGTTGTGGGTATAACAAATGATTTGGATTTGTGAAAATAATGCAATTAATGCTACAGTTTCACCTTTTTGTCCACTGGAAAATTATTTATAAATTAAGTTTCCAAATCATATGAGTGATGTTCGTTTTGAAGGTTTTTTAAGGATTTGGAGAGTTTTGTGAATTTTTATGTGTTGTTAAAGTTGTATTGGTGTTTGTGTAGAGATTGATGATGTGTAAATAAATAATGATGATTTTTAAATTTGTTTTTATTTTTTTTTCGAATTTATTAATTTTTTTTATTAAAATATAAATATTTTAAAGATATTTAATGAAATAAAACAAAATAAAAAATCATAAAATCAGAAAACGACAAAAGTCACATGCATTCCCACAGTTGCTTTTGTGAAGAGAGGCATTTTGTTCGACAAAAGCAAGCGACCAGCAATTGTACGACGCAGACGTCGCAGTGAACAAGCCGCACTGGCGCAAGGGGACAGAGCAGCTTTGCTGCAGTCTGATGCCATAATTCCCATTTTGCCCTTTAACGTTTTCTGTTCTTTAGGTTTCGTTGAAGGGTATTTTAGTTATTAAACATCAGCTTTTTCAGGGCATTTTCGGAATATTTTATGCTGAATCTTAAAATGCAACTCAAACTCGCCGAACATGAACAAGTTTGGATGCGAATCCTCCGAAAATTTACAAAACGAACATGACCATATGCTATTCCAATCTACCTCTCTCTTTAAGTGCAGCACTCTTTGCCATTTTAATGATCTACTCACTTGGTTGATCTGCAAGAACGGAAATTAATTATATTTTAATTGTCTGATTTGAACTGTTCAAATGGATATTATTATTATGTTGAAAAAATAAATAAATAAAAAAGAGTTCGCATTCACTGACACGATAAGACTATAATATTTTAGGAAGGGTACGAAGAATGTGCTTTTATATCATTTTAAAATGGAAACCTATATTTTTTATTTTTTTATTTTAAGATACAAGAAGGGTATGACGAATGTGCTTTTATATCATTTTAAAATGGAAAACTATATTTTTTATTTTAAGATTTTTGATTTCTTCATTTGTGAATCCAAGGTTTTCATCTGTTTTGTTATCTATTTAGTGACCAAAAATTAATACGCGGTATATTTTAATCTAATGTGGTAACTATCGGACATCTGTAAACAATAGAGTGAATCTTATATATTTAAAAGGAAATTTGATATTTGGTGACTAGGTTTATAATACTTTTACGATTTAGTCAGTAGGTTTTTTTTTTTTTACTAAATGGTTACTGAGAATATATAGTTGTGACGATTTGGTCTTTCCGTCAAACTTCTGTTAAATTTTTAACCGGAATAGAGGTCGACCGGTTTGTTTACTGTTGTGCCAACGGTAAATTGTAGCGCGACCGCATTCTATTCCTTTAAAAATTAACGGATGTTCGACGGAAAAACCAAATCGTCATAACTATATATTATCAATGACCATTCAATAAAAAAATTAAACCTAATGACTAAACCTAGTGACCAAATGTCATATTTCTCTTATTTAAATTTTAAAATTTTGAAAGCTGAGAACTGAATAGAAAAATTAAAATGAATAAAATCTTATAAATATAGAATAAAATAAAAATCAAACAGTCCCCAACCGCATACAGGGGCCAGATCGGCCGCACTGTGCACAGTGGGTTTGTTTTAAACATTTTTAACAAATATTTCTTCAGTTTTTAATTTGATTATTGAGTTTACTGAGTTTATTCTTTTAAAATAAGTTAGTCTTTTAAACTTTCATTCTCAAATTTATTAATTCACAAATCAATTCTTATCATAACGTCACATGATTCAAAAACTAAAATAATGTGAATTATAATTTTTTAAATTTTTTTTCTTAATTTGTTGTTTTTTAAAATAGTTTAAATAATTTACTTTGTTTTATTATTTAAAAAACACAAAATTAGGGAACAAAAAAAACTTATAAAACTTACAAGTCACATGATTTTAATTTTAGTTGACATGTGTATTAAAACTCACGTATGAATCATTAACTTTATTGAAAAAAAGTTTAACGAAATGATTTGTTTGGTAAAAACCCAATGACTATTTATTAAAATTGGTCAAAACTCAGGGACCAAATAGGTATATATAACTCTAAAAAATTTTAATTTTAATTTTACTCTTCAATTTATTATTTTGTGTGGAATAAATTTTGATGATGTTTTTTCAATATGTTTTGTTTTTCATTTATCGACAATAAAAAAGGACTTATATTAATTTTTTTCAAAAACTTTAGCATGTATAGCTTGATCTGTCATATGAATTTTTCGTCTCAGAATAGGCTGCGAATAAAGTGAAGTCTTCAATCTAAAAAATGAAGGGACCAGATGTCCTAAAAATTAATAAAAAAAATTAAAAATTCAAGCACGTATCTCAATTTGAAAAATAGCATAAAGGACAGGTAGTCGATTTATCTTTTTTTTTCTTTCTTTTTTTCCCTTTTTTTTAACAAAGTTGAGCCCAATTTAATTGACAAAGAAATTGATGACATTTTTTTTAGTTGTCCAAAAAGTACCAAAGCACGTCATGCGAGTTTACGGAAAGGCAAAAGGAAGACATAGACAATGACGTACGTTTTTACAAAAAAAAAAACAGTTTTTACCTTTTTTGTAAATCTTTAAATTTCAGCCAAAATTATTTTCATTTCAATTTTTTGTTTGTAAATATAATTAACAAAATATTAATAAAAAAATATTCGTAATCATCTATTTTTATTACAATAAATATAGAAAAATCATTTTTTATAGACATATAGAAAAATCATTTAAATCATGTTTATTTATTTTTTCACCAATTCCCATAAAATTTTAATTGCAATACTTTTATCCAAAAATTCAATAAAACTCTAATCCTTAATTTTCATAACATTCCAAAAATTATCAAAAAAAAATTATTTGCAAACATGGTCTTTACTGTCATAAAAGTGAGTACAATTTTTGGTTGATCCCGGAAAGTCCGTATCAGGTCCCGATTATGGCATGTTCCGGTACCGGAACCGGATAATATTTTTTTAAAAAAATTTTCGGAACTGGAACTGAAAATTCTAACAGAATTTCGAATATTTTTTTTCCTCAAAACTCTATGTGTTTGAGCTCTGATTTAATATATATATATATATATATATATATATTGACATGGGTCAAAACGAACCTGGTCACTTACTACGACCCCTTCCCCCACCCCACCCTTCTCCTCTCTCTCTCTCCTTCCTCTCTGTGACATTGTCTCCCTCGATCCCTTTCTCTCTCTGTCTCACTGAGACACATCTCTATCTCTCTCACTCTCTCTCTCACCGTCCAACTGTCATTGTTGGCCATGGGTTGTCCTCTCAACTCTCTCTCTGTCTCTTAGTCGGAATCTCTCTTTGAGCACCGAGATCTCTCTCTCACGCACCGAGCTATAGTTATTTTTATCTAACCTAAGTATGATGGCTTATCTCTCTTTGAACTATCTTTTTTATCTAACCTAAGTATGATGGCTTATCTCTCTTTGAACTAGATAGTTTAGGGTTTGATACACTGGAGATTTGGTTGACAAATTCGGGATTTAGGGCTTTGATTGGAATTTGGTCTACGTTGACTCTCAACTCTCAAACTTCTGAAATCATTAGACCTGTGTTTTCATCTGTTGGTAAATATATTTGGTTCTTGATTAGAGCAGATCTTCCAGCAAATTGTTTTTGCATATACACAGTGAATATACAAGTTTGGTGATTGGTGGGCCGTTTCTGTTGACGCTGGAGTATGATTATGCTCCAAAGGGGGAGATAATTCACCGAGGGTTTCCTATGACGGAAGAGCATTATTGTGTTCAATACTTCAATATTCAGATAAATCAGCTTTATTCTTTTTTTTCTTCTGTTGCATTTTAAAAAACAGAGCTTTCTTTTTCACACCTAAAGGAGTCGATGTTTTGTTCATTGCCATTGCTGTTATTGTTATTAAAAGAATCTGGGCAAAAGGCCCATTTATTGGTTACTGTTCGTTGCTTTGCTTCTAGTACTGCTAGATGTACTCACTCATTGCTATTGGAAGTTAACTGCATTTATTTAACACATTAGTCTCAATTTCTCCATTACAATTTCATAAATACAACTTTCTTTGAATTGTTTAAATGATAAAAGAAAATTTCACAGAATATACATATTTTATTTTGAAAAAGAGAAAACAACCCCAAGGGATTGGCCTGAGTGGTGAAGACTTGAGACCTAGGGGTTTGCTCCCCCTGTGGTCCCAAGTTCGAATCCTCTCAGGTGTAAACAACTCCTTGGGGTCACTCCCTCAGTGAAGTTGGACTTAATTGACATGTGTGGTGTTAAGCCCACCTCGTGCGTATACTGGGTCAGGTTCGTCCGAACTTGGTGCACGTAGTTGGGTGCCCGAATTTTCCTCGTCACAAAATAGAGAGAGAGAAAAAACTTATTTGCACAAAATATCACAAACGCCCATTGAGATTTCAGGAACCAATTCCAAAACAAGCTAACTGGAATGAATACCTTCAAATTGTGGGCCTCTCCCTTGTATTGAGTGTTAATGGGCCAAATGGTAGTGGACCTTTCAACCCGATTCAATCCTCCCGTTGCTCTTCTGGAATGGAAAAACCGCGGGAAAATACGTTAGGGCACAATTAAAGTTCTCTCATTATTCAGTAATTTTTCATACCCACATTGAACTCCACCGTTTTGGATTTTTAGTGAGGCAGTTCAATTTGAAAAATCGTAACCATGGAGATCAACAATGGCGTCGAAGAGGAGGAGGAGGAGGAGGAGGAGTTCGGATTCTCAAGAAACTATTTTCTGGCCAAAGAGTTGGGCGGCTCGGGGAAGAAATCAACTCGCAAGCTCTCGGACATTGATCTCGTTGATGAACAGGTACTTGATTAAACTCCGTATGAAATTCACGGTTCTCTATTTTTGATTAAAAAGTTGACTTCAAAATAACTTTTTTTATCTGTAGGAACTGAGGGCAGCGGCATCTAACATCGAACCCAAGCATAAGAAAGAGGTCGCGGCTTTGCTGAACAGCTACAAGAGTTTGTACCCTAAATGGGTTTTCGAGCTGAGGTATGCGTTGTGATTTTCTGTAATCAAACAATGATACACTGGCTTTCATTGTATATATTGTAGTGTAGGGAAGAGTTTATGATATGGTACTTGGAATAGACTGGCGTATGTTGATTTCAGGGCAAGCAGTGATACAGCTGTTTTGGATAATATCTTCTTCTTCTTCTTCTTTTTCTTTTTCTTTTTCAGTTTTTCTCACGTTGCTTCTCTTGTTTATATTATTATATGCTATGAAAATTGTAGTCGACTTGCTCTATATGATTATTGACAATGGCTGTTCTTTATCTGTTATTTGCAATTATCAGGTGCGGTTTTGGCCTTCTAATGTATGGATTTGGATCTAAGAAAGCTTTAATTGAAGATTTTGCATCAACCACATTGACCGATTATTCTGTACTTGTGATCAATGGTTATCTTCAAAACATCAATATAAAGCAGGTATCATCTGCTTAGATAAACTCTGGAGTAGTACATGCTTATTTACTGGGTGCTATTTGCACTGCTGTATCTATTTGCATATATAAGTTCAATGGAAATAGTCCCCTCCATTGTAATTGCTTTGGGAACACAAATTTACATTGTGTATTTTGATGTTATCCATCCATTTTGTTTTAAGTGTAGGTTGTGACATCCTTAGCTGAAGTTCTATGGGATCAATTGAAAACCAAAAAGGTGGCTACTTCTGGGAACTTGTCTAAAGTTCAACAGCCATTTAGTTCTCGTTCCATGGATGATGTTCTTGCATTTCTGAATGGATCCCAGGACAAAGATTGTTTCGTATGTATTGTTATTCACAATATTGATGGGCCTGGGTTAAGGGATGCTGAAACTCAACAGTGTCTTGCGCAAATAGCTGCTTGTTCCTGTATTCGTATTGTTGCTTCAATTGACCATGTGAATGCACCTCTTTGTGAGTATTTCTGTTATTGTGACAATTATCTCATGGAAAATAAGTTAGTTAGCAGTGGGCATGTCAATTTGTGTCTAATTCTTTCATAAAGGATAATTTTGCTGTTTGGGGGGGGGGGGGGGGGGAGCAGAGTAGTCCAAGAATGAAGCAAATTTCCCTACTTATCCATTCTCTTCTTGCACTGTTCAAATTTTGGTTATTTTTAGTTTTGATATTTTCTTTGGATATGAAACTGTGGTGGGTAGATGCTCCAAAGAGTATATATGCGTTTTATGCTCTTATTCTTCAAGATTATAATTTATTTTTAAACAAAAGGGAGGCCTACGTTAAGTGGTTTTGGTCATTCGTTCATTCATGGTAGTTTTGCTCTGTGAGTGTAGATAACGGTGGGCATTGAATTTGATGTCCCCATGCCTTTAGTAGTTAGTAAGCCACAATAAGGTATGTGTATTCGCCATCCTTCTGCAAACGGAGAGCTAAATTTTCCATGTGCCTTTGGGCGATGTATATTAGTGTATTTACACTGCATGAGAGAACAGTGGCTTTGTACAATTGCAGAGATAGGGTGCTGGCTGATGTTTTCTTTGATAAGTAGGTGCTGGCTGATGTTATACGTCTTTGAGTCTCATTGCTCTGTCCTGATTTGTTTGACAGTGTGGGACAAGAAGATGGTTCACACACAATTCAACTGGTGTTGGTATCATGTTCCTACCTTTGCACCATACAAAATTGAAGGAATGTTCTTTCCTATGATTCTTGCGCATGGCAGTACAACTCAAAGTGCCAAAACAGCTGCCATAGTTTTACAGAGTCTGACACCCAATGCCCAGAGTGTGTTTAGAGTTCTTGCAGAACATCAATTGTCTCACCCCGATGAAGAAGGCAAGTAGCTCGTCCTACTTTTGAGGAATTATGTTGCGAACTTTAGTGTTTATACAGAGCCTTTTTTTTTTTTCTTTTCAGGGATGCCAATTAGCGATTTATACACAATGTGTCGAGAGCGCTTCCTGGTTAGTAGCCAAGTTACATTGAACTCCCATTTGACAGAATTCAAAGATCATGAGTTGGTCAAGACCAGAAGACATTCAGATGGCCAGGATTGTTTGTACATTCCTCTTCCAACTGAGGCACTTGAAAAACTACTGATGGGGATGAGTCAGTAAGTTTCTCAATATTTCTTTGTTGATATATAAAGATGGTATTGTGCTAATGTATAAAAGTTCAATGCCCGCCCCTAGAACGGGAAAGAAAAAAATTTTGAGGTGTGCAAAGAAAATCTTAAAGCGTTGTTTGCGTTTACGTCAATTATTAGAACAAACCTGTCCATTGGATGAACCTCTTATGGCGCACGCAAACGACAACAATGATAGTGCCAATTGAACTACTAATACTCAATAAAAAAAAAAAGGAGAAAAAGTACAAAAGCATCACCTCACCAATTTTATAATATTTTAATGAAATAAAATAAAAATAACACTTTTTTTTATTACATCTCACAAGTAAAGTTTTTTTTTAAAAAAAAAAATCGTATGAAAACAAAAACATTAATGTATGAAGAAATGGTAATGAGAGCTTTATTTTTTAGATCTTAATTTTCACGTGTCTTTTGTGAGATTAAAATTCTTTGTAATTATTTGTGCGAATTGTATGGTAGAATTTAAAGAAATATATACGTAATATGTATATTCTACATTATTTAATATTATATATATTTATCCATATAAAATTTTGAGCAGAATGAACCTTACAATGATGTAGTATTCACATGTATTTATCTCTCGAAATTTATCATGTAATTCAGACAAAAAAAAATTGCAATCCTCTTGGGTGAATCTATGATGTTGGAAGCAAAATTTTGATTTACTCTAAATAATATTTTCTTTTATTAAAAATAAATATTAATTTGTCCTAAATGATTGTGAAAACGGATTCATCTCGGAGTTTGCAGTCCATGACTGATGTTCGTTTGGAAAAAATTTATAAGATTCTGATAAAATTGTGAATATTTAAGTGTTGTTAAAGTTATATTGACATGCGTGCAGAAGTTGTTAAAAGTGATTAATATTTGTAAAAAAAATAATAAAATATTATATTAGAATATATATATTTTGTGATGTTTGAATTGTAAAAATAAAAAGATGCAAATTTTATAAAAAAAAGTGATAAACGAACATCGCCTAATATTCCGCCAAAAAAGATAAGAGTAGATAAGGAATATAAAAATGACTAAAAAACAAAATGAAAGGATTATAAAATAATAGCATTCTAGAAATAGTTGCATCGTTGATTACTTCATTTATCCCACTGCAGCCGATTCGTTCTTCACGTTAGGCGCTAGGCTGATTCACGCTCAGAACAGCAATTTCACATGATTTTACTTCTATGCCACCGAGAAGCGTCGATTCGCTGGAATATGAAATAGGTTGTAACCAATCGCATAGGGACACCACGTGCACCAGTAACGATAAGGGTATAAAAGTCATTTTATTATTACTGTAGGAATCCCAAAGGGACATGTGGCATGGGATAATTGGCGGTGTTTAGCGTCTGCATAAATTTACTTTCTTCGTAACTGCACTGGATCGAAGCCCAAGTTGCAGAATTGTAGTTGTTTAGACAAAACGCCAAAAACCGAAGCTCAATGTAATCCTCTCTGCCTCTGCCCGATTTCCCGCTGTCTCATTCGTTCTTCTGTTGATTAAAATCCAGTTTTCTTCTCCAGGGCCAATTTTTCCGGCAATTCTCTTGAAGGCCAAGTGTTTGAAGAGTTCAAGTGCAGCATATAGGCAAATATTTTCAGGAACTTGAATTCCTGGAAAAAGAAAAAGGAGGAAATGTGGGGATTTGGGGGTAAATATTATTGGGGAAGAAGGGAAAGGGGTGGGAAGACAGAGGGGATAGTTGTGATATTTGCATGGATGTCGAGCCAGGAGAGGCACGTGAGGAGCTACGTAGAGCTCTACTCTTCTTTGGGCTGGAATTCACTCGTCTGCCATTCGGAGTTTCTGAATATGTGAGTCCGATTGCTCCCATATCATCTAATTTGTTATTTCTTGATTTGATTGAGATTTCACTGAGCTGCAAGGTTGAATATTTGGGGTTATGTTAGGGGCTATTAAGGAATGATTTTGGTGCAAATTTTTCACCTTGATTCTGAATAAAACTTGGCTAATCTCGTTGGTGTTAATTGGAATGATGCCTGTCAAGAAACTGCTCCTTTTTTCTTGTTTTTTTTTTCTTCCTATAACTTTCTCCGGTAAATTACCGAAGCTCAAAATTATGTTTCTTTAGTTAGATTTGTTCTACCCTGGGGTCCATATAGAGGTTTGATAGCATCTGTTATAAGGAATATTAATGATCCCGGTTAGTATAGTTGTTCAGGATACATTTTTTAGCTTCTTCCTACATGTATGGGTTTGTTAATTGGCACGTACGCAATTCCTACATGTATGGGTTTGTTTTTGCAAGTTACAATCAGGAGCACTATAGGATTAGTGCTTGTCGACTTCATAATCTTGGATATGTCTGTTAGTGTGGCTTCAGGTTCTCCCTCATATTCAGCTGATGGTATGAGAATATAGGTGCACTTTATCTTTGTTTTCCCGTACACATAGTGATCTTGGACTTCCTATGTAATCTCTGCAGGTTCTTCCCCGAGAAGGCCACAAGTCTAGCGGTTGACATTCTCAATGACCTCGTTCAGGTCAGTGCTTACAATAGTAATCAAACTACAACAGGTTGAAGCTTTTGTTCAGTTGTTTCTTTAACCTGTACTTTAATGAATGCTTGTAGAACTGTGTTATTCTGGAACTTCTGCTTGAGTTCCATTGTTGTCAATTTGGGTGGGAGTTCCTAAAATTGATAAAAATGCAAGCCAGAGACTTTAGATCCGTTTACGTATGCATCCGGTATTTTTATTGTCCAGTACAAATGTTTCCTTTGATCGAAGATAACACTCACCATATTCTTTTACACAAATGAAACTTTAGTGCTCCTCGTGCTCAAGTGGTTGGAAGTTTCATTGATGGGATAAGGTTAGCTACTAATGACCTTTTTTGGGCGTCTCTTTGTGTAGGAGCTAAAGATTAGACCATGCCCTGTGGTCCTTGCTTCTTTTTCTGGCGGTCCTAAAGCTTGCATGTACAAGGTCCTTCAGGTAATATCTTCTAGAGTTGACGCTCGGTATATATTATTTTTAGAGGGTTCCTGTGTGTGTATAAGGTGTCATTGGAACTATCAGAATCTTTTTTTTTTGGGTGATACATATTTAAACAGAGTTTTTTTTTTTTCCTTTGGCAGCTAATTGAAGGAAAGATTGAAAGACAGCGAAATCTGGTATGCTCTTCTTTTATTCTCCCATCTCCAATTCCCTTTTGCAATGAAGCATATAGTAATTTCACTTTTCTAATAAAGCATCAAGATGAAACTCATAATGTTTTATTTTCCAGCAGGCTTTGTATGATGCGGTGAAAAGAATTTTGTCTCATGTTTTCTAAAGCTCCCATGATTTAAGAACTTCAGCAACCAATTATAATTGTTGTTATTATTTCTTTTTTCTCCTGAAGGATGACCTCCGACTGGTTAGAGACTCTATATCTGGTCATATCTATGACTCCAGTCCAGTGGATTTTACCAGTGATTTGGGCACAAGATTTGTTCTTCACCCATCTGTTCTCAAAATGCCCCATCCACCAAGATTAGCATTGTGGATTGCCCACGGCATTGCTTCTGGTCTTGATACACTCTTTCTCAGTCGGTTTGAAACACAGCGTGCCGAGTATTGGCAGACTCTTTACTCTTCTATCGTAAGTATATGACGACTTGCTGTTATTCAAGGGTTTTCTTCCTTTTCTTAAGTATTTATTCATCTTTCTTTGTTCTCCAGAGCATGCAGGCTCCATATCTCGTTTTGTGCTCCGTGAACGATGATCTTGCTCCCTATGAAGTTATCTGCAATTTTGCTCAAAGAATACAAGATCTTGGGGGTGACATTAAGTTGGTGACATGGAAAGACTCTCCTCACGTAGGTCTGCTTCTAAACTTATGACTTTGTGTAAATCAATATCATACTATATGCTTATCAAAAAAAAATCATACTATATTAAATACTGCTGGAATATAGTAGTTGCATCCTGGCTGCATTCAAGTACGTAATTAACATTGCTACAATCCTTCCCAGTTGTGGTAAAGAAATGTTAGTACTCAGATTAGCATGCTTGAGCTTGGATTTATAAACATGATGTTTCGAAACTGGAAAGAGACTATACAAAGTAGTGTAGTAAGTGTGCATCCAAATGCGGTCTTGGAAATTTAAGTTTGGTTTTGTTTTGTGTTGCTTTTGATTTTAGACTAATTGACTGAGATAATTTTTGCTTAGTAGTTTTGTTGTAAAATACTTCTCTAGACCTTCCTATGGTATTTCTAGGTATTATTTTGTGATTTTATCTGGTCACAGGTCATTATCGGCAATATACAATTGATTATAAAGCTGCTGTGACCGAGCTCCTTGGTAAGGCGGCTAAAGTTTACTCGCAAAGAATTCGACGACTTGAAGGAGAAAGGATGGGCATAGAGGGAACACATGACGAGAGCCCTGAGCCAATCTATGACCTGAGAAAAGCAAAAATGAACTCAAATAGCTTTCAGCAAGTCGCTTTTGGACCAAGTGACCGTTACTTGTCTCCCACTTCAATGGAGTATTACGATGGCAGAGATGTTGGCTCCGGGCAAGATGGACACCACGAAGGTTTGATCCACCTACATACCCTACCGAGAATTAGTGCTCATGGTGTTCTTGGTCAAATCCTGTTCGATGCCTGCGTTCCCAAGAATGTCGAAGATTGGGATATCAAACCCAGTCCTTTGAATGGTCAACAATTTACTGCCACAAGGAGGCATGCTCCGTTTAATCCCTTAAAGTGCATTCGTCGCTCCAGGCTATAATCTCTTGCTGACCAATTCACTTGTATATGAATCTGTACGACTGATATTTGGTCCAAATCACTCTGCTCGAAGGCTCTGGGAAGAGGCTGGTGAGGCGCGGAGAGTTGATGGAGAAAAAAAGATTGGGGGGAGAGAGAGAGAGAGAATAGGTGTGCGAGTGTATGATGTGCTGTTTTGTCGGCATTAAGAATGTGGCACAGTTAAAGCTTTTGGCCTATGTTTGACATGAGATGTTTCTTCTCCACTGGAAAGTCTTATTGAGGCTTTTGATGTGATCATTGTAATGCAAATAAGCTTAAGATGTATATAGAATGCCACGAAACAGAAAGTAGAGAGAGCTTCAGAACAGATGCTGGCACTACTGTGTTCACTATTCTTCAATCCCTTGACTACTTGCTGGCACATCAAGTGACAACATGCAAATAATTCTGCATTGGAAAAAAATTGCGTCTTTATATCACCAAGATAGCGTCTTAACAAAAGCGTGATCCCACTGAGTTTTCACACCCATTTTATTTCAGGTTCGGATTGTCGCAGTAAGGCACAAAAGGGACAGAGATCTTCTCTAATTTGATAAAAATTGCGTCTTTATATCAACAATATAGCGTCCAACAAAAGTGTGATCCCGCTGAGTTTTCACACCCATTTCATTTCAAGTTCGGATTGTCGCAGTAAGGCACGAAAGGGACAGAGATCTTCTCTAATTTGATAAAAATTGCTTCTTTATATCAACAAGATAGCGTCTAACAAAAGCGTGCTCCCACTGAGTTTTCACACCTATTTCATTTCAGGTTCGGATTGTCGCAGTAAAGCACGGAAGGGACATAGATCTTCTCTAATTTGATAAAAATTGCGTATTTATATCAACAAGATAGCGTCTAACAAAAGCGTGATCCCGCTGAGTTTTCACACCTATTTCATTTGAGGTTCAGATTGTCGCAGTAAAGCACGGAAGGGACATAGATCTTCTCTAATTTGATAAAAATTGCGTATTTATATCAACAAGATAGCGTCTAACAAAAGCGTGATCCCGCTGAGTTTTTACACCTATTTCATTTCAGGTTCGGATTGTCGCAGTAAAGCACGGAAGGGACATAGATCTTCTCTAATTTGATAAAAATTGTGTATTTATATCAACAAGATAGCGTCTAACAAAAGCATGATCCCGCTGAGTTTTCACACCCATTTCATATCAGGTTCAGATTGTTATAGTAAGGCAAGGAAAGGACAGAGATCTATTATTTTGCTGTGATAGACACGTACTATAGTAGGGTTCATATTATCCCATACTATTAGATAATTAATACAAATAATAAGGCTATGTTCGTTTAAGTTTTCAAAAAAATTTCAAAAACTTCTCACTCACTTTTTCATCAATTCCAATACTTTTTCATCAATCCCAATAATTTTTTCATCAATTTCAATACCTTTTCATCAATCCAAATAACTTTTTAAAATTTCAACAACTTTTAACTAAATTTTCATCAATCTCAAGAGAATCTACGCTACTTCCAAAAAAACACAAAAATAAAAACTGTTATAAGAACTAAACAAAACTTAACCTAAATATCGTGCGACTTATATACTTATCGTGCGAGTTGCGACTTAGGTTGCGTTTACTTACAAATTTTACCAAAAATATTCTCTCACTCCTAATAAAATAATCCAATATAATCTCTCTCCCATAAAAATATAAAAAATTATAAAAAACATAAAAAATTACATCTCTTCACTTTTTCACAAAACTCAATACCAACACATATTCTCATGCCAAAAATATTACCACACAAACACAACTTTAGGGTGAGTTTGTGTACCAAAATTTTACCCCCTCTAAAATTTTAACACAATTAAATATTACAATATAATCTATCTCTCCCCCTCAAATCATAACTATTTACTACAAAAAATATAAAAAATTACATCTCTCTTCACTTTTTAACTAAATCCAATACCTAAAATTTTAACGACACAAACACTGTCTTATATACTTGTCTAGAAATCGGAGAAGATTATTTCTGTCGGGGTTTCACGTGGATCAGCCTACCCGATAATTCTGCCAGTCACATGGGACTTCCATCTGAGTTGTGACCGTGTCTTTTCTACTCTTATGACAGCGCCGAACCACTGCTGAGAATAATGGAACAGATAAATAAAGCCGTCATCTTCGTGTCCCCGCAAATGCCTCAGACGCAGGGCAGTAACTCTCAATCCACAGTTCTTTGATTTGGACGCGCGATAGAAGGACTATGAAGATACTGGTGACCGGGGCATCCGGTTTCCTTGGGGGAAGACTCTGCCACGCCCTGCTGCGACAGGGCTACTCCGTTCGGGCCCTGGTTCGTCCGACCAGCGATCTCTCCGCTCTACCTCCGCCGAACACCGACGGTGCTTTTGAAATTGTCTTCGGTGACGTGACCGATTACCGTTCCCTCCTGGCTGCCTTCGCCAACTGCAACGTCATCTTTCACGCGGCTGCCGTGGTCGAACCTTGGCTTCCTGATGCTTCCAAATTCCTCTCAGTAAGCTTATATTGGAAACTCCACTTGATTGTGTGGAATGTCATTTTTTAAAAATTCATTTCGGTTGGTTTTCGTTTTATAGAAAATTATTGGGGCTTCGTTATTAGGTCAATGTTGGAGGGTTGAAAAATGTTTTACAAGCAGTGCGAGAGACGAAGACGATTGAAAAGCTTATATACACGTCGTCTTTTTTCGCTCTTGGACCAACTGATGGATACGTTGCTGATGAGAATCAAGTACGAAGATAGATTTCGACTCTGTTTTTCTTTTTCATAATCTTATTTTGTTTGGTGTTGCTGATGTACTCTCATGGATTTCTATAAACCGACATTGTGATGGCAGGTTCATCATGAGAAGTTCTTCTGTACAGAATATGAGAAATCGAAGGTCTATGCTGATAAGATCGCGATTCAAGCTGCATCCGATGGGATTCCAATAGTGGCAGTTTATCCCGGAGTCATTTACGGGCCGGGCAAGGTCACCTCTGGAAATATTGTCGCTCTAATGGTATTATTGCCTTTCTTTTGTGTACTTCCTTACTAGTGAAAGATGACCGACATGAAATATGCAAAGTCAGTTGTGCTTCTCCATTGGTCCCTCACTGATTGGTAAGAAAAGTTAGATACTTATTGCATGATTAAGGTCTCCCGATTTCTTCTGTTGACCTAAACTTGCAGTTGTGAACAATTAAGTCGTGGTATTACTTTTTGTGAACAGTAGCTACACCCTAGACCTTATTCAGGCAGATAGAGTGCGTTAGAGGAAGTCAGTTTTACGTGGATTTATGTAGTACCGAGATGCACCCTATTGGCAGCCCTTGTCTACCATATCTGGAGAGAAAGAAACCATAGATTTCATGGCGAACCTCCCCGTAGGCTTATCCAAGTTCGGGAGGACATCTCCCTTTTAGGTGAGAACTAGACTCAATTCCACTAGAAACAACCCAAGGAGCACTGCAAACTGTCTCCTGGTGAAGCGCTGGCAATTGGAAGACGCTGTCTTGCAGCAAGAGCAGAGGAGTGTTTAACTGATCTTAACAAGCTTTTTATGTTTGTGTGTATTCTGTTCTTTGGTGATGTGTTGACTGTTAGCATGATTGAGCCTGGCTAGATCTTTTGTATATTTCTCTAGCCTTAGGCCCTGATAGGGCTTGTATTTCTGGTTTCTCCAGTCTTTTATTTCAATATACTAACTAACTTACCCAAAAAAAAAGTTCCAAATTTTAAATCTTTTTTCTTCCCTGCCACGCCTTTTTTATTTGGATCTGCATACTGGCACTGAGATCATCTTTCCCAATCGCAGGCTTTCTGGATGGGTCAAGAGATTTACATTCGGAAAGGATTTAGCAGATTTGTGTTGAATTTGAAAATTGTGCTTTTGTAGAGCCTGTTAAGTCATCACTCTGCCAAACCTGAAATAAATGCAACTGTATTTCACTGCATTAAAAGTATTGGCATTGTACAATCGCTAAAGCTTTTGGATTTATAAAGTGCTCATGACTCATGAGCTCGAGTCTTCTAAGCAAGCACTTCATTCCAAAATGGTAGCTGTTATATCCCTACCAAAACCGTAGTTCTATGAGCCGCTGACACTTTGTACGAGTCTTCTAACCCAGTGAGAAATACTCGGTGAATGAACTATAAAAAGACCCAATACAAAGACGCAACAGGAGAAGTGTTAAGGGTTGTGTCTTGATGTTTTTACTGAAGCTTATTTCTCGGCTGTGGTGCAAGCTGTTGAGAATATTATGTGTAGCTTTGCAGGAATTTTTTGTTATATATGATTTGCTTCCTCATGTTCACCTAGAAGATTACCAATAGCTCCTTTTGATGTGGTTATATTATTTTTTTCTGTCAGATTATTGAGCGCTTTAATGGGCGGTTACCTGGATATATAGGGCCTGGAAGTGATAAATTTTCTTTTAGCCACGTCATTGACGTAGTAGAGGGGCATATTGCAGCAATGAACAAAGGACGACCTGGTGAAAGATATCTGCTGACAGGAGAAAATGCATCGTTCAAGCATGTTTTTGATATGGCTGCTGTCATCACTGAGACCAGAAAGCCTTTGTTTAATATCCCCTTCTTGGTCATCGAGTTATATGGTTGGGTCTCAGTTCTTTTTTCACGAATTACGGGACAGCTTCCTCTGATCAGCCCGCCGGTATGCTCGGTGGCTTTTTGAAGTTGTCTTTTATAGGTTATAAGTGCGTAGTAGACCATTAAGCAAATTCTTCCTGATAGTCAAACCAACCATCTAATTTGAGGTCTCGAGTCATAAGAATTTTTTTTTGACAATTGGCATGGATATTTTGTTTAGTGGTCGAAGTACAGAAAATGCCGAAGGTTTTTAACTATACATATATCAGGGTCTAACAGTTGTAAATCCCACAATAAATGATTTTGTGAGTTTATCTAACTCCTCAGTTATGAAATCCACTTAAAAAGAAGGATGTGTCTTCTCTGGTAACCACTTTCTACCACTCCACGATTTACTGCCCCACGCAAGTGGTTATGTATAAAGACATACTCAGCACACCTTTTTTTTATCACTCTGCTTTCTTTTTGTATTGGTAGCACATGCACACATATCCCGTTGGACCTGAGCCATGTTCTTACCCCACCTTCTGTTCTTATATGTGTAAATGTGACTCTTGTGTGCAAGAGGTTCACTTGGCCCAAAGGCCATTGGCCTCCTTCCTATGTTGACATCTCTTTACAATGCAGTCTCACAATTTCTCTTGTTCAATCTTGGGGCAGACTGTACATGTTTTGAGACATCAGTGGGCATACTCCTGTGAGAAGGCTAAACTAGAGTTGGGTTACAACCCTAGAAGTTTGAAAGAAGGACTATCAGAGATGCTACACTGGCTGAAGAACTTGGGCTCGATAAAATTCTGATGAGGATATGGTAACTTCTTTTTTCTTTGTTTTTATTGAGGCTCTGCAATATTTCTAGGACCATGTTTCGCTCTAAGATGGTTTACTGGTGCCAAAGTCTACTGCCAATTACCCATCCCATTTTCTGTATGGTTTTCAGTGGAAGACATCAACTTCCCCTGAAGTCTAGTGATTACACGTAGTGGCTTTCCTAGAAAAAGCATATACAGAACAATTTTTTCGACTGAAATTTGCCCGATCTACCATTTGGCTATTAGCCTATTACAATTTATTTCAACTTTTTTGTGGGCTGTTTTATTTTAATTTAAATAGACAGGGAAGCTTTTTCTTACACATACAACTCCCTTTGCAGGTTTATTTAGGCCTGATCACCGGTACCGGCGGTGTGCCGGTACTGGCACCGTTCACCGCTCACCGGCGCCCAGCGGCACCGGTGACGGTGAGCAAAATCCCCGCTAAGCTGATGGCGGTGAAACCGCTCACCGCTGGGCGGTTTCACCGCTTCACCGTTTTTTTTATATTAATATGTATATATCAAAACGACACTGTTTCGTTTAGTGATTTTAAACCTAGCCTAACTCTATCTCTTTCTCCTTCTCAGTTCTCTTGATCACTCAGCGCTCTGCCTCCCTCCTCCTGTCCTTCAGTCGCACGGCGTGCACGCACTCCCCCCCTTTGCAGCAACCAGCAAGCAACCAGCAAGCAACATCGCTCTGCCTCCCTCCTTTAGCTCTCTCTTCCCCAGCAAGGCAGCGACTATCGACTATCGCTCTCTCTCTCTCTCTCTCTCTCCCCCCAATTTTCTTGTGATTTGATATTATATTTGCGTTTTGGTTGAGATTTGCTGGGTTTGTAGAAATTTTTTCGTTTTAGGTTTTTTTTTCGATTTGATTGATATTTAAAAAGCTTTTCAAATATGTGGAGATTTTCTTGCGCTTTGGTACTGATTACAGGGGTTCCAATTTAGGAATTTTTTTCGGCTGTTCATGAGATTTCAGATTTGGGAAAAACAATTGAAAGCTTTTCACATCTATGGCGTTTTTCAAGCGAATGTCAATGTGTAGAATCTGTAGATTTGGTTGTGATTTACAGGGGTTGCAATTTTAGAAATTTTTTTAGGCTGTTTACAATTTGGTCGAGATTTCAGATCTGTAATTTTTTTTTGGATTTGGATTTGATATTGATTACAGATTGGATTTCCATTTGGTATTGATTACAGATTTGTATTTAGATTTGGTATTGATTATAGATCTGGATTTCGATTTGGTATCGATTTTTTTGTGATCTCCGGACCTCCGGTGTAGGGGCGGTAATCGCTACCGCCACCGGTAGGTGCTGGTTTCCTCCCTTCACTGTGGTGGGGGCGGTGTCCATTTTTGGACAACCGCCCATAGCGGTGGCGGTGGAGGGCATAACCGCCACCGTTTATGCACAACCCTAGGTTTATTAATCTACAGCTTTTGAGTACTAGCTCAAGCCATTTGGTGCATCTACTGTATAATTTATTCAAAGAAATCCTCAGTAGACACCTGGCTTGTAATCACAGAAAGGGAACTACCCAAATTACCCCGTTAGAAATGTCTCTTTTGCCCCCTCTGTAAATCAAAGATTGCTTCTTCTTTTTTATGTTTGGAACTATAAAAAAAATTGTTGGAAAAAGATTGAAAAAAAACCTCTTTACCTAAGTTGTCTTTTTCGAACACATGAAATTATGATTCATGAAAGGCACCTGAGAATCGAGAACTTTCATTGCTGGATCAGGAAAAACAAGAAGAAAAGATGCTAGATGAATACATTCAAGAGCCTTGTGTGTGGTCAGTGAATCATCAATCAAGAGCTTTTGAATTAGGCCGGGTGGTCGGGCTGGAAAAGATGGGAATCAAGCTGGTCCTCTAGAGACTAGAGTTGCATATTTGGCCTGTTTCTTTCTTTAAATCTCTAATTTTATCATAAAATCTGTTAGTGGGAACATCTACTTCCCGTATTTATCATTAACATACTTTTCTAAATATAGGGAATAGTAAGATGATATGTTTTACGTTGTTACATGGGATTGATACTGACATGGTAATTTACTTTAAATACCAAAATTAGAAAATATTAGTTGGGGTTTAAGCTTCCAGTCAGAATACTCTTAAGAAATTCCCGTAGCGTATTGAGGACGGCAGTTGGTGACGACAACAATTTCGCTACGAAAAATCTTATTAGTAACAGATACTTGAGTTTTCATGCTTCTATGGGTATGTTTGGGGCTCAAATATTTGGGCCCAAAAATTTACTTTAAATACCAAAATTAGAAAATATTAGTTGGGGTTTAAGCTTCCAGTCAGAATACTCTTAAGAAATTCCCGTAGCGTATTGAGGACGGCAGTTGGTGACGACAGCAATTTCGCTACGAAAAATCTTATTAGTAACAGATACTTGAGTTTTCATGCTTCTCTAGGTATGTTTGGGGCTCAAATATTTTGGGCCCAAAAATTTAGGTTTAATCATAAAAAATTTACCACATAATTTTTTATTATTATAATACTTATTAAAAATCTTCTCTCTTTTTACTTTTTCACCAATTCCCATAACATATCTTTATTTTATAATATTTCTCAAACCCCAATACCCAAAATTTTCACCCTTAAACATACTCTCTATAAGTCTGTGTCTGAAATCTTTAAGTCAACGTTAGAAACCCACGTACGGCCTGGATTGAATCAGAACTCAGGTCTTTCTAGTTTTTGCTCGACATGTTTACCATTTTCGCCGTCTTGTTTACACAATGAGTACACAGCAAAAAATCATATAATCCAGCGATAATGTTATACCTGAATCCCGAATAACTTAAACGACAGGTTTAATTATTACTACAGTCCATTTGGTATTAACTTTTATCAAATCAGTTTTTGATGTAAAATTTTGAATGGATTGATATATTTTTCAGATATATTAATTTTTTTATCTATTAAAAATTAACTGACACGAAATAGATTTAAGATTAAGATATCTCGAATTTCATTTCCATTAGTAAGCTAATTTTGGTGGACGAAAAGACGTATATATTTAAAAAATGAACATATCTTAATAACAGATTTATTAAAAATAAATACCACAAGAATTATCGGTAATTAAGTAAAAAAACAGTACTTGTCCGGAGCAATTTTAGCTCTATGGATGATGCTCCAATTACATCTCTTTCCAATGGAAATACACGAACAAATAACTCTCACACGTGGATCAGGGACACCTGCATGTTTCACTATTGAAGATGGACCAATATCGTGTTAGATGTATGTGTGTGTATTACTGAACGTTAATGGTTAGATAATATAATTTATTTATTTTATTAATTTAAAATTTTAATATAAACGAAAAGATTTACATAATATCATAACTTTTGAGTTCGATAATTGACTCCACATTTTACTGTAAATTTCAATTAATATTACACTTATTAGACCTTCGTTTTCACATTTTTTTTAAAGATTCAAGTATATTCATAAAACTATCACCGAACATATTCAGAATTCAAACACAAACACCAATACATTTTACACGATCTTTAACAATTTTTTAATTTTTTATTCAACATAAATTTTCTTTCTCTATACTTTTTTACACAACTCCAATACTTTTTTATTAAACAATTACATCAAATCATTTATCTCTCTACTTTACACAAATACTAATAAAACACTATTCAATATAAATATTTATAACTTCTCTAAAATCTTACATTTTTACTTAATTAACCTTACTAATTAAGGAGTAGTGTTAAATAATAATATTTATCCCTTAGAATCAGCCTAACTTATGTGAATATTAAGTATATCTTATACTACATTATTCTTTTACACAAAACAAGTATTCTGTATTCCCTCTGCTGTACTGGCGACAGCTAACCGTAGGTTGTTTGGCATTGAATTTGGTGGGGGTTGAATATATGATAAATCTACTTAATACGTTCCTATGAGTTTATCAAATTCTGACGTAGACATTATACCCATAAGAAATGAGCCATTACCTTCTTCTTTGGACTTAACTCTCGAGAGCCCAGAAAAACAACTGTAAAGAAAAAAAGACATCAAAAGATAGGATGAAGATACTGTGGCTTCGGGGAGCCCCGCTCGGATGAACGGCTATGGCTTAGCGGCTGAGTAGAAAGACATCAAAGACATTATATATATATATATATATATATATATATATATAATATTATTGGGTAGCGAAGGAACAAAGAAAAAAAGATAGGATGAAGATACTGTAAAGAAAGGGTGATGGAACAAGTCAGAAGAAGCATGTGTTCTATTTTTGGTAGCGCCGGCCACTGTGAGCTTGTTCCAGCTTTCGTTGCAAATTGCAATCAACTTCTATAATTATTAATTAGAATTCTACGTAATTTACTCTCTCAATTGTACGGTATAATTCAGGTAGAGATATAATAGATATATTTTACATTATTTAATATAGTTTATATAAAATTTTGGACAATATGAGTACTACAGTAAAGTTCATATTTATTAGAATTCTTCATAATTTACTATCTGAATTGTTGGGTATAATTCAGATAGTGATATAATAGATATATTTTACATCATTTAATTGTCCATATAAAGTTTTGAACAATCTGAGTACTACAGTAAAGTCCATATATTATATTTAGGGATAAATACACTTTGCCCCTTTGTCTTTTGGATCATTTACACTTTACACCCTGATGTTTTACTTTTGATACATTGGACTCATTATCTTCCATATTTTTTCAATCTGGACCTTATACCCGATTTGATTGTCTAAATTGACGGATTTCGTCAACACGTGAACCGGTCGACCGCTACAAAGGTAACGTAAGAGGCATGACGAGCCGGTCAACCGCTTCATGTAGCGGTCGACCGGTGCATGTGTTGACGAAATCTGTTAATTTAAAAGGTAAATTAGGTACGGGGTCCATATTGCAAAAATGTGAAAGATAATGAGTTCAATGTATCAAAAATAAAATATCGATGTGTAAAGTGTAAATAACATAAAAGACAAGAGGACAAAGTGTATTTATCTTTTATATTTATCTCTTTTCAAATTGTACGGTATAATTCGAGCGGAAATACTCATCCCGCAACTCATTGCTCTGCCCATCTGATCTCAAAGCTGCTTAGATTCCTTTTATGATTAATGTCTTTGATGTCTTTCTACTCAGCCGCTAAGCCATAGCCATTCATCCGAGCGGGGCTCCCCGAAGCCAACGTGGCGAATCAATTATTTCTCCCTCACTGTTTCTTATTTTAACTTATTTTCACGCGGTGTTTGTCCCGATCGCCACTACTTAGGATACCTTGAAGACCTCACGCGCTTCTTTTCTACTTGAAGACACGCCGCGATCCGATTAATTCAAAAACCTCGTTTTTCGGCTTCCGATTGTTCGATTAATAGTTGGATTTGAAGACGCAGTTGACGTATATTTCCTGCATGTGGGCCTTCCCTCGTGACTTGTTCGCGAACGACTTAACTGGTGCCGCGGATTTCGGGGCATCCAAGTGGAGGTCAAAGAGTGGTTGGAAAAGACCGGAGAGTGGAGAATAAGGGTGCCCAGTAATAGTGGGCCCACGCGCATTGGTACACAGGCCCACCCTTGTGGATAGTACAACTGGATATGTTCTTCTGCCGATAAATTTGTTTTTTTATGGCATCTCTTTTTTTTAAGTAAAAAAATGTTTAGGTTATGTTTGGTTTTGTTTTAAAAATATTTTATGTGTTTGTTTTTTTAGAATTTGTGTAGATTTTTTTGGGATGGGTGAAAAGTTTGTTAAAATTTATTAGAATTTATAAAAAAATTGTAAAAAGTTATTAAAATTGGTAAAAATATATTGAAATTAATGAAAAAGTGGTTTTTAAAATTTTTTGGGATTCGGTGAAAAGTTTGTTAAAAGTTATTAGAATTTATAAAAAAATTGTAAAAAGTTATTAAATTAGTAAAAATATATTAAAATTAATGAAAAAGTGGTTTTTAAAATTTTTTGAAAACGTTTTGAG
The DNA here is from genome assembly GCA_963930655.1 of Myrica gale. Classification (NCBI taxonomy): domain Eukaryota; kingdom Viridiplantae; phylum Streptophyta; class Magnoliopsida; order Fagales; family Myricaceae; genus Myrica; species Myrica gale. The sequence continues at coordinate 6,452,264 of OZ005599.1, forward strand.
AACGAGTAATGAAAATATGTATTTAATGAATTCAATTTTGGGTTTATTTAGTTTATTAAAATATGGAACACCTTAGATATGCCTACTATATAAATTATTAAATCTCTTTCTGTCAAAAGATATAGATAAATATTCTTGTTGGTAAAATGACAAATATATGTTTAATAAAAAATAAATACACTTTATAGCCTAATTTTAATGATGCTTTGCATTCTAAAGTATCATTCATTTTAAGGAATTACTAATTTTATAAGGGTATTAAGTTCTGTATTTGATTTTTTGAAATTTACCTATAAATTAAGTGAGTTTTCTTTATTTATATTTTCTCTTGCATGATTTTTCTCCTTATTTAAAAAATAAATTATTAATTTTAAGTACGCATAAAAAACCATTTTATCTTACTGGTATGATATTTTTAGTAGGAATAAAATCATAATTTTATAGACCAAGAAATCAATTTTAGTCTAAATTAATGAAAAATATAAAAGTGTAGTTTATAAGTAAAATAGGATAAAAATAACAATTATGACGAAAAATGTTAGAGGGTGAAAATTACTTTTATTTTTTACTATATTTATTAAAAAATGGCTTTTTTCCTTTTGCTTTCTTATTTGCTTTTTAATGTCTTCCTATCGCGTAAGGGGTTGTAGTTGACTCAGTCAATTTGACCTTCCAGATTTGCAATCGAGGATTCCTCGGTTCAATCCAAAAAAATAAAGCAAAAAATCTAATTTAAAATTTAAGGTTACGTTTGAGTATTAAAATTTTAAAATATTAAATTTAATAAAAAATAAAAAGATAGATAATTTTTAATATTTATTATAAAAAAATAAATTATATTATAAATTTTTTATTGTATTAAAATGTTATGTATAAAATCGTAAGTAACCAACGTAACCTAACTAAACCGGCGCCATCCCATCATCCCATCGAACTAGCCACGTAGAAAGAAATATGCATAATACCTAGGGTATGTTCGTTTTCACCATTTTTTCAGGATTCTAAGTATATTAACAATTCTACCACCGAACATATTCAGAATTCAAACACAAAAACCAATACATTCTACACAATCTCCAACAACTTTTTAATTTTTTATTCAACATAAATTTTCTCTCTCTATACTTTTTCACATAACTCCAATATTTTTTTATTAAACAATTACATCAAATCATTTCTCTCTCCACTTTACACAAACACCAATAAAATATTATTCAACATAAAAATTCACAACTTCTCTAAAATCCTACATTTTTTCTCAAAACGAACATCACCCTAGTCTTAGTCCAAGCGAATACTCTCCGTCGTTGGACTGTATCGGCTAAAAATTGGCCGGTGGGATCCGCTTTGATGCTTCAAATTATGTTGTAAAATTTTTGGTATTGAGTTTAGTAATGATATTGGGTTTAGTGAAAAAATGAAAAGAAGTAATTTTTTATATTTTTTAATGAAAAATTATGATTTGATGGGAGAGAGATTATATTATAATATTTTATTATAAATTGCTGAAAAATTTTGTAACATTTTTTCTGCAAACACAACCTTAGAGAGCGCAGCAAGCGACAAGACAGGGGCGCCACGGTAAACGCCGGCTCCGGAAAAAGGTCAAAAACGGCTCGGGAGGGAGCGCCGAATGGCCGTTTCGTGACATGTAAGCTGCTTAAAACAAAAAAAAAAACTGAAAATAGAAGGGGAAAAAATAAGGAGAGGAGCCTCCTCATTTGAGCTTTTCGTGTTTTTATTTTTACTCTGTTGTTTCTTCAGCAATGGAATTTCTGCATTACGACGGGATCCGCGTTTCTCGATCACAGGATTCACAGCGACAATTCCAATTCATCGCATCTCATCCCCTTCGCCGTGCGTAGCAACAGTCGCTTCGACTCTCATTTTCCGTAAATATCGTCCGTTTCTCGTTCCCTCCGTTTCTCCTCATCTTCTCGATTTTGTTATTGGATTTGTGAGTTGTTGCCTTTTTCAAGCTTTCGGCGGATGTGTATGATCCACATTGACATATATTTTCGTAATTTTTTGCGCATTTGCGATTTCTGATCGGTTCACTGGAAGATCTTGATGATTTCGTCCCGGTCATGGCTGCAGCAGCTATCGAAACCGGTGATTTACCGATCGAAGTTCAAAATTTTGGTGAATGTGATGCATATTTATTGTTGATTTTGTAACGTTGGCTGGTTGTTTCAGGGCATTGTCTAACACGTGGAGGCTTGGAGTTCGGTGGGTTCGCGCGTACATTTTCTGGCGAGAAGCAATATTGGGATTTCTGTCTGTGAGAACAATGTCCACGAGGAATGATCATCACACGGTCCCGCTTTCGGTGCTGCTCAAGCGTGAATTGGCCAGCGAAAGGATTGAGAGGCCTGAAATTGTACATGGTCAGGCCAGCCAGAGCAAGAAAGGGGAGGATTTTACATTACTGAAGACGGAATGCCAAAGGATGGTTGGAGATGGGGTCTCTACGTACTCCGTTTTTGGGGTATGGTTTTTCTGTTTCGAGAAGTATCGGTGTTTGTTATTCCCATTGTGTTGGTTTGTATCTAAATTTCTAGTTCTTGTTTGATATGTGGATTCCTTGGTGCTTGCATTCAGTAAGTTCTGCAAGTTGAGAGTTTCTATTGTGATACACTGCATTCTTGGTGTGGTTAGCTTGCATAAGATGTCAATCACTCCATGCACGACCTTTTTAGCTGTTCGACTGGAATAAAGGTAGATTCATTGGCAGGAGTGGTAAGGATATGTACAAAATGCAGATTGGAGCCTCTTAACCAATAAGTCAAATAACGGTTGCTTGGGAACAAGGAAAAATAATGTCATTGCTATTTCACTTATCAAGTTCACTGGATAATTTGGGCCTTTAACTACTATGAAATTTATTCATAAGTGAAAAACCATTGAAGCACTAGTGGCTGCGTTCCACTTATTGTAATATTCATAGCCATCATAATTACTACAATGTATTTTGTAGGTTGCTCTTACTAAACCATGTTTTGCAGCTATTTGATGGACATAATGGATCTGCTGCTGCTATATACTCTAAGGAGACTCTCCTAAGAAATGTGTTACGTGCTATTCCTTCAGATCTTAACAGAGATGAATGGGTTGCAACCCTCCCAAGGGCTTTGGTTGCAGGCTTTGTTAAAACAGATAAAGACTTTCAACAGAAAGGTTTGAGTACTTTCTATTTAGAAACATATCTGTTGTATTTTATGTATTTTGTAGCTGGGTATAGTATGTAGATTTTCGTATTAATATATTTAGAGTTCATTGAAGTCCTACCTGGATATAATCGGCTTCCATAATTTTAACCTAACTTATTTAGCCTATTAAGAAGTGCCTTGGTCACTCCTGGCATGTTTGCAAGTTCAAGTTTGGCTTGGGAACTTTTTGTGTAGGCATAATTTGTCCCTGGTCATCCCGGGCGACTTCGTCCGCTCTTTGTCGGGGGACCAGATTGAAGCAGACGATCATACAGGTCAGGCCGGGCTTCCGGGTCTAGAATCCAAGCTTACCGAGCCGGCCGGGGATACAGGTTTTATAGATTCTGTTGGCGTGGAGGATGAGGGCGGTAGGGATTTTCCGCCTGGCGTGGCCCCGATTTCAGAGACAGTTCTTGCCACTCTTCATGTTGGGGAGCTCCAGAGTGGGACCCCGTTGGAGGAGGTCCACGTAGTGCTCGATGGGGTAGTCTCTCCTAGTGTCGAGGAGAGTAATGCTGCCGCGGAGCGGGCAGTTCTGGATCTTATTTTTGGGGCATTTTTAGGTGGTCTAGAGGTGAGGGAGTGATCTTTTGGACCAGTTCTCAACTCTCATTCTCTAGTGAAGGAGGATGATACCACGCTCGAACCCTTGGAGGGGGAATCTCCAGCGTGGGTCTTGGACATGACTTCCTCTATTGGTCATATGGTTGGGATGTTGTGTGGTGGCCAAGAGGAAAAGCTGAGGGGTCTCTTTGCAGCGTTGGAACGCAATCGGGTGCAGCTTAGTTCGAAAAAGTCTAGAAAATCAGGGGGGAAGATGCTAAGAGAGTTGCAGGGATTGAAATCTTCGATTAACTATGAAGGGTCTTCTTCGATCGCTAGGAAGACTAAGAGCTAAGGGCTGGACTGCTAGGGGAATTGTTTATGGCGTCTTTGTTGGCGCTGGCCGCGGTTGGGTGGCTAGAGGGTTGAGGGAGAGTTTTGTTGCTTTGCCCTGTGGCTAGAGGGTTGAGGGTGCTTTTATCTTTTGTTTTTTGTTTTTCGTTTGCGTGTTTGGGGTTTTCAGTATATTCTCTTGTACTGTCGACTTCGTTGTTGTGTGTTCTCTGGTTCTCTCCTCTTTAATAAGATTGACTTACTTATCAAAAAAAAAAAAATTGTTCCAGCTTCGTAAACTTTGGTGGTTAACAGTCTTTCCTATCATTTACCCAAAACAGTTGGTACATTTTGTTCTTTGTTTTTGGACTCGTCTTCTTGCATGCATGTGTAACAATTTCAATAACAGTGATTACCTTTTTCTTTTCTTCTTATCAATGTCAGTGTGTTGGACATATTTTTATATAGTTTTATGTCTCAAACTAGAATATCTTTGTTTCTTTTCTTTGTATTACATTATGTATTCATGATATTGATATAACTGTTTTGGTGTCATGTATGCATGTGTAACATTTTCAATAACAGTGGCTACCTTTTTCTTTTCTTCTTATCAATGTCAGTGTGTTGGACACTTTGTTATGTAGTTTTATGTCTATAACTTTTTTTTTTTAGAATATCTTTATTTCTTTTTTCTTTGTATTACATTATGTAAGCATGATATTGACATCACTGTTATGGTGACCTCAGCACAAACATCAGGAACAACTGCTACCTTTGTAATAATAGAAGGATGGGTCATAACGGTTGCATCTGTTGGTGATTCCCGTTGCATACTTGAACCTGCCGAAGGTGGTATTTATTACTTGTCAGCAGATCACAGACTCGACTGTAATGAGGAGGAGTAAGTTGTTAATACAGTGTGTCTGGCGTTTCACTTAATCACCATCCTTCTTAGGCCTTACTTCTGTATATATTACTAGGAGGGAGCGTATCACTGCAAGTGGGGGCGAGGTGGGTCGGCTGAACACTGGTGGTGGGGCAGAGGTATCTTTTTGACTATATGTTGCACTAATTGTTGCACTGACCAAAGTACTGAGAATGTTGTGAATTTGTGAAGCTTCATAAATAGTGAATCTTTGTGCTCATGATCCTTGGTCCCATCTCCAGACATTAAGCCTCTATTTGGATGGGCCAATTTATTGGAGGTAGTGTAGATCTTATTGGGGTCTGTAAAAAAAAGTGTTGGAGTTTGTAAAAAGTTGTTGGAGTTTGTGAAAAAGTGATTGTGCAAGAATTTCCATTTTTTTTTTGTGCCAGCCAAACAGAGGCTAAAATTTGGATAAACACCTGGTCAACTTGGATCATTTATGAAAACATGGGCTTTTCCAACAGCTTGTTTTGGTTAAGATTGATTGAATTGTAGTACCAGTTATCTATAGATTTAAGCAAATAAGATTGTAAAATATTTTACAAACTTCAGCAATGAATATTGCTATTTGGATGAACCCCTGATGTTAATTCGGCCCAGTATGATGACAGATCGGTTTCTCCTGTGGAATTCGTTGGAATCTGGGAACATTCAAGTTGACTACGATTTAACTCCCTGGAAAGCTTGCCAACTGACTAGTCTAATGGTTCTTTTGCAGATTGGTCCTCTGAGGTGTTGGCCCGGTGGTTTGTGTCTTTCACGGTCAATTGGTGATATGGATGTTGGCGAGTACATTGTTCCTGTTCCTTACGTTAAGCAAGTAAAGGTTCGTGTTGTCTTCTTCTTCTTCTCTCTCTTTCTATGTGTTTTTCTTTTTCTTCTCTAAATATTTTGCCAAGTGGTGTGCTGCAACTTCATTTTCACATTTACATTTCCTTTGACATTATAATTTGTGTGCCTCCCATCATAGGTGTAAGTATGATTCACTCTCGAGGATGATTTTTAATTACTAAGTTAATATGACGAATTTGTTAGGCATGACATGTAACCCCAGGTATGGCTTGGCATTGCTTCTGGAATTGATACTCAAAGAATTAGAATAAAACATCCAAATGCATTGGTTCTCTTCTTTAAATTTTTATTATTACAAATTTGTTATGCAAATCCCTTTTAGTTTTACTACCTTGGTTATGCAAAGCAATTGCTATAGCTCTGGATGTTGATGGACGCAAGATGTCCCTGGGGGGAGGGGAGGTATTGGAGAAGCAAATGAAAAGATAGATGGAGAATATGTTAGTGAAATGAATAAGGTTTTGTGGGTCTATTGATGGAAGCTGCTGGGAGTTGGTTTCATTTTAATATAGAAGTGTAAGACTTTATCAAAAAAAGTTATAGTGGTTTTAGGAGTTGGGGTATTCTAGTAAGTCTTAGACTTCTAGGATGGACGATAGTTTTGATCCATTGGATTATTGTGGGCTTTGTACTTCATTAGGTTTTATTTTGGGTTTTAATAATAGGGCTTAGCAGTGAAAACGCATAGTCATCCCTAGTGAGGTTGTAAGTTGTCATACCGGTTTTGATTCCCCGTGCTTGGTAGTGATCAATTGGATAGCTGGCATAGGAAAAAAAACATAGGAAGGTAAAAAAGATACAGAGCCCTTGTCCCATAGAGATCAGGTCTAGGTTTCTGTCATTATTGATGGAAGCTTTTATTAAAGAGAGTGAGTTTATGATAATCTGGCACAATTATGCTTAAGCTTGTGCACGTCAATCCTTCTGCAAAGATGTTGAGGAACCCATATGTGCAATGGTGCTGAGGAAATACAGATGTGATGCCTGTATCTAGCTTTTTCTTTCTATTTTTTCCCCAAGTTATCTAGCAACTTTCCTTCAAAGAGATTCTAAACTACCCAAGAGGTGCATTCTAGTGTTCCCGGATACTGTTCATTGTACCAAGAACAGCAGTTCAGAACTTGAGTTTTCTCATCGTCTCTCCTCAGAACCTGACCCTTATTGTTACCTGAATTTGCCAGCATGAGACCCTACCTAGGCTCCGCTTAAATCACATAACAAGTTGCTATCTACATACTCCTAGTCAGATATCACAACATCTGTACTATGTTGACCGTTGGCTGAATAATGTCGATGATTTTCTTGAAGATGCATAGAGCAGAATGGTGGAAAGGTTTTTACTTCTGACGACCAACATTTTTTAGAGAAAATTTATTTTGTGCTGTAGTTACCTGAATAGAACAGCCTGAAACCTTGTTCATTGGGAAATTTGTATTGCCATCTCAATATGCTTGCCCAGGTTCATGACTAGCACATTACCATGATTCATACAGCTAATTTTTTCCTTTGTGGCTTTCAATGCAACTTGTGCATTAATTTCTGTGCAACTGTAGCCAAATTTAGTGTTATTAACATAATTTACACATAAGGTGGCTTATCTCCAGAAGATTCCTTTGCGGAGCTTGCTGAGAAACAGGGAGCTACATGTGCACCTTTTTAGGTGCAACGGTGAATTTTACCAATTTGAGCAGACACAATGACCATGACAGAGAGAAAGCTCTTTTTTCTTTTTTCCTTTTCCTTTTCCCCACAGCTAGAGCAAGAAGACATAGCTTTTAAAGAAGGAGAGTTACATTAATTCTCTACTACCCTAGTGAACTATTTAGAATGACTCAATCCTTTACATTTTTGTAGTGTTTGTGATGTTAAAATTTTAGTAAAAAGGTGAAGAGAGAGAATGAAAAAAGTGAAAAAGTTACAGAAAAAGGAGAGAGAATGAAAAAGTAAGTGAAAAAGTGAAAAAAATTAATAAAAAATTAGAGAAAAAGTAAGGAGAGAGAATGAGTTAAAAATTTGTTAAATTTTTAGTGTTTGCAAACACTATCTTTACCTTTTGAAAATTAAAAAACTTTCCCTCTCTTTCTTCCCTTCTTCACTCCGTGTCAAAGGCAAGACGATAGATCAAAATCTTGTTTAGCATATTTCATTTATCTGCATGCATGCAAAGGTTAGGGAGAATCAGTTTTCTGGTGCTCTTTTTATTATTATTATTTTTCCCCCCTGCTCAGTGTTCTTTTATTTTTTTGTGGGAAGTGAGAGAGTGAGAGAGGAGTGGGGGTGGAGTTGAATTTTCTGTTTCCATGGTGCTCAGGGTATCTGTTTTTGGAGCCTCTGATTGCATTTTCAGGCATAGTTTTGCAATTGTTAGTCAAAATCTCTGAATTGGTCGTGGAATCTAAATCTACTAATTAAAGCCTTGACTTCCCTTTGAGGACACAATTTCTGAGGGGGCATGGGGAGGAAGAATTTACTGATTCCATGATATTCAAGGCATATGTTTGGTTTAATTGATGGCAATGCACTGTAGACTCGTTTTGCCTGTCTTCCTTTTGAAAATATCTCCTTTTGCTTGTTACTGTTTAAATCGGATTTTCTTGTGATCTGCCAGTAATTCTTGAGATGTGCAGTTTCAAAAGAAATTTTCTTTCTGATATATTGAAATCATATTTCTCCAGCTATCTACGGCTGGTGGTAGGCTCATTGTCTCAAGTGATGGTGTTTGGGATGCTTTAACTGCGGAGACAGCTATTGATTGTTGTCGTGGGATGCCAGCAGATGCTGCGGCTGCACAAATTGTTAAAGTATGCTACAACTAGAATGGAAATTCCATTTTCTTTTTCCCTTTTGTTTGAGGAACCATATCAACTTATTTCTGGTTAATTGTATTACAATACATGCAGTCAGTTTACTTTTCAGATTCAATCCCTGCTTGCCTACTTTTATTGCTTGTCTTACTATTTTTCATTCCATCTCAGGAAGCCGTACTAGCAAAGGGACTTCGCGATGATACCACTTGCATTGTAATTGATATATTACCCCATGAGAAGCCAGCTCATTTGCCATCAACAAAGAAGCAGGGAAAAGGCGTGTTTAAGTCTATGTTTCGTAGAAAATCCTCAGAATCATCTTCTCATGGTGAGAAAGAGTACATTGAACCGGATGTAGTGGAGGAAATGTATGAGGAGGGATCTGCTATGCTTTCAGAGAGGTTGGTGCTGTGAAACCACAATTACTAATCTGAACTTTTGTGCCTCAGGCATCATGTGACTGATGTGTCTTGCATGCTTCCTTTTATCCTTTCTTCATACCTCTATATTATGGGGGCACGTCAACTTCTGTGAGTGATCGCCTCAATTTATAGCTTCATGATGCGCGGTTTGCTTATGTGTAATGCAGGTTAGATACGAAGTACCCGCTCTGCAACATGTTTAGGTTGTTCACGTGTGCAGTCTGTCAAGCAGAGATGAAGCCTGGAGAAGGTATTTCAATACATTCGGGTACATCAAAACTGGGAAAGTTGCGTCCATGGGATGGCCCTTTCCTTTGCGTAAGTTGCCAAGAGAAGAAGGAAGCCATGGAAGGGAAAAGACCATTCGGAGGTATGCACTTCTCTCCCTCTCCCTCCATGTGTGTTGCTTCAAAACTTTGATTTTAATCATTCTCCTTTACTTTTCAGATAGACATAGTAGCGGAAGTGACTAGCCAACTCTCCTCAGCTATATTCATAATTTGAGAGCACTAACAATTGTTTTGAATTTCATCGCAAGGGGAAGTTGGAACTCCCTGAAAAAAAAGATTTATCTCCCTTCAATTTCTCATGGAGGATGTTCAGGTCCTGGATCCATCTGAGCAGTCCACTGCAGGATCTTTCCGGATCTCCTTTTTAATCTTTCATTCCTTCGAAGTCACAAGATCACAGTTAAGGTGTATGGTTCTTTGAAGACTTGCTTTCTGATGTGATATGGGGCTGTGATATAACAATTCTTCCTGTGCCTGCTTCTGTTGAAGAGAGTTGTGGACGATTTTGATTAGTTCACCAGTGCATAACAAGGCATTGGAGGTAATTCATATATCTTTCTGGATCCATTCCACTCTATGCAATTCTTCCATTTCAGAGAGCTAATTACTAATCAAAGCCGCTTTGTTGTAATATGAAGATATAGGGAGTTGATGAGACCTCTTATAGATTCATTCCAAATTTGGAAAACTTGTTTGACCAGCTTGCTGAAGGAATGTGTTCATGTAGCGTAAAAGTTCATCCTTCCTTTTGGACTGGTAGGAAGTTGAACTTATGGAATAGAAAAAATTGTCATCGATTGTTTTCCCCTTTTGCAGGCAGAATGTCTTGTTCATTGCTAAGCCCATCTCTTTTCTTTGTTTTGATAACTCGAACACTGACATCTTGAAACAGATATCTGCCTACTTTTTCTTTGCAATTGCCCTTACTTGTTCCTTTGGTTTTCTTGCCATTGTCAAATTCAGAGTGGGCAATACTGTAACTTTAATCAATTGATAAGTTCTGATTGGTGTCACCATGAAAGCTGCATGGTGCAGTGTTAGACATGATTTTCCAGGATGGAGATTGAATTGCTTAGATTTTTATCTTCCAAGAGAATATCACTGATATGAGATCCAGGGAGATAAGACAAAGGGACTAAGCCTAGAATAGAGGTCATAGCTATTGCAGAGGGTACATCTATTTCAATTTGGACCATCCATTTGAAAATGAATGACAGAATCTCGCCTTTAATTTTTCAAAGAACTGTTAAGATCTGAAGAATTGTATCCTCCCTCTACAATACGGCTAATATAATTAGAAGAAAAATAGTCTCTAATTCAAATCTCTTCAAGACCATGCAATAATAGACCGATTGTAACGATCCAAGGATAATATTTTGTGATTTGACTTTAAAATGACTAGTCACTGTTGCTCTTGAAGATCCTTGATCATTATAAAGCTTAGTTCAACATAGTAAGGTCCTAACGTAGGACTTGATTCTAATAGAATCCATCTCTCATTCATTCTAATTTTTTCACTCTATGTTAAATTCGGGATATCACAATCTCTCTTCTTAAATCCTTAACTTTCTTCAAGACTCACCAAGTTCTCAACGGTAATTATTAGAACTTAATTGTTAATTTCAGAGCTCTCAAAATAGTCGAGATGGACGCAAACTGGCTTGAAATACCGTGATCACCAAAAAAATAAAAATAAAAGATAATTTTCTCCATATCTTAGACTGTTTAGGATAATGAACAAAACTTTCTACACTATTAAACACAAATATGTGATATCATATGAATGCAAAGAATATGTTAGTACCGTACGAACGTACGGATAAACTTTAAAATCTTTGAGCTGTCACGGGCACAAGTACCACTAGAGGATTAAATTTGTGATTAATGTTTAAATAAATAAATAAATAAAAATATTCCTTCAAGTAATTATCGCGGAACACATGATACAGTGGTTGAGAAGCAGAGAGCTTTTCTGATTGTAGTCAAGTCAAAGAAGTGTTTCACTTGATCGTGGTCAGCGATTCATTCATTCTCCGTGAGCACGGTGTACCAACCAAGAGCACTGAACCGAAGCTGATCTTCAGAAAATCTTTGAAAACTAATCCCTCCACTTCTGCACTAATATGTGGTCACCGAATTCTATATTCTATATTATATGGTTCTGGGTCCATTTCATTTTCCTCAAAACTCTTTATTTTATGTGATAAACACCCACCAGCCATATGCCTGCACATACAGGGTAAAGATGTGAGAGAGATATTTTGTCCGATACCATGTTTGCTTCTTGGCTTTTGTTCCTGTGACCGAGTAGGTCATGGCAGAAAAATATAAGATACCGAGTGGCCCAGACGCCCAGCGGCAAAAGCAGAGAAGGGAAAGTTCCTGCCATCCAAATTCATCAGAGCATATCCAATATGGGTTGAGAGCGAAATCTTTGTTTTACGTCGCGTTTGCTCTGTCTTCCATTCTTTACCTTCAAGTTTTTTTTTAATTGACGTGATTTTGAGTGGTTAACTGACGGAGATGAAGATGAAGAGTCAGTCCACCAAAATAATGCCTCCATGATTGAGATGTTGACCCTTCACTAAACGAACAAAATTCCTCTATCTGGATGGGACCACCTTGTACACGTGTGTATGGGTCTTCCACCCCCCACCAAACAGTGACATTTGTTGTCATTTATGCTGCCCATTATTTGGCTGCAGAATGTTTCGTAACAGTCTGGTGTAAGATCGAGCGGTTCTGAAGGGGAAAGTCATATGGCCATCTGTAAGGCACTGTAGACTTGTGTCTCTTTTCTTCCTCTCTTCTTTGTACTTGAATTGATTGACGGATGATGCGAGTGAATCCCAGTATAAGCTTGTGCGTTAGGTTTGAGGTCATCTCTGATCTGCTTCCTTTAGGAAAATCACAGATCGTGGTGGGGCCGTTCTCTCTGCTTCAAAGAATAATCATTTGAATTTATATATGCAGACGTTATGTCTCGAATTATCTTACGTTGTCAGCGTAGATCGAACTTGAAAAGAGATGTTGAGCATTTTGGTATGTATATAACAATCAAAACAGTTCGAGTACTACATAAACATAAACATCCTCGGTTATTTTCTTATAGCTCTTCAACTACTCGAGTGCCTTAAGAAAGTACAAAAAATACAAAAAAAAAAAACCTCCACCACCTATCTCAACCATTTGTCCTATAATATATATATAGTTCTGTACGGTACATAAAATGTTTTATCAAACACCTTCCCCGATGTGGTGGCGTGCAAATAGAGAACATAACAACGGTGAAAGGGAGCGTCTTTAAAGTCTTGGGTAGGTTAAAAGATTCCTCTTGAAATGGGCGTGTGCATCTTTCTGTGTGTATACGCAGATGACCTTCTACAAGCTAGCTGCACCCTTTTCACTGCAAAACAACTCAAATACGAAGAAATTAGTTCTTCCTTGTCAATCCCATCGACCCTTATGTGACAAATCTGGATGTTTGTCATCTCATTTTCCCGATCAGGTCACCTATAGCTGTTAGATTGGACAAGGACCCACCAAATTTCAAATTTAAGACATATAAGGTAATTTTATCATTACATTACATTGGATGATGGCGACCACATCCTTTCTCCAGGAAGAACAGCAATAATGCACAATAATTAAGTGAATATATGTGCAGAAAAAGATAGTCTAAGCCAAACCGCAGGTTGACAAAGAGTCTCTCTCTATCTCTCTCTCTCCTCACTTATTTCTGATCCTCTTATCCCTCCATAGAGGTTTGGTAACATCCATAGAACTGAAAACCAAAAGCGAGGGAATTTCAGAGTACTGTTCCAGATCTTAGTGCTTGTCTTCAAAATAATTTTCAGTTATGGACAACCGTCAGCACCAAAAGACCAGAGAGAAAGTAGCAGACAACCGGCATGAAGATAGGAAGACATATCAAGAAGGAAAAGCAGGCCTAGCACCAAAGCTACGGTCACCAACATCCCCTGCCTCGCCACCTTCTGCATCTTCGTCTCCATCGCATGAATTCTCCTTCACAATCTCTCTCCACTCTTCCTCAACAACAGTCCCTGATACAAAAAATGCGCCTCCTTCATTAGCAGTTGATTTGACTCCTGCCGATGACATTTTCTTCCATGGTCACTTGCTTCCTCTTCACCTCCTCTCTCACCTTCCTGTATCTCCTCGCTCCTCTACCAATTCCTTGGATAGCTTCACCCTCCCAATCAGAGACTTATTGGATGAGGGAAATCCCAATAAAAGTAGCTGCAGCCACTGCAGCACCATCAGTAGGGACGACATCACGAGCAACAATGATAAAGAAGACGACCTTCGAAGCAGCAATACTGAGACAAAGGGAAGAACCAAGTCGAAGTCATTCTCGTTTTTTGGTTTCCCAAGATGGCGAAAAGGGGATGAAGCTAGCGAGAAAGAAGATAAGGGTCAGCACAAGAGGAAGCTGAGGTTCGATGTGAGCCATGTACTAAAGAGGTACGGGAGACTGGTCCGGCCGCTATTGTTCTTCAGAAGGAGAGGAGAGAATATCCAATTACGGCGGCAACCTTATTCGTTTTCAGGTAATTTAAGGACGAAAAATAAGCAAGATTTGAGAGGAAGAAGAGGAGGGTTTTCAGCACCAGTGTCAATGAGGACATCTCCATCAAATAGTGGTCTTCTCCTGGCGACTGCAACGCTTTCGTCTTCTACGAATGACAGTACCATGGAAGAGTTGCAGGCCGCAATTCAGGCTGCAATTGCTCATTGCAAGAATTCAATCGCGAAGGAAGAGAAAATTCAATGCTAAGACTAGGTTTATGAAGTTAAAACTTTCATTTCAAGTCCCACTTATTACTTGCACATTTTCTATATTCTGTGTATAAGACGATATATGGAAAGAACTGTATATTAGATGAGTTTGAAAATGGAGGACCATAAATGCTTACTACCTTCAACAGTTTTCAAGGTGTGCTTAATTTCTTGTCTTTTATGTTTGCAAGGTAGTATTTGGGTTTGATTACCCTCTAAAACTAAATCTTAAACTATAAGTGGAATCAAATCCTGCTAAAATATTTTATTAGCCTTGAAAATCTCCATAGAAATTAAACTATTTTATTGCACTTTTCGTACAAGATACACCAACCTTCTTGTTCATTAATGTAGAAGCAGTCTAATGAATCTCTCTTAGTTTTCTGCAGACACGTCTAAATTAGGTCATTTAAGCATTTAAACAAAATGGCCCAAGTTCAATCTCGGACCTGTACACATGCTGTTTACCATTTTATAGTATCAACCAGAGCTAAAAAGTCCGATTAAGGAAACATAAAAGACGAGTAGAAATCCCCTGTAGTATAGCACAGCACTCTACACATATTATCAAGCATCCCTAAGGTCCAAATCATCGGGGAAGCTACCCTACTGGCCTAAACCTGCGTCGTGTATACAGGTCCAAAGCGGTTAGTCTGAGACTTATCTAAATAGTAGGAGTATCAACCCCGTGACTATATGATTCAAATTTGATACGTCGAGCACATGGAGAGCAACATCCCAACCATTAGGCCAACGCTCTAGGATCGAGGATCAAGCATCCCTAACTAGTATGAAGAAACACCATTTCAAGAATCGAACTTAATAGTCTTAATAGTCCTCTCTTAGTACTGTCTGGTACTCTTATTATGGGCCATGGCAGGAGTACTTGCACATTGATGCGAACTAATGTTCATGTACACATACATTAATGTTCTTGGCTGTGGGCCACTGATCTAATCATACTCAGGTTGTTAAATCCAACCAGAATCTGTACGTGGTCGATAAGACCCAATGCTCTCCTCTGCCACCTACATTTACTTTTTTTCTCTCTTATGGGAGAACCACCCGGAGACTAATTAACTGCGAGCAGGTTCATCACCAACTTCTTCCACCTAATAAAAGTGCAATAAGTCCCGCTCTGCAACATGCTTCGAATCTCAACCCTTCAAAGTTCTAACTATTTGAAAGAACTGAAGAGGTAAATATGCTTGGTGAATCTCAAAACCAGTCAGTAAATGCTACTTTGTAAGTTAATACAAAACAACGGATAAGTGAAGTTAATTGCAGAGTCATGGACCAAGAGTTCTGGATCGGGATCGTCTGCAATTTGTTGGCCGAATTGCACTGTGCAATTCAGAAAGAGATAGACACAACAGGTGGACCCCATTGTAGGGCCCATGCTGCTAGAAACTTTACATGGACAATATTAAATAGTATGAGGATATCTCACCTGTTGTGTCTATCTCTCTCCGAATTGCACTGTACAATTCGGGTAGTAAATTGCAGAAAATTCTCATCCAAGAGTCCCCGTCCCCGTAAGAAATAAGAAAAGAGAAAGAACTACTGAAACCATCTCCAATCATTACTTTAGAATGCTCGGGGCTGTAAAAGTGCTGGTTTCAATGGCATGGCATTCCAAGGCATTCAAAGGCCGTGGGTCTCATGAGTTTGTGGCCTAAGAGAGTTCCTAAAAAGTTAGCCAGTACTACAACTATCCATGATTACAATAATGCCGAAGGGACCCCCTATATAATATGGAAGACACGAAGTCATAGTGGGTTATGGTTTCTGATTGTAGCCATGATGCAGATGAGAACAATGATAAGCTCAAGTAATAAGGGGCGCAATCGTTTGGGGGCAAATTTTTCTCTTATGAGGACCATCCTTATACTGTGACGTTCTAGGGGATCAATAGGTACCATCTCACGAGTTCAAAACCCCACCCACATGAAAAGTGCTCTCTTTCTTTTGAAGTTTGAACCATCATCGCTCCAAAGCTACATAAAAAGCAAAAAAAGGGCACACGAAGAAACCATTCCTCCGGGAAGAAGATGCACTTTGCACGAGCTGCAATTACTTGATACAACATGCACTGGGATTTGACAACAAGAGATTCTCTTTTCCCAACAATCGAGGAAGCCCCCACGAAAATGAGATGGCTGCTGGGCTCAATGAGAAAACCTTTTCTCGTGACAAAAAGCTCTAAACAATCATGTTAACCTGTAGATACTTCTTAAAAAGTATCATCTTTCCTGAAGCTATTAGAAATTGCAACATCCACAGAAAAGTATTATAAGACCGCTCTAGCGTTACCAGAGATTTTAATCTCACTTGAAGATCTGTATTGACAGATCTTATTAATCTAGCTTATTCTTAATTAACCTTAAGACTTTATTGATAGAATACAAAGGCCTATATTTTATAAGCTAAACCAGAGGCCTTCAATTAGAATTTAACTGTTAATTATTATTCCCATCAAAGAATAAATTTGTATATAATTAAAACTTTATTACTAAAATTCTTATGGGAATAAATCTTTAATTACCCAAATTAATTTAATTAAAACATTATAATATGTGATGTGTGGGCCACAACTTTAGTGAATATTAAAATAATATCTTACATAAGCAACTTAAGAATTAGCTGCATGCAAGCCTAGAAAAAATTATCATCACATTTCAGCAAAAAATACAGGCGGGCTAAGTACTGATGAACCAGTTGGTTTATGTTAGCACGTCAGAGTAAATGCGTCTCGATCTTCACGTAACTCCTTTTGTAAAATAACAAAAATGATCACGAACACCGGGGTAAGGCACCTCCGATGCTTTTGTCAGTGTTTTGTATTATACGAATATTCACCATTTTATTGTTCTAGAATCACCTACCTTTCCAATTATCATCTTCTCATTTTATAGCATTTCTTCCACGTTCTCATTTTCCCTTTTGGCTGGAATCTAATCACTGTAACGTTGTGTCTCGCGATATGCTCATTTTGGCAGGAATCTAATCCCTGTAACATTGTGTCCCGCGATATGCTCCTCACACGTCTCCCTAACATGTACTTGCTTTGATCACGGAAACGTTGAGATCGCGGAGTTATCGCACGTTAAAAGTTGTTTTTATAATTTCCCATGACACGTGTCATGATTCCTTCTCTTGGGCTTGATACGATATGGGCCTAGTCGTTCTTGTTGGGATGTGACGCAAGCGTGATCCTATCCTGTCCAGCCCAAATGGATTTGGACTGAATCTGATTCAGTATTGATATCATCAAGTACATTTGATCGACCGGAGACCTCCAGTTTGAAAAGCCCATGCATTTAGCTAACGGATGAGCCATTTTAATTTTTTTTATTCTCTTATTAATCCAGGTTATATGCCACTGGGGAATATTCTCATTCGTCATCCCTCCAGCCTCCTGTCCATGCTCTAATTCTTCATCAATCACCACTAACCACTTAGTTTTCACATTTCACGGACTTATGTGGCAATTGTTTAGGGCTCGCGTTGCTGTTCATTTGTTGTATGGTCGCGTGGGGTTTTTTCCAACATTAATTGGATGTCATAACAGTAAAGCCCAAGTGTTTGGATTCTCATGAAAGAGCCGGTCGGAGGCAGACGAAACATATAATGTCCCCTTGGGCTTAAGCCCAAGTTTCTCAATGCCCAAACCAAAGAACCAATTTCATTGTGATTAATGTTTAAACCAAAGAACCAATTTCTTTTTTTCGACTTCTCTGTTTTAGTCGATCTTACTTGTCCTTGCTAATAAATCAAATAATAAATCAATTAATAAAAATTCCTTGCTATCTCATCAACTAATAAATCAATAATAGTAGTCCGAGCTTTGAATACCGGACACAAAACATGAAGTAGTCATTTCAACAAAAAAATTTCTAATATCAACTCACCACAGTTCGCCTAATGGTTAGGGCGCACTTGAAATTATGTAGATAAGGTGTACGGTCTCAGGTTCAATTCCTCTCATGATTAGACCAATGACTTAAGTGGGGGTTGTGGGCTATGAGCCACCACGCTAGCTTCTTCGTGCTTTATCTGTGCGTTAGGTGAACTCGCTCCATTGAACTTGTTTGGAGAATTTCTACTTGCAGTAAACGAAAAATTCTATCTATAAAAAAAAAAAAAAAAATTCTAATATCTCTCTTCCCTCCCATTTTCTATACCAGCTATCAACTTCACTGCCAGTTATCGCCTGTGAATACTAAAGAAAAAGCCTTAAAGTCTGGAGGATAAACATTTGTACCTTATTGTCATATATAAATAACATCTATATCAAACGTCCGGGGTTAGCTAACATTCGTGAGAGATTGGATCGTGGCATATCTAATTTACCTTGGTGTCTTGCTTTTCCGAATGCTACTATCAATCACTATCCTATCATTCCTCATATCATACCCCTCTTGTGTTGACAAAACAGGTGTTGAGGAGAGTGCACCGAAGGCCTTTAAATTTGAGGGGTTTTGGCTTAGAGATGGGTCCTTTGTGGATGTTGTCACTTCGGCTTGGTTAAAACGGCGTGGGATCTCTCCTGCATGGGCTTTAGTTCATAAAATCCGTTCTACTCGAAATACCTTAAGGTGTTGGAACGTACTGCAGTTCGGCCAGATTCAAGTTTCTCTTAAACATATTAAGGAGAATCTTTGTAATTACCAAAATGCCCCTCCCATTGAACAGAATTTACAGCTTGCGCATTCTTTGAGTTTGGCTCTGGATGAGCATTTGCTTCGTGAGGAAGGCTATGGAGACAAAAATCCCGTGAGTCTTGGTTTGTTTCAACTGACTTGAACATAAAATTTTATCATGCTTCAACGGTGATTCGAAGATGTCGGAATCAGATCTTGAAAGTGAAAACTGAGCGGGATGGCTGGATATCGGGCCGGTCTTCCATAGGCAAGGAGATGGTTGAGTTTTACCAGACCTTGTTTACTACAAGTCACCCTGTTATTCCGGACGACTTGGAGCAATGGATAGAACTGCTGATCACAAATGAGGATAATGACATGCTTACTTAGATACCAGATGAAGATGAAATTTTCAATACATTGAAGAAGATGGGTTTGGAAAAAGCACTGGGTCCGGAAGGTATGACGGTACTATTCTTTACGCATTTTTACGATGTGGTTGGAAAGGATGTCATTCTGGCAGTTCGTGATTTTTTTGAACATGGAGAGTTATTGCCGAATCTAAATGCTACAAATATTGCTCTCATCCCAAAAGTGGATAATCCTTCGAAGGTGAGTCAATTTCGGCCTATCAGTCTCTATAACGTTATTTACAAACTCATCTCTAAAATTATTACTGAACACCTCAAGCTTGTGCTTCCTAAACTTATCTCTCCCTATCAACTTGCTTTTGTTCCGGATCGTACGATCCAAGATACTTATATTGTGGCTGCTGAGATGTTCCATAGTATGCATCATAAAAAAGGCAGAGGAGGGTGGATGACTATTAAAGCAGATATGGAGAAGACATATGACAGAATTGAATGAGATTTTGTTCTGAAAGTTATAGAGATGTTCGGTTTCAACTCTGTTTGGATCAACTGGGTGAAACAATGTATCTCTACCTTCTATTTTTCCATTCTTATTAATGGAAGCCCGTTTGGATGCTTTCAACCTACTAGGGGCCTTCGCCAGGGAGATCTTCTTTCCCCTTATCTCTTCATTCTTTGTTCTAAAGTGCTCTCCAGGCTTATGATTTGTGAGGAACAAAGTGGAGGTCTCAAAGGTATTAAATTGGGTCGTAATGCTCCTACTATTTCCCATTTACTTTTTACGGACGATCTCCTCTTATTTACATGAGTACTACTAGAGAGGCGAATGCTTTAACTGCTTGTCTTGAAAAATATATATTGTTTTGGTTTGACCAAAAAAATGAAGAAGGGAAAATCCTCAGTGCATTTCAGCAAGAATTGTAGAGGACACGCTATTCTGCCTATTTTGGACTGTCTGAATTTGAAAAAGCTACCCACTAAAAGCTAAACACTTAAGTCTTCCTTTGATTTTTTCTCGTGCTAGAACACGGGCTGTGGATGACATAAAGGATAAATTTTTTCAGAAAATAGCTTGGTGGAAGGTGAAGGTTCTCTCCCAAGTGGGTCACTATGTTGATCAAATCTGTAGAAACGACTATTCCCTCAGAGAAAGGATTGCCTCCAAAGACAATTCCATCCAAAGACCCAAAGGGAGGGTCGGCACTGAGCTTAGTTGACACTCCCCATAGTTGTGAGCATTTATTTGATTTATCTTGGTTGTATGCTGACACCGAACCTCCGTAGCGTTTATTTTGTTTTGGAGGCTTTTGTGTTTTGGAATAAATTGAGGCAATGATTATAAAAAAAAAAATCTATATCCATAGCTTAGGAAGAGATATACTTTTATACCAAATAAGACCAAGTTGATACCCAAATATTTAATTCCCGTTTTCCGCATGCGAGTGAAGAAAAATGCGAACAGAAAAGCATGTTAGGAGAATATTAGTTTCGTAAGAAAGAAAAATATATATGTTGGGTACGTAGGTTTTGCTTGCACATCTTTCATTTCGGTCTGTTATTACCATTTGACTAAGAACTTTAAGACGTACGGAAAAAGAAAACTTATCTGCGCGCGTGCACTCATCCTTTAGTCAATCTTCCACGCCTTGTTATCATGGGATATATATAACATCAACAATAAGCAATTAAAAGTCGCATGAAGTGTCTTATTGACGACAATAGTTTGAATTAAATTAAGTTGAAATTAAAAAATTTCTGAAATATAAGGCATAAGGCTTCTTTCCTTGCTAATATAAAGATATGTCTCTGTATAATTATACAACAAATTAATATAAAGTACCGAGCAAAACTGTGATGAAACTTGGGGTGTCAGGGGTAAAAATAAAATAAAAAATAATTTAAGTTAATTTTTTTATATTTTAGCCCTTAAAAATTATTTTTTATATAATAGCCTTCCTAATATCTAATCTTGACTTAGTCCCGAAGCAAATTACATACTGATAAATTGTTGGTGGCCAATGACAGAGCCAAGATTAGAGTCTTGGGAGGGGGGGGGGGGGACGGAGTCATATAGGGAAATAAGGTGATGTTCGAGGATAACAAATATTCAACTTTTTATAAAAAAAAATTTTGAAAAGTAAAAAAATTCACAACTAAACATCCAAAAAATTAACATGAACCAACACATTTTCACACCAACTCTAATGTTTCTTTTTTTTAAAAATTCATCAAATCATTTCTCTCCATAATTTTTCACTAAACTTAAATATTTTTTTATTACAAAAATCCATCAAACCATCTTTCTTTCTTTATTTTTAATATATTCCAATAAAAATCAACGTATAACCAAATATCTTTACAAAATTTCACCAACTTTTTACAAAACCCAATAAAAACTTCAATCTTCCTATATTATAACACCACTATCAAATTTTCTACAAATTTTGAGAATTTGTTATTGCTAAACATCACATTATATTATATTCTAGTGTAGAAACACCTACTTCTTATAATTCAATTTTTAAAATGCGATCCAGAGTTAATATTTTATGGAAGTAATTATTTTCTATGTATTAATTATTGTTATGCAAGTTCAGCACCTAACAATTATAAAATAAAATAATATAAATTTTTTACTCTGAATTGAAATTAACTGCTAAAAAAACTTGAGATCGAAAGAGATTGGAAGCTAGAAAGAGAGAATGAACTTACGTAAGTCGAGACAACGTCAATAGAAAAAAAAATCAAGTTAAAGTTATCATAGGTAAAGCCGTAGGAGAAACTTGGTGGACTATGTGATTTGTTTACGTTAACTTTTTCAAGTGTGAGACAAAATTGAGATACATTTTTTAAAAAGCTAGAATTGAGAGAAATAAATAAAAAAATAGAAACAAACACCCGTATTTACGTCATAAAATAAATTGCATCGATTGGTGAACTTTTAATTCGGGAAATGTCATAGTTCGCTCCATAATTATGACAAAATTAACTTCAGCCCTTCAAATATCAAAACGACAATTTACATCGTTTATCTTTTGAAATCTTCAATGTATGCCCATGTCCAAATTAGGTGTTAAGTAAAAAAAACATGCAAAATGACCTAAATGTCCAATTAATATAAAATTTTAAAAAATAAATAAAAATTCAAGAATTAAATTTAAAAATAAATATATTACTAAAATAGAGTTTCAATACTTTTATTTGAATTTTTTTTTTTATTTTAATAAATTTTAAAATATTTTTAGTAATTTTGTATTGGAGGGACATTTCGGTCATTTTACATGTTTTATGATTTGGACGAGGGCGTACATTAAAGATTTGTAAAAATTAAATCGCCGTTTTGATAGTTGAGTGACCGATGTTGATTTTGCCATATAGTTACTAGGCCAACTATGATTTTTTTTTTCCTTTTAATTCTATTAGCATTTATTATTATTTTAAAATATACTTTAATTAATTTCTTATTTGTTTTTAGTTTAAAGTGTATGATTTTTAAAGTATTAAATTTGTCTAATTTATTTTGGAGGATAAATGGTCTTTAAAAGTGAAAAAAGATTGTATTTTTGCCTTGCAAAGAGGAATTTTTCAAAAATTTTGGAGGGGTAAAAGGGGTATTTGAAGGTGTAAAAAGTGGGTGAAATTATTCTTGGCCCTAAGAAAAAGAATTTTTAGCGGCTGGCCTGAATCCGCCACCGTTGGCGCGAAGAGAAACATCCAACAATCAAATTCACTTGGCAAGTGCCAACCCACAAGAAACGAAGGATGTTGTGAGGTGTCCGATGATCAGGGTGCCTCAAATATTGACCGACACAACCAAATTAAAAATCTCATGTTCGCTTACGAAATTTGTTTCTAAGAACGACCTTTCCTCGAAGGCGCAGAGGGTTTGTTCAGCGTGTAAGGAAAAAATTTGTATAATAATAGTAATAAGTAGCAAAAATGCGCATGATTCTTTATAAAACTAAGTGCTCCAGTTGGGGTAAATTATAAGGAGCCGAATCTTTCAAGTTATCGATGATTTCCTGGTTTCGAAACGTGGCTGTCAAACAGAGTTGGAACTGAACAGGACTGGCTCCATCATTCATGAAACCTTTTTTTGCTTTTCTGGCTTCTCTTAGCGCAAGACGTGTTCACCCCTGGACCTGGCTGTTTGTGTGTCGAAATTGGCCTTCTTCTCTCTAGGTCAGTTTCATGGTTTACTGGTCGCACCCTGTTCGCTTTTTCTAGGTCCTTTATTTTATTTTATCCTATTTATTTATATACGGTAAATAAAAAGAAAGAAAGAATGCTATAGTCCTGGTAATTAATAAACTGCGGTGTCATTTTTGTGCTGGGATTGGCACTAAGAATAATTAAAGGCGAATATACCTTTATTGCACCGATTCCTCTCCTTTTCATGGCAGTCCGTTTTCATTTGGGTTTGGTTGGTTCTGACTTCCGGGTCCTTCTTGAATATGTTTTTTTTATTTCTTTCTTAAAACCGTGGGTGCAATACAGATAGGGATAGAGGATCTGAGCCGGGTTATAGTGTTTGATTAATGACTTTCAATTGTCTCTTTCCTAATTTGAGCTTTTGTGTATTCCACGATCGTTAAGTCTGTTGGTGCTCCTCGTTATATCGGACTGCATTTTTAGGACGACTCTTGTCTCTTAACCTAGGTACATCGTAATTGCTTTTTTTCGAAAGAAGTGCGAGAATCTAGTGTCGTGATCAGCTCGAATCGTAAGGTGATTTTAGGATCTTAAGATCTGGGTACGTGGAATTTCGATTCCTATTGGACTTCTGCAGAATTGAACATAAGGGTTCTTGTTGTTTTAAGCCAATCAAGCCTCACATGTTTGTGGGGCAATCAGAAGGGTTCTTAAAAATCATGATTGGATTTTGAGACACTGCTACCTGGGTGGTCTAAAGATGTATGCGGTGGAGAGGTTAGGTAGCTACATCACCAGAGGGGTGTACAGTGTCTCCGGCCCATTCCATCCATTTGGTGGAGCCGTGGATATAGTTGCAGTTGAACAGCAAGATGGGAGCTTCAAGTCATCGCCTTGGTATGTTCGGTTTGGGAAATTTCAAGGAGTTTTGAAGGCCAAGGAGAAGGTGGTCAATGTCAATGTCAATGGAGTCGAAGCTAATTTCCACATGTATTTAAATCATAAAGGGGAAGCCTACTTTCTCAGAGAGGTTGATGTACAAGAAGGCGAAAGTGTACCGCTTTCTTTGTCCTCTGGGGATGAAGCAGATGCGCAACCCAATAATGACAGGCGGCCTTTGAAGTCTAAAACTTACAATTTCGACGCTTCAAACTCAGTTGAGAAGGTTGATGTGAAGAATGATTGGCAGCCTTTGAAGTCCAAAAGTTACAATTTTGATGCTAGTACATCGAATTCTGTTGGTAAGATTGATGTGAAGAATGGGAAGGTTATGGCAAGGACTAGTTCTCGGCGCTCAAGGATTCTTGGGCTTGTTTTTGGACGGAGGTCAAGGAAGGAAGAAGGTTATCAGGCAGGAAAGAGTGGTAATGGTGTGGAAAGGGCAGATTCACTGGAGCGTGCTGAGATTGCGGCTAACCTCTTGGAGGTCAAGTGGTCTACCAATCTTGCCATTAAAAAACCTCGGAAAGATATTGCAGATAAAGATGTGCAGATTGCTGATGAAAAAGGTGAGGTGAGTTCATCTAAGCATGGCAATGTAGAAAATAGTTTGGACCAAGGTGCTTTGCACGAGGAAACTGTTTCCCACATTGAGCAAGTGGGTGGGAGTTCTTCTGCATTTGAGAATCTGCAGAGTTTTGTTGAGGAAACTAGAATAGAATTATCGTGCATTGGTGCCCCAGAACAAGTTACGGAATTCATGGCTGGTGAAAGTGTTTTGGAAGGAAAATGCGAAATGATGTCTTCTAATATAGGGGATACTGAGCATGATGCGAATGAAAAAGTTCAATATTCGATTGAGCTTGAAGAATACCCTGAGAAGCATATTGATGAAGAACAGGCTTTCCATGCCAGAGATATTTTACCAGGCCGTGGAATTTCCCAGGAGGTGAGTGAAACAGATAGGGTTCACTCCTTTATCTATTGCGAAACATCAGAGAGATCAATAGGTTCAAGGGACGTTTCTGGTGAACATACTCATGAGACAGTGTACCTTGCCAGTGAAGGACATGGAGAAGTTCGCGTTCATACCGAAATGCTGCGTTCAGCAACTGAACTGCTATTGGAGGTAAGTATTTATTGTTAACAAAGGAACATTTGAACAAGATTTTGCTTTTTTTTTTTTTCATATAGCGACAATTATAAATTATTTAAGGATGCAGAAATAGTTGACAGTGAAATCCTGCTATAAAATAAATAAAAACGTAATGTGTTTCTACAATTGGCATATGCATAACTCTGTTGGCTCTGAGGTTTTAAAAGTTTTTAATCAGGATACAGTTAATATCCAAGTTGCTGAAGATGATGATTTGCAGACAGAACCAGTGGAGGTTCCTGAGAATCATTCTCCTCCAATGAGCCCTTTTTGTTCTTGCGTACAAAAAAGCAATGCGGTGGACCGCGAAGAGCCACTAGCACCACTAGACTTCTACTCCCAAATGGTCAGCATGGACCCAACACTTGGTTCAGTTGATGAAGCAGAGTCAAAGGGCGCTTCTATCATTTCCGGTTTCAACAACTTAGCTCCTGAAACTCAAGATAACAAAAATAAGAAGGAAGAAGAAATCACAAGCAAGTTCCAAGCTTCTTTGGAATCCGTTTGTGACTATATCACTACAGAAGCGATACCTATTTTGCCATCAGGGAGTTCAGAGGAAGAGCGCTTTCTCTTCAGTGACCTTGATGGGATCAGCAAGATGCAGTTTGTGAAGTCAATATCTCCAGAGCAGGTAGATAAAGAAAGTTGCCCAATTAGTCCTGGATTCATTAATGAAGCAAATGTGCCATTGAATGAAAGATATGAGTTGTCTTCATATCCGGACAATTGTTTTGAAGATAATTCATTGTCTGATCTTGAAAATTTGATTGAAAAACTAAGGGTTATGTCACACCCCATCATTGTACCTGGAACTCATAAGGTTGCTGCTAGGGAAGTTGGGCAGCTGGTAGAATCATTGCCTAATTTGGGGTCTCGCCCCAAGCATGAGATTGATCATCCTCTCAGCCACTCACAGGGTGCAAGTTCCAAAGCCTTGAATTTAAAGTGGCAGACTGGAGATTCAAGCTGTATAAAGTCAGACAGATATCCAGAATTGGCTCTGGGGCAGCCACATATTGAGGATACATTGACTGATCCTGAGCACACTGTAGATCTTGAAGAGAATCCATCGACTGATCTTGAAAACTCGGTAGAAAAACTGAGGATAACATCAAACCCCATCATCATACCTAGAACTAATAAGGTATCTGGTGAGGAGGTTGGGCGGCTGGTAGAATCACTGCCCAATTTGTGGTCTTGCCCAGAGAATCTGGATGCACAACACACTGATCATTCTCTCAGCCACTCACTGGACTCAAGTTTCAAACCCATGGATGTAAAGGGAGATTCAAGCTCTATAAATCTAGTCAAGGATCCACAATTGGCACTGGAGCAGCCAAATAATAAAGATACACTGATTTTGGGGGAGCCTAAAAAGGTTCTTCCCAATCCTGTTCTTGGTAAGGAAAAATTGATTAGCACTTCTATGATATTTACATTGTGGTATGTGCTTTAGTTTTTTGGGGCACTTGGACATATTTTATTAATTGAAAATGAAATTAACATTAGTCCGTAGTTTCTTGTAGTCTTCTTTTTTGTTGAGGGATGTAAATGCTCCTTTAGCAGAAAACTGGAGAAATTTGCATAAATTGTGCATTATGTAGAGATATTTCTATTCACAAGCCCTTATTTTACGAAGGGGTCAGGGCTAATGCTGCAAAATTGTATGTAGATAAACTTCTCTCTCGAGGTGTTGATGTTGTGAAGGATGATAGGCTTGTTGTAAAATCGGTGGCCATTATTTCCCATGGGATGTTGCTGGTCCTATTGTATTCTAGGGATTGTTTCATTTGGTTTGAATTGACAGGCACGATAGCTGTTGACAAGTTGAAAAAAATTCTTACAGGAGATCCATCAAAAGGGAGTGTTGCCTCTGGGGGAAGCTGGAGGATGTGGCCTTTCTCTTCCGGTAGATCAAGTTCAAAGAATGGTATGCAGCTAGTTCTGAATGATGCCAGAACTTCTGAGGCTGAGAATGCTTCAGAGAGCTCTGTGGGGATGGACGGAAATAATACTGTGCCTAAACCAAAACCGGAGAAAACAGTGGTGAAGGCAATGACTCCAACATCTGAGCAATTGGCATCATTGAATCTGAAGGAAGGGAAGAACATAGTAACGTTTACATTCTCCACAGCAATGCTGGGGAAGCAGCAGGTTGTTCCACATCTTTTTCTTTTTTTTTTTTTTCAAGCTGAACTTTTTTTTTGTGTATACATATATATATATATATATATATATATATATATATATATATATTGTTTATATTCATATCTTCTGTGTGCTTACATACAACTATGTTACTCAATAGGTTGATGCGAGAATATATTTGTGGAAATGGAACACCCGTATAGTAATCTCTGACGTGGATGGGACAATTACAAAGTAAGAGTGTTCTCTTTTTCTTCATGTTACTCACTAGGTACTTGTTGCTCTCATAGGAATTTGGTGGATGCTGAGACTATGGGTTTAAAACGAACTGGATATGTGGCTTTCGTGAAAAAAGGTGTTGATAAAATAATCAAATTAACAACAATATGGTGTATCTTGCATGAATAAGCAGTCTGCTGTCTTCTCTCCATGGATTACTTCCCCCTTTTCTCCTTTTACTGCCCTAAGAAGCTCCACAATGGAGACGAGGCACGGATGCAATGAGATATGGATATGAAAGTTATTGAAAAACTAGGATACGATATCACTAAGGCGCATTAATCAATTCAACAATAAATGCACATTTTTTTTCTAGGTTCTTTGAACTTATCCATTCATCAACAAAGAGTAGGGAACAATGTTAAAGTGATAAAAAAGCTCATAACCATGTCGAGGAATAATGGATAGGAAAGGAACACATATTTAGATTATAAAGCAAATGTCACGCATGTTTAGCTGTCAGAGATATTAGCATGTATTCTCCATAATTACCATAGAACAACATTATTTGCTATTTTTTCTTTTAGATGTTTGGAAATAAAGTATCTAATTCCTCCTTCGTAATATTTTGCTTCGAATCAATGAAAACCAACTTTTAAGACACTTCTTTATTAAGATAATTTTTTTTTTCTTACGGCATCTCCCAGTTGTATTGACAAAGAATCCTGTTGTGTCCCTGAAGGTTTTGAGAAGAGGAATACTCCTTCTTATTTTATTCAATAGAACCGATTACATGATAAATAGTGGAGAAAGACCACCGAATTAGGAAAGACATAAAATCAGCAAACTAAATCAAATCAGCAAAATAAATCAAATCAAATCAGAAGATTTATATTTCCCTAATCTGTCTTATGGAAATCCGGCATATATTTTCCTAATTTATCTTCTGGAAATCCGGCACCCCCCCTCAAGTTGGGGTGTAGATATCTATCATGCCCAACTTGCTTACGAGAAGCTCGAAACTAGGTCTGAAAAGTCCTTTGGTGAAGATATCAGCTATTTGTTGAGTAGTAGGAACAAACGGCATGCAAATAGCTCCACTATCTATCTTCTCTTTTATGAAGTGTCTGTCAATCTCTACATGCTTCGTCCGATCATGTTGTACTGGATTTTGCGCTATACTTATGGCAGCTTTGTTGTCACAATACAACTTCATTGGCATGTTCACCGGTATTTGTAGCTCTTCAAGAATTCTCTTTAACCATAGCATCTCACAAATTCCGTTGGCCATAGCCCTATATTCTGCCTCAGCACTGCTCCTTGCAACCACATTTTGTTTTTTGCTTCGCCATGTGACCATATTTCCCCAGACATAAGTACAGTATCCTGACGTGGATCTTCTGTCAATAATTGAGCCTGCCCAATCTGCATCAGTGTATGCCTCAATGTTCTGCTGTGTAGTCTTCTGAAAGAGTAAGCCTTTGCCAGGTGTACTTTTCAAGTATCTCAGAATTCGATAAACTGCTTCAAGATGTTTCTCGTAGGGTGAGTGCATAAATTGGCTTACCAAACTTACGGCAAAAGCAATATCAGGTCGTGTATGTGATAAGTATATTAATTTTCCCACCAACTTTTGATACCGAGTTGTATTCACTGGATCACCTTCCTTGTCATCGCCAAGTTTCTGATTGGGATCAATTGGAGTGTCTGCGGGCCTACAACCTCTCATCCCAGTCTCCTTAAGGAGATCAAGAACATACTTCCGTTGGGAGACAACAATCCCTTTCTTAGACCGAGCAACCTCCATTCCAAGGAAATACCTTAGAGATCCTAAATCCTTGATCTCAAATGTTGATGAGAGGGAAGTCTTCAATCTGTTCATCTCAAGTACATCATCTCCAGTGAGAATTATATCATCTACATACACAATCAGTATCGCTACCTTTCCATCCTGTGAATGTTTGATAAACATTGTATGATCACCTTGACCTTGAGTATACCCCTGACTTTTAAGAAACTGAGTGAATTTCTCAAACCATGCTCTTGGTGACTGTTTTAACCCATATAAGGATTTCTTCAATTTACACACCTTTGTACCAAACTTTTCACCAAATCCTGGAGGTACATCCATGTACACTTCTTCTTCCAGGTCTCCATTGAGAAATGCATTTTTTACATCTAACTGTTGCAAAGGCCAATCACAATTGGCTGCGAGTGAGAAAAGGACTCTTACAGAGTTTAGCTTTGCCACTGGGGCGAATGTCTCCAAGTAATCAATGCCATAGGTCTGAGTGAATCCCTTGGCAACCAATCGAGCTTTATACCGTTCTAGAGAGCCATCAGCTTTATACTTGATTGTAAACACCCATTTGCACCCTACAGGTCTTTCCTCTTGGAAGATCAACTACCTCCCACGTGCCATTTTTTTCAAGGGCTTTCATCTCCTCGAAGACAGCCTCCTTCCACTTAGGAACTTTCAGAGCATCCTGCACAGTATTAGGAATCTCCATACAGGACAATTGTGAGGTAAAAGCACGAAAAACAGGTGAGAGATTTTTATAGGACACATAATTGGACAATGGGTGCTGGGTGCAAGACCTCACACCCTTTCTAACAGCAATGGGAAGTTCGGAATCACTGAACTCAAGATTGGGACCAGACTCGGGTTCAGAACTAGAGGACTTAGAACTCGAAGTGGAAATGGACTGAGTATGAGGCAAAGGCTCGGTGAGGGCATTACCTGGAGGATTTACGGATTCTGGGCAGTGCAAAGAATTGGAAGACTCTTTCTTTCGAGTTGTCCTTTGTCGCGAGTAGACAATGTCAAATGGTACCAGTACTGTATTTTTTCCTCCTGTTTCTTCTGTGTTAGTCATTATAGGATCATGAGATGGCACTATAGGAAGGTCGTCCTTTGCAGTATCTAAAAAACCCGATTCATTGTCTCCGAGAATAGAAAGATTTGGGTTTTGATCATTGTGCGGGTCTTCAATTTGGAAAAAATCATGAAACACAACCGAATCTTTGTTTTGGTTCCCCCCTGAAGATGAGGCGTGAAATAGGGATGTAATTCAAAAAATGTAACATCCATGGTAACAAACATTTTTTTGGAAAGAGGTTCAAAACATTTATACCCCTTTTGAGCGGGGGCATAACCAACAAACACACATTTGGTGGCACGGGGTTCAAATTTTCCGCGAGTATGACTATGAATGTGAACAAAAGCTGTACAACCAAATATCTTTAGGGG
Organism: Myrica gale; assembly: GCA_963930655.1. Taxonomy (NCBI): domain Eukaryota; kingdom Viridiplantae; phylum Streptophyta; class Magnoliopsida; order Fagales; family Myricaceae; genus Myrica; species Myrica gale. Next base: position 6,483,329 of record OZ005599.1, read on the forward strand.
TAAAGAAGAGGACAGCCGATTGGTGGGATAAAATTTCTGGAAAACATCAAAAGGTGTTTCAAAGTTTAGAACCTTATTAGGTGTTCTATTGATGAGATATGTAGCAGTAAGAATGGCTTCACCCCAAAGATATTTAGGTACCCGATTGGTAAAAAGCAATGCCCGAGCTACTTCCAATAAGTGTTTGTTTTTCTTTCAGCCAAACCATTTTGTTGCGGAGTATCAACACAAGATCTTTGATGAATAATTCCTTTTTCAAGAAAAAATTGGCCCAAAGTGTTTTTGAAATATTCTCGGCCATTGTCACTCCGCAATATTTGAATATTTGTTTGAAATTGTGTTTGTACCATGGTGTAAAAGTTTTTGAAAATTGTTTCTACTTCAGATTTTTCCTTCATCAAATAAACCCAACTCAATCTCGTGTGATCATCAATAAGGGTCACAAACCATTTTTTGCTAGAGTACGTAGGTGTGCTACATGGGCCCCAAATATCACTATGAATCATAGTAAATGGTGTAGTTGGTTTATAGGGTTGGGGGGAAAAAGATGCACGATGATGTTTAGCAAACTGGCAAACTTCACATTGAAAAGAAGATGGATTTTTATTCTGAAATAAATTGGGAAACAAGTATTTTAAATACTGAAAACTAGGATGGCCTAACCTATAATGACATAACATAATATCATTATTATTGGAAACAGAAACAGAATTTAAGCAAGTACTTTGACATGGGCTACTCGCGTGAGATCCAGCATCAAAATAATAGAGTCCATCTTTTTCTTTAGCACTGCCAATCATCCTCCCCGTGGTCAAATCCTGAAATGTACAATAAGAAGAATAAAAATTAACTTGACACTGATGAGCAGAGGTAATTTTACTGATGGACAACAAATTACAAGACAACTTGGGAACGTGGAGGACATCATGAAGAACAAGCGATGAAGTGAGTTTGATAGTTCCTATCCCGGCAATTACCGAGAGTGAACCATCTGCAATTTTTACCTTTTTATTGCCTGCACATGGAGTATAGGATGAAAACAATTTTGAGCAACCAGTCATATGATCGGTTGCGCCAGAATCAACAATCCACGAATGAACAGAGTAAGGAATAACACTTAAAAACGCAGTGGCAAGAGAGTTACCCTTTTGTACGAAAGAACAAGACGGAGTTAAAGAGAGTTTTGGAGATTGAAACAATTTGTACAGGTGCTCTAATTGTTCTTTGGTAAAAGGGACCGCATCCGAGTTGATAGAAACCTCCGGAATCTCGTCAGCAGTGGCTTGGTAGGCACGACCGTCACGTTTGGGTTTTGGCTTCCAATTGGCTGGTTTACCATGGAGCTTCCAACAGGTCTCCTTTGTATGCCAATATTTTTTGCAATGATCACACCACGGTTTTTTACGCCCGTCGTTGTCAGAATCAGACCTCTTGATACAAGAGCAGAGCTCTCAGATGCCAGGTTGAAACCTGGTTCGGTGTTGCGCAGCATGATTTTTCTTCTTGACTCCTCACGTCTGACTTCAGAAAAAACTTCACGAAGAGAGGGCAACGGTTTTCTGCCGAGAATGCGGCCTCGGACCTCATCTAAATTCCGGGTAAGGCCCGCTAAAAACATATACACCCTGTCGTTTTCTTCTCTCTTCTGATGGCGAGCATAGTCATTCGAATTCTCCCAAATATCATCATGACACTGATCTAGTTCCTGCCATAGCGTCACCAACTCATTGTAATAGGTAGTAACATCTCGATCATTCTGCTTGGACTTCCAGAGTTGGGTTTTCAACTCAAAGATTTGAGAAGAATTTTCTAGGTCCGAATAAAGATCTCGAACAGCCTCCCAGACAGCTTTAGCAGTTGGAAGGAAGATGTGAGGTTTTCCAATGGTCGGTTCCATGGAATTGATGAGCCAAGCAATGAGGAGAGAATTTTCGGACTGCCATTTGTGTAGATTGGGGTCACCAGCAGCGGGTTTCGAGATTTCGCCAGTCAGATGCCCTATTTTTCCTCTGCCATCTATCGTCAACTTTACTGACTGAGCCCACTCGAGATAGTTGTGCCCATTGAGTTTTGTAATCGTGAGATAAGGGGAAAAATTCGGGGAATAGTGATCAGCAGATACTGGCACAGGAGAAAGCGTGGAATTGGGTGGAATGGGTTCAGCGTATCGGCAGAGTCAGTACTGGGTTTGGGCGAGATGATTTCGGAAGGACCGGAAGAGCCAGTCGAGATGGGAGGATGGCTTTGAGCGCCGGTCATCGCCGACTTATATGACCTCATCAGACGAAAGGAAAAAATAACAAAGAAGAGCAAGGCTCCGATACCATGAAGGTTTTGAGAAGAGGAATACTCCTTCTTATTTTATTCAATAGAACCGATTACATGATAAATAGTGGAGAAAGACCACCGAATTAGGAAAGACATAAAATCAGCAAACTAAATCAAATCAGCAAAATAAATCAAATCAAATCAGAAGATTTATATTTCCCTAATCTGTCTTATGGAAATCCGGCATATATTTTCCTAATTTATCTTCTGGAAATCCGGCAGTCCCAAAAATATCTGATTGTAAAAATTAAAAGTAGGATTTACATTTTATAAACACGTATTGGACATGTATTTAACTTCCGGTGGACATTCGTACTTCAGCCTTTTCAATGTATCTTTGTGATTTCTAGTCACAGACTCATGGCATGGAGGGAAAAAGGTAGTAGTGTCCCATGGGGTTTTATGAAGGGTGCCAAAGTAGACAGTGGGAAAGAACTCATTTGATTTCTTTCTAGTTTTCAGCCTTCAGTTGAATTGCAAGTAATGAAATGCATCTTTCTTGTTATGGCATGTCCTCTAGCCTTCCTGCACTATTTTATAGAAAACTTGAATTAGTAGAATTCCTTTTTCTTTTTCTTCTTTCACTCTCTTTCTTTTTTCCACAAATCCACTCCCTGTTACACTGTCATCTTGCGTAAGTCCTTTTTTACTTCTTCTGCAACTAGTTATACATTTAGCATAATTTAAGAAAGAGTAGCTGACTCTGCTGGAACGCTGGGTTTTATTCTTGATGTCTGATCCCGCTATTTTTTGCACTGCTGTCATAGATCGGATGTTCTAGGTCAGTTCATGCCTTTGGTTGGGATCGATTGGTCGCAAACAGGCGTCGCACATTTGTTTACAGCTATAAAGGTTTGTTGACTCCCATATGCAAATTGTTTGCTTGTTGAAGGCACATTGAGCACACGACTCACTGTGGATGAGGGGAGCTCTGTTATGTTGGTTCCAGAAAAGTGAATTGAGAGGCCCATCCTTTTGGCATAGCAAACTATTTCGTTCACATTTTCATCATCCTACAAATGCAATTCAGTTACTTGTTATAAATGCTCTTACGCAGTAAGCTATCCGGTCGACAATCTCACAGTTCTACAAATGCGGTTCATGTTAGTGGCTATAAATTGCTTTTTGTCTCATATTGACTTGTTTTATAAATGTATATAGAATTGTGTATTTTTATATGTTCTGTGATACTTGTTCTTTTTTGTCGTTGGATGATGAGAATGCACACAAATTCTGTATGCTAATTCTTTTATTATCATGTTTGAGAAGAACAATACCCTTTGGAGAACCAACTTTTTTCCTTTCTTCCTGTGTCTTGCAGGAAAATGGGTATCAATTGCTTTTTCTTAGTGCACGTGCAATTTCTCAGGCTTATCACACTAGACAATTTCTATTCAACCTTAAGCAGGTGATCTATACAGAAATTGAGATTCTCTATTTGACTTGGAAAACACTCAAAAGTAACGGAAGCCTTTTTATATATGCGCAGGATGGGAAGGCTTTACCAGAGGGGCCTGTTGTTATTTCCCCTGATGGACTTTTTCCTTCTCTCTATCGAGAAGGTAATTGGTGGTATATGTAACTTCTTTTTGAGAAAAAATATTACTGTGCTACCTTTTATTTGCAGTTTATGTTGTTAATTTTCAATCTATTTTTGCCCCTTGGGGTGCCCTGCACTGATCCTGACAATGCTCCTTTCACTCTGAACTGCCTTAAAGATAACATGGGATCAGGTTCTTCCTTGTTGAATAACATCTAAATGGGCAAAATTTAAAGTTTAACGTCCCAAGGAAGATGTCTTTGTGCCTATGCACGGAAACTACCTTTCTCCGTATCATGTTAGTTGTTTCCATATGTCAAGGCTGCATGAATAAAATTTTCTGGCAAGAATTAGTTTCTAATTTTTTTGCATGTGATCTGAGGCATCCCCTCTGTTTTCTCAGTTATCAGGAGGGCTCCTCATGAATTCAAAATCTCATGTTTAGAGGTTAGTTCCCTGCCATTGATATATTTGCCTTGAAATGTTCAACTTCTTCATCCTGATGATTCCATTGTCATGTTTATACTGATTTTGAGGTTTTTACTGCTAGTAAATTATCTTAATGTTTGAATGAATAGAGGATTGAGTCTTTCGTTTTTAATTTAATATCTGAATCAAATTCACTTTGCCTAAATAGTCTTTTTAATTTCTTTCCAGTTTGTACCTGTTTATGCAGGGGGACTGTAGATTCTCTCTATGAAAGACATTATATATTTGGTGGTACATGTTCTAGATAATGATAGGATAAAACTTATGAATTCTGTTGTGTATTTTTTTCCAATGCTGTTTGTTCCTTTTGCTGATCCATCCTGTGGCATCCTTTTAACTAACAGGTTCCAAAAAAATGCTGATAGAATAATTGTTGATTCTATTTTGTTTTTGGGATAAATACACTTTTACCCCTGAACTTTTGGGGTTTTGGAACATTGCATGCCAAACTTTTAATTTTGAGACATTTCACCTTTGAACTTTTGATATTTTACACATTGCACTCTTCTGTCATATTTCCCGAAAATGATGCATGTAACTGGTAGGTGATTTTCTGGCCTTCAATTTTACATTTATACCCCCAACGAGAACCCCCTTCTACAAAATCCCGTAAACAAACGAGTTGGGGGTATAAATGTAAAACGTAGGCCAAAAAATTACGTACCAGTTACATGCACCATTTTCCATTCAATTTGAGGGAAATTTTGACCGAAGGGTGCAATGTGTACGCTGTCAAAAGTTCAAGAGTGAAATGTCTCAAATTTAAAGTTTGGAATCTACTAGATCCTCTAAAGTTTAGGGGTGAAAATTGTATTTATCCCTTTGTTCTTTTCTTTTACTATATGCTCAGAGTTTGAAGCTTATGTGCACCGTTCAAATAGAGGGAGGGAGGGATTGCCTCTTGGATTCGCAATGAATTATCCAGTACTATTGCACTGGATAGAGGAGGATTTTAATACATATTATTGTCCTACTTTCCAGGCTATCAGGGCGTTGTTTCCTTCTGATTGCAATCCATTCTATGCGGGTTTTGGAAACAGAGAAACTGATGAATTTAGCTACCTTAAGGTTGGAATCCCAAAAGGAAAAATATTCACTATTAATCCCAAGGTAATTGAAGGCCATCATGGTTCCAAAATAGGTATCCAATGGCTCTTATATTGTTATGTCAAGCTTCCTAATATTTTAAGTTTCCAGGGTGAGGTTGCTGTAAATCGCCGTGTTGACACAAGATCATATAGTTCACTTCATGCTCTTGTGAATGGCATGTTTCCACCCATGACGTCATCTGAGCAGGTTTGATTTGCAACCTTTAATATTCTGCACTTGGGATTATGCAGGACCTGTTTTGCAAAACAAACAGCCATAAGTCCAACATTAAACTCAGCATTTCTGGCTGCTTTACCCTTTTTTGCCCCTACAGCTGGAAATTTGCACTTGAGTACATTGGTTTTAGAGGCAACTCTGTTCAGGAGCCTCTCTCTGTCTCTATCTCTCATCCCTAACTTTCTCTCCAAATGAGCCTGCTTTTATACTGAGTCGAATGTCACCTCAAGTAACCTTACGTCCCTCATTCTCTTCTAGTCCGTCCCAGCTAAATTGGATGCTAGTTGAAAGTAATTTATATCCTCACCATCTTTACATGAAATATTGTCTTTAAATTTTCAGATTTCAGTTTTGGTGGAATACTTCATATTTTGGTATTTAACTGCCTGGTTACAGGAGGATTTTAATTCCTGGAATTACTGGAAGCTGCCACCTCCTGCTTTCTCTGTCTGAACTTGTTAGCCAGAGTTATTGCTGAACCCTCTGGATTTGGAGATGGATTGGTGTTGCTAGTGCCTTAGTGGAATTATCCTGGTAATCTCTGATTTCAGCTTTTGCATAACTCTAAAAAATTCTGGATGGAATTTTGGGTTTAATTCTAAGATCTACTATTTCAATGGAGATTTTAACCATGGAGCTGCTTTCATAGAAGTTATTCTGAAAGATTTTTTAAAAAGTTCCCAAAGACTTGAACAACAACATAACGATCTGTTTCTAGAAGGGGGCTCCATAATTTATGGGCAAGTGAAAGAAGAATACTAGTCCAGCTGGGGGTTAAATTGATGCTTGGGGTTCTGCGTGGGAAATTGTCACAAACCTGAGACAGTGAATCAGAGAACTTCTAGCACATTGCACTGCATCGTTTCATGTCTAAAGTCACATGGGTTAAGGTTTCAGCATCTGGGATGTTACATTTTTGCTGATTATTATGTCTCTGGTAAATCATACAGGTTATATGTGACCGAGGGTGACAGCAAATGTTCCACTTCGTTCATAGTTTTACGTGGCAAGCTGATTTATTGGCAAGAAGATTTGCATTAACTGAGGAGTTGGATCTATCAGACGTGAATTTCTATTTTCCTTCCTTCTTTCGAGGAAGATTTCTTTTTTGGGGAAAAAGTAGGGGATAGGGGGAGAGGGTCTTGTACATGAAAATTAGTGAAACTTTCTTATTTCGTAGTCTATTTATATCATTTGCTAGCACTGCAAATATAGTTTTACAAATCCCATTAGTTGGGCATATTCTTGAACTGTAGAAATTCTCTTCCAACGCAATGCATGCCATTTCTCCTCTTGAAATTTGGTTGTACGCACGTAGCTACTTTTGCTAATATGATCGGTACAGGTTGTTCAAGTTGTGTGAATGTTGAGAGTAGATCAATTTAGCGAGACACAGAAGAACGAAGAGAAAAACATAAAAAAGGAACGAAAACATCACCTTCTGAAGAGTAGAAACTAGCGAGAGAGAGAGAGAACCCAATGTCAGTCTCCTAATGTGCTCCAAGCTAGTTAGCACATTTCATACAAGTCACAATACGACGTAGTTTGCTTTGTAGAGCTCGTGAACTCTCATAAAATGGAAGAGTCTAATAGTGTACAATTCTCACACCCAGTTGTTTGTGTGCGAAATCCACAAGGGTTATTGATCTCCTTCTCATCAACTTAACCATCGCCGTTGGCATCTGCATGCACAACGTACCCCGTGGCGGCCCTTCCACCTTGCATACCACCGTCCTCTATCTTCTTTGTACTGCCTCCTCGAGTTCTTGTTTGCTTATACGGCCATCTTTGGAACTCCTGGCTTTCCACTTCACATCTAAAGACTCGTCGAAGGATTTCCGTATCTATAGTGCATTTTACAGGCCGTAAAATAAACATGGATAATTACAAATTTAATGCTTTTCCTCATGAAATAAGAATCAAATCGAAGTAGTCCAAATGCATATTTACCAAGATCTAGAACTGCCACTGAGGTTCGTTGCCTATAAAAAAAATATCATGTCATGTCTAAGAAAAGAGGGCTATAATTTATCATTTTGTAATTTATCGTATTTGGGCAAATAGTAAGTAGGTCATTCTTCGACCCCAGCCTCTGGAGCAATAAAAAGTATCACCTATCCAAGTAATTAATATCAAAGTCTGCAAAAAAACCACCAAGGGTGGTGGCCTACTGGTCAGGGCCCTCGTGTTCATGAAGTCATAGGTTTGACTTGCGACCGAGGCACTTGGGTACCAAGCTATCCAAGAGAGGATATTGGAAGTGTCTTCACCGGACCTTTGGTGGAATCAGGTCCAGGTTATGGCTCAACCCTTTTCTTTGGGAGCGCTTTCCTTCTCTAGTACTCTAGGCCCCTAGCTAGGTGAATAACAAAATTGGTATTATGTTTTTTTCGGTATATAGAAATTAAATCGTGCCATGTTCAAGTGAATATGCTTGTTTTTATATATTGTTTGGCAATTTTTGATAATTTTTGTACTCTCTTAAATTTGCTCCCTAAGGAAAAATTCCTGGCTCTGCCACCGAGCACTGATGGTTTTGAATTGCGGAAATTAACATCATCACATATTGTTGCGTTCAGAATCGAATTTGATTGAATTAGAACATGCATATGATTTAAATAGATAACTCATACCTCTAATTGAAACTTGGTAATCTTAAATTTTGGTAGCAACCAAAGCGTGTGGCCACATACGTTATCCACGTCACTTTCTCTGTTTCCTATTTTTAGGGTTTTTTTTTAAAGAAAATCTCTGAAGATATGATGTCCAACTAATTCACAACATCTCTTTATATAGGAGTTGATAAAACTCTAGATAAAGCCTTTTAGACATGGACTACTTAGAGACGGGTGAAATACATTAATGACGTTCCCCTCGTAATTAAGAGATAAGCGTGAGATTTTTACGTGAAAGCAACAAAGAGTTTGGAATATTCCAGGGGAACAAAACAAGAAGGTAGAATACAGCCTTCTCACAGGCAACCAAAGAAAACACAGAGAAGGACTGCATGATCATATATTATACAAGTACTACGACATAACACAAGCGCTGCATCCTATTAGGCAGCAGGAGCAGGCCGTCTTTTGTTCGATATTATAGAACAAGCCGATTCTTAAGTACTACATGCAATACAAGTACACTATAGATCGCAAGTACGTACGAAGATCCTATTCGGTAATCGTATATCCATGTTCGGAAGCGTACTTCCAAAGGGCCTCCATCTCCGCTTCGTCAATCAATCCATCTCTGTTGGCATCAGCGTGGTGGAGGCCACGACCGGCTCTCCAGTTTGGCGCACGAGAGCCAAGGGATTTGAAGGCTTCCCTTAGCTCAGCCTTGCAAAGACGACCATCGCCATTAACGTCGTTTTTTTTGAAAATGTCCAGTAACACGTCTTGAGTCGGGGGAAGTGCCTTTGGTACAAGACGCATGTTGTCAACAAGGGACCTGGCCTAACAGAGTGGCAAGCGACGAAGGCAAATTTGGCTTAGAGGCTTTTAGATGCAGTGTGATTTTGGGAGTACTAAAACATGAGGTTTATATAGGCCTTCTACTTGGGTGTTATTATCAACATCATGGTGATGAGATTCTTCCATCTCTTGTTGGCTCTTTTAATTTCTTGATACTCCATGTGGAACGTCTACTGTATCTCCAAAGTGGGACTCTGTATATGATCCCTACGTATTTATGCTTTTACAATTTAAGTACGTATAAATGACTCAACATACCACATCCAAGACACGCAAATATTTGATCCAAATGTGACTAAACCACGAAGCTGTATATCAATACGATATATAGACCTCTTTATTTAAAAGGTTGGATAGAATATAATACATGACATTCAAATCCAAAGATGGAAGAACTTTACATTCAAAATATCAAATCACATAAAGGTGTTTTATTGTAGTAAGGGGTCCAAATCTTTAACATGGAATCAGGTGTCACCTTTTTCATGACCTTATAATTATTCTCTAACATCTCCTTCCCATATTCTGGTGTTATTTACTTAATGTACTCTTGGATTTGATAATTATAAAATTTAATCATGAAAATTCTTTCAGAAATTTTTGAAATCAAGAATAGAGATAGATGATGCTTATGAAATGTCAAACCAAGAAATGTTCGATATTTTGGAAAAAATATGGATACGATATATATTAAAGCAATCCCGTATTTTGGAAGGTTGGAATCGTGATGACGTTTTGCTGAAATGCCAAACCAAGAAATGTTGGGTGGTCTAAAAACAATCCAGATACGTCAATAGATCAAACAAATCCATATCTCGAAGGTTGGAATAATATTCATCACCTTTTTCCTGGAAAATTACATCGGACAAGAATAACTCATGAGAGAGAGAGAGGTAGAGTGGTATAAGCCACTCAAACAAGATATATATCTTTTTATATGTAATTTTTCTGGTCCAAAACTCGAAAAATTCTTTTTAATTAGCCTCGGATGCATGAGGAAGAATCTAGGCGAGCTAGTGGTGAAACCGAAAGTGTTAAGCATCTATGCAACTTTTTGGTATTTCTTTTGGCTTGCGGACCACATACATCAATCAATCCCTTGGCAATGGAATGGTTAGCCACCGCCTTTAAAGAGATAAGGACGCAGGGTTTCGAGATTTACTTATGCTGTGGATAACAGATCCCTTCAAATTTCCTGGAAAGGAACAGTACCTCATGATTCAAATTCTTTGAAGCACTCGAAAAAGGCATGTGGTTTTGTTCCTTTTGATCTTGGGGCCATATATATTGCATAAAAGTTAGTGGAAATGAACGTCTAGTTTGAATAAGAATCCACGATTAGTGGGGATATATGTATGTGGTTTTCTTTTTGAGGAAGATGTACTGGAATCGTTTAGCTACTCTTCATTATGCAGGGATACGAGATTACCTTATGCCTCGGAAAATAGAATTCCTTCAATTTTCCTGGAAAGGAACTGATATTCCCCATGATTCGAATTCTTTGAAACACTAACAAAGGCATGTCGTTTTGTTCTTTTTTCAGGAAGATCGACTGGAATCGTTTACTCATGACAGATGCCGAAGTGGAGTACTCACAGTCTTTGAGTGCCAAAATTTTGGACATGATTAAAAAAATTACAAAATAATCTCTTGCTCCCCATAATATTATTATTTTTTATTATAATATTTATTAAAATATTATCTCTTTACTTTTGGGGGCTTCCCCTTCTCCACGCCACTGCATCTTCCTCCATCCACTTGTAGAGTGCAAACTTGCACACTGGCCACTTAAACTCCATTTTGTTTGATATAAAATGTCTACTGAGATAAAAGTTGAAAATATTTCTTTTAAAAAAATGGTTATTTCGTGGCGTTTTTTTATTGTTCGGTTATCTTGTTGCCAAGATAAATATTGTCCCTGGGTTATTGCCTAGCAAATTAACAATTTTCCAAACGACCGTGAGAGAGAGAGAGATTAGAAGGATTTGAGTTTTCCTAATGGAAGCACCATTGATCCTTCTCATTAGCTGTGGCAAAAGAGCAGCGCCGTCAAAGGAAAAGCGATATAGATAATGCTAGATAACGGCAGTACTCTTTTTATTTCCTAAGCAAATTTAACTAGAGTTAGCACAACATGACTTCCACCCAGTGGCGGATCTAGGATCGATTTTCATGGGGGTCGAACTTTACATGCAAAATAACAAGATTTTTTTTTCTGCATTTGTACGTTACATGATAAAAGAGAGAACAACCCAGTGCGCACTGTGCAGTAGTTTGCTGGTGCACACTAATGACATTCTAGTTTCTCTCTCTATTTATAATAAAAAAAGAACCAAAAGATCATGATCATCAAATATCGTGCTTTTCTCCTCGTAGAACCAGACATACTTAACTAATTAGTTGTGGGAAATTTTTCTTGCTTTCATGCCTCTCGGGGTAAATTACAAATAACTATGGATGTCATTTGAATGCCCAAGGAAGCAAGGCAGGGGACCTATGCATGCCATCTAGCCTAGTGAAGCCCAAACAAACCTGATGCAAATTCGCAATCATTTATACCCGCAAATGCATTAAGCAAGACACTCTGTGACCTTCTTTAACCTATTGCAAGCTTAAGTGGTACATTAAAGGTCTATCAGATATTAGGGGGATAATGTTAAGCTAATTTTGGGGAACACACATACAGGGAATGATAGCAGCTCTCATCTGACAAGCCTTTCTACTGTATTGTATACATCATACCATGCATAAACCACAAAACCGTTCGGGATTCCAATGATGCAGTGTAAGTGTCTGATCAGAATCTAAATATTAATTCAAAAATGAGGTTGCTAACCATATTCGGCACAAAGTCATCTTCTGAAGTCATACCACCATTTTCACCATCATCATATATGTCTTCTGTTCCAGAAAATGCCCTGTAAAAAGTAACTGAAATGGTTATCATAACAATTGTAAGGTAACAAGGTAGCTGAATATCAAAAAACCATACCATGCTGCAGGAAAAAAAAACATCAAGAAATAAGTATTTTGTAGAGCTCTGAAAAGTTAACTTGAAGCATTTCAGTGATCTCTGGATTGTTCCACGGTCCTTTGTCACTTAACAGGCAACCCCCATAGTCAGAACACGTGCAGTTCCCACCCAGAAATGTTGGCAAATTACTGCAGTATTGAATCATTGTATGCACAAGCCAAGATAATCACAGCTATTTAGAGACATTCATAAGCTACAATAAAGAATATGCACCAATTTGTTCAAACACAAATGTTCAGGCACAAGACATGTTAACTTGAATCAATAACTTCGAGCAAGTTACTACTGTAATTGCTCCCTAGCACCTGAAACCACCATGTCAAAATGCAAATAAGACTACATATGAATATCAAAGACCAAGACTGTGAGAAGATCAAAGACCAAGACTTGGTATGATACCTAAATGCAAATAAGACTACATATGAATATGAATATTTATGTGTACACACGCTCAGCCATGCAGACGCATTTACTTCTCCACATTATCATATACATTTTCTTAGTTAGATAGCATTCTGAAATGAAGCTTCTCTTTGTTCTGACTAACCTTTTATTACTAGTGTGCAAATTACTTCTCTCCTCGATTTCCCTACATATTATGATTCTGATACTATGGTTTCACATCTTTAGCTTTTTCTCAATCTCTCAATTATGTCTGATAAAAGATAATATCCCAATGGTTGATGCAGCTCTAAAATATTTCTCAAACTGAATTGCCAATTGCCAATTGCCCTAAATCTAATTGCCCTAAATTAACTATGTTGTATGCATTAATCATTATAATTCATATTAGTCACAGAAAGCTGAAGTACTGAAACTGAAAGTGTCTCGGCTGCATCCACTTTTGTATACAGGGTAAATAGAACCCCTCGCAAACGTCAAGTTAGGGTTTCCAAGATTGATCGCACAACATCAGTTTACCTAATTTTCACAATTCAATTTCAAGCCCTAATGACTTTCACAATTCAATCATCAAACCCTAATCACATTCAAAAATCAGTGAAATCACAATCAACAATTAGCTGAGAGAGAGAGGCTGAAGTGAGAGAGGGATACCTGCTGCCTTTCAAGAGAACCGGAGCACAGCGGGCCGACGGCAATGAGCAATTGAAGCTGGGCAGTTGAGAGAGAGAGCCCGAGAGGCGAGAGAGAGAAAGAGAGCCAGAGAGGCTACTGAGAGAGAGAGAGGCCGGTTGCCGGTGGAAGCCCCTGGTTTTCGGTCGATGGTGGGCTGCCGGTCGCCGGAGGAGGAGCTTAGAGGGAGTGAGAGAGAGGATGAGAGCCGGAGGGAGAGGGAGACGTGCGGCGGTGGGCGAGAGAGAGGGGTCAAGAGAGAAATAAGAAGTTTTGAAAAACATTTTTTTTAAGGCAGAGGGTGAAACGGCGTCGTTTCACCCTCTGCCTATTAAAAAATAAAGAGCCTGGGCCTAACGGGCCCAGGCCCTGAAGGGGAAATTTGGATGGCCTGGGCCAATGGTGGTCGGGCTCCCAAAGGCCCAGGCGCTGCAGGCTTAACATGAGGGTTGGTCTGGGCCTATGGGGATCGGGCTCCCATAGGCCCAGACCAACTTATTTAAAAAAAAAAAATTACATCTAAAAAATTTTTTTGGCCGATCCAATGGGGGGCGGCCGCCCAGGGCCGCACCCCCTGGATCCGCCTCTGCTTGCACCCTTGCTAGTTTAGCAAGTACACACGGATAGTTTATGCAGAATTAAACTAAAACAAACAACATGTTTTCAACAAAACATCAATCAGGATTATAATTGCAATTACGGATTCGATTACCTACCAGATACAAGAATTCAGGAATCCACAAACTTCAAGCCGCTTTACAATCAAATCCAAAGCTCCAGCAATTCAGAACATCAACTCAGATACGTTGCCTCCTAAAGGATTTATGTCACTCTCTTTTTGAAATTTCTCTAATAGGTTCTGATGACCAACTCCTTGATTATAACAATTATATATTTATAGGCCTTGGAAAACCCTATAGAGAGCAAGAGACATGAGATCGTTAGAGATATCGAATTCCAGCTGTAGGATTAAACTGAAGAACTCTTCTTCTAATAAAATTAGGGCTTTTACTAATTACAATCAAGTCCATCAATATATTGTAATTGACCCCTGAAATATGAGATTATTGCAAATATGCCCCTTTACATACAATTAATTGCTTCAAGCAAATTATATTCCATATGAAATATTAGGACTTGATTAATTATTTGGTTATCGAGGGCACATAATTCTAACAATCTCTCACTTGACCTCAGAACCAAATATCATCGTCATGTCCCTATCTCATGTAAACTTTGATTTCTTAGTTCACATATCAGTTGGACCACAAAACAATTTTGATATATATATATATATATATATATATATATATATATATATATATAATATAGTTTTATGTATTCATAAAATAGTTTTGTAAAACACACCGGCCGGATTTTTTTTGGTCCAACTCTTATATGAACACTAACTGAATATACTGTCTCTCCAAGAGACTGGTGGATTCCTTGTTGAGCATTCATCTAACTCATCCATCATGCACACAACCCAACATGTCCGTATATAGTACTGAATGGACATCACCGGTTGACAATGTCAAAGTATGTGTACATAATACATGAGTAAATACAAATCTCTCAGGTTTAAGGACAATACCGAATTGTGATAGAAAAACTTTTAAACCTGACAGTGATCATTCCAAAAGGCGTTCTTAATCGGATCATGTTCAGTATAAGTTAACTTAGCCATGACAGCCCCCTACACCTCCCATGTACTCCCAAATACACAACCAAATGTAACAAAAATACACTCAAAACAATCCTAACAATCATAACAATCAATTTTAACAAAAAATAATCAAAAAACACAATGTCATATACAAAAAATGAAATTGTTACAGCGAAAATCATGCTGAAAATGGATAAAACATGATTGGATGTGATTAGAGCCTTAAAGTAATGAGTTTACGTAAATATTTTGGAAGAAAACACGTGAGGGTTGAGAGATTTTTGATCATAAAACATCTGGTTAAAGAGAAAATGTTGAACTGTTCGAGTATTTGACAATTCCTGGATGCCGTCCAGATGCTTTTCAGCACACATGGCCCACTGAGAGTCCTCTCAATTAAATGATAAAATTTAAACCGCTTAAAACGGTTCTTAACATTAAAATCATCCAGAAGGTGTACCCCCGTCCCGATGCCGTTCCCCTGACTTCGTGCGACGTGGAAGCACACGTTTGGATGAATAAAGGTCACGTAGCATATGGACGGTGTCCATTTTTTTCGGATGGTTACAACTGTTTTCAACTGTCATCCTTGGTAAACATGTGTAAGTTAGATGACGGTTACACAGACGTCCAGACGATCCTTTCATTCGTTCCAACATGCGTCTTTTCATCTTATCTGTCTGGACGCGATGCTACATAGTTCGGACGCCTAAAGTTATTTTCAACCTTCATCTCATTAAACACGTGTAAGCCATGCTACTGCGATAAGGGCTTCCGGACGGTGTGTTCGTTCATTCCAACATAATCAATTAATGTGAGGCGTCCAAACGAGACATAACAATGTGCAGATGCTTAGCAGATTTATTTGACATTACTTTTATTCTTTAATTGATTATGGATCTCATTTAATTCACTCAATTTAATTTATTTAAATCATTTAACTAACGCAATGTAATTCGGCTCAAAATTTGAACTTAAAGTATTTATTTTGAATACATAAAAAAATCTATATATAGTTAAGAATACTTTTATATTAAACATCTGTTATAACTAATCACCCATTTAATTGTACTAATCGTCTGTTTAAATTGTAACAAATTTAAACTAATGAAAAAACATAATCGAAATACCGAATGAAAAACACAATCATAAAGTCTTGTATAATCTGGAGACGGTTCTTCTAAGGCTAAGTAAATAATAACGACAAAACAGGAGACTAGTCCGAATCATGAGCTGGCTGATCCAGATCTTGTCCGAGGGCGTCACAAACATACGCCAATTGCTCCTCCATATTATACACACGTGTTCTCTCGGAAAATAGTTCCATCCGCATAGCGTTCAACTCCTCCCTCAAAGCACTCTCCGTTAGAGCAAATTTTTTCTCCAAACTGGTCAAGCGGATATAAATCTCTATGCACAACGAATGTGTCGGCTCCAGTATTGCCCGAATACTCCCCCGTTGTTCCACTATTAAACGTCTGCCCAAGCTGGTCGCTCTGTCTTTGCCCCAAAATTAGTGATACTTCTCCGGAGTGAGCCATGGTCAACCTAGCAAAAACCGTGTGAATGTAAGCATAAACCGTTAGCACGTAATTCAAACGATGATGTTTCCATTTAGCAGGCGTCCGAATGTGGTGAAAAACATCTGGACGCTACTAAACACGTTCGAACGTGGATATTTAAGCGTCAGAACGGTACTTTGATGAACACATACAAAACAACGTTATAATCCAACAAAATCCTCCTTTGATTTCAAAAGCATTAAATTGAAAATGATTAAATTGGAAGTTTTACCTGAAGTTGTTTGAGAGATCTTGAAATAATTTAAAATAGTGAAAGTTTGGGAGAAAAGTTTGAGAGAAGACAGTGAAAGTGTGATTTTGACAAGTAAGGTAGGTTTTATGTGACAAGCAGGGCGTCCGCACTGGTTCCATATATGTTCAGACAGTTCTCAACGGTTAGATTCACACATGGCCCAATCAAATTCAACGTCATTATATATGCTAGATTCAAAAATCTTCTAGAACTTACATCCGTCCGTATGGTTTGTCTTGGTCCAGATGGTTTTGACATCACGTGTGTGAAGTTTTACAACGTGGAACCACACGATTCGTGGAAAAAGCATTCACACCTCTGGGGAAATATTTTCAACGTCCGGACGAGTTTATTTTTGGGTGTTGGAATGATTATGTATACATCTGGACGGTATTGAGTGTTCATGACGATTTTTAATTTGTCACAATATGCTGACGATTATTATTCTTTATGTAATGTCTGTTTGGACGTTTTCAAAATAACGTCTAAATGAATTTTTATAATATGTGACGATTATGATCGTCCCTTGGTTACGACGATTTGGATTTTGTCACCCAGCTAAGCGTCCGAACGATTTGTTTATTGGTCTGGATGGATAGTAAGTATTTGTGACGGTTTGTATCATCACTCATTCGTGACGAGGTGTATATCGTCTAACCACAAATCCGTCTGAACAACTTTTGGAGTTGTTCAGACGGATTTGGCATTCCAGGTTTATTTTGGGTGACAAAATTAATGTTTTGTCAGACAAAGACGACTTTAGGTGACAAAATTTGGTTTGACACCCAAAATTTTGTCACCCAAAACTTTATTTCTTGTAGTGATGGGGAGATTGTTGGCTTTTATTCACAATCAATATTTTGATGATTTCAATAAATGGATTATGTTTACAAAATAGACATCTTCAAAGACAATGACATTTTTATCAATGTGCCAAAGACAAGAAGATTGAAGATCAAGAAGATGCAATGAGTTAAAAAATGAAGATTCAAGACCATAGGGTATAATCATGTAACTCAAAGTTTCATTATTGACAAGGATTTGAATCGTACATTTTTCAAAACGTGCATAATCTTTTTGTTAGTTCCTAAAGTTACCGTGTCCCACACTTTCTATCATAAGTTTACATATTTTCAAATCCTAATCGGTAACCATAAATCCATGTTCGGAAGTGTACTTAAAAAGGTCTTCATCTCGCCTTCGTCTATCGATCCATCTCTGTTGTCATCGGCATGGCGGAGGCCACGGCAGGCTCTCCAGTCTGGCCAACGAGAGCAAAGGGATTTGAAGGCTTCCTTTAGCTCAGCACTGCAAAGAGGACCATCGCCATTAACGTCGTGTTTCTTGAAAATTTTCAGTAACACGTCTTCGGCCGGGGAAAGTTTCTTAGGTGCAAGACACATGTTGTCAAAAAGGGATGTTGGGGAAAGGTAACTAGTAATTGTCATGTGACGAAGGCAAATAGGTTTCGAGGCTTTTAGATGCAGTGTGATTTTGGGAGTACTAAAACATGGCCTTATATATGATTTCTTCTACTTGAGTATTATTATCAACACCATGGTGAGATTCTTCCAACTTGTCTCGAGGGCCATTCTATGTCTTAACATGCACTACAAGAAATATAGCTGTAATACCCCGTCCCGAAAAAGGTGTAAGTGATTAATTTAAATTTTTAAATGAAGAGATAATGTTTAATCTTGTGTTTGATTTTTGGATAGAGGTTGAATTGTATTTTTGAATTTAAAGATGCTGATATGAAGATTTGATCTATATTTGAATTTAAAGGTTTGAATAAAGATTTGATATTGAGTTTGAATTTAAAGGTTAAGATATGGATAAAAATTATTCTTATATTTGAATTTGAAATATATGGATAAAGATCTTATGTTTGAATTTAAAAGTGATGGATAGAGGTATGTTTGAATTTTAAAGTTGCAGAGATTGAGATTAATAAATAGTTGCAGAGAATGTTTATTAGAGACCAAAATGATGTGGTGCTACTAGGTTCAGAGAGATTGTTCGGCAATTATTGGAGAAGCTTTAAGGATTGGTTAAGTGTTCGAGGTAAGTAGCTTATTAATGAGATCTTATTCCTCTAAACTTTTGTGGAATCTAAGTGCACGAAATGTTTAATTATTCTGTGAGATGAAATTGATTTAAAAATATTTCTTTGTGCTAGATTAAATCTCTTGTCATTGGTGAAATAGATTTTTAAAACGTTCACTATTTTTATATAGTTTGATTCATTATATGGGGAAAATGTACAAATTTTGATAAAGATGATATGGTTTAAATTTCATGAATTTGTTTGAAATATCAAACTTGAAATGTTGGATTGTTGGAATATATTTATTTTGTGAGTATACTTTGAAAATTGTCTTTGCGCTGACAATATATCTCTGCGGTCTGTGTGACCTAATATTTGGAGGTCTTTGTGGCTTAGAGGTCTGTGTGGCGGCCTAATATCTGGAGGTCTTTGTGGCCTAGAGGTCTGTGTGGCCTAATATTTGGAGGTCTTTGTGGCCTGGAGGTTTGTGTGACCATTGGTTATTTCCCTATATTGCGCGGCCTTGGATAATTTTTGTTATAAACTTGTATTTTTGGATTCGGTATGGCTCACGGTGTTTTATTCTGGATTTCGATTATTGTGATAAAATTGTTTTTTCCCCCAACCCCCATTGACTTACTATTTACTGAGCTAGTCGTAGCTCACCCCTTATTCTCATGTTTTGCAAGATTACTTTTGGAGATTAATGTTGGGGAATTTTATATTGTATTATTTTGGGAGATTTTCATCGATACTGAAAATATCGGATATGGTAATGTAAATTTTAGGGCTCGGATTGATATTTTTGGGTATTTTTACAGTTTATGAATATTTTACTGAGGTTGTATAAAATTAGTTTTGAAATATTGGGGCCTAGATAAATGATTATCCATGTTGAAAAAGCCTTATTTTATACGGAAATCTATTCGTATGGAGTTTGGGCCCGGGGCGTTACAGATGGTATCAGAGCATAGGTTTGTGATTCTGTAGACTCTTAGGAAAATTTTGATTGAAGTTCCAGCATAGGTTTTGATATGTGGTAACTCTATTGATTCTCAGAAGGATTTCGATTGAAGTCGGATTATAGCTTTAAATTTGGAAGAGATTTAAATCTTGATCATTCTATTACGGATATGAGCTAAAGTTATGGGCTTATTTTGAAGATATTGATCTTGATCTTAGTTTAGGCTTGGATATTAGATGAGTTTGGGTTTGAGGCTTGAATTGTGTTAATGAAAAAAAAAATTGTGAGGTGATTTTGTATGATCAGAGTGCGCAGCAGAAGCATGAATGATTTGTGATTTAGTTTGTTAATGGATTTATTCTTTGTGGAAGGTGCCTCAAATTTCAGGGACGAAATTTCTTTTAAGGAGGGGAGACTGTAATACCCCGTCCCGAAAAAGGTGTAAGTGATTAATTTGAATTTTTAAATGAAGAGATAATGTTTAATCTTGTGTTTGATTTTTGGATAGAGGTTGAATTGTATTTTTGAATTTAAAGATGCTGATATGGAGATTTGATCTATATTTGAATTTAAAGGTTTGAATAAAGAGTTGATCTTGAGTTTGAATTTAAAGGTTAAGATATGGATAAAGATTATTCTTATATTTGAATTTGAAATATATTGATAAAAATCTTATGTTTGAATTTAAAAGTGATGGATAGAGGTATGTTTGAATTTTAAAGTTGCAGAGGTTGAGATTAATAAATAGTTGCAGAGAATGTTTATTAGAGACCAAAATGATGTGGTGCTACTAGGTTCAGAGAGATTGTTCGGCAATTATTGGAGAAGCTTTAAGGATTGATTAAGCATTCGAGGTAAATGGTTCTTCAATGAGATTTTAAACGTTTACCGTATTTTTATATGGTTTTGATGTATTATTTGGGGAACTGAACAAATTTTTGGTAAATTGAGATTGTTAAATTTTCGTGAAACTCAATTGAAATATTTATAACTTGAGCATACTGTGAAAATTATCCTTGCGCTGGTGATATATCTCTATGGTCTTTGTTGCCAATTTATCCTTGTGGTTTGTGTGGCCAATTTGATATCCCTCGTGGTATTTGGAGGTCTGTGTGGCCTGATATTTTGAGGTCTTTGTGGCCTAGAGGTCTGTATGGCCTGGTATTTGGAGGTCTGTGTGACCATTGGTTATTTCCCTATAATGCGCGGCCTTGGATAATTTTTGTATCACGGTGTTTTATTCTGGATTTCAATTATTGTGATAAAATTGTCTTTTCCCCCAACCCCCATTGACTTACTACTTACTGAGCTAGTCGTAGCTCACCCCTTATTCTCATATTTTTTCAGAGTTGACAGAATTAGAGAAGTTCAAGGAGCTTCACAGAGATTTGTGTTTTGAAGGCGTGTTTTGCAAGATTACTTTTGGAGATTAATGTTGGGGAATTTTATGTTGTATTATTTTGGGAGATCTTCATCGATACTGGAAATATCGGATATGGTAATGTAAATTTTAGGGCTCAGATTGATATTTTTGGGTATTTTTACAGTTTATGAATATTTTACTGAGGTTGTATAAAATTAGATTTGAAATATTGGAGCTTAGATAAATGATTATCCATGTTGAAAAAGCCTTATTTTATACGAAAGTCTATTCGTATGGAGTTTGGGCCCTGGACGTTACAATAGGTGACAAAATTTTGGGTGTCAAACAAAATTTTGTCACCTAAAGTGAACTTTCTTTGACAAAATATTAATTTCGTTACCCAAAACCATCTAGGAACACCAAAACCGTCAGGACTAGCAAAAAAAAACTTCAACGTATTTCTAGTGTGACGACATACACACGTCGTGAATGAGTGACGATAAAAATCGTCACAAAAACAAAATAACGTCCGGACTCACAAGCAAACCGTTCGGACTCTCTGCAGGGTGACAAATTCCAAATTGTCATAACTAAGTGACAATTAGAATCGTCATAATTTCTACAATACCGTCCAGACTCTTTTTAAAAAATGTATGAACGGATATTACCTAACGAATAATAATCGTCAGGATATAGTGACAAATTAAAAACCGTCATGAACGCTCAATCCTGTCCGGACGTTATCAACAGCGTTCCAACGAAACAAATAACATAGTCCGAACGGAACGAAAAAGGTTCGCACAATTATGAATGCTTCTTCCACAAATTGTGTGGTTCCATGTTGCAAAACTTCAGACACGTGAAATTGAAACCGTCCGGACAGTATATTTAATAACGTAAATTGACCAAAATACCATTCTTGAAAAATTCACTTAAGGAAGCAAAGCTTTGGAAAACATGCATAGTAGTCAAAGATGTGTATTTGATAAAGTTGCTTAGGCTACAAGCCTTCCATTCACCAAACATATTGAAGAAACTTAGGAGCAAAGATTGCATCTAATTTTTGATTGTGCATTGAAGAAACTTGGGAGGAAGACTCTCAAGAAAACATAGGTTCCAAGAACCAAGGCTAACACCGAAGGACCTAAGAAAGCTTAGGTACCAAAAATGGTTTTTCGATTCCCTTGTAGGATGGAGCAATAAAGGGTACTTGGATGAAACTTGCCTATCAAGAAGGCTTGTGACATTTGAGGAAAAATGCTACGGGGAAGACCTTTAGTAATTTATAATCATTTGTTATAACATATTGTTGGTTGATTGTCTTCTATGATGATTTCTTATGTGTTAATCTTAAAATGTAAATGTATTCATTTTTGACATATTTCTTGCATTTATCAAAATAAAAAATCTCTAAAATGATATTTTTTTTACAAAAATAATGAACTTTTATAAGATTTTCTGAGCGTAAATTTTTTTGGTTGAGAATGACCTTTAAATTGTCATTGGTAGCTAAGAGGTTAGTACAAACCCATTCGGTGGGCTACTATTGTAATAGTCATGAACTCTTGAGTCCCCATTAGTCATCCTCTATACCATTTCAATGAGATTGTAATTTAAAACTCAAAATTATTTTTTTGCATGAAAATGATTATTTTGAGTTATATCCATGTATACTTTTTTATTGACAAAGAGGGAGATTTCTTAATGCATGTATGTTTGTATTCCCTTTGATCAAATGATGAATATTGGTAGAATGCATGTTTGGGAAGCTTGATGGATAATGGATGCACATATCTTAATTTTAATCAAATTTTAGGTGATGTATCCATCTACGTTTATATCATGTCTTTTTGATGTGACAAAGGGGAAGAAATGTGTTGATAATGTTTTGATGACTATATAATCTCCATTTGAATTGGATTATGAATATTGGCTACTAATGTTTTGTCTCAAGTTTCAAACGATTGTCCAAGTGCAAAAGATAGGGGGAGTTATCCCAAAACTATCAATTTATTGTCATCATAAAAAATGGGGAGATTGTTGGCTTTTGTGAACAATCGATATTTTGAAGATTTCAATAAATGGATTGAGTTTACAAAATGAACGTCTTCAAAGAGAAAGTCATTTTTATCAAAGAGCCAAAGACCAGAAGATTGAAGATCAAGAAGATGCACGGATTTCAAAAGTGAAGAATCAAGACCTTAGGGTATAACTTTGTAACTTTTAGTTTCACTTTTGACAATGATTTGAATCATACGCTTGCAAATCTTTCGAAACGTGTATTAATTGTTTTACCTCTTGTTTGAAAGATCAAATCGCTTTTAAATGGTTTTAAAACACCCCAATCAAACTCCCAAATCTTTTGTGTACTTATGGGAAGTTAGTCTTTAAAATTGGGTATTTCAAAATGGTCATAAATGTAGTTTGGTATAACAGTCGACCGATAAATGTGCTTAAGTTGAAGAGGTCGACCAACTGGTGAAGTGGTCGATCGGGATTCGACCGCTTGGTATAACAGTCGACCGATTGTTTTTGAAAATATAGCAGTTCTGATTCAGACATTATGACTGTTGGGGTAACTGTAACATTAAGCGGTCGACCGACTCTTTTTGACAGATGACCCCCAACGGCTGTAAATAACTAGTTTTCATATGTAGCCTATATTTCATATCTGGGAAAACCTCAAGGCTCATTGAAGGAGTTTGAGGGGTGGATGTAGGCGGGTTTGCCGAACCACCTAACAATCACATGTTTTCTTCTCTTACCCTTACCCTTATCTTTATATTTAGAACTTATTTATACTTGTTGCATATATATATCCGTGGTAAATTATTATTTGCTTTGCAAACACTATTTTGAGGGTTGAAAGCGAAAAAAGTTTGGAAACTCAATTCACCCCCTCTTGGGTTGCCTTAATCCCAAGACTTTTATTTTGAATTATGAACAGACAGAAAACCTAATTTAGGCCATTTACACATTTGGGGTTGCAATGCCAAAGCCATGGTGTTCTAAGGGATACATATTTTATTGTCCTAATAATTCTTTGTGAATTCTTAAGACCAAGAACGTGAAGCTTCTTGAAAATGATCAAATAAGTGGGAGTGTAAGGCCTCAAGAAATAAATTTTGAAGAAAATCAAACTCCGAATGTTGTGCGAGATCTAAAAAAGTGGCCAATGATTCCTCTAGTTATTATTAGTAATAAATCAACTGAGGATCGAGTCGGCTATAAATATACCATCTGTGATTGAGCCAGATGTCACTAAGAATGTTGTTCAATCTCCACCTACAATAGATCAAGAAGCAACATTAAGGAGGTCATCAAGGGTTAGAAAATATCCAATTCCACTTGATTATGCTGTATACTTTCAAAAGTCTGATTATGATATTGGATTAAATAATTAATCATATGACTTTCACACAAGCTATGAACAGTTTTAATT
The DNA here is from genome assembly GCA_963930655.1 of Myrica gale. Classification (NCBI taxonomy): domain Eukaryota; kingdom Viridiplantae; phylum Streptophyta; class Magnoliopsida; order Fagales; family Myricaceae; genus Myrica; species Myrica gale. The sequence continues at coordinate 6,507,887 of OZ005599.1, forward strand.
CTTCAAAATGGTATGATGCTATGAAGGAAGAGATGAACGTAATGGCTAAAAAAAATGTTTGGAATTTGGTTGAACTACCACCAGGAGCTATAGTTGTTAGTTGTAAATGGGTCTATAAGACCAAACGCGACTCCAAGGGTAAAGTAAAATGACATAAGGCTAGACTTGTTGCCAAATAGTTTACTAAAAAAGAAGGCATTGATTATCATGAGACATTTTCTTCTATCTCAAAGAAGGATTATTTGAGAATAATTATAGCTTTGGTGGCTCATTTTGACTTAGAGCTTCACCAGATGGATGTGAGAGTCGCTTTTCTAAACAATGATTAAGAAGAGAACGTGTCTATGAAACAACCCGAGGGATTTGTTTCAGAAGAAAAAATTCATCTTATTTGCAAGCTAAACAAATCCATATATGGACTTAAACAATCCTCCCACCAATGACATCTTAAATTCAACAATATAATTTCTTCATATGGTTTTGTAGAAAATGTTAGTGATCGTTGCATATATCTTATAGTCAGTGGGAGCTGATTTATTTTTCTGCTTTTATATGTAGACGACATCTTTGGTTACAAGTAGTGATTATGCATTGCTTTGCTAGACTAATCATTTTCTCTCCAATCCTATAATTGGTATGTAATTGGTATAGAGTTTCACAGAAATACATCTAATGGAAAAATCCATCTATCTCAAAGAGCATATATTAAGAAATGGGTTAAATATACTTTGTCCCCCTTATCTTTGGGGTCATTTACACATTGCACCCCGATGTATTATTTTTGAGACATCGGACCCCTTAACTTACACATTTTTTCAATTTGGGCCCCGTATCCAAATTGCCTGTCAATTTAGACAGATTCCTTCAAAATGTGGGATGTAATGTGTAAATAACCCCAAAGATAAGGGTAGCAATGTGTAAAAATTGACGGACAATTTGGGTACGGAGTCCAAATTGAAAAAAATGTATAACTTCATGGCCCCAATGTCGCAAAAATAATACGTTGGGGTGCAAAGTTTAAATGACCCCAAAGATAATGGGGAAAAGTGTATTTAACTCTTAAGAAAATGTTGGACGTATGCGGTCTGAAAAATTCTAAACCCAGTCATGCACTTATTGCTAAGGGAAATAAATTAAGTAGATCCCAGTCTTGAAAGGGAGCATATGGGAGCATATCTGTATGTTTCACTAGTTGAGACTTTGATGTATGATCAAATTTGTATGAGACCAGATATCGCATATGTGTTGGAGTTGGAGTATCTGGAACATTTAAAAGTGATACTGGTGTGGACCACTTGAGAGCTGCGAAAAAGGTACTTAGCTATCTTCAAGGGACACAAGATTATACGCTTACATACAGCAAATCCGATTCTCTATAAGTGGTTGGATATACACATTCTGACTTTACGAGATGTCCAGATAGCAGATTGTCAACTTCAGGCTATATTTTTCTGCTTGGTGGTGGTGCAATCTCTTGGAAAATTATAAAAACCTGAAATTAACTACATCTTCTACTATGGAGGCTGAATTAGTGGCATGCCACAAGGCTGTTACACAGGCACTTTGGCTGAGGAATTTTCTTACAGGACTCTGGGTTATAGACTAAATTTCGAGACCCATAAAGATGTTTTGTGATAATTCAGATGCAATTTCCTCAATAAATAATGGAAAGGTATCAAATTGTAATAATCACATGGAAGTAAAAAAACCTTGTCCTAAAAGAAAAATGTGATGAACATAAAAGTTTCATTGGAAGACATTAGTGCAATGCTTATGACTGGAAATATTTTGACTAAGGCTAAAGGTAAAAAAACCGTAGCTAAAGCTTTAGCAGCGATCATGACCGCCACTATAGATCCGTCGCAGTAGGGTATAGTGGCGTTTTTTGTGACCGATGGTGAAAATGAGTTGTAGCGGTCGTCGCTTTGCAGCTGTCAAAAATGCCGCTAAAGAACCTAATTCGGGTTGATATGTCTGTTGCAACATTATTGGTCAAAAGCTGGCATAGGTCTATAGCGGCGTTTTTTGAAAAATTGCTAAGTGATTGGAGGCATAGGTCACTAAAACCTATTGCGCGTTTTTGTTACAACTATTGTAGGTTGTTTTTTGTGGTTGTTAAAATGCCACTATAGACCCTATTTTTGCTGGTGCATTTGAAAAACGCCGCTAAACACTTAGAAAACGCTGCAATAGCTGTATTTATAGAAGAACGTGTTTTTTTTTAATTTGTAATACACATTTATTTTAATAACCATAATTCATTGGATGTAATAACTTAAAGAACAAGGATAATAACACAAAATATACTTCATCATTGATTAATAATGTTTTACAACAAGCACAAGAATCTCTACAAGTAATCTAATATAAAATAACAATAAGCAAGGACCAACTAAAATATTCAAATACAACACAATAAACATGGACCAATTAAAATCTTCCTCCTTTTACACATCAATGTCCTCTTGAATTCCTGTAATTGGAAACAAATATACATGAGAAATAGAAATAAACAAAAATTTATGCAAACAAAATACCTACTTGTATATAAGGCTATAAGCAACTCTAGATTTTGTTGCAAGAGAATTCAATTACAAGATTTTGTCTATTCTTCCAATTATAATCCTTCCAAATTCGAATATTTCCATCACCTACATCATATGCACGCACCAGAAGTTAGACTGACTCATAATTCAGTTATTCCATCTATAATCAATTTTTTTAGGTTTTAGAATATCCCAGTTGACATTTTCATATAGGAATGCATAAAGTGAACTCACAAGCCATCATTAAACCAATAGCAGAGATAAGTGATCCAAGAGAAGTAGCATACCTAACATCTTACCAGAAGAGACAATGACAACCTAACATTTTATTTGCAACCTTGAAATTATCTTGTTAAAAGAAGAGACAAACCTGCTCTGGTTCATCCAACTCTTGTCCATGAGCGCTAATAACAACTATACGAAATGCAACAAAAAAACTATGTATCATTAAATAAAACTAACATTAAATAGTAACTATTCAACTTAGAGATCCTTCCGTCAGGAGGACTTGCTTCGTTACACCTCAGATTAGAACTCCAATGTCAGTGTAGAGGTATCCATCAGGAAGTGATCTCAAAAGTTAAATAAGAATATGGATAGACATAAATCAACAAACAAACATTACACATTAAACATTAAACAACACAAACCTTGTCCTCCAATATCCAACAAAAACCACAAAACCAACAACAGAAAACAGTTACCCCTCCAATCTCCAATAAACTCCAGAGAACCAACAACAAGTAATAGTTAGCCCTTCCCTTCGCCTTCCAACAAAAACAACATTGCTACTATTTCAGCCACTATATTTGCTACTGCATGATCAGTACAAATTTCTGGGTTACAAATATTAGTCACACTAATTTCTATCAATTAAAAGAGAAGCAACATGTTTATATTGGTTAAATTGGTTGTAATGGTACCTAATTACTACCCTCCACAGCATTTGATAATTATCACTCCAAAAAAGGAATTTGCTTGGTGGCAAGAGGTAGGGCCCAAAAGACCACTTGGTGACTAGAGAGGGAGGAGGCCGGGGACGCCCTTGGATACTCATTTTTGTAATGAAATATTTACGGAATCCCATGAATATAGGAGCACATGGCCCTTTCTCTCTCTTTATCCTTTTTATTAAAAAAATGAATACTTCTTTTAATTTGCCAGTCCAAACGTTTTGAGGGACTGTTCTTCAGAATCATTGAAGGTTGAACAATTATACACCATTAGAAACGAACGAGAATCTAATCCTGGACCAATCCTCAAAAGCTACCCTTTTTGCCTTTTCCTGAGCACATCTGAGCTTTGGCCCAAAAACGACGTATCTACCAAAGCAATTTTATTCGCGGGCGATGGTGGATAGAAGGAATGAAATTTGGGTTTGGCTGAAGCGTCAAAAGGAAGAGATCAAACAGTGGAGTAAACTGGATATCATTGCATTTGCGTGACTTCACCTCCCAGAATACCCCTATGACGTGCGTGCTTTCTTTTTACTATTCCATTATAAGTACGAGGATGCATGTGTATGTCGTCTTTTTTTTTTGGAGGTTCATTGTTTTTGTTCGGGACGAGCTGGAGCTGCCACTGATAATTTGAATTAAATTATTCCTTCTTCAATACTCTTTTCTGTTTTCAATTTTTGGTATCGGCCGGTCGGATCATTTGTCACCTGATTGATGCTTTATGCTTAGGAAAGCATCGGAGAACCGTATGCGTGATTGTCAAATTCGGACGGTGGCATCACGTAATTGCATCAGAATCATGTAAGGGTTTTCAGAGCTGCTTCTCCTGAGGGGTGAAGATTGTTTCTGATACGCATAATAATTTTTAAGATGAAGTTAAACCTTCTAACTATTCATTTTTTTTGTACTTTATATCTTAAATATTTCTCCATCGTGATCAATTGCAATTCAAATTCTCTATAAGTGCATACTTTGTCCATAGACTCCATACGTTATGATATTATCGTTGGAATCACTACTAGAAATTTGACATTTAATGATGAAATTTTTGGTAACAAAATGAATTTGATCACAAAAAGAAAAATGGACTTTTAGTGACGAAAATATTTTCGTCACTAAAGGTTTGATGTGTGATGAAATACAATTCTCGTCACTAAAAGTCAATTTTTTTGTGACGAAATGTTTCGTCACCTTGCGATTGATCTGTCCATCATGTATGATCAATCGTGCCTTTTATGACGAAACGCTCCGTCACAAAATAAAAAGTGTTTGGTGATGAAATTACGTCGTCACCACTACCGTTCAATCGGTAGTACATAAACGGATCGATTGTTGACCAATAAACAATTGGCTTTGCTAAGTGATCGATCGGTGACAACCACTGATCGATCGGTCCGCGTAACAGTAAGGAAATGGGAACCGACGATCGATCATTAGATTCTACTGATCGATCACCACTCCAACGAATGGAAAAGTGCCATGTGTTAGCCACGTGTTACGAAACCGTCAGTTTTTCGAATAGATGTTCGGTCATTGAGCGAACGATCGATCGGCGCGAACGATTATATAAAATCGTCGAACTCATTTTTCCAGGTTATATCCACAAATTCTCACCAAGTCCTCTAAACTTTATACGAGCGATTTCGTGCTGCATTGTCTTCTAAAGTGCGTGGGTGAGGCTTGGGGAATTAAAAATTATAGCCTCCCATAGATTCCGGGAGATATTCCTGTTGACGTGGCAACTTTCCATGATGCTGTTTGACCTTGATGTTTTTATGATGTTTTTACTATATATTTGGGACATACATTTAGATTTCTATTTTTATTTATCTGTTCGAGACATATATGTTTATTTGGATTTGGGTTTTTATTTACGTATTTGGGACATATCTGTTTATTTGTGGATATGTAGTGACTTTGATTATAGTTTATGTATTTTTTTTCCAAACACTTAGATACGTAAATTGACCCAAATACCCTTTGGTTGGCAAAATTAACAAAAATTACAAAGTTAAACATCTAAATAAAATATGTATCTAAATTAAATTGAAGTACATACATATATACGTAAGAAATTTATAGCAATCCATCAAATAAGTAATATATGAATTTAAATAAAAATCTTTTTTTTTTTTGTTTTAATTTTAGGACCATTGATCAATCGGTATTGTAAGCATAACCAAACGACCGATCGTTCAAAACTTCTGATCGATTGTTAAACACGCCGTCATTTTGGAGCATAACGCCAATTGATCGGTACATTGCACAACAATTGATCGTCCTTATGCGTTGTCATTTTCGTTATAAGATGCGATCGATTGTTAATATAGGATGATCAATCGTGTAGCGCGACGTTGTTTTAAATGTAAATGACGATCAATCGCTATATTATACTGATTGATCGCAGACAATTTTATTTTTAAGAATTAATGATTGAATATTTTGAGTTTAAATGTTTGCAAATACAAAGTATATATTAACAAAGTATGTTAGGATATATTTAGATTACATAAAAACATATCAAGTACACATCATTAATATTTAGGAAAGCATGTATAAGTTGTAAATGCTGCATCATAGATGTATTTTGTAAGAGTTAGTATGAGGAACATAGCGATCGTCTTTTTGCATCGTCATTTTCGTTATAAGACGCGATCGATCGTTGTATAAGAGAATCGATCGTGTAGCACAACGTCGTTTTAAATGTAAATGACGATCGATCGTTGTATTATACTGATTGATCAGCAGACCTTTTTTTTTTAAGAATTATTGATTGAAAATTGTGAGTTTAAATGTTTGCAAACACAAAATATATATATTAACAAAGTATGTTAAGATGTATTGAGATTACATAAAAACATATCAAGTACACATCCTTAATATTTAGGAAAGCATGTATAAGTTGTACATGTTGCATCATAGATGCATTTTGTAAGAGTTAGTATGAGAAATGTATTAAGATGTCATAAACTAGTGATATAACGCTTATTTAGCACATTGTTGTTTTTACAAACAATTTTTATTTGATTTTGATGATAACAAAAATTCTAAGTTTTTAAGGCTATTAGGTTTTATATTGCAATCCACTTTTCTAAAAGTAATATTTCAAGAATCCGAGGTTATCTCTCAAAAATATTTCAAAGTGGAGTTGAACATTATTACACAAGTTGATAAGATAAATTTTTCATACTGTAGGTGTTTAAAAAATTGTTGAAATGGATTGGACACTTTCAAGATGCTGATTTTTCTTTCCAACACTTATAAGTGTCGACACATTGCAGTGACACCCGAGACAACAACTTCTACACCAAAATTCATGGTGTCAACACATGCTGATCTTGTGTCGACACATACCACGATTTTGAAGAAAATCTGGACTACACCAAATCATTCAAAATGCTCTAAAAAGACATGGGTGCCCTCTTAATGGGTTTTGAAGGCTTTGACGACCGTTGAAGTTAAAGAAGCCATAAATAGAAAGATATAGAGAGATAAAGAAAACTCTCTTGCATTTACTCTTTGCACCTACCAAGAAAGCTTGTGCTGCTACCCGCCAAATTTTAGCTCTCCTTCAAGAATCTTGTCTTCTTTCATACTATTGAGCTTTTAACTTTCTGATTTGGCTTAGAGAACTATTCCACACGTTTGTGCTTTCCACTTGCTTATTTGGCTTAAGGAGTAATTCTTTGTATTCCTTTGTACCCACCTTTTGTAAAACACTTGAGTATTGGGTAAACACTTGGTCCTATTTGTGAGAGTAGAAGAAATCCCTTAGGTTTTTGGATTTGTGAAAAGAGTTAAAGCGTGAGCTCAAAAAATGTTTCGTAAAGGTTCATTAGCACCCTGAAAAGCTAAGGTGTATTTGCTATTTGAATAATAATGAAGGAAGCCCAAAGAAGTTAATAGCCTTGGGGGTGGACATAGGCAAGTGTTGGCCGAACCACCTAAAATCACGGTGTCATCTCTCTAACTCTATCTCTCATTTTTACTCGTTTCATATCTCTTTGTGGTGTTTTATGCCTTACGGTTATATTGCTTAAATTATCTTGAAAAAAGATTGATTGTTATTAAAACCCAATTCGCCCCCCTTCTTGGGTTATTATTTAGACTTTCACACATGATTATAATTTATTAGTATGAGATATGTACACTACAAGAAAAATGATTTCGGGTGTCAAAAAAATTTGTCACCCAAAGTGTCATTTTTGTCACCAAAAGTTTTAGGTTACAAAACCAACTTGACACCCAGTTGTTCACCTAAAGCCTGTCAGCAATGGTTTTGGGTGACAGATTTTGAGTTTTGTCTCTCAAAACCGTCCGGACGCCAACAAACACCGTCCGGACTGTTTTCTCCTATTTTGACGAAATACAAAATCGTCAGGCCCACTATCTTTTATCCGTTCGCTTGAGACGTGCGTAGAGTTGATCCAATACGACGAAATACATTTCGTCATGGATCATACGTGCGCACGGTGATTCGAAACTTTCATGACGGTTGTTTATACTGTTCAACGCCAACATCAAGACATTTGTACTGCTGTTTCAGTTATGACGAAATAGTTTTTTGTCACCATTAAACATCGTTCGAACACCAAACGTGGTTTTTAACGTTCGGACCGTATAAACAACCGTCATGAAAGTTTCGAAAACCGTGTGGATGAAGGAAACTATGTTCGGACGGTGAAGAGTTCAGACAGTTATCCAAGCGTGCGCACGTATCATTAAACAATAACCGTTCGGACGTGTTTTTGGCCGTTAGAACCGTTTTTTACCTATTTGAATTAATTTAACTAAAATTTTAAAAAATTATTTGCAAATAATATAACTAAAAGGTGCTCAATACTCATAATATAGTAAAATATCTACATATATCCAATCGTCGTTAAAAAGTAAATAAAATTCATAATCGATAAGTACTGATAAAGTAGTGAAAATACAAAAATCTACCCAAATTTTTGTTTCGGTTCGTACAGGATTGCAGCTGTCTAATCTGCTCCATCATCTGCTCACGCATTTGTTGTTCCATTAGTTCCATCCTCCGTTCTTGCTGTTCGACTAGGTTCTTTTGCTGCTCCTGTATCATCTTCTGATGCTCTTCGTTTTTCTTTCGTTGCTGTTCCTTCATCATCTGCATCAGCTCTTCATCTTTCTTCCGTTGCAGCTCCTCCATCATCTGAGGATGCTCTTGCTTCGTCTGCTCAACATATGTCTTCCCCTAATCTTTTCAATCTCTAATCTGGCCTCCTCCAATCTCTGGGACAGATCAACGAACAAATCTGATGAATATTATCCAATAGACCGTAGTGAACGACCTAAACCTTGCACGTAACCCTCTTTGGTCCCCAACACATCAGTGAAAATCTCTACGTCGGTGTATCAATTTCCCTCTGTCCCGTGCTGCAACTGCACGTTCTCCAATTTTTTCCTACAAAATTAGAAAAGAATGTAAAATTAGCGCATGTGAAACATAAGTGATAATGAATGCATCATTAAATCTAACGTTACAAGTTACAAAAATTTTCCGTGCATCTTCTGATGTCCACATGCCATCTTTATTAGTATGCATTTTTTTTATACAGCAACGCAGGACTAATCTAGTCAGATTCCAGATTTTTATGTATACAAAAATACTTAAGTCATTTATTTAAATATCTACTAAAAATGTAAATTTATAACTTTCTATCAACGCTCTCGCGCGTTGGAAGGACCTCGCTCTTGAATTGTGTACAATCTTCATCTTAGCTCTGTTCTATTTGTTGATTACATTCCCCCTCTGCATTGTACATTTACAATTGTTACCAGAATTAATAATAAACAAAATAAATGTCCAGGATAGAAGAAAATTTTCTAACCTGAAATTTCTCGCTCGCGAATAAATCACAAACACGAGTCCATTATTCTTTGTTCATCTCGGGATACGGATGCTCTAACGCCTCTTCTTTGGAATTGAACACCGAGTAGTGCTGGAATATTCTATTTTTATGTGTCCTATACGCTGTGTTCATTGTAGATGTCAAAGTGATGCGATTTTTGGTTCGGTCATAATCTAGTTTGAAATCATCTTTAACATATATAATAGTTAGTATATATAAAACGTTCTACAATTAAAATTTAATAAATTATACTTACCAATACAATTTAATAAATTAAACTTACCAACACTCAGTTCATCACGTACGATTTAACCTCGTCGGGAACCGTCTTCCACTTGTCTCAAATGGGACATGCTATCGAACAAGTGCATCAATATGACTTGAGAGCATTGAGGATGTCATGTCATCACCGCCTGTACGTTCACCAGGGATATGGACTGTCAGCTTTCCTCCGACACGAGGTGATTTGAATGGAACGATTGACATATCATGGCGGACTTTTGGACGTTGTTAATCCGTCCTAACATTCTAAATTATAATATTAAATTTGCGAATTTAAATTATTTAATTATGCATTTAAAATTATATTAGACATGAATATGAAGACATCATATTAAATATAGTATAAATCAGTAATGGTCTACAAAATATCTAATCGACATAATAGTAAATAAAATAAATAATCAAAATCAAGTATGAAATAAACAATCTACCCAAATTTGCTTTAGGGAGTGAAATGCACTGTCACCTTAGTCATGTGTTACTTCATCTGCTAACGCATTTCTGCTTGCAATAGTTGGAGCCTTTGTTCTTGCTATGCTTGTTGCTTCCATTGCTGCTCCTCTAAATGCTGCTTCTACTCCATTAAATGCTGCTATTGCTATCTAATCTTGCTCTGCATTTCTGCCTGCCTCACAACTAACTCATAATATTCTTTCTGTCTAGCCCTTATCTCTTATATCTCCACTCTTGCCTCTTCCAATCTTCGGGCCAGATCAAGGAATACATTGAGGATGATGCCCCAACTTGACTCACTGAACAACCTAAACCATGCAGATAACCCGCTTTCATCCCAAGACCTCTGTGAAGATCTCCACTTTTGTGAATGACCTTCCCTCAGACTCGCTCTGTAATTGTAGCGCTTCCATATTTTTCTACAAGTGAAGGAGAACATTGTGAAAATTAATAATGCATAATAAGATCTCCACTTATGTGATGTGTTGATGCTAACAAACCGTCCACTTTTGTGAATACCACAGTTTTGGGTGCTCAAGTCAAACAAGTCTCACTAGAATAAATAATATAAATTCCCGCGGAGGTACTTTAGTGCGTAAATATTTACAACTTTACCATAAATCAACGTCTTTCCCATCATGGTTGCCCGGAACAACCACACCGCTATTCTGTGTACTACGAAGTTGTTCACATTGAATTGTATGAAATCGGAGTCCATTAATTATGTATCCAGAAAAGGAAAGTACTCTTTGATCCTGTCTGGATGCCAGTGCATATAAATCATCTGACACTTCGGCGGGATATTCATCGCACATCATTTGTATATAAAAATGTTACAAATGTATGAAACATTAAAAAAATTAAACAAAAAAATAGATATACGTTCTACATAGGTCATAAATACCCTTTTTTTAAAATCACAAAGGGAATTCTGCCTCGTACCTTCGATCAACTTCTACTTGTGATTATTGTCTGAGTTCGTGTAGATGCTCGCTGTGAAAAAATATTTGTAAAAGAAGCGCACTACAAAAACTTTGAAACACAACAATGAAATGATGAAAAGTGGCTTACTCTAAATGTGGGCTGAGTTCTGCACAGTTGTTAAGTTCATATCACTCTACTATAGTGAACTCTTTCTAATTCAAATTATCGCCCATGCCTGCTCCTAACGGACAAACATTTACAGCAAACACAAAAGGACAGTCCATCTGTCCTTCTCGATCATCAACTTCGGCATAATTGCTCTCTTTTCTATTGAATTATGTCTCAACCCCACCGAGGTACATAGATCAAAATGTGAGACATTCATTCAACCAATAACTCTATGCTATGGACCCCTCAGCCCTGGTTCTTCACAAAACGTTTCATCTTCCCCATATACCTTTCCATTGGATACATCCACAAAAATTGTACGAGCCCCTCAAGTAAAACTTCCCGAGGCAAGTGGACCGTGACAGTGAAAACTGATAGGCGAAATATGTGCTCCAACTTACAGAGGATCATTCCGATATCTTTTTGCAACTGGTTTACAATCTCTACTTTTATAGTTCTAGAACACAAGTTCCTAAAGAATAAGCTTAGTTTTGTCAATGTTGTACACATTTCTTGGTCCAACAACCCATGTATCATCGTTGGTAACAATCGTTGCAGCATAATGTGACAATCATGGCTTTTCATACCCAAAATTTTGAATTCATTCACATTCTCGTATCGGGATATAATAGCTGGGTACCCTTCAGGAAACATCAAGCCCTTCAACGATAGATAACACTTCCTATGCTCCACTTTTGCCAGCATGAAAGACGAATGAGGCATGACCTCGTGTTGACCCTAAACTTGTAGAAGCAACTCTTTCTTTATTCTCGTTAATGCCAAATCTCTCCCAACACTCACAATATCCTTTGATTTCCTGTCAATGTTTAGCAAAGTCCCCAACACGTTATCACATTTATTCTTTTCTATGTGCATCACGTGCAAATTGTGTCTAAGTTTTAATTCTAACCAAAACGACAACTCAAAGAAAATTTTTCGTTCAGCTCAACTCATCCACAGTCTGTTTCCTCTTCTTCTACGTCTTTCCAAAAGGCATAACTGGTACCGATGAAAGTTGCTCAAGTATCTTTTGTGCAGTCAAATCTTTAGACTCTGATCTAAACTCTTTATTCCCATCAACTATGTCCACATTATGCCTCCATTGATGCGGAGTGGGCAAATACCAGCGTTGTACCAAGAAGCAGTAATTATCTCAAATTTTCAGCCAAAAAGAAGTCGCGTTCGCATTACACGTTAGGCAAGCTAACTTCCCTTTCGTACTCCATCCAGATAGATTATTGTAGCCCGAGAATTTGTTTATTGTCCAGAGCAACGTTGTGCGTAAGTTAAATGTACCTCTTTCCACCTCATCATAAATTTGCACTTCATCCTCCCATAACTCCTTCAACTCCTCTATTAGGGGCTGTAAATACACATTGATATCATTTTCCAGACTTCTATCCCCGGGAATAAGTCGTGAGAGTATAAAATTGGAATCTTTCATACACTTCCATGGAGGTAGATTGTACGGGACTAAGACCACTGGCCACATACTGTATGACAAGCTCATGTTCCCGAACAGATTGAATCCATCAGAAGCAAGACCTAAACAAACATTACGAGCTTCTTGACCAAACCACTCATATTTCTTGTCTAATTCCTTCCACACCACCTAGTCCGCAGGACGACTCATCACCCCATCTTCGACCAGTCGGTTCTCTTGGTGCCACCACATATCCATAGCCGTCTGACGTGAGATAAACAACATTTTCTGGGACCTTCGATTTAGCATTTTCATTGTATTTCCACCTCTACTACCCACACACTGGACACTCCTGTAACTTGCTATTGTGCTTCCAAAACAAAACACAATCATTCCTACATACACGTATGTTTTCATAACTAAATCCTAAATTCTTCCTCAACAGCTTCACCTCATCGGGTAATGTGTTTTTTATCAACCCAAACACGTCCTCAAAAACCTTTACGCTCAAGCTATTCTCTGACTTCACACTGAGTAATCTTACTACAAAAGACAATTTTGAATACTTGAAACACCTAGGATACAATTCTCGCTCAACATCCTCCCACAACTTGGCATAGGCAGAAAATCTTTCCTTAGGCCCTGATTCGGGTGGCATTAGGCAGGTAGTATGATATGCTCCCGCATCAAATTCCTCTAACATGTCTCGGATGTTGTCATCTATATTCCCCTCAAACACCTCACTACTCAACTTTGGCTACATTTCAGACACTGCTCGATCGAAAGAGGTGATTCTTAGAATTGGTTCTCCGTTTAATACCCAATTAGTATAACTCTTCTCAAACCAATCTACGAGCAGGTGATCCTCCATTTCTGGAATAGTTTGAAAAAAAATATTCTTACATCCCCGACATGGGCACCTTATTTGGCCACGACTATTCGCAGAATTTCTGGCGATATTCATAAATTCCTGGACACCTTCCTTATACTTCACACCGAACCTATCTAGTTTATTAATTCAGCTCTTATCCATTTGTTCTGCCTTCACTAATAGATATGCATAAAACAATCAAACAACATTCATGCATAGAGTAATGACTGTTCACCACTAACATCTTATTTCTCTAGGGTGATGGGTCATATCCCATTCAGGATTAGATTTCCATAATATACATAAAATGTTCCGAGCATTGTGCTCGATGCTCTAGAAATTTCGACAGCATATCCCCTTAGTCCCTAGATACAAGCATTCAGTGTTGAGGTTATACACGCGCCGACAAATGGAAAGTGTAATACTTTAAAAAAAAAAGGTTGAAAAGTCAAAAGTTGAAACGGTGCGGAGGGATAAGGCATTATCCCTTCCGCAGCGCCCATTTGAAAACTGAACGTTTTCGTTCAGTTTTCAATGCCGAAGTTTAAATCTTTCAAATTTTGAACGATTTTTGAACGGATTTTTGCCATTTTCAAATCGATTTAGAGATCTTTAAGTATGGATCTAGGTTATTTGCGAATATTTCCACCCAATATTGGAGTTTATCTCATTTGAAGCTCTCTCTCCCTCTCTCTCTCCCTCTCTCTCTTTCTGTCACGAAACTCTCTTTCCTTCACCTTTGGAGACGCGATTTGCAAGGGTTGGGTGATTTTTGGAGGTAGGTTTGATTTAATCTTTGGTTAAGGGTTGTATTTCGTTGGATTGATTTGGATTATGTCATTTTATTAGCGACGTTGGAGAGTCGTTCTTCATGTATTAGGTGATTTTTCTACAATTTCATCAGTGCATTTTGGTGAGTTTTTCTCCAAGTTCCTGTCTTTGATGGAGTTTTAAATCTGAGATTTCTAGATTTTTCAGATTAGTTTTTGGGTTGTTGTAGGGTAATTATAGGTGGTTTTGAGGAATTTCGCGATTGTGAGAATAGCCAGAGTTATTGGAGTTCAGGTGTGTTTGTTGTTGGAATTCTATTATTAAATTACATTGGAGATTTATGAAGATTAAGACGAAGAGTTGACTGAGTTTCAAATGGATTTTAGGTGTTAATTGACTCTTTAACAATTCTTTGTGAAATCTTAAATTTCGGTTAAACGTTGAGGTATGTGGCTTATCAGTAGGATTCTATTCCTTTACACTTTGTGGAATCTAAGTGCACGAAATGTTTAATTATTTTGTTACATTAAATTGATTTAAAAATATGTCTTTGCAGGAGATTAAATCTCTTGTTATTGGTGAAATAGATTTTTAAAACGTGCACTATTTTTATATAGTTTTAATTTATTAAATGGGGAAAATGTACAAATTTTTGATAAAGATGAAATGGTTTAGATTTTATTAATTTGTTCGAAATATAAAACTTGAAATGTTGGGTTGTTGGAATATATTTATTTTGTGAGCATACCGTGAAAATTGTCGGTGTTTTATTTTTGAATTTTGGTTATTGTGATAAAATTGTCTTTTCCCCCTACCCTCCTTGACTTGCTACTTACTGAGCTAGTTGTAGCTCACCACTTATTTTCTATCTTTCAGATTTAGAGGTTGGTGGCAGGGAGTGATAGAAAGATTGCGAGTTGTAGTTTCTGAGAGTAGTCACAAGATGCAGGATTATTGGATAAAGAGTCATATGGAGACTTTAGTGATAATTGTTTTTATTTTGGAGACTTTAAATGTTTTATTGCTTATTGGGGAAATTTTTTATTGAGACTTTTGTTAAAAGAAGTATTTGAGGATTTTTTTGTAGAGCTCTGACTAAACTGTTGGGATTCATTTTTATTATTGAAGATGAAATAAAGATTTTTATGAGTTTCTTTTCTTGATAGGGATGATATTTCAAGCGGTATGTTATCCGTTTAGACTTTTGGGTTGGGGTGTTACAACAAGTGTGTAAGCACAACGTTGACTATGAATCCGAAGGAAAAAATTTCTAACTACGTCATGCACAATGAAGAGATTATTTACGTACATTTCAGAAAGTCTAATCCCAAATTTTCCACACCTTGGACAATTCAAGATTTACCGAAACGGGTCTAAGGGCTACTAAATGCAAAGCACACATAATATTAAGTAAACTTCATGCATAACGTACGGACGTATTAAAAATCGTCCGCAAAGCAAAAAACAAAACACAATCATTTCGTGGATCAACGTTTGCACGCCCTATTGTACGTTCGAATGGTTAGAATTGCCAAAATTAACCGTTCAGATGGCTACATTAAATGTCCAGACTGCGATTGTCGAAGAACAGATCATTCGACAATCTCACGCTCACAGACCCATTTCAATCCAAAAAAACAGTCGTTCTACATCACCATTTTCGCACTCAATCAACACCAAACATGCTTCTAAGCCACCCAAAGCCTTAAACAATCAAACATCAAGCAAAACAACACTTTTTTACTCAAAACCACAAAAATCGTAAAATACCGTACCTCAAAAAGCTTACAAATCTTACAACGCTTCCCAAGCCACCCAAAACTACTTCAATCTATGCTTGAACCTCCATTTATCAGCTTATAGACAATTCTTCAATAAGAAACTCGAAAAATGACAGATTTGGAGGGATTCGAGAGTATTCAGAGATGAGTGCTAAGGCTATGTTTGTTTCATGTCTCAAAACGTTTTCAAAACATTTTCTACTCACTTTTTCATCAATTCCAATACCTATTCACCAATCTCAATAACTTTTTACAAATTCCAATAACTTTTAACACACTTTTCACCAATCCCAAGAGAATTTACACTATTTTCAAAAAAACAAAAACACAAAAACATATCTCAAGACCTAAACCAAACATAGCCTTAAGTCTTTGGGTTTCGACCCTTTCATTCTCTGTAAAAGCTGTTCGAACGGGTATAAGATCCGTCTCCGTCCAAACGGTACTCCACAACTACATGAATCCATTTGCAAAAGAAATGACCCAGTTTTAATAAGAAAGAAACGAAGTCGTCATTAAAGCCAACCGTCCGGATGGTGACGAATAAAATCCAACAACTTATTCGAACCTGCCAACGACACTGTTTTAAATACAACTGAACGACGTCATTTTATCACATGGTCGTGCGCACAGTAATTAAAACCATGCTGACGTCATTTTTCGAAAACCACGACACCGTTTTAAATTAAGTAAACGATGTTGTTTAAACATACCAACCGTGCGGACGATGTCAAATGTGCAAACGGTACTCGTCTCTTTTATTTATAGCATGATAATAGTATTTCATTTCTTAATAACGTATTAAGAGTAAACATCATAAATATTAAACCATAAAAAGATGTATAATAACCATCATAAAGTGAAATCAAAATAAATATTCAAATACAAACTATACCAAAATGTCAAATGTAAATATCCAGTACGACCATAAGTATACATGACAATGAAAAAATAACATAAAAGTCATAAAAAATGTAATCATGCTTTGGACCAAGCTCATTGGCCTAACCTCGTCATCGTCACAAGCTAGGTTTCCATAGTGGTAGTGAGAAATGACGGCAATCCCCCCATTCAAGACTCCATATCGGACAAACAGGTCCCCAAACTGACGCACAACTCATTCCTTGGTAAAATAACAACTACAACCATCTTCTTCAAGTCTGTCATAAAAGCATCGGCCCAGACTGGTCCCTCCTCGACATCATGATGAGGGGGCTCCTCTTCTAGCTACGGCTCTCCAGGACAGGACCCTGTGGTTGCTGCTGTAGCCTAATCTGAGTCTCGGAACAACTCAAAGTAGTATGACAGATGGGACCGATAAGTGCCTTCCTTTCCTCGTCCAAACTATCGATGCAGACCACACTATGGAGGAAGTGTATTAGGAGTAGACTGTACGACAACGCAGTAGGTGAAATCATCTTTGCTTCATACCAAAGAGCCAGGAAGATATACAATAAAAAAATCCACAATAACTCCTCTAGCCATGTACAACATCAGCTCACCTCTTGTCATAGGGCACTTTGTCGGTGTTTTCTCGGCTCGATGTCGTAAGCGAAGATGAGATGCAAAATACGCCAGAATGGGAGCATGGACTTCTGTCTTATGAAGGGTTCGACGAGCTCTCCGTCCCGAGCAGTTTATGTACAAAAGATGTCTTCCGCAGATGGCTTGTTCTCCATCTCTACTGCAGGGTATGCTCAAATAAGAAAACGACACGGTATAAGGGAAAAATGTTCGCATGCAAAATAAGTTGTTCGAACGGCTAGTAAAATGACCTAGTTTTGTGAACAAACGTGTGCACGCTATAATAGCTGTCCGCAATGAAAGTAGTCGTAGAAAATAAATTTTTAACATGTGTATATATCCTAGACAACACGACAACGTATAACAGATACAAAGAACTCCACGAAAATGAAAGATTACTGGACTAGAATCGTGAATGCAGGTTGAGAAATGAGAGAAAGTGTTGGTGTATGTATAATGTCATTCAAAGGGCTTCTGTTCGACTTTAAAATCCGTCCACACTATTCGAACAAGTTGTTCTTGGCCGTTCGGATGTTACCATTTTCCACGTGGACCAATCTCTTACGCATTAAATTCCATATCCTGAACGGTTACCAAAATCTTCTTGAAATGATTGCATTTGGACAAGATGTGTCAGTGCGGATGGGCAGACGTCTAGAACGTGCAACGTGGAGTACTACCATTAGCTGAAATTATAGCCATATGCGTCCAGATGGGATATAACCGTGCGGACGCACAGAGCTGTTCTCCACGATCTTCATAAACAGACGTGTGTCAATCAAGTGAGAACTGTCCCAAATGTTTGGACGTTTATATCAGACCGTGTGAACGTTGATGCAGATTTTCTGACTATTTGACCTGCGTCACTAATGTTTGACAACGGTGTTTTGTCACCCAAACTATGTGTGCATTGTGGAATTATTTGTTTAATACGCACGTCTTCGGACGTTGTTCCAGATGCTGACGAATGTTTTTAGTCACCAATATGTGACGTGTTGCCTTTTGTCAACCCTGAATACCGTTCAGACAAGGTTTAAGGATGTCCGGACGACTTTGTAATTCCTGACACATTTTGCGTAACGAAATTTTTATTTTGACATAGAAGGGCATGATTTGGTGACAAAATTTGTTTTGACACCCAAAATTTTGACATCTAAGATCAATTTTCTTGTTGTGGTGACACCCTAACATAGCCTTGGATCATGGATGAGGACGAAGCAGCGGTAATGGTGTAACTGAAAGTGTAGAGTCTGCAACTTTTCAAGTAATTCTTTGGCTTGCGGAGCACATACATGATTCGTCCCTTGCGGGGATACGAGATTTACTTATGCCTCGGGAAACAGATTCCTTCAATTTTCCTGGAAAGGAACAGAGTTTGTTTTGACAAACTATGGTGAACCTTTTCCCGACACAGCTATGCCGACATTTGCAAATTTCGCTAAAAACATGTTAGTGAAAGTTTGAGACAAAATTAAGTAAGTTGTAAAGTTATATTACGTATTTGTAAAATTCAGTATTTTATAAACTCCATTTGGTTCGATATCAAAATCCCTTCTGATCAGATAAACTTTGCATTTAATTGCTATTCTGAAAGTAACCCCAAGATCAACATTTTTTATTGTTGATCTGTTATGTGTGCCCGCTAAAACGAATGTCCCTGTGAGTGAAATTAACAATTTCCCAAACGACCGTGAGGAATAGAGAGATTAGAACGATTTGGGTTTTTCTTACGGAAGTGCCATTGAGATCCTTATCATTATCTATGGCAAAAGAGCAGCGCCGTAAAAGGAAAAGAGTTACACATAATAAAAGATAACAGCACTCTTATTTTGTCTTCGAAGAAATTTAACTAGATTACAGCATGACTTACACCCTTGGAAGTATAGTTGCATTTTAGGGCGTAGTTAACGAGGAGATTCAACTCATCTTCCGTATTGATATAGCCATTTTCATCAGTATCAGCGTGACGGAACCCTTGCTCAGTTCTCAACCAAGGCCAAATTGCGCCCAGTCCACTGAAGGCTGCCTGCAGCTCATCCCACGAAAGTTTGCCATCCTCATCTGCGTCGTGCTTCATGAAGATACTCTTTAACATTTCTTTATTGAGGGGAACAGTGCCTTTAGATGTTTGGTGCGGCAGCAGCGCGTTCCTATTCATTCTTTTAGGCCTTTCACTTACAATATAGTGAAGGTTTCAAACCCAACCTTGGTATATATATGGAACTCTAACTAGCTCACTGTTCTTTATTTATTTTTCCTTTTATGGAGAAATTGTCGTTCTCTAGTTCCCACTTGCCAATGTATATATGAGAATTCTGCGACCAAGATAAGATAACTCGCACCATCAGTAAATTATTCGGTGGGGTAGTTTAAAATTCATTTTCTCTGATTCCCGGTCAATTTCGGATAAAAGTGGATACTAGCTGTCTTACATGTAAGGCTTTAGGTTCCTTGTTCTCTAAAGGCCCTTAATCCTATGCATGCACGCAAAATTCATAACTCTCGCACCAGGGCGACTCTAAGGTAATTGGTGTCTCAAGGGAGACCTCAAATCATTAATAAAAATTTGGTTAAAATAAATTTTTTTAGCTTTTTAAGATAAAAAAATTACTTATAAATTTTTATGTTCAAAATTTATTAATATATCATTTTTATGAATTGATAACATGGTTAATCCATTTAATCTTTCTTGAGTCATAGTTGATCTTAAGTAGGATTTTATTAGTTTTAGTTTTGAAAAACTTCTTTTGCAGAAGAAACATTTATTGTCAATAAAATTTCAATACGCAATACTTGTATTTGGAAAAGAGTTTAATCTTTTTATGTGGTTTAATGTTTCAATTGAAGTGTAAGTATCTATTTTTAAAATATCTTTTTTAACACTTTCAATTCTGAAAACAAATATAAACCATCAATATAAACATCATCTTCCTATTTTAAGACCTTATTTTTTTAAGTCATTCTCATCCAAAGATTTTAACTTTTTCAAATTAAATAAAAACCAAAAACACAATACAAATATTGATAATTACAACAAATAAAACATAAAATAAAAAAGTTTAGAATAAAAAATTCAATAGATTAGATGGTATATATAAACTGCTAGAAATTATTTTTGCTTGTCAAGTAATGGTAAAAAAAAATGAATTAGGTGTGAGATTTTATAGGATTTCTCGAATCAATTGCCAACTAATCTTAAGGAGATTTTATAGGATATTTATTTTATGAAATATTGTTTGAATCAATTTGCAATTAATATCTTTTAAATAAAGAGACGAGTTGATGATGCAAGTGACTTTATACACGGGTGAAGAGATAATGGTTCATTCAATCAAGGAGATTTAACAGGCATCTTTATAGAATAAAAATTATTTAACTAGACTTTATAGGGTTGATGATGCTCTAATAAATGAGACTTTATAAATGGTTGAAGGGTTAATGGTTCATTTTATCAAGGAGATATAATCACTACAAAAAAATGACTTTTAGTGACAAAATTTTTTGTCACTAAAAGTCAAAATTTTGTCACTAAAAGTATTAGTGACGAAATTTTTTTTATCACCAGCTTCGTCAGTGTAAGAGCGTCACAAAATGTATTTCGTGACGAAACCCGAATTTTGTCACGAAAAGTTTTTAGTGACGAATTTTTTTCGTCACTAAATATAGTGATCGATCGTTACAAGTGACGATCGATCGGAATTGACTTATTGATGGATCGGTTGAACTAGCTATGGATAAGTATAAACGGTGGATCAGTGAATAAGTGATGAATCGGTGACACGATCGATCGGTTAATTATTGACGATTGATCAACAATTTTTACCGATAGAATTGTAAGAAATAGACGATCGATCGCTATAGTAATGACGATCAATTGTAATTTATTAGTGATCGATCGTCTTAACAAAAGTCGATCAGTCGGTGATTAAAGCGATGGATCACTGACTAAGTCACTGATTGATCGGTATAATTGTCACGGTCGATCGTTGAATTTACTGATCGACCAGCATTACATATTTTAAATATTGACGATTGATCGATGACTTTACTGATCGATCGACATTTAATATTTTTAATATTGACGATATATTAATAGCTGAGCGTTTAACTACCGATCGAATGATTGAAACATAATTTGGATTTTTGAAAAACAATAATAATAAAAAAATTATATATAACAGATTGTAGTATAATAAAAATACAATACTCATATTAATAAACATTAATGGTAAGAAATAGTAATCCGCAATTAAATCGAAAATAACATAGTAATAATACATAATCACAAAACTATTACAACATAGATGCATCTACCTTTTCGAACCTCCAAAATGGTTGAATAGTCGCTTTGACATGTCGTTCATAAGTACTCTTGCTCCTAAGCGCTCTTGCTCCTTTCGCATGCGCTCTTGTTCCTTTTGCATGCGCTCCTCATGCTCCATTCGCATGTGCTCTGGCTCCATTTTCATGCGCTTCTCCTGCTCCAACTGGATGCGCTCCTGCTCCATCCGCTGCTCCTCACGGTGGTCCCTCAGCGTGGCCTCCATCTCAGCATGTTTCTTCGCAAATTCTTGCAAGTCTTTTTCTCTAGCAGCTCTCATCGCTTCTATCTCATCCCTTGCCTTTGCTAGCTGATGCTGTAGATCAGAAAATTGTGTAGTCAAAGTTGATGAAGGTGGAGGCTTAACCGCGCGTCCTAATCCCCGAACATATCCCGACTTCTTGCCTAATATCTCGGAATATACTTCAATTTCTGTGTAAAAATAGTAATAATTACTAGAAATATTAAAGTAGATAAATATACATAAATTACATAAAGTAGATTAAAATGAAAGCGACTTACATAAATTTCTCTCGCTCCTTTTGAGGTCCAAATCCCATCTTTGTTTGTATAATTTTTTATATAGCTCTGTAGGATTGATATCGCCGCTTTCTTGAGTTTTCTACATGGCAATAACATAAAGTTATTGACGAAAAATATCAATAAAGTCTAAAATTTAGTTCTTAACTAACCATGCAAGCTCGTGTGCGCTGGAAGGAATGCGAACCAGCAGCGTGGTTCACAGTCAACTTTAATATATTCTTCTTATTTTGCTTGCTTCATTTCTGCGATAATTTAAGAAATTAAATATCAAATCAATTTAGGCAACGGGTTTCTTTAATCACGTACCAAAAATGGTTCTCTGGTGAACAGAACGCATAACTCCTTCCACTGTTCTTCCGTGGTATCAAGGTGCGACTTCAGGAACGCAGCCTCTTTACTCGGGAACTTCTTGAAATACGTATGCATCCGGTTGCAGGGCATTCGATGTGTCGTCATTATAGTCTCGACCACCGTCCTCACGTCCTCCTGACGATCAAGGTGCGGCTTCAGCAACGCAGCCTCTTTACTCGGGAACTTCTTGAAATACGTATGCATCCGGTTGCAGGGCGTTCGACGTGTCGTCATTATAGTCTCGACCACCGTCCTCACGTCCTCCTGACGGTTGTAGTCAAGGTCGAAGTGGTCCTACATAAGTACGAAAACATACAATATTATAAGTGTAACGATTTGCTTATACAAAAATTCTATGTTTACAAATTTAATCGTACCAACACCCGATCCATAATGTACTCCTTCACTTCTGAAGGTACGTCGACCCACTTGTTAACGGAGATTGGAATCAGCCCTCGGACCAACATTCCAATCTTCGTCGATAGAGTGGCAGCAGTGGAAGACACTCCTCCACACTCTCCATCTGGGATATGGACCGATAGTTTCCCGGAATTGGACCCAGACCCAAGACTCTTCTCCAAGCCGACCCCACGTGTCCTACCTCACCCACGCTTAGAAGCTGATGTCGCTACGTAAAATTAAATTAACAAAGTCGGTTAGTTAACTTAAAAAAATTGAAATATTCATTAGAATAATTTCTTACATGCACAACTACTAGGACAAGCTGACGTGCTTTGACTCATGGCTTCATTCGCTCTCGGTGTTGGAGCGCTCAGTGTAGGGCTCGGATCGGACTCATACTAATTGGACTATGCAACCGTCCAGAAATAACTGAAGGAAATTCTCGTCCACGCTTCGTCCGATTCCTCATTCTCAGTTGAATCGCTATCACTTTCGAACGAATCTTCGTCAGCACTTTCTTCGCTATTTTCTTAAATTTCTGATTCATCCCCCTCCGAAACATCATTACTATCTATACGTCTTTTTTTTCCGCCGATCAATTGCCTCAGAAGTTTCGATAACGTTTGGCACAACGTCATCCCTCCGTAGTGGATTAAGGTTAAATTGTCAGAAGTCTATAAACAAGTCAATGGCATCATCCTCTTGATATGCTTCATTCACGATGGCTGCTCTCGATTTCAACGTTTACGTCAACTTCACAGTCCGGATCTGGTTCCGGAATGTCATTTGCATTTCTACACGACAACTTCTGCACGACTCGCCATGTAGGTCCATGTAGATTATCAACTAGATAGAACACTTGACTTGCTTGATTAGCCAAAACAAATGGTTCTTATAAGTACCATCGTCGGGAAGTGTTTATGCTCTTAAAGTTCTCGTCGATACGAAGTCCACGATGATCTCCGACGTCCCACCAATGACACTTAAACAAATATACTGTATTTCCCCGCAAGTATTGCGTGGCATAAATGTCTACAAGTCTCCCATAAAATTCTATTGGATTTCCCTCATGTGTTCCCGGTACTACAATATCACTATTTTGAGTTCTCCGACGTTCTTCCCATTGTACTGTATGATATCTACATCCGTTCATAACACATGCAGAATAACGCATCACACGTGTATCAGGCCCACGTGCCAGTGAATACAATTCATCGATCGATGTACATGGATTTTGAGATCATAATTTTTGAACCTACAAAAATATATTAGAAGTTCATTTAAAAAAAGATACGATATTAATTTTAATGACTTCTAAAAATAAGACTTACTCGCCCTAAGAACCAATCCGGAAATTGTTCCTCATGCATACGAGAAATGTAGGAAACTCCTAGCGCGCGAAGGTCGTCCATGTGTTCACTGTAATGATAAAGTTAATCAACGACTGTTTATCTTGAAAAAACATACACGTATATCTTTTTACTTACTTTAAGTACATGCTGATGTCTTTGCAATTGTTCAGCACAAACCAACGAGCTTTCTTGAACTCTATTCGGTCTATGTCATGCCCTTTCGCAGCCCCAATCAATCTAATTCTCTGAGTGAACACATCCAAGTATTGCATCGTAGTTTCGATCTTTGCGATTAAACACTATTTCAACCCTTCAGAGGTATTGGGAACAAAATGTCGAACACTCATTCTCAATATACGCTTCTGCAATCGACCCTTCAGGATGATACTTATTTTTCACATTCCTTTTCGAGCCACCCATCAACCGTTCAACTGGATACATCCATCTGTATTGTACGGGTCCGACAAGCAATGCTTCGCGTGGTAAGTGGACAGCAAAATGCATCATCACTTTAAAAAAGCGGGTGGAAAAATCATTTCCAACTTGTATAAAATTATCCCGATATCTTCTGACATCCTCTGCAATACAGAAATCTTCAACGTACGAGAACACAACTCTCGAAAGAACAAGCATAATTCAGTCACTGCGCCACCCACATCTTCCTTCAACAACCCTCGAATCATCACTGGAAGAACCCTCTGCAAGAACACATGACAATCTTGGCTTTTCATGTTCTTCTCGATGTGCATCACGTCCAAGTTATGTCGTTACCCTTATGTACTCCAATACGGCAGTTGGAAAAAGATGCTCTTTTTCGTCAAATTCAAACGTTCTGACGATTGTTTCTTCTTTCCTTATTCTTCCCTGACGCTTTTTCAAAGATAGTCTCCCCGACATGCGTCAGTTGTTCCAATATGTCCTCACCAGTAAACTCCTCAGGTGGAAGTCTATGTTCTTCTTTCCCATTGAACGTATCCACGTCGTATCTCCATGCATGCCCCGATGTCAAATATCTCCTATGACCCATATAACACATTCTTCTCCCGTGCTTCAACCACTTGTAGTCAGTGTCTAAATTACACGTTGGACATGCCAATTTCCCTTTGGTACTCCATCCAGATAAATTAGCATATGCTGGGAAATCATTTATGGTCCACATCAAAGTTGCATGCATCTTAAATGTCGTCTCATTTGAAGCGTCATGTGTCTAAACTCTATCTTCCCATAGTTGTTTCAACTCGTCCACTAAGGGTCAAAGATATACATCTATATCATTTATCAGTGACTTTCGACCCGGGATTAAAAGAGTCATCAGTGAAAATGAGACCTTCATACACCTCCATAGGGATAAATTGTATGAAAAAACAACGACTGGCCAAATACTGTACGCATTGCTCATGTTTCTGAACGTATTAAACCCGTCAGAAGCAAGACCAAGGCAAACGTTGCGGGCATCTTGAGCGAACCAACCATGGTCCTTATCAAAAATCTTCCAAACCAATGAATTTGCAAGATGCCTCAAACTCTCCCCGTCATCGACTCGTTTTTCCTTATGCCATCTCATGTAAATTGCTACATCTTTTGTGGTAAACAAACGTTTAAATCTAGGGATTAAAGGGAAATGACACAACACTTTTCTTGGACATCGATTGCGCAACTTATTTTCAAATTTCCACCGGGACACCCCACATACCGGACATTTTTCTAACTCACTGTTTTCCTTCCAAAACAACACACAATCAATATGACATGCATGAATCTTATCATAACTAAACCCAAGACCCTTTCACAATTGTTTTGCCTTGTAATATGATCTCGGTAACGTCTCCCCCTCTGGCAATGCCTCCTTAATCAACTGTAATATCAAATCAAATGCCTTAACCGATAACTTATTCTCTAACTTCACATGCAACAACCGGACCGTAAATGACAACTTACTAAACTTGGTACATCCAGGATACAATTCTTGTTCTGCCTCTTCCCATAACTTATTAAGTGGTGTTGAACCCTTCGGTTGCGAACTAGGGGTTTTCTTATTATTAGGGTTCTCCGTTTCAACCCTCATCGGCCCACCATCTAATCTGGCACGAACATCAGTCAACATTTCCATCATTCTATCAGAGTATCTCCCTCTAAATCATCATCACTATATGGTAAACCCGCACCGGACTCTTGACTAAAATTAGAAGTAAGTTGAATACCCTCCCCGTGAAACACCCATGACTTATAGCTCATATCAAAACCATTAATGTAAATATGATCTTCAATCTTATCCAACACTTGAAACACTACATTTTTGCACTTCTGACAAGGACATCTGATCTGACCCCGAGAGTCTACACAAGAAGCAGCCATACCGACAAACCTATGGACCCCCTCTGCATACTTTTCACTAAACCTATTTTTCTCGTAAATCCAACTCTTATCCATCGCCACCAATCTAAAAAAATACACCAATTAAGTGATTTGTAAACACCGACCTAAGAATTAAGCATATCCCTTAAATAAACTCAAACATAACAAGTCAAAAACACTCCAATATTAACCATCCATGCTTCTCAAACTCCATGATTTATGTTCAGAACTCAAGCACTTCAATAATCAAACATTCAATATATAGTTCAAATACTACACATGTATCAATTATAAAAACAAACACTCAAAAAATCATAATGCAGCGATCTGACCCAAACACGCGATCGATCGTTACTATAGACGATCGATTGATGTTCAATAATCTAAAAATAGACGATCGATCGCCGAACCTCCAACGAACGAACGATCCATCGTCATCACATAGACGATCAATCGGCAATACCACCATCAAACAGACGAAAACACAACTTTTCAGGCCTCCCCACCCTCAAATCCAAGCCCAAAACACACAATTCATCCTAATGCAATTCTAATTCTAATATACATATTAATAATACTCTAGTAAGCTCTAATCATCACAAATCCATTCCACAATACCCACAAATGGACAAATATTAAAAACATCAAATAATCAACCAAATCATTTATAAATCATAGTTTATGTTGATTCCATTACCTCTTGCACCAAATGTAGACCAAAAGGAACCAATTTCACACCAAAATCTCACAAATGTCGCCCAAATTTTCCAATATTCACCCGGTTAAAAAACCAATGAATTTGAACTTGGGCTTAACCTTAAACACTTCAAAAAACTCTCACAACTAAAAGGACGGTGTTTTGGGCCAAGTAGGGAGCTTTCGCGACTCTCCTCTTTTTGTTGCCGTGGGTGTATTTTTGCCTTTCACCCACGGCCTTTGCTCATTCTCGCATTTCAAGCTCGGTATACGTCGATCGACCGGTGTAGAGGACGATCGATCGCCTAGTCAGCATAAAAAAATCCAGCTCAAATTTCACCGATGGATCGTGTAAAATGGAGCGATCGGTCGTAATCTAAGTATAATACGACGATGCATGCATTACAAACTAACGATCCATCAGTAGGAAAATATTAAACGACACCGTTATACACTGATCGATCGCCTCGTCAGCATAAAAATCCCGCTCAAATTTCACCGATGGATCGTGTAAAAAGAGCGATAGATCGTCCTGTCTGTATAAAACGACGACGCTTGCATTACAAACTAACGATCCATCAGTAGCAAAATATTAAACGACACCGTTATGGACCGATCGATCGCATTACTACGCGATCGATCGTGGACCTAATTATAAAAAAACCAGATTTTACCCTAACAAATGACTTAATTATTAAAATTAAATTACTAATAATGTCATCTTAATACATAATTCATTCTTATGACTTGTAATCATGTGTTAAATAAGCGTTATGTCACTAGTTTCTAACATCTTAATACTTAACTCATACTAACAAGTGCACTCCCCATCTATAATGCAACATGTACAACTTATACATGTTTTCCTAAATATGAATTATATGTACGTGATATATTGTTATGTAATCTAAATATATTATAACACACTTTGTTAATATATATTTTTTATATTTATAATCATTTAAACTCACATTATTCAATAAAATGAAGATATAATGTAACGATCGATTGATATAAGTAGCGATCAAATACAATCGTCTGCTTGATTATAAGTAGCGATCAAATACAAATAAACCGCTGGGATGTCCGTCATCAGCCAGTGCAAAATCCGCCAAAACACACTGAACTCAGTCTGCTTGATTATGCTACCAACCACTGCAGAGGTCTTCCCCGTCATCAGCGTCCATAAGTCCTGCTCTGATGTCCTCTGCTCATCCGTCAAAGGAACCGCTGGGAAGCTGGGGGTACTAGGCGGAGGGCAGTGCAGGAAATCGACAATGACGTCTGCCGAGAACATGAACTGTACTCCTCACACATCCATCTGCACCTCAGGTGCTCTGGCTACCGAGATAAGCGCACAAAAAAATTCGTGCACGAGGGAGTCGACACAGAAACCATCCACCCACGATAGCTGGTGAAGGAATTCCTGGTACTCGAACAACTGGAAGAAGGTGTGCTCCTCGTACAACAAATTGTCAAAATCAGATAGCGTCACTGGACGCTCTTTGGCTACCGGCCGCCCCCTCAGGTACTCCATCCGCTCTCTACAGTCATCAACGAATCAGCAGGCTCCTGATCGTTGGACGACGATCCAGTCCCCGCCCTCGTTGTGCGTGCACGCTTAGCTGCTGACATTTTACGAACGCTGCAAAAATTGTAAATAAATATGCGTTAATAAATAATCACATTAATGTAATTAAAATATTAAAAAGATACAACAAAATGGTGATCCAACGCCACAAAATGGTGTACTTTTGGGGGTTTAAAAGTACAGCATCAACTAATGATCGATCGTCACATACAGTGATCGATCGTCATTAAATTTGAAACTCACCGTTTCAATTACCGATTCATCGGTACATACAAGATCAGTCCCTAAATTAGAATAAGCGATTGATCGTGTACTTTAGACGATCAATCGTTCGCCTCACCATCTACAACGATCAATCGCGGTTAAATGCGATCCATCGGTAACATAGACGATCAATCGTCCATTACAGTGATCGATCGTCATTAAATTTGAAACTCACCGTTTCAATTACTGATTCATCGGTACAATGAGCGGTCGCTAAATAACAATTAGACATTGATCGTCTACTTGAGACGATCAATCGTTTGACTCACCGTCTACAACATGATCGATCACGGTTAAATGCGATCAATCGGTGTTTATACGAAAACACACAGACTACAAAAAATGCCAAAAGACGTTAAAAATCAGCCCCAAATGATCCCTAAACAATCCTAAACGCCAAAAATATACATTAACTCAAAAATTAATACAATTTACGGACCTAAATGAAAGATATAGCAAATTAAAAAAACGTAAAGTAAAACCTCATTTAAAACAGCTTAATATCTCTTAAAAATTAATATAACTACGTATCTTTGATGTAGAGGATAACAGGAAGTGATTATGCATACTTTGGAAGGCAATGCTGAACGAAATGGTTCGTGAAGTTTGAGAGGATTCGAGAATATTCGTTAGAGGTAACCGGTAAAAATGGCTCTCCGGTTTTATATAATCGTTCATCATTTTATACGATCAATCGTATTCATTTAGACGATCGATCGCTCATTTTTTACACGTGGCAAACTCTCATTCGCTTTCAGGCTCGATCGACCGTGCATTCTCACGATCCATCGTGATTCGAAAAAACATCGGTTACGCTTGCACGATCGATCGACGATTCGCATTTTCCAACGTCAGGCGTCAACGATCGATCGATTATTGTCTTACACGTGGCAAACTCCCATTCGTTTGAAGGCTCGATCGACCGCTCATTGTAACGATCAATCGTGAATTTGAAAACAATGACGGTTACGCTTCCACGATCGATCGACGACTCGCATTTTACAACGTCAGGAGGCAACGATCGATTGTCAATTTTCAACAGGTGTCGATTCGTCACCGATCGATCGTTGAATAATCAGTGATCAATCGTTAAGCGTGACGATTTAAAGTAGTCGCCAAAAGATTTCACATGTTGTGACGGAGTTTCTCGTCACAACATACCGACCGATCGTCATATAACTGATCGATCGTGGAGTGACTAACGTTTTCGTCACCAAAGCATTTTCTTTTAGTGACAAAAATTTTATTTTGTCACAGAAACGACTTTTAGTGACGAAATTGGTGACGAACAAACGTTTCGTCACAAAAAACCCTTTTTTAGTGATGAAATTAACATTTCGTCACTAAAAGTCAATTTTTTTGTAGTGAATAAGGCTCTTTATAGAATAAAATTTAATTAACTAAAATTCTATACAAATAGCTTTCTTTAACTTTAAATTTTTGAGACCTTATCATTAAATATCTTTTTAAATATACCTATTAAAGAAATGACGTGAATTCCTCACATCGGAGCTAGTGAATTAGCAGGTGGTATACCCTGACTGTGCTACAACCCCACTGGCGTCTGCATAATGTAGTTAAAACTGGAGAAAGGCTCCGTTCCAGTTCAAACACCCCCTGTTGGCTCCAGCTTTTCATTAGAGGCACGCCACCTCATTTAATGGAGATCTAAGCGCTATGTTAAAACTGCATCGAACACGGAACATTAGTTAATATCGTGAACTAAAAGATCGTAAATTTAAAGGGGAACAATATTGTAGCAAGCCTTGTATTTATGGATAAAAAACCAAATTGAACTCCTTAATTTTTAATGTATTTTTGACGCGTCGATCCAGTCTGTCCAAATGCTGCCTTCAGCTCGCTTATTGACAGTTTTCCATGATTCCATCTTTATTTTTGTTGTGACGGTTGAAAACACCTACTAGATCCTCTCTAGTATAGGAAAGGGGAGTAGGGAACCAACAGATTTAAGGCGCTCCTCCATTGTCGGGACGTTGAGTGTCGAATTTACTAATTCCCCACGCATTATCTTGGAGACAATTTCGCCAGGGGCTTCAACAATGACCTACTCTGGTCGTTTGCAACTCATGAATGAGATTTGGGAGTCGCAATGATTTATATAGCAAGAGAGCTGGGTACTTTTTACATCTTACTCATGATCACTTTATTCTACGTCGTTTATATAGCTGGGAATTACTAAATAATTACAGGTTGATACGATCCTCTCAAATCGACGATTCCAGCCACTACATATCTGGTTAATTTACAAATATTAGTCACATTAATTTCTATCAAATTGCTTATAAGAGAGAAACATGTTTATATATATATATATATATATATATATATATGAAACGTGACCCTTTGAACTTGGAATTTGCTTGGTGCATGGCAAAAGGTATAGAGACCAAAAAAGACCACATGGGGTGATTAGAGGGGGACGAGGGTGCCGCCCTTGGTTACTCATTTTGGTAATGTAATACTTACGGAATCTCCATGAATATGAGAACATAACCCTTTATCTCTCCTATTCTTTTTATTAAAAAAAACATGAATACTTGAAGGGACCGGTCTCCGGAATCATTGAAGGTTGAACCATTAAACACCACTAGAAATGAACGAGAATCAAATCTTGGACCAATTCTCCATTAACGTGGGATACCATGCATATATACTTGTTAATTTAAAAAACACCACTAAAAAGAGGGCCTGTTGTCTTTTCCTGAGCATATCTGAGCTTTGGCCCAAAAACAAATGTTTGGTTTGCTCTCAAAACGTTTTCAAAAAAAATTCACAATCATTTTTTCATCACAACTTTTAACAAACTTTTCACCAATCCCAAAATAATCTACACTATCTCCCAAAAAACAAACATAAAAATATTTTCAAAACCAAACCAAACATAGCATCGGTATATCTTCCAAAGACAATATTAGGGTCGATGCATGGTGGATAGAAGGAATAAACTTTGGATTTGGCTATAGCGTCAAAAGGAAAAGATCGAACAGTGGAGAAAGTGGATGCATGTGAATGTCGTTTTTTTTTTTGGTTTTTTGGAGGTTCATTGTTTCTGTCATCACAACCCCACACGAGCTGCCACTGTTAATTTGTATGGTATTATTCCTTCTTCACTAATCTTTTCTTTTTACAATTTATGCATGGTTCGATCTGGCTAATTGGCCGGCTGGAATATCACTTCATGAGTCATGAAATTATTTGGAAATTAGCAAGTGAGAACCCATGTGGACACTACAAGAAAAAAAATACTTTGGGCGACCGAAAAATTTGTCACCTAAAGCACTAATTTCGTCAGCTAAGGTTTTAGGTGACAAAACTGAGTTGTCACCTAAAGCCCATCTGCCAATGTTTTAGGTGACGATTTTCATGTTCTGTCACTCAAAACCGTTCGATGTTCAATACAGTCCATCTGTTCGCATGAGTTGTGCGAACCTTCTCTCTATATGTTTGCACAACTCATGCGAACGGTTAGTTCAATGTGACGAAATACATTTTGTCACGGAATAAACATCTGCACCGTTGTATAATAACATACAGACGCATTTGTGAAGACGTCCGCACCGTTGTTTCATTATGACGAAATATTTTTGTCAGCTCCAAAAACCGTTCGAACTTTTACAAACGAAGTTCGGACGCAATTTCCGCAGAACACGTTGGAAAATGTTTTATTATCGTGCGAATGATATCCTAATAAAAACCATGCGCATGCTAGAAATATAGTTCGGACGAAGTAAGGGTTCAGACTTGTTTTGTTAGCGTGCGCACGTTACAACGTTCGAACGACTTTTGTTAGCCTTCGAACCGTTTTCCAACAATTTGAATTAATTTAATTAAAAATTTTAAAATAATTTACAAATAATATAAATAAAAAGATATTCAATACTCGTAGTATAATAAAATATCTACAAATATTTAATCTTCATTAAGTAAGCATTGGCTAACGGGAAACAAAGTGTAGTACTAGTGCTTTCGATTCCGATGCGTCCTGTACGCTGTGTTCATTGTAGACATCACAGTGTTGCGATCCTCTGGCCAATCAAAATCAAGGTTGAAGTTATCCTGAAATGAACCATGTTAGTACAATTAAACAATAATTAATAAAAATGTCTACTTTTTATTAAGTTACACTTACCAATAATCTGTTCATGACGTAAGACTTAATCTCATCGGGGACTTTGGACCAGTTGACCACGTCGAACGGGATGCGATCGCATGAGCGAGCAAATGTGACTAGAAAGCATAGAATATTCCTTGTCATCAACACCCGTACGACCATCGAGAATATGGACGCTTAGCTTGCCTGCAATACGAGCCTTCTCTAATGCACGCCCGCGAGTCCTACCCCTTACCTGTCTAATGCCAGAGGTGGCTATACATGAACATAAACTTTATTAACGTAAACACCAGCACCTAATTACATTTATTTAAAATATTAACTTTAAAGTTAGTTTGAAATACTTACACGCACAACTACTCCGTGGGGTGCCACGCGGGTTGACCGATGCAGGAGATGGTAAATCGTCGTCTAGTCCATTTGAAGTAGTCGCAGCTGCATTTATAGGAGTCCCAACTGCTCTAGTCCCAGGCTGATCGCTAGCAACAACAGATCTAGCACCTGAATCACTTCAACTGCACAAGCAAAACAAGTGAGAAACTCTCTGAATCACTTCAATAATCAGAGTCGGACTCTTTGGAGCAATCATTATCCTGACTATCATCACACGACTCATAATCACTGTCCGATATAGATGTAGCACGATGTCGGGTCTCAATGTCATCAGTGACGTGCAGAAGCGGATCGACGTTGAGCCAACTCAATGGAATCATCTTGAAATTATTGAAATCTACGAAAAGAGAAACTGACTCGTCCTCTTCTCCCGCATCCAACATATCATATGTATTTCTGCTTATTATCTTCTGAACTATCTTCCAGTGGCCGCCTAACTTCATATCATCTAGATAAAATACTTGACCACCTTAAGATACAAGCACAAATGGGTCGTCTGTATACCACTTTTGTTTTGTGTTGATGCTAACAAATCGTCCCCATTTGTGAAGACCACAGTTTTGGGTACTCAAGTCAAACTATTCGCACTTGAATAAATAAACTAGATTACGACGCAGGTACTTTAGTGCGTAAATGTCTACAACTTCACCATAAAAATCAACGTCTTCCCCGTCATGGTCTCCTGGAACAACCATACCGTTATTTTGTGTACTACGAAATTGTTCACGTTGACTTGTATGAAACCGAAGTCCATTAACTATGAATCCAGAATAGGAAAGAACTCGTTGATCCAGTCCGGATGCCAGTGCAAATAAAT
Source organism: Myrica gale (assembly GCA_963930655.1). NCBI lineage: Eukaryota > Viridiplantae > Streptophyta > Magnoliopsida > Fagales > Myricaceae > Myrica > Myrica gale. The sequence continues at coordinate 6,542,679 of OZ005599.1, forward strand.
CACCTGACACTTCGCCCGGATATTCATTGCGCATCATTTGTATCTAAAATAATATAAATTTATGAGACACTAAAAAAATAAATAAAACAAAAAAATAATATAATAAATATATTTTTTTAAAACCTGGGAATTCTGCTTTGAGCCTTCACTCACATCTACTTGTGATTGATGTCTAAGTTCGTGTAGATGCTCGCTACGGACAAATATTCGTAAAACAAACGCACTACAAAAACTTTGAAATATAACAAGAAATGATGGAACGTCGCTTACTTTAAATGTAGGCAGAATTCTGAATAGTTGTTAAGTCCATACCACTCTGCTTTACTAAACTTCTTCCTATTCAAGTCATGGCCCTTGCCTGCTCTCATTTGATGAACATTTATAGTAAACACTGAAAAACGGTCCATCTGGCCTCTTCCGTCATAAACTTCGACATAATTCCTCTCTTTTCTATTAAATTGTGTCTTAACCCCATCGAGGTACATAGAGGAAAATGTTAGACATTCATTCAATAAGTAACTCTCTGCTATGGACCCCTCAACATGTGTCTTGTTCTTCACGAAATGCTTCATCTTCCCTATATGCCTTTTCGTTGGATAGATCCACCGAAACTGTACGGGCCTCGCAAGTAAAAATTCGCAAGGCCAGTGGACCGATAAATGAACCATGACAGTGAAAAATGATGGGGGAAATTTGTGGTCCAACTTACAAAAGATCAATCCGATATCTTTTTGTAACTAGTCTACAACCTTTACTTTTAAAGTTCTAGAACACAAGTCCCTTAAGAATAAGCTTAGTTCCGTCAACGCTGTACATACTTCATGATCTAATAATCCATGTATCAACGCCGGGGAAAGTAGTTGTAGCATAATGTGACAATCAGGGCTTTTCATACCCAATATTTTGCATTCTTTCATATTCACGCATCGGGATATATTAGTTGCCTACCCGTCAGGAAACTTCACGCTCATTAACCACTGACAACACTTCCTACCCTCATCTTTTGTCAGTGTGAAAGACGCATGAGGCATGATTTCGTGTCGACCCTGCACTTGTAAATGCAACTCTTTCTTTATTCCTATTAATGCCAAATCTCTCCGAGCACTGACATTAGCCTTTGTTTTCTCTTCAATGCTTAGCAAACTCCCCAACACATTATGACATCTATTCTTCTCTATATGCAGCACGTCCAAATTAAGTCGCAATTTTAATTCTGACCAATACAACAACTCAAAAAAATACTCCGTTTCGTCCAACTCAATTCATCCACAATCTGTTTCCTCTTCTTCTACGTCTTTCCAAAAGGCACAACTGGTACCGATGCAAGTTGCTTAAGTATCTCTTGTCCAGTCAACTTTTTAGGCTATGATCTTAACACTTTATTCTCATCAAATATGTCCATATCGTGCCTCCACTGATGTGAAGCGAACAAATTCTGGCGATGTCCCAAGAATCAATGTTTACCTCCATTTTTCATCCATGAAGACGTCGTGTCCGCATTACATGTTGGGAAAGCTAACTTCCCTTTCGTACTCCATCCAGACATATTACTGTAGGCCAGAAAGTCGTTTATGTCCAGAGCAACGCTGCACGTAAATTAAATGTACCTCTGACCACCTCATCAAATGTTTGCACGCCATCCTCCCATAACTCCTTCAACTCATCTATTAGGGGCTATAAATAAACATCGATATCATTTCCTGGACTTCTATCCCTGGGAATAAGCAGTGAAAACATAAAACTGAAATATTTCATTCACTTCCACGGAGGTAGATTGTAACAGAGTACGACCACTGGTCATATACTGTATGACAAGCTAATGTTCCTGAATGGATTGAATCCATCAGAAGCTAGACCCAAACGAATGGAACGAGCTTCTAATCTAGCTACTTCCTCACCACCGAGTCCGTAGGATGACTCATCACCCCGTCTCGACCACTCGCGTCTCTCGGTGCTACAACATTTCCATAGCCGTCTGACCTGACATAAACAACCGTTGCAAACTCAGTTTCAACGAAAAATATCGCAACACTTTCTAGGGGACATTCGAATTAGCATTTTCACTATACTTCCACCTCGACTCCCCATACACCGGACACTCCTGTAACTCACTATATCGCTTCCAAAACAAAACACAGTCATTCCGACATGCATGTATGTTGTCATAACTAAATCCCAAATTCTTCATCAACTACTTCACATTATAGAAAGATTTCGGTGATGTCTCCCCATCAAGTAATGCATCTTTTATCAACCCTAACACATCCTCAAATGCTTTTGTGCTTAAGTTATCCTCCGACTTCAAATGGAGTAACCTTACTACAAAAGAAAACTTCAAATATTTGACGCACCCAAAATATAATTATTGCTCAGCATCCTCCCACAACTTGGCATATGCAGAAAAACCATCCCCAGATCCCAATTCAGGTGGCACTGGGCGGGCAGTATGATATGCTTCGGCTGTTGTCATTTATATTCCCATCATAGTCCACACTACTAAGCTCTGGCTCTCGTTCCGACATTGCCCGATCGAAAGAGCTGATTCTTGGAATTGGTTATCCGTGGAATACCCAATTAGTATAACTCTTCTCAAACCCATTTATGAACTGGTGATCCTCCATTTATTGAATGATTTGGAACTAAATATTCTTACATCTCTTGCAGGAGCACCCTATTTGACCACGACTATCCCTAGAATTCCTGGCAATACTCATAAATTTTTGTACACCTTCCTTATACTTCACATCATACCTATCTAGTTCATGAATCAAGCTCTTATGTATTTTTTTTGTGCCTTCGGTCATAGATATGCATAAAACAATCAAACAATAATCAAACATAAAGTAATGACAGTTCCCTTCTAACACCTTATTTCTCCAAGGTGATAGGTCCTATTCCATTCAGGATTAGATTATCTGTAATGTACGTAAAAGACTCGAGCATTTTGTCCGATGCGCCAGTAATTTCGGCAGCAGCTCCCCTTAGTCCCAAGATACAAGTATTCAGGGTTGAGGTTATAAACCAACCGACAAGAGGCAAGTGTGTAAGTACAACGCTGAATATGTATTCGAAGGACAAAAAGAGAGCGCTGTCAAAATTTCTAACTACGTCACACACAATGACAAGAATTCAGGAATTATCAGGTGTTCGGCAATTAAAACACACGGTAATTCCCCAACAAGTCAAAGGGCTACCAAATGAAAAACAAATCCAATATTAAAAAAAATTCAAACAAAATCGTTCGGATGGATTAACAATAGTCCGCATAGTCAGAAACACAAAACACAACCATTTCGTGAAGCTGCATCAGCAAGCCTTTAGTAATGTCCGAACGGTTTCAATGTCCAAATTAACCGTCTGGATGACTACAGTAAGCTTCCGGACTGCGATTGTCGAAGAACAGATCCTTTGACAATCCATAGCTCCACAGACCGATTTCAATCCCAAAATAGCACGTTTTAACATCAATATTTCGCACCCAATCAACAGCCAACATGATTCTAACCTACCCAAGCATTAAACAATCAAACGTCAACCAAAATAACACATTTCCACTCAAAACCCACAGAAATCCTAAAATACCGTTCCTCAAAATGCTTCCAAATCTCTCAATGCTTCCAAATCCACCCAAAACTAATTCAATTTTTGCTTGAACCTCGTTCTATCCACCTACAGACGTTTCCACAACGAGAAACTCAAAAAAGACAGATTGGAGAGGATGTGAGAGTATACTGAGTTAATGATAACTCTCAGGGTTTTGACACTTTCATTCTTTACAAAACCCGTACGAACGCATAAAATTTACGTCCACAGGCCATGCACAGAAATTTTGGCACCAAAAAGTGCAAGCAAGAATTTTGTCTCTGTCCAGACATACTCCAATTTGTTTGCTAAACAAACAACCCCATTTTAATAGGGAAGAAACGACGCTGTCATTAATGCCAACCGTCCAGACGGTCACGAATAAAATAAAATAAATTATTCGTACATGCCAATGACGTTGTTTTCCATAAAACCATGCGGACTAACTGTTTCAAATAACACGACACCGTTTTCCATTTACCAAACATCTCCTTTTATATGGACAGACCAAGGGAACGGTTTTTAAAACGTCCGAACGATCCCGTCTCAGTTATTTATAATGTGATAATGATATTTCATTTCTTAATAACATATTGACAATAATAATAAAAATTATTTTTAATAAACTACGTAATTAATATTCTTTTTTACTTAACATATCCAAACATAAATATTAAACAATAATCAATAAAGATATGTAGTATCCATCATAAAGTGAAATAAAAATAAATATTCAAATACAAACCATACTAAAGTGTCAAAAATAAATATTCAGTATGACCATAAATATACATAACAGAGAAAATATAACATAAATAATAAAACAAGATCATGCTTCGAACCAGGCTCAGTGGATCCGTCTCCCGGGTTCTCTCTCATATTCCCCATCTGATCCTCAATAGCGCTCAACCTCTTCGACATCACATGCAAGGTGCCGGAACTGCTAGTTAGAAATGGCTGCAATCCCCCATTTTGGACTCCATATCGATCAAACGAGTCCCCAAGCCGACGCACAAGTGATGCGTCGGTAACATAGCAGCATCAACCATTGCCTTTAGGTCTGTTATAAAAGCATTGGCCCAAGCTGGTCACTCCCTGGCATCATGACTAGGGGGTTGCTCCTCTAGCGGTGGCTCTTTAGGAGCAAGATCCTGTGGTTGCTGCTGCTGCCTAATTGAGGCTCGAAACAATTCAAAGTGGTCCGACAGATGGGACTAATAGGCGTCTTCCGTTCCTCGTCCGGACTATCCATGCAGCCTGCACCTTGGAGGAACTGTGTCAGGAGTAGACTGTATGGAAATGCGGTAGTCCCACTGATCTTCTCTTCAGCTAGATGACTCATTAAGATGTATAGCGAAAAATCCACAATACCTCCTCTGGCCATGTACAACATCAGCTCGCCTTCCGCTGATGGCTTGTTCTCCATCTTCACTGCAGGGAATGCTCTAATCAGTTTTTGCATCCCAAAAAAGCCAGCCAGAATGCCTGCTCACATAAAAAATGACACCCCGTGTAGACTGATTTTTCATACTTGTGCATCAATGTCCACAACGTCCAACAGAGCAGCATAAAACTCCTGGACTAAATCTATAGATCTCACTCCTTTCTTCAAATAACCGATCCAACACTGATCCTCCAAAACATCACCAATACTCCCACCCTGATACCTGATCTCCTCGAAGTCAGCCACGTAAACTTCACGCTCCACAGTGATTGATCGGCTAAGGAACTCAGCCCGCTGCTGGGCCAGCCGCTCCTCCTACGTCATGTAATCCTTCTAACTCTGGGGATCCTCCTGTGCAGAGCTCTCAGCAAATGAGGTAGATGACAAACTGTCGCATTTAGAAATTTTTTAATTTGTAAAGAAAATGTCAGGAATTTTTGTCCGCACGGTGTTACATACCGTTTGCACACAATCTAAATACAATCCGGACATCTCATTTAACGTCCGAACATTAAGCAAAATGACTTAGTTTTATTGAAGTAGGTGCAAACGCTATCATAACCATCCGCAACTAAAATAATCATTAAAAAACAAGTCTAATATGTGTTATATATCCTAAATAAAATGACAACGTATATCTGAAACACGTCCCAACGCACAAACAAAACCATTCAAATGGCTAAAGAAATGACATAGTTTTAGTAAAGTTATGTGCGCATGCTTATACCACCGTCTGCAACCAAAATCTGCTAAGAAAAACTTTTTAACATATACGTATAGATAATCAACCAAACGATAGCGTATATGGGACAAACGTCCGCATTCTAGGTAATCTGTCTGTACGGGGAGTAAAATGACATAGTTTATTGAACAAGCATGTGAATGGAAGAATAATTGACATCAACAAAAATACTCCTAAAAAAATAAATTTTTAACGTGTGTATATATCATAGAAAAGACGATAGTGTAAAACACCTTAACGTCTGCACGAGACAAGTGATCGTCTGAACTTATGGTTAAAAATGACGTAGTTTGAAAAACATAAAGATTCTCAAATATAAACGACGTCATATAAGTACAACTCCATCCGCACATTTTAATTAAAATGGAAAGGTTCTCAAATATAACCTACGAAAATTTAAAAGTATATGTCCGGGCAGTTTCAACCCGTCCGGACCTGTCGTGGGGAAGAAGATAGAGTCGACTCAACCATGGTCGGTCTCTCTCCCACCTCCAAAACTCTCCCAAACCAACGCCAAACAACACAAAATTATAGCATAAACAATCCTACAACTTCATGCAATTCATATCAATACAAATATGGGTCATCAAACAACTGTAGTGGCCGAAAATCGTTCATAAAATTTTCTACGTAAATAACTTAAAAATATGATTTTTATGCAAAACAAATCAAGTCAAAAGCATGAGAAACATACCTAAATATGAAAAACACAAGGAAAACGAAAGATTACTGGACGAGAAGCGTGAATGTAGGTTGAGAAATGAGAGAAAATGTCGGTGTAAAAATTTTCAGTGTACGTAAAATGACCATCAAATGGCTTTTGGTCGACTTTAAAATCTGCCGACTCCGTTCGGATGAGCCTTTAGCTGCCGTTCGAAAATTACCGTTTTTCACGTGGACCATTCAGATTCCTCCGCATTAAATTCCAAATCGTAAACGGTTAGCAAAATCATCTCGTAATAAAGGCGTCCGGATCGGATGAGTTTGTGTAGACGATCATACGTCTGTAACATGTAACGTGGAGTACCACCATTTACCGAAATTATTGCCATATGAGTCCGTACGGTAAGTGAGAGTGCGGACAGGCACAACTATTCTTTTCTTTCTTTTAAAATATACGCGTGTCAATCATTCATGGACTGTCACAGACGTTTCGATGTCTATGTCAAACCGTGCGGACGATGATGTAGATGTTTTGAGGATTTCATCTGCATCACTGATGGGTGAAACAGAGTTTTGTCACCCAATATATGTGGCACTTCTTGACTTACCTTGTGAAGGTGTTTACAGTTGCTGACAAATGTTTTTAGTCACAAATTTGTAATGTTTTTTCCTTTTTGTCAACCCTGAATACTGTTCGAACGGTGTTTAAGGATGTTCGGACGGTTTTGTAATTCCTGGCACATTTTGGGTAAAAAAATGTTAATTTTGACTTAGAAGGGCATGATTCGGTGACAAATTTTGTTTTGACCCTTGAAAATTTGACACCTAAGGTCGATTTTCTTATAGTGAATTTGGAGGGTGGCATCACGTAATTACATCAGAATGATGTAAGGGTTTTCAGAGCTGCTTCTCTTTAGGGGTGAAGATGGTTTATGATACGTATAATAATTTAATTATACGATGAAAACTCATTGATTGGTTCTGACGTGGATTTTGAAAAACAATACATGGGTACTATATATATAAAAGCAATTCCGTATTTTGGAAGGTTGAAATCATCGTGACGTTTTGCTGAAATTGCAAACCAAGAAATGTTGGGTGGTCTAAAAACAGTCCGGATATGTACGTCGACAATATATATTGATCAAACAAATCCATATCTTGAAGGTTGGAATAAAATTCATGATCACCTTTTTGGCTGAAACATATGCATATATAACGGAAAATTACATCGGACAAGAACATGTCAGAGAGTGAGGTGGAGTGGTATAAGCCACTGATAGAACAAGAAATCTTCTTTATATGTATTTTTTCAGGTCCAACGAAAAATTCTTGTTAGTTAGCTACCTTGGATATGCGGATGTTTCTTGTTAATTGATCCTTTGTGTCGAAAAAAAATTTGCCACCAAATCATCCCCTTTTATGTCAAAATAAAAATTTTGTTACCCGAAGAATGCCTAGAATTACAAAACCATTCAGACGTCCTTGAACACCGTTCGAACGGTAGTCAGGGTTGACAAAAAGGAAAAATGTCATATATTAGTGAGTAAAAACATTTGTCAGGAACTGTAAACACGCCCGCACGGTAAGTCAAGATGTGCGCACATATGTTGGGTAACAAAACTCTGTTATCAGCCATCAATGACATAGGTGAAATCGTCAAAAAATCTGCATTATTTTCCACACGATCTGACATAGACGTCCGAATGTCTATGACAGTCAGCGCATGATTGACACACATCTATTTTAAAAGAACGAGGAGAACAACAGCGTGCGTCCGCATGCTCACATACTATCCAGACTCGTATGGCAATAATTTCGGTTATTGGTGGTACTCCATGTTTCATGTTACATACGTATGACCGTCCGTACAAACTCATCCCGTCTGGACGCCTTCATTTCGAGAAGATTTTTCTAACTATTCACGATTTGGAATTTAATGCGAAAGAATATGATTGGTCCATGTGGAAAACCATAAATTCTGAACTGTAGCGAACGACCCGTCTAAACGGAGTAGACGGATTTTAAAGTCGATCAGAAGCCATTTGAAGGTTATTTTACGTACACCGGAAATTTTTACACCGGCAATTTCTCTGTCCAAGTTATATATTAGGAAGTTAAGCCTCTCTAAAAATCTCTTCTTCTCTCTTTTTTCTAGTTAAACATTTGCTTTCATATTTTCTACAACTATGTTCTAAACCATCTTTGCAAATAATATATATCGCCTCGCCTCTTTCCAATTATATGAAACCTTTATTTTCATGCTAGGAAAATATATATTTAGGAATTTTAAAAATCTACTCACTGCGTGAACGTGGTTAAAAGACATCCAATAATATACCCTCTGATGCATCACTACAAAAAAAGGTCTATAGCAGTGGTTGTTTAGCGGTCGCGACCGCCGCTATAGCTCCGCCGCGATATATCTATCGCGGCGGTTTTCGGAACCGTTAGTGAAGATACCTAATTTTTAGCAGTTTTTTTTAAAAAAATGCTACTATAGGGGGTATATAGCAGCAGTCACTGACCGCCGCTAAGAAGACCGCTACTATAGGGGGTCTATAGCGGCGGTCAGGGACCGCAGCTAAAAAGACCGCCGCTAAAGACCTTTAGCAGTGTTTTGCAAAAAACGTTGCAAAAAATACCCTTTGACGGCGTTTTTTGCGACCGTCGCTATAAACCTGTTTTTTGTAGTGCATCCTTGATCGGAAAATACGACTGTTGTGTGATCTTGGATTCAAATTGTCGTTGAACAGGGAACAGTAGGTAATAATATAAAACTGCACCTCACTAAATAATTATTGATATTCTGTTGCCGATCGAATTCTATATATGTTATGTGGGTATATATATAGTTGATGGGTGCCAGATGCGACAGGCTCCAATGGATTAATTTGGATGTGGGCGAATCAGAATCCACAGGAAGCTGCTTCTTCTATGTTGCTTTTAGTAAACGTACGTGGTGCATGTGGCTCTTCTTTTTGGACGAACCCTGGCTCTACGCCATATATATAGCCTTTAGGCCATCTCACGAAGTGTTTATACAATTGATATGGTCATCTTTTTGGTCGGAGATTCTGAGAGATTTTCAGTTTTTTGTTTTTGTTCTCCTATGACAGCTTCATATATATATTCGATAAAGGGGCCGGCCACCAAGTGACCAGGATCACTGGTTTCCAGCAGCCTTCATCAAATCACACATAAACAGCGGCGATCGAAAAGATTGACTTAAACTAGGCTCACAGACATTCCCCGACACAAAAGAAACAAATGAAGAAAATAAAAGGACACGTACGCTCACATATTCAGCTTTTAGCAGAGAATTAACTTGTTCACATATATTTGAAAGAGAACATTATTCACCGACATGCAGTAGTCGTACGATCAGAAGATCTAACCGTCAAATCTGTAATTGTTTTTCAGGACATGGTCAATAAACTTTTCAAACTCCTCTTTATCAATGAACCCATTGTGGTTCTCATCTGCAAGGAGGAGTTCCAGAGAAGCTCTCATCTGAGGCCACCTCGATCCAATCTGTCCGAATGCTTTCTTCAGCTCGCTTTTGGACAGCTTCCCATCTTTGTTTTTGTCGTGACGGTTGAAAACACCTACTAGATCATCTCTAGTATAGGTAACGGGACCAACAGATTTAGGGTCATCCTTGACGACGTTGAATATTAGCGTATCCCTCGGCATTATGTTGGAGACTTTGGCACGGGGTTCAACAATGACTTGTCCTCAACTCACTCTGATCGTTTGCACCTCATGAATGAGCTGAGGGAGTCGCAATGATTTATATAGCTAGAGATCTGGGTACTGTACGTTACAGCTTACTCATCATTTTATTCAACGTCGTTATACGGGTATCTTAATTTTTAGCAAGCGTGCGTCTTTATTCTCAAATGCGAGTATTAATTATAAGTATATATACAAGGCAAATAAATAGCGGGGAATCAATAAATAATCACAAGTCGATACGATCCTCAAATCCACGATTCCAGCCACTATATTTGATATATCCTGCAGGAGTACACAATATCTCTGGTTTACAAATATTAGTCACATGCATTAATTTCTATCAATATTGAAATATTGAGAAATTGAATGAATGAATTCACTTTTCATTTACGTTGAGAAATAGATTTAAATAAAGAAGCTACACTACAAGAAAACAGACATTGGGTGACAACATAATGTCACCCAAAGAGCTAATTTTGTCTACTATTGTTTTGGGTGATAAAATCGAGTTGCCACTCGATTTGTCACTTTGAGAGATCTCGAACGGTTAGTGAAAACGTTTGGGAGAAAAGTATGCCCGATGATTCTAGAAATTTAACTAATGTGTTTATTAGTGTTCGGACGCTTCACAACGGTTGTATTCACACTTAACCAATGAAATTTAACATCACATTAAATATACCCGATGGTTCTAGAACTTATACCGTGCGGACACTATTTATTAGTCCGGACGGTGTCGATGTCATGTGTCTGAAGTTTTACAACGTGGAACCACACGATTCATAGAAGAAGCACTTATACCAGTGCAGACCTTTTTTCGTACGGTCCGGACGTTTTTATTTTTTCCGTTGGAACGCTATTGATAACGTTTGGACTGGATTGCGTGTTCACGACGACTTTTAATTTGTCACTATATGCTGAAGATTATTATTTGTTAGGTAATGTCCATTCGAACGTTGTATAAGAAGAGTCCTGACAGTATTGTAAAAATTGTGACGATTCTAATGGTCATTCAATTACGGCGATTTGAAATTTATCACCCTGTAGAGAGTCTAAACGATTTGTTTTGTGAAAGGCTAAACTAGCTATACAACGGCTATATACATTCCTAATAGGGTGACTAGTCAAATATGTTGAGAGGGAAAGATTGTGATCAATCATCTAGTTGTATTTCCTTTTGGTCTAGAATCTTCCGCTTATACAAGAAGCAACATGTTTATATATATATAAATGCAAGCTACCCGAAGACCCTCAACACATGTTTTGAAGCTTTCATCATTTTCGTTCAGATTCGATTCGCACGCAAGAATTCTAGTCTGTGCACGAGAAGCTGAGGGCACACATAGGAAAATTGATTCACAAGGTACGCAACTTTTTTTTTCTTCGGCCTCCTTCTTCTTGGTCTTCTTGCTCAAATTGATAAAATTGTGCTCCCTCATGCAATATCATGAGTTGTGGGTTTTCATTCCCCCACTAGATTTATCACGTGCGAATGGATCTGAATGAAAATGTCAAAGGCTTCAAAACGTGCATTGAGGGTCTACAAGTAGCTTGAGTTTTATTTTTTTTTCTCATTTTATGGGGGCAAAATGGTCTTTTAACGTGTATTGAGGGTCACGTGGAACATATTCCTTTCAAATTGACGCCTTAAATCAATTGACGGATAGAACTGCAACAACGACATAATTTACTAACTGAGTTGCAACGAGGGATAGTATAGGGATATATAATGAAAAAAGTGTGATAATTTAGTTTGCCCTTAAAAAAATAAATACTTGTTTTAATTTCCCAGTCCAAATGTTTTGAGGATCCCGTCTTCCGAATCATTGAAGGTTGAACAATTAAACACCCCACTTCAACGAGAATCTATTCCTGGACCAATCCTCAAAAGCTACGTCCCTTTTTCCTTTTCCTGAGCACGAACGAGCTTCGGCACAAAAACGCGATATATATGCCAAAGACATTATTCGCGGATGATGCATGGTGGATAGAAGGAATAATTGGGTTTGGCTAAAGCGTGAAAAGGAAGAGATCAAACAGTGGACTAAAGTGGATGCATGTGTATTATTCCTTGTTCACTGCTCTTCTCTTTTTCAATTTATGCTATCCCACATTAATGGATAAATTATTCGATCTGGCTAATTGGCCGGTTGGATCACTTCATGTTTCACCTGATCATTGATGCAGCTTTTATGCAATTATTAGAAAAGAATCGGAGAACCCATTTGGATGAGTGGCAGACCGCTTGTGATTAACTAGATGCCATTTCTGCTTACGTTATCCGAGTCTTAAGAAGTGACAAAGAGCCCTCTTGCGTCATTGCCAACTTCGGAGGGTGGCATCACGTAATTCCATCAAAATGATGCATGTAAGGGTTTTCGGAACTGCTACTCGATCTTTAGGGGTGAAGACGCATATATCGTTTCTGATACATATAATAATTTAATTAAACGACGAAGTTACACATTAAACCTTTTAAATATTATTATTTTTATGTTATATCTTAATTTCTCAATCAGGATACATTCCAAATCAAAATTATCAATATTTGAAATTATCGTTAGAATATATGACAAATGTCACTCATCAAAATCTTAACATTTTAATTGGAAGAGAGCGTATACAAGGGAAATATATTTGGGAGTTCAGTGAGCAATGTGTTAAAATAAGAGTAAGAAGATGCAAGTATATTTTTATCAAAAAAAAAAATTTAAATACGTGCATATACCGACGTACGATGACGGGTAATATGAGGGCCTGGACAAGTAGCTTTTAGAACTCTGTGACTTAATTTATTATGTGGGCTCACTCTCTGTACTGATTGAGAGACATCTCTTCGTCTCTTCTTATTACAATGCAGGCCTTAAAAATAATCATTCATAGAGGCCCTTTTGTTGGCCCACAAACTTCGAACTGTTGGATTGGATCAAGTTTTGGTTCCTCTCCAATTTAGCTTCTTTTATTTTTTTAACTCACCCATCAACATGTTCGAGGGCTACAAGAAAGGTGCAAACTTACGATCAGTTACCACGTTATGCAGGAATCGATTCCTGTTTTACCTGGTCAAAAGGTTTTGAGGCCTGCCTTCTAGAATCGTAGGAAGCAGAATGTTACAAAAAGCTAATGGGTCATGATGATCATGTCTGATGCAAAAGACCATGTCATGATGCATAACTGATCATGTGATGATGCATAAAGACCAGGAGCAATTATCTAATTGGTAATCCTTGCCATTGTAATTGGTTGCTCCCCAAACAGGCAAATACCCGCGGATAGATATTCCAGTAATATACCCTTGCGCGGATGCATGCTAGCTTCACGAATGGAATATACGACTTTGGGTGATCTTGGATCCAAAGCGTCTAAATGGCGAACAGGGAACAGTATACGGCAATAATATAATAATTGATATTCTGTTGCCGATCGAATACCTTATATGTTATGTGGGTATAGTTGATGGGTGCCAGACGCAGCAAGCTCGAATGGATTAATTTGGATGTGGACAAATCAGAACCCACAGAAGGTTGCTTCTTTTTTGTTGCTTTCGTACACGTGGTGCATGTGACTCTGTTTTTTCGGAAGAACCCGTGGTACTGCTGCTTGGCTCTAGGCAAAGGTCTCGATCGACTCACACCCAAAAAAGTACGTATTCTCCCGGGTCAAAAGGCGATGCTCGAGGAATATTGACCAATTAGTAGAATATTAGAGCTAGAAACGTACGTGTTCCATAGTTAATTTGCTCTATCACATTGTTGTAACGTCAAACCTAATTAATCTAACTGGAAGAATATATATCTACGTTTAGCCTTCAGGCCATCCATCCGACGAAGTGTATATACAATTCTTATGGTCATCCTTTTGGTAAGTGATTCTCAGATTTTCTGTTTTTGGTTTTTGTTCCCCTAAGGGTACACTATGCAGATTTCAGAGGGACATTCCCTACTTCCATACACAAGATTTAAGAGATTAATTATTATATTTTCTGTTCCATTGTGAGTCGCCGATAATTGATTTGCGCAAAGAAAGGGGTAGAAAATATTTTGCTGTGTTTCTTTATTAGTGTTTACCCTAAGAAAGTGATATTAGAGCCATGTTCATTATCTGTATGAATTAAATGGTGGATTCATCTCGAATACTACAACGCAAGTTTCTACGCTTAAAAACATGCTACAACGTTCATACATTCAGGTTCCGTATATTGAAATTACAGTGCCACAGAAGATTAAAAAAAGAAAAGAAAAGCTAGTTGTATGGAAGCTGTAGAAATGACAGTACAAGTTTGTAGGAATGGATTGGAAATACACCCCCCATTACAGCATGTACAATCAAGATCATAACGAGATTTAGTTAACACTGTAACGACGTTTCAAAGCATATTCAACAAGATTGTCCAACTCGGCCTCGCTTATTTGTCCGTCTCCATTACCATCGGCATGGCCGATTGCTCGGAAAGCTCGCCAGCCTGAGGCAGCCGAACCAAGGCTGCGGAAGGCATTTCTAAGCTCTTGCCTGTTTAGCTGCCCGTCTCTGTTTGTGTCAAAGCGATTAAACATACCTCTCAACTGCTCTTCAGTGTATGGCAGCTGTGGCACGGTCTTGTGATCCATTCCCTTAGAGCAACTGGAGGCCACATTCTTTTGGCGAATTGTGTACTGCTGAGGCATATTGTACTACTCGCTTGAACTTGGATTTTGACAATGCTTCCGAAAGGAGGAAGTGTTATATAAGCGTCTACTTGGTTCTGGTTTGCATAGGGAATTAGATGGTATTTATATTGGTTATCCCAAGCAGAACTTTAACCAAACGAAAGAAATTAGGAATCTAAAACATTCTTATCTCAATAACTGGAGGGCCCGCAAAGAAAACTTTAAAACTTCGCAATTTGAATAAACATGCATTACTTGGTCGGTCGGTGACACTTTTATTAGATTAGAACAAATCGATAGCACTGTATTCCTTCAGCCAGATCATCAAATTTAACCATAAAAAAAATGCAATTCGTTTGGAACGTACGTTAGGATCAATTATTGTTGGATCTCATTAATTCAATTAGCATGTCTGTAAGTACGTATGAGTATTTTCAGTTGGGGGGAGATGAACACTTTTAGAGTTTTTTAATGGGTTCATAATATAACATATAACAACTTCTACTAAACCCTTATATTTATAGATTTTGAGTCAATTACTAAAATATTCCGCGATTGCAAAATATCGGTTTGGCTGAATATTGGTTGGATTAATTGCTTGCGTACGTACTCTCATGATTGTGGCTTAATTTATAGTTCAAATTAAATTAAGCCTCTTAATTTTCTATTTGGTTTCTTTTTCCTACCTAAATGAATATCATATCTACATATTTATAATTAGATCTAAAGGATATTCAAAATTTATATTGGCTTAGCAAAAAAAATCACATATTATCCTGGAAGGGCTGGAAATAAGAATATTTGCACAGAAGGCCCATCTAGTCCCTCAATGCAGAATGGCTCATATATATATATATGGAACCCACCCCGTCAATGTGACGCAAGTAAGATGACGAGATCATTCGAATTTGGGGATGACGAGAAAGGCTCTTCCTCTTCGTCACTTCCCAAGACCCGGATAACGTATTGCAGAGAATCTCGGGACGTATTACATACATACATATTTATGCATGGTTTTATGGTTTTCTGCTACAGATGGGTGCATGGAGGAAGTCAGATTTGTCTTACTTACCGGGTTAAATATAATTTTTACTTGAAATTAAAAAATCATAAAAGCGTAGGCAATAAATAAGTTGTTTGGTTTAATAATTTTATCTGCTGAAAATGATTTATTGATTAGATTTGAATACTAAAATTTAAATAATAATTTTGCATCTAAAAAAATAAGAATCAAATTTAAAATTTATGATTTAATTTTTAATTTTTCTTTTAACTAAAGGGTCTTGTTTTCATGATTTGCTTTAAGGCTTCAAAAAGAAGAGAGAGAGAAAAGGAACAAGCTCCTCTAGGTACGTTTTTTATATAATTAACTAGAAAAAACATTTGGCTCGGTGGGCCGCCAGTGAGATTATCTCAGGAGGCAATCCCTGTTCTTGTGAGCAATTCCCTAAGTTAAACTGGCTGTATGCTGGGGTTGATCCCCCTTAATGTTTTCTTTGTGTACTGGTTGATGGAATAAATGGTGATCTTTTGATTAAAAAAAAAATTAGGAAAAACATTTAATTAAACATAATTCTTACGCATCGAGTTCCTACACATCTGGCTCAACTGATAAGTGTACTGATCAGAGTAGGAGTACAATAACAAATTCGAATACTCTAACGGACCTTACAGTCCGTGTATTAGATATGTAAATAACTTATTCACAAATAGTAGAATTCAAAACTATGTTCTAATTAAGCCATCTTTTCTACAGCTATGTTCTAATTAAGCCATATTTTCACATATAAATACAATCTCCTATACGGTCTTGGTATCGATTTTGAACCAAGCCTTCCTTCAAACTTTCATGGTATCAGAGCCTATTACTCATGCTTGATCCTTCACCAAATGGCCTCTTCAAGCACCACCACTCCAATTGTCTTCACAGCACCCAATGTTGCTCAACTCATTTCGGTGAAAATGGATGGTGGAAATTATTTGAACTGGACCTCTCAATGTGTACCATTATTAAGATCATGATGTCATGGGCTTTGTGGATGTACGGATCTGAACCGTGCCCAGAGAAATATAAGCCCGATAGTGAGGGCAATCCTTCATCTGAAATTAATCATTATTTCTTGCTTTGGCAGAAAAGGATCAATTTGTGCTTGGGCTACTTAACTCCACACTTGCAGATGCAGTTTTACCATCTGTGTATGGTCTCAACACGGCAAAGCAAGTTTGGACAACCTTGACCAACAAATACGCGTCACACGCGCGTTCTCGAGTCAGTCATCTCAAACGACTGTTGCAGAATCTACATCAAGGTGGAAAATGTTGTACTGAATTTTTGAATACTGCCAAGATGTGTGCCGATCAACTAGCCGCAGTTGGAAAGCCCGTGGAAGAGATTCTCCTGGAGAATCAGACTCAACATGGAGCCGGTGAGCATCAAAATTTTGCAATGGTGGCAACTTTTAAGAACCACTGTCAACCTGGTGTACGGAAGCCTAAACCTCATAATTTTCCTCCTAATCGAAGTCCTTTTCCCTCAAGGAACTCACAGCCCAAACCAAAAAAATTTGGACCTTTGATGCAACAGCAGCCAAACCTTAACAATCGGTCCTCCTCAAATCAAAATTATGCTCCACATAATTATTCTCCTTCTGCACGCATACCATGCCAGATCTGTGGGAGGACAAACCACAATGCCTTGGATTGCTTCCATAGGATGGACTACAGTTACCAAGGAAGGCACCCGCCTGCTCAACTTGCTGCTTTGGTGGCCAATTGCAATGTTCTCCATGAAGACAGTACTTGGTATGCTGACAGCGGAGCTAATCATCATATCACAAATAACTTGGAAAATCTCACTCTTCAGGAGACCTATGGTGGTACTGAGTCAGTGGCCGTAGGTAATGGAAATGGTCTCACAATCCAAAACACATGTTCCTTTTCTTTGAACTCTAAACAACAAAATTTGCACTTCAACAAAGGTTTACATTGTCCTGATGTCATGGCCAACCTTCTATCCATTAACCGATTTTGTGTTGATAATGACTGTTTTTTTGTTCTAACATATTCTTATTATTTTGTCAAGGACAACAAAACAAGAATCACTCTTCTGGAGGGTCCGAGTGAAGGTGGCCTCTATCCAGTGCATCTCAATAAAAAATACTATCAATAAATGCCGTGCACAAGTAGCTTTCTTTTGTGTCAAGGCTTTTTTAGACGTTTGGCATGCCAGATTAGGTCATCCTTCCGCCCAAATTACAAAGCGCATCATTGCATCTTTCAAGCTTCCTCTCCAAGGGTCGGCTTCTCAAGATTTTCTGTGTTTGTCTTGTCAGTTCGGAAAAGCAAAAAAACTTCCTTTTAGTGACTCAAATAGAGTGTCCTTAGGACCTTTGGATCTTATTAATTCTGATGTATGGGTATCTCCTATTAAATCTCAAGGCGGTTGCCTTTATTAAGTTATTTTTATTGACGACTACTCTCGATTTACATGGATGTATCATATTTCACATAAATCCGATGTTTATTCTTGCTTCGTCAAATTCAAATTGCTAGTTGAAAATCTTTTTTCTTGCAAGATTAAGCAATTTCAATATGATAATGGTGGTGAATATATATCCAAAAAATTTACCTCCTTTCTAAATTTTAATGGTATTCACCATCGCTTGTCTTGTCCTTATACATCCCAACAAAATGGAATTACTGAACGTAAACACCGCCATATTATGGAAATTGGACTATCACTTCTTGCTCGGTCCAATTATGGGTAGATGCCTTTTCTACTGCTATTTATCTCATCAATAGGATTTCTACACCTTTGTTGAATTTTGAGTCACCATAAAGTAAATTATTCCAAAAGCTACCTGATTATTCTCAACCTAGGACATTTGGATGTACATGCTATCCATTGTTGAGACCCTATGCAGCCAATAAACTTGCTTTTCGAAGCAAACAATGCATCTTTTTAGGTTACTCTTCCAATCATAGGGGATATTGTTGTCTTGATCCCATTTCAAAAAAAGTCTACTTGTCACGACATGTGGTAATTGATGAATGTTTATTTCCTGCACAGAAAAAGATGGACGCCCCTTCACCCTCCATTCCTTCCAAGTGTGATCCATTTTTTTACTTAAATAAAACACTGATTTCTTCTCCTTCAAATTCGGACAGGTCACCCCATCCTTCAATACATGGACTCTCTATCCTCGTCCCGCTTATCAAAACATTATTGCCACCAAGTGGGTTTACAAGAGTAAACAAAAGACTGATGGGACTCTTGATCGGCATAAGGCCAGGTTGGTTGCTAAGGGCTTTGAACAAATTTAGGGGATTAATTTTTCTGAGACATTTAGCCCTATAAAACCTGCCACTGTACGCCTTGTCTTGGCCTTGGCCGTTCATTTTGGGTGGAACATCCGTCAATTGGATGTCTCCAATGCATTTTTACATGGTACTATTGATGAGGAAGTCTAGATTGAGCAACCACGTGGCTACGTTGATCCTACCTATTCCTACTATGTGTGTCAGCTCCACAAGGCTCTCTATGGTCTCAAATAGGCTCCTCGCGCCTGGTTCAAGTGCCTTTTCTCAATCTCTTGTGGATTTGGGCTTTATTGGCTCTCAGGTGTATCACTCTCTTTTTACCTTTCAACAAGATCGTGTTCTCATTTACATTTTGATCTATGTTGATGATATACTAATCACGGGTTCTAGTGATGCTTTCATTTCCTCTTTAATTGGTACTCTCCAACTCGAGTATGCTTTGAAGGATCTTGGTCCTCTTAATTTTTTTCTTGGTATTCAAGTGCTTCGGGATTCTCATGGTCTCCATCTCCGTCAAAGCAACTATATACTTGATGTCTTGCATCATGCCAAGATGTTGGCGCTAAACCCTATGCTGCCCCGTGTGTTGCTGGCAGTAAACTCTCCTCTCATTCAGGTGACCCTTTACCAAACATCACAGAGTATTGTCAAATTGTGGGGACTCTTCAATATTGTACTCTCACTTGGCCTGAAATTTCATACACTGTGAATCAATTATGCCAACATCTTCATTCTCCCACAAGTACACATTGGTCCTCTGCGAAGCGGGTTCTCCCCAATTTGAAAGGCACTATTGATTATGACTTATACTACACCCGTGGGTCCGTCAACTTGCACGCTTACTCTGATTCCGATTGGGCTGGCGACCCCGATGATTGTTGCTCTACCACTGGTTATGGTGTTTTTCTGGGTCCATGTTTAGTCTCCTGGTGTGCCAAAAAGCAACCCATTGTCTCTCGATCTAGCACAGAAGCTGAATATCGTGCCCTTGCCATGACATTTTCTGAAGTTTACTGGATTCGAATGGTTCTTTAGGATTTATGTATGTCAATTGCTTTTCCGCCTCTTATTCATTGTGATAACAAGGGAGCGATTTCTCTTGCCTCTAATTCGGTTTTTCATGCTCGTACCAAGCACGTTGAAGTTGACGCTCATTTTATACGTGAGAAGGTTCTCCACAAAGATGTTTCCATTCGGTATGTCTCCACTGTTGACCAACTTGCTGAGCTCTTCACAAAAGGATTGTCATCCTCCCGCTTTTGCTTCTTACGTGACAAGCTTATGGTGTGCGAACCCCCCCTTCGCTTGCGGGGAGATGTTAGCATAGCAATAAATCCCACAGCTTGATTCAAGAGATAATATTTTCAATCATGAGCTTGATTTAAGGGATTGTATTTTGAATTCTTGTTTCTTTGGATAGAATTCTGTAATTAATCGTTCATTCCTTTTTCTTCTTATTTCCAAAATGTACAGATTACAAATATAAATACAATCTCCTATATGGTCTTGGTATCGATTTTGAACCAAGCCTTCCTTCAAACTTTCAGCGTGTACGTGATCGAGGGCTACAAGAAAGGTGCAGCTCACTTATCAATTACCACTTTATGCAGCAATCGATTGCTGTTTTTTATTACCTGGTCAAAAGCTTTTGAGGCATGCGTGCCTTCTAGAATCGTATAATATTGTTGAAAAAAGGTAACATGCAAGACATGATCATGTCATGATGCAAAAGACCTGGAGAAATTATCAACCATCTAATCCTGAATCGAAATCTTCTAGGAAAGTGTCTAATGGGTAACCCATGCCAATGTAATTGCTTGGCCCCCAAACAGGGGCAAATGCCCGCTAATAGATCATATGCCAATAATATACCCTCGGATGGATGCTAATTGAATCGAATATATGACTTTGGGTGATCTTCGACCCAAAGCATCTACGAACGGGGAACAGTACGGTAATAATATAAAACTGCACCTCACTAAATAGTTATTGATATTCTGTTGCCCGTCGAATTCTCTCTCTCTCTCTCTCTCTCTCTCTATATATATATATATATTATGTGGGCATAATTGATATTGGATGCCAGATGCGGCAAGCTCGAATGGATTAATTTGGATGTGGGCGAATCAGAACCCACAAAAGGCTGCTTCTTCTTTGTTGCATTTGCAAACGTGGTGCACGTGACTCTGTTTTTTCGGTTGAAGCCGAGGTACTACGTACTGCTGTTAATTGGCTCTAGGAAGGACTCGATCGACCTCACACCCAAGTACTCTCCCGGGTCAAAAGGAGATGCATGAGGAATATTGACCAAGTAGAATAATATCGGAGCTAGAAACATGTTCCGTTGTTTGCTCTATCACATTGGTGTAACGTAACACCTAATTATTCTAATTGGAAGAATATCTACGTTTAGGCTTTAAGCCATCCGACGAAGTGTTAATACAATTCTTGTGGTCATCTTTTTGGTCAGTGATTCTCACAGATTTTATGTTTTTGGTTTTTGTTCCCCTAAGACTATTCAGATTGCAGAGTGACATTCACTACTCTGAATACACATGATTTAAGAGATTAATTGCCGCAAAAGGCGAAAAAACAGCAATTCCTGACCCATCTTTGATTATGGCAAACATTGGTTACCGGTTGTCGACATTCTTGACCTAATTGTCCAACGATGTCATGAATCTATCCTTACTACTTACGACGTTGGAATAGAATGCCCTTCGTGTATTCCATAGATAGTCAACAGCGCAACGTTGGTTGGTGAAAGAAATTTCAACAGATCTGTATTGTTTATAGGAACCAGAATTCTTCTGACTTGGCTGACAGGAATATACTTAGGACGAAGTCGCCGCACTATATTGCAATGCTTGAGAAATGAAGATATTATATCTAGAGTTTACAATATCGGGAAGAGAAGGGAAGTATAATACGTGATCAGTTTAACTTCGCACGAAAGTTTTTACGCTTAAAAACATGCTACAACGTTCATACATTCAGGTTCCGTATCTTGAAAGTACAGTGCCAGAGAAGATAAAAAAAAATCCTGTAGAAATGACAGTAAGACTTTGTTGGAATGGATTGGAAATGCACCCCCCATAAGATGGACTATCAAGATGATCATAACGAGCACTAATGAACATCATCTCTTTATTCCCATTTTTTTCTTCTCTCTTTGCTCCTCTGTTCCCCGCACATTGGCTATCCTGAGACCATTCCACCTTAGGTGAAAAAATTACCCTGAAAAAACATGAAAAAACTGGCTTCTTCAAAAATAATCCCGAACATTAGGTTCCATCTTCGCTCCTTTGTTCCTTCCTGTGGCTACCCTGAGAGCAATCCCCTAAGTTTTGGGGATTTTTGCTTGTGTAGATTTAGATCTGAGTTGATGGGCCTGTAGATTTATCAAGTTTAGTTTGCCCCCTTTTTTATGTCTAGTTTTGTTTGTTTTGGGAACATCGATTTTAATGTTTGTTTCGAATTTGGCCTCCATATTTGTTTTTAGGTATAAGCTGGTGGTATTGTCTCGAAAATTCTAGTGTGATCTTTCACAGGTAATTTACCTTCGCTGGTACTTTAGACGTGGTGCTTTAGATTTTTTTTTTGTGTGCCTCTGTTTATGTGATGTTAAGAGATTATTTATTTATTTTCCTTGACTGTTTATATGAGAATATCTTGCCTTAACAAATTTTATTTTTTTCCATTAGCTGAGTAGGATGTCTAGCAAGCAACCCATCTTGTATCGATTGATGCTGCTGGGATAAGGTGATATTGCGTGTTGTAAGTGGTAGGTTGTTCTGAGCTCTAGGTTTACTCAAGGTAGATTGTTCTTTCCAAATCATATCATCTTCATGTATACATTATCTCAAGGCCAGAACTCTAGGTTAAGTACTTGAATGTGCAATTAACGGTTTGCTTTTGTTGGATGTTCTGTGTCTTGTAACTGATATTTTGTATGGCTAGTGATATTTTGTCCTGAAAGATTGTATTCAGGATGGTTTACAATGACTCTGCTATAGATTTTTTGAGGGAAAAGAGATTCTAAGGTTCAGAACCAGGCAAACAAATGAGCAAATACTAAGTAGTAGGGAATTGTCTATTTTTTTTTTTTTTTGAAATCAACGTTATTCATATCATTGTTCAAATGATCACGTTTGCTTGGCACCATTTCTACTATTTCTGTAGATTTCATAGACTCCTCTTTTTACATATTTTAACTTGTCAAAAGAGCTTTGCATATCCAAGTTGAGGAGAAGTTGACACTTAGTTCATGTATTGTTCACATTCAGTTCAAAACTTTCACTAGAGCTTGAAGAACTTGCATTGAATTGAGCAGCTTTAAACTTTTAGAGAAAGAATTTTGTTCGTGATAAGAGCCAGAAAATTGCTAAGGCTTGAGGACTGAATGATTCAATCTAGAAGTGTTGACTGGAGTTAAAGGTCTCCAATGGCCGGTCCGGTTCGATGTAACCGAACTTGGAGAGAGCAGATCAACCGGACCGGCTAAGGACTGGTCCGGTTTGAACGGTTTGGGCCGGTTTCAGTGGTATGGGCCAAGGCTTTGGGCCTTATTTTAAGCTATGTTTTTTATTCTTTTTTAGGACTTTTTTTAGACCATTTCCTGGGCTTCTTTACATCAAATTTTTAGTGTTTTTTTGCATCAAATTTGGGCTATGATCTCAACAAAATTATGCCACAATTCTGACCTTTCTTCTACAACAAACTAAAAAAAACTTTAAATCATACATTTAAAGTAAGTCCAAAATAAATAGAAATACTACTGGAACTAATTAGTAATTAGTAATTACACTACTTTATTACAAGCCATAACAAACAACAAACTATACAAACTAAAAGTATATTTAACGCATGCCAACAAAATTGTAGAAAAATAAAATAAAGTCCATATCCATCATCAATTGTTCAATTGTCCAATTCTTCATCTCCCATCAGACTGTAAAAAAAATATATATGCATATGAGAAAATAAATTATGAAACAATAATGTGCATTATTATAAAAAAGAAATAAAACCTTACCATGAAATCAATCTAATTAGTTCTCATTGATCTCAATCTGAGCCACTCATGAGTTAAAAGTTATTCCTAATAATTTAGGACATAAACATGTTTAAATTTTCATAAATATTAAATAACTAGAACTTACAAAATTAAAAAACTAACCAACATAGAGACATTTAAAATAAGATTACCTGATTCTAATGCCTCATAGGCCTCAATTTCATCCATTGACTCCCGAATATCTATTTTAATTGGATCCTTCAACCAATTTTGAGAGCACACAATAGCCTCAACTGTGACCGGAGACAAAGAACTACGGAAATGATCAAGCACACCACCCTCGTGCTAAATGCTGACTCACTAGCAACTATGGAAACATGAATAGACAGCACATCCCTTGCCACCCTCGCAAGTATGGGATATTTGGATTTATTATTCCCCCACCAAGCCAAAATATCAAAGGATGAGTATTACCTGCCTTACACCTATCTGTTACATTTGCATCAATTTCAGACTTCACGTGGTCAACTTCATGATCTTGCTCATACATGTCAAAATAAGGGACGTCTACTACATCACTAGAGCCAGAGACATCATCCATAGAATAATCACAACTAGCAAATGAAGGAGACTCAAAACCCTATGTATAAATAATTAAAAGAAATAAATTGGAATCTAGAAATAATATACAAATCAAATAGGATTCAAATAATTAAAAGAAATACATTAGAATCTATAAATAATATACATGTGGAGGTGGACGTGTCATACTGGAATCTCCATAGACTATCTTATACTCATCAAATAAAGTCCTCTAACAAACACTTTGTAGATGATATCAAAGTACTTACCAACTCCGATGTATATATTTTCTTCAACCAATACTCTACCACACCCAATTTGCCTCTAGGATCAAACACACTTACAATGAATATCATCATGTTCAACTTCTCCACATTGTCACTCTCTCCTTCAGCCGCTGTACTACTACCAGTCAAGTGTATTTGATATTTATCCAATGGACCTTTTATTCTATTCATAGGATTTTTCTCACACTTCAATACATGATTTCTAAGGGTTGAGGAACCAATCTTGTTACTGTCACAAGGATACTCCTTCCGAAAATAGTTACAAAAGAACATGGGGTATGAAGGATCACAATCTGACTTCTTTGTAATGTGTTCCCATACCATAGATGCTTTACGTTTGAGAGGTAGGGCCCACAGGGGTAGGACTAGGACTAGAACTAAGGACATCTTGGCCAGATTCTAAATCAATTACAGGAGACATAGACGGTGTTCCCTGACCCTTTATGGATGGTTCAGATTGACTATTCATCTAGCAAAAGTGAACAAACAATCACATGATAGTCAATGACTATATTATTTGAGTTGCACATAGTGGAAGGCTGGAAGCACAATAAATTTTCCTTATTACCTAAAACAACGTATAGGAGCAAAAAAAATAAATAAAAAATTGTCGATGGCAGTTAAGACAAAAGTTGAGGGTAACATGAATAAAAAGAGGTAAAAGAAAAAGGAAGTGAAATTGTAACTTTTAGGAAGCCTAGTGTACAGAGTAAAATTGACGATAGCATGTTCTTCAGTGAACTTGTTGATTTTCCGGACATGATATTGGGGATTAGTATGGCAATTTTCATGGTAAAGCTTATTCCTAGCATTTCCACAATTAGTCACATTAACACGCTAATTAACATATAAACATATTACTCATATCAAACACCAAATTTATGATTACAACTAATGAATTGAACAGAATAACAAATTGAACAGATTACAACTAATGAATTGAACAGATTACTCCAATATTGGATTTAGTTACTCAAATTGCTACATTTAGATTGCATTCAAATTGTTAAACAATTTTACAATCAATCAAACAACTTCAAACAAAACCAAATCTTTTACTCAAGCTCATCCTCCACAGTTTCACAACTTAAAACAAAACCAAATCATTCAATCAAGTCTATCCTCCACATTTTCACAACCTAATCTATACTCTAAAATTCTAAACTAACTAATGAACTACAATAACTAATTAACTAAATTAGTTCATAAATTCTTACCTCAATGGCAGTGCTTAGATTACAAAGTGTTGAGTGCACACACGACAGAAATTCACAAATCAATGAATCACAAACTTGTAACCTGCAAAGTCCTAGTAAATTAACAAAAATTGAGTCTACCAATTAACTAAGAACAACACCAATTCGCAAGAAATTACTGGAGAGATAAGAGAGAGACACACGACAAGGGAGAGAGAGAGACACACACGAAAAGGGAGAGAGAGACACACGACAAGGGAGAGAGAGGGAGGAGGATGTGCGTGAAAGAAGAGAGGGAGGGGGTTGTTGCGTGAGAGGGAGTGTTGTGCAAATTGTGGGGGGGTCAGGGGTGCTGCGCCGATGCCAACTGAGGAGGGGGTGCTGCTTGAAGTCGAACTGAGGGGGGTTAGGGGTGATGCTGCCGTGCTACACGAACAGAGGGGGGATTGTTGCGTGAGAGGGGGGGTCAAGACTTAGAGCCTTAGGGGGGTGCGCGAGTCGTGCGTGAAGTTAAAAAAAACCTGTTTGGACCAGTCTGGAGCAGTATACTTTGATCCGGTACCTGTTTTTCTATGTAAGAAACTGGGATCAGACTGGAGTGTATCGGTTTAACCGGATCGGTCATTATGGTGAGGTATTTCTTACCGATTCAGTTACGGTCCGATCCGGCCGATTTTTTGGACACGCCTAACTGGAGTAATGTTGCTGCGTGTTGAGTACTTTTTTTTTTGCTAAATGCGTGTTGAGTACTTGAATGCGCAATTGACGGCTTTTTTTTATTTGATGTACTGTGTGACTTGTAACTGGACTTTTGTATTACTTGTAAGGACTCCTCTTTTGATGTTGGTCTGAGGGAAAAGACATTGTAGGACTCATGCCCACCAACTATTTGTTGGTTTTTTTAGGTTAATTTTTTGTTGGATATGAATACATTTATTTTGTCGTTTCACTACTTGCATGACCGACATATTTTTGGCCAGTAAAACTACAAAGATGGACATGTATTCGACTTTAGAACTTTTGCTTCACAAATCTGGAAGGATTGGCATAACTGCTACCCAGACGAAGAGTGTTCGCCATAGAATCACTTCCTTTGACTAGTTCGTTCTGGCCACAACAACCCCATTAACAACGTTGTGTAATCTTCGATCTGTAATACATATTTCTTACATGACGGGAAAATAATCTGAGGTTATAAATCAATTTTTGCGGTTTCACGAATTGGCAATTTTAGAGTCTAGTGACGACTATTTTGAAGATGGATTTGGACAATGATTTTAGTTTTTGGACAAAAGAAGTCCTTTAGAGACGAAGGCCACCTGTGACAGGAAAAAGAACCAATGACGTGATGCATTTTTTTCTAACTCCTTTACCGTCCAAACATTATAGTGTTGGTATGACGAAGAATGTCGTGAGCAAAGGTAACAAAGACAACAAATTAATTATTTTTCTGTAAAAACTTCATATCACACTGTTATTGGTGACGAGCCTTCGACGAGTACATGTCTTTGCATTGAAGACATCTTCCACGAAAACACCCATTTCTAGCCATGAATGTAGTTGTCGCCTAACTAAATATCTGTTGTAGTGGAGCTTTAGTTAACGGTATAACCATGTTTCATAGTACATCGCGATTGTTCAACTCAGCCCTGATTATTTGTCCGTCTCCATTACTATCGGCATGGCCAAGTGCTTGCAAAGCTCGGCAACCTGGGCAGCCGAACCAAGACTGCGGAAGGCATTTCTAAGCTCCTGCCTACTTAGTTTGCATATTAGAATTAAATGAGTGATTAGTTATAACGGATGTTTAATATAAAAGTATGCTTAACTATTTTTTATGTATTCAAAATAAATAAGTTCAGTTAAAAATTTGCGCCAGATTACATTGTGTTAAATTGAGTGAAGTAAATTAAATTAAGTGAAGTAAATTAATTATGTAAATTAAATCATTTAAATAAATTAAGTTGAGTAAAGTAAATTAAATTTAGTGAATTTAACAACATAAGTAATGTTAAATAAACCTTCTAGCGGTTTGGACGATGTCCAGTAGCATTCTGAAGCCTTTATCGCAATTGCTGGGAATAAACTTGTTTAATGAGGTAGGCGTTCGAACATAAAGGAACTGCGTACGGACTAGTATGATGAAATGATGTTGTTGGAAAGGTTGAGATCACCATCCGGACTTTCCTGTAACCTTTGCATGACTTACATGTGTTTACATTATACGACGGTTGAAAACAGTTATCACCCTCTGAACCATTGTATATCTTCCGGACGGTATTTGACGTTTATTCAGCCAAACGTCCGCTTCCACGTCATGCAGAGTCAAGGAAAAACTGTCTGCACGATGTGAATACTCGTCCAGATGCTTTTATTGTGCCAAATTATTGTAAATGGTTTATATTTTGGCATTTAATACGAAAGTACGTTGATTGGACCATATGTGCAAACATTGGTCCGGATGGCCTACGACACATCCAGTTCAGCATTTTCACATATATCGAACCATTTCTCATCAAAAATCTCTCAAACCCCACTTCTTTTCTTCTCAAATTTTGGCATATTCTCATTCCTTTGAGGATCTAATCATATCCAAGTATGTTTTACTTTTAACAAGATTTTAGCGGTAAAAAATTCATTTTTTGCAAAGTAAATTATGTTTTTAATTGATTTTTACGTGGAAATTGACTGTGTTAAGTGTTAGAATTGTGTATTGGTTTGTGTTTTAGTGGTATTTTTGGGTGTGTGTGGGAGGTGGAGGGACGCTGCCATGGCTATGTTAACTGGGTTATCCTCCCTACAACATCTGGATGCTTCCTTGAGTCATTTGGATGCGTCCTTGAGTCGTTCGGACTCTTTCCAAACTCGTTCGGAGGGATACATTGTCGTTTTAATTTTGTTTGGATGCTATATGAAAGCAATTTGAACGTGCTTTATTTTAAATTTAAGTAGTTGACATTGTTTTGTACGTTCGAACTTCTACCTATCGCTATTCAGACCCCTGGTAGTATCCCTACGGGGATATGTTTCTGTTTCGCATGTCTGGACAATTTTTCAGTGTAGTCCGAATGTTTGAATGTGAAATTTAAAAAGTTTTCTTATCTGTTTTTGGTTCGGACGGCTATCCAAAGCTGTTCGAACACTTTGTAATCAAAACCGATATGTTAATGTTTTGATCGTGTTCGGATGCTCTATCAAGCTGTCCCAACTGTTTTACTTTATGTTCGACGGTTTTTTTCCCATTATGACGGTTTTCGAACCGTGCAAACGCTTTTGTGTAGATTCTAAAAAAATGAGCAAGCGTCCACGTACCAGCAGCCAGGCTGGTGAGAAGCAACCTTCCGCTCTAGCTTTAACGTTGGAGCATCATACATCGATCATTAGGTCCCACTCAATTGTTTTTAAGCGGAACATCAAGTTCACGGATTTCTACGATGTTACATTTGAGGGTCGAACTCTTCCAGAGCTGGTGGAGGAGGCATGTTGGCTTCCGTTCAGCCATAGGACCGGTTATGCATTAAAGAACTTGGTACGAGAGTTTTATTGTTCTATATTATGGGCGAGGAACCTCGAAAAGCCTAGTTTGGAGGTCACTGTTCGTAACGTACAAATCATATTCTCGCTGGAAGCACTAACAAGATTCTTAGTGTACGAGAGGGATTTGACAGCATTCCGAAACCTGCCAATGAACGAGGATGGCCGGCCTACTAAGGCCGAGGTTTTTCATACTATGCTGGGTGATGATACAACTATTTTGGAGGGAAGCTACATGATACACGGGAAACTGCTTCCTTTTTGGGGAATCATGCACTTGATCCTATGCTTCGCCATTAACCCGAGGAAGCACACCACTGAGCTGTTTTATAGCTGGGCCGAGTTGATGTACCTAGTAGTTGTACGGGGGCTACCTGTTGATATGACATCATACATCTACCAGTTCATTCATGCAAAGGCCCTAAAGACTGATGCTCAGTTCCTGCACGCCATGCTACTATCCAAGGGTGCTGACTAGCCGAGGGCGGTTCCACTTGGGTCGATCAACAAGACAACGCTCTCAAAATAGATAGCCCAGACACGTCGAGAGCTGAATGCTGCTCGGGCAGCTATAGGTAAACGACAGGAGCATCCTGAGGAGGCATTGGAAGAGTAGGATCCTGGACAAGGCTCGACCCAGGGACGGGTCATAGCGACCGAGTTGGGTGGAAGATACGATGACGGAGCCGACTCAGCGGATGCAATCGATCATGCGGGCCCACCCATGAGATGGTGAGTGACATCTGTGGTCGGCAGACAACTTTGGAGCGTAAGGTCGCAGACATGAACTCTGGGTGAAAGAAGGAGGTCGCTGCGGTTCAAGAGGCCGTTAAGGGCATACAACCAGTGCAGAGTTATTTGCCCTGACTCAGCGGGTCGTGCGGATAGAGGAGCACCTTCGTCGAGTCCGTGAGGTTCTAAAACTCACGGATGATGATGATAAGTAGTCTATCTTTATTTAGTTGTATTATGACGTTTATTTTTTCTTATGTTTTGAGGACATTTACTTTTATATTATGTTTTGTGGACATGTATTGGTATTTATTTGATGTTATTTTGTTTATATTATGTTTTGAGGATATTTGATATATTTATGTTATTTCTATTTATTAGAACTTAATACAATATGTTAATTAATGTTATGTTTCTAATTACGTTGCACTCCTTCAAAAAAATAATTTATTAGAACTTAACACACATAAGATTATTTATATTATTAACTAACTTTGGTTATTTAAAACTAGATAATAAATTGAATTGTATAAGCTTAAAAAAACATATCGTTAACACCTGTTCGGACGAACTGATAACCATACGAACTGTTTACTGTAAGCCCGAACAGTGTCGTATTATATAAAACACACTGCGAACGGTTATGTATACTATTCTTATTTATGATCCTCTCAGAAGTACTACTCAATGGTAATTAATTAATTTAGTAGAAATTATAACATGGTATTTTTTGCTTGCTGCTGATAGCTATTGAACTTTCGTTTTTCGAAGGTTTTGCTTTTCGATATAATGTGTATCATTGGGAGCTTATGGGTCTCTGCAAAGTAAGAACATTATTAGCTTTCATTTGTTAGAATCCTCGGGTTGCTGTATTTCAATTTTTGTTTAGGTAGTGGGTTGCTTCTGCGTGCGAAATTTAATTAGAATCTACTTTTACCAAAAAAAACTTATCAATATGATAGCTAGGCGAGTTTCCAATCGACTTTTTGGAATAGGAAAGACGACCTTGGGTGTTAATGCGTGGACCTTGATTGCCCCCACATATAATGCCCAATTCCACTATACCACTTATATTAATATCTAGAATTATTCTTTGCTTCCGTCTGGTATCATATTGTTTTCTATCTCATCGGGTGGCAGAAAAAATAGCTAGCTCATAAAGAATATATCTTCCATGTGTTTATTCTTCAAGATATAGTGAAAAGGAATAACTTTTTCCCTCCCCAAAAAAGAGGTCGGCGAGAGAGATCAGAACAACGAGAAAGAGGGTGAGAGATAAAGAGAGTACAATTCAAAGGATCATATAAAATCATTGAATGAGTTTCATACCGTATAAAATCGATTTGTTTAACACTACTTTTGGCCCCATATTATAATTTTACCCACCTAATTCCTCTACTTGATTCATGATGCATTGATGATATTCGGCCAACGTTTATATATATGCAAAATCGAACTCCGACGTTTGGCAGAAAGGACTCAAGTGGAACAGAGTTTGTTTGTAAAGTCTATAGAGATAGAGAGACATGCAGTACTTTGGGTGATTACAACAGGAAGATATCAGAACTTATTGTACATAAGTCTGTATTACAAATCCAGGTTCCACGGGCTCACGCCCCAGAAACACATATGGTACAAGCAGACAGGCTAGCTTCCCCTTACAATATATCCTACTGGATTCAGTAAGAAAGCTGCAGAGAAAACGCAAAAGCAAAAGCCACACAAACTTTTTTATTCATTATCATCCATCATCTACGTACGGATGGGGAAGATATATAGTCAGTAGGCGTTGCCATTAACACTGGTAAGAGTTGAAGCGTATTTCACAAGGGAAGCCAGTTCGTTTTGGTTGACGAGTCCATCTCCATTCTCATCCGCATGCCAAAGTGCTGACATAGCTCTCACGTTCGGGAATTCGACCCCCAGCTCGCTCAAGGCTTTCTTAAGCTCTTTCTTGGAAAGTTGGCCGTCTTGGTCGCTGTCGCAGCGCTCAAATACAAGTTTGATCTGCTCTTCACTGTATGTGATAGATGCACCCTTAGTCTCTGCCCTAGGGCGGTTAACATGAGCAGGAGCTAATTTCCTAAACATAATCTCACTGGTTTTTTCGGATGGAATTGGTGTTTTGGTTTCGTGCTAATAAAAGAGAATGGCAACTATGACAGTTTCCTTGCACGCTCTCTCATGAGCAAGTACTGATATCGGTTTATATAGAACTCCAGGCAGACTTCTTTGGCAAAAGTGCTATATTCGCTCATACCTCAAGACGCAAAATGTGGTACACATGAGGATAGACAGCGGCAGTGACACTTCCTGAATGGAGCGGAATAAGCCACTTTTTCATACGATCGAGATAGTACTTATCTCTGCCACGTCTTGTTTGGGCAATTCATGAAAGATCAAAATGATAAAAATTAACACGTAATTCTTCACAAAGTTCTATATATTATTCGATAAACTTGTGGAAACAAAGAAATATTGGAAAAGACTGAATGACACACGAAATAACCACTTGCCGACAACTATATTTGGATGGGGAAAAAAATTTCTGGTGAAATTACCGGATAAAGAAAACATATATAAATTACCGGATAAAGAAAACATATATGGCTTAAATGCATCCCCTGCCTCTGTAGTATGCGCGAATTGCAGATATGCCCCTGATGTAAACAAAGTCATTTTCATACTCTTAAGGTAAACTTCAAGAACAAAATATGCCCCTCTGTTGGTCTGCTGCTGTTTGAAACACTAACTCTATGCCACATCAGGACCAATTAGATGATGCCACATGTTTCATGGGCCCACAATTGCCAAGTCACTTACACGGTCATATGCCACGTCATTGCATCCTTGACAAGTTAGTGACACGCCATCATTTTTAATTTTTAAAAAACGAACACAGGGGCTAAGCCCCATTCTCCTTTAAAAAACAAATTTATTAAAATAAAAAAACGCATGTGCAGAAACTTGAATTGGGGCTAAGCTGAACGAAATCGTTCAGCTTAGCCCATTTCCCACTTCCCCTCGCACAAAATACTTAGTCAAATTCGTAGCATTTTGAGTCTCTGTCCAAATAACAACATCGCAGCCTTAGTCTTGAGTGATTTTCCCTCAATTCGAAGCCACCGATTGAGAGACAAGAAGTCGTTCAATTCCTCCAAAGAAGTTGCATATTTGAGGACGCAAAGAACACCGCGGATGTTATGGGGACTGAGGTGTGGAAAGCGTGCTAGAGGTGTGGAAAGCGCACGGGCTACCCAATGAAGTACCTTGAAGTTGACTTCAGAGTTTTTGTATAAATTATGGAATTGTGATATTTTGTATCTTGAACAGGCACTTGTTATTTTGTATCTTTAATTGATTCGGTTTTTAGGTTGAATATTTGCTTGTACATCAGGATAAAGCATCTACTATATAAGATCGAACTGGAAAAATCAAGATATAGTGAAGTCTCATTCACTTACAGAGGTGCCATTGTACATAGGACAACCATAAAATCAACGTCCTCGATTGTCGTCGGTCAGTGAAGTCTTCACGGTTGCCGGAATATTGCAGCGGCAGCTGACTGTGGAGGCATCTTGGGAACCTCCAGATTGTCGTTGAGGAAGACCATGAAATAGATGACATTTCTTAG
The DNA here is from genome assembly GCA_963930655.1 of Myrica gale. NCBI lineage: Eukaryota > Viridiplantae > Streptophyta > Magnoliopsida > Fagales > Myricaceae > Myrica > Myrica gale. The sequence goes on from OZ005599.1 coordinate 6,576,796, forward strand.
GGAGAGCTAAGGAGCTTCAAATTTTGGATTTGTAGATTTGATTTCGATAGAAAGGAGTTAGGGCAGAGAGGGGTAGAAGAAATTGTGGTTGGGGGTGGGGGGAGGGGGAGAAGGGATTTCGTGTGAAGGGAAAGGGGAATGTGCCGTTCAGCTTAGCCCGTGTTAATTTTTTTAAAATTAAATTAAAAATTAAAAATTATGACATGTCAAGGATGCAATGACGTGACATATGATCGGGCAAGTGACTTGGCAATTGTGGGCCCATAAAACACGTGGCATCATCTAATTGGTGCTGACGTGGCTTACCGATAGTGTTTCAAATTCCAGACCAATGGAGGGGCATATTGTTTACCTTAAGGACATATCTGCAATTCGTGAATACTATAGGGGCATGAGATGCATTTAAGCCGACATATATATCCTTTTCAAAAGGATAGGGCAAATGTAATTACATGTGTGGCTTGGCTTTTGAAAAGTCAAAGACTCACATTTCTTTCGTTTTCTTATGAACAAAGGTAAAGCTTTTACATGCATGAATTCTTATTCAACAAAATGCATTTAATGCATTGCATTCTTTCTTTCACCTCTGGCTACTCTTGCATGAAGTTAGTTTTCAACATTGCATTAAATGAAGTGTTGTTTCTTCACAAGTAAAAGTTCACTTTTGATAAAAGTGAACGACAAGCTGCAAGATAAGCTGCAATTGTCTAGCTTGTCGAAGACTTCAATTCTTTGTCGAGTGCAACCATAAAAAGGGAGAAAACGCAATACAGAGAAGAGAGAAAGGAGTCACATATTATTATGAGGGCTATGTTGTTATTCTCATCTCTTTTGTGTGTGGGGAAATCGGGCGTATTGGGGATTTGAGCATGAGTGTTATGTTATCATTCTTTGTACTCCACCTTTCTTATAGTGAATTTATTCTCGAGTTTCCGCCAGCGGACATAGGTTTCAAAGCCGAATCACTTAAATATTTGTGTCTTTTTTATTGCTGATTTTATTCTCATTTCTCTACTCCTTGACGATCCTGAATATTTTATTCTTATTGATGGGCCATAATATGACTGCCCAACCCATCAGAAATACGCCGGTTCAACTGCAGTCTTGCCCAAGCCCATGGGTGCGCCCAAAGCCCCTAGCCCGCGCACATGAGAATTTATCCCTCCATACTTTTCCTTTGTAATATTAAAGGAGTCATAAGACTCACTGTACGGAGACCCCATTAGGACTCTAATCCCCTCACATATAAATAGGGAAGTACTCCGTTCATTTTTTAAGAAGCCTCATTACTTCTCCAAACGAAAAAGCTTTAATTACTCTTTTAATACTCAATTCCTCTTAAGATTTAACTTAGGCATCGGAGTCTTCGGATCCGACACCGCCCCTCTTCTTGTTTTCTTTCAGGTCTGATCGGCTCCGGCTATTGGTGATTTTGGTATTGTCACTGACTGTTCTATTACTTGGTATTTTTGGCATCATTAGTTGATGCCGTCTATGGGAATTATCTTGAAAAAAGCCACCTCTAAACAATTTTTCGACCACCTCCTTTGCATCCTAAATTTGTCATAAGGCTTAAATATTACGTATATTCCTGTGGTTTAACTTTTTCCTGGAAATGTCCGAAGGGTAAAGTTTGTTGTCCCGCTGTCCCTGAGAATTAAGACTATTCCCAAGCATGTCCCTCCGTCCAACATCCGTCAAAAAATTGACGGAAGTTGCTGACATGTCAAAAAATACCAAGTCATATCCAATAAGAACGCAACACGTGTCCAACATTGCCTAATATGCATGTTATGCCAGCCAAGTACCTAAAATTACGAGAATGCCCTGGTCATGCAATCTCCTCATCCTCTTCTACCCCGAACCAGTCCCCACCCTTTTTCCCAGCCTACCCATCTCCCCCATCCCCTCCCTCCCCGACCTTATTCAGGTAGGCTGGGAAGATGGCGTGTGAAGTGGATTCAGCCAAGAGAGGGTTGCCAAGGCAAAAAGCCTAGCATCACTATAAGGGGTAACCTTAAGACAACCTGCTTCTTCTTCAAGAAGCAAAGGTTCTTGAAGATCAGAGTTCATACATACTTGTATACCAGTCGCACCCCTAATTGCAACAAAAAAGGAAAGCAAGAGAAGGGGTCACATCAAACTTTGCCACACCATGAGAATACAGATGCTTTGAACCTTCCACTAAGAATTCCCTCCTATCAACGTAGAGAGTACATAAACAAATAGAAAATGACACAACCCAACACACCCTCAACAACAACGGGATCTTCTTAGACGCCTTGAACTTACAATGCAGAACTGAAAAGCTTAACACCAACCAAGCTAAACTGTGTGCAGCTGGCAAGAGCAGGCAAGACCAATTCACAACCTCCCCCTTGCCACTCTCTCTTATTAAACAAAAGCCATCAAACCGCAACACCAAAACTTGCAAGAACAACACATGGAAACAACAAAAGAATGTAACTTTATACAAAGCACCAATATTAACATCATGGACTATGCCGTATTGGGCTCGCATTCGCGACCGAATCATTCTTGATAATTCTTATCCGACCCATACACACAAATATCTGTCTCGCCGAAACAATGAAGAGGAATAGCAGAAAGAGTGACAAATTGATGTAAATCGAAGCAAGTTCCAATATTGGCAAACCTTTAATAGCAGTCAAAACGATATTCGGTGAGTGTCCAGCTGATGGTAAAGCTGAGATTTTATTGAGCAAAAGAGAGATGCCCATTATTGAATACGACATGTTGGTGTAGGAAGTGATTGAGAACAGTGAGTCGGCGGTGCTGGTCATGGTGGTGTTGTCGTTGAGCTAAGCGAGAGAGATCATATTCTATTGTGAAGGGAGGGTGAGTTGACAAACACGCCATCTTCCCAGCCTACCCGAACCATGCCAGGGAGGGAGGGGAAGAGGGACATGGGTAGGCTGGGAAAAAGTGTGAGGACTGGTTTGGGGTAGAAGTGGAGGAGGAGGAGATGACATGACATGGGCATTCTCGTAATTTCAGGTACTTGGCAGGTATGACATGCATATTAGGCAATGGTGGACATCCTTGCTTTCTTATTGGATAAGACTTGGTGTTTTTTGACACGTCAGAAACATCCGTTAATTTTTTTATGAAAGTTGGACGGAGGGACATGCTTGGGAATCGTCTTAAACCTCAAGACAACGGGATAACAAACTTTACCCTAAGGGCATTTATAGGAAAAAGTTAAACCACAGGGATATACGTAATATTTAAGCCTTGTCATAATTACTTCCTCCACTGAAATACCGAACCGAGACGAGTCACCTTCGATCATAAACCCAGAATTGGTCTCCAACAACAACGTTGTAACAAACTCAGATCTCTCCCCCGACAGCGACACATTGCTGGCCACTTTTGTCTAGACCGTAGAAAACATTATTCACTAGATCAGCACGATCACGCAGAACAAACCTCCTCTGTCCCCTCCATGTTCACATTCACGGGAAGAGACTGTAGACAACTCAACTCACCAGTCTCCTCCCAAACAACACGGAGTGAATGGACGGCGAACCTTTTTTCATGAGCAGATGGGCGGGCAGACATAACAAATTTGGATTTTTCAATACAAGCTGAACAAGGTGGAGAACCCTAAAACCAACGATTCCTCCGTCCCAACATACGTTGGCAGTTCCCCATTCACAACGAAAGTACTTGCATGCCCGCTGCCTCCACGCTTCTGACAGCCCCGTGATCTATCTGTTCGATGACGAGGGAGATCCCTGTGACCACCTGGAAATATTCTGTCTGTACATGTACATCCAGTCATATACAGACCTCATCCTTTGTCATGATTTCAAGCTGACTCTCAAAGGATTGGCACAACGGTGGTTTTCTTGTCTACCGGCTGGAACCATAGACAACTTTGACACCGTCGGTGCGCAGTTCCTAAACCACTTCATATCCAATTGACGGGTCAAACTTCTGACCTCTTACCTGTTCAGTGTCAATCAAAACACTAAGGAAACCCTACTGATGGTCCATAATATGACCGACGTAGCCCATTAGAAATACACCGGTCCAACTGTAGTCTTGCCCAAGCTCATGGACGTGCCCAAGGCCCCCAGCCCACACACATGAAAATTTATCCCTCCATACGTTCCCTCTCTAATATTCAAGGAGTCCTAAGGCTCATAGCACTAAGACTCCCTTATTACTCTAATTCCCTCACATATAAATATGCAAGTACTCGCTTCATATTGTAAGAAGCCCCATTACTTCTCTAGACTAAAAAGCTTTAATTGCTCTTCTAATACTGAATTCCTCTTGAGATCTAACTTAGGCATCAGAGTCTCCAGATTCGACGCCGCCCCCCTCTTCTTGTTCTTTTTCAGGTTTGATCGGCTTCGGCTATTGGTGATTTTGGTATCATCACTGAACGTTCTATTACTTAGCGATTTTTGGCATCATCCCTTATCACAACAGCCAACCTAGTAGATGTAATAATAAGAAATAAAAAAGGAACAAGAATCTTCGCAATTTTATGGCAAATCTTGATAAATAAATCATCTCGAAATTAAGTTGGCAACTCTTCTCTTCTTTAATAGTTTTTTTGCAAAATTCTCTTAGACCCAAAATGATCGAAACAACCTCCTATCCCACAGACAACTAATATATAGTATTCGATAGATTTTCTTCAAACAATTCAAAAAGAAAAAAAAACTACTTTATAACTATATTATCCCAAAGTGAAAGTGGTAAAATCTTCATAGGGCCTAAAAGTTTAACAAAACAAATGCATAACAGCCAAAAAAATTCCTTCATCCTGCATGCCTCCAGTCTCTTCAACCTCTGTTTTTTTCTTCTAAGCATTGTGAAATCCATTTCATTGATAACTAGACAAAGCAAACTATGCTGATACAGACGACCAGACGAGGTCGGATACAAAGCACTGGGGCATAAAGCCCATTACAGCAACATAAAAATCCCAACGGTCTGTATAAAGATGGGCCATAAAGGCCTGAAACCAAATGGCCATAAAGGCCTCCATATGACGTACCAAGAGGGCCGCGAAGACAAAGCGGATCCAAAGACCCGAACGAACATCCGCCAAAAGTGGCGGTCGCCGGAGGAAATATGTAGTCATGCACCACACTCCCACTTCCTCGAGAGAGCATCCATACCAGCACCAAAGGAAAACGAGGTCCACACCAAAATCCCGAAGAAGTGAACAACAACGCGCAAAGAAAAAACAACAAAACAGAATACAGAAAAGCCGCTGGCCGACCGGAAGCCAGCCAGCGGCTCTTTTTTTTGTAGTCTATGCATGTTGATCGAAAGAAACAATGGACCTCTTCAACCTCTCAATTTCGCTCATTGAATGACAATGAGAAAACGCTTAATACATAAGTTCTTTAATTATTATAGAAGGACAATACTTGTCTATAATTTATTAACTTTCTTTATCATATATGTACTTCATATATCCCTAAGTTAGTAATTAATGAAGATAGTGATATTATTTTTGTTTTATATGCAATGATGTTGTTAACCAATTGAGAAGGGATTTTGAATTTTCTGCTGTTTTTGTTTTTGTTTTTGGGATTCGTGGAAATACTGGAAAGGAAAGAATTATTAAGCAATTACAAAATGAAAAGCAAGCTAGTTCGAGGCTAGCAACCTAAAGGAAATATCAAGAAGACAAAACAATCTGATCAGCGTGCCTTTTGCTCCACTCCCCATCACTTGTATTCTCTAACTATATCCCGAAAATCTTGGAAAGAAGCTAACAAATTACTAGGGTTGTTCAACCCCGGTGTAGGTGCCGATTTTGGCCCAAGATAGGCCGGTTTTCAAATATTAGCCACCTACACCTACACCATTAAGGACAAAAACTAGTCCTTAATGGTGGCGGTTTTAGCGGTAGCGGTTCCGATTAACCTATATTTATATTGAACCATTTTTTAGCATTTTACGCTAGTAATAAAACTTGTAATAGCCTAAAACTCTGTTATGACAATTCTTCAGACATGAGGCAATAGCTTAAAACTCTGCTGCTGAATGCCTTCTTATAAAAAATGTATAAACTTGCAAACACAAACACAAACAATATCCCCTTGATGTTATATTTGATGTTTCAACTAATTCAAATTTCAAAATGCAGTATACGGGAAGTTGGATGCTAACCAACTTAGTTCTCTGCCACTCTCATTTCCATACAGGACCCTAAAGTACCTTATGTGAAAATATGCAACCTCAAACATCTTAAAGCTACTTCTTTTCCTTGAACTGCAGGAAAGAAACCATTATTCAATCACAGTCATTATTTTGAAAGCCAAATAATCCTACACAAGTTTTTTGAGCAAGCGCAGACCCTTTGTTGTATAGGTTGTTTGAGAGATCCAACCAGAAGTTTTGGGGCTGTGACAGCGAATACAGAGAGGATTTAGTAAAAAAAATGGGCTAAATTCACCGTACCACACCTAAACAGCATATAAACTCATAAAACGAACAACTACTTCAAAAGAAACAGGATCCCCCATTTAGCTTATACTAAAGAGTGCAGTGGCAACAAGAAGAAAAAAATTAAAGCCCTAAAAATTGTAAACAAATAGGAAAAAGTTAATGTGCTTACCTGTGTTGGAAATTGACGATGAGGCATTGAAGGTTAAAATTAACAAGGGATTTTTTTTATTTTAGGGCATGAAATTTATGATTGCTCGGAAATGACACTCTTCGATTGAAAGTGAAAGCTTGATGAAAAATCGCAACAAGAAAAAATAAAAAGGAGAAAGGTGACAAAAGATGAAAAGGGTGAATACAGAGGGATACTGGGCAGAACTTGAATTTGGATTTTCCAAAAAGGAAAAGGCAGCAAGAATAAAAGGCAAAATGATAGATAGAGTGAGTTTGGGAGAGAGAAAGAGAGAGATGAAAATTGGAAATCCGGGCAAGATACTCGCCGCCTGTGTGCAGGGGTGATTGTCAAAGAAATGGGAGGCAAGGGGTGACTGTCGCAGAGAAAATGAGAGGCCATAAGGGGGATCCCGGTTTTACTAGTTCCCGGTGCCGGGTAAACTGGGAACCGGGAAAATCCTTAGATTTTTCAAAAAAAAAGGCCACTGGCGCCGGCATCGGTTAGGCTGGGTGCCAGGAACTTGGTGCCGGTGCCACCGGCACTACAAAAAAAAAGGTCTATAGTTGCGGCGGTCAGTCTCTTTAGCAGCGTTTTTGCAAAAGCTGCTAAATTTCAAATTTTTAGCAGTGTTTTTGCGAAAAACGCTGCTAAAAATTTGGTATCTACAGTGGCGATCACTGTGACCTCGATAACCAAATAATTAATCCAGGCCTAATATCTCATATGGAATATAGTTTGATGGAAGGAATTAATTATATATATATTATAATATGTTGATAGACTTGATTGTAATTAGTAGAAGCTATAATTTTATTAGAAGAAGAGTTCTTCAGTTTAATCCTACAGCTGGAATTTGCGATCCCTAATGATCCTATGTCTCATGCTCTCTCTAGGGTTTCCCAAGGTCTATAAATATAATTGTTATTTTCAAGAGAGTAACATAAATCCATTATGAGGCAACGCACCTGAGTTGCTTTTCTGAATTATTGGAGCTTTGGATTTGATCATAAAGCAGCTTGAAGTTTGTGGATTCTTTAGCACAATTATGATGTCCTAGCTCTAGTTAAATTTGCTTAGGAAATAAAAAGAGTACTGCCGTTATCTAGCATTATCTATATCGCTTTTCCTTTGACGGCGCTGCTCTTTTGCCACAGCTAATGAGAAGGATCAATGGTGCTTCCAATAGGAAAACTCAAATCCTTCTAATCTCTCTCTGTCACGGTCGTTTGGAAAATTGTTAATTTGCTAGGCAATAACCCAGAGACAATATTTATCTTTTAAAATAACAACATATAAGAAATGAATTGAAGTATCTTTTAAAATGACAACAAATAAGAAATGAATTGAAGTATCTTTTAAAATAACAACAAATACTAATGGAATTAAAAGTTCACGAAGAGATGCAATTTTATGTTCTCGAGATTGAATTTTTGAAATTGAATTATAGGAAGTAGGCGGTTCTACTCTAGAACATAATCTGAGGTGATATTTGGCAATAACAAATTCTCAAAATTTGCAGAAAATTTGATAGTGGTGTGAATATGTAGGTTGGTAAATTGTTTTAAAGATATTTGATTATAGGTTGATTTTTATTGAAATTTATATAAAAAAATGTAAAGAATGATGATTTGATGGAATTTTGTAATAGAAAAGTATTTAATTTTGGTGAAAAGGTATGGAGAAAAATGATTTAATTTTTTTCAAAGGTATTGGAGTTTCTGTGAAAATGTGTTGGAATTCTTATTGAATTTTTTGAGACTTTAGATTATTATTTATGAAATTTTTTACTTTCAAAAATTGGGCAAAACATCGCCATTATTCTCTTCTATATGACTTCGCCTCCAAAACTTGAATCGTGACTCTGCTACTAGGAAGATGGACAATCAGGCTAGCTTGTCTCTACTTTTCACAGCTCAGGATGTATCATCCAACGTGTAGTGGAATGTTTTTTATGTCCTTTACATAATAAGGTGGTGTTTGAGTGTTAAAATTTGGGGTTTGGATGTTTGTAAAAAAATTAAGATAGTTTATGGGAGTCGATAAAAAAGTAAAAAGAGAAGATTTTAATAAATATTATAAAGAAAAATAATAATATTATGGAGAGCAAGAGATTATTTTGTAATATTTTAATCATGTCCAAAATTTTGGTACTAACTGTAAGTACTCCACTTGCCCATTTGTCATGAGTAAACGATTCCAGTCTATCTTCCTAAAAAAGAACAAAACAACATGGCTTTCTTATTCAATCTACACTTTCATTTCCACTAACTTTTATGCATTATATATGGCCCCCAGATCAAAAGGAACAAAACCACATGCCTTTTCGAGTGCTTCAAACAATTTGAATCATGAGGTACTGCTCATTTCCAGGAAATTTGAAGGAATCTGTTATCCACAGCAAAAGTAAATCTCGAAACCCTGCGTCCTTATCTCTTTAAAGGCGGTGCCTAACAATTCCATTGCCAAGGGATTGATTGATGTATGTGGTCCGCAAGCCAAAAGAATACTGAAAAGTTGCATAGATGCTTAACACTTTCCGTTTCACCACTAGCTAGCCTAGATTCTTCCTCATGCATCCGAGGCTAATTAAAAAGAATTTTTCGAGTTTTGGACCTGAAAAATCACATATACATATACAAAGATATAGAGTGGCTTATACCACTCTACAGCTCGCCCTCTCATGAGTTATTCTTGTTAGATGTAATTTTCCAGGAAAAAGGAGATGAATATTATTCCAACCTTCAAGATATGGATTTGTTTGATCTATTGACGTATCTGGATTGTTTTTAGACCACCCAACATTTCTTGGTTTGGCATTTCAGCAAAACGTCATGACGATTCCATGTACCTTCCAAAATATCAAAAAAAATTTGGTTTGACATTTCATGATAAGCATCATCTAATATTTCTATTCTTGATTTAAAAAATTTCTGAAATAATTTTCATGATTAAAGTTTATAATTGTCAAATCCAAGAGTACATTAAGTAAATAACACCAGAATATGGGAAGGAGATGTTAGCGAATAAATATAAGGTCATGAAAAAGGTGACACCTGATTCCATGTTAAATATTTGGACCACTCATTTGAATAAAACACCTTTATGTGATTTGATATTTTGAATGTAAAGTTCTTCTATCTTTGGATTTGAATGTTATGTATTACAGCTTAGAAAGAAAGGAAAAAAAGAATGTTTATATTCTATCCAAGCTTTTAAACAAAGAGGTCTATATATCGTATCGATATACAGCTTGGTGATTTAGTCACATTTGGATCAAATATTTGGATGTCTTGGATGTGGTATTTTGAGTGATTTATACGTACTTAGATTGTAAATCATAAATACGAAGGAATCATATACAGAGTCCCACGTTGGAGATACAGTAGACATTCCACTTGGAGTTTCAATAAATTAAAAGAACCAACAAGAGTTGGAAGATCTCATCACCATGATGTTGATAATAACACCCAAGTAGAAGAAAGCCTATATAATCCTCTTGTTGTAGTACTCCCAAAATCACACTGCATCTAAAAGCCTCTAAACCAAATTTGCCTTCGTCGCTTGCCACCCTGTTACGTACGTTTCCCCGGCCAGGTCCTTGTTGACAACATGCGTCTTGCACCTAAGGCACTTCCCCCGACTCAAGACGTGTTACTGGACATTTTCAAAAAACACGACATTAATGGCGATGGTCGTCTTTGCAAGGCTGAGCTAAGGGAAGCCTTCAAATCCCTTGGCTCTCGTGCGCTAAATTGGAGAGCCGGCCGTGGCCTCCACCATGCTGATGCCAACAGAGATGGATTGATCGACGAAGCGGAGATGGAGGCCCTTTCGAAGTACGCTTCCGAACATGGTTATACGGTTACCTAATAGGATCTACGTACGTACTTGCGATCTATAGTGTACTTGTATTGCATGTAGTACTTAAGAATCGGCTTGTTCTATAATATCGAACAAAAGACGGCCAGCCCCCGCTGCCTAATAGGATGCTTGTGTTATGTCGTAGTACTTGTATAATATATGATCATGCAGTCCTTCTATGCGTTTTCTTTTGTTGCCTGTGAGAAGGCTGTATTCTACCTTCTTGTTTTGTTCCCCTGGAATATTCCAAACTCTTTGTTGCTTTCACGTAAAAATCTTACGATTATCTCTTAGTTACGTGGGGAACGTCATTAATGTATTTCACCCGTCTCTAAGTAGTCCATGTCTAAAAGGCTTTATGATGTTGCGAATTAGTTGGCCATCATATCTTCAGAGATTTTCTTTTAAAAAAACCCTAAAAATAGGAAACAGAGAAAGTGACGTGGATAACTTATGTGGCCACACGCTTTGGCCGTTACCAAAATTAAGATTACCAAGTTTCAATTAGAGGTATGATGTTAATTTCAAATTCAATCAAATTCGATTCTGGACGCAACAATATGTGATGTTAATTTCCGGAATTCAAAACCATCAGTGGCCTGCTCGCAGAAGCCAAGAATTTTTCCTTAGGGAGCAAATTTAAGAGAGTAAAAAATTATCAAAAATTGCCAAACAATAAATAAAATCAAGCATATTCACTTGAACATGGCATGATTTAATTTCTATATACCGAATAATACATAATACCAATTTTGTTATTCACCTAGCTACACTACAAAAAAACAGGTCTATAGCGGCGCTAAAAGATGTAAAAAACACCTCTAAAGGGGTACCTGTTAGGGACCCCGGTCTAGACCACCATAACAACGTCAATCCCAGCCAAGTGATACGAGCCCGATCACCCCAATCGATCCTCCTAAACCGTTATCTGTAACACACGAGCTGTTTATATAGGATCTAACACTCAAAATGGAGAATACTCGAGATGTTTATTGATGAACACGAAGAACGTGGTTAAGGGTTAAGTAGCCCAAAGACCACAAGAACAAGAACAATCCCGATCAAGGGTTAACTAGCCCAAGAACGGGTACCCAATCTAGGTTATTAGCTTAGAATGAATCCCAAGTATCAAGGTTATTAACCTTGAAACCGACTTAGCATATACTTGCCTATGCTTGGCCAAATCCCACCCCAAAAGCACTCAGGCTCTCCAAGACTCTACTCTTCTGAAATAATCACTCTAATACTCCTAAGGGTGTTTATATAGACATCCTTAGGAGCTTACAAACCCTAATTGACTCCACTCACAGTCAAATCTAAATCAAATCCCTTTAATCAAGGAGATTTGATATTACATGCCTAATTCCACATAAACATAAAGGAAATGAATCTTCTAGAGTTTAGGAAAGGATCCCTAAATCTAGAAGATATGATTTATTCAATCACATCAAGAAAGGAAACTAATCTCTAAGATACCTAAATGAATGACGGGATCTCGCCGTCGTCCTTCGTCGTCCACAACGGCGCCTCCGCCACTTGCACCACCATAGGTGGTGTTGCTCCTTTGACTCCCCGGACCTTCCTCTTCCATTCCCCACCTAGCACCGGTAGGGGTGGTGGTGCTCTGCCACTGGTGGTGGCTGCCGGTGGTGGTCATCCAGTGTCATGCCACTACTTTGTCTGCTGGCCTGCTTTGGCTGCATGGCTTGGCTGGTGGCTAAGGACTTGTTGTGGCGTCGTGTCATGGGAAGCTCATGGGCTGGCCATGAGCTTGTCCTGGCATGCCTGTGGCCGGCTAGCTTGCATGCCAGGCATGGACGTTGGTGAGGTGCCATGCCTTGTCAGGGGCGTTGGGGCTCCTAGCTTGTGCGCGCGCGGTGATGCCATGGCATGGCTGTGGTGCTGTCGTCGTGCGCTCTGTGGCCTTGTCAAGTGTGCCAATGGGTGCCACTGGTGCCTCATCTCGGCATCTATCCTCTCACGTATGGCTCTCACGGGCCATGTCATCCCTAGGGATCCTTTCATTCCCCCTTCAATAAAGAGTACCCTTGACCCCAAGGGTAACCTTTGAAACTCTAGAGGCCATATCATCATTGCCCTCCCAATCCATCTCCTCACTAGGTAGCCCACCTAGATTCCAAGTAATAACTCTACTGCCCAGGGTGAGCTTCATACTCCTCCCACCATATTCAAGTATGGTTTTGTCAATGCTATTCCACCAAGCATCACCCAGAACCAAATTTAACTCTTCCAAGGAAAGCACATATGAGTCAACATTTATTTGCATACCTTGGACATCACGGGGGACCGCCTTCACTATCTTCTCACCTCTCATCATCTCATCGTTGGAAAGCTTTACCTCCAAGGTGTCTACCTCGTCTCCCTGCGAACCTGCCTTAGAAGCTAGTTGGGTGTTGATGACGTTGTGGGTAGATCTACTATCCACCAACATGTTGATCTCTCGCTCGCCCATCGCAGCCACAAATGTCACGTTGATGATTTCCCAATGCCGATTATGGCATTAAGACTTAGCTCACTGTCACTAGTGCACTCCTCATCCCTAGCTTCCGTCCTTGCATGATCTACACCATGGTTGGACTCCTCACGTAGCCACCTCTTGACTACACCATGCTCCTTCTCCACATGTCCGTCCATTCTAGGTTGTGGTCGTGGTCTAGGCTTTCCACTTGTGGACTTGGATAAGTGAGTGTCTCTCCCCTCCATGAGTTTAACATCCCCCCTCCTACTATCCTTCATCCTTGCGGCTTGTGCATGGTTGCCCCCACATGGCCCTCCACCAAGTCTAGCCAATGCCGCTTGTAGATCTTGTCTCACTCCTTTCATCGCTCTCCTATGCCTTTCGGTGGCCATGGTAACTCTGGCAATGGCTCCTTGCATGTGAGCCATGGTTGTGCTTGTCTCAACCTTCTTCTCTTTTAGCCATAGAGTTGATGACTCCAAGGCTTCGAACCGGTCTCTGTTGGAAGTGAGTGAACTTGAAACTGCCTCCATTGCAATACATGGCTGCAACAACAAGTCCGACCTTGGGTTCTCTCCAAAATGAAGATCGAACCCCTCCCTTCAAAATTCTTGGCTCGAACTACTTCCGACCATGGGTTCTCTCCAAAAGAAGATTGAACCCCTCCCTCACTCACAAATTTGTTAAGAACAAATAAGTTCCAACCTTGGGTTCTCTCCAAAATGAAGATCAAACCCATTCTCGAGTAAAGAACTCCATCATAAAAAAAAAGTTTGCAACCGAATCAATCAAACAAAAATGAATCAAACTAGTAAGTCTCATGTTTACCTCCCTTGACGATCTTCACGTTTCAAGCAACTCCCAATGAAATCTTCATGCACCTCTCAATGAAAGCACCATTTTGTTAGGGACACCGGTCTAGGCCACCATAACAACGCCAATCCCCGTCAAGTGATTCGAACCCGATCACCCCAATCAATCCTCCTAAACCGTTATCTGTAATACATGAGCTGTTTCTATAGGATCTAACACTCAAAATGAAGAATACTCGAGACGTTTATTGATGAACATGAAGAACGTGGTTAAGGGTTAATTAGCCCAATGACCACAAGAACAATCCCGATCAGGGGATAATAATCCCAAAAACGGGTACCCAATCTAGGCTATTAGCCTAGAATGAATCCCATGTAACAAGGTTATTAGCCTTCAAACCGACTTAGCATATACTTGCCTATGCTTGGCCAAATCCCACCCCAAAAGCACTCAGGCTCTCCGAGACTCTACTTTTCTGAATTAATCACTCTAATGCTCCTAACGGTGTTTATATAGACATCCTTAGGAGCTTACAAACCCTAATTGACTCCAATCACAATCACATCACAATAACAATCAAATCTAAATCAAATCCCTTTAATCAAGGAGATTTGATATTACATGTCTAATCCAACATAAAAAATAAAGGAAATGAATCTTCTAGAGTTTAGGAAATGATCCCTAAATTTAGAAGATATGATTTATTCAATCATGACACAAAAGGAAACTAATCTCTACGATACCTCCATGAATGCCAGGATCTCGCCGTCGTCCGCCGCCGTGGACGGCGGCGCCTCCGCCACTTGCACCACCATGGGTGGTGATGCTCCTTCGACTCCTCGGACCTTCCTCTTCCATTCCCCACCTAGCACTGGTAGGGCAGGTTGTGCTCCGCCACTGGTGGTGGCTGCCAGTGGTGGCCATCCTGTGTCATGCCACTCATTTGTCTGCTGGCCTGCTTTGGCTGTATGGCTTGGCCGATGGCCAAGGACTTGCTGTGGCGTCGTGTCACGGCAAGGCCATGGGCTGGCCATGAGTTTGTCATGGCATGTATGTGGCCGACTAACTTGCATGCTAGGCATGGGCGTTGGTGAGGTGTCATGCCTTGTCAGGGGCGCCTAGCTTGCGCGCGCGCGCACTGATGCCAAGACATGGCTGTGGTGCTGTCGCCGTGCGCGCTGTGGCCTTGTCAAGTGCGTCCATGGGTGCCACTGGTGCCTTATCTCGGCACCTATCCTCCCACGCATGGCCCTCACGGGCCATGTCATCCCTAGGGATCCTTTCAGTACCTTTAGTAGCGGTCTTTTCAGCGGCGATCAGTGACCCCCTTTAGTTCTGTTTTTTGCAAAACGCTGCTAAATTCCGATTTTTTAGCAGCGTTTTGTTTCACAAACGTTGCTATTGGTATTCATGCAAATTGTTTTTGTTAATTATAAATTTTTAATTTTAATAATTGTTTTATTCCTTTTAATATACAATTTTATTTTGTCATGTATTTGAAAATTTTTATTTTATGGGACCTACTTAATGAAATATGAAATTAGAATGAGTGTTGTGAAAATTGAAATTGTTATATGGTCTTAGAGACTATGATTTAGCCATTTATATATATATATATAAAGTACTTAGGTTAATTAGCACATATCAATTACATATTAAACACATGCTTAGAAAAAAATTACGAGTATTATATATTGTTACTTCCAACCAATTTTAATTAAGATTATTATACTAATTATAAAAATAGTATCAAGAATGTACATTGCTATGTACTTAATACTAAGTATAAATATTTTAAATGCTATTACAAATTACAACTGATTTTAATTTACTAGAAACATATAACTACAAAATATAACTTATTATTAAAATAGGTACATACATATAAAATACTTAGGTTAATTAGCACATATCATGTATATGATAAACACATATAAGAAATCATTCAATGTTAATTATATAGAAAGCATTGTACTTTTAAATTATAAGTATTATATATTATTACTACCAACTTATTTTAATTAAGATAATTATTATACTAGTTATGAAAAATAGTGTAAAACAATATGATCTTTGGAGTAAAACAATAGAAAACAATAATAAATAAATAAATATAGGTTCCCGTAGTAGTCCAAAATCTCATAAAACAGTAATATGTGCTAAATCAGTATTTACTTTGCAAACACGGTTTTTGGGGGTTAATATCGAAAAGTTTAGAAAACCAATTCACCCCCCTTTTGGGTTGCCTTAATCTTGAAACTAGGACTCACAACACCTTGCCTTGCTTCTTAACAAACAAATTAGAATCTGAGTTAGAAGCGAAATAACAACAAAATTGCAAGTATTCGGCAATTTTATCGTACCAAGCTCTAGGGGCTTGCTTCAATCCATACACCTTCTTAAGCTTGCAAACATACTCTGGATGATCTTTAGAAACATAGCCATCGGATTGCTCCATATAGATCTCTTTGTTGATTTCGCCATACAAAAATGCATTTTTCACATCAAGTGTCCAAAGCTTCCACCCATAGTGTGCTACCAAGGAAATAACAACTCGAACTGAAGTCATCTTTGCAATTGGACTGAATGTCTCATCATAATCCTCCCCGTACTTCTGAGAGAATCCACGAGCCACCAACCTCGCCTTAAATCTATCAACAGCACCATTTGACTTTCGTTTAATTTTGTAAACCCATTTGCAAGTAATGGACTACATTTCCTTGGGCAATGACACTAGATCCCATGTATACTTTTTATAAGAGCATCCATCTCCTCATTTATAGCTTCTTACCACTCCTTAATGCCTACAGCTTCATCAAAACTAGAAGGCTCACAATCATCAATAGGATTAGCAAGAAAACAGAAGTGTATGGATACAAAACTCTCATCTCTATACCAACCTGGCAATACAATATTCATTTTTGATCTCCTAAGAGGTGGTGCACTAAAAACTTCCTCTTCACTTTGTTGTCCTTCCATCTCAGGACAATCAGACACGCTCCCCCTATTTGGTTGCTCTACACTACATGAAGGCATAAGAGCATTGAGTGATAAAGGCAAACTTACTTCTTTTTGTGGTGGAGTGTGATCGAGATTCTCACGCCCGGAGCTCTCCAAAACAACACCTTCTTTATTGTAAAACGATGAGACTTCATCAAAAACAACATCCCGAGAAACACAAAAAAAATGGTTTTCAGGATCCATGCATTTCCACCCTTTCTTTCTTTCACCATAGCCAATGAAATACATTTCTTGGCTGTAGAATCCAGTTTGGTCCTCTTTGCATGGGGCACATGAACATAGCAAATAGAACCAAACACTTTAAAGTGCTTGACACTAGGCTTTTCTCCAAACATCAACTCATATGGAGATTTCATAGCAATTGGGCTAAGAGGAACCTAATTAATCATATAAGCAACACATGCCATAACTTCTGTCCATAAGGCCTTGGGTAGATTCTTTCCATGAAGCCAGCTCTTGCAAGTCTCTACCAAATGTCTGATCTTTCTTTCCGCTACACCATTTTGTTGTGGTGTATAGGCACAAGAAAGCTCCCTTCAAATGCCATGGTCTCGGCAAAAATCATGAAAATCATTAGAAGTAAATTCTCCTCCATTGTCGGTTTGAAACCTTTTTATCTTCTTGTTGAGTACACCTTCTACAGTTGCTTTAAACACTTGAAATTTGGAGAATACTTCAGATTTCTCCTTTACAAAATACACCCAAGTAAATCTTATATAATCATCAACAAGAACAAGCATGTAAAGAGAACCTGAATAAGAAGGTTTAGAACAAGGCCTCGTCACATCACCATGAATGAGCTCTAGAGGAGATTTGCACTGTGAAAGAGATTTGTCAAATGGACGGCGATGTGCCTTTCCATAATGACAACCCTCACAGACAACTTCACCACCAAAGTTGGTTATTATGGGTAATCCATTCATCAAACTTTTTGAAATTGTTAGCCCAAGGTTGTTTTGTAAACAATCCATAATTGATTTTGATGATAACAAAAACTCTAAGTGCTTTGAAGACTTTAGATTTTACATTGTCAATCCATAATTTCCAAGTTGTATTTCAAAATGATTGAGGTTATCTCTCTAAATATTTCTAAGTGCACTTGAACACCATTACACAAGTTGATAAGATCAATTTTTCATATTGTAGGTGTTTAAAGTAGTATTGTAATGGTTTGGATGCTTTAAAGTTGAAATTGGAGTAGTTGCTGACAAAGAACAAATTTTTCTGACTAAGTGTTGGAACTGCCGACACATTGGACCATAGTGTCGACACATTGGACTATAGTGTCGACACATTGAACTAACACCCGAGAGTTTACATTTCAGGCAATTCAAAGTGATTTTTTGACTAAGTGTTAGAAGTGTTGACACATTGGACCATTGTGTCGACACGTTGAACTAACACCCGAGAGCCTATTTCCAGACCAAGTTTAATGTGTCAAGACATGCAATCAATATGTCGACACATTGTGCTATTTTGCAGAAAATCTGGAAACGATGCCAGCTCTTTCCAAAATGGTTCAAATATCTTCTAAACTCCTCCAACGACTCTCTAACTTTACAAGAAGACCCTTAATGACCGTTGAAGACATAAGGCTATAAGAAGAACAAGATAGAGAGAGAAGAGAGAGAGCTCGACCAATATTGCAACATCTAGAGAGAGAAAATCCAAGATCCAAAGTTTTCACTTGCTGAATCATTCAAGAACAAAGCTTCATTGTCAAATCTTCTTCTCTTGCTCATCTTTGACAACCAAGCCTTCAAAGGAAGAGAGATACTTCTTGAAGAAGGGACAACACACATGCAATCAATCTTGCCCTATCTTCTAGAGAGAGAAAGCTTCTTGAAGAAGAGGGAAAACAACACTTACCGAGAGAGTTTGTGCTCCCACCTGCAAAACTGTAGGTTTCCTTTAATAATCTCATCTTATTGCATCTTATTGAGCTTTACACTTGCTGATTTGGCTTAGAGAGCCATTCCATACGATTTGAGCTTTTCATTGGCATATTCGGCTTAGAGAGCCATTCATTGTAATTCCTTTGTATCCATCTTGTGGAAAACACTTGAGTGTTGGGAAAACACTTGGTCCTACTTGTGAGAGTAGAAGAAGACTTTCAAACCAATGATTCTTGGATAGGACCACACTCATAACCAAATAGAAGAGATCAAACTAAAAAATAAACACACTTTTTATGGAAGAAAGGAGATAATACAACTTGGATAGGACCAAACTCACAATCTATTAAAATTGTTGGAGACAAAACTAGGACCACTCACTCTTTTGTAGGTTTAGGTGGGATATGATGGAATGAATGGCTTGAGAGGTAGGCTAGGGTATATATACGACTTGGGGAGAGGTTCTAGATAATTCCCATGAAATTTCAAGAAGATAAATGAATCAAATGACCAAGGACAAATTTCGAATTTTGCCAAGAAGGTGGGATGAATGTGCTTGGGGAGATGACGACTTGCATAGGAGAAGTGAAAAGTTGTATTGGAGAAGTGAAAGGTTGCAATGGTTGGGTAGAAGGGTACGAGAGAGTGACCAAATTCATCCAACAATAGTAAATGGATCAACACAAAAAAAAAAAAACATAAATGCCTCAAAAAGAAAACTCTAGAAAATACACTTTAAATTTAATAAACACTTCTCAATCTGAAACTGAATGCTACAAAACTTATTTTCAGATGAAAATAAATAGTAAGAATACCTCCTCTACACCAAACAGATGAAATGTTGGGGGGCACAAAAGCGCGCTCCATATCAACAAGTGCAACAACCATTTTCCTTGCTTCATTCTTAAACTCATCTACGGCAGCACATGCAATGGCCACAACCTTGTAGCAAATTAATATCGTGTAAATTAACAACACAAAAAATTAGATAAAAGAATTTCAGCCTCGACGATATAATTTACAACGGAAAAAGGGGAGAAGGGGTAGGGCAGGAATTGTTACAAGAAAATGAGGCATCATACCTCTCTCTTGAAAGGAGGGTATCTTCCAAGACAAGGTGAGGCATTTGCAGTAGACGAAATTATATCTACCAAGACATGGTGTACCTAGTTCATTAGACAATAGAGAGAGAGTGGGAGAGAGGCTGGAGGGTGGCCTGGTGGGTGGTGAGTGATGGCAAGGAGAGGGAGCTCAGGGGACCAGGGGGTGAGGGCTATGGGGGGGAAGGGGGTGGGTTGAATTTCGCGAATTAGGTTGCGCTGGGAGGGGGAATTTACACTTTTTAGGGCGCACGCGGAAGCGTTTTTAAGAAAGGGGGAGGAGGAGGTGGGGGAACGACAACGTTTTAGGTAGGGGACACAGCTTTGAATCTTGATATTCACTTCAAAGTTTTTTTATTTGTAGTTTTTTTAATAATAATTTTATATTTTATTGTTATATATTTTTAGTAAATTATATTTTGTATGATTTGTTATATTTTTTTATAATACATTACATGTACTTTAATGGTATAAGTTAAATTCACAATAACAGTTTTTGGAAATAAATAATATTTCCTAATTAATTAGTCTTATGTTATAAATTATTGAAATATAATTGTTAATTATAATCAATAAAATATTCAATTACCATAATAACTATGACCAGATATTAAGTTATGTATTTTAATTGCTTAAGCTAATTAATCTCACAATATCTTTTTGTTTGAAATTAAATAATATGTCATAATTAAATATTATTATATTACAAATTATTACAAATATATATGCTCATTATAAACATATGATAATAGATGTCTAAACTACTTAGATTTAGTCAATAAAAATACAATTACCATAACAATCATAGATATAAATTTCATAACATTATTTCTAATTCCATATAACAACTTCAATTTTTCATAAAACTCCTTTTAATTCCATATTTTATTAAGTAGGTCTCCTAAATTTTTTTAAAACACGTCACAAAACCGCCGCTAGAGATTGCCCTTATAGCGGCGGTTTTGACAAAACCGCCGCTACAGGAGGTACATAGCGGCGGTCAGAGACCGCCGCTACACTAACCGCTGCTATAGGCGGTCTATAGCGACAGTCAGGGAAGTGATCGCTGCTATAAGGGGTCAATAGCGGCGGTCAGTACACCGCTATATGGGTCTTTTTAGTCGCGTTTTAAGTTAAACGTCGGGATAGAGGGTCTATAGCGGCATTTTTAGCGACCGCCGCTATAGACTTATTTTTTTGTAATGAAATTGTTATCTCTATAGGATTGGATTTACGTTTAGAATAAATCGGAGAAGATTTGATACTGGTACTGTAAGGCGGCCTTGACATTTGAGAGCTTGTATCTGTAATATTCAGAGAAATGGAAAAGTCGAAGAACCACACGACTCAAAACCAGCCTTTCAAGGAGCACAAGAACTGTATCAAGAAGCCGAGGAAGCACATGCACACTTCCACTAAAGGGTTTAGTCTTTTTGTACTTCCATCGCATGCTTTTGTGTTCATTTTTCTACTTTTAACGAAAATTGTTTACCCAGTTCTTTTCCCCGTCTTCATTTGGAGATTCAGATTAATCTCAAGTTTTTGAGGAACCAGAGGTATGCGAGGAAGCCCAACAAAAAGGATGGTGGATCAGCAATTCTGCCGCTTTCTTGCAATGGGAGAATATATGAAGAATTAGCAAAATAATATTCTGGTATATTGTTTTTTGAGGTGTAGCCACCATATATGTTAATCTCTAACCTATATCAGTCCCTGGAAATCAATTTCAGAATCCTAAAAAGATCTCGAAGTGTAAGTATGACTGCTGTGATTAAGTGTGCGTGGAAATTTTTGTTGGAATCCTACCTATAAAGTATGACTGCTGTGAGTTGAAGTTGAATCCGTGTTGCAGCTTTGACAAATAGGTGTCCCATATAACAGAAGCCACTCTGTCATTGTAGTAAGAATGTTCATATTCTGTGACAGTCCGTAGTTGATTAAGAGCCTAAAAAATTGTTTCGAGTTTTGGGGTTGTGGGATTAGGTCATAGGTCATCTACTGGAACAGAGGGATGCCTTGAATGTTCCATGGTTTGATGTTAAGCATACTCATTGGAAGCCTAAGACCAAGGCAAAGCCTGGCACAAAGTCTTTATTACTATGGCAAAAAGTTCTTACTTTTTTTATCAATTGGCAAATTTTCATGGCTTTTTGCTGTATTGACATCTCCTGATTAGTTCCATTCATGCTCATATTGTTGTTGTTGTCTTTGTTAGGCATCTGAAGTGGGTCTTATCCTCATTTTAAAGTTCATACTTTTTTGGCCATTTCATGGCGATTAATAAACACAATATTTCATTTGAGTGCTTGCTGAGCTTGAATTCGTAACTGTGGACTGCCAATTGAATGATTGATATCACAGAATCCTTTTCTTTTCTCTCCTATTGGTGGGAATGGATGGAAGGGAACCACTGATCCATAAATTGACTAACATCTTAATTTTCAAACGATTCATACCAATATTTTCTAAGTCAGAATGAATATGATTTAAAGTTCCAAGCATTTGCACTACAAAAAAAATGACTTTTAGTGACGAATATTCACCCGGTTAAAAACCAATAAATTTGAACTTGGGCTTAACCTTAAGCACTTCTAAAAACTCTCACAACTAAAAGGATGGTGTTTTGGGCAAATTTTTCGGGCCAAGTAGGGAGCTTCCGCGACTCTCCTCTTCTCCTTGCCGTGGGTGTATTTTTGCCTTTCACCCACGGCCTTTGCGCATTCTCGCATTTCAAGCTTGATATACGTCGATCGATCAGTGTAAAGGACGATCGATCGCCTCGTCAGTCCCAAAAATCCCGCTCAAATTTCACCGATTGGTCGTGTAGAATTGAGCGATCGATAGTTGCGTCTGTATAAAACGATGACGCATGCATTTCAAACTAACGATCCATCAGTAAGAAATTATTAAACGACACCGTTATACACCGATCGATCGTCTCGTCAGCATGAAAATCCCGCTCAAATTTCACCGATGGATCGTGTACAATGAGCGATCGATCGTACAGTCTGTATAAAACAACGACGCATGCATTACAAACTAACGATCCATCAGTAGCAAAATATTAAACGATATCGTTATGTCCCGATCGATCGCATTACTCTGCGATCGATTGTGAACCTAATTATAAAAAAAAAACAGATTTTACCCTAACAAATGACTTAATTATTAAAATTAAATTATTAATAATGTCATCTTAATACATAATTCGTTCTTATGACTTGTAATCATGTGTTAAATAAGCGTTATGTCACTAGTTTCTAACAACTTAATACTTAACTCATATTACACAAGTGCACTCCCCATCTTTAATGCAACATGTACAACTTATACATGTTTTCCTAAATATGAATTATATGTACGTGATATATTGTTATGTAATCTAAATACATTATAACACACTTTGTTAATATATATTTTTATATTTATAATCATTTAAACTCACATTATTCAATAAAATGAAGATAAAATGTAACGATCGATCGAAAGAATAAGCGACCGATCGTGTATAAAAGACCAAAACGACGACGGATAATACCGACAGATCGCTACAAACAAGCGATCGATCGGCACAGATGAATAAAACGACGATGCATGCATGACATACAAACGATCCATCGATAGGTGAACCATTATGCGACGTGCTGCGTCGATGAATCGTCTCAAACTAACGATCGATCGTCAAGTATGTATAAAACGACGACGCATGCATTTCATTCTAACGATCCATCGGTTTCTTTTAGACACGATCTATTGGTGTCCTAATTTAAAAAAAAATAGAATTTTGTCTCAAATTATATATTTTAATTTTTTATATTTCTAATCATTTAAACTCACATTATATAGAAGGTCATGTTGCCACCTCTGCGGCCACTGCTGCTCTACGAGCAAACCGTCGAGTCAATGCCCCCTCCTGCCCCCTGCTCCTGGACAGAGTGAACTTGTTCAGCGCACTCTTAACCCCCTTACGAGTATCCTCAGCAGTGATCATAACACCTCGAGAAATGAGGAACTGAGTTAGAAACACGCCGTGTGGGAGACTACATTCCTTAATTCTCCAAGCCTCATCCATAATCAGCTCGAACATGTACAGTGAAAAATCTATCAACGTCTGCTGACCAAGTAAGAGCATGCACTGAGCTCTCGGGAATGTGCACTCGGTAGAAAGAGTTCTGCCATCGACGTTCGTCGTCAAGATAAGGTGCAAAATCCGCCAAAACACACTGAACTCACTCTGCTTGATTATGCTGCCAATCACTGCAGAGGTCTTCCCCGTCATCAGCATCCATAAGTCCTGCTCTGATGTCCTCTGCTCATCCTTCAAAGGAACCGCTGGGAAGCAGGGAGTCCTAGGCCGAGGGCAGTGCAAGAAACCGGCAATGACGTCTGCCGAGAACATGAACTGTACTCCTCGCACCTCCATCTGCACCTCAGGAGCTCTAGCTACCGAGATAAGCGCACCAAAAAATTCTTGCACGAGGGAGTCAACACAGAAATCATCCACCCATGATAGCTGGTGAAGGAATCTCTGGTACTCGAACAACTGGAAGATGGTGTGCTCCTCGTACAACAAATTGGCAAAATCAGATAGCGTCACTGGACGCTCTTTGGCTACCGGCCGCCCCCTCAAGTACTCCATCCGCCTCTCTACAGTCATCAACGAATCAGCGGGCTCCTGATCGTTGGACTATGTTCCAGTCCTGGCCCTCGTTGTGTGTGCATGCTTGGCTGCTGCATTTTACGAACGCTGCAAAATTTGTATATAAATATGCGTTAATAAATAATCGCATTAAATAATTAAATATTCACAATAATGTAAATTAAAATATTAAAGGCGATACAACAAAATGGTGATCCAACGCCACAAAATGGTGTACTTTTGGGGTTTTAAAAGTCCAGCATCAACTAACGATCGATCGTCACTTACAGTGATCGATCGTCATTAAATTTGAAACTCACCGTTTCAAATTACCAATTCATTGGTACATACAGTATCAATCGGTCGCTAAATAACAATAAGCGATTGATCGTCTACCTTAGATGATCAATCATTCGCCACACCGTCTCTAACGATCAATCGCAGGTTAAATGCGATCCATCGGTAACGTAGAAGATCAATCGTCAATTAAAGTGATCGACCGTCATTAAATTTGAAACTCACCGTTTCAATTACCGATTCATCGGTACATACAGTATCGATCGGTCGCTAAATAACAATAAGCGATTGATCGTCTACTTGAGACGATCAATCGTTTGACTCACCGTCTACACCACGAAATTGGTGACGAACAAAAGTTTCGTCACAAAAAACCCTTTTTTAGTCACGAAATTAACATTTCGTCACTAAAAATAGACTTTTAGTGACAAAATTCATTTCGTCACCAAGAATTTCGTCACTAAAAGTCAATTTTTTGCAGTGTTGGCTAGTGCTTACGGAATATTCTTGTAATTAACTCTTCTGTAAATTATAAAAGATAGGAGCAATGCTTTCAAATGTAGGTGGAATTACTGACATAAACGAGATATCCCTTGCATACACTACAAAAAAAATTGACTTTTATTGACAAAAGTCAAAATTGCGTCACAATAAGTATTAGTGACAAATTTTTTTCGTCACCAGCTCCGTCAGCGTAAGAGCGTCACAAAATGTATTTCGTGACAAAACCCGAATTTCGTCACGAAAAGTTTTTAGTGACGGAAATTTTTCATCACTAAATCCAATGATCGATCGACACTTTTGTCAATCGATCGGCACGAATTTAGTGATGGATCGGTTAAAAGAGCTATTAATCGGTATGTTTCGCAATGATCTAATGATAAGCATCTACGATCCATCGGTGAATTATTGGGGATTGATCGGCATTTTTACCGATAGAATAGTAAGAAAGAAACGATATATCGCTATAGTAATGACGATCAATTGTCATTTATAAGGGATCAATCACTTCATTTACGTGATCGATCATCTTAACAAAAGCCAATCGGTTGCTGACTAAAGCGATGGATCACTGACTACGTCACTGATCGATCGGTACGATATGACGATCGATTGTTTTTGTTTAGTGATCGATCGTTTATTTCTATACCGATCGT
Organism: Myrica gale; assembly: GCA_963930655.1. Lineage (NCBI taxonomy): Eukaryota > Viridiplantae > Streptophyta > Magnoliopsida > Fagales > Myricaceae > Myrica > Myrica gale. The sequence goes on from OZ005599.1 coordinate 6,602,671, forward strand.
TTGCTTATCTTACCGACAGATCGCTTGCACATAGACGATCGATCGATGACTTTACTGATCGATAAGTATTATATATTTTTAATATTAACGATCGACCGGTGGTGTATAACGATCGATTGGTTGATTAACAACAAATCCCGACATATCCCCAAACATATCCCGACTTCTTGCCCAATATCTTGGAATATACTTCAATTTCAGTGTAAGTCTTCCCTTCTAAATCACACTGGTGCTGGAAGGGATCCATCCGTTCTTGAAAAAATAATAATTACCAGAAACATTAAAGTTGATAACTATACATAAATAACATAAAGTAGATTAAAATGAAAGCGACTTACATAAATTTCTCTCGCTCCTTCTGAGGTCCAAATCCCATCTTTGTTTGTACAATTCTTTTTATATAGCTCTGCAGGATTGATATCGCCACTTTCTTGATTTTTCTACGTGGCAATAGCATAAAGTTATTGACAAAGAATATCAATAAAGTCCAAAATTTACTTCTTAACTAACCATGCAAGCTCGTGTGCGCTGGAAGGAGCGCGAACCAGTAGCGTGGTTCACAGTCAACTTTGATCTATTTTTTTTATTTTGCTCACTTCGTTTCTACGATATTTTAAAAAATTAAATATCAAAAGAATTTAAGCTTCTTTAATCACGTACCAAAAATGCTTCATTGGTGAACAGATCGCATAACTCCTTCCACTATTCTTTCGTGGTATCAGGGTGCGGCTTCAGCAACGCAGCCTCTTTACTCGAGAACTTCTTGAAATACGCATGCATTCGGTTGCGGTGCGTTTGACGTGTCGTTATCTTAGTCTCGACCATCGTCCTCACGTCCTCCTAATGGTTGTAGTCAAGGTTGAAGTGGTCCTACATAAATACGAAAACATACAATATTACAAGTGTAACGATCTGCTTATACAAAAATTCTATGCTTACGAATTTAATCATACCAACACCCGATCCATAATGTACTCCTTCACTTCTGAAGGACCGTCAACCCACTTGTTAACGGAATCAGCCCTCGGACCAACATTCCAATCTTCATCGATAGAGTGGCAGCAGTGGAAGACACTCATCCACACTCTCTATCCGGGATATGGACCAATAGTTTTCCGGAACCGGACCCAGACCTAAGAATCTTCTCCAAACTGACCCCACGTGTCCTAACAAAGTTAGTCGGTTAGTTAACTTAAAAAAATTGAAATATTCATTAGTTTTTATATGCACAACTATTAGGACAAGCTGACGTGCTTTGACTCATGGCTTCATTCGCTCTCGGTGCTGGAGCACTCAGGGTTAGACACGGGATCAGATTCATACTAACCAGACTATCTGCACTATGCAACCGTCCAGAAGTAACTGAAGGAAATTCTCGTCCACGCTTCATTTCACTGTACAAGCTGTGACATAACAAAATAAACGATAAAGATATTGTAAATGAAAATATACTTGAAGGAAATTATTAAATAGAATCCAGTTCTTGTAGGTTATCGTCCTATGCCTCATTCTCAGTAGAATCGCTATCACTTTTGAACGAATCTTCGTCACCACTTTGTTCGTAATTTTCTTCAATTTCTGATTCACCCCCCTCTGAAACATCATTACTATCTCTACGTCTTTTTTGCAGCCGATTAGTTGCCTCAGAAGCTTCAATAACGTTTGGCGCAACGTCATCCTTCCATAGTGGATTAAGGTAAAATTGTCGGAAGTCTATAAACAAGTCAATGAAATCATCCTCTTGATACGCTTCATTCGATGGCTCCCCCCGATTCAACGTTTACGTCAGCTTCACTGTCCGGATCAGGTCCGGGAATGTCATATGCATTTCTACACGACAACTTCTTCACGACTCACCATGTAGGTCCATGCAGATTATCAACTAGATAAAACACTTGACTTGCTTGATTAGCCAAAACAAATGGATCTTCTAAGTACCATCGTCGGGAAGTGTTTATGCTCTTAAAGTTCTCATCGATACGAATTCCATGGTGATCTCCGACGTCGCACTAATCACACTTAAACAAATATACTGTATTTTCCCGCAAGTATTGCATGGCATAAATGTCTACAAGTCTCCCGTAAAATTCTATTGGATTTCCCTCATGTGTTCCTGGTACTACAATATCACTATTCTGAGTTCTCCGACGTCCTTCCCGTTGTACTATATGATATCTTCATCCGTTCATAACACATGCAGAATAACGCATCACTCGTGTATCAGGGCCACGTGCCAGTGAATACAATTCATCGATCGATGTACATGGATTTTGAGAACATAATTTTTAAACTTACAACAATATATTAGAAGTTCATTAAAAACAAAGACACGATATTCATTTGAATGACTTCTAAAAATAACACTTACTCGCCCTAAGAACCAATCCGGAAATTGTTCCTCATGCATACGAGAAATGTTACCAACTCCTTGCGCGCTAAGTTCGTCCATGTGTTTACTGTAACGATAAGGATAATCAACGACTGAATATTATAGAAAACATACATCTATATCTTTTTACTTACTTTGAGTACACGCTGATGCCTTTGCAATTGTTCAGCACAAATCACCGAGCTTTCTTGAACTCTGTTCGGTCTATGTCATGCTCCTTTGCAGCCCCTATCAATCTAATTCTCTGAGTGAACACATCCAATGACCTTTTGGTTACCTCAATTTCGCCGTCGGAGGTATTGGTAACAAAATGTCGAACACTCATTCTCAATATTCGTTTCCGCAATCGACCCTTCAGAACGAGACTTATTTTTCACATTCATTTTCGAGCCACCCATCAACCGTTCGACTGGATACATCCATCTGTATTGTACGAGTCCAGCAAGCAATGCTTCGTGTGGTAAGTGGACAGCCAAATGCATCATCGCTATATAAAAAGCGGTTGGAAAAATCATTTCCAACTTGCATAAAAGTATCCCGATATATTCTAACATCCTCTACAATACAGAAATCTTCAATGTACGAGAACACAACTCTATAAAAAACAAACATAATTCAGTCACTGCGCCATCCACGTCTTCCTTCAACAACCCTCGAATAATCACTGGAAGAACCCTCTACAAGAACACATGACAATCTCCGATTTTCATTCCAGAAACCTTCAACTCATCTAGATTCACACAACGTGAAATCTCAGTTGCATAACCATCGGGGAACCTCACTTCTTTTAACCACTCACAGGCCCTCCTTCGCTCTTCCCGAGTTAAAGTATACGCCACTTGAGACATCAATTCAACCCGACCGTCATACACAAAATGCAAGTCTTTTTTTACCCCCATTTCAGCTAAATCTCTACGTGCACCCGCTGAATCTCTGGTCTTGAACTCGATATTCATCACCGTTCCAATCACGTTGTCATATATGTTCTTCTCGATGTGCATCACGTCCAAGTTATGTCGTAACCCTAACGTACTCCAATACGGCAGTTGGAAAAAGATGCTCTTTTTCGTCCAATTCAAACGTTCTGACGATTGTTTCTTCTTTCCCTTATTCTTCCCTGACCCTTTTCCAAAGATAGTCTCCCCGACATGCGTTAGTTGTTCCAATATGTCCCCACCAGTTAACTCCTCAGGTGGAAGTCTATGTTCTTCTTTCCGATTGAACGTATCCACGTCAAATCTTCATCCATGCCCCGATGTCAAATATCTCCTACGACCCATATAACACATTTTTCTCCCGTGCTTCAACCACTTATAGCCAGTGTCTAAATTACACGTCGGACATGCCAACTTCCCTTTGGTACTCCATCCAGATAAATTGGCATATGCTGGGAAATCATTTATGGTCCACATCAAAGCTGCATGCATCTTAAATGTCGTACCATCTGAAGCATCATGTGTCTCAACTCCATCTTCTCATAGTTTTTTCAACTCGTCCACTAAGGGTCTAAGATATACATCTATATCATTTCCCGGTGACTTTCGACCCGGGATTAAAAGAGTCATTAGTGAAAATGGGACCTTCATACACCTCCATTGGGGTAAATTGTATGGAGACACAACGACTGGCCAAATACTGTACGCATTGCTCATGTTTCTGAACGGATTAAACCCGTCAGAAGCAAGGCCAAGGCGAACGTTACGGGCATCTTGAGCAAACCAACCATGGTCCTTATCAAAATTCTTCCAAACCAATGAATCTGCAGGATGCCTCAAGCACTCCTCGTCATCAACCCGTTTCTCCTTATGCCATCTCGTGTCAATTGTTACATATTTTGTGGTAAACAAATGTTTAAGTCTAGGGATTAAAGGGAAATGAAGCAACATTTTCCTGGGACATCGATTGCGCAAGTCATTTTCGAATTTCCACCGGAACACCCCACATACCAGATATCTATCTAACTAAACCCAAGACCCTCTCGCAATTGTTTCGCCTCCTAATACGATCTCAGTAACGTCTCTTCCTCTGGCAACACCTCCTTAATCAACTGTAATACCATATCAAATGCCTTAACCGACAACTTATTTTTCGACTTCACATGCAACAACCGGACCGTAAATGACAACTTACTAAACGCGGTACATCCAGGATACAATTCATGTTCTGCCTCTTCCCATAACTTATTAAGTGGTGTTGAACCCTTCGGTTGCCAACTGGCGGTTTCCTTATTATTAGGGTTCAACCCTTACCACCACAAAGTTATCTCCCTCTAAATCATCATCACTATATGGTAAACCCGCAGCAGACTCTTGAATCAAATTTGAAGTAAGTTGAATACCCTCCTCGTGAAACACCCATGACTTATAGCTCACATCAAACCCATTAATGTAAATATGATCTTCTATTTTATCCAACACTTGAAACACTACATTTCTGCACTTCCGACACGGACATTTGAACTGACCCCGAGAGTCTACACAACATGCAGCCATACCGACAAACCTACGAACCCCCTCCGCATACTTTTCACCAAACCTATTTTTCTTGTAAACCCAACTCTTATTCACCCTCCATGCTTCTCAAAATACACGAATTAAGTAATTCGTAAACACCCACACAAGAATTAAGTATATCTCAAAAATGATCTTAAACATAACAAGTCAAAAACACTTAAATATTCACCCTCCATGCTTCTCAAACTCCATGATTTATTTTCAGAACTCAAGCACTTTAATAATCAAACATTCAATATATAGCTCAAATACTACACATGTATCAATAATAAAAACAAACACTCATAAAATCATCCTCTAGTCTTCTCAAGCTTAATGATTCATTTCCAGAACTCAAGCACTTCAATAATTAAACGAGAAAATAGTAGAAATACAACACAAGGTCAATAACTTGTAATCTTCCCTAACCAGCGATCGATCGTTACTATAGATGATCGATTGGTGTTCAATACCGATGGATCGTCGTCAAATAGACGATCGATCGCCGAACCACCATCTACCGAACAATCAATCGTCATCATATAGACGATCAATCGGATAACAACCATCTAACAGACAATCCATCGTCAGAAACTGACAATCGATCGTGACAAACCCAGATCAAAAATACAACTTTTCATACCTCCAACACACTCAAATCCAAGCCCAAAACACTCACAAATCATCCTCATGCAACTATAATTCTAATATACATATTAAACATACTCTAATAAGCTCTAATCATCACAAATTCATTCCACAACACCCAAAAATGGACAAATAAAAAAAATCAAATAACCAACCAAATCATTCCTAAATTGTAGTGTATGTTGATTTCATTACCACTTGCACGAAAATGTAGACCAAAACGAACCAATTTCACACCAATATCTCACAAATGTCGCCCAAATTTTCCAATATTCACCTAATTAAAAAAACCAATGAATTTGAGCTTGGGCTTAACCTTAAGCACTTCTAAAAACGCTCACAACTAAAAAGGACGGTGTTTTAACAAATTACTTCTGGAGAAATAACTCTTTTCGCGACTCTCCTCTTCTCTTTGCTGTGGGTGTATTTCAAGCTCGATATACGTCGACCGGTAATAGTACGATCGATCGCCTAGTCAGCATGAAATTTCACGCTCAGTTTTTCACCGATGGATCGTTTCCAAACGAGCGATCGATCGTCAGATCTGTAAAAAACGATGACGCATGCATGACATACTAACGATCCATCCATAGCAAAATATTAAACGACACTGTTATACACCGATTGATCGCCTTACTACACGATCGATCGGTCAACTAATTATCAAAAAAATAGATTTAACCCTAACAAATGACTTAATTATTACAATTAAATTACTAATAATGTCATCTTAATACATACCTCATACTTATGACTTGTAATCATGTGTTAAATAAGCGTTATGTCACTAGTTTCTAACATCTTAATACTTAACTCATACTAACAATAACATAATGCATCTATGATACAACATGTACAACTTATACATGCTTTCTTAAATATGAATGATATGTACTTGATATGTTTTTATGTAATCTAAATATATTATAACATACTTTGTTAATATATATTTTTATATTTCTAATGATTTAAACTCACATTATTCAATAAAATGAAGATTAAAAGAATAACCACTCTAACAATCAATCGATGTAAGTACCCATCGATCGTAGACCAAAACGACGACGGATAACGCCGATGGATCACAGTATATGCGCGATCGATCGTTATATCTGTATAAAACGACGACGCATGCAAGACCTACTAATGATCCATCGGTACCAAAATAGTAAACGACACCGTTACCTCCCGATCTGTATTAACCATTGCAACGACGTTGTCTTGGATGAACAATCGGTTAGTGAACCCAAACGACGACGTGCTTCATTGATGGATCGCTACATACGCGCGATCAATCGTCCCTTCTGTATAAAAAGACGACACCTGCAAGACATACTAACGATCCATTGGTAGCCATACAAAGCGATCGATCGGTCACCTAATTATAAAAAAAATAGATTTAACCCTATCAAATGACTTAATTGTTAAAATTAAATTACTAATAATGTCATCTTAATACATAAATAGTAATATTGGTCACAACTTTTATATTTTTATATTTCTAATCATTTAAACTCACATTATATAATAAATAGTAATATTGGTCACATTATTAAATTCTTATATTACTTATTTGATCTACTAATTATTTCATTATTTTCGCCGACCAAAGGGTATATTTGACATTTTACGTATAAAAGTGTATATGTCATGAAATACAAATAAAAAACAATTAAACTGTAATCAAAGTTACTACATTTTCACAGATAAACACAAATGTCTCAAATACATAAATAAAACCAGAAATCCAAATGTATGTCCCAAATAGATAAAAAAAAACAAAAAAAAAATACATCAACATGCAACGGCATCACGGAAAGTGTCCAAGTCATCATGAATATCTCCGGGAATCCTCTGTGGATCTGCCTCCGTCTTTAAATCATCCAGAGTCTTAATTTCTTCCAGCCGCTTGCTAACGTTTGACATATGAGCCACGACCGACTTGTTGCATAGCATTGTCACAATGGATTCCCTATCGAAGGCGGTCCGAAACTCCTTCACCTCCTCCTCCAATGACTGTACCTGCCTCTCAAGAGGTTGTAGAGTGGCCGTCAAGGGAGGGGGCACTGCAGGCACTCTCGGGTTGAGAGGTACCTTGAACGCTGATGTAGAAGGTCATGATGCCTCCTATGCGGTCTTTGCTGCTCTACGAGCCAACGGTCGAGTCAGTGCCCCCTCTTGCCCCCTACTCCTGGATAGAGTTAACTTGTTCAACGCGCTCTTAACCCCATTACGAGTATCCTCAACAGTGATCACAACACCCCGAGAAATGAGGAACTGAGTTAGAAACACGCCGTATGGGAGGCTATATTCCTTAATTCCCCTAGCCTCATCCATAATCATCTCGAACATGTACAGTGGAAAATCTATCCACGTCTACTGACCCAGTAAGAGCATGCACTGAGCTCTCGTAAATGTGCACTCGGTAGACTGACTTCTACAATCGACGTTCGTCGTCCAGATAAGGTGGAAAATCCGCCAACCACTGCAGAGGTCTTCCCTATCATCAGCGTCCATAAGTACTGCTCTGATGTCCTCTGCTCATCCGTCAGGGGGACCACCGGGAAGTAGGGGGTCTCAGGCCGAGGGCAGTGTAGAAAATCTGCAATGACGTCTGTCGAGAATATGAACTGTACTCCTCGCACCTCCATCTACACCTCAGGTGCTCTGTCTGCCGAGATAAGCGCACAAAAAAATTCGTGCACGAGGGATTTGACACAGAAACCATCACCCACGATAGCTGGTGAAGGAATCCCTGGTACTCGAACAATTGAAAGAGGGCGTGCTCCTAGTACAACACATCGTCAAAATTAGATAGCGTCACTGGACGCTCTTTGGCCACCGGCCGCCCCCTCAAGTACTCCATCTGCCTCTCTACAGTCATCATCGAATCAGCAGGCTCCTGATCGTGGGACGACGATCCAGTCCCGACTCTTGTTGTGCGTGCACGCTTAGCGCCTGACTTTTTATGAACGCTGCAAAAATTGTATATAAATATGTGTTAATAAATAACCATAATAATGTAATTAAAATATTAAAAAGATACAACAAAATGGTGATCCATCGCCACAATAGAGATCGGTCGCTCTATATAGTGATCGATCGCTTTATAAATACCGATCGAGCGCGTAAAACAAAACAATGTGTTTGGCTTTTTAATGATCCATCGAAAAAAAACCTCGATCTGATGAAAATATCGATCGATCACTACTTTTAATATCAAGCCTACAGATCGATCGCTACTTCGTCAAAACTAAGCGTTTCAATATCAAGCCTACCAAAGCGATAGATCGGTCAAGCTTTTTTAAAAGTACAGCATGAATTACCGATCGATCGGTAACTACAATGATCGATCGGCAATTACAATGATCAATCGACATTAAATTGAAACTCACCGTTTTAAATACCGATTCATCGGTACATAAAGTATTGATCGATCGCTAATTAGTCATGACCGATTGATCGTCTACTTTAGACGATCAATCGTTTGACTCAGCGTCTACAACACGATCGATCGCTGTTAAACGCGATCAATCAGTATTTATACGAAAAGGCACAGATGACAAAAAAACCCCAAAAGATGCCCAAAATCAGCCCCAAATGATCCCTAAACAATCCTAAACGTCAAAAATATATATTAACACAAAAATAAATACAATTTACGGACTTAAATGAAGGATATAGCAAATTAAAAAAACGTAAACTAAAAACTCATTTAAAACAGCTAAATATCTCTTAAAAATAATATAACTACGTACCTTTGTTGTAGATGATAACAGAAAATGATTCGACGCACTTTGGAAGGCAATGCCGCACAAAATGGTTCCGTGAAGTTTGAGATCAATCGTCAATCTTTTTCTCCGATCGATCGTGCCTCATTGAGGCGATCGATCATTTGTTGTTTTACACTTGACGATCTCTCATTCGCTTACAGGCTCGATCGACCGCTCATTACTACGTTCGATCATTGCTTCGAAAAAATGATGGATACGCTTCCCGATCGATCGACAATTCGCATTTTCCAACGTTTGTACGCAACGATCGATCGTGAGTTTTCACCGACCGATCACTAATCAGAACTAGTTGTCGATTCGTCACCGATCGATCGTGTCTTAATCATTGATCAATTGTTAAGCTTGACGACTTAAATTTGTCGCCAAAAGATTTGACATTTTGTGACAGAGCTTCTCGTCACAAAAGCCCGATCGATCGGGGTGTGACAAAATATTTCGTCCCCAAAACATTACCTTTTAGTGAAAAAAAAAACTTTTTTTGTCACAGAAAGGACTTTTAGTGACGAACAAAAATTTTGTCACAAAAAACCCTTATTTAGTGACGAAATAATATTTGGTCACTAATAATAGACTTTTAGTGACGAAATTCATTTCGTTACCAAGAATTTCGTCACTAAAAGTCAATTTTTTTGTAGTGATCATGTGTAGCCATTGATTGTATCCCACAGCTTTACAAGATTTTTAATAGTGGAACCATTTATTTTGTGTCAGTGTGGAATTCAAAGGAGACTTGGTGATTTCATCTTTAGATATTTTTCAAGAAGCTCTTGGTTCAGATGCAGAGTTTGCACTATTAGCATCTGATGGCTTATGGGATTACATGCGCAGGTCTATTGGTACTCCTCTTAGTTCTTGGCTATTCCACTGTGCGAAACAGATGCATAATCTCTACAAACAGGAGGCCAAGTTCTGCGTATGTAAAATTGATGTTCCTTTTGCTTCCCTGTCCTCATCCATTAGACCTTATTTTGTTGCTCTCTATTGGTTTTTCTTCTTTTCAGAAGAAAAGTACTCGTATTGAGGTTGTGCTAATTTTAGCAAGATGTGAGAAATGCCTTTGGTTATTAGAAATTTTCAAGGCACACAGAGAGTACCAAATCTTGTCTAAAATTGATTTTTTACGGTTTAAATTGAGATTTTCTGTGAGGCTTAGTTCATGGAGCGGAGGCTTGGGCCGACAGTAATTCAAGATAGAGGATGTTGATGTGTCAAATGAGGAAGATTTTAATTGTTCATTGCCTATTGTGTTGTATTTGAATATTTTTGTCGATCCTTGCTTATTGTTATGTTATATTAGAAATTTGTTACTTTTTAGATTACGTGTAGAGATTCTTGTGTTTGTTGTAAAATATTATTAATCAATGATGAAGATATTCTCGTGTTTCTTTAATTTTTTATATCCGTTGAATTATCGTTAATAAAATAAATTTATATTACCTATTAGGAAAATATAAGAAAAAATCAGTAGTATTTTAAAAATGCTGGCACATACCCAAAAAGCGCTGACACAGACCTTTAGTGGCGGTCACAAAAACGCCGCTAAAAGTCTATACCAGCAAAATTGTGTTCAGGCCTATAGCGGGGGTCGCCACCGCCGCTATAGACCTGCGGTCGCGCAAACAGTCGCTATAGATCTACTGAGACGGAGCTATAACAGCGGCTTTTTGACCTCTAGCAGCAGTTTCCGACCGCTGCTAGAGGTCATATTTTTTGTAGTGCGGATTTTACCGATAGCTTGGAACAGCCCTACAACTTACAATCAACTGCATGTGCCTGGGCCTTAACCAGGTGCCCTCTAACCCATTACAATCAAGTAAAAAAAAAATTAACAAGCCCGCATGTGCTAAGCCCACTCCTAAACACACCGTACTAACCAAGCCACCCAAGACATCACTTCAACACGTCTTTGCCCTACTTCAACACGTATTGTCTCCTCAGCCTTCTCGAACCCTCTACACTTCTCTTCTCCCTTTGTCTCGGCTGCTTCCCGCATGTGCTAAGCCAACTCCTATACACACCGTACTAACCAAGCCACCGAAGAAATCACTTATTAAACACGTCTTTGCCCTACTTCAACACGTATTGTCTCCTCAGCCTTCTCGAACCCTCTACACTTCTCTTCTCTTCGTCTCCGTTTGTCTCGGCTGCTTTCCATATAAACCCTGGCTCATCGATTACGGTTGTGTTTGTGTTGTAAAATGTTGGGTATGGGAATATGTGTTGTTATTGGGTTTAGTGAAAAGGTGAAGAGAGAGGTAATTTTTTATAGTTTTTGTAATTTTTTATATTTTTTATGGGAGAGAGAGAGATTATATTGGAATATTTTATTAGGAGAGAGATAAAATGTTGGTTATGTTGTGTTTAGCAAACACAGCCTACATACATCTCATCATCGATTTCATGCCCATTTGTTACATGTTGACGTGTGTGAGAATATAATATAAATGATAAATTTATCGCCTTCCTACCTGCTTAAGTTTTTTTTTTTTTTGCTAAATAAGTGCTTAAGTTTTTAAAACTGTTAGTATATATTTATTTGTATTGACCTATTCCGTGCTAAATGAAGTTCAAATTGAGTTATATTGTCTTTCAGCGTGTCTAAGTCTTTGTGTTTAAGAAGGATTAGAGCTTAAACAATGAAGATTCTGAAAAATCTTGGTGCTAAATAGAGCTGCGGTGGACTAGCTAGAACTCTTGCTTGCAGTGTCTGACGAAGGTGTAAATATAGGCTTTATACATATATAGAGAGCATCTTCTGCCTAATTTATATATATATAAATTAGGCAGAAGATGCTCTCTATATATGTATAAAGCCTATATTTACACCTTCGTCAGACACTGCAAGCTATATATATATATATATGCGATCTCACTGTAAAAAATTTAAATGATTCCAGCCTATCTTAATAGGATCGTGTAAGGCCTACGCCTATGAAACGAAATGTGGGAAATCTTTCAATATCTTTTGGGATAGTACTGACACTTCTATAATAGAACAAAATTTACTTGTGAAGAAAACAAATTAACGAATCAAGCTATTAGATCATGATACAGTTCGATTCCCCTTTAAGTTCAGCACACAAAAAAAGAGTACTTCCCCTATAAGAATAATAATGCTTTTGTACGTAAATGGTTATCTGAACAGGTTATCTGGATAGTAAATAAAACTATGGGATGTAGATTGATGAACCAAACTAAAATAACAATCTACACAGCTTGGCTTGACTTCTTATTTTTAGGGAAAGTAAACTTATATGTAAGTTCTTTGATCAACCTTCTGCTGAAGATCATTATATATATATATATATATATATATATATATATATATATATATATATATTGTCAAAAACTACTCATACAGCTAATTAATTGCTCAAATTTCCTTATTTTGAATCTCAAACGTTCGAGATATATACCAGCGGTAATGTTATAGAAGTCTCCCTAATTATAGGCCAAAATCATTTTTGTCCCTTTAAGTTTTAAAACCGCAACTTAAACCCCATATATTTCGAACATGATCAATATTTCTCGCCCTCCAATTTTAAATAACCATTAAACTACATGAAAAATTACTAAAAATATTGCCCTCCGCGACAAAATTACTAAAATTATTAAAAATATTAAAAAATAAAACTCGATAAATAAAAAAATAATATTTTTAAATAAATATATTGAAACTATTTTAATAATCTATTTATTTTTATTTTTTAAAATTTTGTCTTAGAGATGCATTTCAATCATTTTGTATTTTTTCCATCAGACTTAACACCCAAATCAAACGGGGGCAAGAATTGATCATGTTCAAAACATAAGGGGAGCAAATCACCATTTTGAAATTAAATAGGAGGGCCTGATCGATTTTAGCGTATAATTAGGAGGCATACTATGACATTAACCCTATATACTAACTTTAGAGAAACGATTGACGTTCTTTTCTTGTTCGCCTCGCGTTCGCCTACCGAATATAATATTGCTATTTGCATTCGTTTGGTGGGCCCCGTTAAAATGCAAAGAACCAGTTCCCTGAAGCAGACCGGTTTTGGTTTTAATCTCTCTCGGTTTTTTTTAAAACTCTCATGTTTCTCAAAACCCACGTTCTCTCTCCCCAAAATCTCCCGAGCCCCTCTCTGTCTCTCCCTGTCTGCCCCCAAAATGAAATGCCCCTGCCCCCAAACCTAGTTCTCCCCGTCTCCCCCTCTCTCTCCACGTCTGCCCCCAAATCAGGCTGGGTTGGGGCTGGGTTTCGACTGGGTTTGCGCTGGGTTTGTGTTATGTAACCCACTGGTAAAACAAGGGTAAAATGGAAAATGTTTGGATGAACAGAAAAATTGCAAGAAAACGATACTAATATTGACTCTATTAGAGAGAGAGTCACTCTCCTTTACTTCTTTGCATCAATGATTTTCGATAGCTCTCTTCCACGGTAGAACAAACACATATATAACTGTAGTTGGGCTTGTAAAGGCCCTTAGTCTAAGGCCCAAAACTAACGGGCTAAATTGAATGACAATTAAACTAAAACAAACTAAATGGATAAAGGCCCAACTAAACTGGACACTTCTCTTGGTACTTCCTAATCAGTCCTTTCCTTTGGTGAGGCAATGACAATTTGGCTGGGTCCCAGGTGTTCAGAGAAGAAGGAGAAGGAGAAGGATCAGTGTTCGGCGTTGGGTTCTGCTCTCACTTCCAAGAAGAAGTTGAAATTGTTCAAGGGATTGGCCGAGGACTTGTCGAAGTTTTCTGATATGGGCTTCGGCTTGGATTCTGAAAACGGTTTGGCCGATGGCCTTCAACAGAAGGTTCTCTTGGTATGCCTCTTGTATTTTCAAACCTCTATTATTTTGTGGGTGTTTGAGCTTTCCAATTGCTTCTAGGGGATTTCTTTGGTATTTCTGTGGTCGTGATTTCCTCTCATTTTGTTTTTAATTTCCTTGATTCACTATGAGATAGTTTTTGTGCCCATTAGGGACTTTCTCTTTTGCCTTCTGTGTGATCTGGAATCGGCATGTTAATAGATGAAAATCCTCTTTAATGATGAGGCAATCACTTAAGATGGATCGGACTAGCCTAATTATAACCACGATTCTTGTCCTTGGTCACAACTTTGTTTATACAAATTGAATGTTCAAAAGGTCTTGTTTACCTGATCAAATTTGTAGGACTCAAGGGAAAATCTCTTCAAAATTGAACCTGTTTTAAGTCGGCTGTGGATCTGTATGGTTGCCCCATTTTAGGTTGTCTAAATAAATTGCAGAGCTACAAGAAAAATTATAAATTGATTTGTTGATAATTACTTAAGCCTCATAATTTACATGCCTTTTTTATGCTACTTAGGATGTAGCAGAGATATTGATGAAACAGTTACTACATCTAAGGCAGGAGGAAAAGGAATTGAAGAAAAGAAGGAAAGAAAAGGATGCCAAGCTTAAAGGCACACAAATGAATACCATGCTTAATTGTGAATCATCGTCATCATCCTCATCTGAATCTAGCGATTGTGAATGTGAAGATATGGTTGACAAGAGCCGCCTGAGAAAGGAACCCCTTGCACAACCAACACAATCAGCATTAGGTGAATCGGTATTAGTTTCTCAAGAAAATGGGAAGTTGACACTTCCCAGCCAGCTTACCCAAGAAGTGAACACAACTATGGCAGTTGGTTCAGGAAATCTCAGACTAGATAATGAAGTAGAATGCTGCTCTGAAACCAGTACTAGTTGTAGCAGCGTTAGCCACAGTGACAGAAGTAGCTCGATGACAGGAGGATCAGCGAAAAGGATTGAGGTTTGCATGGGTAAGAAGTATGAGAAATCAGGTGGAAGAATTTGAAAGGGTAGTAGGTGTTGAAGGTGCTGTTGTTGGGTGTAAATGCCTGGGCAAGTGCAGAGATGGTCCTAATGTGAGGATCTTGAATTGTGGCGATGACCCTCAAGTTGAGGGGGTAGATGTTTCTGTTAGGACTCCAACTAATCCCGCGTATTGGGGTTGGATTGGACGAAGTGGGTGTCATTGTGGCTAATTTCTTTGGGGATGAGCAGAAAGACTTGGGACTGCCAGCAGCGGTTTAGAAGAGCCATTTACTCATAGTTATTGTCTTATGTAATAACCAGTTGGGTTTAATTCCCATAATCCTTAAAAGGGATCTTGTTTAGAGGTGTAAATCAAGTTCGCAGATGGGAAGTTGCCGTCAAAATTTATTTGGCAATCACTTCCTCTAATGATGGCTTTTCGCATTGTGTTTTTCTACATATTGCTTTATACTGCTAAAAGACTGATCTGTCTGCATTGGAGATATTTGGAAACAATACTTACATTGCCAAAAAAAACTGTTACATTTACGTTGTTCACATCAACTATTGAAATCTGATGTATATGTTACAAAAACCAGAACGAGGGGAGATGGTAACCAATTAAATAATTTACATGCCTCATATCAATTACTTTGGTAACCGATTCCAAATTCTAATCTTATGGCTCGTCCTCCAGAAAATGCAATATGCTAAACCCTCCAAAGCATGAAGGAGTCCTCAACTGCATAATGAACCTTGATATGATGAGACCAGCGCCGCATCCCTAACATGGCTGTTCCAAGTCATCTGTGTTTGTGCAGCGCTTTATGTAAGAGTCGAGTGTTTTCTGCTTTGCGGGGCTACTTCTTTGCTGGCTAGATGAAACTTCTAACGTCTTCTCATGGCCATCGAGCATCTAAGCGTCAAATATCAAAAATTGAGTTTACAGACCAAGCAGTACTAAAATTTCGCCAAAACTGTCAATCATAAGAAATAAGCTACTTCTCTATCCCCTGTTACTACTGCTCGTTCAGCACAGAGACAAATCTCAGAGCTCTTAGGAAAATCAAGACGCAAATCTGTATCAAGAGAGAAAGTGAGAGAAAGAGAAACAAATTACCTGTCCTAGATTTTCCAACTTGATCAAGAGGCTTAGGGTCAGTTTATGGTAAAGAGAGTGTATCAAACTACACCCTCAGTGAACATTAATTCTTTATAGAATTGATACCTCAAGTAATGTGCATAACATTTCTGAACTCCAGAACCATTTTGCTGTAGTTTACCTGGCCAATCCTGTGAGCACGATCTTCCGCTTGAATCAGATCACCATGAGTCCAAGACAACTCTGCAAAAATAACGGTGCTTGCAGCTGTTAAAGTTAACCCAACACCTCCAGCTTTGATAGATAGCTGCACAATGGCAATTAAAGAGGCAAACTTCAGACACAACATATAGCTTTCTTACCAGAGTTACTTATAATCATAATATTGGTTAGAGAAACTATTCAACAAATGCCATACTAGTGCTGCCTTGATAGCATCTTTCTCCTGGAAATCTGTAACCAAAGCTTGCCTTGATGCTGGGGGGGGGGGTGCTGCCATCAATTCTAATGCAACCCACTTTCTTCGTCTGGAAAATTTGCAATTCTTATGACAATTGATCAATCAGGGGAGAAGCTAAATAAAATTATAAGTGGTCTTATAATAAGAAACTGATATATAGCGTCAATCATCGACTGATGGTGTGCAAATATAAGAAACTTACAGCCTGCTTGCAATAATAACAACATGACATAGTCAAGTTACGAAAAAGGAATATACGAGTTCAGGTTACAATGCAGAAATAAATGTACAAGTAGTACAAGTAATTGGTAGGAGGGCAAATTGCAGATGAAGTGAGTAGGTGGTATGGGAAAATTAAATCATTGGATCAGAGAACCATAATGAGCCTTCAGTGAAGTGGTCACGCCTTAAAAGGTTAGCCACGACAGCAAGATACTAAATAGAAATAAACTTCAACCAAATAGGATCCTTTTATAAGAACATGTAAGTGAAGAACCAAATTGTGAAAATCAAACAACAAAAAGGTTAGGAACACCACCATAGGAAGAAGAAATTGGTTTACCATAAAAATGATATAAACAAAACCGAATCCATTCCTGCTGGTCAGGGGTTCAGATATTACAGTCCTCGCCATTCACGGGCGACTGCGTGAGAGACAGAGAGAGGGAGACCCAATCAAAACCCAGCCGCCCCAACCCAGCCTGATTTGGGGGCAGACATGGAGAGAGAGGGGGAGACGAGGAGATCTAGGGTTTGGGGGGGGGCGACATTTCATTTTGGGGACAGACGGAGAGAGACAAAGAGGGGCTCGAGAGATTTAGGGGAGAGAGAACGTGGGTTTTGAAAAACATGAGAGTTTTAAAAAAATCGAGAGTTTAAAACCAAAACCAGTCTGCTTCAGGAACCGGTTCTTTGCATTTTAACGGAGCCCACCAGAAGAACGTAAATAGTAATATTATATTCGGTAGGCGAACAAGAGCAGAACGGCAATCGTTTCTCCTAACTTTATATCCAAACGAGTAAAAAATCTGTATGAAATCATGTCATAAGATACTTCATGATCAGGTTCAATTTAATATTTCTGATATGGGTGTAAGAAAAAATTATTCATGCTGTTATGAGGCTCCAGCTCCATGCATGGTTACCATTTTGGTGACAAGTGGGGCATGGGTATCTCTAAAGCGCGCGCTTAGTGAAGACCGACTCATTGGTACCCGGAATGTAATTCTATGCCTAATTAGATTCTCGGTTGAAAAAAAAATATGGTATGCCAAGCCCAATTAATTTGATAGATATTGTACAGATATATATGCATATAGCAAATATCTACGATAGTACTACAGTGGGTGGAAGATCGACCAAGCAATTAGCATGATTTCAGGGCCTATTAATTATGGACCACAAAATTATAGCATATTCCAAAACATTCAAAAGTAGCAGATTATCATGATCAAGCTTTCCACTGAATTAAAGAGTGGTCAAAAGATTTAAACTGAATATAGGTAATTTCCTTTTAGTATTATAGATGATCATTATTGATGGAATATATCTATAGTCGGTTAATATTTGAACTAACTTTAAATATTATCAGACTAGAATCAGAACAAGGTAGATGAATGGGTCAATTAAGAACTTCACATGATAATGGCCCCGCAGTTTAATCTTCCACCTTTTATTTACATGGTGGTGGATCGATCACTGGTTATTGTGTGTTTACTGGTGATGCATTAATTAGTTTAATGGAGATCCAAGAAACAGCTGACGGTCTCAATATCGTTAGAAGAGGCAGCGTATAGATCAATGGCATAAACTACCTGCTAGTTCGTTTGGTTCAAGCACCTTCTATCAGATATAATTGGGATCAATCATCTTTGTCCAGCACCGTTGTTTTATGATAATCAGTCAGCAATTTACATAGCATCAAATCCTATTTACCATGAGAGAATAGAGCACATAGATATAGATTGTCATGTGATTCTAGAAAGAATTCAAGAAGAGATGATTAAAACCTTTCACGTCTGCGCAAGTTTGCAATTAGGAGACTTATTCACAAAACCAGCTTAAATGCACCTTATGCCCTGTGGTATATATGCGCGAATTACAGATATGTTAATGTGGTAAATAAAGACATTTTTATACTCTTGAGGAAAAACTTGAATTCACAATATGTCATTTCGTCTACATGTCGTTTGAAAATCTAACGGCAAGTGCTGACATGACAAAATTAAACACATCAGCACCGATAAGATGATGTCACTGTCCTCTGAACCCACGAATGCCAAGTCAGTTGCCCAATCACTTGCCACGTCACCTCATTATTGACACGTCACTAACAAGTCAGATTAATTTTTTTTTTTAAAAAAAGGAAAAAACATCAAACTGGGGATAAGCTATTAAGCTGAACGGCGCCGTTCAGCTTATCCCCAATCCCCCCTAAAATTCCGAATTCTTCCTCTCTTAAAAATTGGGGTTAATCACTGGAAGGTAAGTTTGTTCCAAATTCGAGCACGGGTGAATGCAGCATCATCAAGAAAGTGTCATTCATTTTCCTTTCGTATTAAAGGTTCTGCTATGTCATTCTGTGTCCTAGTTTTAAAACTAGGATGCAAAGCATTGAAATAAAGCAGTATCACCAAAGGAAAGGAAGTAGAATCAATGTTGGAAAGTCCATGGATTTGAAATGGATTGTGAAATAGAAAGAGAGAGAAAGTGGGCCTAAGATCCAGGAAAAGACCCACCAGCAGTGGCGGATGCAGGGGTATCGAACCCGTGCGTCCGCTACCCATAGATTGCCAAAAAAAATTTACATTTCTTTTTTTTCTTTTTTTTTTCTTCGTAAGTTTGCTTAGGTCTAATACCCATTAAATCAAGGTCCGATATCCATTAAGTCCAGGCCAACTGGACTTAATGGGTATCGGACCTAAAACAATTTTTTTTCTACATATTTATTTTGCTCCTAGTGCTACATAATAACTGAGGCAAATATACAGTTATTATGATTTTCTGTTTTGCATCGATTACATGTTCTTCAATTGAGGGGTAACTTCCTGCCATCTTGCTAAATTTCTGTTAGTAAAAAATTATTCACTCTTTGCTCCTAATTTTTTACAATCAAGATCACTTCATTTCTTTCTCTCTATGTTGATTTGTTTCTTCATTTTTATTAGAGACCTTGAAAAATGCTGTGCTTGTTTAGGATCCTTGTATAGGCCAAACCAAAGTTTTGACCATTTTTTGGATATATTTATCTAAGGAACTCTTTTACTAAATCTTGCTTATCCTAGAAATTTTATTTTTATTATTCAGAGCATGGTTTGTCATCAATTGTTGCTTTGTGTGTGGAAGTCACTTTGGAGAATGTGAATATCTTTCAATTCTAAATCCATAGAACCTTGAGAAAGTAAATTGTAAATGCATCCCTAGTAACCTTTTGTCAAAAGAAAAAGAGAACGAAAAAAAGACAGGCCCAAGTTGTGGTAATAACCAAAAAATGTAAGAAAGGCAACCCCTAGTGGCATTAAGACCTCAACCATCAGAATCATTTGTAATTTGTTCTAAAGTTTTAGAATTAAGTAGGGAATTAACTTGAATTAGATCATCAAGAGTGATTTGCGTAATAGGATGAGAGATGACTGGATGAATTATTGCATATTAGTGTACATTGAGGAAGAAGTTTTTAAAACTATTGAGAACGAAGTCATTTTGCAACATTTTCAGAAGATGCAAACTCATTGGATTCAATTGTCACCTCTCAGTCGCAATACATAGTATGAAACATGTATTCCAATATTTTTAATGTTTTTAGTCCTTAATTTTCGACATTGTAATTCTAAGACAATGTTTTGTATTACGAAGGAAAAAAAAGATTTTGTCATTTCGCCTTTAAAGTTCGACACCCATGGATTTTAATCCTGGTTCCGCCACTGCCCACCAGAGAATAAGGACTATTGGCCACGTACCTTCTGTATTCTCTAAGAGTTATGTTCCTTGAAATTAGAACTGTAACTAAAGTTTCTAAATCCCAAGTGACGAATAAGAAGACAGATTTACGATCGAGTAATAGTCCTACGATTTCAGTATTCATACAGACCAAAACCAAGGTACAAACAAGAGATTATGACATTAGAAAGACCTTTCCAGTGATAAAGTGTCTATGAAGCAATGACGTGGCATATGATTGGGCAAGTGACTAGGCAATCATGGGCCCAGAGGACATGTGGCATCATCTTATTGGTGCTCATGATGTGTTTAATTTTTTCATGTCAGCACTCACCGTTAGATTTTCAAACGGCATGTAGACGGAGGGGCATATTGTGAATTCAAATTTTACTACAGGTGTATAAAAATGATTTTGTTTATCACATGAGCATATATGCAATTCGCAAATATATACCACAGGGGCATGGGATATATTTAAACCACAAAACTATTAGGATCTTTGCAATTTAACACCAAGATGGGAAATCATTTCATATACTCCCATCTTGAGGAGGAGTGTCAAGATACACATCAGCAAGGTGTCACCTCGATCTTATGGTCCTCTCTCTGCAACTCAGCTTGTAACGCCCCGGGCCCAAATTCCATACGGATATATTTCCGTATAAAATAATGAATTTTCACCATGGATAATTATTTATCTAGGCCCCAATATTTGAAAACTAATTTTGTACAACCTCAACAAAATATTCATAAACCGTAAAAAGCCGAAAAATATCAATATGAGCCCTAAAATTTACGTTAGCATATCTCGATATTTCCAATAACAATGAAGATCTCCCAAAATAATACAATATCGAACTCCCCAACATTAATCTCCAAAAATACTCTTGCAAAACATGCCTTCGAAGAACAAATCTATGTGATGCTCCTCGAACTTCTCTAATTCTATCAACTCTGGAAAATATGAGAATAAGGGGTGAGCTACGACTAGATCAGTAAGTAGAAAGTCAATGGGGGTTGGGGAAAAGACAATTTTATCACAATAACTGAAATCCAAAATAAAACACTGTGAGCCATACCGAATCCAAAAATACAAGTTTGTAACAAAAATATCCAAGACCGCGCAATATAGGGAAATCATCAATGGTCACACAGACCTCCAGGCCACAAAGACTTCCAAATATCAGGCCACACAGACCACATAGATATATTACCAGCGCAAGGACAATTTTCACAGTATGCTCACCAAATAAGTTATTAATATTTCAATTGTGTTTCACAAAATCTCAACAATCTCATTTTACCCAAAATTTGTTTTGTTCCCCAAAGAATACATCAAAACCATATAAAAATACAGTACACGTTTAAAAATTTCATTGAAGAACCACTTACATCAAACGTTTAATCAATCCTTAAAGCTTCTCTAATAATTGCCGAACAATCTCTCGGAGCCTGGCAGCACCACCTTAATCCAAAGTCTCCAATATACATTCTCTGCGACTATTTATTAACCTCGATCTCTACAACTTTTAAAATTCAAACATATCTTTATCCATCACTTTAAATTCAAACATAAGATCTTTATCCACATCTTTCAAAATCTTTATCCACATCTTTCAAATTCAAATATAAAAATAATCTTTATCTATATCAAGTTTTATATGAGTACATAATTCTTCAAGATTAATAAAGGACGTACACCAGTTGTAAGAGAGAGAGAGAAATCCGTGAAAAGAAAGTGTCACACATCCATATCACTTGTCAAGACAGATGGCCTAGCAAAAACAACTAATATTTGTGAAAAGATATGGAATTTTCTTTTGACTTAACATGAAACATCGTCTTGATTCGTGTAATTTTCTCGCAATATGCAGGTAGAGGGGGTTCTACGGATTATCATCCATTGAATGAGTTGAAAATGGAGAAGAATTAACAACAGGAGATGAGATTGGATTTTCAGAAGGAATCCGAGGAGGTTTCGGAACTGAAGAAGCCATAATTCAATGATCGAGAATAAAAGAGGAAGAAGGGATGTGAAGAGTAACTATGCGGAAAGCTCTATGTTGAAGAAAATCCCCCTGTTACCATTTTAGATTAATGAATTGCTATTTCATTCAACGTCCTAATGAATAATACATCAGCCTCTCCTTATATACAAGTGTGGACTCTGTTAATAACAGAGTAACAGAATCGACTAACTAACAAGTCTAACTAAGTTATCAACTAACCTCTTAACAACTTAACAGTATTTAATAAGCAGCGCGGTTTTTGATCAGTTCCTTTTCTGTCGGTGTAAGGGCAGAATGTATCAAGCGATATTCGGAGAAATCTTGAAATAAGCTAAATCTTGAAGATGAACTTAAGCCTCATTAGGAACATGAACACTTTGGAGAACTATCTAACTCTAAAAAATTTTAATAGAGCAAGTACAATTATTCCACGGAAGTCTCTTTTTACTGATCAGATCTACTTATTGTAGAATACTTTGAGTACTTTGAAGAGTTACATAATGGGTTAAGAATGTAAAATGTGGGGATATTATTCAACCTAAACAATTTTAATGCACAAGCACAACTTGCTCCCTGTCACTCAGAAGTATCTTTTTTCGATTCTATAAGGTCTTACTTGTGTAGGGTACAGCACAGTCATTTTCCTTCAAGTTTTACAATTCCTCTCCAAACCACACCACCTGCTTGGAGATAACTACTTATTGAGGACATGAACACTTTGAGGAGTCTTGGCTCGCAATATGATATATAACGATATCACGTAACCAAACTAACCGGGGGATCGAGTTGCGTCAGCATGAGATGAAGAGAAGCCATCACACATGCATGCATAACTTCAGTTCTGAAAGCTAGAAACTTAGCGGACAAAATTCTGAGGAAATTAAGCATGAATTCCATCACAATGTGTGGGGTTTTATTTTTGTCCAGAACCGAACGTGCATGGGCTTCAATTTCTATATATGCGAGTCTAGGCAATGTAATTCGGGCTACTTAAATTTCTAACATAATATCATAATCAATAATCATATCAAATTGACAAATATCATAACATATTCAAACATAATATCATAATCATTAATAATCATAGCAAATATAATATGTTGTCCAAAAATCCAATATAATATCATATTCAAACATAAAGACTAAAGTCTAATAAAAGTGTCCAATAATGTGACATAAACCAACTAACATATTCCAACAAAAGCCCAACAAAAGTATGTCACATAATCAATAATCATCTCAAGTCTCAACTAGGGGTGGTTAACGTTAGTGTAGGTGACGGTTTGGCGAAAACCGTCACCGCAATTAATGGAATCACATATTTGACACCGTCACCGCACCGTTAAGGCACAATAACTGTCCTTACGAGTTACGGTAGCGGTGGCGGTTTTAGCGGTTAAAATGGTCACCGCCGGTGCAAATGAACACCCCTAATTGAAAGGACCAACCTAAGTGAACTTGAAGATGATGATGAATAGAATACACAATATCTTTAACAATGGGGCCTAGGGGGGCTTGATCCAACCACAACCTCCAAAGAACTTGACAATTAGTCTCAAAATCTATCAACAACCCACAATTATCAGACTCAATTCTCATCTACATTGCAATTGTCATTGTTGCCTTCATTTATCTAATATGAAATCTTAAAGGCCACAAGACCAACCTACGCCAGACATTTAAAATTAATTTGACAAATTATAAAGACTTATATGGTAAATGACATTGTGGGGAATGATTTGAACACTAAAAATATTGATAGTAGTACCGGGAACTAAAGATGTTCTCACATGAGAAATACCAAAACAACATGATATACGAATGAAACTCTTCAACCCAAAGAGCAAAAAAAACAAAAACATATATTCGTACAGGATACAAACAAAAACTAAACATATTCATAAAGCATGTCAAATACTCAAATTTGTAACCCAAATCAGCCAAAAGAACGAGCAAAACATAAACAAATGTAGGGTTTACTGTTAATTAAACCAAGAGAAGCAAAATTTCAAATTCTTGGCTGGATTGAAACCCTAACAGAACACAAAATTAAAATGTTAGTAAATCAAAGAATTAAACTAATAAAAATAAGCACAAATGTGAGAAATTGTGACAGAAAAGAGAAGAAATGTGAGGATCCTTGTTCGTAGACAGTCTCGGTCAAAGTGGGAGTCGAGGAGTGAGGCTGGAGAATCGTTTACTAGGCAATGGACGAGAAACAAAGAGAGAAGACCGAGAGTGATAGTGAGAGTCTAAGAGCAAGAGAGAAGATAGATGAGAGAGAAAAAGGGATAAGAGAGAAGAGAGGGAAGTGGGATGAAAGAGCAGAGGGAGCAGAGAAAGAGCAAAGGAGATATGTCGAACGATGTAAAGTGACCCTGAAGGATTTAATGAGCCTGATCAGGGTCCAAACGGTTATCCTTTCTTTTGGTGACAATTTAATGAGCTAAGAAGATGTTCAAATCTGTCCGGACGTTTTTTCCAGAGTTTATGATGAATTAAATCGTCATAGATGTGTGACGTTTAGTTGTTCCTCACTTAAAAAAATGACTAAATGGATATGGAGTTGTTTGAAGCTTTTCAGTAACGAAATTTAATTTTTGTTAGGGAAGAACACTCTTTTGTGACAAATTTAATTTGACACCCAATAATTTGTTATCCAAACTTAAATTTGTTGTACTGATTGTGCCCAATACCCAAGACACTTCTTATACATATACCAAGCATCGAGACAAATGAATGTTACAACTAAAACATGGCAGCAATATAAGTAAATTACCATAAAAATTTGTGTGTATGGATGAAATCTCTAGAGAAGGGCTATAATGGCAGTCCTGCTCCTATATATAGAGGCTGGACAATTGGACATGGGTACCAGCAGTGGCTGTTAAACTGTTCATGCCACCGATATCGGTGTCACTTAATGGTCGATCGTCACTGCCCCACGGCAATAGCGGGACCGTGCCCAAAATTGTCATTAATATGTTTGTTTGTTTTATATTTTTTACTTATTAAATATAAAACAATGTTGTTTCTCATTAAAAAGAAATGGCGTGAATAAATAGAAGGATTTTAAAAAAAATCTCAACTTCAAAATGTTGTAGTTTAAAAGAATTTAAGCTGCATGATCGTATCATCTTCGACTCTCTCTATCTTCTGTGTTCTCTCTCTTTCGTTCTAGATCAACGGCAACAACTCACTACGATCACTACCAAACTGGTACGTCCGAGTGCCAATTACTGCCTCTAACGGAGCTAGTGGGGGCATAAACTACCACAGGCACCACAAATGCATAACCCTATTTAGAGATACCAAATAAATGACAGATTCTCTGTGCACTAAATTTGGACAGACCTAATTCAGTTTAGTCAAGTTGAAAGACTTAACGTCACTGTAAATCCTGAACTTGTGTAGCGACCCTTCACTACATGAATCATTTAAGTCGCAAGTTTTGTTGTTGTTAAAAGTCAAACTAGGGTCAGCCAAATGGCTGCTAGTACCCTGACCAACCCATTCACACCCCTAGACATATATAAGAGCTTATAGTTTGAAAATAAAAGTATTGTTGTATTTATATTTAAGTCTAAACAAACATATGCCCAAGGGGGTGGTCTAATTGTCTAGGTCTGGAACTCGAGGGTTTACTCTCTCCATGTAAGACCCCGAATTTTATTATGCTATTTATGTTTATGTATTTGTTTTGGATTTAATTTTGGGCGCTATTATTTGGCCTATTGTAAGAGATTTTGTTATATTATAAAGAATTATTAAATTTACGGTCAAGGATATTCAGAATACGTTTTATTATCCTTTAGATGCTGAATTTTTCTTAACCAAATTCATTATATTAAAGTATGAATTATGATTGTGAATTTAGTGCATGATTATTTTATACTTTCATTAAGTAGTCTCAAGCTCATTAGGAGAACCAAAAGATTATTTGGTGTGCTAAGTATGTGCTTCACGTGAAGAGAGACAAATCAAAGAAAAATGAAAGTAAGACAAAATAAGGAAGAGGACAAAAATCATAAATGTGCCGCCCATGTCATCCAATGGACATGGGTGATACAAGCAATGTCCTCCCCCTTTTTGGACGTGAGTTATAACCCTATTCTCATGCCCTTCACGCCTCACTCACTTCACATGTTCATTCTCTCAATTGGATACACAAGGGAGCAAGCCCAGAGAGTGAGAAAGAGAGAAACCGAGAGAGGGAGAAGGAGAAAATCCAAGAAGAAGAAGAAGAAGAAGAAGAATGAGAAGGAGACCAAGAAAGTAAGAGGAAATAGAGGAAGAAGGAGAGAAAAGAAAGAGGAAAGAACAACAAGGTAAGATTCGGTTTTCCTTGGAGTTCTTGGCCGAATGTCCTCTTGCATGTTATGCTCAAACCTTCCTTTGGCTAAATCTGTTATTGATATCTTTCCCTTGAAAGTTGAAGTTGTAGTGTTGTGTTGTATTGCTGTAAATTTTGATGGAGGAAGGGATTAATGCCACGGTTTGGCTAATGTTGTAGGAAGTGGTATTTTGGTTTTGATTTTTGAATAGATCTACATGCATGTAAGGGATCTGCTGCTGGTCGAACCTTGTAACCTTATTATGTAAATTGTTGCTTTTGATTTGAGGAGGAACATTGATGTTAAATCCTATGGTTTTGTTAAAGCTAAGAAGAGATGATGTTGCATGTAGGATTGGTGGTCATTGATGTGGCCAAATAGAAAATGTTGTATGGAGATTGTTTAGGTATGAAATAAAGTATGTGGATTTGTTAATGGTCAAAAGAATCAAGCTAGAAATCAGGTTTAGGTTGTTGGAATAGGGAGTTTCAGTGCCCTGTTTTTAGGCATCATCACGCTCGATCAGCGTGCGACCCACGCTCGAGCGCCCTTAAGGAAATATGTTGGTCAGTGTCGCGCCGCTTGACCAGCGCTCGACAGGTGCTCGAGCGGCCTTGGAAGTTTTCATACAGAGAGTTGGCGCTCGACCGCCACTCGAGCGGGGATAGATGAAAGTTGGACAGAGAGTTGGTGCTCGACCGGTGCTTGACACGCGCTCGAGCGGCCTTGTTAAATTCCATATATGTTGAATTTGGAGTTCTAATTGAAGACTTGTGAACTCTAACATTGAGGCTAGTTGAATAAACTTAGGTATGAAGTTATTGAAGTTAGGATGGCTGGAATTTGATTATCATTAGTCCAGGCATAGTATGAGGTAAAGTATGGAATAAGGGATATTAAGCTAGACAACTTATATAGGTTGCTGATTTGGTTTGAGATTCTTAGCATGAGTTGTTGTTGCTGAATTTCATGAATAGGCTTGAAATCAATTATGTCAATGGGAAGAGCAAGTGTACCTAGTTGATTGAGTATTGCATAGTGGTCCCTTTAGCAACTGGATTAGAGATGTTTGATGCTTATGTTTAATTGTCTTTCTTCATTTGTTTTATGAAAACTAGTTAAAGTAATATTTTTAAAATGAAATCATATTTCAAAGATATGTACTTTTGAAAAACCAAGAACACTTAGAAGTACTTGTATATTGTTTGATTAAATCTCTAAACATTATGTAACGTATGTAACTCACTTGTAGGCAAAGCACCATCCGAATATCAAGAGAAGCAAGATAAGTGGAAGTAAGTAGAAGCTTACATTTTTACGAAAACTGGAATGATACTCAGCATGGTTTTACATGAACAAGCATGACATCATAAGCAAGCATGTCATGACACGAGCATTGCATGATTTTCTAAAAGAAGTTTTATGCAATGAAAGTAAGAAAGATTATGTCAAGTTAAGTAAGGGGCTCTGGTCGGTATCGTACCATCAAGGAGGGCACCCATACAGAAGGACGAATGCGAGAAGGATGGGTGAACCCTAGAGGTAAGTGCAACCACACTGAAGGACGAATGCGAGAAGGTGGGCTAACTCGACCAAATGAAATGTCCCCAAGGGAAAGGGAGACGGTTCCGATGGGAACGCACAACCCTGACTTCAGGGTTTAAAAGGAGCGTATGTAGCCCATAAGTCAGGAAGAAAATACTTTCCAAGGACCATGTGTCGTTTTCAAGTTCCAAAGCATGCTTTTCAAGATCAAGATTGTTACAAGTGCAAGCATACATTTTCAAGAGCAAGTACTTGTACATATGCAACCATGAAGCATGCATGTGCATTAAGATTTATGTTTATTCATGATATTCATGTTCAAGTCATAAACTCATGTTTACAAGTTTACGTTTTCCCTTACTGAGTCTTTTGACTCACTGTTTTCAAAATGTATCATTCCAGATGTTTCTGGTGAAGGAAGTCAGGAAGATTACCTGTCTTGAGGAGAGTAGACTTCTATGTATTTTGTTGTTGGTGATTGTTGACCGATGTGGTCTGTCACTTAATTTAAGACCCTACTCTTCCGTTGGTGGTATATTATGAAGTTAAGTCATGATTAGTTCTAGGCTCGTTTCTCTCTCTCTCGATTCTTTTCCGTTGCTATGTATGGTTAAGTTCGCTGAAGCTTTCTTTAGGGATTGCTCGCTGCTGTCATTGGCCCTACGGGTTAGCGTTTGGGACGTGACACTCCGAGGTCTCAAGCATAGTGACAGCTGTAACATACAAAAGGGGAAAATATATATAAAAATTTAAATAAAAGTCCAAAGCATACGGATTCAAAATTTATGGGTGTAAATGGTAATTAGATTGTAATTCCCTTAAATATAGCGGCTGATGAAGGTGGAGTGGAGGATGGTGGTGATTATTTACTAATGGGGCGTTTTGTTTCGGATCGGCCAATAATCAAGCGGGAATACGAACTCCCATTTTTCGGTCATGGCATTTTATTCCTCAATTGAAGGTTGAAGAGTTTGATGATAACCGATTTCCTTTTAGCTTTCCATCGGCTTTTCACAGAGTTCATGTTCTCCATCAGGGCCCATGGAATATTAAAGAATGTTTAATGGTTCTTAAGGAATGGAATCTGGGAGTACACTTAATGAGATTTTCTTTACGTTTGTAGTTGTATGGATCCGAGTCCATGGCCTTCCGTTGGGCTCCATTACTAAGTAGCTGCGTCGGCTGGACGTAGAATTGGGGAGGTAATGGAGGTGGACTATAGATCGGCCAATCGGAGTTGGGCGGCTACGTATGTTAGGGTTCTAGTTTTGCTGAATGTTTCCTATCCTTTGGTCCTTGGTTTTCTTATGATGAAGGAAGGCAAGTTAATGGGGACATTCATTTAATTTAATTGTTTTAGTTTATTTGGGTGTGATTTAAATTTTAATAGATTATGAGTTATTATATTTTATTAATTTTTGACCCATGGGCTTTTAGGGTTTGCTTAGGACCTTTTTTCTCTATTTAAGGCTTATGAGAACTTTAAAATCATTTAAACTGAGATTATAAAGTTAATTGGCGGCTGCATTTTACTCTCAAACGTGTTTTCCCCCTCTCCTGGGCTAATTTCTTCTCTTCTTTCCTACTCTTTCATGATTTCTCTTAATCCTAATTCTCCATTATATTCCGCATCAAATTGTTTCAAAGTCAGGTTACCACAAAATTTCCATCACAATGTTTTGGTTTCTTGGTGTTCCCCGGTGTGTGGGTTGGTCGCCGACGTACCCCGGAGCTCCGGCCGCCACTGTTTGGCCCTCTTTTCTGGCAGTCCAGATCTGTCCAAGGCGGTTTTGTTGTTTTTCACAGTGATTTCTCCAAATCAGAGCATATTTTAGAGTTCCTCCATGTTTTTTGGTCCACATAGGTAAATTCCGCTTCATTCCACCGCCGTCAACCATCTGTTTCGGCCCATTTCAACGATTACGGTCGATATTCCCGATTTCAGCCGATATTTTTCTGTTCCGGCCGAATCTTGCATTGTCAGGCCGAAATTCAACTCCTCTCGGTATTTTCTTACATATTTAGTTTAAATTTTTGTACTTTTGCTCTGTTTTTGGCTCCGATTCAGAGGGTACAACACCTTCTTTGACTGTTTCTTGCATCCTCGACCCTTTCAACGGCTCCTTCATGTTTTTTGTTCACTAGTGATCTGAGGTGCACTCGTTCCACTTTGTTTATAGTTTAATTTGACTACAAGTGTTACCTGTCTTTTCACACTTTTGTTTTATTTTATAGTCGTCCTGCTATCTTTCATACCTATATCAAAATCAATGAGAAGGCTTGTAAGGTCATTATAGTTAGAAGAAGTTGTATTAATGTAGTTTCTAATACTACTATTTCTCATCTTGGGTCATAGGCAGTCCCTCACCTGAACCCCTATAGTGTCTCGTGGGTCAATACTTCCTCCATAGCAGTGAAGGAACAATGTCTTATGCCCATTTAGTTTTTAGAGTACAAAGATCAAATATGGTGTGATATTATCCCTATGGATGTAGGTCATGTTATCCTTGGTCGCCAGTGGTTGTTCGATTTGGATGTGACCATACGTGGTCGCTCCAACTCTTGTTCGTTTTTGTACAAGTGAAAGAAGATTCTACTTAATCCTCTTCCCGCCAAAACCTGTTGATGTCCATTACCCCAAGATAGTTGTAGACAAGAAGGGGTTTAATATTATCAGCTCAACGGAGTTTGAACGAAATCTGGTAAGGGAGTCGGTTGTGTTTGCAGTAATTGTCATGGAAGTCTCATATGATTCTTCGGTAGTAGTGCCTCCTAAAAAGGCCCAAAAGGTCCTTCGGGAATTTCAAGATGTTTTCCAAAGAATTTCCCTGATCATTTACCACCATTACGAGACATTCAACATACCATAGATCTTGTTCCGGGAGAATCTCTCCCGAATTTGCTTCATTATAGGATGAATCCCTCTGAGCATGTTAAGTTCCACTGCCAAGTGGGTGAACTCCTTCACAAGGGGTTTCTCTGTGAGAGCTTGAGCCTTTGTATGGTTCCAGCCCTGTTAAAACCAAAAAAAGATGGCTCTTGGAGAATGTGTGTTGATAGTCGAGCCATCAACTAGATCACAGTTAAGTATTGTTTCCTCATCCCTATGCTTGATGATATGTTGGACATGATGGTTGGCACCACAATCTTTTCTAATATCGAACTTAAAAGTGGATACCATCAGATTAGGGTCCGCCCAGGTGATGAGTGGAAGACTGCCTTCAATACAAATGATGGTCTTTATGAATGGTTAGTCATGTCGTTTGGTCTTTCTAACGCCCCTAGTACATTCATGCGGGTCATGATCCAAGCTCTTAGGCCTTTCATGAACAATTCTTAGTGGTCTACTTTGATGACATCCTTATTTTTAGTAAGTCACACGAGCAACACTTAGATCATCTCACTCAGGTTTGTTCCACCTTCCGGAAAAAAGAGTTTATATGCTAATGTGAAGAAGTGATCTCCTTTACCACTAGTGTTTTCTTCCGAGGATTCATTGTTTCCTCTGATGGAGTGTCTATTGATCTTACGAACGTGCAAGCAATTGTAGATTGGCCTACACCCAAATCTATTCATGACGTTAGGAGTTTTCATGGTCTAGCTATCTTCTATCGTCGATTCATTAAGCGGTTTAGCACTATTATGGCTCCTCTCACAAAGTGTATGATGAAAGGAGAGTTCAAGTGGTCTCCTCAAGCTTTGAAAGCTTTTGAGGATATTAAAAAGAAAATGAATAAGCCTCATTCATGGGCTTTCCTGACTTCTCTAAAGAGTTTTGAAGTCGAGTGTGATGCATCGGGTATTGACATAGGCGGAGTTCTTACTCAAGAGCGTCACCTTATTGCCTACTTTAGTGAAAAATTGAATGATGCTAGACTACGATACCTACCTACGACAAAGAGTTAAATTCAATTATGCAGTCCTTACGCCATTGTCACCATTATTTGTTACCCCATACCATAGTTCTCAAAAAAAGCTGAATAGTAGGCATGGTCGTTGGATAGAATATTTATAAGTCTATTCTTTTGTCTTGAAACATATGAAAGGCGTTGAGAACCAAGGTGCTGATGCTTTGAGTCGTCGTATCTCCTTGTTGTGTGTAATGCACGTTAAGATCATAGGATTTGAGAGACTAAAGGAAAATTATAAGACTTGTCCCAATTTTAATGAGGTTTATCTAGTCATACTGAATGGTCGACCTGATCCTACTATTGGGTTTCTTCTTTAGGATGATTACCTTTTTTGGGCCAATCAGGTTTGTATCCCTAAGACTTCAATGATGGATTTTATAGTGTGAGAGGTTCACGTCGAAGGTCTTTCTGGGCATTTCGGGCATAATACAACCATAGAGGAAGTTGAAGGCCAATTTTATTGGCCTAGTTTGAAGAGGGATGTTGCTAAGATAGTTCGTACTTGTAAAACCTGTCATCTTGCCAAGCATATGAAACAGAATATCGGTCTCTACATGCCTCTTCCTGTCCCTAGTTGTCCTTGGCAAGATGTGAGTATAAACTTTGTTTTAGAACTTTCGCATACCCCTAAGAGGCATCACTATGTTTTTGTTGTTGTGAATCGTTTTTCTAAAATGGCTCACTTCATTCCTTACAGTAAAACTTTTGATGCTTTCTAAGGTTGCTAGGTTGTACTTTGATGAAATTGTTAAGTTGTATAGTGTCATGCTACGTGCTCGTATTAACCTCTAACTCTCTTTATAGTAATAGAAAGTATAAAATTAGCGAGATTACGACACGTAATTATCTTCATGTTAAAAAGACTAAGAAGCCCTTGAAAAGGTGACAACGGAAATCTTTTTCTTAAATTGGTGAAATTAGATTTTATAGAGTTTACACGTTTTAAAAATAAATAACTAAATGCCGATTCTTGTTTGCTAACAATAGAAAAAAAATATATGAAATTCACAAATACAAGAGATAAGAGAAAATAGATGGAAATACTCTCATAATATTCTGGTGCGTCACATTCAATTCAAATAAAAAAAAGATACATAACGCGTCGAAGCTAATAATAACTCAATAGATTTGTTTTTATAGTTTTCTCTATTCATTCCGCTTTATTAATTATCTAATTATAAAACTTTTGGACCTTTAGAGTCTTTCTAGAAAATTATTGATTTGGATATAAATCTCTTTTCTTTTTTATTATTTGTCTTAAAAGCTATTTTCACTGTATGGGCCCTTTTTTTATCTAATTGGGCCTCAATTTATTTCTAATTATTTTTCTTTTGTTCCCAACCTAAGATCTGTTCTTTGAGCCAGAAGAACACATTTCACAAGCTCCATTTTTCATTAAGGGTTATTTTGGGTTTTTATTATTATTATTTTTGTTAATGGGCCCGATATAGGGCCTTATTGGACCTTGTGTTTTGTAACCCAATTTAATTCGGACTGGACTCAATTTTTCACTGCCATAAACTCAGTTTTTCATGTTTGGAATGTTTTACCCCTAATTTTTCCTGAAATGTCGAATTTGTCCCTAATGGCTCCTAGGGTCATTTTTGTCATTTCCCTTCATCTATTTCCTTTGAAAATTTTCTTTTTTTGGGTTTGTCCAAACACTGTACAGCAACGTACTCATAGAATATCAAGCTCAAATTTTCCAATTTTAAACATGCAAGATCGCATTCCACAACCGAGGACCTTAGAAATCATCAATAAATGCATGCATGTCTTATTTTCTTTTCCGTACTACATACACAAGTGATATTTATCCCATTTGAAGTCCCTGATTTAACATAATCATTAATAAATGCTTGCATGTATTTATCAGTGCTCATACAAGCTCAAAATGCATTATGTTTTCACACACAAACATCATTTTTACCAAAAACCGTCCCTCTCAATTATCTCTCACATGCAAACCATCCAAACACCAAAAATCACTAAAACACACAATCACAAATAAACACTAAGGTAGTGACAAATTAACCATGCAGTAATTTGTAATGGCAAAAAGAAATCAAACATGCAGAAACTTTTAATGGCAAAAAGAAATCAAATATGTAGTAATGTTTAATGGCAAAAAGAAAGAAAAAATCAAACATCAAAGCCACTACGTTGACATGCACGGCCACATCCTTGTTTCTCTATACACCCACATGTAAAATCTAGACCCACTTACCTTCTCTTCTTTGAATCCTTTTTCTTTTTGACTTTGAAAAGCTCCTAAAAAAGTGGCAACATGTTAGCAGGAATGGAAAATATAAGAAAAGAAAAATAAATAGAGAAAAATTGAGAGTAATTTCACCGGAACTCCTTACCCCTTTTTTCTCTTCTTCTTCTCTCTCTCTTTTTTTCTCTCCTCTCTCTATCGACACACTCTCTCTAATTATCTCTGAATAGCCGAGCAAAATGACCTGTGATGCTCTCTCTCCTCTATTAAAATCCTTGGTTGGGTAGAGTTAAATGCTCGAGTTAAAGCTATTTCTAGGGTTAAATGATTATGGCAAGTTTTACAAGGTGAAGCAATTTCACCGATTGGTTTTGGGGGGCAAAATTGGCCGATTTTGCCAAGTGTCACAAAGCCTCCTCAATTCTCATTAATTTAGCCCTCATTTAATGGGCTTGTCTCTTGATTATCTCTTAGGCCAAATGTCACTACTCAAATCCATCATTTTTGGCCCAATAAAGTCCAACCTTGAATCTTCCTAATTGGTCAAAAGGGGTAGGTCCAAGCCTAAGTCAATTCTAGACAATTTAGCCTAAGTAACAATTATTCACACAGCCTAGAAAATATTTAGAACATTAAAACTTACAATATCAAATCATGTATTAAAAGAAAGGACTTTCTATAGTTGACAAAAATAAATAATCAACATAATTTTCAGCAACATAAACATAATCCTACTTATAAGGAATTAAATCCATGAGATCGAAAGTTTCATAAAAGTTAAGTGACAAAATGATTTTTCACAAAATTTCAGACACGTAAAAGTGGCATTAAAAACATCTATTTAACTTAGAAGATTTAAATACTATCATAAGTCATAATAAGTTTAACAAAACAAGTTTAGAAAAAGATTAAACGTTAGGGGTATTACATATGGTCTTCCTAAAACTATTGTATCCGATCGCGATGTTCGTTTCACTGGTCACTTTTGGAAGACCCTCTAGCATATGGTTGTCAACTGTAATCTGGGCAACTTATTGAGATGCCTAGTCCAGGAAAACCTTAGGAATTGAGACTTGATCCACCCTACTGCTCAGTTTGCTTATAACAATTCTATGAATCAGTCTATCGGTGTGAGTCCCTTTGAGGTTATGCATGGTTATAAGCTTCAGAAACCTTTAGAACTTATTCCCATGTCCCCCTATGCTAGTGTATCTATGACTGCTGAATCATTTGCGCATCATTTTCATGACTTGTATCTTGAGATCAATAAATGTCTAGAAGCTAGTAATGCATTATATCAACTTCAAGTTAACTTACATAAAAGACATGTTGTATTTAATGTTGGGGATTATGTCATGATCCGAATTCGACCGGAATGGCATCCTTCTGGACCCGCTTCAGAATTGCAGGCTCGTAGTGCTGGTCCTTTTAAAATTTTCAAGCAGGTTGGACCAAATGCATATGTCATTGATATTTAATCTCACATTGGTTTTCATCATACTTTTAATGTTGAGGACTTAGTTGCCTAAAAGGCCCTCTTAGCTTTCCAGATGATCCTTTTCTTAACACCACTATACCTGATCCTAAGCCTATTCCTAGCCCTGCACCATTACCTTCTCTCCCTGCACCCGTAGATAAAAATGATGATATTCTAGATGAGCAAGTTTTATTCACTACAGATGGAGCGGTTCAGCATTTTCTTGTTCGTTGGGTAGAAAA
Source organism: Myrica gale (assembly GCA_963930655.1). Lineage (NCBI taxonomy): Eukaryota > Viridiplantae > Streptophyta > Magnoliopsida > Fagales > Myricaceae > Myrica > Myrica gale. Next base: position 6,639,020 of record OZ005599.1, read on the forward strand.
ATCGGATTCTGAATGCACTTGGATTACTCAAGATATTCTCCAACAAATTGATCCCGACATGTTGGAGCTCTGCAGAATTCATCAAGATCTTCTCGCGCCTGAATCAAGTCCTTCTCACCCCGGGGACACTACATTCAAACCCTCAATTATACGAGTTTATGAGTGTGCAAAGAAGAAGACTGCACAACCACTTAGTTTGTGGTTGGGTACTTGAGAGTGATGATTCATCTTCTTTTGTTTTACTCAACGGGGTCGAGTTTCTCCCACCTAGGGAGAGTTAATGGGGACATTCATTTAATTTAATTGTTTTAGTTTATTTAGTTGTAATTTATATTTTAATAGATTAGGAGTTATTATGTTTTATTATGTTTTGGCTCATGGGCTTTTAGGGTTTGCTTAAGACCCTTTTGTTCTCTATTTAAGGTTTGTGATAACCTTAAAATCATTTAAACTGAGATTATAAAGTTTATTAGCTGCCTTTTGTACTTAAACGTGTTTTCCCCCCTCTCCTTGGCTTATTTTTACTATTCTTCCCTATTCTTTCATGATTTCTATATCTCAATCCTAATTCGCCCTTATATTCCGCATCAGCAACCCTCCAGTTAGGATCCAGTTCAAGTATGAGCGTCTCTCTGGTTTTTGTTTTAATTGTGGACGCTTGGGGCATGCTGCGGATTTTTGTTCTTTGCCGCCGGAACATAGGGAAGAGATGAATCAGTTTGGACCGTTAATGAGGGCTAGTGGGGTGGAGTATCGTATCTTTACGGGGCCGGAGGAGTTACTCCCAAAGATCAAGGTATGAATCTCCATGAGGAAGGAAATGTGAATTCAAAGTCATGCAGTGAGACTAGTAGTGGAGTTATTTCTAATCCGAATCTAGTTCACCGAGAAACTCCACCGCCTTTAAATCCAATAGTAATGGTTAAGGGGGGCCCACGAATGTGGTTGAGGGTGTGAGTAACGGTGGAGATTCGGTGGGGACTGATTCTGTTAGAGGACAACAAAATTGTTATTCTTTGAATATGGTTTCCGATGTCAATGATTTTGATAAAATTAGAGAATTGTTGGCTGTTAGTCAAGACTCATGTCCTGAGGTGGTGAATATTGTTACAGCTTTTCAAAGACATGTGGAGTTCCTTTTTAGTAAAGAGAAGAATGTAAGGTAGAAGCTAAAGGCTTGGGGGAATGGTTCGGATATTTTTAATATCCGGGCCTACAAGGAGTTTGCTTGGAAAACCTGGGATGTCTATCGTCAGGAATGGGCCTTAACCCACTCTGGGGGGGCGGAGGGCTCTAACCCATTTGAGTTCAAGGCTCCTTTTACTCTTATTGATGAGAAGGATGGGCTGGAAAGTGATTTAGAGAGGCTCAATATTCCTAGGCCATCTAGCAAGAGGTTTCATGGTATTAAGCGTGGAAGCCTGGATTCTATTGTTGACAAGGGTCCTTCTGTTATGTGTGGTATTAAACGTCAGCTACCTGGGTAGGCTTCATAATCGATAGATGCGAGTGATTTAACTGGGGAGGAGAATTTGCCACTTGCAGAGTGGTGTCATAGAGCGAAGAAGAAGCGGAAAGGTATTTCTTCTCTTGGAATTGTGTGTCATATTCTGATCTATTCTGGGGATGATGTTACCTAAGGTGTGGATTTTTCTACCTTATTTTCTTGTGATGTTTCTATGGCTGAGGAGGCAGGCTTGTCCATGCCCCCTTGCCATGATCATCATCTTCTAGAAGTGTCGTGGCTTGGCTCCGGCTGTGGCAATTCGTCGACTATGGGCCATTGTCAGGCAATCCAATCTGGATTATCTGTGTTTGGCAGAAACTAAAAGTTCAAATGCGACTGAGATTTTACATATTATGGGTTTTGTGCTGCTAGCTAAAGTCTCGGTGAGAGGTAGTAGTGGGTCTGATTTTGGCTTGGTGGCCGAGCGTGAATTTGGAGGTTCATTTGTTAGAAGATAATCTGATTAATGTTTCAATTTTGTCTGATCCACCCATCAATCTTGGTTCTTGTCGTTGATTCATGGGCCTCCATATTGGCATCAAAAGGAGGGTTTTGTTGTAGAATGTGACTGTTGGGGGAGAGTATTCAAGGGACCTAGTTAATTCTTGGGGATTTCAATGATATTTTGAATTCGGTAAACAAGAGGGGTGGCAGGTCTTGGAGTCCTTCCAAATCTGGTCTGTTTCAATTTGTTTCTCAAAGGAGTTTAATTGATTTGGAATTTATGGGGAATTCTTTTACTTGGACAAATGAAAGAGATGGTTCTCAAAAATATTATGGAAAGACTTGACAGAGGTGTGGCTAATGGTCTCTGGCTTTTGATGTTTCCCCGTGCTCTAGTTAAAAATTTGTCGTGGTATGCCTCAGACCATGCTCCCATTGTGTTGAATACGAAAGAAGGGTCGAAATCGAGATCGAAACCGTTTCGTTTCGAAGCATTTTGGGCTCGTGATAATCGATGTTTTAGAGTTGTAGCTGAGGCTTGGAGAAGGATGTGTGCTGGTTCTGCAGGGCATATCTTATGCCAGAAAATTAAGTTCACTCGGGAGAGGCTTCGGGAGTGTAATCGGGTGGAATTTGGTCCTATTAAATTTTGTTTGAAGGTTTTAGAAGCATCTTTGGATGGTATACAACGTGCTGGAAGATGGTATATTATGGATCTCCAGTGTCAGGAAGAAGAGTTATGGCGTAGTAAGTCACATATCACTTGGATTTCCACCCTTGATTTGAATACTATAACTTTTCACCTATCCACGATGATCCGGCATAGGAGAAATTGTATTGAAGCCCTTAGAGATGGTCGGGAGCATTGGTTAAGTGGTAAGTATGTTATAGGTTCTCATATTGTGGATTTTTTTAGCATCTATTTTCTTCCTCTTTGGTAGTTAATCTTGATGTTGTTGCTGAGGCAATTCCTTCGCTGGTGTCTCAAGAGGTAATGACATGACTATGCCGGATGATAAGGAAATTTGGAAGGCAGTGAAGGGGATTGTGCCGAAGAAGGCACTTGGGCCGGATGGAATGATGGACCTTCATATGTATTGGGCTATGATTAGATTTGAGGTTATTAAAATGGTGCATAATTTCTTTCATACTAGTTTTCTCCTTACTCGGCTTAATCATTCATTGATTATTTTGATACCGAAACAAACTGCCCCTTCGTTGATTACTCAGTATTTGTCCAATCAGTTTGTGTAACGTTACATATAAAATTGTGTCTAAAATTCTGGCAGATAGGCTACGAAGGGTTTTGGATAAGCTTATTTCTCTACCCCAAGCAGCATTTGTACCGCGTAAGTCTATTTTTGATAATACTATGGTGGCGCAAGAGGTATTTCATACCATGAAATTGAAGCAAGGGTGGAAGGGGTTAGCTACGATTAAAATATACATGGAACGAGCCTATAATCATCTTGAGTGGCCGTTTATTGTTAAGATCTTGCAGTATTTTGGTTTTGCCCCTCAATGGGTACAATGGATCCATCAATGTGTTTCGACAGTTTCTTTTTTATTCTTCTTAATGGTTCTTCGTTTGGATTCTTCAAGCCACTGAGAGGGGTACGACAAGGGGATCTTTTTTCCCTTGTTCTATTCATACTTTGTCCTGAAGCGATTTCTAGGTTGGCAACGAGGGCTGAGCAAGCAGGAGAATTACTTAGGGTGAAGGTGCCACGTAATGCTCCTTCAATTAATCATTTAATGTTTGCTGATGATCTTATATTTTTTACTAGGGTCAATTTGAGGGAGATAAGAGTGGTGAAGGATATTCTGGAGACTTATGGGAGTTGGTCTGGTCAAAAGATGAATATGCAGAAATCATCTATTGCATTTAGTCGTAACACTCATCCGGATGTCCAAGCTTCTCTGAGGGATACTCTTGGGTTACAACAGATGTAATTAGGTAGTAAATATTTGGGTATTGTTCTTCATTTACCACGATACAAGGTAAAAGCATGTCAGGATATGAAAGAAGATTTTTTAAAAAATGGCTAGTTGGAAGTCTATGCTACCTCTCAAGTGGGACGCACAGTTCTTCTTCGTACAAAAACAATGGCCTTACCACAATATCAGATGACAACTTTATTATTGCCTAAGACATGGTGTGAGCACATGGATATGATCTTTAAATCTCTTTGGTGGGGTTTTCATACACAGAGTAGTCGACATTTTACTTCAATTGCATGGAATAAAATATGTCTCCCAAAAAAATGGGTTGGTGTGGGACTTAGACGGCTCTCTGATATTAAGCAGGCACTTATTGCTAAATTAGGGTGGCATTTGATGAGCAGTCATCCAAGTTTATGGGTTCAGGTTTTAAAGTCGAAATATTTTCGTAGTGAGGATTTTTTACATGCTTTGTCTGCTCACCGACCATCTTGGGTATGGCGGGGGTTTTGTGTCAAATTAAGGAGTTTCTTCTAAAGGGAGCTTGTTATGTGCCTCGTGATGGTAATTCTATTGATATTTTTCATGATCCATGGGTCTTGGGTTTTGGTGATGGACGACTTATTTAGAGGGAAGATATGTAGGCTACTAATGGGTTGAGAGTTGATGATTTCTTTGATTTTTCCTTGCACTTTATGGAAAAAGGATGTTATTTTTCTTTGTCTGAGGAAACTTTGGCAAATGCTATTTGTCAGTTGAGTCCTTTAACTTTGGATAGGCCTGATTCTTTGATTTGGTGTCCTGAATCACGTGGGATGTTTATTGTGAAATCGGTTTTTCTCTTTTTAAAAGCTTCTAGTAGACCTCCTACGCTTTTAGAAGAGCAAGATTGGCTACCTTTGTGGAAGTTAAAAATACAAGATCGTCTCAAACTTTTTCTATGGAGGTGTGCTAGTTATACTTTTCCTTTTAAAGGTTGTTTGGGAGATATATTGGGTTTTGATGAAGCTGGTTTCGATAGATGTTCATTATGTAGATTAGATCGGGAGGATGGGGAACATTCGTTTATTAACTGTCCTGTAGCTTGATGTTTGTGGTTACAATCTGCCTGGCCAATTGATGTTTTGCTTCCTCATACTCTTACATCATTACTCGACTGTTTCTCCAACCTCACATGTTTTTAAAGATCCTCGGGAGGAGGCACGTTATGTGGCTTTAAATGTAGCCTTGGTTATGGATTATTTACGGTTTTGGCGTAACAAGGTGGTTCATCAGAATGAGGAAGTGGTTTTGGCTAATTTGATTCGATTTTTTCATCGCAGATACTTTGATCATTTGTATGTGTTGAGTACCTCGATGTCATCATATAACACAAGTTGTAGAAGACCCTTACTGGGTCAATATCTGTGCAATGTTGATGTTGCCATTCGGGACACGATGGCTTTGTTAGTTGTCTCTTTCTTAGACTCAGGAGGCTCCCTGGTTTACACTAAGCAAATTCCTAACACTAATTCTCATGTTGGAGAATCTTCAGCGCTTGCAGCAACAGTAAACCTTGCGTTGGATCATAACTGGAATGTGGTGAACTTTGAAACTGATTCTCAATTCCTTTTTAATTTGATTAATGATCAATCGTTAGCTTTGGGCTCTCTGTTGGAGGATATTATTGTCCTTGTTCGAACTTTCTTCTCCTCTCATATGGATTGTTCTCTTTATTGGATTTCTAGGAAGCAAAATCAGTTTGCTCATCTCCTCGCAAAGTGGTCAGCTAAAAGGAGTTACTTTGGTATTATTTTTAGGGAAATATACAAATATCACACTAGGTTTTAACGCCTTTTGTGAAAACTCAGCGGGTTTTAAAAAGTTTTAAATTGCTCACTAGGTTTATCATTTTTGTATAAAAACTCACTGAACTCAATGTCGTTAGCCCCGTTTAACGGAAAATCCATCACGTTCAATCACAATATGACACGTGTCACTAAATAAATAAATCTAAAATTAACAAAAAAAAATATTAATTTAAAAAAAAAACAAAAGGATCTGCGTAGGGGGAATCCCCCCTCCACACCTGGCGCCTCCGGGGGACTAGGGTCTCCCCCCTCCACCCGTCGGCGTGGGTTGCGGGATGGGGGAGGTCCGTTAAATTATTTAGTGACACGTGTCATATTGTGATTGGACGTAATGAATTTTTCGTCAAACGGTGCTAACGACATTGAGTTTTGTGAGTTTTTATACAAAAATGATACACCTAGTGAGCAATTTCAAACTTTTTAAAACCTGGTGAGTTTCACAAAAGGCGTTAAAACTCTGTGTAGTATTTATATATTTCCCTTATTTTTATTTCTGCTATTCATGCACATATGTTAGTGCATGCTTTTTATTTGGATGATTCAGTTTGATGTTTGCATCATGTTGCTTAGAAAAAAAGAATGGCTAAACATTGGCGTGAAAATTGATTTGGGCCCAAATTTGAACAGTCCCGTGGAACTTTCATCCTCACTCGCTCAGACTGAACGTTCTTAGACACTCGCTGATCAATAGGAGCGTAAAACCGTAAGCCACCATCTGCAGGTGGTCCAGAACAACACCTCCATCCCATAGAGTCCATATCAAACTAGAAGCGACACACTGCTCCGTTTTCTCTTCCCTGTCCCATGGAGTCCCCTAAACCCTTTGGGCCCACTAACCCTCTTCTCTCGTTCTCCGCCTTCGTCCATCAGCACTGCCTCCGGCTCGGGGCCGACCTCGCAAGCCGGCTCGACGACACCAAGCGGCTTGCCGGTACATTGGTCGGTAACTGGCAGCCGCCGGCGAACCGGCGTCCCCGTTTTTCTCATCCTCCTCTGTTTGCGTCGGTTACGCAGACGAAGCAAGCGCTAGCCGCCGGCTTGAGCTCCAACAACGTGGCCAAAACCCTAGTTGGCACGGCAGTCTACACAGTCAGCAATTCGAACAATGAGTTCGTGCTTATCTCCGATCCCAATGGAGTTAAGTCGATTGGCTTGCTTTGCTTTCGCCAGGAGGACGCTGAGGCCTTCCTTGCTCAGGTTAGTAACTTTGTCTGGAAGAGATTATTTTGTGTATGTGATTTTTGTACCTTTAACATTAGGAGTCGGTTTAAGAGATTCTACATTTCCAGCGGTCAAGAATCTTGTATTTGGAATGTTATTTGTGCTCTGATTTACATTTTTCAGCAAGCAAACGGGAAATTTTGATATATTGTTCAATTGGCTTGTGGTTACTTTCAGGTTAGAACGCGGAAAAGAGAATTACGGAGTGCGGCCAAGGTTGTTCCCATTACTCTTGACCAGGTATGTATTTGAAATTTCATATGTTGAAAGTGAGTCCCACGTTGCTATTAGAAATAAAAAAATTTTACTTTAGATAAATGAGACACCTAAATGGAAAAACCCAATTGGATTTATTTACATCTCATTTATGAAAATAAAAGGTTACAAAGGGCTTATATTTATAAGCTAATATTTTCCTACTCCCCACATTGCTAAGCAATGTGGGACTCACTTTCAACACTCCCCCGCAAACTCAAGGTGGACAAACCGACAAACCTTGAGTTTGGAGTTACAAAAAATAATTACAGGAAAAAAAATGATTACAGAAAAATAATTACAAAGATTGTCGGTACTAAGCCGAGAAGTCGCCGGAACTGCACCGGGAGGATGCCGGTACTGAGCCGGGAAGAAGCCAGTACTGAGCCGGGAAGTCGCCGGTACTATGCCGGGAGAAAGCCGGTACTGAGCCGGATGGTCACCAGGAGGTAACCGGACTAAGCCGAAAACCTTCCTCTGATACCATGTTAGAAATAAAAAAATTTTACTTTAGATAAATGAGACACCCAAATGGAAAAACCCAATTGGATTTGTATACATCTCATTTATGAAAATAAAAGGTTACAAAGGGCTTATATTTATAAGCCAATATTTTCCTACTCCCCACATTGCTAAGCAATGTGGGACTCACTTTCAACATCATAGGTTATTTATCTCCAACCAGAGAAATTTTAGAGCATGGATGGTCGTAATAATTAAAAATGTATGCAGTTTCTATTCGAGCCTCAGATGTTTCTGTTCGTTGATTCATTCATTTTCTGAAGCATAATTTCTCTCCTTTTCTACAACTCTTAAGGTATACATGTTGAAGGTAGAAGGAATTGCGTTCCGGTTTCTGCCTGACCCAGTTCAAATAAAGAACGCATTGGAGGTTAGTTTCTATCAATGTGCTTCACTCCTAGTTGATTTTTGGTTAGGAAAATTTAGCAACCTTTTAAAGAAAAAATTTCACAATCTCAAAATTTTCATACAATTTCAACAGCTTTTTACACCAACTTAATACTTTTTATTAAAAAAAATTACATCAAATTTATCTCTTCTTACTTTTTAACCAACTCTTTACTTTTTCATTAAAAAATTTCATCAAATCTTCTCTTTCTTTACTTTTTAACAAACTCCAATAGAAATAATTTTACAACTAAACATTTGAAAAAATAACTTTTTACAAACCCTTAGAAAAAGTCAAACTGTCAAATTTTTCTCTTACATACTCAAAATTCTTAAATGTTTTGCACATGACCTTGCTTAAGCAAAAGAACCCCTTACCGCCCCTTGCTATTTCGAAGGCAATGACTATGGTGTATGCCATTAACATGTCACATGGTAATCAGTGTATGTAAAAGTAGAGTTAGATGATGTCTTTAACTTCTTATACTTCCTCTGTTTGGCTGACTAAGGTGATGTTCAGATGCAAAAAAATCATTTAAATTTGCAGAAAATTTGAGAGTTGTGTGAATATTTAGGTAGATTGGAGTTTTATTAGGGTTTTTAAAAAGGTGTAAAGGGGTATAATTTGATGGAATTATTTAATAAAAAAAGTACTAGAGTTTGTCAAAAAATATAAAGAGAAGTTCTGATAGATTTTTTTTTGAAAATGATTTCGAAGTTTGTATGAAAAAATCTTAGATTTTGTATTGAAATTTTTGAGGTTTTGGATGTTCGGTTTTGAATTTTTTTGTGTTAAAAAAATTTAGCCAAAAAGGTGAATTTTTTTAGTGAACATCACCTAAGTCCCTTCATACTTTGAACTGTTTACTTTTACCCTTTTTTGCGCTGCCTTGAGAAGAGCCTTATCTTTGATAACGGAGTGTAACATGTCCATTATACATATTTATGCATAATTATAAATACATATAGGCATGTACATAAACGGTATATATCAATACACATGTAAACATGTGTACATTCCAATCGCTCTCTATTCTGTATCCTTTTCATTGAATCTTAAATTTTTGGTGTCTCAAACCAGTCCATAATTCTCCGATTTCATCTTAAAATTCAATGGCATAAACGAAAGATAAAGAAAAGTAAATATAAAAGGTCAGTTATGACCTTGGCAGAACAAACCTGATTAGTGACATTTTAGATGAGAATTTGTACGTTTGTTAATGAAGATGTTGCATACCAGAGTGCTCTATTGTATGATTGAAGTTTCTTAACATTTAAATTTTGCTTACAATTATCCTTTATGTATATCAGCTCAAAGCTGCTGATTCCAAGGATGGGTTTGATGGAGTTCCTGTGTTTCAGGTTTGTCAATCCATTTTGAATCGATTCTTATCCTTACATTTACAAATATATTAAACTTAACTCATTAGTATTCTTAGCTTAGCTCATCAATAGAATGGATGAGCGCTCTCTTTAATTGTCCAGGAAGAGAGAGAGAGGGGGGATACCATCTCTCTAATTCTTCATATGGATGGCTTTCTTACATGCTTGTGTCCATGGTTGAATTACATTGAGGTATGAATAGAAAGAAGATGAAATAAAGGAGAAAAAGAAATAAAATCAAGATCTAAATGACAGTCTTCTTGGTCTGAGGTCGTGTTGCTAGTTTGCCTCTTAGCTTACATTCTCCATATGTTTAGTAACTCTTGTAAATTCATCTTTGGTGGGTATTACATTTCATATCTAGCGTGCATAAATCTAATTGGAGATTACTAAACAGTATGTGTAACGACCCAGACTTTTTTTGGTAAGATATTGTCCTCTTTGAGCCAAAGCCTACACGATTTTCTTTATCTAGGCTTAAAGCCCAAAAAATGCCTCTTGCAAAGTAGGTCCAAGATCTCACCTTAAGAACACCAAGAATTTCTCCCTCTTAGGCAATGTGGGATCTCATCCACCGAACGTTAGTTCGAAGGAGGCTAATAACAACTGCGAGTGCTCGACATGATGAGCGCTCTAGCAGACTTAATTTGCTCTTGCAGTGGAAATTTGATTCCTTATCATTATTAATTTAGAAAATGAGCCACTTTTAGTTTTTGAAAATACTAGAAAATTTATTTCCTTATTGCTAGCTGTCAAGTATACCCTCACGCGTTCAAATGTGAGTCAGTTTAATTCATATGAAGTCTTAAGATGGTCTTATAGCCTGACCAGGCCATGATAACATCACTAGAGAGGTTTACATAAGTTTTTCAAAATTGAACATCTACATGTACTACGTTTCAGGGGAAGGCACCCTCATCAGCCCCCTCATGTTCTGAGTTCTCATAATTTTCTTCGTTCCGGGCGTCATTTAGAATAATACAATTGAAAATACTAATGACTCGAATGACTCAGTAAAGAATTATTAATGAATTGAAATGTGTGACTTGAGCATAGTCATGAATGATAGGACTTCGTCCTTCAATATGGTTGCACATACCTGAAGGACTACTCATTCTTCTTGCATTCGTTCTTCGGAATGGGTGCCCTTAGGAGTCATCCGTCCTTCTCACATTCATTCTTCAAAGTGGATGCACCTTTCTTACTAAGATACAATACCAATCTTCCTATTTAGCCCCATAACATAACATCTTATTCCATTTGCATAAAAATTTCTCCTTTTCTTTTTGAGAAAATCAATGCAAATGTTCATGATGTGCTTAATGATAATACTCATGCTACGTATCATTCTAGTTTTTGAGAAATATAATTTTTCACTTACCTTTATCTACTCGAGTTTGTGGTGGTGCCTTGCCTACAAATGAGCCATACAATCAATCATTTCAACATAAACATATTGTACTAAGTCTCATATATTTCTTTACTAACGAGAAGTTGTCCAAAACTCAAAATTTGTTTTAATGCCACTAAACTCATTAAAATTAGGTGAAAGATCCTCACACTTGAGGCTATGGTGGTGTTCTGTGTCAAAATTTTGGGATATGAGAGTTGCTGAAAAAAATTAGGATAGTTTACAAGTGTTGGTAAAATAGTGAAGAGAGATAATTTGAATGAATTTTTGTATTTATTATAGTGGAAATAAATGATTTGATGGGGAGAAAGATTATTTCGTAATTATTTTATTAGGTCAAAATTTTGGAGTGTGTAATTTATAGCTTGTTTTTCACTCAATAGATTCATTTGAAAATTTAAGTTGCTACAGCATCCAAGCTGACGATAGCTTTGACTTCTCCACCTTCAAAATTCATAACTTCAAAAATATTGCTCCGAATTGCACAAAATTGTTTTTGAAATTTTTCCGCTTTCATAAAATTAAATTTGAAAATAAAATCCATAAAAATCGGATCTTAATTAGACCTTCAAAACGTTTCCGAAATATGTATAAAATTTTGGAGCGTTTCATCTGAGGTCCAGTTTACACACCAAACTTCAAAAGTACTTTAGTCACTCAGTTTTTAACCAAAACACAAAAATATCTTAAAATTTTTTTCTTTCATAAACTTAAAGTTCAAGACCTAGCCCATAAGAATAAGATATGAAATGACCAATTGAAAGATGTTCTGAAAAAGCGAGAAATCTGGAATGTGCAAAGCTGGGTGACAGTTTGACATATGAAATTTAAAAATTCATAACTTACTCAATCTGTATCTAAATCAGTCGAAATTCTTGGTTTTGAAGGGTTTCCGGATACATTTGATTTGGTTTTGAAAAACACAAGAATCGGGACAAAAATGCCCAAACCAAGTCTCTATTTTGCAAAACTTATTTTTTTTCTGCAGAATTGTGAGTTTCAAATCCATTTTCTTGACTCTTTATGCATTAGATCACATATGGAACAAGTTATATCATATCCAAGCAAGTTTCTAAACATTTTTAACACAAACATCGAAGAACAACCAAATCTCCATAAAAAAATCCCTTCATCCATCAGTTTCACAACCTATAACGATTCTACCATAGTTTCTCTCAATTTTTCTGGTATTCTTCGTTTCTCCTTGACCCTGTGCACAAATGTAACTCTAGATCATTATATGCAATCTAAAAACAAAGATTCTAAGTTCTCTTAAAATTTATTGAATTCACCAAAGAAACTCACGAGTCCTTCGTTTCTTCTTCATCTCCTTTTCACGGTTCTGCTTCTCTCTCTAATTAAGCTATTGGACGCACAAAATGGGAAACAGGAGAGGGTCGATCGTGCGATGGGGGGAAAAAGAAGAAAAAGGGGGGCAATTGCCTTAATTGTCGTCAATTGCACCATTTATGGGTTTCTTTGGTGGATTCCGTAAATTTTGATAGAATTTATTTGTAGGTAGCATGTAATGATCTAAAGTCAGGTTTATGTACAGGGTTAAGAAAAAAATGAAAAACACCAGAAAAATCCAGAGAAACCAAGGTAAAATCGTTGTAGGTTGTGAAACTGATGGAGATGATTGTTTTTAGGAAAATTTGGTTGTTTTTGGATGTGTTTATGTTACAAATTTAGAAATTCATTTGGATGAGATATAACTCGTTGCATATTGATTTAGAGTATAAAGAGTCAAGAAAATGGATATGAAACTCACTGTTTTGCAGAAAAATTAAGTTCTGCAAAGTATAGGCTCGGTTGAGGACCATTTTTGTCTTGATTTTTGTGTTTTTTAAAACCAACCTAAATGTATCTGAAATCCCTTTCCAATTTAAGAATTTCTTCACAAATTTCAGGTGATTCGGATACATATTGAATAAGTTATGAATTTTTAAAGTTCCAACGTCAAGCCGTCACCCAGTCTTGAATGTTCCAGATTTCTCGCTTGTTCTGAAGATCTTATAAGGAGTCATTTCAAATCTGATTTTTATGGGTTAGGTCTTGATCTCGAAGTTTATGGAGGAACATTTTAAGATAATTTTTGTGTGTTTTGGTTGAAAAACAAGTGAGTTACGTACATTTGAAGTTTGGTGTGTAAACTTGACCTGAAGTGAAACGCTCAAGAATTTTATACTTATTTCAAAATGTTTTGAAGGTCTAAATGAGATTTGATTTTTATGGACCTTATCTTTAAGTTTATGTATAGATGTTTTGAGAGCATCTCTTCGTCTGTTGAGGGGGAAGATGTTGAGATCTCTTTTCTCTTGGGCTACAGTTGTTTTGGGTTCTCGTTTCTGTCATTTTTCAGATTTCCTTAGTTTTATAGCTTGTTTGGCTTAGGCTTCAGTATAGTTCTTTGTACTGTTCCTACTTTGGTTTATTAATAAAGATTCTTACTTATCAAAAAAAATCTTTAAGTTTATGAAAGAGAAATTTTAAAACCAATTTCGTGCAATTCGGATGCCCCAGCAACTTCCTTCTACTTTCAAATGAATCTTTTGAATGACAAACAAACTCTAAATTATCCGAAATTTTAGTATGTTATAGCCTCAGGTGTCAGGATCATTTTGGCATCCAATTTTAATGAGTTTAGTGTTATCAAAATAGATTATTGGACCACTGTTGGTTAGTAAAGAAATATATGAGAATTAGTATAATATGTTTATGTTAAAATGAATGATTCTATGTTGCATTAAGTGAATTTTTAAATCGTTTAAGTCGCGACCTTAGTATTACTCACTTGTCGGCAAGGCAGCACTACAAGCTTGAGTAGATAAAGGTAAGTGAAAATTATATTTCTCAAAAACTGGAATGATATGCAGCAGAAGTATTTATCATTAAGCACGTCATGAGTTTTCGCATTGATTTTCTCAAAGGCGAAAGGGAAATTTGTATGCAAATGGAATAAGATATTATGTTATGGGGCAAATAGGACGGTCAATATCATTTCTAAGTAAGAAAGGTTCATCCACTCCGAAGGACGAATGCGAGAAGGATGAATAACTCCTTTGGGCACCCACTCCAAAGGACAAATGCGAAAAAGATTAGTCTTTGAGGTATGTGTAATCCCAGTTGCGAAAATGATAGCAAAAAGTGAGCACCTATAAGGGTTGTGTCTAGCCATTAGGCATGGGGTCACAAGTTAAGTACTCAAGGGCTAGCTCGATCAAATGATATCTTCACAAGAGAAAGGGAATGGTTTCAAAGGGAACGCACAACCCTGACTTCAAAGGTAAATGGAGCGGTATAAGTAACCCAAATAAGGATGATAAGACTTTTAACTAATTTTCAAGTACAAGAGTCTCGTGCATTTACATTTGGCACTATATGTGTATCTGTTATTTATTATCATGTTTTTTTTTCTACGTAACATGTATTTATTATCATGTTTAATTCACACATTTTAATTCATTAATCATATTTTATTGAGTCATTTGACTCATTAGTATTTTTAATTGTATCATTTCAAATGATGCCCTAGACAAAGAAAATTATGAGAACCCAAAACATGAGGAGGGGGCTGATGAGGGCGCCCTACCCTGAAACAAAATCGTGCAGGCTTTGTCTCAAAGCGGACAATATCTTGCCAAGAAAAGTCTTAAGTCGTTACAGATGGTATCAGAGCCTATCACCAGCACTATAGGACATGAGTCGTGCCAAGACGTGGGCCATGCCACCTCATGAGCCTTAGACACTTGACGAGGACGTCTCGCCTGTATGGGAGGGTGGTGAATGTGATCCCACATTGCCTTGAAGGGAGAAATTCCTAGTGTTCATAAGCTGAGATCTTAGACTTACTTTGCAAAAGGTCTGTTCCAGACTTTAAGCCTACAGAAACAAAACCGTGTGGGCTTTGGCTCAAAGCGGACAATATATTGCCAAGAAAAGTCTAGGTCACTATAGATGGTTTAGAATCTATCCCCAGCCAAAAGTGTTGGGACATGAGCCGTGCCATCTCGTGAGCCGTAGGCGCTTGAGGAGGACATCTCACCTGTATGGGAGCTTTGTGAATGAGATCCCACATTGCCTGGGAAGAAGAAGTTCTTGGTGTTCATTAGGTGAGATCTTGGACTTACTTTGCAAGAGGTTTTTTGGGCTTTAAGCCTAGAGAAAAAAGTCCATAGGGGCTTTGGCCCAGAAAAGTCTGGGTCGTCAAGAGTATGGGTCCAATATAAGCAGTAGAGATTGAAGCATGGATCTTCTCAGCACTTGTATTAGAGCTGGGGATCATTTAGGTGACCAAACTTGCTTCTGCCTGTGTGTCCGTGCGGAGAAAACTTGTGCTTTCAGTTGTCCTGGATTTCTCAGGTTTCTCTGATGGGTTGTTTCTGTCTACAGTCGGACCTTCTGGTTGTGAGGAAGAAAAACAAGCGTTACTGCCCAGTTTACTTTACAAAGGTTTGTTTAGACCATTAGCTCCTTCTAGATGATGTTACGTTTTAAGATGCAGATATTAGTATATTATTTACTAGTAGCTGTCTTTTACTTGTTCATACAGGAGGATCTAGAGAAAGAACTATCAAAGGTCTTGAGGGCACCAAGAGGACCGGCGTTTTCTCAACCTATCATGGTATGAAAACCTGCCATTCTTTTGCTGTACTTTTATTTTATGAGGTTAAAATTTTCTGGTGAAATATTTCCATGGACAACATGTAGCAGTAATGAGCATAAGATACACAGAAGCTTTGAAGCAAATTTCACAGATTTAAAGAGTTGTAACACATTTCGGCTTTCTTTGTAATAGTCACCGATTGTAGCATGTTTCCTGTGCTGTGGAGCAATAAAATGCATTTCATTCTTTTGCTTTGTTATTGCACCGTCAGTAATGGATTGAGCAAGAATTGTATTGCTCAGAATTCATGTTTATGGATTGTACCTGTGAAATTGGTGAGGGTCGGCAAAAGCAATTGCCAGGTTTAATTTGGAAATCCATTTTTATTCAACTAATGATTGGCCAAAAAGTTGGTCAAGGTTTGCGATTATTTGCCCTGGACCAGATTTCATGAAGTTGACCTCTTATTGAGCAGTGTGTGAATGTGTGCTGGCTCAAAACTTAAAAGGAAAGTGCTTTGTCCTCGTGTGAAGTCCCTTCCCTTCTAAAGTGGTTAGCCTCCCAAGTGGGTATCAAAAACCTCAGCAAACTCAACACCACCTCCTAGCTCTACCCCACCATGACCCCTCTGCCGCTGCCAAATCATACACTGTTGCTTTTCAAGAGGTGAAGTAGGAGGATTGTTATGCAGCCCCCCCCCCCCCACCCTAAAAAACAGAAAAAGAAAAAAACAAATTTCTTAGGTGGCCACAGCATTGTCTAACACGGGCAACTTTATTATTTAGCTTATACAAGGGATGGGTTAGAATCCTGTGCATATCATGTCACTAATTCTTTTTTGTTCTCACTCTAACAGAAGGGCTTATTTGTAATGATTCTAATGAGTGCCTACCCAAAAAAAAATCTCATTTGCTACTGGTTAAGGATCTAAATCGGAAATATAAGGACCTAATTGACGCTTCTATTTAAAGTGCTTTTAGCCCGGATTTCTCCACAGGTTATAACGATTTGCCTCACTTCTTTCTCCTCCTGGGTGCAGTCGATTTTGGTACTGTTTCTTTTGCATTATTCTAATATCATTTCTTGATTAAATTGTTTCAACAGGTCAGTAGCTTGGAAGCTGTTTTGAGAAAAATGGAGGTAATGAGGCATTTGCTACAGAAATTGTCGGTTCTATTTGTACAAAAATAATAATAATAATGGTGAATTGGTGCCCCCATACCAATGCAGATGAGTGAGAATAACTCAGGTTGGGAAGATCTGATTTTTATTCCTCCTGGCAAAAGCCACTCTCAACACATTCAAGACGTGCTGAAAGCATGATGCAGGCAACTAGTGACTTCAACTGACCATTTGAATGGTTCTGGAAGCAGTGAGCACATTGCATGTTTTCAGGTTCATAATACAGGTCAGGCATTATGACTATCAGTAGCCCCTCTTTTTATGTTGCATGTTAACAAAATAAATTCCTTGATATGGGGATATAATCGTGTGTAGGAAAATCAAAGCTACGGAGTGTGGGGTTCCATTCAGAATAAGAAGGGGATGGAAAAGCTAACAGGGGCGAGATCCAGTAAAAGAGGTCATGAGAATCACAATGTGGATACTGAACATGTGAAACTGGTTGTTGTTCCCATTGACGTAAATGTGCTTTTCCGCATGTCTCAGAGCATATATAGAGCCATTTTAGGCAAAGGGCATTTTCTAACGAGTTCAGGACTCTGAGTCTCTTATAACTGGGCAATACACTTGAAGCCTCCATACTGAAAAGCAAACTAACCCAATTCCCCTCCTTGGATACTGCTCAGAACAATGGCAGACCAAGCCCAAAACACACGAGAGCAGTAGGGCTTTCGCTATCTTCAGATGATAAACGTGGGGAGATTATAATATGGCTTGGGGATAGTAGCCCATTGCTCTAAATTAATAGCCAGAGCCCCCACATTGAGTTCGTCATTGTCGAGACTCGAGAGTCTGAAAAGAATAACGATGTGACAGTTTACCATAACACTGGCTAAGGTCGTGTAAAAAATTGCCCAAATCATTTATGGTGAGTTGTGTGATGTGATGATATCTAACCTAAAACCCTATAAAGAACAAAGACGGGTAAGATCGGCAAAAGGAGTTAATGATTAGAAAATGAAAATTGGTGGGAGACTAGCGATTTCATAACGAATAGTAGCGACATTTGCCTCCCCGAAATTGACCGCTCAACCAAGTAGTTGTTGGCTGGCGTGTTTAGCTTCGTACACTACCTAATTTCCTTGAAAATGTTCCAATTCTCCACTCTATCTCCACTCTCCATTAAAGTTCCTTCCTCCTTATACTTTTGGTCTTCTATTTTTTTTTGAACTATTTCTCAATATGGTATCCACTTTGAAAATTAAATAGGCACAATTTTGTTAATCTCTCTTAACTTTTTGATAAATTGACACCATTTTCCGCGGAAATTTAAATAAATTAGTTTAGGTTAAAATATCCGTACTTTTCATTGAAGACACGACCAATGCTGGCTTACAAAAGCAAGAAATTTGAGCAAGAGATCTGAAGAGGAAGTGACTTTTCTTTTTCTTAATAAAAGAAATTCGATTAAGCAATCTCATTTCAATTTAAATTTATGTTTGTCAAATGCGGGTTAGCGACAGATAGAAAGACACGAAAACATGGATAAATTATTTGTAAGATGCGTAGATGCTTGGTCGGGGTTGGAAGGTTGAGAGATAAGGGCCAAACGCTATATAAGGTTACAATGGGAATTCAAATATGTTCCCTAGAAATATACACCAGCACCCAACAGCATGGGAAAGACGTGAAGCTTGATTTGCTCCGACTTTTCTTAATTCTTGTCCCTAAGTAAAGAAACCCCACGTAGGGAAACTACACATGGAGCTCTTCGAATGGTCTGGCTTTCTTAATTGGAGTTTTTCCTCTAATTTCACTCTCTAAGCGCTCTAACCACTGCCTCCAAATTCTTCCTTGAATGTCCTAATCGTAAATATCAACTGCTACACTTTATATGTGGAAGTGGAGTAATTAGTTTCGATATTTATACGCTTCCGCTTTATTGAGGCACTGCCGCGGATTGTCCTTGATATGATGGAAGGTCTTGGTCTTCAGAAGATGATGAAGGCCGTTCCTTCAAAGGCTCTGGTTATCAGAATCAATCTGGTCTTCCTTTCTTTCTTCCTAATAGTTTACGCGGTTCTCCTTCTCCAGCCATCTTCTTCAGTTTATTTTGGGAATGCAGCGTCAATTGTGAGGTGTTCATTGCGCGAGTGCCATCACAAGGTAAGGTGAGCTCCCACAAGCTAATAGAAAGAGAACTCTTTGCTCCCACCGTTTTTTTCTTTTTTTCCTCTTTGAACTACCCAAGTGATTGAACTTTAATTTTGCAGGTGGACAAAGGTTTGAAGATGAAGGTGGTCTTGGAGGATACCGGAGCCAATTCGCCACAGCCTAAAGGAAACTTGAGCAAGATAGAAATGCCAAGCTTCATGACTGAGATGGGAGGAGGAATGAAGATTGGGATTGTGAATATGGATGATCTGAACCTGAGGGAATGGAACACACACAGCGAAACTGTACCGGTAAAGTTCGAACGGGTCTCGGAGTATTTTGAATGGAAAGACCTGTTTCCTGAATGGATAGATGAGGAGGAGGAAACTGACGTCGCAACGTGCCCCGAAGTGCCAATACCGAACTTCAGAAGCTACGACAACATGGATATGATAGTGGCGAAACTGCCGTGCAAGTTTCCAGAAGAGGGCTGGGCTAGAGACGTGTTCAGGCTCCAAGTTCATCTTATAGCAGCGAATTTGGCAGTGAAGAAAGGAAAGAGGGACTGGTATAGCAGGACAAAGGTGGTGTTTTTGAGCAAGTGCAGGCCAATGATGGAGATGTTTAGGTGCGATGATTTGGTAAAACAAGAAGGTGATTGGTGGTTCTACGAGCCGGCGATGGGACGGTTGGACCAGAAGGTTTCATTGCCTGTTGGGTCTTGCAACTTGGCTTTACCCCTTTGGGGAAAAGGTAAACGCTTGTTGTAGTCCTTGTGCTTCAATTAGAGCGTTCCCAGTTTTCGATATATGGCTGTGCATATAGTCAGCAGCCATGGCATAGGCCAAAAGTTGAAGTACAAATGCAAAACGCTCGCGCCAGATAGGGGTCGAACCTATGACCTTCTGCTTAGGAAACAGACGCTCTATCCACTGAGCTACAGGCGCTTACTTGAAAGAGAAACACTACAAAGAGTAAAGACTAGTTAAAATATGTTTTTTAAGAAGCAAAAAAGAGATGACAACAAAACCTTTAATTTAAGGTTAAAGAAATTAATATTTATTTTCGTTACACGTCATGGTTTGGTTAGCTGCAATATTAATTTGGAAATTAAATAACCAACAAAAGTGTATGCTTGCTTTTTAGTGACATCATTTGGCAGGTGTGTATTGTGCTTTAGCTTTGTTTCTAAGAAACAAAATACTACCAGCAGGCAGCAGCCTTTAAGAATCAGGGCCGACATCTGTCTACCATTAGGTTGGAAATTAGAGAGCTCATGAGTTATGTTCTTTCTTTTTTTTTCTTATATTTATAAATTTTTAACAAATATCTACCCTTGAAATCAACTTCATAATTTTTATAGTGAAGGAGAAATATCATTTAAATTTGAATGCAAAGTTGATGAAAATTTTGCATATTATTTAGTTTGGAAGTCGTACTTTCTTCCTTTAGATGACACACAAATCATGTTGGAAATATTGTGATCAAATAAATCTTCCATTCTTGTACCACCCACATCAAATTTTGAGCCAACATTCTAGACAAAAATTTCCCCTACAAAAAAATTGTGAAAAAATTACACAGAATGTGCATTTTCTCTTGCAATTTTCCCACGAAAATACTTAAATTGTTGAATTTAGTCCTCAATTTCTAGACATATAATTTGAGCATTGGATTATCGCATGTTAAAATCGTAATGAAATTTGTTCACACTACACAGGAATCCACGAAGTCTACGACCTTTCAAATATCCAGAGGTCCACAAAGACAGCCAAGCGAGAAGCCTACGCTGCGGTACTCCATTCCTCCGAAGCCTACGTTTGCGGCGCCATAACCCTTGCTCAAAGCCTCCTCCAAACCAGCACCAAGCGCGACCTTATCCTGTTAATAGATAAGTCCATCTCCACTTCCACACGCGACGTCCTCGTGGAAGCCGGGTGGAAGCTTCGACTCATCAAACGTATCCGGAACCCCAGAGCCGAGAAGGACTCGTACAACGAGTACAACTACAGCAAGTTCCGGCTTTGGCAGCTCACCGACTACGACAAGATCATATTCCTAGACTCAGACATCATCGTCTTACGCAACCTCGACCTCCTCTTCCACTTTCCACAAATGACGGCCACTGGCAACGACGTTTCCATATTCAACTCCGGCATCATGGTCATCGAGCCCTCTAACTGCACGTTTCGAGTGTTCATGGACCATCGGAAAGACGTAATATCGTACAACGGTGGCGACCAAGGCTTCCTGAACGAAGTCTTTGTATGGTGGCACCGGTTGCCCAGGAGGGTGAACTTTTTGAAGAATTTTTGGGCCAACACCACGTTGGAACGTAGCGTGAAGAACCATCTGTTCGGAGCGGACCCGCCAAAAGTTTATTCTATACACTATTTAGGGTTGAAGCCTTGGCTTTGTTATAGAGACTATGATTGTAACTGGGACAAAGAGGACCAACGTGTTTATGCGAGCGATGTGGCTCACCGGAGGTGGTGGAAGCTTCACGATGCCATGGACGCGAGGTTGCAACGTTTTTGTGGGTTAACGAAGCGCAGAAGGATTGAGTTGGATTGGGATAGAAAGATGGCTAGGGAGATGGGGTCGCCTGATGAACATTGGCGGATTAATATTACAGATCCTAGGCGGTCTCACTTGATTGATTAGAATTTGTAAGAAAATATGTTAAATCTCTTTTTTGTAATTGCTTTTCGTGTTTTGACTTCTTTCTATAGAATTAAGGATACATGGATTACTTTTTCTTGGGTTTGGATTCAGTCCAGACCCTACGGGTCCAGACGTGTCCAGACCCGTGGTCTGGATTGATTCCAAACCCTTTAGACGATGGGGAGGCCTCCACGTCAATTAATGAGGTCTCCCCGTCGTTGGCTCAGCTTGGCTCCAGGCCAGGCGCGCCTTTTTTCTCCCCAGCCCCACATCTGCACCTGGCTCCAGTCAGGGCACGACTTGCACGTCTTTTTGTCCCCACATCTGTACCGGTCGGACCACTACATTTTAAGTCAGACCACACATCCGACCACTGCGGCGCGAACACACGTTTTCAGCCATTTTATTCCCAAATCACCCATTTGAAATCTCATTTCGAAATCCCCAACCTCCGAGGCTCCGAATCCCTGGACTTAGACAAAACCAAAAAGGGTTAGAAGGCTGGACTGTCTCTGCTTCAAAGATATTCTCTCATTTTCTTTGGGTGAGTTTCAAAAGTGTCTGTTTGGCTTATTGGTATAAAGTTTTTGTCTCTTTTGAGTTGTTTAGTTTGTATATATTCACTTAAAGAGAAAGAATCCGAGTAAATATTTCTTAGTTTCTTGTCTGTAGCTTATTGTCTTTTTTGTAGCTTATTGTTTATATTGGTATATTTGCTGCGATAGTGAGAGTAGAGAGAGAGAGAGAGAAATTTTGATGTTTTTTTGTTTGTATGCTGTGACACTCGAAATATGCATGCTTATTAGACCTACAGATCATTTCATTTTTTATGGATTTGCTGATGATTCCTACTGTCTTTCAGTATATATACAATCAGAGTTTTTGGCTTGCTGCCTTCCTTTAATTAACAATTATCAATTTATAAACTCTTAATTAGTTTTAAATTTATGTGACAGCAGACCTTGTACCCTTATTAACAAACCAATTTAAGTCTAGCTTCTTTGTCTAATTATTTAGGAAATAGTGTATAATTTTTACTGATATGTAGCTATTAAATTAAACAAGTTTACAGATGGAGGAGATGCATTGCGACATTCTCCCAAATATTAATAGGCGAGGGTCTAGTAATACAGCCAACCCAGATGGTGAGTCATATTTTTTCTTTGGTCTCTCTTCAACAATTTTGTTATAATTCTGTAATTGTCTCATTTGTTTGGTTGTATGGTTGGATTGAACAGCTGATATGGTTCGAGCAGACAACGGGGACGTTGTAAATGTTTGGACCTTAGAGTTTAGAAATGACGAACATGAATACGACTGGTACAAGAGTTATGCAATTAGTGCCGGGTTTAGCATCCGCAAGAATGATGTACGTAAGAACAAAGAAACGGGATACATTACAAGTAGAATGTTTGTCTGCAGCAAACATGGATTCAGAAGAACAAAAGATGCACAGGTGCCAGTACAAAAGGAACGACAAAATACAAGGACCAGGTGTCTTGCTTGTTTCACCGTCCAACGGCAGCCAAGTGGGAAGTATTGCACGTTCGATTGATGTGCACAACATAACCATGAACTAGCTACACCATCGAAAACCCACCTGCTCCGCTTACATAGAAGTATCAATGAAGTGCAGCGTCTCGAGGTAGATGATGCAGAGAGAGCTGGGATTCGGCCGAAGCTAGCACATGATTTGATGGCGGCTCAGGCAGGGGGTAAAGAAAAGTTGGGGTTCACTCGAATGGACTTGAAAAACTATTTGAGTTGTAGAAGAAGTAAAACCATGGAGTTTGGGGTATGTTGTGTTCTTTTAAATTGGTTTGGCAATCAGTACAATAAGAATTCATACTTTTTCTTCAGAGTTATGTTAGACGATGATGATCGCATGACTAACGTCTTCTGGTCTGACCACGATATGCGAAATGACTATGCATTCTTTGGGGACTTTGTTTCATTTGATACTACGTACAGGACAAACGATGAGCACCGACCACTAGGTGTATTTGTGGGAGTGAATCACAACCGACAGAGTGTAGTATTCAGGGCATGCCTATTGTTTGATGAGACGGCTCAGTCATTCCAGTACATATGCTAATGCTCAACATCTCAATTGGGTTTTATTCCCCAAAGAAAAGCACAATACAACAAAATGGAAATAAAAGCACTACTTCAGCAAGCTTTAATATCCGATTTCAGTCATAATACCTCTCACATTTCTAAAAGCAAAAGTCAAAAAAGTCCACAATTCATAAGTAACACACTTTCTTTCTTGGAACTTTGTAATTTGTGCACTACTCACGACAATCACAACTTCCAGACTAAAACTCAAATATTTGCCACATATTCACCAAAATGCACTACTCAAATGTCCAATAATTACAGTCTACTCGTAGTACATATAAATAACATGTCCAAAACAGTCTAGCCTAAGTACATATTCATTCCAAAATGCACATATTTATGTTGGTTTGCTGTCAGTAGTAGATGGAAAAATCTCATGTAACTAACTACAAAACTAAATGAACTATCGTGGAAAAATATATCATGATCACTTAGTGGTACGGGGTTGGAAAAAAATAAACAAAGGACATGCATATGCTTAGGACCAAACAAAGAAAGGGCATGCATATACACGGCACGGGCACATTCATTCCAAAATGCTCCTCCCTTTCAATTTTTGCCCTCTCTCACGCTGCTCAGTGCTCCCCCCTCCCGACGCAAACCTACGCTACTACGCAAGCCATTCTGCCTCTAGCCTCTACGCAAGCCATTCTGCCTCTAGCCCTCTCTCACTTAGTCACTTTGCCTCTCCAGGCTCTCTCCCTCCGCCTCTCTCTCTCTCCAGTCTTCAGCCTCCAGGTAATCTCTCTCTCTTTCGATTAATGATGAAAGTTATTTTAATTTTTCATGAATAATGTTATGACAGAGTGACAAAATATCAAGGCTCCATTATCAGTAATAATAGCAAGTGTATGAGTTGCGTACCTAAATGGCAGAGACAGAGGGACTGATCCAGCGAGGTGAGTGATGCAGCGTTGAGTTGAGGAAGAGAGTCCGCCTGGAGAGTGGAGATTCAAGAGTGACCGAGAGATTTCGAGGGATTTGAGGGATTTCGGAATCGTGGGTGAATAAGTTAGGGATTTGAGGGATTTTCGGAATCGTGGGTGAAGAAATTAGGGATTTTGGGAGAAACTGTAGGGATAGATTTTGAAATGGTTTTTGAATTGTGAGGGATTAAGAAGCGGCACCACATGTGGGAATAAAATTCGTGTTCACGCCGCAGTGGCCGGAGGTGTGGTCTGACTTAAAATGTAGTGGTCCGACCGGTACAGATGTGGGGACAAAAAGGCGTGCAAGTCGTACGCTAACTGGAGCCAGGTGCAGATGTGGGGTTGAGGAGAAAAAAGGCGCGCCTGGCCTGAAGCAGAGCCGAGCCAACGACGGGGAGGCCTCATTAATTGATGTGGATGCCTCCACATCGTCTAAAGGGTTTGGAATCAATCCATACCGCGGGTCTGGACGCGTTTGGACCCGTCTGGACTGAATCCAAACCCTTTTTTTCTTATTATCCACCTAATTAATTTATGAGTGAATAGAAAGTTCTACGTGACATTTAATTCATATTTGCAGTGATTACTCGCAATTCAAATATTGTTGGTCTTCCATATTTATTTTCTTTGATGTATATATAGTAGCTGTCTGCATTTCTTTTTCTTTCCCTTTTTTTCTTACGATCCAAACTTCATTTGTGGGAAGATAAACTTATCAACATGTTCATGCAGAAAGCCATATTATTCTGCCACACCTTGAGTATGAGGGGAATATCTTCATTGATATTTACCATTAGCTTTGATTGAAACTTCATATCCAATAAAATTATGTCACATGCAAGGGCGGATTTAGGGGAGGCGGGAGGGGGCCACCACCCCCAAAAAATTTGAATTTTTTTTCTTTTTAAACATTTTTAGGGCCAAAAAATTATCTCGTCCCAATTTTACACCTTCAAATATTATTTTGCACCTCCCAAAAATTTTGAAAAACTAACTTTTTCTAAGGCAAAGATACTATCATTTTTTACCCCTTTAAATATCATTTGTCCCTCAAAATGAATGAGGAAAATTTAATGCTTTAAAAATCATACCCTTTAAAATTACAACAAATAAAAAATGAACTAAAGTATCTTTTTAAATAACAACAAATGCTAATACAATTAAAATTTCACCAAAAGATGCAATTTATTTTATGACCTAAATACCGGTTTTGTTTCTATTTTGTTATTTATTTATTTATTTCAATTTCACTTTTTAAAAAAAAAAACTTAGATTTTGTGTCACCTTTGAAAAAGTTAACAAAAGAAATCACTTAACCCACCAAGTTTCTTCTGCAGCTTTACATATGACAACTTTAACTATATTTTTTTTCTTTCTTTTCTTTTGATGTTGTTTCGGTTTATGTAAGCTTAACTCTCTTTTTAATTTCAAATCTTTTTCGATCTCAATTTTCTCCCTTCTTTTGTTGCTAATTTCAAGTCAGAGTAAACATTTATATTATTTTCTGTATAATTGTTAGGTGATGAACTTGCAGAAAGATTTGATGGTATATTTTTTAAAATGTATTGAAATCTATGTAAAAATATGTTGGATGTAGTATTGAATTTTTTAAGATTTTAGATGTTTAGTTGTAAATTTGTTTACATTCAAAATATTTCCTAACAAAAGTGAAAGTGAATATTTCCCCTCTATGACTCCGCCCCCTAGCTAAGACTTCAATACTGGATCGGCCACTAGTCACATATCCAATAAAAATAAATATATTTTATTTTTAATGTATTTTGATATATTTTATTTTCTTTGTTGTTTTAATTTTTTATTATTTTAATGTTTTTTATTTGATGTGTAATCTATTATTTGGTTAATTGAACACATGGGGTAATTTTATTATGACGTGTGAATCCGTTAACTTTGGAAGTTAGTAACCGACTGACGTTTTTTTTACTTTGTCCAAACTCGAGGACTAACTATGATGAATTGCAAAATTGAAGGATCATTTTTTATATGTAGGCAAAAAGGGTCTTTAACCCTTTTTTTCAATTCTTCTTATTTTCTTCAGTTGTGTCATCGATAGGAAGGAAATAATTGAATGCAAGTCGGATAAGATGTTGGGTCTGTCAATTAATGTCTTATTAAGCATTAATGCTCCATCGATCCGTCGACATATATGCTACTACTCTTCTGATCATAAATAGATCATGATTCGAGTTGAACCGTCTGATTTCGGAAAGCGGGTAATCACGAATTTATTGAGATATCACAAGTCTAAATTGGATCAAGTCAAATCATGTGGGAAGAAAACAACTTCACTTTATTCGTCAATTATAATTTATGTAAACGTTAATCATATAATTAATGCGGTAAACGTCGTTGAGACGTTAATGTTCCGTTTTGTAACGAATTTCTCTGGGTTAGTTGCATGTCTTAACCGAGAAAATTACGATTGGGTCCAAGGCAAGGATAAGGATTAATGATGGAGAAAGCTCGATTGGCAAGTGATTATAAGTCATCCTGAAAGGATTGGTTGAGCTAACCCATTTAAGTACACCAACTAATTAAGCCCCACTGTACCAGCTCTAATATTCCATATTGGCCCCAATTAAAGAAAATCATGATATCACAGATCATGCTAGCTAGCTATAGTGTAATAGCTGCTTAACAAAATTCAACGCAAATTTTGATAACATAACCACCATATAATTAGGTCCATAAATATATAACATTAGCTACCAATTATAACAATATACTTAGGAGGGGGGCCGGGAGCGTTATAGTACCGAGTTGTTAAAAAACGATGCACGATTAATGTCGTATTCTTTTTCCTAAGCATGCATGATGTACGATTAATCATAATCGATCTAGTGAATCATTTGTTTATAAAAGTGCTGGTGAGACCACATACAAGCAGACACATTGAGAGAGACGGATAAGCATCTTTTATACCGCATAATTCTCTGCATGCGGTCGTTGGAATATTTAAATATATAGCTCAAAAACTAGGCACTTGCATGGGTGCAGACATTACAACATATCTAACTTTCAGTGGCAAAATTTTCTGCAGCGAAACCAATTTAGTCGCTAAAAGTCACTTTTCCGCAATAATATCCATATTTCGTCGTTGATTACTACAATTAAACATCTTCAGCAACGAAGGAAAAAAATCGTTGCCAAAACCTTTGTTCGAACAAGTACAAAAAACAATTAAATCAATAAAATAGTGCACCAAACCCCATTCGAACATCCTGCACCCGGTCGAACGACATTCAGCGATGCTTAACTAATTCTGTTGCAAATAACTAAGTTGAAAAGTTTCAGTGACGAAACATTTTCGTCGCAAAATTAAAACATTCATTCGATCAAAGAGTTTCGGTCAAACTATACGTTTTCGCAACAACATAGTCTAATCGTCACTAAATGGAAACATTCATGACGACCTGTCGTCGATGCAGAATACTTGTCTATTGTAGTTCGAACAGGATATACTCGTTCGAATTGGTGTGACAGGTGTTCGTTGGTGTGTGAGGCGTCACAGACAACTTTAAGACGTTGTCTGTAACGCCAAATTCCATTGGAACCAAAGTTTGAGTTCGAACGAGATCGATAGGTGTCCGTTTCTAGTTCGTTCGAGTGGGAGGCTTCACAGGCAACGTCGTTTCGTTGCCTGCTATGCATGAACTCGTTTGAACAACATCAGTTGTTGCGAACGAGATTGACAAGTGTTCGTGTCTCTTCGGTGCCTGCAACACCTAAACTCGGTCGAACATAGCTTCTTTGGTCGAACGATATTCGCAGTGTTTCGCCACATGGTAATTATGGACGTTTTGATTTGTGCCATCTGTCCAATAACAGTTCAAACGACAGTAGACGGTTCGAACGAAAGTTCAATCATCGTCTACCTCCCGAAACGTTCTTGTTGGTTTTAAAAGCTACTTTGTTTGAACCAAGGGTGGAATACAATTGATAAAAAAATAGTTAAGAGGATAACGCTTCATTTCGTCCACGACTCTCCATTTTCTCCACCAGATTGCTCTCCATTTCGTCGTCTTCCTCAGGTACGTAGATCATCTCCATAGCCTTTCATTGTTTTCCTTGTTAGTTCGGCAGTGTTATGCTTAGAATTCGTGTGTTAGTTTAGTTTTTTCTATCTGTGTTTGCTTGTTGTTTGTCTTTTGTCCTTCATTCTGTCCTTTGTTTTTTCGTCCTGCACTGCATTTCATTTCAGTCCTTCCATATATAAGAGTAGTGTTTCATCAAATAAAAATAAGTTCTTGTTTTTTAGTTTTTCGTTCGTAGGAAAGAAACTGTACCAATAATTAAAAAAAAAGAACAATTTTTCACACCATTTCCTCAAATATGTTGTTAGAGGTGAATCTTTTTTACTTCAGGTAACTTATTGAAAATATTACACCATAATAAGATCTTCTCAAATGTGGTTTATCCACTGCGTTCTGTGTGTCCAATCGGACCGCATTTTGTCTTTGTTCATCTTGTTTGTAGCATTTTAGAGAATATTTTTATGTTCCATAGCATAATCCACATGCTGCCTAGTAAATACCTTCGGTTTCTCTGTGCCTTGTTAGTTCAATTTTTTTTTTTAATATGGCAATTTCATTGTTAGTTCTTGCTTTTTAGTTACTTGTTAGTTCGGTTGCTTAATATGTTTGGTATTTTTTTTTATGTTCAGGAAGCTTGATGAAAAAAAAAGTCCTATTGTTCAAGTTTCTCAATATATATTTTTATGAATTAGATACTATAATGAAAAAGTATTTATATGGAGAGTTGAAGAAAATTCAAAAGATAGAAAGAAATTTTATAAGTTCACCAAAAGTTAATATTTACATGTATTTTATTTTATGAATTGTTCTCCATGATTAATAACATATTGTAAGATATAAGGTATCCTTATAATTTTATGTAGATAATCACTTTATTAATTATACACTAATTAATTTTAGCTTGAATTATTTTGTAGCTTTCAAAATGGCACCAAGATTTGAACGAGTTGGAGTATGAAGGTCAGAGCATACAGTCTAACTTTAAGGAGAATGGATGAGCCCAGTTTCTAGGATCTACCGGTGATGTATACGTCAATCTTGTGCGTGACTTCTATGCACAAGTTCTTACTGTTGATTCTAATGTCGATGAGCTGACTATTCAAGTGAGGGATGTCTTTTTCATACTGGCTGCCAGTATTATTGCTCAGTTTATTGGATTACTGAGACCTCAGGTGCCGGCATACCCGACCATTGGCCCTCCATTTGAGATAACACCGGAATAAGTGTGGAAGGAAGTGACGGGTGCAAATATGACTGTGCCATCTACATTGATATGTCATCGAGATTTGACAACATTCTTCTGAATGCTTCATATTATTATCATTTGGGACGTGGCGTCGAAACATCATCGGTCCGAGCGTGGATTCCTTGTTATGGTTGCGCGTCGGACTCCGATTGATCTTCCAGCTCTTATTGTTCAGCAGATACTTCGAGATGCACGATATACATCCTAGCGAGATGGTCTCCCACATGGCTTGCTAATATCGTGCATGTTGGTAGCTGCTGGTGTTCCTATTTTGCTTAATGAGAAGATACAATCTCCAATTGGGCCAATATGTCGGTGCAGATGAGGACGCCATGGACGGTGGACCGCCTCCTCGTAGCCAACTCACACGACGAGGTAGATTATCCACTTATAAGGTTGGTCAGAGATCTTCGAGCCAGGTCGAGCATCCTCCATGGATATATGTTGGACGAGATTACGATGCAGATGAGCGAGCGATTTGACAAGATTGAGGAGGAGATCCGTGAACTAAGGAATGAACGAGACACTTGATCATCTACTATCTTTTTTTATGTTTTTATTATGACTATGCATCGATACTTTGGGATATTATGTATTTATGTATGTTATGCCATTATGATCATATTTTGAGATATTATGTATTGTTGTCTATTATATTATTATGATCACCCACTAGTGTTGCAGCTTTGTAAAGATATTTTACATTATATTTATAATGTAATATTTAAATCCACTACATTGGTCTATGAAAAAATATCAAAAGAGAAATATTATATAATAAATATGTACAGTAAACTTGTTGGGATATATATATCGGTCTATATATAGTAAATGTATAATCTTGTTAATTGATAAATTAAATAGTAGGTGAACATATTTTTGAACTCCTAATATATCCACAAATTAGTGGATATATTGTATATAAGGAGGACATAGGTAACGATTCATATATTTAATGTTCTTCTTTAGCTTCACCTGTATTCGAAATTATATTTTCTAATTTCTCATATTTAAATCCATTATATTCGTTTAACGATATATAACTTTTATTTTGATACATGAACTTAGTTTAATATAACTAATTTAAATCTGATTTTTTCATCACAAAAGTTTAAATTAGCATTTGTATATTTAAATCGGATAATGTATTAGCATTTGGAATATATCGTTCGAACGAACATATCCATTTAAACGAATAATTCCACGTGTCCATTCAAAAGGCCTATGCCATTACATACGATGTCATGTAATGCTTGTATTAAATCTTATGAATATTTCCCACGTAAATTTCCTTCAAACATGACTTGATGGTTCGAACGTGTGTCTTATGCACCGTTTAACTTAATTACATTTTAATTCGAACATCTAGGGGCCGTTCGAACCAATGTGTTACACACCGTTTAACTTAATTTCTTAAATGCACCGTGTAACCTAATGTAATCTCCGGTTGAACTAGAAACTTTTGTTCGAACGAAATTGTTACGCACCATTTAACTGAATTTCTTAACGCACCATTTAACTAAAGGGGATTTAGGTTCGAATGGATATTAAAGGCCATTCAAATGTAATTTCCGGGAACATAAAAAAAAAAAAAGACTTGGTGTCGCGGGAATTCTAATTCACACAACGCAGTTCACCGGAGACGAAGAGAAAGACGTCATATAAATAGAGAGGCAGAGCTCTACACTCAAGCTTGGGTATTTCTTCTCATTTTTCGTCGTCCTTTTTGGTCATAGGTGCTTGGTAAGTTATTTCTGCCCATTCCCTTATTTGTTTTCTTCTCATTAATTTTTAAAATCCAAACTTTGAATATTTCTACCCATTTGAGTGATCAGTCGGTGTGAAGCTTCTACTGCTTCCTGTGAGTCTGGACAAACAAAGGGGAAAGAGAAAAACGGTAAGCTTCTCCAGTTTTTGTTTTATTTTCTTGTCCATTTTTCTTCGGTAGCTTTTGGGTTTTCTCTATTGTCATTGGAAGTAAGATGCATCATAAAAAAAATGGCGAAGGGTGGGTGTCTGATGTTGCTAGAGAAAATTATGTAAGTAAATATTTTCATATTATTTTGAAAGATTAGTCTATTATGTTAATAGAATCCATAATTTAGTTTTATGATTGTAGGAGAAGATGGTGGAGATCCAATCACAATCAACTACAGAGTCAGGAGCACCAAAAGACGTTGACATTTTTACTCAAATCCTTAGGACAAGATCTGACTATGTGAGAGGTTTGGGTCGCTCTGTGAAGTTTATTGTTGCATCATCCTCTACTATGTCCATACAAAGGCATACCGATTTTTTCGTGAGTTAGAGGTAGCTAAAGCTACAATAGAAGAGGTGAAGTCAAGGCAGAGCAAGTATGATAACCTAAAAAACAACAACCAGAAATGCAGGAGGAGCAAAGGCAAATTCAAGAGCAACTTTAGCTACTTAAGGCACAATTTGGGCAACGAGATTCGTAG
This sequence comes from Myrica gale, assembly GCA_963930655.1. Classification (NCBI taxonomy): domain Eukaryota; kingdom Viridiplantae; phylum Streptophyta; class Magnoliopsida; order Fagales; family Myricaceae; genus Myrica; species Myrica gale. The sequence continues at coordinate 6,671,297 of OZ005599.1, forward strand.
GTAGGACTTCATTGGCAAATTATAAGGTTTTCATTGAGGGTTTTGATATTGTCGATAGTTTTTGGTATTGTTCATAGTTTTTAATGTTGCCACATTTTCTATGATTTGAACTAATGTGAACTAGGTACACTTTTTTTTGCAATATTATGACTTGTACAACTTTGGTTTTTTTTTACTTCATCTTACATTTGTGTACTAAGATATTTGTGTTGGTTGACAGATTTATGGAATATTTGAAATTTGTGTTGGTTGAGAGATTTATGGAATTGCAGTTTTGGTATTTGTAATTTGAGAATATCAAGTTTCATTTGGAGATTCTGTAAAAAGACAACACGCTCAAACAACATATCGAACGGGTAACTCGTTCGAACCAACCGTACTCGTTCAAACAGAGAGTATTTCTGCGATGAAATTATTTCGTTGGTAATTTAGAAAACAAAACAGACAAAATCGTGTTCCAACAGTTAACACTATTCGAACAACAGTCCTGTTCGAACCACACTAACTGTTCAAACCAAAAGAATTATCAGTTACAAAATTCTTTCCTTGCCAATATGGTCACTAATTCTTGTTCGAACGATATTAACTATTCGAACTAAAGTATTTGCAACGAATTACAAGATCGTCGCTAAATATGTCAAAGGTAATTACAACGAGAATTTTGGTCGCAAATAATGTCGTAAGAACAGTTAATATTGTTCAAACGAGAATTAGCGACAACAATGTTGTCACTAAAAGTGCAACTTTTTGGTTGGCAATTAACTTTCAGTGATGAAAATCAGCCTTCAGCGACGAAAATATCATCCATCAGCGGTGAAATTTTACATCCCTGAAAGTCATATTTTCAGTGCCGAAATGATTTTCGCCACTAAAAATGACTTTTTTGCGCCGCCGTGAAATTTCTTCAGTGACAAAAAATTTTGTCACTAAAGGTGAAAACTATTATAGTGAGAAGATAATCAACGGTATACACGAAACCAATTAAATTTTACCTTTTGTAGAGCAAAGCTGGTTAGGCATCGGGTCGTAATATGTATATTTTGGTCTTAGACTTTAATAGTTCTGTACTTTACATCCAGATAATACAGTGAACACGTAGGATTTACCTGATCTAATTTTGAAGCAGTCTTTTTCATGTTTTGTGTTGGACGCAGTCAATTTAAATCATAAACACATTTGATCCATAATTCTTATGATCGATCGATCTACTTTGCCTCTTTTCTTTTTCTTTTTTTTCTAACTCAAGCTTTCACCAGCTTACGTAGTACTTAAGGGAAGATGTTGGAGTATAATGTACAATACAACTGTAATACAAGATTGATCTGTTCTCCATACATACGCATGATGTTATATTTTAAATATAAATATAAGAATTATATGACGTACGTAGACTCTAGGATCTTTGTGGATAGTGAAAGTAGACATCTAAGGACAAATGATCTCACGTCTGTTCTCTTTTTTTTCCTGTCTCTGCATTCTCTCTCTTTAATATTTTATTTCATATTTAACAATGTGAGTAATGGGATTGAGTATACATTTAACGAGGCGTAGATATATTGCTAAAATTGTCGAAAGAAATTGGTCCAGGAAGTAGAGAAGTTACAAGACAGCTCGAGCCCTTTGCTGCCCTAATCAACGAAAATGAAAGTTAGGCGTAGGGTCGTTATATTTTGTAGGTGACGAGGATAATACAAAATACGACAAAAAGGGCATCACATTATGCAGATTTTGGTCTTCGAAATTACTTTTGACATGCTCTCGAGGGATTGTCCCACACACTAGTTATATATGACTTGAGAGTTGAGGGTTTGCTCCCACTGAGGTCTCAAGTTTAAAAATTTCTTAAGTGCTACTAAACTCATTGGTATAATCACCTAATTTATGTGAGTTTGAAACTGCATAGACAAGTTCAAAATTAATCGAGATACCCGTAAGTTGATCCAAACATCCGATTATTTTATATAATATATGACACCTTACATCCGGATCAAAAAAGAAAAAAGAAGAGCAAATCCGATATGATATGACCTCCTAACTCACGACCCAAATGTCAATCTGACCTACCGAGTTTGTCCGTCAAGCCAACTTGGTTAAAATAATTCTTTTGTTAAAAGCTTTATATTAAAAATAAATATTTTTTTCCCTTCAGCACCCTTAATTAGATTTTAAATTTTCAGATAGATCAATGCTTCTTCCTTTTCTGCTTCGAGGTTGTTCAGATTTCAATTTGGTACCTCTTAAAAAATGCTGCTCATGAATTATAATAGGCCCTCCTCAATCTAAATTACAAACGCAGTGGTATATTGTCCTAGAACTAATTTAGTTTTAGGAATTACTCTTGTTATCGCTTTGCTTTTCATGAGAATGTCATCACGATCACCTTTGTTTGTAGGGCGACTCGTAGGAGATGAAAAGGGTCTTTCCTGCATCCCATATATCGGACCTAGCTACCAGGCAACATCTGCCTACAGTACATATCGATTCCGAGGAAGTCTTTCCATACTAATTGATGACCCGAGCGCGAAACCATAATTAGTATACGTTGTATATGATATTATCTCTAATTATATGGTGGAGAACCGGATGATCGATAAAATAAACAGTACCAAATATTAAATATATACATTCGTGTTATTTCGTGATATTTACTGATTTTTACATGAGTGAGTGAATTCTACCGAATACTTAATTATTAAATTATAGACCAGTACTTTAAATCTTTTGTTTTTAATAGGGATAATCAAAATTGGGCCCAATGATGACCTTGATCCAAGGTCATGATTTGAAGCTAAAATGCCTCGATCGAGTCTGAGAATTAGATGTTGGAGAAAAATGATGCCTTCATGTGCTTCATTATCCTACTAGCCATGCATAATTGTACGTCACCCTATATATAATTATTGAAGTACAATCTGTTCTCTGTACAAAACTAATTATATATTGCGATCTAAAATATTATAATAAGTACGTAGTAGTGCCTAAGATTCTATGATTTTGTGGTGTGGTGAGTCTAGGCAACCACTTCTCTTATATTCTCTTCTTATTTTTTTCTCTCTCCACATCTCTTCTTTTTATATTTTATTTCGTATTTTGACAATCATATATAACTACTGGAGAAATAATTGAGGTTCTTCTCATGTTCTTCTGGGAATTAATTTTACGGCTCAGAATCTCTGGGTGTGTAGAACTCACTTCTAAAATGAATTCTGAGCCATCAAATTTTTTCTAGAAGAACCTAGGAAAAACCTCAATTACTTCCCTAACTACTACTGGAATTCAAAAGTCAAAAGCATAATTAGGAGAGAACAACCAGCCAAATAGCTAAATTCTGATCCCGGCCCAATCAACGAACCTGAGTTGGTTTGGATTGGTCGCTTTCTGGTGTGTGTATGCCCAGGATTACAAGAAATAAAGTGACTCTTGACACAATACATGAAATGGCCCAATCGAATATGTACTCCAATTTAGGGTATAAAAGCATTAAATGGGCCCAAAGTCCACAACCCGCAGTCGAGTCGAAAGGCCTACAGACCACAAAGACGCTTGAAGGCCCAAAACCCCAAAAAGAGAATAGATGCCCAACAGAAAAACTAGAAATCCATCGCCGTAGCCGAGTCCATCGGAGGAGAGGCACCTCGATCCTGCTTCTTCTAAGGGACTTCCTCGCCAACGCCCACGGAAGAGAAGAAACATCCAATTGGTCCACAGAAACCTAGTTGTTGACGAAGATCCGACCAGATTGGAAGCAGAGGAAATGAGGCTCATGTCCCTTGAGAATACCTAATTGTTGCATAGGACAATATACGAGTGATTGCATGCGCATAAAAGGGGAACATTTTTCAACTGGGAAAACTGAAAACTGTACTAATCTTGGTGAAGATTGTGGCACAACGGCAAGAGGAACCTAAACTTATCCAAAGTACATGTTAGGTGGTCTCCACAGGTCCCAAATCGACTTGGATCCGGAAATTATAACAAAACTAACCCCAAAGTCACAAGCCCGTCGAAACACGACGAGATTCAACTGCTTCACTGAATCCACGGCTCTAATTTGTCCAACTGGTCGGCGCCAACGGTGTGAGATAAGATATGGACCCCACTAACGAAAATGAGAGAAGAGGTATTATAGTCATCTGACACGCCATTGTCCTGTTTCGTTTCGACCGTTTGCTCTCGTAGAAATTTCCACTTCCACGGCCGGAAAAATTGGGTCTGAAAACATCTCATTTTTACAAAAGGGACCAATGTTAGCTGACAACAGCTAATCAGAGTCTTTCGCAATTTGAGATTTAAAAAGATGGGCACATAAGTCTTTTCACATGAAATGGTTCACCACGAACAGCAAGGCGCGTGAAGGATCATTCATGATGGGCGGCGACTTCATTTTATCTTGTAGTAATTATATACCTAAGAGTTAGGACCCGCAAGAAAGGATAGATAAATAAATTATTTACTTGGGTGATTTCAAGAAAAATAAAAAAATAAAATCTCCACTTAGAGAGAGCGAGCATCTAAGTCTCAGGGGTAGCAGTGGGCGCCACGAAGTCGACGACCTTTATTCATTTTATATTTATATATTCCGAAAAGGAAAATTTTCTGAATGAAGGAAAAAGACAGTTATGTCATTATTTAACAAATTTCTAAAATGAATATATTTATTAATAAAATCTACTAAATGAATTTTAACTGATAAAAAATTAGGAATCTGAACCTTTTTCAGGATTTTTAATTTATTAAAAAATATATAAATTAGGAAGACAAGCGCAAAGAACAACTTAGGGCATGTTCAGTTACCACTTTTTATTAAGATTTGCATATTACTTTTATATTTACAATTTAAACACTACAAAATACACGTATTATAATACAATAATTTATTACTTTTTTTATAAACATCAATCTTTTAATAACTCGCTGCTTTTTTTCATGGAGAAAAAGACTGGCGATAATAGTAAATAACGAGCTTTGCGTTGAAGGGAGTGAGAAAATGCAAGAGAGCGAACAGATGGATCTAGTCTGTGTGAAGAGGTAGACTCCACGCACGGGTCTTCCCTCCCAGTAATTTACTCCTTTTTTTTTTTTTGCACGTTAAGAAATATATCCCCAATTATAATCTCAGTTCATTTTTCCTTTTTGTATTTTTTTTTCCTTTGAATTCTCAGCTATCTGTAATGATCGATTCTGTTTGACTTCTCTCTTTCGTTCTCTGGTCTATTGGGTACGTTCCTTTTCTTCTTCCTCCGTTTTCGTTTTCGTTTTCTGTTTCGCAATTATCATCGCTTCAAAGCTTAGTTTGTTGACTCTGCAATCAGCTTTATAGTTGGATAATCTTTATCATGTAGTGCTCAACTTTTGATTAGCGCTTGTGTATTGTACTCTCAGCTTCGGATTAGTTTTCAAACTTAGAAGATGGAAAAAGAGCTGTGTAAAAGGAAATTGAGAGCATTTGAAAGCCCGTTGTCAAATTGGTAGAGTTCAGCAAGTCCGTCGGTAAGTTAGTATTTGGCTCGAACGTGATGCGGTTTTCTGGATTGCGAAACTCTGACTGGTGTTTGTACTCTCATAATTTATTTTCTATATGTGCTCGGTTTTGAATCTTTTGATTGCCAAAAACCACTTTGAAGGTTAACGAATGATAGAAGCTGGGGTAGCTCCTTTTAAGCTTTTAATTGCTTTTCCGATTTATTTATTTATTGTTTTCCTTTACTAAGAATGGTGTCGTTAAGAACCTTGGACTTGGATTAACACACGTTTCTAATGTTTATGTAGAGCTAAATCAGTAGTGTGTGCGCTTTAGACTAATTAAAACACTTGTCCTTCAAATTGTTCTCTGGTCTCTTATTTCAGGTGGAATTGGTGTCCCTATAAGATTGATAGATAATTTGTGGAAGGTACTGGTTTTCAATAGCGTGGTGTTAGCAATAGTATGTACACAGACCATGTTAAGGAATTTTTTGGTTCTGTGCTGCCATTGATGATGGATCCTGTAATAGTTGGCAAAGATAGCCATGCAGAATTAGGAAACTTTCAGCTTTTTCTGAAATGGTACAAGATCAAAACTTTTGAAATGGATCTTTCAGCTTCATACTACCTTGAGGCTAGTTGATAGGCTGTTGTATGTGATAAGAGACTTATCTCCAGATATATGAGTCCTTGAAGTTGGATAATGCATTTCAAGGCTGAATAGGGTTTTCTCAACCAAATTCATGCTTCTAATAGTAGCATCTACCTAAAATAGTTATGCGATAAAACAACGCAAAATAATTTTCCTCTAGTTGGAATTGTGTGCAATTTTCAGGTCTCCTTTTAGTTATAAGGACCTGTATGAGTGGAAGCTTGATAATCATCTACACAAAAAATTTCCTGATAGCTGAAGCCAATGCTTTGTAAGATGGATCCATCATGATAACATTATAGAATTGTGTTGATGGGAAGTCCGAGGTGATGAATTGTGTAATTGGAGATGTTTTCGTGCTTAGAAAATTTGGTAAAAGCCTTTTAGAAATTGTAATTTATTTGTGCAGTTACAAATTGAGGAAGCTGATGAGCGACCCACTGTATTTAACCTTGGCCATATACCAAAGAATATTCGGTTAAAATTTACTCTGTTGTGTTTCATGGTTTGTCAAATTCCTTGGGACTCTGTTGCATATTTGTATGCTATACGCTATGCATTTCTTTTTCTAGTTTTTGCTATTGGTGAAAGTCAAGATCTTATTGGTGCTATTAGGGTTTACGAATCTGAAGGCCGGTATTAAGTAGCAGCAAAATTATTTTGTCCCGTATTCATTTTTATGTATAGGAGAATCTTCAGAAAACATTGTCTATTCCACTCTAGAAACTCACATGTGAGGTTTTGAGTCAATGCTTGTATATGGTCTTGTTCTTTCCCAAAATAAAATTGATTCTAAGACGATTCAGCATTTAGGATAGAGAAAGGGCAATCAAAGACCCTCTCGAAACGATTCTTATCAATTGTTAAACGACCATTCAGCCTTTCTGCCCCTTTTGTTAGCTAATTATTTTCCATTTAATTCTTGCCTACTGCACTATACCCAGGTTACAAGTTGGGATCCTTTTTCAAATCATTTACGGCGGGACCTTTATCTCCAACTATAGGTTTCCCGACTTTTAACGCTTCTGTTTGTTTATCATCTCTCTTAGGCCACACTTTTTATTGTCTATGTGCATTCTGCAAGGCCTGACTTCCTTTCCTCACCAGTTAAACATGTCAATTCTCAATGCACTTGGTTGGAACTTATATTCCATTAGCAGATTTGCCAATCTTGATCAGCAGAACAGTGGAATTAGATGGAAGATTGGAATGCAATAGTCAATCATCAGAAACTGAGTATTACATGCAGATAACAAATTAATAAATTGGAAGCAGCCCATCTATCTAGGTACTTATCAAAAAATAAATGATCGTTCATGAGGAGTGGTACATGCAGATAACAAATTAAATTTATGACCTATCAATTGGAAGCAGCCCATCTATCTTAAATTTGAGGCCCTCGACTTTCATCGTAAGGAGTTCCAACCTTTAATAATTCTAGGTACTTATCAAAAAATAATAATTCTAGGTACTTGAGTATTTTAGAAAACTATTCTGTTCATTGCAGCTGAGGTGATAAGTTGCATATATTGTGAAGAACTGCACAAAGGAGACATGAATTTCATGCGATATTTTCTTTATGTTCACTTTTGCTAACTCATTTTGTTGATTTTGTTTTCAGATACCCTTGTGGCACTCCTTACCATTTTCTTGGTATGGAGGCTGTCATAATTGCTGACTCAAAGCCTCCTCAGGAATTGGAAATCACTCAAGAGGCTCCTCCACAGTCCCCCTTACCTTCCCAGGATGATTCTCTTGCTTATAATCAAGATACCCCAGTCGCTAATGGAAAAGTGGAACTCAACAGTCAATCATCAGAAACTGTACCAGAAAAATCTGATAGTCCATTTCTGGGACAAGATCAGCTTCCTCCAGTAGACGCTTCACCTTCAACCTCCACAGACAAAGTCGTGAAAACAGAGTTAGACCAACAGGTTACAGTGATGGAAAATTCTGAAAGTCAGGGGATAAGAGATTCTTTGGGACAGCAAGCACAAGGCGACTCTTGTACTCGCAGCGCTTATGTTAATGTAGATGATGTGATTATGACTTCTGCTTCCTCTCCTGGGGTAAACGACTCCAAAAATGAGAACCATGTAGTATCATCTGATGGTCATTTCTCTCCCAACGTTATGGAAACTAAAAATGTGGATCACAAAGTTCCGTCCAGTGAGCTTCCTCTGCCACATGCAGAAGTTGCTGATACTTCCCTTAAGAAACCAGCAACCATGTTTCCCTCAGAATTTGTTAAGCAGATTGATGCAAATAGAGGCCATATTGATACCACGGCACCTTTTGAATCGGTCAAAGAAGCTGTTTCCAAGTTTGGAGGGATTGTTGATTGGAAAGCCCATAGAGTCCAAACTGTGGAGGTATATGTTCTGCCATCTTTTTGTTGATGTCTTTTAGTTATAAGGACAACCTTCAAACACCAAATTCTTTGAGCTTTTTCTAATGATTTGTTTCTTATCTTTGAAAAACAAGGAAATATGTGAGATTTTATGATTCAGTGGTGTGGTTATTATTAGTACGGAAAGTGGCATTCTGGATGGTACTGGGTTGCTATAGCCATGCATAGATGAAAAAAATTAAGAATGCGAAGGTGGAAGAGATATTACTGTTGGAACCATTGATGTAGCTGTAGTGTTTGTGGTTATGATAAGGAAGAAGCAAGTCAATTTCCTTATAGAGACCCAATAGATAACTTTCCCAAGACACTTTCTTTTGTCTAATTTCCTTGTTCAATTGTGATGATGATGGAAGTGATACATGTATTATACGAAATAGTTATTTCTAAAGGGAATGACTTTATAATCTAACTAGAGATGGCTAACTTGTCAATTTAATAAGACCGCAAAAGGTTGTTAAGACTTTACCTGACGTATTTTTTGTTTGTTTTTTTTCATGTTTAATTTCTCTGTCCTGTCAGGTTTTTCAGTTAATTATGAACAATGATGGACGGATGATATATATTGAATTTTTGGGTAAAAGTCCAATTCCAGATTATTGCTGGCTCTACCTTTGCTTTCTTTGGTGACCAATTGTTTGGAACTATTCTGGGATGCATAATGCATTCATCAATCGTTTCTTTCCTTACTCTCTTATGAAAATTTTATCCAGTTGTGGATTGTGCTTCCAAGTGGAGCTTGTGTCATGTTTTACTGAAAATAACCGTTAAGCTTCTCTGGCTTTTGCAGAGGCACAAATTTGTCGAACAAGATCTTGAGAAAGCACAGGAGGAGATTCCTGAGTATAAGAGACAGACAGAGATAGCAGAAGAGGCAAAACTGCAAGTACTAAAGGAGTTGGAGAGCACTAAGAGACTTGTAGAAGAACTAAAGCTCAACCTTGACAGGGCACAAACAGAAGAGCAACAGGCAAAACAAGACTCAGAACTTGCCAAGCTCAGGGTGGAAGAGATGGAGCAAGGAATCGCTGATGAGGCTAGTGTTGCAGCCAAGGCACAGCTTGAGGTGGCTAAAGCTCGCCATACAGCTGCAGTTTTGGAGCTAAAATCTATTAAAGAGGAGTTAGAAGCACTGCATAAGGAATACGCTTCTTTGGTGGCTGACAAAGATGTTGCTGTGAAGAAAGCTGAGGAGGCCATTGCTGCATCCAAGGAAGTTGAGAAGATGGTGGAAGAACTGACTATTGAGCTGATTGCCGCAAAGGAGTTATTAGAGTCTGCACATGCTGCACATTTGGAAGCAGAGGAACACAGAATAGGAGCAGCCATGGCCAGAGAGCAGGATTCCCTATCCTGGGAAAAGGAATTGAAGCAGGCAGAAGATGAGCTTCAGAGACTTAACCAACAAATTCTATCTGCAAAGGAACTCAAATCAAAACTTGACACTGCCTCAGCATTGCTGCTTGAATTGAAAGCTGAATTAGCAGCTTATATGGAATCAAAATTGAAGGAGGAAACCGGTGAAAATGGCCACTCAAATGGGGAGCGAGAGGAACCAGAAAAGAAAACTCATAGTGACATACAAGCAGCAGTTGCTTCTGCGAAAAAAGAACTTGGTGAAGTGAAGCTCAACATAGAGAAAGCAATTGCTGAAGTAAATTGCTTGAAGGTGGCTGCTACTTCATTGAAATTGGAGCTTGAAACAGAGAAATCAGCTCTTGCCACCATTAGGCAAAGAGAGGGAATGGCATCAATAGCAGTTGCATCACTTGAAGCTGAACTAGACAGGACAAGGTCAGAAATAGCTCTAGTGCAGATGAAGGAGAAAGAAGCCAGAGAAAAGATGGTGGAGCTGCCAAAACAATTACAGCAAGCAGCCCAAGAGGCTGATCAGGCCAAGTCACTTGCGGAAGCAGCTCATGAAGAGATGCGCAAGGCAAAGGAAGAAGCTGAGCAAGCAAAGGCTGGAGCAAGAACTGTGGAGAGTAGATTACTTGCAGCTCAAAAGGAGATAGAAGCTGCCAGGGCTGCAGAAAAGTTGGCCATAGCGGCAATAAAAGCATTGCAAGAGAGTGAATCTGCTACGAGCACCAATGATGTCGATTCACCTAATGGTGTAACACTTTCTCTGGAGGAGTACTATGAGCTCAGCAAATGTGCTCATGACGCAGAGGAGCAGGCCAACGTGAGGGTGGCAGCTGCCCTTTCCCAGATTGAGGTAGCCAAGGAATCCGAGTCAAGAAGCTTAGAAAAGTTGGAAGAAGTGAACAGGGAGATGACTGCTAGAAAGGAAGCTCTGAGATCTGCATTGGAGAAGGCTGAGAAGGCCCAGGAAGGGAAGTTGGGTGTAGAACAGGAGTTAAGAAAATGGAGGGCTGAACATGAACAGCGACGGAAGGCTGGTGAATCTGCTCAAGCAGTAGCAACTCCTGTTAAAAGCCCGAGGATAAGTTTCGAGGGGAGCAAAGAATCGAAGAACTTGGACCTGGCAGCCAATGCCGCTATTCTTTCACACTATGTGTCTAGCCCAGTGGCGAATGTACGTGGGATTATCACAGATAGTGTGTTATCCACAGAAGGGACGGATGGAAAGAGAAAGAAGAAAGCATTCTTTCCACGGATTATAACGTTTTTGGCTAGAAGGAGGTCATTCTCAAACAAGTCGGCCCAAAGTCATCTCTGAAACCAGTATGCGGTCTTTGCTCTAATGGCTTACCTCACTTTTGGGCAGTTTTCTCGGAGCAACTCGAGTCCTGTACTCGAATGTACATGCTGGAATTCATCCATAGAAAAACTTTAAAAAAAAAAATAGAAAAGAATGTACATGTTGGTGATTATTTATGTATGATAAGTCGTGTATTGGATTATATATTTACTCGCCAAAAGGTATTTGCGACTGGTGGGTTTTAGAGGATGTAATAAATTTCTTATTGGTGCATGGTTTGGTAAGTCGTAATAAGATGTCTATGTAATGTATAGCCTTGCGATGTCGAAGATTGACCCTCCTGAAAGTGTGAGAGAGAATGCGAGTGTTTTGTAAGCTACCGTTGTGAGATAAATTTTTCTGTTGGCATTTTGAATCTATAATCTTCCCATTTTGAATGGCATTGTACACGAAAAAGAGTTTTCATGCTTTTCATTTGGTTGCCAACGGAATAGCTGAAGATCGCAAAAGTAAACTCTTGCAAGTAATTGGGATTTTGATATCTGAAAATGACTTTCCCCCAAGAGAAGTAGAGCTTGCAAATTGTTTCCAAAAACAGATTATGTATACAGACAAATTGTATAAATCCACGTAAAGATTAGGTGCAAAGACAAATAGTACAAAGTCATGTAAAGTGACGGTTTTGATTGAAAAAAAAAACAAATTAATGTAAAAAAAACAAATTAATGTTTCAAGACTGACCATATTATTGTCTTATCACCTCATTAAATGATGCAGCTAGTCTTGAAATGTTAGAATTAGTTCTTTAAATCACAGTCGTTATTTTGCATGACTTTACACAATTTATCATTGCACAAAATCTGTTCCTAATTCTTCAAATGAATGAAACTGGTTTGAAGTTTCATGTAGAGTCGTATTTGTTTCTGCCTTCCGCTTTAGGAAAGAGAGTGCAAATTGGGCTTAGAGCTAACTGCTGATTGGAAGCGTTTATCTAGAGAAAATACCATGAGGCAAAAACTATAACACCATATAACCTACAATAACACAAGCTGCACATAAAAATTCGCCAAGGCAATTGGGCGCCTGTTAGCATGTTTGCCAGCCCAACAATTATCCATGAACCTTCACTTGACTAAAACCGAATAAATGAGGGATTTTTTGTGACATAGTTTGCATTTGTATTGTGGAGATACAGAGTTAGATATACATTTTAAGAGCCAGAATTTGCAAGGGTCTGAATAATTGTTCTGTGCCATGGATTTGAGAGGTGCTCCACAAGGTTATCAACTGGTCCTACATGAGTCACATAAGCTTGCACAAAGATGCCCAGCATGGCCACCATTGCAAGACGTCCTGCCATGAAGACATTCAAAAAGAGGAAAAGGGATTGTAACAAAAACATTAAAAACAAAAGGGATTATTATAAGGCAAAGAATGAGCAAACCCAACCATTCTTAATCTCTTTTAGTTTCCAATCCTGGGCCTTTTTTATGTCTTTAGCCAGGCCGAGTGGATTTAGCAAAGGACCACCTTGGTATCTGTTTGTCAAAAACCAAAATGTTACTTTTTAACTGTTGGGAAAGCGGCACGAAAATTAAAGAAAATAACACTAAGAATTTATGTGGTTCGGCCCCCAATTCGGCCTACGTCCACCCCAAGAGCAAATTTTATTAAGAACGTTTAAGAAAACCACTCTACATGCCCAATACAATAGCCACACCACGCTCTCTCTCTTTTTTCTCACTCTGCCCAATGCTCACGTACACTTTTCTCCTATAACATAAGCAGCCTCTATTTATAAGAAAAAAACCCTAAGAGAAAACCCCAAACTTGAAGTGGAGAGGAAGTAAACTTCCTTTCTAAGCCTCTATTACGAATCAACCCTATAGCCTTCCGGCCGGTTGATCTTCTTCCACTTTTCCTCATCAATCCCCTCAAGTTTCTTGCCCTCGTTCTCCAATGGATCGTACATATCCTTTGCAAAAAGGATATCCTCCATCCGTGGTTTCCAGCTCATATAATTCATAGCAGACAATGACATCATACCAGTAATCATACTCTTCACCATATCAATTCACACTGATCAATGCCGAATTTCGAAATAATGACTACACCAATAGATCTAGGATGACCCAAAACTTAGGAACCGGTCTGACCTGCTCGAAAACTGGTCTCAAATCCCTTGAACCGGCCGAAAAACCACTCAGGAACAAAATCGGAATCTTCTGGAATACTCTGATTCCTCGAAATATTCTCTGCTGACGTGGCACATAGGACCCACAAAATCGGAATCTTCTGGAATACTCTGATTCCTCGGAATATTCTCTACTGACGTGGCAATGATGATGTGGCGGTTGACGTGGTAACATAGGACCCACATGATGACGTGGCAAGGCACGTGGTATGACTAGGTGCGTCTGCGTGCGGCGCGTGGGGAGAGTGATTCCTAAGCTCCCTACCTCTCTTAGGCGCGTGAGCGCGCTTGCCGCAAGTGGACGACGCGCTCCGACTTCCTGAGGTGTGTGGTGGCGCATCTGGGATCCTTCAGGGGCTCGATTTTGACCTCCGGCTTCATCTCGACCTCCTCTACAGGCTGGTGCTCTCCAGTCTCCGATCGGACCACTTTTAATTTTCGGACCTTCTCTGCTTCCCCCCGAAAAACCACTCCGGCCCTTCAAACCTAGCTCTGAAACCACTTTTTGGGAAAGTGGCACAAAAATTAAAGAAAAGAACACCAATAATTTATTTGGTTCGGTCCCCAATCCGGCCTACGTCCACCTCAGAGCAATTTTATTAAGAACGCTTGAGAAAATCACTTTATCCGCCTAATATAATAGTCACATCACGCTCTCATTTTTCTCTCACTCTGCCTAAGGCTCACTTACACTTTTCTCCTATAACATAAGTCTCTATTTATAGGAAAAGATACAAAGAGAAACCCTAAGAGAAAACCTTAAACTTGGAGTGGGAAGTAAGTAAACTTCATTTCCAAGTCTACATTATATAGGTGTGGACCCCAACATGAACTGACAAATATAAACTTGTAGACTTTGTCTGAGAAAAAAGTTGTAGACTTTGTCTGAGAAAATTACCCTGGTTCTAAACCTTCTAGTGCGGCTTCCAGACCAAAGAATGATCCCTCGGCTTGAGATCCGGGACTAACAAAATCCATGTACCTCTTTGTTTCAACAAATCTGTATACAATTAAACCAGATGCAAACAAATAAATACAACCATGTGGAATCAAACAAGGTTATGTTGGAGTAAATGCACAAGATTTGCAACACCCTGGAGATGATATAAAAACTTTATTTTATTAGCATTCATCTCTAAAGCAAGGTTTTTTACTGCATAGGAAAGCCAAAAAAAAATGCTGGAAACTATCAATCAGTGGTTGAGATTGGCCGGAGGTTATACCCCATCAAGATGAGTTGGACAATGAACAGAGTCTCTGTGTTGGCAAATTTGAACTTTACTGCACCAGCATCGTACCAAACTGGTATGTTGGCTATACCTGTCACGCGGAGTAACTGTAAAAAATATCAGAGTATAAGAAATGACCAAAAAGAATAGCTCATCCTGCATTTTTGTGCTACTTTTGCAAATTTAAAATTGAGACGAAGTTCCAAACAATCTACAAATCATCGCCCCCTTTGAATTCTTATCGCCACAATGCTGAAAAGACTGGATGGTTAATGGCCAAACAAGTTTGGAGTCGCTCACATCAGTTAAAAGAATTCCAGCAACGCCAAGCATAGCAAAGCGAGCGTGAACCAGCTCTGCCTGCACATACCACTTCAAGCTTTCTGGATCCTCTCCAAGACCGAGTGGGTCAAACCCAAAATCTCCCGCCAGACTAGACACAGAGACACAGAGAGAGATACAAGTCGGCAAACTTACTAGTCAAGAAGCAACACAAACGATAACCACCATGGACATTTATATGAAGGGGCTAACCTTCCATCAAGGTAGGGTGGAGGGTCAAGCCCGGGTAGCCAAGTAGGGCGCAACTGTGCTCGAACGAGGGTAAGACGTGGAGTGAATCCTCGTCTAGCAGGCCAGAATTTGTTCGTTACCCCTAAAGAGGGCTTACAAATATGGTTCAAAATAGGAAAGCATGGCTGGACAAGGAATCCTCTTCCCCCGTGAAGAGCCATTTCACATTTGTTTGCTTCCTATCAACAACTACTAACGGGAGGCATATACACACAAGCTAAGGTACAGGATGCCACGTACATACAACACCATCCACGTAATAAAATAGCATGATAACATGGTCCCACTTATCCCTACACCTTGATGTCCTGGACTTCAGATGTAAAGTACAGATCTTCCGATAGTAGAGCATTTGGTTTTGATCATGATACAGTTCCAATCCTCCGGGCTGAGTACATAACAAGTTCAATTTATATGAGCGTGGAGTTAATACTCTTATCATTAGGCAAGTTCTAGATTTACCGTGCAAATTAATGCTCTTATCATTAAACAAGTACTAGATTTACCGCGCATCGATATCTCCTCTAATGACCTAAACTTTTTCAGTTGCAATCCTCAAAGCTCCAAAATTAAAGGTAGCATCGCACGGGCCTTAAATGAGAAGTTAATTACCAGGTAAACTTGATTTCAATAACCTGATAGCATAGGAGTTAGAGTGAAAACAAGATTACTTTAGGCAACCAAAGTTCGTACAGAGTTGTACAATTTTAAAGGTAAGTCGTGCTTCATTAAGCGCTAATACAATAGTTGCTGGGGAACATCAAACAGTTTGCGAGATTGCAAGCGTTAATACAATATTCTACTGAAACAATAACGTCAAAATACAATAAATTTCTAAAACATAACTTTTGAACTTCATTAATGAAGCTAAAAATGCTGACAAGTGATACAGGCCGTGACTAAGCTTGTTACCGCCTGCTGGATATGCTGAAGGAGCTAACTTTCATGGGAGTCGCGATAACCAGTGGAGCCTCAGGTGAATCAGTGACTGCAAATTTCTCATGCATGAAGCGGCTATCAACAATAGAGTCATCCTTCAGGACTATCTTATAACAGTAGCAGCTCTTGAGACCCTCCTGATGGCGGTAGCATTCATGAGAGCCATTCTTCACCTGAAGGAAATTCCATATCACACTAAAATTGCCTACAGTTGCGACCAAATGGCGCTCCTGCTTCCCATTCTCGGTAACCTACCACATAATTTAAATTAAACTGTAAGACTATACCCATGAACTGGAGAAATGACAAGAACTGTTTGACAGGAGCAAGTGTGAGGGAGCACTAACAATGCTTCTTTCGTTACACTTGGCAAGACCATCAAGTGAAAAAAAAAAACAGAAAATACAGTAACAGATTGTTGGGCAAGTTACAAACTTTAAGATCGGATAGGGCCTACTGAAAAACTTTTAAAAGAATGCAACCATTGACACACCATCCATCTTCCACAAACATCCATAAATTTTAGCCACTATAACAGGTATTCTGTTTGTGTTGGGAGGTGATAATAGAGAATTCTATATTATGAATTTGAGCATACGCTTCAATTATAGAGGAAAAACAAAAAATTGTGTAAGAAAGAGAGAGAGGACAAAAAATAGAAGTGACTGAACAGCTTCTACAGGAAATAACCCTCAGCTACCCCAACTATAAAGTATATAAAAGATATTTACAAGGGAATCTTGTCAACCAGATTTTGGACTTAATGATAATTGACAACATTAAAGTATCTGCAAGAAGAAATGCTCTAGCCCAGTCAATAACAACCATTGGCACACCATCCATCTTCCACAAACATCCATAAATTTTAGCCACCATAACAGGTATTCTGTTTGTGTGTTGGGAGATGATAATTGAGAGTTCTATATTATGAATTTGAGCATACGCTTCAATTATAGAGGAAAAACAAAAAATTGTGTAAGAAAGAGAGAGGACAAAAAAACAGAAGTGACTGAACAGCTTCTACAGGAAATAACCCTCAGCTACCCCAACTATAAAGTATATAAAAGATATTTACAAGGGGAATCTTGTCAATCAGATTTTGGACTTAATGATAATTGACAACATTAAAGTAACTGCAAGAAGAAATGCTAGCCCAGTCAATAACATTTACACCGCCAAACCATTCAACAAAGGTGCCCATGAGCTACAAACCAAAACAACAGGTAATCAGCATGGAAGAAGCTCCCCTGAATTCCAGAACATGGCAAGATTCACGAAAGACACATCAACCAAGACACAGCTTCAGATTAGAAACATCAACACACTTGCAAGCTTGGATATTCCTAGAGGTTACAAGCATACTATTAATAGGGAACCTCCTCATGGACATTAACCATAAATCAAAAGCGGAACCTGAATGCGAAGTTCCAGATGCAAGATCTGGTAAGTGAAAGTAACAAAATGAATGGAAGGAAGTGTCAATCGGGTAAAAGGGTTTACTCCAAAATGTGCTGACCAAAACCAGTCCCACAACATTAAAATCATGTCTCCATGAAGGGAACTGAACATCAATGGAATCCAAATCAAAGTCAGTGTCATGACTCAAATCTCAGGCAGCACGTTTGCACCTTGCAGTTGCAATGCATGGAGCCAAAAAGAGATGAAGGGAACAAAACACATCAAGAACCGACTACTACATCAGCACTCAGTTCAAAACCAATTCATGGACGGATTATGAACAGAAATTCAGTTCAATTAATAAAGATAGAACAAATTCATATTCAAAGTCAATTTGTTTGATAGAATAAACAAGCATAGGAATCCACAATTAAATACTTATAAAACGAACTAGGTTGATTTTACAATAGACTCACTCTATAGGTTAATTCACTGCCCAAATATAAATTTAAGTGAAGTTAAAATAAATGATCATTTAAACATGTTACCTTTATAGATTTCTGCAAGAGAATTTTATTCATGAGCGAGAAAGATAGAGACGAGAGAGGAACATGTATTCACAAGTGTGGATACATAACATGAGAAGTATTTGGTAGAAAGGTTCACAAATGAGATGAAATAAATTGGAATCAGATCCAATTTTACACAATTTGTGTTCTTGTCAGTGAATTTGCATCGACATGTAGCTTAATTCAATTCACTAGGCATGAGATTCCAAACATATGAATCCAATCAGAACTCTATGACATTGGTTCAAACATGAATTGGATTCGAATCCACTTCATAGCAAAAGCAATAAAGTGATTCCAATTCAATTTGTTTTGCCCAATTCAAAACGGGCCAAATATGTTCAACGAGAACCATGCTTTTTTTTTATTATTAACTAAGACATCTATTGTTCTCATTCATACCAAGAAAACCTTCTTTAAAAGGGCCACGAAACTATGCAACCAAAGCAGTTGAAATGTGCACTCTTACATATCCACCCATATACTGTATATACTAGCAAAGTAAGGGAAGAAAAGGACTGAACCATGTAGTTAAAATATAACCACTAATAACCACACTAAAAAAAATTCTAATAAGCCCCTAATTCAAAATAGAATAGCAATAAGTAGAAAATAGTAACTTCTTACTACTTATTTTGCTGGCTAACAGCTAAACAAAGGTGAAAGGAACTAGCACTGAATATGCATACTTACCCACGAAAACTGAGCGTTGCGAAATTTATTATTTGCTCCTGCTAAGTGGGAATCCAGAGGATTTAGCTTTAACAATCTTGGAGCTGAGATCCTATTTCCCATACGGCCAGTAAAACCAGTCTTCGTCTTCCCATCCTTGTCGGTATAGAGGGTGCAGACAAGAATCAAATAGGTATCCGTCGTGCCCAAGATCCACTTTCCGTCAAATGTAACATCCACATGAGTTATAGGCGAACCAAGGCCTGGAAAAGCCGTTTTGGCCTGTCTCATAGAATTGATCGAATACAATCTAATCTTCCCATCAAGAGAGCCAACGACAATTGAGCCATCACCCGTAGTCGCAAAGGACTGAAAATTAGTCCCTCGGGAGAACTGATGTCCTTGTGCCCAGTTCAAGACAGGGGTGCTAGAATTAGCGAGATCCTGAACCATCCCTTTTCGATCACGCATATCCCACCGGCAAAGCCTGTTATCATCCAATCCCAAAAACGTTGAACCTGAGGGATCCAATTGTGCTCCTTTACTGTCATTTGCCACATCCCTCATTGCAATGTCAGTCCCATCCTTCATAAACTTCCACTCAGTAACAATCTTACCAGTTTCAATATCAAGCTGATGGAGCCCTGCTGCATGAGGCTTTCCATCGTTCATCGGACTCATGAGGAGCATATTAGTCTCAGCCTTCATAAGTAGTGCCTTTTTCGGTGTGGAGTGCACCAAACTCGAACCACTCCTACGATTCCCACCATCGAAATTGACATAAACGCCTTTTCCATGAATTCCATGAGCGAAATTCTTAACAACCTGAATGCCCGAATCACCGACTAAGAAACTGTTATCCAATGCACCCAATGCCAAACTCTGGATCCCACCGTTGGCCGCCTCCTCAAACTCCTCCCTCAAATCTTGGTTCACCCTCACCGGGGTCTCCGAACCGGGGCTCTTCGAGAAACTTTCATCCGCGTCTTCCCACATCGAATCGTCCGCAGCTTCTGGCTTCACCCACCCTATAAAGTCCTTCCCATACACCTTAACCTTGTTCTCCTCCGTAGCCTCCACCCCGTAGGTATTCTCGAATAAACAATCCTGAAACTTCGTTACAAAAACCTTATAGTCCTCGTTGCTAAAGAACTTCATCGCCCAGACACCTTTGTCGACAAAATCAACGCGACACTGATCTCCGAAAGTCTTCAATTGCATCTCCGTGGAAACTTTTACCCTAATCTTGGAACTAACTTTTAAAACCCACCAAGAATCTTCGCCCTCCTCGTTATCTTCATTGTCTTCCTCTTCGTCATCGTCAATGTTGATTCGAGATGTCTGGGCGAAAGAATAGGAAGTAATTTTGTCGGAGACTACCCATTTGGCGATGGGGGTGTTTCCGCCAATGTGGAGGTATAGCTTGACGGCATTCTTGATATTGGGGTTCTGGGTTGAGGATGGGTATTTGAGCTTCAAGGCCTTCAGCTTGGCCTCCACTTGGTCGAGCGAAGACGGGGTTTTGGGTCGGCGCTCCGAAGATCTCTCTTTTGCGTCCTGGTAGTCTTCTTCACCATCTTTTTCTTCTTCCTGCTCGGATTGTTCTTCGTACTGTTCGGCATCGGAGTCGGAGAGTTCCAAATCTTCGCGGCTATTATTGGCACCCATACTTGTTGCTCTATACTGAAGCACACGAGAGAGAACGAGTGGGAGAAAGAAAGGTCCGGAGGAACTGAGAAATGGAAACTGGGGAGGTGATGGGCGCCAAGTTCGAATTTTGAAAAGGGAGCGTGTCCTTTTCTACAGAAACCAGTTAGGGGTTCTGATTGAAAGGCCTTCTTTTTTGGGGTTTATGGGTTATCCAATATGGGTCGGGTTTTGGAACAATGCCGTAGGGCTCGTAGCCTTTAGGGTCGGTGCCACAGCCTCTACACGCATAGCGTTAGCTATAAAGACAAATCTCAATTAATGGATAAACTCTTCTAATTTAGGTATACGCATCAAAGCAATTGAGCTTAAATATAATGGGACTCATTTATTAAAAAAACTCTAATTGGTTTGAACTCAACTAACCTAGTGAATAAAATCCTCTACAATTATATGTCCTAATTACATGTTGAAATTGGAAGGGAGACAAATACAACAATTATTAAATGTTGAGTGTTCACATCGTTCGAAGTTAAATACCGACAATATTAAATGGTATAAGGTTCATATGTTATCTTTTTTAGAATTACAACATATAATTTGAGTAGAGAATTGTAGAGGATATTTATCCTGATTTCAACTGACTTTTCAAAATAAAAAAGAATCTTCGTGACGTAATTTGCGCTTCAAAACGAATAATTTTTTTTATATAAATATCAACTGATATATATATATTCCAAAAAAATATTATATATGTATTGTAGAGTGAGTGTGAGGAGCCAAGAACTTTGAGTTAGGGGATCATACTACTCGAGCATTGAACTCCAAGCATTATTATTGTATATGCTTGAAATTTTTCAGGCTTCGTATTAACTTTATTTGTAAAAGTAAAGGAAATCACTATTCATATATAATTCCTCTTAATTCAAAGAAAAACAAAAGTCAAGTTCTAGAAAAACATTATATTTGCTAAACCGTCAGTACCGATAGCTAAAAACGAAATAAAAAAGAGAAAGCCATATATTCTCCCCTGCATGTCATTTTAATTAACTTGGATCACATTGGTTTTCACAATTTTTCTAGAATACAAATGTATTCACAAAACCAATATCCAAAATCTTAAAAATTTATACACAAATACCGATACATTTTACACAATCTCCAACAATTTTTCACACAAATTTCAATACATTTTAAAAAATTATAATAAATATTCTATTTCTATATTTTTTTACCTAACTCTGATAATTTTTTATTAAATAATTACATCAAATTATCTCTATACCTTTTTACACCGTTGTCTGCCTTAGGTTTTGACTGACGACCTTTTAAAAATAAAAGCAAAAAAAAAATGAACTCCTACTCTTTTTAGGTCGATGAATCGGCTTCTAACTGATACTAAACAAATTTAACAAAGCAAATTAATGAACACATCTGTTTTCTAGCTCCAATACTCTGTTTTTAGGATACGAAGCAATCGTCACAATATAACATTAATAAGCTATGTTTGAGAATCGGCTAATAGGAGATCACCACCTCCCGTCCGATTCCTTACAAGTTTTATTTAGAGTAGCTACGCTTACAAGTCTTTTAGAGCGTAGGGAGGGGCCATACTTCGGGGGCAGCCATGACCCACTTGGCTCCGTCACTGTCTATATGGAAACTCAACTTGATTTGTGAAAACTCTGTAGAGAAACTCATGGGACACAATAAAGTTAATCTATTTCATAAAAAAATATAAAAATATACAAGGTTATGAAGTTTGTTTTGTATTATTAATCAATCGAGTACCACTTAAACCAGTAGTTTGAAAAATAAATAAACAAACTTCCACACAAGATTTAGATTGGCTCGAGCTAGACATGGCTCAATCACAAGTCCTAACAATAAACAAGCTTATGTAATTCAAGAATTGTCTCGAAAACACTAAAGCAGTATAAACCTAGAAAGGTAATGGATTTTTTTGTTTTTTTTTGGATAAATGCAAAATCGGTCCCTGTGTTATACGCAAAAATCGATTTAGTCCCTGTGATATGAAAAACATCGATTTAGTCCCTGTGATTTTAGAAAGTGATAAAATCAGTCCCTGATTGAGGACTAATAACAAACGAAAATAGAATCACAGGGACTAAATCGATGTTTTTCATATCACAGAGACTAAAATAATTTTTGCGTATAGCACAGAGACTGATTTTGCATTTATCCCTTTTTTTTCTTCAAGCAAGAACGGGAATTGAGTACTTATAAACACCTTTTTCAGTGAACAATTATCTTATTAGAGTACTTAAATATCATACGATTATTAGAGATATAAGTGCATGAGTAGAAGAGTAGGTTTTAAATAAAAAGTTGATAGAAGTAGCTGATTGGGACAATAGGTACGATTGGAAATGTATATTATGAGATAATGGTTTTAAGATAAAGACTGGGTCTGCAAAAAATTTCTATTCAATTTCACTATATTGGGGCACAAGTTTCTATCCACGTCTTCAAAAGAAGTCATTTCCATAATGCTAACTCCTGAACAGCCATCTCCTCCGGTGTCTCTCATCATCTCCCTCAACCTCGCTACATCATCCCACCGCCCTTGTATAGCATAAAGATTTGACATTAACACATAGAACCCACCATTATTGCAATCCAAGAAAAATAACTTCTTGGCCAAACATTCCCCAAGCCTGACCTCTTGATGGATGCAAGCAGCGCTGAGCAAAGCTCCCCATACAGCAGAATCAGGCTCAATCTCCATGCTCTTGACGAGATCCATTGCTTCTTCAAACAGGCCTGCACGACCAAGGACACTAACCACACATGCATAGTGTTGCAAATTTGGCACTATACTAAACTCTTCCCTCATGAGTTGGAAGAACTTTCTTCCTTCATAAACAAGACCCCCATGGGTACAAGCAGCTAGAACACCCAAGAAAGTGATTTTATCAGGTTTTAGCCTATGTGCTCGCATTTCAGAATAACAACCAAGAGCTTTATGCTCAAGCCCATATAAACTGTAGCCAGAAATTATTGCATTCCTTGTTGCCAAACAAGGCTCTTTGATGCTCTTAAAGACCCTTTCAGCACACTCTATTCTTCCGCACTTAGTGTACATGTCAATAAGAGCAGTTCCAACAAAATCTTCCACTTCTAGATTGTTCCGAAGGACATAAGTATGAAGTCTCTCCCCAAACCGCAAGTACCCAAGTTGGCAACATCCAGAAAGTAAACTTGCAATGGTAATGGCATCTGGACTGTGACCAAACATCTTCATTTGGCAGAACAACTCCATGGCATCACTAGACCTTCCAGCCTGTACACAGCCAGATATAACAGAATTCCAGCTAATTAATGGTTTTTCACGCATCTCAAAAAACAAAGAGAAAACAGCTTCTATCTCATCAAAATTGGAGTACATGCTTATCAGGCCATTTGCAACCAAACAATCGGCACTCAATCCGCTCTTTAATCCATAACCATGGAATGCAAGTCCAATCCCAAAGTGAGCAGGATATTTAATCCCATGGAGAATGCTAACCATAGCAACCGCATCCAACTTCATGTCTAACTGCTGCATTTTAGCAAAACACTCCACCACCAAACCTATATTTCCTTTCTCAGCATAGCTTGAAATAAGTGCAGTAAGGGAAACCAAATTCTTATGGGGACAGGAATTGAAAAGTAGTTTTGCTAATTCTGTATTTCCATGCCTTGCGTAGACACACACTAATGCAGTAATAACAGAGGCTTCAATTATAAGGCCAGTTTTCATTGCATAACAATGGATAGATTCCAGATGAGCATTTGCTGACAGAAGGCTCAAAATGGTTACTGAATTAGCTTCTACACTTTCCTCCAGCATTTGTTTGAAAACAAGCATCGCCTCCTCAAAATGACAATTCTGCCCAAACGCACTAATCATGGTATTCCAAGAAACAACACTTCTCTTATTCATTTCAGCAAATAAAAGTTCTGCTGATTCCAAATTAGCACATTTAGAATACATAGAGGTAAGCGCATTCTTAACTTGACAATCAAAATCAAGTCCTGCCTTAATTCCAAATCCATGAATGGATTTCCCTTGAAACACTAGTCCACGCCGACCACAAGACGGAACCAGACTAACCAAAGTTGTTGGGCAAGGATTAAAGCCCTGTCTAAGCATTTTAACAAAGACTTGGAATGCATCAACATCATAACCGTTTCGTGAATAACCACAAATCAACGCATTCCAAGATACAACATCTCGATCATGCATATCATCGAACAACCGTTGTGCATTTGTTACACATCCCAATTTCATACATAAATCGAAAAGTGCAGTGCTTATATACACAAATTTGTCAAGGCCCAATTTAACCAAATGGGTGTGAGTCTGATTTGCTTCTAGTTTTTCGTTCTCTAAATTCAAAACTGAGGAGCAAGAAGATGAACTACAGGCTTTAAGGAGTAAAGAGAAAGTGAGGTCGTTGGGTTTCACTCTGGAAAGCAACAGTTGGCGAAAAAGAACCAAAGCTTGGCCAGAGTTTTTGCTTATGATGAAAGATTTTAATATGGAGTGGAAGAAAGAGAGGTTAGGGCTTGTAGAGAGGCCGACAGAAAGGGGCGAGTTCATACTCCGTGCTTTGGCGCGAGATATGACTACGTGCAGCGCGCATTACGCAACACGCATCACACCAGAGTCTCGAGGTTGCGCACTACATGCACCCGGTTGTAAGCTGGTTTCGTTTTGTCTTAGCTTGTTGGCTGTTCGATTGTCTTTGGGCACCCGGTACCCGGTTCTAATAAGTTAAAGTATCAGCATTTTCACTTATGTTTTTCCCCCTTTATTTTTTGTGGAAATAATTTCTACGTCATCCTAATTAGGGTTGTTCAGTGCCACCCAAATTTTCCGGTGGCATCGGAACCGGCACCTGCACCGGATTGCCGGTACTCAGCTTCACCGATACCGGTGCCGGTTTGGGATTTTGGCAGAAACCCTGGAAAATCCCGGGCCGGGTAAATCGGATTTTTTTTACTACTAAAGAGAAACTACGTCGTTTCACTTACTCCACCCCACCCAAACCCCATTTCTATTTTCCCAGTTCCCTCCCCCCACCCATAGTTGTGCCTCTCTCTCTCTCCCTACTTTCCCTCTTCTGCACACAAGCGACACAGCCATTTGCCGACCACCACGCTGCCGGCTGCTGTGAAAGGATCCTCAGTGACGACATGGGGGGTGATAGTCATGCGTGAGAGGATAGGTGTCGAGATGAGTCACCAGTGGCACCAATGGACACCCATGACATGCCCACAGCGCGCGCAAGCTCAGCGCCCCATCGTCCCTAACAAGGCATGGCTGCCCAGCAACAGTCATGACTGGCATGCTCGCCAGCCGGCCACAGAGATGCCATGACAAGCTCATGGCTAGTTCATGGCGTCGCCTATGGCCTTGCCATGACACGGCGCCACAACAAGTCTTTGGCAACCAGCCAAGCCATGCAGCCACAACAGTCCAACAGACAAAGGAGTGACATGACACAGGATGACCACCACCAGCGGCCACCACCAGTGGCGGAGCACCACCACCCTTACCGGTGCTAGGTGGGGAATGGAAGAGGAAGGTTTTGGAAGCCAAAGGAGCATCACCACCCATGGAGGTGCAAGCGACGAGATCCAGATATTAATGAAGGTATCGTAGGGGATTAGTTTCCTTTTGTGTTGAGTTGAATAAATCATATCTTCTAGATTTAGGGATCCTTTCCTAAACTCTAGAAGATTAATTTCCTTTATGTTATTGTTATGTTAGACATGTAATATCAAATCTCCTTGATTAAAGGGATGTGATTTAGATTTGATTTGATTTTGAATTAATTGTGATTAAGTCAATTAGGGATTGTAAGCACCTAAAGATGTCTATATAAACACCCTTAGGTGAATTAGATTCATTCATATATTCAGAGAAGAATAGAGTCTTGGAGAGCCAGAGAGCTTTTGGGGTGAGATTTGGCCAAGCATAGGCACGTATATGCTAAGTCGATGTTAAGGCTAATAATCTTTCCACTTGGGATTCATTCTAGGCTAGTAACCTAGTTTGGGTACCCGTTCATGGGCTAATTAACTCTTGATCGGGATTGTTCTTGTATCTTATGGTCTTTGGGCTAATTAACCCTTAGCCACGTTCTTCGTGTTCTTCAATAAAGATCTCGAGTGTTATCCATTTGAGTGTTAGATCCTATATAAACAACTCGTGTGTTACAGATAACGGTTTAGGAGGATCGATTGGGGTGATCGTGTTCGAATCACTTGGCGGGAATTGACGTTGTTATGGTGGCCTAGACCGGGGTCCCTAACATGTTGTTCCTCCTTCGCCGACCACAACTTCTTCCTCTTCTCCCCTCCTTCACGCGTGAATTTCTTCTCATCTCCTCTGTCATATATATATATATATATCTCTCTCAAAGCTTGAGATTTCGTATGAAGTTAAAAATCAATGGATTTGTTGATTTTAATTTGTTCTATTGAAAGTATTGAGACATATATTATTGTTTAACTTGTTTTAATTTGTTCCCCTTTATTTGCAATTTCTAGGGTTTGAAATTCAAGTTTGAGCCCCCTGTTGTTGTTGTCCTTTCCGGAAGCATGGAACCTGGCTTCAAGAGGGTAAGTCCATCTAATTTGTGGAGCCTTCAATAATTATCAAAGTATAGTGGTCATGACGTCCTGGACTAGAACTATTGTTTTCATTTGTAAAGTACTTCTGTAAGGATAATGTAAAACAGCGTACCCCTGTCGTATTATGTAAAAAAGAAAAAGAAAAGGGAAAATATCTTGTCAATTATTATTATTATTTTGTCTTGTTTCCATTGTTACTGAAGCAACGGTTGGTTTTGTCTTTCTCGTAATGTCTTCATAGAAAGTTGTTCTTCTAGGGTTAGAATGCAGTTTAGGAGAGAGAAATTGCATTTATGAGTGCAATGAATCTATTCTACATATGTCTGCTTCACATATTTGGTTATTCAATTGCAGTCTTGTTTCTCACTTTGCTCAATATATTTTAGCCTCTCGTATCATTTGCAGGGGACATCTTGTTCTTGCACATGAGCAAAGAACCTATCCGTGTAGGGGAGATTGTTGTTTTTAATGTTGATGTAAGTTTCTTTGAAAGTTGTATTATTCTTTTGCAATCGGTATGATATTGATTTTTTATGCACGGTTGTTGATGGGCTATTGGGTTATCATTCTACATCCCCTGCCATGTTGATAGCAGTAGAGGCATCCAATAAATAAAAGGATCAGACAAGAGACTGGAGGCTTGCTAGCAAAGTAGTTGATTAGGTGCATAGGACGACCTTGGTATTATAAAGTTTATGGATGTCTTACGTTACAACACATGTTGGGCTATGGTAAAGGAAACTAATGTTGTGAGTTTCCTTTTTTTTTTTATAAGTAATGCTGGGAGTTTCCTGGATGCAACAAATTGGGGTTTCTAATGCTTTCATGTTCTTCAATTCTTCTTCTCTCCCCTTTCTTGTTTGTACTAATATTTCATTTTTCATACATTTATTTGTTCAGGGTCGCGAGATTCAACATTGGGCTAAGTGCATAAAATGCTAAAAAAATTGACTTAATATGAATATAGGATAACCGGAAACTGTCACCGCTAAGGGCCGATTTTTGCCCTTAACGGTGTAGGTGTATGTGACAATTTTTAAAAATCGGCCTACCCGGTGTAGGTGCCGATTTTGGACAAAACCGGCACCTACACCGAGGTTGTGCAACCCTAATCCTAATCAAGGTATTCTTATTTTTATAAACCTACTAATGGGCGCCAACGCATCAATATTTCGTACAAAAAAAATCGGGAAGCAGTCTCAATTTGACATTTAGTAATAAGAATAAATACAAAATCAGTCCATGTGGTATACACGAAAATCGAATTAATCCTCATGATAACAAAGACAAACTCAATCATCCCGATTTCACAAAAGCATAAAATCAGTCTCTGATAGAGGACCAACGATAAACGAAAATAAAACAAAAGAACTAATTTTATGATTTTGTCATCACGAGGACTAATTCAATTTTCACGTATACTATAATGATTGATTTTGCATTTATCTCGTAAGTAAGGTGCCATTGTCTTTGTCTATTACCTTGCTTTTGATGATAATAAATATTTCTCAATGTTATTTATGAATGCTTGTTTGAATCATTTAACTGAATTGTTTCTTAGATACAATTATCTTCTTCTTTTTTCGTATTTATCATTCTAGGACTGATGGTCCATATAGGCTTCATTTTACATGTTTCCACTGTTCAAACTTTCTTTTTGTGGTGGAAGTGTGGAACTATAGAGGCTCCATAATCAACGTCTTTCGTTTCTTTCTTTCTTTTTTTTTTTTTTAATATTTTCTCCCATGTACAGACAGTGGCGGACGGAGGGGGGGTCCAACCGGGGCCCTGGCCCCGGTTGGACCAATTTAAGAAATTAATTTTTTTTAATTATGTATCCTACAAAATGGAACTTGGTTGCACCAATGGAAGACATTGATTTTTTTTTATTATGTATCCTACAAAACGTAACTTGGTTGGACCAATGCAAGACATTGAATTTTTTTTATTATGTATTCTACCAAACGTAATTTGTAATTGATCAAGACAACGGTTGATATGCTATTAATATACAATTTTGAAATTGTGAATATTAGGACTAGATTGTAAAATTGTGATTAGGACCTTAGGTCATGACTTGTGAAACTATATTAATGAATTTTGTTGTTTTTAGATATGAATAAATTTTTGATAAAAAATCAGTGGGATTGTCTAATACTCCTAATGTGACTGCTATTTCTGAGACAACTACTAGTTCGAAAAAACATCGTGTTTTATTTAGTTCGGATGATATTGTTATTGACCCAGGGTTACGTAAACTCATTGAAGAATATGTTATTGGTATTAGAGATTAAGTTCGTAGGGAGTATTTGAAAAAATGTCATTGTCAACTGCTTGGGAATAATTTTCCTAAGAAGTCATATGGAAAACGAATGAGGCTTTTTTTGAGTCATGGTTCAAAGAATATAAGTGGTTGGATGCGGAGGTATTGCTTGTGGTGTTATCTATTTAGGCAAAGTAGATGATCAAAATCTGGGGGAGATGTGTTTACATCTACATGATTTAACAATTAGAAAATGGGAGTGGAGGTATTTGGGAATCATGTTGGTGCATTTAATAGTCTCAACAAATAGTATGGTATGTGTATTTTAATATAATATATTTTTAATATTTTTAGTCCTTAATTTTCAATATTTTAACTCTAAGACATTTTTTGCATTACGTAGTAAAAAAAATTTTTCTGTCATTTTTCCTTAGTAGTTGGCCCCCCTTCTGATTAATTCCTGATTCCGCCACTGTGTACAGACCGCTTGACAACATTAACCGACAAAAATCTCCCGAAATTTTTACTATTAATTTGAAGATTGTGAAAGATCATGGATGGTGGGTTCTTACCCTAATTTTTTCAGGGTTTGTTTGTACGTTAAATGGGTATCACTCAGTACAGGCCCAACTTTAGGATTTCTCAGTTATCTTAAAAAAAAAAACCTCACTCGATGATATTTCATGATTGCAGAAAAATATCTTATCCTACGAGGTAGGTGGAACGCACAAAGAGTTGTCATAATCAGGGCGAGACCAAAGGGGTTGGGGGCAAACCCCCAAAATTAGAGAATTTTTTTTTTAAATTGTCCCTTCAAAATATTTCAAGAATATATTTTGCCTCAGGAAGCCAAATCGGGGTGATGTTCGTTTTGAAGAGATTTTTATGATTTTAAGTGTTTTGAGAATTTTTAGGTGATGTTGGAGTTGTATTGATGTGTTGAAATTGATGATGCGTAAAAAAGTAATAATAATGTTTAAAGTTATTGTTTGTAGATTATTTTTATTGGGATGAGTAAAAAAGATAAAAGATAAAATAATGTTTAAATTTATGTTTATTTATAATATTTATTATAATAATAATTTTTTAAATTTTGATATAAATGTAAAATATTTAAATTGATGATTATTTATTATAATATAAATATTTGAAAGTTATTTAAAAAAAGAGAAGAAGAAAACCACTAATACGGTTAAAACAAAAAAAACAAAAGAAGAAAGAAGACAAAATTAATGCTGTAAAAAAAACACAAACAGACAAATGAAGAAGAACAAAAGAGGAAAACGTATGTGACTCGTGGGGAAGGGGGACTGACGAGCTGCAGGGGCAGGCGCCTACTGATATGCTGTAGGGGAAAATTTTAGGCTGAATACAACTTTTGCCGAACATGACCGAATTGTGGATTCGAATCCTACAATTTTTCACAAACGAACGTCACCCTGACTTCCCCATGACCATAACAGCAGTAAGAGTGACCAGGCGGAAGCAATGGGGAATGGGGATAATAAGCTTCAGTAAAACTTTTTTATTCTCCTATAGAAGAAATCCACTACCCTCGACACATTACAAAGTCCCTATTAGGCTTCATGAACGATTCTTGCATTATTACACTACGAAATCATTTATTGTCTTTCACTTTTTCTCCCAGACAGCGTAGTCATTGCCTGACGTAGCTACCTGGTAGTTTGAAGGGACAAGGTTTCCAAGATCCATCTTTGGCCCAATCTTCATGATGATCTTGTCATCAACCTCAGCTAGATATAAATCAGCATCAGACGCTAAAATATTTACTCTGCTTGTGGTACTGATCCCATTCCTCGATCTAATTGCACTCAATTTGCTTATCTCCTCCTTTAGACCCCAATCAAAGAAGTGGTCGTAGAACTGCAAAACATAAGACAATCTCTTTCAGTCAACAAAAACAATGTGATATCAAGTTTATAAATAAATAAGATTGGGGATCAGTGGTTACAATGGTGGGGATTCCAGGATGGGTTAGAATATAGGCATATCCCTGCATCACTTTATCAGAGGGGAATGGCCAAAGCTTTTGAGTAGATCCAGTGTCATGGTTGTCAATAAATGTCACAGCACTTTCTGGCTTTCTTCCAATCAGTCCTGGTGGCTTCCCATTAGAGTCTTTTAATCGCCATAACTCCCCTACCACAGCTGCTTGAAGAATCCCTTTGGTTGTGAAATCAAATGCAGTGACAGCCCCACCAGCACCCTGAACCCAGTTAGCTAGAGCACCACGGTGTGCGTCCTGGTTGGGGTTAGGTTTTCCACCATCATCATAAGCAAGAGAATTCCAGTTCTCTCCAACTGCAAAATCTGGCCGAGTCTGTTCCATATAAATTTTTGTAATACTGGGAGCATAGCCTTTCACAAAATCAAATCGCCAGCCACTAAATCCAATTTCAGTCTTCAGCCAATTCATCCAGTCCGACAACTCTTTTTGTACCTGCGGATTAAGATGATCAATGTCGGGTGCAGGACCAAAGTCCTCCCCACTGTCAAGATTGCCAGTGCCATCTGAATAGTCCTTGTCATCCTTGCAAATGAAGGACGGCCCCCAGTCAAGACGCGCATCTGGAGTTCCACCTTCAAAGACGCACCAAATTCCTCTCCCATCTTGCTTCTCAGCAGTTCTGTGGTTTATCACTATGTCAGCAATGGCTTTAATCCCCTTCTCACGGAGAGCCGAAATCAGTGACTTCAGCTCATCCTTAGATCCATATTTTGAGGCATCAAGATCATATAGCCTTCCAGGCATGTATCCTGCACATAGAGCGAGGAATTTTGATTGAGCATCTCTTAGCTGTTCCATTATGAAAAACCGACAAAGGGATCATATGCATGGTAAAAGTTATCATTTGCTTTCTGGGAGTCTATAGCTCAATACGTTACTGGTACTCAAGTTGATCATAACTTTATTTGACAATCATGCATTTCCTAGGTTTCTGAGAGAGCACAAAGCAGGTTGGCAACTCTTCATGTAGGCCAACCCAGCATTTTGTTCCTGGAATGGATATCATTAGCAGTGAAGTAGGAATTGAGTTCAGTTCAGCTAAGTATTACGGAAAGGTGAGAAAAGTCATCCGAGAAAGCAATTAGACCAAGGAGCCAATGCCAAGTTTTGGAATATATCCTCAATTAGCAAGCTATGAGAAGACTACCAACACAGTGTCAATTCTTATTATACGTGACAGAGCAACACTTCACCAAACAAGTGGAGGCAACTAAACACGCAGAACAAGAAATTGGAGATACCCTGGGGAGCAACTGATTGAGATGGAGGAGGAAGCCAGACATGAGTAATTCCGGCATTTGCTAGATCAGGAACAGAGTTCTTCAGCGAGTTGTACCATCCTCCTTTAGTGTTTGATTCCCAATTGAACCCCTGTGATATCAAAATCTCGCACAGTTAGCACCATGCATATACGAGAGAGAGAGAGAGACTGCAAGTGGATGCATTTCTTGCCTGAAATAGTATCGCCGGGGCTCCGAAGGAGCAGCGCAGAAACATGGAGAGGCAGAGGAAGCAGAGTGGAATTATAAGATTCATAGCCTTAGTTGGTGTTGGAGGTGGGTGCCTTCTGTCTCCTCCAATAGGTATAGAACCATTTTATGGGTTAGAACTCCACAGGGTACCGAAATGCTCCGGACGTCAAGGAAGACATTAGAGAAGGGTCAAGGCAATCAGCGAGAGAAAAATTACATATGAAGAAAATTCAAAGGGGACAATGATGGACAGACTAAAAATTAATCCTGTCCATACAAGTCTTCTCCCTTGCCTGACTTCCTCCCTTACTTTTCCTTCCTTTATTTAAATTAATCTTGACCTTCTATTTCACTATCACTAACACCAGACTTTCCACGCGTAATAATTGGAAGGGAAGGGTCAAAGTTTCGCACTGGTTGTCATTGGGATATTGTTAAAATTAAAATGAATCTTTAATTTAAGGTAGAAGTTTTTCTCTTAACTAGAGGGTCTTTATATTATTTTCATTATTCATTGTTTAGGATAAACTCTGATTTATTATGGTTCCTTCAAGTACATATTTAATTAGGTATTAAATTAGAATTCTTTATATTTTCTTTTTAATATTCAAAATTAGAATCCTTGAGTTAAAACAGTAATTAAAAATTGAAGACTACCATTAATTTATATTAGAAAATGAGGTGTATTGATCTCAAATTTTGTTCCATCCAACTTACTCTAAATGACAAAGGAAATTAATAAGCCTACACCAATCCAGAAACCAAAGAGTCGTTTTTTCTTTAGAGTCATTTTGGGCACTTGATATTCTCCTGTTCCTTGCATTTGCTTTCCCATGTAGCTACTTCAGTGGGACATGGATGCTGATTAAATGCCTAATCGAGGAATCTCCTTATCCAATTCCCTTTATGCGTGTTCTAATTGTGAGATCAGAATTCAATGAACGTCCCTAGCTACAAATATAAATCCAATCAATGCCCAGTCTTCTTTGTAATTGGGCGAAGAAAATTGGTCTTGGAGAGACACACACGGCTCCCCATTTCGTTTTCACATCAAGAAAAACAAAAAGAAAATAGAAGAAAAGAAAACGCACACTCTTGAAAATGCTCTTAAAAGCATCGCATGTGCCTTGAACTTACAACGCGTAGATGTGAATCAAAGTCTTATTATATGATTTCCTTTACTTTTACACGCAACCTTCAGTCAGAAATTACATCAAATCATCTATCTCTATCATTTACACAAACATTTATAAAACACTATTTCACATAAATATTCACAATTTTACTAGAATCCTACAGTTTTTTACAGCACGAACATGCCCTTGACTTTCCACGCGTAATAATTGGAAGGGAAGGATCAAAGTTTCGCACTGGTTGTCATTGGATATTATTAAAATTAAAATGAATCTTTAATTTATGGTAGAAGTTTTTCTCTTAACTAGAGGATCTTTTTATTATTTTCATCATTCATTGTTTAGGATAAACTCTGATTTATTATGGTTCCTTCTAGTACATATTTAATTAGGTAATAAAATTAGAATTCTTTATATTTTCTTTTTAATATTCAAAATTAGAATCTTTGAGTTAAAACAGTAATTAAAAATTGAAGACTCTTACCAGTAATTTATATTAGAAAATGGGGTTTATTGATCTCAAATTTTGTTCCATCCAACTTACTCTAAATGACAAAGGAGATTAATAAGCCTACACCAATCCAGAAGCCAAAGAGTCGTTTTTTCTTTAGTCAATGTTCCTCCACTTGAATCTGGATGTTTCCTTTTTTGACGTTTGACAACCTAGAACATAGAAACTTCTACGACCAAATTAAATAAGAGTAAAATCCTATAATAAAAATAAAGCAGATGAAGGCTCTAGCCATATGGATTTGGGATATTATAAAATATATCATGAATATGCTAGATCAAGGCGGTTTGGTAGTCACGCACAATACGGTAGAGCTCCTCATCTCCAGGTGTGATCATTTGTACACCCTTTCGAAGCTGGTGTGTGCGCATGGATCTCACGCGTCCGACCTTTTTATGCTCTGTGTGGGTTGCTTATGGTGGTTTTCTTCGGCCATGTTTTCTGGCTATCCGTTGATCGATCAAGGGGTTCTTTGTTGTCTGCTTTGTTATTTTAATGTTGACTCTAATAATTTCATTTCTGTAGGTTTTTGTGGGAAGGATCTCGTGGCAAACATCTTTTTGAGGTGTCTTCTAGCATACATGAACATGTTAGCCATCTTCAGTACTGTCGTATCTATTTTGCAGTGGTTGGTCGACACTGCCAGAAGACGCTGCCCATTTAGCAAGACCATGGGCCAAAGCATTACACTGACGAGGGACCCAAGCAGCCTTCCACTCCATGAATTTGGCTAGACCAAGCTGAATAGAAGTCACCAACGAAGCCGTCGCACAAGAAGGAATAGCTTTAGAAAGGGCTTCCTTGCAAAGAACAAGAGAATCACATTCGAAAACCACCCTCTACCAACACTTCCTACGAGCCAAAACCGTAGCCTCAACCAAGGCGCAAGCCTCACCCACCAAGGGGTCCATAGCTGCTAAGCGTTCCATGTAAGCCATATAGAGGGAACTAGAAGAATCTCGAACTGAGATAGCTATGTACGACCCATTAGGACGGATAACGACATCCAAATTAATCTTCAAACAACCCGAAACAGTGGGTAACC
Source organism: Myrica gale (assembly GCA_963930655.1). NCBI lineage: Eukaryota > Viridiplantae > Streptophyta > Magnoliopsida > Fagales > Myricaceae > Myrica > Myrica gale. Next base: position 6,706,803 of record OZ005599.1, read on the forward strand.
AATGCATACCTGAAACCACTCCAGCCGAAGACCAAGCGATAGCATGTTCAGTATAACGACGCTTGATAGTAGCCACTAGAACCCTTACATCCACCTTTGCATTATCATGAATCACCTTATTACGCAAAAACCAAAGGCTGTCAATTACAACAGCAGCATTAAGAGCGAAAGCCTTAAGGTTCTAGATGCAATATTCAACTCCTTATCCACATGGAGGATAGTAAAGATCAGGTGCACCGGACTCTGAAACAGAAGCCCATCCATCTGAACAGCCCAAGGAGACTCCCTCCACGCAATACTCGCCACGCTCCATTGGACCAGTAAGTGGATGGTGTCCTTCGGCACTAACCTGTAAAAAGGTCACAAAATGGTCTCCTCATATTCGCAATGAAGTAATCTCCCCAGCGCCCCTTTAGTCTTCATCGCACCAATTGCCACTTTCCACAGCAGTAATATGAACTTGTCCTGGAGTTTGAGCTTCCAAAGCCGATGCCAAGACTCATATCCTAACACCTATCTATCAGAAGACCTGCACAAACGCGTTCACTTGGTGTAAAACTTTAACAAAGCTCCACGATGGGTACCCACCCGCCATATCACGAATGACTTCAAACCAACAACCAACATCCTCATCACACAACAAGGTGATAGAATTTTATAAACTGTGCATTGAAACATAATGGAGAGAGGAGAAAGAGTAAGTAGAGAGAGAGATTTAAGTAGTTTGGTCTAGAAGACCTACATCTACTGTAAAAGCCATCTATGGTTGTGTTTGTATTATAAATCCATACGTATTACAAAGTTGATGTCTCTATTTATAGAGACAATATAAAACATAATAGGAGAATATTTCTATATTTAAAATTTAAATATGTGAATCTTGATAACGATTTGATATCGTCATAACCATAATATCATATCAAATCTTGATATGATATTATCTCTAATAGCCCCCCTCAAACACAAGGTGAAGAATTTTAAAATCTTGTGTTTGAAAAACAAAACTGAGTGATCTGGCCTTGAACATTAATAGGCACATGAACATTGAAAAGTGGATTGGGAAAAATAACAACAGCTAACAGACCAAGTCGTGTCTTTAATAACAATATACAAACGACCAAATATAGCCATGAAAGGCAAGGAATAATGATCGAAATTTTAAAAAAAAACTTCCATTTTTTTTCTATTTCTCTTATTCTTTTTTTTTTTCACTTACTTCTTTCTTTCTTTCTCTTTTTTTTTTCTAACACTCACCTCGAACAATAAAAATCAGTGGGACAAATGAAGGATTTGAAATGAATGTCAGATCTGAGACATAGAGACTCGCTGGAATGTCCTTTGAAAGTACAAGATGGAGAAGCTCTGATACCATGATAAAATTTGATAAACTTTGCATTGAAACATAATGGAGAGAGGAGAAAGAGTATGAAAAGATAGAGATTTAAGTAATAAACGGCACACCCCAACGATCTCAGCTCCAAGTCAAAAGTGTCGTATGAAGGACAAAAGGCAGGAGGAACCTCCGGGGGTGTTTGTTTCCCCAAAATTTTGGGGTTCGAAATTTCCAACAAAACAAACACACTCCAAAATTTTTAACTTTTACACACACACACTCTACTTTTCACAAACCCCAATAAATCTCAATAAAGTAAAGATTCCCAAAATTTCAGGAATATTCCCCGAAATTTCCACAAACAAACACCCCCTAAGTCTGCCACAGAGGGTGCAGAAATTGGACAACCGCTCAGATCTGAAGGTGATTTTCGCTGGATACATGTTCTTCCGAGGAAGAGAACTTGGAATCAAAGGTCTGCTGGTAAAAATTTATACTTTAACTCTGAGGTAGTTTGTACAAACAATTGCTCTATTCTTTGTAAAATCCAGTTCAATAACCGGACCAATAAGTAGAACCAAGTTACGGATGATATCCGGATTAGCTCCATAATGGGGGGCTCCATGCAATTGGACCTAGATCTCCATGGTATTGAGGTCAAATTCCTGCCAGGACATACCCATCGGCCACCTTTCGAGGACGAGCAAATTTCTCCTAATGTTCCAGGACCCCGAGCTAGGGCAAGCTAACATTCCTCCACCGATTCAAAAAGAAAGAGAAACCTGTTTTCCAGCAGGTCTTCAATTTGGAGTGATGGTGCGAAGGGCTAAGCTCTGAAGATGACTTTCTGAACCGCACGAGGACTTACCTTTCGGTCTGAAACAACACGACCTATCAGCATAAGATTGGCAGCAGCAGAGCCTCTGCTGATTGAGCATCATCCTCTCCAACCGGAGGAGCTTCAGCCCAAGGGGCAGTATACCCTGAAGTATTTGGGGAAGGGAAGGGTATTCTCCATACTGATAGGTGTTGGTGGATTGACGACTGGTGGTGGCTAAATGATTTTGACTATGTTGGTTAGAGTAGTGTTGGGAGGAGGTGGGGGAAGCATATGAGATTTCTCCAATCAGTATGATGGTGTAGAGGTGACTAAATGTGATTGTGGAAGCGATGGGGTTTGGTGTTGGTTGTTGAAGGAAACCAGGTTGTTTGTAGGGCAGAGGAAGGCCTATTGTGTTGGTGGGGCTGAGGGGTCTTCAGCTGGAGGCTCGGGTGGAGAAGAGATGATAAAGGGTTGGGGGAGGAGGAAGGAGTGGTGCAGAGGATTCAGCCTCGGGGGACGGCTTGGTTGAGATGTAACGAGGCACCGAGGCCATGGGCAAAAGGGAAAAGGAAATAGAGAGCCAAAGCAGAAAACAAGGAAAGATCCACTGGGAAATCAAGGAAAACGCCTACAAACAGGAAAGAACTAGTAGGAAATCAAGGAGTAACATTGGAGCGCTGAAAAAGTAGAAAAAGAGAAGATTCTATGTTTTTTTTTTTAAAAAGTTATTAGTTTGTTTAAAAAGGTGGTGGACTTCTTGAATTTTTTGAGCATTTTGGATATCCAGTTGTGTATTTTTTGTGTAAAAAAAATTTAGCCAAGAAGATGAATTATTTGGATAGCCGGACATCAAGTTAGCTTCTGTGCAAAGTGAAAATGTTTGGCTAGGTGAGGCATTTTGTTCAGCAAAATTTGTTGGTTTAATTAATCCGTTAGTCCATGTAGCTTAATAGCGATACATTTTTTGTTACAAAATATGTTTATGTGCCTTGTTTGTAGTCTGTGTTTGGATGAAATGAGCAGTTAACCCTAAGAATTCTAAGAATAAAATTGTGGGATTAAATTGAAAAAAAAATAGTTTAAACCACTTAAACTAGCGAAAATTTATGGTGACCTTTTGCTCAGGGTAAGGCGTTTGGCAGCCGGGTAAGTTACCTTACCATGGAGTCGGGACTGGTATCAGGGTATGAGGTTACAACCGAGAAGATACTAGCTTCACTTCGGTGTGTTCAGCGGCTCGAAATACAGAAAACGATAGTTCCCTGGGCCTCGACACTTAAAAGACATGCACCGAAGGCCGACATTGAAATCCGTCCCTCCATAGTACTTCGGCTTCCAATCTTAAAAGAAGCAATCAAGGAGGTAAAGTGTCCATCCCCCCACCCTCTCTCTCCCAAACACACGTGCTGGTAAACTATACACGTGACACTTGCACAAACAATGGTAAATTGAAGATTCGGCAGAGGCCTATTTACGATAGCCTGGCATATCTCATGAAAAAGTGTATAGCTTTGCATGTTGACTCAGGTGCGTTTGTGTACCAAAATTTTATCTCCTCTAAAATTTTAACACAATTAAATACTACAATATAATCTCTCTCTCCCCATCAAATCATTACTATTTACTACAAAAAAATATAAAAAATTACCTCTCTCTTCCCTTTTTCACTAAACCCAATACCAAAAATTTTAACAACACTAAAATTTTACAACACAAACACAACCTCAGTCTATCTAAGCAGCCGGGCAAGCCGGTTTTGAGTCAACAGAACATGGGCCAGAAATTCGGGAGGCCTAGCCAACGATCTCAAAGGTCTGACTTGATATCTTAGGTTAATGGACACTGGTATCACTGTAGGCTAGCCAACTGTTTAGCTGTTCTTTCCGTCAAGAAGCGGGCCGGGCCCTACGGGCGGGCATCTCCCTCAATGCAAAGCTGCATCCGGCAGGTTTACCGGTTGTTCAACTTAAACATACTATTTAAAGCCAATGAAGGCTGTAATCCAGCTTGGTTGGAAACCGCTGCTTCAGTGTGTGAGAGAAGAGTGGTGGGGATTGAAAACCGTACAAAGCTAAAATCACAAAGAAACTCCAGCCTGGGCCAACTAACTTTGTTCAGAATATAGTGGAAGTGTAATCCAATGGTTGACTTGACAGAGCTCTACATGGCACAAGAAGTTTTTTTTTTCTCAACACATGGCACAAGAAGTTATTCTTGGAGTGAAAGGACTGAAACTTATTAACCTAAAGAAAAAAGCCCAGAAAATTATATTCCAAGGTCATAAGAAAGATTATGGGATCCATTACATAACAATAAAAGACTTTCAGATGATTTCTTTCATCTTTCCCAAACCAAGTGAAATTCATGGAGATAATTCAAGGAATCCTGATGTGAGGAACTCCCTAACATATCTGCTGCTTACATCTTTGAAGGCTTGGGGAAAATATCAGGAGTGAATTTTTGTGCAGCACTCAGGCTGCCCTTAATCTTCATAGCACCTCTGCATCGATCAAATATCACAAACGCATAGTGAATATATAGAGACTAAAAAATGATGGGGCAGGTGATATCCAAAAGATTCAGAATTAAGCTCATGGTCAAACCTCATGAAAGCGATTTGAGGATTCATCTTCCCCAAGGCAACCTTAACAAAATCCTCATCCTTGAAGGAAAACGTGGCATCGGGCTTTCCTCCTTCGTAAGCACCTATAACAATTCAAAAGATTTAACCGAAAGACGTAGTACTTATCCGATTCCTGTATTACAATCGCAGAAGTGGATACATGGGGGTTTGATTCGCTTATAATTCTGCATAGTGTTTACGAGTAAATTCAGAGCAAAAATGATACCAACGCATGTCAGCATTCAATTCCAATCCCCAAATTAGGTCTCAAAACCGGTTTCAAGTACTGGAAACGGTTTTAAAATCTCATACTAAACAAGGCCTTAACGTTTGAAGGTGCATTGCTGACTATCCAGTTTAAGGCCCTTACTAAGGGATTGCGCTCAATCACCACAGACAATTAAACAGGAAAGTGTTTTACTTTCCCTGAATTGGCACTTTCTTTCAAGTTTCAACGCCATTAGAAAAATGGCCGTAATCATTTCACACAATTCCCAAATTCATGTTGATGACGGTGCAATTCAGTGAGAGGAAGCTTTGCGCAACCCTCGCTCCCTCATTATTCTTAGTCAAATCCACAGAATTGGAGCAGAAAACTAATTAAGATCAGAAATTTAAAAGCCCCTAACCTTTGGTGATCTCCCCCTTCTTCAGATCAATGGTATAAATTACCTCCTCGAATCCAATTTTCTACATACGAAAGATATCAGCACGAGCGTCCGGATCAGATTACTGTTGGGTGCACAATAAAGAATACATAAAAAATGGTCAGGTTGGGGTACCTTAGGAGCGATGTTCATCTGATAGACGAGGTTGATCTTCTGGGCAACTTCTTTGCCAGCGTCGGTGGCCAGGTGCTGCTTCATCTGTTCCATCAAAGCATCGGACTTGAGCTCTGTCATTGCTAACCTACTGCCTCTGCCGTTCGCTCTACGCTTCAATTGGCGGGGACGAGTAATTGTTCTTCCTTAAACAAAAGCGCTGAGGATCCCCAACGGTATCGCTACGTCTGCGTTTTATCACATTATTAGTCAGAGAAGGGAGGGTTTAGATTAGGTGACGAATTAATGAAGGGTGGGGCACGCACCCCAAGGAGACGTTTCTGGTAATTGTTAGCGGGACCGATGAGTCGATGACGAAGACAAAGGGTTTCTTACATACACTTTCGTGTACGAAATATGTCCTATTTCTTGGTGTTGTCGATAAGGGTGAGGTTATATCGACCTTTTTTTATATATAGGACCTTTTTTAACTCTTAATATAATGGGCATGTTTGAGACCCCAAATATTTGGGGTCTCAACAAATCGGACAAACCAAACAAACTTCAAAATTTTTAACTTTTACACCTACACACTTCACTTTTCACAAACCCCAATAAATCTCAATAAAGTAAAGATTCTCAAAATTTCGAGAATATTCCCCAATATTTTGGCAAACAAACATCCCCATTTGTTTGGTTATATGTTTTTTATAAGTGTTATTTAATTCGTGGAACTAGCATTATTAGGGACATTTCAAAGGTTCCGTTATCATGCGAATTGTTATGGTATGAGTGTGTGAGTGAACGACTCAAATTAGAAGATAAAAATATGATGGCTGAAACCAGGCCCGGCTCAAGCCAAATGGAGGCCTAAGGCGCTATATAAATTTGTAGGCCTTTTGTATAAATTTTAATATAAAATATTTACTAATTATTAAATTTAATATAAAATATTGAAAGCCCTCATTAATTATTTCTCTAGGGCTCTTACTCATGACATCAAGACCTCATAACTTGTACAGTTAAAAAATTTATAGGACATTCATATAATTTGTATAGTTAATTTATTTCTTTGGTCATCTACAATACAAAAAAAAATATTGGGTCTCTTTATTTCTTGGGTCTTTTTATGGGGCCTTGATCAGGGTGAGGCCTTAGGCTATCGCCTAAGTGGCCTTACCCTTGAGTCGGCACTGGCTGAAACAATATCACCTCATATAATGAAATCGACCAACGAAACCGACCCGTTTTATGTTTACTGACCCGTTTTGAAAAAATCGAACCCTTTCAAACCTTGTTCCTCTCTCTGCTTCTCTCTCTCTACTTCGACGTTCTCTCTTGCACAACTCTCTCTCTCTATCGCCCCTCTCTCGCACCCCCCTCTCTCTCTCTCGCACAAGTATTATATATTTGTTTTTAATTCACGTTTGATTTGAATTTCATTCAGGACGTCAAGTGCGCTCCAGGGTTGATTTAACATGTAAGTTCCACTGTTAATTCTTGTTTCTTGGTGATTTTATTTATTTCCTGTTTATGTAAAGTAGACAATTGACTGTATACTAATTTTTAATGAAAACAAAAATTGAGGAAATTAATGGAATATAAATTAACGCAGAATTGAGTATTTCAAGAAAAAAATTGGATCAATGAATTCGATGTCACGAATGTAAGGGTTTTGGTCACATCCGAATATCCTACATTCTTGAAGACTAAGAAAGTCTGCTATGAATGTTTCTCTTTCATATTTAGATTCGGATTCATCTACCTCTAGCAAAGAAATTTCAGCACATTGAAAGGTAAATTTCGTTGCATTTTCCTCTTCAATACTAGCGAGTTTGACCCTGATTGTGATGACTCGTTAGATTCGGATTCTGAGGATGCTTTTGATGTTCTTGTTCATAGTTCATGTGAACATAGTTCGCTTGGTAACATATTAGTAGTGTCAAACTAATTCATAGTGAGTTATAAATGTTGTTTGCAGGAGAAAAAAAGAAAAGAAAAGGAATATACCTCTTCTCTCATCTTTCTTCTATGTAATTTGATGAATAGGTCAACCACGGAGACACTTGCTTACAACAGGGTGGAGTGTTTTTGTGACATCTAAGAGATTAGTTGCTGGAGACTCCTTTGTGTTTCTGAGGTATATGCCTTGCTTTAAAAGAATTGTCTCATTTTCTTTTACTCTTCACACCTTTTCTTATCTTTTTGTTAGATGTAAACTCCCAATTGTAAAAAGCCTTAATTCATTTTTCTGTTGTGATATAGTCACACTGGTGTTTTGGTTGTAGAATGGGTACTTGCTATGATTACAGAAAGTGTATAGGTTTAAAATTGAAGACACGGCAAGGTGATGACCTTCTATTTTATTCAGTATATAGGTCTCTCTTCGGGACTTCCATTTGCTTTGAGTTTCCTGAAACTGAAACTGAAACAAATATTGGGTGATATAATTGTAAGATAGCTAACTCCTTGCTCTACTATGTGCAGGGATAAGCTATATGTTCAAACTACAACATGTATGGGCTCTGCAAGGACGACCTTATTCCATTCAAACATGAGAAATAAGATACGAAGATTTCAAAGGATTTAGGGCAAGTTTGTCACCAAACTCCATTCAAGCTTCGATAGAAATAATTGATTTTTTTTTGTTGGGAGCAACATGACAAAAATTGAGTAGGGGGCATAGAAGGCCAGATAATTGAATTTTTTAATAGGCAATGAACTTGCTAAAGATGTAATGATTGGCGTGTAGACATGTAATGTGGTTTTGTATTTGGTTTTGGTTTTGGGAACATTGTAAAGATGTAATGACTGATGTGAGTTATGCAGAGGTGGTGTTTTTTGGTTTTTACCCATCGACATTTTTTGAGATCACGCTCCTCTCCTTTCCAAATAGGTTACATAATAACTTTATTGTCTTGCAATAATAACCATACATAATGTAAAAGTTCGTTTTACTAGAATAACAAAAGAAATTGTACAAAAGACACGTACCAAGATATTGAAGGTCAAGTGCAACCACAAGCAAAGTTATATGTAAATTGTCTTGGTTTATGTCAAATTATACAATTCTTGCAACAAAGTTTAGCTCAAGTAAGGATTTCTACAACTCGCCAAGGCTCTTAAATCGTTTACTTTGCAATTCGTCCTCCTTGTTATCCTCCTCATCCTCATCCTCTTCTTCTTCCTCGTCCTCGTTGGATGCCTACAAAGGAGGAATACACAAATATAAATTTCAATTTTAGTTTCAACTCTAAGCATCAAATTAACATACATCTAATTTATCAAGTAGTTGCAAACGGCGAGACACTGGTTGTGACGAAGCACAGCTAACCCCAGGGGCTCGACCACGACCACTTGAACTCCATTACTTGACTCCGCTCTTTAATCTCTTATTCCCTCTATGCTTCGGCTTCAGCATCTTGAAACCTTTTGCAACAATCCACGTATCAACATCAACTCCAGAACCTGCGCTAACAGGGGCAGAAGGACCTTCCTCATCCTCCGACAACTGAGAAAGATCATGTTCTACTGCTGCGTAATAACGATCAAATATTGGCCAAGCTTTAGTTCTGTCCTCATAACGCTGAATAGTTGAAGCATATTAATTTATATAGCTCCTGCGATTTATCGCCTTTATCAACGTCGGATCAGCTGTATTATGCGACCTGTAAATCAGCACAACTGACCATCTAACATCTTTTCTCCACTTGGCTAGAATATACCCATCAGGAATACACAACACTCACTTCTGTTTCATCACGCATATAATATGACTGCAGATGACACTCACAAAGTTGAATTGTTTGCAACTACACTGGTGAAACCTATTGTCCATCTTGATCACATAATGCTTTGATGTTGAACAATTACGGTTAGGTCCCGACTGCATACATGTACCTCAATCTCCTCGGTCCCAATACTTTCCCTCCGATAGTCAAACTTAAGATATCCAACTTTGCTTGCTTGCTCCAAAAAAATAGATAACATAGTGGGAGTGTAGACTTCTGTCGCATGATCATATAAAAGGTCTCTAAATGGATCAGTGTGCACTGTTTCGAGCATCTTAAAATTTGCTCGTAACTCATTGTATCGTAAATCATCAACTGCTCGTTGGAAATTTTGTAGGAATCAATCCATATTCATAATTGTCTTAAAGTACTTATGCAATGTCACATTGAAACTTCCACTTAACTGGGTCGTCTTTTTCCCAGCACAGAAAACATTGCGTTCATACTTTGGCACCCACTTCTCCCGCTTTTCATATATCTTCTGCAATCATTTAATGCTTTGGAGTTCATGCTCGTCAATCATATTACTCCAACACTATTCAAAGTCATCTACCTCGTGGTTGAACAAAAGCCTCTACTAGTCTCTTTTGAAGCCCTTATTGCCAAACAGTGGTCCCAAATTCATTAATGCATTTTGAGAAATGTGTCATGCACATAAAAAATGGTGTGTGTCTGGTAGGGTAGATGAGATTGCAGCTAACACATCTGCATCTTGATCCGTGAGCAGAGATTCGGGAGCCCTCCCATTCATACACTCAACAGATGAGATTGCAGCTAACATACCTGCATCTTGTTGTTTCGCTTCCATCTCATTCATTTTTTAGTTGGATCATATCCATCTAAGTCCAATGCACAAAATTTAGGTGTAATGGATTTTTTATTATCGTTAAAACTAAGGGAGGCACATTCTTCTGCACTGATATAATTTTTATGAAATATTAAAATCTCCATTAAGAGGGAGAAGAATTTAAGACCGACCTAAGAGAAAAGTTATACCAACTTTAGGTGCCTATTCATGCTTGCTTTTATTTAAGAGAACAAGTCATCATATCCCTGCACTTCAATTCCATTAAAAAAAAGAAAAGAACACCCATAAGGTAAGATCTATAGCAAAAGTAGCATCTGCCTTACCACATACACTGCAAAAATTTTCAAATATAATATTGTTGTTTTCCTTTGATATTGTCTTGAAAACCTGTCGTAAAACACTATTTTTTTTAAGTTTAGTTTCTCTCTCTGCCTCAAGCTAGTAGCTTTGAACTTGTGCAAATGGCTAGATAGCCATGGTAGATGAGAGCTCAAAAGCATATGGGCCAAGAATTTCATAATTTTCCTCCTATAGAATAATGAAAATAACCCCCCCAAAATAGGAAAGGAAATTATACGGCTAAACCATTAACGTAGCATATTCAGTCAATTTATACGGCTAAATACATGTGTGTGACGTCTCTAATTTACAAAGTGAATTAAAAAAAAATATATAATACCTGTGAGAGAGAGAGAGATAGGTGCGATGGAGAGAGAGAGAGAGGCGATATAGACTAGGGCTGTGCATAACTGGTGTCGGTGGCGGTTATGGCCTCCACCGGCACCGTCACCGCTATGAGCGGTTCTCCAAAAACGGGAACCGTCCCCGCCACCATAAGGGGAACAACCGTCACCTAACGGTGGCGGTTTTGGCGGTGGGGGTGGGCGGTAACCACCACAATCACCGGAAATTCAAAAAATTCACAGAAAAATTACAAAAATCGCAGATTCCAACTTCCAAGCCAAATCAAATCAAACCAATTTAACCAAACAAAATCAAATCGCAGATTCCAAGCCAAACCAAACCAAATCGCACATTTCAAACCAAACCAAACAAAATCAAATCGCAATGAAAGGGGGAGAGAGAGAGCGAGAGAGTTGCAGAGGAGAGAATGACATATTGGTGTGGTCTTGTAGAACGAGCTCAGCGGTGGCTTCGCTGAGCGGCTGAGAGAAGAAGAAATGATGAAGAGGGAGATTGAGGGAGTGAGAGGAGAAGAAATTTCGAAGACGAAGAGGGAGAGGGAAGCTGCCGTCTGTGAAAATGGGAAAGGGGGGCTGCCGTTCCTATCTACGAAGTCGAAGCCAAAAATGGGTTTCGGAGCCCCTCAAACGACGACGTTTCTCTTTTAATTGAAACCTCGTCGTTTTTTTTTTAAAACAAAACAGGTTTTAGCGGTTTCCACAGCTACCGTCTAAATCCCCGCCCCACGGCAAAATCTGGCACGTCACCGTTGCCGCCGTGGGGCAGGGAGCGGTTTAAGGCACCAGTACCGGTAAACCGGCACACCGCTGGTACCGGTGCACAGCCCTTATATAGACAGAGATGTGCAAGAGAGAGAGAGAGAGAGCGTTGAAGTATAGAGAGAGAGAGAGTGAAGCATAGAGAGGGAACAAGGTTTGAAACGATTTGGTTTTTTCAAAAAATGGGTCGGTAAACATAAAACAGGTTGGTTTCGTGGGTCGGTTTCGTTAAATGAGGTGGTATTGTTTCAGCCATCAAATTTCTATCTTCTAATCTGAGCCGTCCACTCACACAATAACAATTCACACAATAATCGAACCCCATTACAGGCTCATTATAACTTAATTCATGAAATTAATATTTGATTTTTAATCAAGTTTGATCATGTGTTTTATGAGAAAAAGAGTTCTAATACATAGATATTTTATCTGTTTGCAACCATCGTAATTAAATTGAAAGATAAGTGATTTTAATTACTTAGTTCTATTCAATTAACAAAAATGAGAGCTTGAACACTCTCGTTTATGCCAATTTCATGGGATTAGATGGAGAAAAACAATATTTGAATTGAAAGCAATTTAAAAAGTCAGGAAAGATTCCTATGTACCTTGACGTGTTCAGCGGAAAAGTTTATAACTAATTCAGTACTTAATAAGATCTTTTATCGTGTTTGAATACTTTTTGAGTTATCTACAACTTTGGATCAATTTCATCAAGATTTCCTATTCTTGGAGTTGATAAACACATTTAAAATCGAATGAGTTTAAAAGGGATGGAGAACACAACATCGGGAGACTTTTCACTTTTCACTTTTGTTGTTTTTATGTTTTTCTCTAGATTTCATCACTTTTATTGTGAAGATATCAGGCTAGAACTCTCTTACAAAGGATAATGGTGTAGTTTCAAAGTTTGTGATGTTTTTTTATAGTCGATAAGTAAAGTGATTTATATTTAATTAAATGGTTTTATATATTTCAGATTAATTTCTCATCTATATATTCCTATTGATTCATATTGATTTCTGGATACATTGAATGCTTTAAGAATCCTTGTGATGTAAAATTAAAGCTTATCATCAAACTATTATTATTCATATATCCTATGTATATCTTCGCGAGGCTTATTGTTAGATTTTCTCATTTGAGAGAATGGTCATTGTCATTCAATTGACTAATTGAGCATATCTTATTAAAGGTATCAAAAGTCATTAAATGAATCCTCGAAACCTAAACCTTAGTAGTTTCTCTTTATTGTTGTCGTCCACTTTTTTTTGTTTACTTAAGTGTAATCTAAAAATCAAATCCAACCATCAATAAAATAATTTCTGTATATTTTTGTTTAATTCTTTTATTCACGATTCTTTATCACATAATTTAATACATATGTATTCAACCTTACGAACTTCTGTATACTTGTAAGTATAACTATCCAAAATAATTGATAGATTAAATTTGATCACTGCCTAGCTTTGGAGTAACATTTTTCTTTGACTGATGTCTGATTCTCATATATGAGAAGCCCATAACACATTATGAAATGGGCCAAATGGGCTAGTATTTGTCTTGTTGGGTCAATCCCAAGAAACAAAGAAGTAACTTATGTTAGCAAAGAAAGGCTCAGAAGAGGCTTTTGGAGAAAAAGTTTCCTTAATATCATTCTCGAAGAGGGGACTCCCTCAATGTCATTCGAGCTATCTAAGGATCATCCAAAAGTGTGTGGAATGAAGAATTTATGATGATGTAGTCGATATTCATAGCCTACTCCACAATTTGGTAGCGCATTATTTAACTCCTAGAGATGCGAATTTGGTAGCGCATTATTTAACTCATTAGGCCGTCTCAAAATATAACGCATCTAGCGAGATCATCCTAGCTTATGAGATTTATTCTAATTCTAAGGTTAGTAACTCCCATGTTGGGCAAAGATACTCGTTTTGATTGTTTGCTTATTTGCTTGTTTTGATAGTTTATGCCCAACCTTGTACATGCTCTTTATGAGATCAAATTATTAAAAAAAAAAACTCAAAAGAGAACTTATAATGAGAATATCAAAATAAAAAAAATAAAAAAATAAAAAGAACTTGTGATACCACATAGTGCAGGTTGATGAGATCACGAACAATCTAAGGTCACTGAATAGCTTTATAATCAAAGTAACTTCCTCGGTAACATACACAAGATTGAAAAAACGTGCAATAATTGATAATGTGGATAGCATCAATTATATATATATATATATATATATTCCTAATCAAGCATCAAGAATCTAAAAACTACATCAAGACATGATGATGTTACATTACATATAGACATAGAATAAATAAAAAAAAAGAATATAATTGGACACTCACTATTGGCTTGTCCACTTTTTGCGAGCTTTCAAGCCCACTAATCACTGGTTTGCCCGCGCTTTGCGTGAGCTTTCGGGTTTACCCATCAAGGATCTTATGTCCTCATTTATAGACTTCAATCATCTAAGTTTGTTGCTAGCTCTCAGGGTAATTTCTTTTGTAAGTTTTCAGGGTAAAAAAATAGCACCAAATTGGACAAAAAAAAATCAGAGATGTAGTCATATATCATTTTGGAAACATTTTTCACGTTTCATTGATTTTGTCTTGGTCATGTGATATATTGTTGTAGTAATTTTTGTAGTATGTTTTTCAAGAGATTAAAACGCGAAGTAGGTATGCTCAATTACACACATGACCAAAATTATTGTGAACATTTAGGTGGGTAACATCCTTTCATGTGGAACAAATTCATTGCTCTGTATATATATTTTATGGAATATGGAGATGTTGTCGGACTAAAAGCAACATCAATACATCTCCTAGGTTGGTTATTAGAAAATGGAGGCAAAAAGGTTTAAGAAGTGGCCCACGACATGATCTTCACTACCACCATTTGAGGCTACAAAACTCGCACTATCATCCATGGATTGTATATTGTTGTACTCCTCAAACAAGTGATCAATGGTTGCCCTCACCATCCCTGCATCTCATGCCCTTTCTCGATGCCAAGGACTTTCTCGAATCAAAACTAAAAAAAAAAGCCATCTTAAAGAGAGGATCAAGTACAATTGCCACAAATATAAACTTATTTATTTTCATCAAATCACCCCAATACATTTCATATTTGGTGTCCATTCTCAAAGCCAGGTTCTCCAAAATGATATCACCATTTCCAGAGGACTTGCTGAGAGGTGCATGTTATGTTGTAATGGTGGTGAGGACCTTGACCATCTTTATTTTGACTGTGTATTCTCCAAGGGCATATGGTTCCTTTTAGGAGACAAATATTTTATTCAGAGAGCCTCAATGAGGTGGACTGACCTTATTGTTGGGTGGCTAATGATTGGCGTGCCAAGTCCCTTCACAACACTGCTAAGAAACTCTTACTTTGTTAGTTTATGTTCTTTGGAAGGAACGTAATTCCAAAATTTTTGGTGGTAAGACACATAGACTTATTCACATGCATAAAAGAAGTCGAGGGGTTGATATAGGGCAAGCCTTGCCTCTTATCAGGCTTCTCCCACACTAGGATGAACTCTGCTTGTATCTCAGCTTGGAGTCTGCCACAAATGCTGTTGAAATCGAGGAGAAGTAGATCTTGCATGTACTTTGTTTCTCCGCTTTGTAATTTTGTTGTTGTAGCTTCATTGGCCTTTGGCCCATGTACTAGCTCCTTTGAGCTCATTTGGAGCTTTGCTCCCTTTATAATCTTTTGGATCAATACTACTTACTAACTTATCCAAAAAACAAAGCGGGCACGACATGACGAAGGTGGTTTGGGTATTAGAGATTTTTTTGAAGTTCAACAGCCATTGCACATAAAATTTTGCTTGGAAGATTTTAGGGTTAAATACATTTCCCCCCTTATCTTTGAGGTCATTTACAATTTGCACCCCGATGTATTATTTTTGAGACATTAGCCCTTTAACTTACATATTTTTTCAATTTGGGCCCCGTACCCAAATTGCCCATCAATTTAGACGAATTTTGTCAAAACGTTGGGTGCAATGTGTGAATACTCCCAAAGATAAGGGGCCAATGTGTAAAAATTTTGACGGAATCCGTCTAAATTAACGAGCAATTTGGGTACGGGATCCAAATTGAAAAAATGTGTAAATTTATAATTCTAAATCTCAAAAATAATACATCAGGGTGCAAAGTGTAAATGACCCTAAAGATAAGTGGGGCAAAGTGTCTTTAACCCAAGATTTTATGAGATGACTCTTTGTGGGCATAATAAAATGATCGCTTTAATTAATTAATAATGATCGCTTTCTTAATGAATGAAGAAACAAATACAGAGTAAGTGCCACCCTGTGCCACGATCGTGTCGATGTGCTATCTAGTTTATTTTCTTCTGCTGACATGTAAAGTTACTGATAACATATTCTTTGTACAGAGTTATTTAGGATTGGTTTTTCATTCCATTTCCATATATATGTTTTTTACAGAGTGCGGAAGCAATAATATACACAACAGAATTTCCTCCCATCATCTTCAACCTTCTCTGTTCCGGTGAAACTTTTATTTCCTTCATTTACATGGTATCAGAGCAGTCATGGCAGACGATACCCACAGAGAAACCATCACTGATTCCAGCTCAACTCCAGTTCCACCTCAAACCTCAAAACCCAATCAATACTCAAATTTGAACGATGCAACCAACCCTTTTCGTCTTGAAACTTCAGACAACCCTGGGACAATACTCATTACAGAGTTACTATCTACAGAGAACTACCCAACTTGTCTCGCTCGATGCAGCGAGCACTTCGAACCAAGAATAAACTTGGCTTTATCAACGGGACAATCACTAAACCTCTTGCAGGTGACCCACTTTTAGATCTCTGGGAAAGATGCAATGATATGATAGTTTCTTCGATTCAAAATTCCATTAGTCTGCAATTGAGGTCCAGTGTAGTGTTTGTGGATGATGCATATGAAATCTGGACTGAACTAAAGAAGCGTTTCACTCAGCAAAATGGCCCCCACATTTTTTTAATTAAAGAAAGCTCTCTCAAATTTGACCCAGGACAGTGACTCAGCCAGTATATATTATGGTAAGCTCAAAACACTTTGGGATGAACTTGCTGCTTATGCCCCTTACCTGACTGTACTTGTGGACAATTGAGAATTCTGATGGAACGTCACCAACATGACTGTGTTATCCAGCTTCTTATGGGAGTGAATGAATATTTTAATAACTTAAGAGACCAAATAATGTTGATTGACCCTTTGTCATCGGTAAACAAAGCTTTCTCATATATTCAACAACGGGACAGGCTGAAACAAATTTCATCTAATGCTCCTAGTTTAGACTCTGTTGCTTTGGCTGCTAGGAGGATTTTTAGAAATTTTCAGCATGTCAATAGACCATCATTTGGTTCTAAGAAGGATAAGCCCTATTGTACTCATTGCAAGATAGCAGGACATGTGTTTGAAAAATGCTTTAAGGCTGGAAATACTGAAATGCCCGTATGTACACACTGTCATATGGCAGGACATAATGCAGATCGATGTTATAAGTTACATGGATATCCCTCGGGCCATAAGTTTCATGATTGAGTGAGAGAATTTTGTTTCAGCCAATTTTGCAATAGGAATATCTGAACATGCTTCAGAGGAGGATAATGTGGAGACTCTTTCATTCACCAAAGGGAAGTATCATGAATTAATGAATTTGCTCAAATTGAAGGATCCTTCATCAGCAACACATTCAGCTAGTCAGCTTCAATCCGTCACCAACCCACACTTTAAACACATCTCACCCTTCATCTGTGGCTGGTATCCCATTTTGTCTCTCTATTTTGCGCGCACACACACACCTTTAGTCAGCATCTGTCCTTGGATTATAGACACAGGTGCTACAGATCATATGATCTGTAGCACCAATCTATTCACCACTATTACTGCTCATGTTTCTTATTTTGTTAAGCTACCTAATAGAAAGCTTGCACATGTTACATATGTTGGAATAGTCAAGGTTACAGAATCCATTACATTGCATGATGTGTCGTCCTTTTCCTTTAACTTAATCTCAGCCAGCAAACTAGCCAAACAAATCCATTGTTTTCTAATTTTCTTGTCTGACTTATGCTTCATACAAGACCTCTCATCTTGGACAACAATTGGGAAGGGTAAAGTGGACAATGGACTCTACCATTTGTTGCAAACCAAAGTACCATCCGAAGACCTATCCAACACTCTTTCCAAAATTTTCAATACCAATTGTTTATTTTCTGTATCTATAATGAACAATGACCTTAGTTTTGATTTGTGGCATTACCGACTGGGTCACATCTCGAGTTCCAGATTTCATCTTATTCAAGATCCTACTATTATATCTCATATGAATCCAAAGGAATCTCATCCTTGTCTTGTTTGCCCTTTGACTAAGCAGCACTAGCTCCCCTTTCCAACAAGCACCCACAAAACTTCAACTTTTTTTGAATTAATTCATTGTGACTTGTGGGAACCATGCTCCGTTATTGCTTATGATCACCCCAAATACGGCGTGTGCATTGTAAATGATTTATCTCGCATCACTTAGGTATATATGCTCAAACAAAAATCAGATGCTAGATCTTGTATCCAAGCCTTTTGCAACCTTATTGAAACACAGTTTGAAACAAAAGTCAAAGTGCTTAAAAGTGACAATGGACTTGAGTTCCATGCCAGAATTTTACTCAACCAAAGGCATTATCCACCATAAAAGTTGAGTAGAGATTCTCAACAAAATGGTTTGGTGGAGAGAAAACATCAACATCTTCTCCAAGTAGCACGAGCCCTAAGATTTCATTTTAACATTCCATTAAAATTTTGGAATGACTGTGTTTTGGACAACCACCTATTTAATCAATAGGACTCCCACTCCACTTCTCCAAAATAAATCCCCTTTCGAAATTCTGTTTCATACTCAGTCTACCTACCGGCACTTAAAGGTTTTTGGGTGTTTAGCTTTTGCAACTACTTTGACACATGGGACAAGGAAGTTTGATCCTCGGAGTAGGCATTGTGTTTTTCCTTGGTTACCCTTTTGGAGTCAAAAGGTATAAGTTGTTAGATTTAACTACTAATACCACATTTATTTCCAGAAATGTTCTTTTTCATGAACACATTTTCCCTTTCCTTACTCCTGCCACTACTCTCCCTTCCAATTCTGATTTTGTTTGTATTGCACCCTTACGAGATATTTTGTCTTTTCATCCTTCCACATCTCCATCACCTATACTACCTCCCACACCATCACCCATACCTATACAATCCTCCACTATGCCACCCGAGTCTTTTCCACAATCCACTCTACCTTCTGCTAGTTCACCTTCACCATCCCCTCTTCTTCGCAGGTCCACCAGAGTCAAAAGGGCTCCCCGATTCCTCCAAGATTACCATTGCTCACAAACAACCACTCTACCTCCTTCACAGCTTTGTCCTACTTCACCCTCCTCATCATTGTCCAAGGTGCAGGATTCTCTGTCCTTTTTCTCTTTCTCATAGTTTATCTTATCATAAATTATCACCGTCTTTCACAGCTTTCACTACCTCTATATCCTCTCATATTGAACCGACTAGCTATTGTGAGGCTGTGAAGGATCCCAATTGGTGCAAAGCCGTGGATCATGAGCTATCTGCACTTGAACACAACCAGACAAGGGTTCTTAGCAACCTATCACCATGGAAGGAAGCTATCGGGTGTCAAAGGGTCTACAATATCAATAATCTCTCTAATGGGTCCATTGAAAGGTATAAAGCCAGATTAGTGGTAAAGGGCTACACCCTATAAAAGAGCATCGAATATCATGAAATTTTTTTGCTAGTAGCAAAAATGGTTATTGTTCGCACTGTGTTAACTCTTGCAACAATTAAGGGTTGGCATTTAAAGCAATTTGATGTGAGTAATGTTTTCCTTCATGGAGAGCTAGAGAAAGAAGTGTATATGAAGAAACCTCCGGGTTATGTTAAAGGTTATAAACATCAAGTGTGTCGCCTCACCAAAATCCTTTATGGCTTGAAGTAAGCCTCAAGACAATGGTATTCGAAATTCTCGATGTCTCTTTCGACTTTTGGCTTTCACCGATCAAAGGCTGATTACAGCCTCTTCACAAAGCATGACACAATTGGTTTTACTGCTTTATTAGTATTTGTTGACGATATTGTAGTTGCAAGCTCAAACATGGCAGCTATTGACTCTTTACAGCAGTTTCTTGGCACTGAATTCAAGCATAAATGCCTTGTTGATCTCAAATATTTCCTCGGTATTGAGGTTGCTCGTTCACAAACTGGGATTTATCTCAGCCAAAAGAAATATGCTCTAGACATATTGGCAGATGGGGGGTTTCTTGCTGTCAAACCTCTCAAATTACCTATGGACCAAAATTCAAAACTTAGCAAGCATGGAGGTGCGCCTCTTGCTTATCCTTAAGTTTACCGAAGGCTACTGGGGCGCCTACTTTCTCTCACGATAACAAGGCCTGGCATCAACTATGCAGTGCGAAATCTGAGCCAATTTATTAACTGTCCCACACTCCCTCACTTTCATGCTGCTCAACGAGTTCTTCGATATATAAAATCTGCTTCGGGTGAAGGTTTGTTTTTCCCTTCTTCATCTTCATTAACCTTGACAACATATTGTGATTCGGATTGGGCTGCTTGCCCAGATTCAAGGAAATCTGTCACTGGATACTGCATCTATCTAGGACAGTCCTTAGTTTCCTGGCGATCAAAGAAACAGTCCATTGTCTCACGGTCCTCCGCTGAAGCAGAGTATCGTGCTATGGCCACCACATGCTGTGAATTAACAGTATTTCCTCCCATCGTCTTCGACCTTCTCTGTTCCTGTGAAACTTTTCTTTCCTTCAGTTACACGCTTTAATTTACTGTAATCCATAACTTACCAGTTGAATGGTTTCTTTTGTAGCTCGTCGGCACTTGATTGTTATTGTGTTAAAGCTTCTCTATCGATAGCTTTCGATGCTTTGGCGCCCCCCAAGAACTTCATCCCCTAGAAAACACCAGAAATTTGAGTACTTCATGATTTGAGTGGAACTCGGCTCACGGAAAGCAAAATGGGAAGGAAGCCCAAGGTGGGTGCCGGACCACAGCGACGAGATCCTCCTCCATCGAGGCACAATGGGTCCTCGAAGCAACAAAATATCCCAAGCAAGAACAGTGGAGAGAATCTAAAAAAAAAAACAGTGGAGAGAAAGTAAAGCAGCTTTAAAGGGCTATCGAGCTGCTCCAGTAGCCACATCTTAGAGGCTGTCCCCAGCCAGCCGGATCTATTATATCTCTTTTCCATTGGACTAATCCATGTGGGAAGACGTGGCTTTTTTGTGGCCTCCAACGCATAGCTTAAGGGCAAGTTTGGGTCCCATTGGTGGAAGAGGCACTAGTGATTTGCTTAAAAACACGTTAATTGCTTCTCATTGTGTGTGGTGGATGCAATTCTGTTTTCCTCGACTCTTTTTCTTTTATTTTCTTTCAGGCAAGTTTGGGACATATCAGAACTTTTTTCTTTCTTAATCTATAATCAAAACTCCTTATATATGATATTAATTAGTCTTGGAAGTAGAGAAAGCGTGCATATTGCTCTTAAGAAAAAATTAGGAAGAGAAAGAGATCGGGGTGAAAGAAGAAATTTGTCTTCATCAAAAGGAGTACAAGATAAAGATTCAGGGAAAAGGAAGCATCTAAATGAACATCCCCGCATGAGTTTGGGGATGGGCTACAGAGAGTTAAAATGGAAGGGGGGAAAATACACAACAAGAATTATAATTTGGAGAAGGGGATGGCATCCTGGTTAAAATAACTCCAATAGATTCTTCTGCTTTCTAGCTGGTAGATTCTTTCCAAAATCTGGCTGGGAGTCCATGTATAGGCACTGGGAATGGACTGCACTGAATCCCACTTTGGGATCCCACCACTTCCCACCTGCAAATAACCAACAAAATGTGCTTGTCAAGAAATTACCATCAGTTAAAAAAAAAAACTCATCAAGATCCTCCTCTCAAGTTGCACAAAAGATGTTCCTTCCTTCCATTTTTACTTTTTTACTTTTGCTTTTAACAGTTCTTTTCGAATCAGTTATTAAAGAAACACCACATTCCATTCAACCAGGCACAAAGCATTGCTCTAACATAGACCAAATGTACAGACAAAACACACCTGAATTTGGTTACCAAATGGTGGATCATAATCAGCATCTCTAGCTTTGCAAGTTCATTTCCCGGGCAGGCATGCACTCCGCTGCCAAAAGGCATAAATGTGTTGGGTTTTGGGGCAACCTTAATAGACAAAAAAAAAAAGCATGAGAAGTCACTCATCTGTCTTGAAATATAGCTGGTAGTGACTCAAAAAACTTATCTTAAAGGAGCTCTAATGTTATGTACCGATGTTAAAAGTCATACCTCAAATCTCGAGGGATCAAATCTCTGAGGTTCAGAGAAAAACTCTGGATTGTGGTGAATGTTTCTGAACAAGGGCATCACTTTCCAACCTTTTGGAATTATGTAACCTGTCGCATGTCCTTGTGTCAGTCATTCCTCCAAATGTCAAGAAAAGCATACCCAAAACTGAGGCTGGTCCAATTAATTAATCTAATATTTTATTATAATACAGAACCTGGAGAGATTATCCTCTTCTTCTTTTTTTAAGTCTTTTCAAACTGCACTTTAGGGCCAATGAAGGCCCATATTGGCCAAAGCATTTAAAAAATAGCATTCCCATTTGCCAAGAAATTATTCTTTTATTTCGTTTTTGAGTTTCAATAAACACTTTTAGTTGCTGTTCTTACCCTTATATTCCACATCAGCAACTGCTTCTCTGAAGGTGAAGGATATAATGCTCGCCATTCTTAAGCTCTCTAATACAACCTGAGTAAAACCATGGTTCCCCAATGTTAGCCACTCAGGCAACAAAACCCCCTTTCAAAATATAACAAAATTGACTCAAAAGATTCCAAAGTTTCAGCAGCAAGTGATACAAGAGGGCTTATGTAATGACACTGCATACCTTGTAACTTATCGGCATGCTTCTCGTTTGGCTCCAACTCAATGGCTGATCGTTTTCATTATTGGCTCTACCGATAGCCTTTTGCTCAGCCTGCAAAGAGTGCATTTTTTTCACAATCATTAGGACTGGATCAGACTCATTAATGTCGAGCTCCAAATATAAGAAGACTAGGTGGGGTGATAGCGACTTGTTCTAGAACCCGCGGGGAGTACTATATGCGCTGTTTACTGATCATACCTTTACAACCTCCAGAAGTTTCGGGTTGTCATGGAGGTACTTGACAATCCATGTCATGACACTTGCTGTCGTGTCTCGAGCAGCGAACAGCACTCCGATGATGTTGTCTGCGATTTGATCATCGGTTAAGATCTCTCCCTTTTCGTCTTTGGAGTTCAATAGAAAACCCAAGAGATCCTTTTCAAGAGATTTCTTCTCCTTCCTCTCGCAAATGATGTCACTGAGAATCTTAGTGAGCCTCTTTCTTGCCTACAGAGATCGAAAAAAACAGAGGAAGAGAAAAAGTCAGTTAACTGTAGATACTCTTCGTATACCTTGTATGTCATATATACGATTAAGTT